>OX155900.1:4716540-7164040 GCA_944588485.1 Phosphuga atrata
TTTTGGGAATTTTTATATAATATATAAAAATTCTGATAATCCTCTCATAATAATATTTTTTTAAATATAAGAACGTTTTACTTTAACCATATAATATTATCAATATAATATTACTATCAATATAATATTACTAACAGTATAATATTACTATCAATATAAAATTATTTTAATAATTATCTTAAATGCTTATAAAATTCAAAATATTAGGTAAAGTAAAATGTCCTTAAGTTTTACAAAATATTATTATTGAGGAAATCGTTAGTCATAGCACATCGAATTTTAGATTGCAAAATAGTAAGTGTTGATTGTGTATGGCATCAAGGTCTACTATTCAAACTGCCTACAATAGGGCTACTGTCATACCTTTTACACATCATAGACTTCTTTTATAACAGACTGATCGAAATCAAATGTAACGACTCCCTATCTACATCGTTCTCGTCCCTTCAAGGTCTCCCTCAAGGCTTCCCATTAACACCTCCTCCTTTATAGGAGGTTACTGTTACGACATCTACCACCATAATAAAATTGACAAAACCAACATAGTCTTCTTACATTTTGCAATACCCTGACGATACGGTACTGACTACACATGACACAAATTTGAAAAAGACATTGCAACAGTTATAAACACACTTACTTTCCGACAACAGAATGACGTGGTTCAACAAATGTCGTCTATCCCCCAATCCTTCCAAATATCAAATCTTAATAACCAACCATAATATCAAAGATTAAAACAATTAAAATATCTGGGTATGGTCCTGGATCAAAAACTATAATTTAAAAATCATGTATCGAAACAGAAGACCGAATTAATAAAACGTTCCAAACATTTTCGCTCCCTCACCTATGTCTGTCATCTATGTCAATCATATGGTAAACACGGCATAACGACAAATACAGCGACCAAAATTTACAAAACAATATGTAAGACCGTGTAGCCGTCGATGTATTAATGGAAATTGCTTAAAATGGCAATCAATTAAACACTCGTACGGGTATTACTGTATTACAAAATAGTACTAATTTCTTCATTATTTAAAATTATAGACCAGAGATGGTGCTCTGTACATGCCTTTTCACTTGTAAAACTGTAAGGTATATGTACCGATTACAAGTATAAGTATTTACGTTCATTGTCGCTCATAGTGTTCTATAATTTAAATACTGAAAAAATTAACACTAATTTATAATGTAAGTGTTTTCTTGATTGGTGTTTTAAGCAATTTCCATTAATATTCTGGAGGAAAGTCAAAACGTTCTATTTAACCTAGCCTTTTGGTAATGGAGTGTACTAGAAAATATAGTTTATACAAAATATATCAATTCCACACGTATTTTAAACTATAGTGAATTATTAATTCCTTGACTTTTCCATTGGATTTTCGATAATTTAAATATCAAATGATCTAAAAGAAACTGCAAAGATTGGCTATATTCAAACTTTCCGTTTGTGTAACTATTCGTAGTTTTCGTACGAAATAAATTAATTGGTCATTCGAAAACTTTCTGTTGAAAAAAAAAAAATTGAAAACGAAACGTCAAAAACACAAAAATCGCAAATTAATTCCAAATTAAATCGTTCTCAAAATAGTTTTTTTTTAAGTTGTCAAATAGTTAGTATTCACTAACCGTCTTGCAATTGGTAAATATAACATACCATAGTGTAAACAGATAGAAAAACAAAATACTCTTTATATTATGGATTCTTCTCTACGCCATCTTGAATCTTTCATAAGATTTTGATAATCTTGGAATTATTCATTCAGCATTCTTTAACGGATGATTTCTACAACGGATTAAGTCGCGGTGATTGTTTATCATTCGACAAACGTTCGCGTTAACGAATCTAAAGCGGTTAATTCAGAGTTTCCAATAGATTCGACCGGCTAAAATTGAATGTGTGTTTGGAATTAAAACTTTTATACTTTGATGGCAATTATATATTTATTTCTAAGAAAATGCACTTATAACGACGTGCATTACCGGAGTTAGAATCTTTCTTGTTTCTTTGTACAGAGAAGGTTACATTTGTACTGACTTTAAATATATATTTTACAAAACAGAAAAACTCAATCCCTACAATTTGGACTACCTTTGTTAAAACAAAACCTGACACTAAAAATTCCAACCCGAAAGGCATATGGTAGGTATTACCTTAATTGTCTTTATATTAAAAAAAACAAACTTAGGTAAATTTTGAATTAAAACCTTTAATCGACATAGTTTAACGCACAACCCCATGGTTGTTGGGTTTAAAGAGATTTTATAGGCTTATAAATAAACTGATTTCTTTATATGATTTATGTCGACGACACACAATGGTCATCGAGTTTTAAAAAATCTTATATCTATCTATCTAATATGTCTTACAGTAAAAACAGTAAAAACCGTAAAAAACAGTAAAAACAGTAAAAACCTTACAGTTAGTTGTCTAGATTATCAAACTAATTAAACTCATATAACAAATGAACAATGAAATCACAATAAATTGAAATTGAAAAAAATTTAAAAAATTTAAAAAAAAATTTAATTTTTGAAAAAAAATTCTTTGGTTCTGGGATGCTTAGGTTCTTGGATCTATATATTATCTTGATATATTAGCTGGAATAGTTGGTGCGTTTGGACTAGGAGATAGAAAAGAAAGAGAAAATGAATAGAATTCTGCCAGGAAAAGAACTTAATTCTTAATAAAACTTAACTTAACATAACACTTAACTTAAACTTAACTAAACAAAACTTGGTTTCGGCTCTCGCCCAGAAGATTATACACCTGAAAATCTCCACAAGACAACCAGCAACATATCGTACGTAACCAAATCGATCACATACTGATAAATAAAAGATTGGCTTCACCAATAATCACTGCATGCACATATCCAAGAGCTGACATGCCTTCAGATCACACCCTAATGAAAGCGAAACTCAGAACTAAGATTACATTAGAACGCAAAACACCAACCAAACACAAAAATGATTTTGTACAACTGAAAAATCCAAATATTCAACAAAATATTTCAAGGAAAATCAACAAAAAGTTGAACGAGCTTGATTGCCAGAACATAAGCCATCTGGAATTGTGGAGTCAAACAGCCGAAATTTTAAGAAGCGTATCAAGAGAACTCCATACTGGAAGATATCAGTCTAAAACTAAATGGATAACTGACGAAATCCTTGAATTAATAGATGAAAGACGGGTCTACAAGAACAAAGATTGTGCAAGTACAACAGTCTGTAAAGAATCATAAGATTCAAAATTCGACAAGCAAAAAACACCTGGCTTGAACAAGAATGCTCTGAGATAGAAAAGCTCCAAAACTTGCACGATGATTTTAGCTTACATAAAAAGATAAGAGGCATCAGACATACACAAGAAAAAAACACGAATATGTTATTCGATAACTTTAAAAAATTGGTAACTGATGCTGAAGAGAAGTCTGATATTTGGCTGCACTACATTAGCAAGCTATTTGATATTTCATCAAACACCATCAACACGGACAACCAAAGCCACGAAAACTGGATAGGTCTTCCAATAACTAAGGTAGAAATTCAAGATGCAATCAAATCAGCGAAGAATAAGACAGCAGTTGGACCAGATGAAATACCGTCAGAAATTATAAAACTGTTTGACTATGAAAACCTTCCTATTCTCGAAAAGATCTTTATTGGTATCTACGACACAGGTATATCCCAAATGAATGGCTGAAACCTACTTTCATTGCATTACCGAAGTGTAATTACGCCAAATATTGTAGTGAGTATAGGTTTTCAATTTAATGAGTCACATATTGAAAATATTTCTTAAAATACTACGTAATCGTTTATTCAAAAAGAAATGATGGGAAGAACACAGTTTGGCTTCAGAGAGGCTATGGGGACACGAGAAGCTCTTTTCAGTCTTCAAGTTCTAGTCCAAAATTGTAAATATGTTCAAAAAGATATCTTCCTTTCTTTTATCGATTATGTAAAAGCATTTGATCGCGTACAACATGATAAACTCATCACGATCTTTAGAAATATAGGTCACGACAACAAAGACGTACGACTTATCAAAAACCTATGCTGGAATCAAAAAGCTGAACTAAGGTTGGTTGATGTGACCGTCGAAAATCTGACAATCAATAGAGGTGTTCGTTAATGATGCATTCTCTCCCCTCTTCTGTTCAATATCTACTTTGAAGAAATTTTAAAGAAGCAACAAACTTTATAGACAGTCATAAAGGTAAATAGTGTTTACATTAATAACATTAGATACGCTGACGAAACAACATTGATAGCAGATAGATGTATAGATAGAGTATAGATGACTTACAATGTTTGGTAAATAGAGTAAATGAAGAAAGTGAAAAAGCGGACCTAACTATGAACATCAAGAAAGCCAAATTCATGATCATCAGTAAAAAGCGTCTGCCATATTACAGTCGAACACAAAGCTATCGAACGCGTATCTAATTTCAAATACCTAGATTGCTGGCTTAATGAAAAATGGAATTCTCAAAAGAAATAAGGTGTAGGATAGAGATGGCCAGATATTCTTTCTGGAAATTCAAGAAAGTGATCTGGAATAGTGCAATCAACATCCATCATCGTAATGTTATGTATCCACTCTTTTATATGGTTTGGAGAACCACAATGAACAAAATTGAAGCCATCGAAATGTGGTTATTCTGCATGAAATCATCCATGGGTCCATGGATCCATGGCTCTTCTTTCACACTCCATAACAATGTGATGAATTGTCTGTTCCACATCACCACAATTACAACTAGAGGATGCATATCGACCATGGCTAGTTCGAACCCTGTTGATAGCAACCCAAATTTTCCTTAGTAGGTCAAAGCCAGGAGGAGGATGGGTTGCATTAAATAAGGCCACTCATGAAGGCCACTGCCACTCATGAAGAACTTTGATGCACCATTCACTTTCCCATTCTTTTGTGGCACTGAAATTACTTAAAATGGGCCCTTGAGCTGTTTGAATGGGTGGAGACCTGGACTTCAAACGATGAAATTCCAATTACATCCCCATGTATAGGAAGAGACTGGTTCTCTGTTATTTTGTAGAACTCTCGGACCAAGTTCTTCATTCTTCTAAGTCTTGGAGGTTCAATGTGGCTTAATACAGACAACCAGAAGACAGTAGTGGATTTAACTGTGCCACTTATAATTCGCATAGTCTGATTCAAGACAAAATCAATCTTCCGAACATGTGAGCTGTTCATCCAGACCGAAGAATAGTATTCCGCTGCAGAATAAACCAGCCCAATAGCTGAAGTGCGGAGCGTGGGAGCAGAAGCTCCCCAAGTAGAACCAGCGAGTTTGTGAAGAATGTCGTTCTTCGTTCTCAGCTTAGCAGCACTGTCAATTAGATGTTTAAGGTAAGACAAAGTTCTATCCAGAGTATTCAACTCCAAGGTACTTGAGATGAGAGTTGTAAGGTAGATTCCCCATTCCCAGAAGAAGTCCCATTGAGTGAGAAATTTAGGGTAGTTTTTGACTGCCTGTAATTCAAATGGAAGAAACAGGTCTCTGTTTAGCTCGAACTTGGAGTCAAACACCATTTTCTAAAATATGCACTTAAAATGCTCAGATCAGTGTTTATATTTCTGTCTATCCCATCCACAGAGGAATGTTGTGCTAGCAAGTGCTAGATCATTGGCATATGCAAATTTGCGGGAGGGTGTAGCTGGTATATCTGCGATGTACAAATTAAACAACAGTGGTGAAAGCACAGATCCTTGAGAACTTTCAATTTGCTAAACTTATTATTCATTAGCACTTGTAACTTCCTATTGGATATCATATTGTTTAACAACTGTGTCAGTAACTTGCATCCTCTTAGTTTAAGAAACTTATATACAACTCCATCTCTCCAAACCGTATCGTATCCAGCTGTGAGGTCTACAAACACAGCTCCATTCTTCAATCGTTTTTCGAAGCCTGACTCGACGTAGGTTGTCAGAGCCAAAACTTGGTCACAACTTCGAAGCGGTCTGTAACCCGCCTGTTCAACTGGAAGGATGTTGAAAACTTGAGGACTGTTCCTGTTATAAATGCGTCGTTAAAGTAGCTTATAACAGACACTTAATAAAGCAATTGGCCTGTAACTTTCAGGACGATCAGCAGGTTTTCCTGGTTTGAGGAAGCCTATAATCTTAGTACACTTGTAGTACACTTAGTACACAAGCACTAGCGAAGGATAAAGTGGAAATGACAACCACTCTCAAGAAACCGGATGGGACCTTCAAGGAGGATGAAGAGCAAAGAGCTCTCCTCCTACTAGAAACCCATTTTCCGGGATGTAGAGGATACAGGGAGACCGAGGGCTTGATGCAACCACGGAAACTAAGTCGGGCCGACTGGAAGAGGGCAGCGTCCATCTGTACGGAAAACCGAATCAGATGGGCTATCAGCACTTTCCAGTCTTTTAAGGCCCCAGGTGTGGACGGACTAGTTCCTGCCTTCCTACAAAAAGGAGAGAGAGAACTAATGCCGTATCTTCTAAATATCTTTAGAAGTAGCTTAGCGCTCGGATATATACCGGAGCTATGGAGAAGGGCTAAGGTGGTATTTATACCGAAGGTGGGGAAGAAAAAAACCACTCAACCGAAGTCATTTAGACCCATTAGTCTAACATCTTTTATGTTAAAGACAATGGAGAAGGTGATTGATAATTACCTTAGGACTATAGTGCTGGTAGGTACACCACTACACAGGAGTCAGCATGCTTACAGAGCAAGGAAATCCACAGAAACCGCCCTGTATCAGCTGACAAACGAAATAGAAGCAGCACTAGAGATGAAGGAAGTAGCGATATGTGCCTTCTTGGATATAGAGGGAGCTTTTGACAACACCTCACACGAGGCTGTCAGGGCGGCCCTTGAAAGAAGGAATATCGACAGCACTATCTCAAAGTGGATGGGAGAAATGCTGAGAACTAGAACGGCGCAGACACAAGTGGGAAAAGACACCATTAAGATCTCCACAACTCGAGGATGCCCACAGGGAGGTGTATTATCACCGCTAATGTGGAGCCTGGTAGTTGATGAACTACTGGTTAGGCTAAACGACCTAGACATAAAATGTCAAGGTTACGCCGATGACATAGTCATAATGGCCAGAGGAAAATTTGAGGGAACGCTCTGTGAAATTGTTCAGAAGTAACTAGTAGATGGTGTCAAACAGTGGGATTGAGACTCAACTCGAGCAAAACCACGGTGATACCATTTACTAGAAGGAGAAAACTAAACTGCCTACATCCCATACTCATAGATGGGAAGGCAGTAGAATACCAACAGGAGATAAGGTATCTGGGTATCACACTAGATAGCAAACTCCTATGGAATAGACACGCTGAGGCAGTGGTAGGTAAAGCCAAACGCGCCCTAATGGTGTGCAAAAATCTGGCAGGAAAAACGTGGGGTTGTAACCCCACTATCCTGCGCTGGATGTACACCATGATAGTGAGACCTGCAATCACTTATGGGACAGTTGCGTGGGGAAGTAGAATCAAGCTGGCCTCTATGAGGAAACAGCTTGAGAAGATTCAAAGGCTGGCGTGTGTCTGCATCACGGGGGCGATGGGGTCGTGTCCGACAGCAGCATTGGAGCTGCTGCTGGATCTGACTCCACTTTACCTTGTGGTGGAGAGCGCCGCCAGATCGGCGATCGTAAGGTTCAGCTAGGAAGGAATGGGCAGAGGCAAAATAATCGGGAGCAGAGACCGAAACAGCCTCGCTGCCAAGATCCCCTGGCTGGAAGTACCAAAAGACGAAATGGTATGCAAATACCACTTCGAGTAAAACTACACAGCAATGTGTAGTAGTAAAGCCGATTGGAGCGACGAATCCTCAGCATACCACATAGAGCAAAATCCCATCAAGTGGTATACAGATGGTTCGAAGACAAAGGAAGGCACTGGTGCAGGAGTGTTTGGACCTCGTACCAGATACTTCGAATCCATGGTAACATCCCCAAGTATCTTCCAAGCAGAGGTACACGCAATCGAAAGATGTGCACAGTTTAACCTCGACAGGAATTACCGCAAAAAACGAATTGCTATCCTGTCAGATAGCCAAGCAGCCATCAAGGCCATTAGCTCATACACCATCAGATCCAAACTGGTATGGGACTGTGTGGGGAAGCTGAACAAGCTTGGCAGGGATAATAAAGTAACGCTATACTGGGTACCAGGACACACTGGTATAGACGGAAACGAAGAAGCCGATCACCTAGCAAACAAGGGATCCAGTAGCCCCTTTATAGGTCCGGAACCCTTTTGCGGTATGAGCGTGAACACCATCCGCAAAAGTTTAGATGAAGAAATAAGAGGAAAATGGCTGAAAACCTGGGAAGAACTTCCAGGGCTAAGGCAATCCAAAGTGATGCTGGGATCTTTTAACCAGAAAAGAACTAAAGCTTGCCTGAAACTAAGCAGGAACAAGCTCAGAATTCTGACAGGAGCCCTGACGGGACACTGCAGACTTAAGAAACATCTCAAGGCCCTAGGCCTAGAGGAGGATGATGGATGCAGATACTGTGGCTCAGCAGAGGAAACCCCCATACATCTGTTCAAAGACTGCGGAGCATTACTCCGCAAGAGACAGATGTACCTTGGGGCTCACTGCTTGAACACAGAGGAGCTGCAGGCCTTGAATCCCACCCAGATCCTGAGATTCCTAAAGGAATCAGGATTAGAGTAGGCGCTCTAAATAGGTAAGTACACCAACACTTGGAGGAGGAGGGTGGGGTACAATAGATCTATAAAGGTCGCAGTACAAGTTGTCACCACCATATCTACAATCTACAATCTAGTACACTTGTATTCTGGGGGAAGTTTCTCAGTAAGTTCAATGTTAGAAAAGAACTGTGACATCCACTTCCTTGCATTCTTTCCACTATGTGTGAGAAATTCAAGATGTATTTCATCCTCACCTAGGGCTGTTCCATTTGCCATCCCCTTTAGCGCAAGCAAAAGCTCGTCTTCAGTGAAAGGAGCAAAAGGTGTTGAAGTGCAATTTCTTTCCAAACACGACAGTTCATGTCTGATTAATCTCTTATGGTATCCATCAGGTTTCACTTTCGGCAGGCCTGCAATACGACTAGCAACTTGGTTCTCGAAATGTGGTGTTACCGCCGTTTGTTGAAAATACAGTGGACGGATAGAGTAACGAACGAAGAAGTGCTAAGAAGATTAGGAAAAGAAAGAGAGCTTTTAAAAACGGTTAAAGTAAGAAAGACACAATATCTTGGACATATCATCCGTGGGCCAAATATGGATTGCTGCAACTAATTGCGGAAGGACGAATTAAAGGCGTAAGAGGAATCGCGAGGAAACAAATGTCTTGGTTGAGAAACATACGAAACTGGACTGGACTGAGAACAATAGGCGAACTAGTCCATACTGCATGAGATAGAACGATGTTTAAAAACATTATATCAAATTAATTTAAATGTAATTATATGTGATTGTGTAACATTCACATTTGTATAAACAGATAAAGAAGAAGAATATATTTTAAAAGCTATGTAGTCTTAAAATGGTTTTAAGAACAGAACAAATAACAATTGTTTGGTCTTAATATAATGATATTGATTGTTATCACGAATTGGAAAAAATCCTAATATTTTGAATAATATTAATAGAAATTGCTTAAAACAACTTCCATTTTTAATATTCTACTGCAATATTAACAAAAATGTTTCTCAGAAAGCTTAATGTATTTTACTACGGTTTGACCATATTTCGTAATTCCACATATGTGATTCCGCGCATAAAGCAAACTTGTGATTTTAGCCATTCCACTGTGATGATCTCTCATTAATTGAATCGCAGTGAAAGCGGTATGTTTATAATGTATCGCAAAATGCAAATTTGTGAATTTAAAATCATTCAGCACTCTCAATCAAGTGTTAATATAAATGTACAGCATACCTTAACAATCATTTATTGATTAAAATATTTATTGTTGCTTTCCATAATATTTATTAAAATTATTATTAAATGCTAATAGAGACTATTTCTTCGACAAAGTCTATAATAGTTTTAGCTGCATGATATAAAATCTAAGACTGTGTTATTAAACCCTTGCTCATTAGATATTAAGAATAATACATGTACTGCTGTAAGTGCCAAATATTTGTTTGTAGTTAACGAGTGTTATTAATCTCGGGTTTTAGTAGGAAATACTATTGTATGAATCTTTAAAGAAATATTCGTATTCTCGATAAAATTAATTTAATAAAAAACAATGAATCACCCACTAACAATGATGGGCATTCTGACATATTGATCCTCTAAAAATGAAATTGTGACACCATCATAATATTCAATTTTTCCATTTGAATAATGATCTCTTCGATTTAACAAAAGAGCCCCGGGGCTTGAAAGTGACGGAAGGGTTTTCGATTTTTCCTTAGTTGAAATTGACACAATCCAGGTTAACTGCCACGATGCAAACGCGTATTGTCCTTCTGTGTGATTGTTAGGTGATTCAAGGAGCTTGCTGCGGTCAGCGGCGGATTAACGGCAGAATTCTCCGGGGACGGTCACAATGCTATCGCGTGGCCACTCGGGTGGGCGACCCCGCGAGACCCATACCACTGAAATCGCAATCACCGTCGAGGATTTTAAGACATGCTTGCGGACCCGTAGGGATTATTCCAATGAAGAAAAACTGATCTCGCTGTCAGGACCCGAAACAATATAAACCGTTGTTTATAGTTTGAGCGCCCGGCGCATGCAAAAATATTTAGAAAGTTATTTTTGTAAGAATTTGAATAATCCTGCATTTTGATGGTAAATAATGCAAATTAAGGCAAACAACTTGATGCTGCAGATCTTAGGACATTTAATTTCCTGAATTCATTTGAAACGCGACTTTAAAAACTTATATTGTATACAAATACAAATTTTATTATTATCTTTAAAAATATTCCCATAATTCAATTATGGACTGATGATATTAAACGGAGTATATTTGACGCGCTAAATATGTGAGAGGCAAACATCATGCTTCATTAATAACTCGGTTTAGGAACTTGAACATCGCGAAAGTTTGTAAATTAAAATTGCAAAATCTGTCTTCCAGTACGAAACAGTTTAAACTCGACTATTTCAAACTGCGATTCATAATTAAGTTTACAACTCAGTAGGTATATTACTTTAGAAGTTTTTGAAACGTCTCCCTCGCTTGCCCCACTGTTACAGATACATAATTCCACTAATTGACACACCAAGTTGTTAATCAATAAAGAACAACAAAACGAAACAAACATTTTTATTTCCAATGGAACACAAAAGAATGTGCAACTATGTAACTAAAAATTGTAATCCATATTAGTTTTGCATATAAATATATTTTCTAGGTTTTCAGTTTTTAAAAAAACTATTTCAAATCGTTATGTTATATTATGTAATCAGAGTTGTAAATACAGGGTGTTTCAAAAAGAATATACGTATTTCGCATGCATATATTTATTAAACTTTAAGACATACAAATATGAAACTTTACACACATATTTACGGCCCTCTCAAATTTAGATTACAGATGTTCAATATGTCCTCCATCATCGACACGAACAATATTACACCGATTCTCAAATTCTGCCTGCGAAACAATTTGGCGTGTTTTCAGACGTCGCACAGTGGGCTGAAATGCCGAAAAAATAGACAAAAATATAATGCCTCGTCTTATACGTGGTCTATTGGAAAAGTATCCGACCTTTAGCCGGTAAAAAAGAAGTGGCATACCTGAAGCGTTGGAAACCAAATCATCCGCAAAATAGTCTCCTTGGGACTCCATACACTTCTTCCAGCGGTGCCGCCATTGTTGGAAGCATACCGAGAGAGCCTCTTTCGGAATCGACTTTAGCTCGGCTGTCGTTGCAGCCATAACGTCCTCTCTTGTCTGAAATCGCGTTCCTTTCAATTGCCTCTTGACTTTGGGGAAGAACCAGAAGTCGGAGGCGGCCATATCAGGAGAGTAAGGAAACTATCAAACCAGAGGAGTCTGGTTTTTCGCCAAAAAATTGTGAATCAAGTGCGAAGAATGTGCTGGAGCATTGTCGTGATGAAGTCGAAAATTTCCTGATGACCACAACTCCAGTCGCAATTTCTCGGATAGTCACACGACGGTCCCGCATCACTTTGGCAATGACATGATCATTTCGACAAGTTGATGACCGACCAGAGCGTGGGTTGCTTTTCAACGATGTGCGACCGTCTTTAAATCGGTTGTACCACTCCTTAATCTGTGTGATGCCCATAGCATCGTCACCGAAAGCCGTCTGAATATTCCGAATGGTTTCCACTTGGTTGTCGCCCGGATTCTGGTAAAATTTAATGCAGTAGCGCTGCTCCAGTCTTTCCGTCATTTTACTTGGATTGAAAAACCGGAAAATCCAAAACGGCTCGACAGCAACTGACGCTATCTATAGGCGGGAATAAATTCACGCATGCGCACAAAGTTTCACGATCAGCTCATGCAAGCGCGCTTGATTCAAATCCATTAGGTTTTCAATATAAAAAATAAGTTGACAACTATTTATAACAGTCACATAGATTAGCAAAGCTGTCCAAAAGTGGATGTTATTAAAGCTTTTCAAATAAAAAATAAGGTTGGATACTTTTCTAACAGACCACGTATATCTGAAATTTTGGTTACAGGGGTTATTTTTGTCGCTGATTACGAATATATTGTCAACAATTTCAAAAACAAAATGGCGGATTCAATATAAAAGATGCTTCTTAGAAATAATCGTCCAATTCTTTTAAAATGGCGTACATTGGAGTTTATTAAGTCGCTAATTACGAATCTGTTATCAGAATTTCTCGAAACACGTTCTCCGTGTTACCGCTGCTAATTCTTCGTTCAAGTGTGAGATATCAACCTTGCTTATTGAAGGGTGATCGTGAATGTTTTGACATTATTAAATAGCAGTTTATGCCAATTTAAGAAAACGGCTGTCAACTGCGAGGAAAAACCTTTGTCTAAATGTTGAATTAACCCAAAACTGTAAAAATAATGAATCGCCCAATCCATCCTGGTCTAGTTTCATGTTTATTGCGTAGGTAATATTGTATAAACTCAGAATTATAACGAATTGCATGCCGAAACCTGCGTATACAAAGTTATTACACTGTGAATAAACCTTAATGCGCAAGTTAAAAAAAAATCTCCCATATTGGACCCGACATTTTATTTTTTGGAATCCGGAAATTGATATCTGATTAATGACGTGAAAAATTGTAAATACGCAATTTCAATCTAATAAGATTTCGAAAAACAATCCGCCATATTTGATCCGCCATTTTGTTTTTTTTGGGTCTCAAACGACCATATTACACGCAACCAAATTGACCACATCATTGTAGATTCCCGTCATGGCAACAATATTATAGACGTAAGAAGCCTGAGAGGAATAGACGGAGACACAGATCATTACTTAGTCAGAGCAAAAGTCAAGTCCAAAATATCTAGCCACAAATACAATAAAACAACAATAAACCCACAATGGAACATGGACGAAATACACAATGCAGAGAAACAACAAAACTATAGAGAACAACTTGAACAAACCTTGAACTCTGAAAGAGAAGACAATGATACAGAACAGCTATGGGAAGCGACTGCCGAAATAATAACCAAGACAGCTGACAAGATCTTTGGAAGGAGTAAGCAGAAGAGGGCAAAAACATGGTATGACGAGGAATGTCGGAAACAACTGGAAAAAAGACAAACAGTAAGAAAGACTTGGATACAACTGCAAACAGACCAAAGTAAAAAGGAATATGACGACTGTCGAAAAGAAACAAGAAAAATAATACGCACAAAGAAAAGAAACTACGAACAACAAAAATATGAAACTATGGAGAGAGACCGGCCCAAACCAGGCTCCAGAGAATTCTACAAAGCAATTTCCTCTGAGAAAAGAGGGCATAGAGCCAATTCCATCCACACACTGAGAGACAACCAAGGCCGTATGATAATCGACGGTAAAGAAATAACTGAAGAATGGAAAAAGTATTTTAGAGACCTTCTAAACATCATACAGGAAGAACAGCACAAAGAAGAGATCTATATCACAGCGGACATGCCCGTCAAAAATCCTTCCTTTGAAGAAACCCAAAATGCATTAAATAAGCTGAAAAATCACAAAGCGCCGGGTACGGACGAGCTACCAGCAGAACTTTTGAAATATGGGGGAGACGCACTACATCGCCAAATCCACCAGCTAATAACGCACATATGGCTGGAAGAAAGGATACCAGCACGATGGAAGGAAAACATTATAGTGCCCATCCACAAAAAAGGGGACAAAACAAAATGCGCGAATTATAGAGGAATCTCACTCCTAAACACGGCATATAAAACCCTCTCAAACATCATTCTTAGTAGACTAATCCCTTATGCTGAAAATGTCCTAGGCGAATATCAAGCCGGGTTTAGGGCAAACAGATCAACAATAGATCAACTATTCACGCTAAGACAACCTCTAGAAAAGGGATGGGAGTATAACAAACCCATACACAATCTTTTCATAGAGTTTCGACAGGCATATGATAGCGTAGAAAGAAGCCAAGTATGGAATGCCATGGCGGAGTTCTCAATACCAAAGAAACTCATTCGGATGACCAAAGTCTGTATGGAGGGTGGAATATCTAAAGTACGTGTAAATAATAAACTGTCTGGCAGCTTTGAAATCAACAGTGGACTTAAACAGGGTGATGCGTTATCTCCACTACTATTGAACCTTGTATTAGAGAAAGCCATGAGGTCGGCCGAAATAAAAACAGAATTGCTATCGGGTCAAGGTCCCAAAGTGTTACTCGCATATGCAGATGACATAGATCTCGTTGGAGACTCCATTCTATCCACGAAAGACATTTTCAACAAGGTGGAAGGAGCAACAAGTTAAGTAGGGCTGAAGATTAATGAAGAGAAAACGAAATATATGTGTATAAATAGAACGACACGAAGAGACAGAATAGGACAAAATATGACGATCAACACCTTCAATTTCGAAAGAGTACAACGTTTTAAGTATCTGGGGGCCGTAATCACAGCGGACAACGATGTTACCGAAGAAATAAAAGACAGAATCCAATCTGCAAACCGCTGTCTATTTGCACTGAATAAGCTCATAAAATCAAAAAATCTCACAAGAAGTTCAAAGATAAAAATCTATAAATCCATCGTCAGACCTGTAATAACATACGGATGCGAAACGTGGACCATAACCACAGCAAACGAAGAAAAGCTCAGACGCTTTGAACGAAAAATACTTAGAAAAATTTTCGGACCTCACCAAGACATCACCACAGACCAGTATAAGATCAGAACCAATATCGAATTAAAAGCACTCTACAACGACACCGATATTGTCCAAGAAATTAAATCACAGCGACTAAGATGGGCAGGCCACGTGCACAGACTGCATAACGAAAGACTTGTAAAACTGGTATGGGAGGAGATTCCCACAGGCAAGAGACCGCTCGGACGTCCCAGAATGCGATGGAGAGATAACATCCAAGCAGATCTCCGGAAAATGAACATTCAGGTTGATGGAAGACCGAACAAATTGGAAAAAAGTTGTACAGTCAGCCAAGACCCACCCAGGGTTGTAGCGCTACGTGATGATGATGATGATTTTGTTTTTTTAAATTTTGATAACTCATTCTAATCAGCGTGATTATGAACCCCTAGGTACAAAGTTTTTTTTAAATTTGAATTTTTCGAAAAATCGACTGCGATATTAAATCCGCCATTTTATTTTTGAACATTTTAATAAAATTCGTAATCAGCGACATAAACAGCACCTGCAACCAGAATTTCAAATGTGTAGAGACATTCTATTTTTGTCCACCTTTTCGATAATCCAGACCACTTTACGTTGGTTGGTACGTCGTACAAGTTACAGCTGTTACAAGCTCTGCGTCCTGATGATAAACGCAAACGTGAGGTATTTTGTAACCAGATTCATGATGCTATGGGCAATGATAACACTTTTGAAAAACGCATCGTGTTCAGTGATGAAGCGACTATCCATGTTAGTTTGTAGGATGCAGGACATATTGAACATCTGTAATCTAAACTTGAGAGGTTCCTAAATATGGGTGTAAAGAAATACGTATATTCTTTTTGAAACACCCTGTATTTTACAGACAGCAGAGCAATCTATTATCTATAGAATTAATACAATACTATTTAATTTCTCTATTTTTAAAGATAAATTCTCCTCGTTCATATATTTTTTTTTTCTTTGGCGTTACAACCCTGTGTGAGTTTTAGCCTGCTCGCCGATCTTTTACCATTCCGCTCTATCATTTGTCACTTCTTTCAAATTTCTCATTCCGAGTGTTTCGAGATCTTCCTTCACTCCATCTATCCATATTTTTCTAGTTCTTACTATGCTTTCCACTGGCATCCAGTCTGTTATTATCTTCGTCCATTTTATATTTGAAAAGTTCCTCTGAAATAGCATTCATTTTACCAGCTTGCAGCATCGTACGTATATTGCATGTGCCTATCCTTAATTGCAATCTCTTATCCTTGTTCGGATCCGAATTTATCGGCATCTGGTAGCCAGTCCAGTTTCTATCATTGAGTTCTTCTGAAAATTAAGTTTTTTTCACGAGGATGGATAGTTGGTCCATTGCCCAACCCTCTTTCCGGAGGACCATTTCCATACGGGTTGTTTACCGCAGCTTAGACCAGATTGCTCAGGTTTCCAAGGTTCACCACCTCTTTGAGGTTTCGTGGAGGTAAGAGTCGGGATTGGGTAGGTGAGGCTATGCTACAATCTCTTCCTATGCGATTATCGTGTGGTGCCCGTGCACTACCCCATTTGAACCCATTTGAACCCTCGTTCATGTAATATCTGCTTTTAATATAAAAAAATTTTTAGGCATCTAATAAACATAAGTTAATAAGTCTCCAACCAAACAACTAAAGTTTCGTTTGAGTTATATATTACTCGATATGGTAGAGGTAACTGACGATCAGGATAAGGACATGTTCTATGACCAACTAGAAAAGATATGCGAGGCGACCCCAAAACACGACACGCTCATTCTTCTGGGCGATTTCAATGCAAAAGTGGGAAAAGAAGGTTATTGGAAGGGAATCACTGGAAAAGAAACAATTCATGACGAAAGAAATAATAATGGAACAAGGTTGGGAAATTTAGCAACTGAAATGGATATGTACATAGTCAGCACAAAATACAAACATAAAAAACAACAGAAAGTTACATGACTACTCCCAGGCAGAAATACAGGAAATCAGATAGACCATATTCTAATTGCCAAGAGAAGGCAAAAAATGGTACAAGACGTGCGATCGTTCAGCGGCGCAGACGTGTTGTCAGACCATCTACTAGTAATAGCTAAGCTAAACCTTAGAATAGTAGGAGGAAAGAAAAACATATAGCCAGGAAGAGATGAAATACCGAAAGGATAATAGGAAAGAAACATCAGTATGAGGAGTAGGTAACAAATCTTATATAAAAAAAGACGGGAAAGGAAAATATTGAGGAAGAATGGAGTAACATAAAAATAGTCATGGAAGAAGGCGCTGGCAAAGTCCTAGAAAGAAAAACTATAGAAAAAGAGAAGGTATGGTTCGACGACCACTGCAAGGTATTGCTACAGAAGAAGAAATCCGCGAGGATAACATAGTTAAAAACAGAAAATGGGAAAGACTACAAGAAATACCAGACAATCAAGAAAGAATGCACGAAATTAATAAAAACAAAGAAGACAGGATGGCTGGAGGAAGTAATGAGCATAATCAAAAAGGTAAATAAAAATAAAAAACTTTACAAATACATAAAGAAACAAAACATGAAAAGAACACAAGAAACATAAGTAGCACAGAATGGAGAAATCATTTTAAGAAGCTCTTAACTGACGAAAATGCATGAAGTGACAGTGTAAGAGAAAAAAACTCAGGTAAAAACGCAACAGAGATGGATACGGCCACTCTCACCAAAGAAGAATTTAAGGAAGTAATAGCACAGCTCAAAAGGAACAAAGCAGAGGGAAGCGATGGGAGACTACCAACACGGCTTCAGAGGGGGAAGATCGACCATCAACGCGGTACACATAGTGAACCACTTAATTGAAAAGTGCTACGAACATGGCATATGACTACAAATAACGTTCTTTGACTTTAAGCATTTGACAGCCTAAAGCGTGATCAAGTAATAAGAGCCATGAAAAACACAAATATCCCAGAGAAACTTGTGAGGCTAACAGAAATGACAATGAGGAACTCAAAAGCAGAGAAAATGACACAGGAGGGCACAACCGAAGCGGTCGAAATCAATCTAGGCGTACGAAAGGGTGACGGGTTATCAACGACATTATTCATTCTAGTAATGGATGCTGCAATTGGAGAGTTTTTTTATCAACGGAACTTTAATTAATAAAATGATGCAGGTTGTTGCTTACGCAGATGATATCACAATGCTGGGCAGAGACAGGAGAAGCATGGAAGAAGCAATTCGAAACTCGAACATGAGACCAAGAAAAGAGGCCTAAAAATAAACCAGGAAAAAAGCAAGTTCATGGAGGTAAACAGAGAAAACAAGACCACAACTAACAAACAAGTGCACATAAGAAATATCGAGTTCGAAATAGTAGACGACTTCCAATACCTAGGAATAATAATAAACAACAAAAATGACCGAAGGATAGAGATAAACCATAGAGTGCAGGCGGGATATAGAGCGTACTACAAATACAAGTTCATCATGAAAAGCAAGAGTATTAGCATAATTACAAAACCGAAGCTATACAGAACTGCAATTAAACCGGTAGTGATCTATGGGACAGAAACGATGAACCTAACAAACGTAGAACAGGGAAAGCTAAGAATCTTCGAAAGAAATATTATTAGAAGAATATATAGATTAAAGAGAATCATTGATGGGGAACACAGAAGACTAATCAGCTACGAAATACAGACCATCCTAAAAGTTGAAGATATCGTTAAGGTGATAAAAGTACAAAGACTCCGCTGGTATGGCCAAATATATCGAATGGAAAACAACAGAGTGGTAAAGACGATTACAATGTGGAGACCAGTGATTAGCAGAGGTAGAGGAAGACCGAAAAGCAGATGAGAGGATCATAATGGGAGGATGATAATCACAATAAGAATTAGCTATAGATTAACCATATAAAATGGTTACAATTTTCAAAAAGAATAATTTACTCGATATGTCTCATTTGTGAGGGGCAGAGAAGATGTTTTTCTGGCACTGTGAGCGATAGGAAACTACTTTTCTGCCGCTTTTGGAGCAATTAAATTATTCATTTTAATGAATATGCGTATTTTATTTTATTAAATTCAAAACAAATAATATATTAAGTAATTATTCTTTTTGAAAATTGTAACCATTTTATATGTTTAATCTATAGCTAATTCTTATTGTGGTGCCATACGCTGTCTAGCGCGTTGGCGTTCATGTGTTCATTGGGTAATGTTAAGTGTGCCTTCTTCGGCTCTTCTAAAAGTTGTTGCGGCATCTTCGATATTGCACCAGTTCCGAATATTGCGGAGCCATGAGTGCCTTCGTCCCGGTCCTCTTTTACCATCGATTTTGCCCATAAGTATAGTTTTCAGCAGTCTGTATCTGGGATCTCGCAGGATATGCCCCAAGTACGATGTTTTTCCTTGCGTTATAATATCCAATAGCTGTCGACGCGTATTTGCTCTTTGTAAAACCTGCACGTTTGATACGTGGTCGAGCCAGGAAGTCCTGATTAGACTTCTCGGAATCCAGAATTCTATAGTTTCGATTCTATTGAGGGATTTGGCCTTCAATGACCAAGTTTCTGATCCGTATAGCAATATTGGCCATATGTAACATTTAACCACTCTTAGGCGAAGACTTGGTACCTCCTCTCGTAGGAGCTAGGTATGGAATTTAGCAAATATTATTCGGGTATAAGCCACACGAATTTTAACCTCTTCTTCGTTATCCCATTTATCGTTCCACGTAGTACCCAGATGGTTATGAGAAATGTCAAAGTGACATAAACGTATTTTTTGCTCTCCCTCCTTTTTCGACCTAATACACCGTCGTCTCCGCCGTCGTCTGGTCCCAAGCCCAGGGTGTGAAAGGAGGAGGGTGGTCGGCCTGCCGCGCCGACCAGAATCGGGAAACCGAAGAAACTAGGCATGAAACCGCATGGATACACGACTTAACCACTTACGAATTAATGCTACCGCATCCGGGGCAGCCGATGCGCCAGCTTTGGGAACTGGTGAGATGCTGGTGAGAAGTGGACTACTGGCCAAAGACTCAGGTTAATCACACCGAAATCAGAAATACGAATCGCCGCATGGAATGTGCGAACGGGACATCACGTTGGTCAAAAGGAAATTATCGCCAAGGAATTATTGAAATGCAAAATATCGATCTGTGCATTATCAGAACTGCGGCTCACAGGATCTGGGACAATGAAGGTTGACCCACCATCAATCGACGAGACGATGACGCTATTCTATTCTGGTGGCGACAAACCAGAAGCAGGCGTTGGCTTTATCGTTGATCGACCGGCCTCTGCCAGTGTTATCGCATTCCAACCGATATCCGAGCGTCTGGCGGTTATCACTATTGATGGAACGATTAAGACCCATATCGTATCCGTCTACGCCCCAACTGAGACCAGCCCGGACACAAACAAGGATGAATTTTATGCCCAGTTTCAACACACACTGGATACAATACCCCAAACCGAATTAATCGTACTTATGGGCGACTTTAATGCACATACGGGTGCAGATCGAACCGGTTGGGAAGAAACGATGGAAAAATTCGAATACGGGGAAATAAATGACAACGGATTACGCCTCTTATCATTTGCAGCGTCAAACAACTTGATCATCGGCAACAGCATCTTTCGTCACCCCCTCAAACATCAACTCACGTGGCGAAATCCATCCGGCAACGATTCGGCGATGTTGGACTACATTTTGGTCAACACCAGATTCCGATCGACGCTCAAAGATGTACGTGCGATGCGTGGACCCGACTGTGGATCAGACCATTATCTTATCCGAGTGAAACTACAATTGAAATTACAAAGAGCAAAGAAAAAGGCACCACCATCAGCCAAGAGGAACTGGGCCTGTCTGCGAGACCCTGAAACCAGCCGAAAATTTCAAATCGCATTATCCAACAAATTTGCAGCACTCACGATACCAGTCGATATCAACATAGAAGAAAAACAACTTTCTGAGTCTATTGTGGGGTGTGCAACGGAGATGTGTCCGCCCATCCGTCGACGGACGCAGCAATGGATATCGGACGACTGTCTCAATCTAGTCGACCAGCGGAAGCAAATGAAACACGTCGATTTCAAACAATACCGACGATTGAACAAAGAAGTTCGACAGAAAATGAAATTGGAACGGGAAGCTTACTGGAATAACATCGCGGCTGACATGGAAGAAGCAGCGTCAAGGCATGAGTACCGGACGCTGTACCAGACAATCCGACGGTTAAGTGGCAAAACAACATCAACAAATGACAATATCAAAAAATTGGATGGAACTTTCGTGACCTCTCCTCAGGAACGTCTACAGCGGTGGAGAGAATTCTTTCATCAGCTGTACAACCACAATCCGCCAGTAGGTCCAGCACCCGAACTGCCGATTATTGAGCAGCCGATAAATCAGTTTCCCGATACTGAACCAACAATCAATGAGGTGAAGACGGCAATAAAATCCCTGAAAAATGGTAAAGCGCCGGGAGGAGATCAAGTAACTGCCGAAATGATCAAAGCCGGGGGAGACGTCTTATTACATCAACTTCACGTTCTCACAGTGCATATATGGCATTCAGATTGTGTTCCATCCGTGTGGAAGAAAGCGATTGTTGTGCCTATTTTGAAGAAAGGCGACAGTCGGGAATGCAAGAATTACCGTGGTATTAGCCTCCTCTCGATCGTCGGCAAAGTATTTATGAAAATCATACAATCAAGACTACAGAAACATCGAGAGCAAATAAGCCGGGAAGAACAAGCTGGATTTCGACCACATCGAGGATGCATCGATCAGATATTTGCTCTCCGTCAGCTAATGGAAGAAAGAATTCGATGTGGCAAACGAACTGTCATCGTCTTCATCGATTTCAAATCTGCTTTTGATTGCATCGATTGGACAAGCTTGTGGGAAGCCCTGAAGATCGAACACGTGCCACTGAAAATCATTCAACTTCTTCAAGCATCGTACGACGGCTCAACCAGCAATGTTCGTATCCGAAACGACATGTCTGAGGAATTCCCGATTCGAACCGGAGTCCGGCAAGAAGACGTGGCCTCGCCGCTCCTTTTTAACATTGTGATCGACACGATTATGCGAAAAGCGTTTGATGGACGACGCGGAGTTCGATATGATGACAAAAACTTCCTAACCGATCTGATGTTCGCCGATGACAGTGCGGTTTTCGCCAACACAGATGCCGAAGCAACATACACCTTGTATGACATTTCCCGCATTGACAAGTCATACGGACTGAGAATCAATGCGGATAAGACCAAAGTGCTTACAACGGATGGATCTGAAGCCAGAGTTTACCTCGATGGAACCACAATCGAGCAGGTACCACAGTTCAAATATTTGGGATCACTGTTTGTGGAGAAGAAAGTAGCTTCGACAGCCGAAGTTCACAGCCGGATAGGCCAGGCAACAGCAACGTTTGCTTCACTCAAGTGGTGCATATGGAAGCGGACGAATATTACCATCAAAACCAAAATACGCCTATACCGGACGCTGATCCTCCCAATTCTTCTTTATGGATCGGAAACATGGACATTACTCAAACCAGACCTTAACAAGCTCGAGGCTTTCCAAATGCGATGCCTGAGACAGATTCTCTGCGTCTCACTCCTCAACCACCTCCGAAATGAGACAATCAGAGAAAGGTGCGACCAACAGACACCGATTGTTGAGGAAATTCAAAAACGCCGATTACGATGGTTCGGCCACATCTGTAGGATGGGCGACAATCGAGTACCGCACAAACTCCTATGGAAAAAACGACCTCTTGATTGGAGAACACAAAAACAAGCACCGAAGACCACATGGTTGAAACACGTAGAGAACGATTTAAAAAACCAGCGAATAACAACAGCTGAGGCAAGAACCGTTGCAACTGATCGATTAGCATGGAAGCGTATAGTGAATGGAGCACGGAATCTAGCGGCACCAACAGCAGCATACTGGCTACGAGGTCGACCGCCTCTCCATGCGCCGGCTATGGATTAAAGAAGAAGAAGAAGTGCCCAGATATTTAAACTTGTTTACTCTTTTAATTTGTTTATTATCGATGTAGAGTTGTACATTGTTATGAAGAAATCGACCTACTATCATCAGTTTGGTTTTGCTTATGTTAAAATCGAGACCAAATTTCTTTCCTATCTCATTTATGTCTGTTATGGTTGATAGTTTATCTCATTTATGTCTGTTAAGGTTGATTGTAGGTCTTCGATGCTATCTGCTAATATAGATGTATCATCGGCACATCTTAAGTTGTTATTTGGTAATTCATTAACCTTTATGCCTTTGGGGTTATTTTCCAGTGCTACTTGAATAAACTCTCTCCATTCTTCATTTAAAAAAATAATTTTGGATATATACAACTTGACTTAATTATAGATACATAATTATCTCGATAATCCGACACATATGGAAGCAGACAACCTCCGGATTATCAGAAAAAGTGGTGGGAGGGAAGAGCGCCGGATTACTGAACGTGTCGTCCGATTAATCAACGGCCAAATTATCGAGGTTATACTATATTTACATAGTAATAGACACATAGACATTTCTCAGATATGAGAAAGAATGAAAAATAAACCCAATTTATTATAAAAAAACTTTTTATATAACACAAAAGCGTTTAATAATTTTTGTAAAGGCCGTTAATCTCAAGCTTTTTATTTAATTTTTTGATTGAGTGGTATGCATTGAAACGTATCTGCCCTTTTCAAAACACTCCATGTAGAACTCCAAGTTAATGGAATTATCTGATTTCTTAATAAAAATTATTTCATAACAAATTTTATATTTGAAGAAAAAAGCGGTTTTAAACTATATTTTATGGCTCTGTTGAATACTCACAGTTTCTACAATTTATTTCCTAATAAAATAGTACACTTATAACGGTACATAAATACAGCATGATAGAAATTGAAACCATTTTATGTCACCGATCGACTGTCTAATATATTGTCTAATAACTTTTTTTAAATTCTTCATTTAAATTAGGCTTTAAACAAAACCTGGAAGAAAGTAAATTACTAAATAATGCTATGGCTGCTTCCAAAAACGATGATGGATAACTAATTTAATATTTGATATTTTACGATTTATTATGTAACAAGAATAGGATGTAATAATAGGACGAATAACATTTGATGTAATACGCTTTTTCAGACAAATGACACTTTTTACAGTCAAAGGAAATCTAAAGTAAAATCTCTACTGAAATCTCATATTTTCGATACCTAAATTGTAAGAAAAGTATAAATATACTTTTCTTACAATTTAGGTATCGAAAATATAGTCATATTTTCATTGCAGGACGATATTTTCAGATATTTAATTTTGGGAAAAAAATAAATGTTGCAATTCTATATTACAGTTATGATAAGAAAATTTAAATACATCAATATTTTATGAAAACTATTTATTACATTCAATAGTTGTGAAATTTGTTCGATTATATCAGAATTATTTGTTTGATTATATCAAGTTTCACATGAAACTTGAGAAAAAGCGAAGATACATGAGGCAAAGAATAACTTCTTCCAAAAGATTAACCGGGAAGGCAAACCGTCCCAACGCTCAGAAAAGTATAAAGGATCCAACAACGATTCTTTAAATATGTGCGGAATATTTTGAAGGTATCCTAAACCAGCCAAGGAGAACCGAAGAACACCAACGGAAGCCAATATACACAGCCGACTCTAGCGAACCAGAAATTGTTAGAGAAAAAGTAGAAAAAAACGATTATTAAACCGAAAAATAACAAGATTGCCGGCAGAGATAATATCCTAAACGAGCTCTATAAAGTAGGCACTGATAAATTAACAACAACAATATACCAACTAATCCTAAAAATTTGGAGAAAGGAAAGAATGGGATACAGCGATCGTAATACCGATCCAACCGATCCGTAATACAAAAATCTTGTCGAATGCCCTACTAAACAGGCTTATCCCATATGCTGAAGAGTCAGTAGGAGACTACCAGTACGGATTCAGAACCAACGGATCCACCACAGACCATATATTCGCAATGACAAATGCTTGAAAGGTGCTGGGAGTATGATGTGCAGGTCTGCCAATTGTATTTTGATTTCAAATAGGCATATGATTCCGTGGAACGAAACACCTTTGGTATGCCCTAAAACACCTTGCTATACCACCAAAACTCCGGAGAATGATTGAAGTCAACAAACAAAATGCAAAGAGTCGAAAGGGCGCTCTCACAACGAGTCAACATAATAACGGGACTTCGACAGGGTGACGGAATATCACCAATCCTATATATAATAGCGGAGTACAAACGATAGGCAACTTGATTCGAAAACTGGAACAGATCCTAACATATGCGGATGATATCGTCGACATACTGGGAAGAAGTATGCAAGCGGTGAAAGCAACATTTAATAAACGAAGGAGAAACGAAAGTAATGGTGACGACAAGGGGAAGAGAGAAATGCAATATTGAGATTGGGAGATTTTCGATAGAATTTCGAAGCAGTAGATACTTTCAAATACATGGACACTAACAACGGTAAGAAACAAAATATGGAAATGGAAATAAGACTAAATGACAATAAAACAATAGCTGGCCTCAAATTCCTACTTGAATGCAGCACACTACCCTTGACCGCGAAGCTTAAACTTTATAATTCCCTAGTGATTCCAGTGATAACCTACGGCTGTGAGTGCTGGATGCTAACCCAATACCAAGAGCAGAAGCTACTTCAAATAGAAAGAAGAGTTTTGAGAACGATATACGGCTCCATACGAACAGCAGATGGGTAAAGAATAAGAATCAACTTCGAGCTGGAAGAGCAAAGGGGCAAACGATAGTTGCACGCATAAAAGCCATGAGAATAAGATGGGTATGACATGTACAGCGCAGGGAGAGTAACAGAAACATCAAGGACGTCCTACATGCGAGACAAGATGGCAGAAGTCCGGCCGGACGCTCACGACTGAGATGAAGAGACGACATGGAGACGCATTTAAAAACGCTGGAAATCAACAACTGAAGAAGAGCCGCAGAGGACAGGAGCGGATCGAAAAGGATTGTGGAGGCGGAAAAATTTCTTACAGGGATGTAAGTCCAGGAGGAATTTCATTTGCAAAAGGGTGAATTTCATTTGGTTTCTCAATTGCAAAAGAATGAATTTAAATTGCAAATGGGTAAATTTAATTGGAAAAACCTATATGCTTTTATAGATTATTCAAATTTGAAATTCAAATTACCGTATTAGTCCGAATATAACGCGACATTTTTCGACCATTTATTTTCCGTTAAAAAATCGACACGCGCTAAATTCGGGGTTTAAGTAATGTAGTATAAACAAATAAGTAAATAAGTTATGTAATATAAACAAGGACACACGGAGGTTGAAACGCGACTGAACATACGACCAATTCCTATCTAGACCGACCATGTCAAAACAACCATGTGATCTAGCCCTGCGCTTTTGTTTGCATAGCGCTACTGCATTACGGATATGTCTCCGCGCAACTGTGTTGTTTCATTTGTTTTTGCTCTAGCAACTAGCGACGGTTACTTTACTTTTTCTTTATTGCCCATAAAAAATGAGTGCGAGTAATCAAGGTAGTGTTGAGAAAAAAAGGCTCATCGAAGAGTCAAATAAATGAAGGTACCATGAGAACTTAAGATATGAATTTTAAAATTATGGTGGCAAACGAGGCAGACAGAGGGAACAACTTGAGAGCTTCGAGGAAATACAGGAGTTCCAGAAATAAACATTCGCCTATGGAGAAAAGATTTAAGGAAATATAAGAATGCAAATTCCTCAAGAAAATCTTTTAGTGAACCTAAATAGGGAAGGTTTAATAAAGTTGAGCAGCGAGTGTAAAAATTTGTAATAGAAAATCGAATTGAAGGGTGCCCAATATCCCGTGAAGTCATAAGAATTAGAGCGTTAGAAGAGGCTGCTAATTTAAACATTCCTAGAAAGGACTTTAAGGCAAGTATTAGTTGGTAAAGAAGAATGATGAAAAGGAACGGTTTATCACTGCGATGGTGAACAACTCTCGCCCAAAAACTTCCTGGCGACTTTATTGAAATATTGTTGGCTTATCAGCACCATGTTATATCATTACGCAAAAAGCACAACTACAATCTTGGAAATATGGGAAATGCAGACCCAGCACCAGTCTATTTCGACAAGCCTTCCAACCTAACGGTAAATAAGAAAGGTGAAAAAACGATCTTATTGAAAAGTCCAGAA
Source organism: Phosphuga atrata (assembly GCA_944588485.1). Taxonomy (NCBI): domain Eukaryota; kingdom Metazoa; phylum Arthropoda; class Insecta; order Coleoptera; family Silphidae; genus Phosphuga; species Phosphuga atrata. Next base: position 4,744,065 of record OX155900.1, read on the forward strand.
TTACTGTTATGCTTGCTGTTTCTGCTGACGGAGCAGAGGAGACTGGTTGCTAGACTGGTTGTATGGTACTGGTTGTACTAGACTGGTTGAATGTGATATGGAGAAAACGGCCAGGTTCCCTGAGAAACTCTCGCTCCATGCGTGTCCTTACGACACCTTACGACAGTTGTTAAAGAAAAAATTGAGGCATTGAATTCCGATCTTGTAATAATACCGGGTGGTATGACTTCTCCGTTGCAAGGTTTGGATGTGGTGGGTTATAAACCATTTAAAGACAACCTTCGAAAATAATTCAACAAATGGCTATTATCGGGCAATCAACACCTTCAGCAAAAATTTAAAAAAATCCTCAGTCTCTCTTTTGGGAGAGTGGAATGCGGCCGCCTGGCAGAAGATCGAACCTGAATCGACAGTTAAAGGTTTCAAGAAATGCTGCCTTTCCAATGATTCCCAACTCATTGATGTTACATCGGTATCGTCAGTATTGTCATGGACGCTTTCAGTCTCTCACAAAATGTCATCTTCCGTCCCATTTAGAAGATGACATTTTGTGAGAGACTGAAAGCGTCCATGACAATACTGACGATACCGATGTAACATCAATGAGTTCTCATTCTGAAAATAGATCAGATTCTGCATAAGTATTTCCGTTTTTTGTTGTTACTTACGTAATATTAATTTTGTTTTACATTACTTAACTTTATTGTCATGTATGTAACCTGTGTTATTACCTATAATTACCTAAATAAATGCTTATCTGATTGAATTTTACTTTCGTTGAATTCTTTTATGAGTATTATATCTTCTTCTATTTATGAGTATCTTGTTGAAAATTTCGCGTTAAATTCGGGGTCGCGTTATATTCGGGCTAATACGGTACTTCTAATATTGAAATAAAAGGAAATATTGGCCAAAAGACTCAATAAAATTAATGATAAATAAGAATTAATTAATTTAAATAAATTTGTGCAATTTCATTTTTGCGTGAAAATATAATCAAATTTCCCGACAATGTTTCCGAAAAATAGATTGTAGGTGTTCAAAAGCTCCGATGAGCGAAGAAACCAGCGGGGAACATTTCTAAAAAATGTTTCTTCTAAAATATTGCACGTGTCAAATTCGACACTCGTGCCAATTAGTTTCCTTCGCTGTCTAAGCACGTTTTATATCATGATTATGAAAGTGGACTAAGTCAAAATTTAAAAAAATGAATCTATCAGTAATTTCACACCACATTATTTTAAACTAAATTTATTCAATGTAATTTTTACGATATCGTCATATATCGATATCATTCACTTAGTGTTAATTATGAAAGTGGTCCAAGTCGAAAATTGAAAGAAATTATATAAACATAACTTGAGATAGGCGCGCGGCCCACGCGTGGCGCGTGATTTAAGTATTCGTAAAATGGCCTGTATGTAGAGAAATGTGAGAACAATAACCAATCCTTTCTTAAGGAATGGATCTACAGGAAAATATTTAACACTGAATTTAACTTACATTTCCATGCTCCTCGAAAACACACATGCCAAAAACGCGACATACTGATGAGAAAAATCAGGGCACTCAATAATGAGCAAGAGAAATTGCATTTTAGAAAAAGTTATGATGTACATTTACAAAATGCTGAACGAGTTAGGAACTGTCTTGCAGAGGACCAGAAAAAAGTAAAAGAAAATTATGGATTCTCACTTGATTGGCACTTCCGTATCCTAAACTATCTGTTTACGTATATGTACGTATACAACTTGGATTTCCTTAATTCTCATGATAACAATGTCAAGATGTATCTATGGCATGAAACCACAGCTTCAAGAGGTGCAAAGGAACTACATCATGTATTTAAGAGCATATTGCAGGATATTTTTTTTATCAGCCTATATTAATCCACTCCTGGACGTAGACCTCTTCCATTTTCCTCCATGTTGACCTATCTTGTGCTGGGAGCATCCAGTTCTTTTTCGCTTCCTTGTACGTCATCTTGTACCATCACGCAAGATGACAACCTGGAAATCACCAATCAGCCACAAAATACCCGGGGAATACCAAATCGATCACGTAGCGATAACCAGAAAATCCTCCTCAGAACTCACGAATGTGAGGGTACGCAAGGGTTACGTGGAGTCCGACCATTATCTTTCACAAATTAAAACCTGCTTCTTACCTAACAGAAGGAAGTGTCAAAAAACTAAATTCCCGCGTATAGATCCAAAATACCTAAGAGAATGCACGGAGGAGTTCGCACAATCACTACAGACCGACACACAAACATGGGACGAACTTCTTCAGACAATCCAGCAATCAGTAAGGAAACTCGGTCAACCGCCACGAAAACGAAAACACAGATTGTGGACATTGGAATGCGACAGGGCCCTTGAATCCCGTATGCTTTCGTGGAAGGCTTTTCGTTGGCATAGCCACAAGACACAAGAGAATTGGGAGAATTTCTTAAAAATGCAGAGGGAGACATCCAAAACGATCAGACACATTAAACGGATATACCATTTCAAAAAATTAGAGAAAATCGACAATGAGTTCAAAAGAAATACACGCGAAACTTCTACAGAACATTTAGCGAAGAACTGATGAACTACAAGCCACCGAGCCTCTGCTTCTGTCAGCCTGATGTAACCCTTCAAACCAACACAAAAGCGCACTGGGAAATTCTGTAACAGTATTTCCAGAAGCTACACAACTGTGAACCCTCTGAAGAAAGACTCCAATACCACATAGCCGCCCCAAACCAGGACTCTGTTGCACCAACACATGAGGAAATACGAATCATCATTTTACACCTAAAAAACAACAAAGTACTAGGGGAAGACGGCTTAATCGCAGAAATGCTCAAGATTGGAGGTGAATTCTTGATTGACAGACTGCAAGCTATCATTGCAAATACATGGAAGAGCGGCATCATACCAGCGAACTGGAAAAATGCTTTGATCCAACCACTACACAAAACAGGCGACAAGACTGATTCAAACAATTACCCAGGCATTTCCCTTCTATCAAACGCCTAGAAAGTTCTCTCACCTGTCCTCCTCACCAAACTGGAAAAACAGACTGGAAGAACATCTGATCTGTGAATATCAGGCAGGTTTCCCACCGCACCGATCATGCGCGGAACAAATCTCGCACCTGAAGATTATACTGCAACATCGCCAGCCGAACCGCACAGTTTTCACTTTCGTAGACTTCAAGAAAGCCTATGACTAGATTGACCGCATAACTCTGTTTAATATGCTTCATGAATACACGGCGTGGACAGTAAAACAACCGTGTTAATCGAACAGACTTTGCAGGCACAACATCTAAAGTAAAATTCATGGGTGAAATCGCCGAGCCTTTTCAAATCAGTACTGCAGTAAGACAGGGTGATGGATTGTCCTCACTCCTCTTCAATCTGGTACTAGATAAGATAATCAAAATATGGGAGAAAGAAGTACCTGGAGTATATATGGGAGAAAAGGACAAACGAATCAACATAAAGTGCCTCGCTTTTGCTGACGACCTTGCAATAATCACCCGGAGTACAGAAAAAGCCAAACACGCCAACAAAGAACATCATGAAATCGCCATCAGTACCGGCCTTCAAATCTCTTGCGAGAAAACGCAATACATAGACTCCACTAGTTCAAATATGACACATTTTGCAACCAAATATGGCAACATCATACAAGTTAAGCACTTCAAGTATCTAGGTGAAATAATTGGAAACAGTGGTAAGGAAAGAATGTTAGTGTTAGAAAACACTTGCAGAAAAGTTACGCAAAGCCTATACAATCACCTGGAATATGTACAACAATAAATCACTTTCTACCAAAACAAAACTCCGTCACTACCATACAGTAATTCTTCTAGAAGCACTCTATGCAATTGATACTTCATCATTAACTATCTACATCAATGCTATTGAGAAAGTAGAACGTCAGATACTGAGAAAAATATTATGACTCAAGGTACAATATGGTATCTGAATGCGTATCCTGAAAGCTCACAAGAACTGTATTCCCTGACAGAACGATTCTCCTCAGTTTCGCGGTAAAGACGTCTGAAATTATACGGTCATATAGTACGAATGGATGACTCTCGATTGACCAAGAAAATCTTCCACATCATCAACGGAACCTGATAGTCCAAAGTACGCAGGCTGGTAGACACCCAAAATGACCTCTCAGTAATCAATATAGACCCATTGGCAACTACACGAACTAAATACAGGCAGGAAATAAATTCACTTAACTTCAAATCAAAGAATCCAACAGCTAAGAGTTTAAAAACTAAAAAAACGCAAGGACGCAAGAAAGTAGACAGGCCCAGAGCGAACGGATGAGGAAGTTTTGGGAACATAAAAAGAACAAGATTACTAGTACTAAGTAATGGTTCTATGCGCTCCTTAGAGGGCTAAAGGAATTTATATATTTATATATCGATATTGGTATTGATGTTGGTGTTGTTTGAACTCATGATATTCGTTTTCTGGAGGTTCATTCCTAGTCGTACCTTCCGTGACTCCTTCTTTCGTGCGCATATCATGGTGTTATAATGGAGGATATAACTACTGAAAAACACGTAATATCTTACAGTGATGCTTATTCTGTGCAAAATCGTAACATTGAAGTAGTAATGACGGATGAAAATTGCTCTCTCTCTCCAATGGCGCTACAGCCCGAAGCGAGCCCTGGCCTCCACCAAACATTGTCTCCAGCGTTCCCTTTCCTCTGCCGCCGCCCGCCAGTTCCGCACCCCCAGCATCTCTCTCGCATCCCTTTTCACACTTTCCTCCCATCTCGCCCTTGGCCTGCCCGCTTTCCTTCTACATTCCGGCACTCTGAGTATTTGTCTCGGCACTGCTGTTGGAGCCATCCGGCACACATGTCCCGCCCATCTTAGCCTGCTTAGTTTTATGTGGGATACCACATCTGGGCTTTTGTATAACTGATATAGTTCGAAGTTCATCCTAATTCTCCAGCCCTCTTCGCTGTTGATTGCCCCATAAATTTTTCTCAGGATCTTTCGCTCAAAAATCTCCAGCATCTTTTCCGATTTCTGGGTCAGCGTCCATGCTTCGCTTCCATATGTGAGGATGGGTCGTATGATTGCTTTATATATATTACACTTCGTTTGTCTGCTAGCTAGCTTCGAGTTAAGGATGGATTTAAGAGTGAAGTATGCCCTGTTGGCTTGCATGATTCTATGTTGTACTTCCACCCCTTCGTCGTTCTGATCCGTGACGGTTGATCCCAGATATTTAAAGTTGTTGACGACTTCTATAGTGTACTCTCCCATATCCAGATTATTTACTGCGTGTATTGGCGCTCCCGGTCTTACCATCATTACTTTTGTTTTATCCTTGTTTATTGACAGACCTTGACCTTGTTTATTGATCTTTCATTGCCGTTAGCGATCTACCGATGTTGTTTAGGTCGTCAGCATAACCCAAAAGTTGCGTGGATTTATTGTAGATGGTACCGTTGCATTCTATCTGAGCTTTCCTTATAGCTTTTTCGAGCGCGATGTTAAATAATATGGGTGATAGACTGTCTCCTTGTCTCAGACCTGTAATGGTTTCAAACTTGTGCGATGTCGTTTTTTGGATACCGACTTGGTTCCAAGTCTTTTTTAACGTACAATTTACCAATTTAATGATCTTTTGTGGTATCTCGAATTCTTCCATTGTCTTCATGAGAGTTCTTCTATCGATAGTATCATACGCTTGTTTAAAGTCTACGAAGACCTGGTATGTGCTCATGTTCATTTCCCATGTCTTTTCTAGTATTTGTCTGCGTGTAAACATTTGGTCAGTCGTCGACTTTCCTTTCCGGAAACCTGTCTGATACTGTCCTATAATGCTCTCTGCGTACGGTTGGAGTCTTCGTCCGATTATCCATGACAGCATCTTGTAGGCCGTGTTAAGAAGAGTTATACCACGATAGTTCTTGCACTCCAGTTTGTTTCCTTTCTTATAGATAGGGCATATCTTCCCCTCCCGCCATTCCTCGGGTATCTCTTCTGTCCTCCAGATTCTTCCTATCAGCTGGTGTAAAGCACAGTTCAGAGCGTCTCCTCCCATTTTGATCATTTCAGATGGTATCATGTCCGGTCCCGGTGCTTTGTGGTTCTTTAGTGCCTTTATCGCCTCGCTTATTTCTCTTTGTGATGGTTCGTTATCTTCTCTCAGATCTCTTACTTCTGGTGTGTGAATTGGGTCGTCTTCAGCTGTTTGTCCGGTTAGTTCCACTCGTAGTGAGGTATTCAGGAGTTCGTTAAAATATTCCGCCCATCTACCTACCACTTTACTTTCTTCAGCCAGTAAGGTGCCCTCTTTACTGTTGATTATTGTTGCTCTGGGCTGAAATCCATTTCGCAGGTTGTTCACTATCTTGTAGCATTCTCTAATTTCGTGTTTCTCTTGGTGGTGTCCTATCTGTGCCACCTGGTCGTTAAAATGGGCCCTTTTCTTCTTCCGAAATAATTTGGATGCTTCCTTTCTTTGCTTGTTGTATTCAGCTTGTTTGGCTCTCGTGGGTCTCTGCAAATTCTCTGCCCTAGCTTTCTGTTGTTTCTCGCGTGCTTCTTCACCCTCTGCATTGTACCATTGGTTTCGTTTTTTCCTATGGACTTTCCCGAGAGCCTCCTCTGCCGATTCCTTAATCCCCTTTGCAATTTCCGTCCATTGTTCTTCAATACTATGATTTTCCGTCAACACTCCTAGTTTTTCGGCGATCTTTTCTTCGTATCGTTGCCTTACCCTGGTTAAGTTCAGTTTTTCCACATCCCATTTTTCTATTCCGCTGTTTGCTGGCTTTTTCGAGTTGGCTAGCCTTTGTTTTAATTTAATCCTCACCAGGTAATGGTCCCAGTTGCAGTCTGCCCCTTTGCAGCTTCTGACGTCCTGTATGCTGGACATAAAACTTGTGTTTATTAAGACATGGTCTATTTGATTGAGTGTCCTTCCGTCTGGTGATCTCCATGTTATCTTGTGGATGTCTTTATGTGGGAATAGCGTACTGCTGATTACAAGGTTTCTAGATGCTGCTAGGTCCACTAGTCTCTGTCCATTGTCGTTAGTATTTTCGTGTAGGCTGTGTTTTCCAATCGTGGGTCTGTATACGTCTTCTTTCCCTATCTTAGCATTGAAATCCCCCAAGATCATCTTTACGTCGTTGTTGTGTGTCGAATCGAATAGCCTTTCTAGTTTTGCGTAAAAGATCTCTTTTTCGTCGTCTGTTTTCTCTTCGCTCGGTGCATGTACGTTAATTATTGTCAGATTGAAGAGCTTCATTCTTATTCGGATCATGCAGAGTCTGTCATCTACTGCTTGGAAGTCCATAATATCCTTCCCTACACTTTTCTTGAGTATGAAGCCTATTCCTAACTTGTGCGCCTTCCCATTATTACTGCTTTTACATATCCTATATTTTCCTATGTCCATGATGCCGCTATCGCTCCAGTTGGTCTGCTGTAGTGCCACTATGTCGAGTTTGTGTCTCTCCATTTCGTTTGTTAAGGCTTTTAGTGCACCTATCTGGTAGAGGCTCCTTACATTCCATGTTCCCATCGTAATTTCTTTCGATTTCCTTGTGCATTGCTGTGGTCGTTGCCGAGTAGTCAGTCCAGTCCGAGGCACGTTTGGTGGTTTCGTAACGGTTTCTTTTTTTTCCAATGGATGAGTTGTTGGTCCATCGCAAAACCCCCTTTTCGGTGGACCATTTCACCCGCTCTCGTTGGCCCTGACCGCGCTTTCCATACGGGTTGGTTACCGCATCTCCAGCTTGGTTGCTCAGGTTACCAGGGTTCACCACGTGGAGGTGAGAGTCGGACTTGGGTAGGAGAGGCTATGCTACAATCTCTTCATGTGCGATTGTCGTGCGGTTGCGCATGCACTACCCTTTGAATTTGAAAATTGCTCAGTGATCCAATAATAATATTGAAACTATAGTACAAAAATTTTTGGTATCGTGTCATTCCTTTCTACCGAATGACCGTAATTTTTTGTTGATGGAAATGAATATAAAAAAATCAACTTTCTTATACAACCCTGAGCATTATTCAACATTTGATAAAAAAACTGTAGAAGAAGAAATACATTTTCGACAAAACAAATGTCGCAGCCGGATTTTATTTCAACGAAATCACTAGAAGTCTCAATAACAAGAAGATTAAAAAAAGCGAATCTGTCTCTTGGCTGCAAATACAATGGATGAGATTCTTGAAAAATGAACCTTCCTCTATAAAACTTCTATAGATGATTCTAAATTACAAGTTTTGGATCTTTCACCTAAAAGAGGAAGTCCAGAAATATACGTAAATATTAAATTACTTCCATTATACACCACCAGTAACGAAAGAAAAACATAAAGATATTATGCATTTACACTATACATTTCTCCAGTTTTTCACGAACATTTTAAGAATCTTAAAAACTCGAAATGGTAAAAATGGATAACTTTTTAAAAATAATTAATAAATATTTATGAATTATTTCATTAAAGTTATTGTATCAAGTAAAACTCATAGTCTCTATTTTTTCAAGTCATTTATAGGACATTCAGTTAATTTAACTTTAAAAACAAAATTTTCGTATGTAACTCACACCAAATATCATAAGTTTCCACTAATCAAGACAAATAAAATTATAAATTAAAATGTAAAAATATTTTTTTATTTATTCAAATATCTCGAAACAACAAATATATGACCACTTAACTATGGGCACATAATTATGGGCACATATGTGAAAAAGATCGACAAATATAATTTTAGCGTTGCGATAATTAAATTACATCTGATTTGTTGGTCGGTTGTATCCGACGGTCGGTTGTATCGGTTGTATCTGATTCAAGTTTTTTCAATATTGGTCTTATTTAAAGTTACACTAAAGTTTTTATAAATCTTTCTACTTCGAGTAAAAGTTACAGTCCCCACTTTAGAAATACGTTACGTATAGGAGAGAAAGTTAAAAATCATTTAAAATTATATATGTTTGTCAACTCGAAGGTTGGAATTTTAGCATATATAAACAATAAATTTCAGTAAGGGTTTTTATGTAACCTATATAGGAGCTGGATGCAGGAATTGTGGAAAGTAACGTATTGTGAACATTGAAATTGTGGCGAAAAAAAAAACAGTTCAGTGTTTTAGTGCAAGCTATTTTAAGATCGGTATAGTATATTGAATCAGTCTCCGAAAGTATTTTCTCCAATGTTAAAATTTCTATTTCGAAACTGTGTATGTACCCACTATAGATACATTTATGATATATTTTAGGGAGAATTCCCATTCTTATTTTTACTTTATTATGATAGGGGAAATGTTTCTGCTTTACAATTGCAAGAAATATTGTATTTGGCAGTGTTTCAAATAAAAATATTTTCCGGGCTAGACGGGCCTCGGCTGCGGCTGTCCAAATGTTCGCACGTCGAACACGTTTACGTATTTCTTTGTGTATATATTTTCCAGACATAATATCATTTATATCAATTTTCTTCTTATGTTCTAACATCCGGCTTGATCGGCGCTGAACGAGAACGCGATTCGAGGATTATTGTAATGAAATGTTTGACGTTTAAAATGGTTAGCGATAGGAACAATGGAACGTCACTTCATTATACTTTAATCAATAGATAATGAAATAATGTTATACGTAAATATGTAGGCATTGAGTTGTCATGCAGCTCATTTAAGTTTGTGACATGTGTATTTTAGCTACCACTCGGTTCGAGGATGAAAGGGTTTTGAGGGTCACGCCACCCCTCGACATGCACACTAATTGCTCCACTCTATACATAATTAATCTCATGTTATAACAATCCAATCACAACTCTATAGTTCATTTTACACATTATTTGAACGTTTACTCTCAACACTCCAACGCAAATATTCATTGATTGCCAAAATTTAAAATAAATCGCGGACGAAATAGCGTGCGACGTTAAATTAAACAAAAGAAGAAGCAATTTAACTAACAGCCTCTTTTAAGTTGTAATATTGTGTGAAATTCTAAAAGTTATATCACAGATACTTGCAATAATTGAATATTAAACTTGTGTATTACCACAAATCATATTTTCAAGATCATCATTGGAACTATTTATGAGTAACAAGCTGTTTTTTCCAATCGAAAGCTTTCATTTGATAACTGTATCTGCTACTAAACAAGTGAAATATTGCCAAAAAAGTGCATTGGCTTTATATAATACTACTGTGCTTGGCATTTTTCGCAAAAATAGTATAAGTGTATATCACAAATATGACAAATAATCGATTATTGGGGAGAAACCATACTAATTATAGATGCAATCATACCAACTTTTTAAAGCGGAATATAGCTTAAATATATAAATATATTCAACCTTTCCGTAGCTCTATAATATTATTAAACCTTTTTAAGACTTCAAAACAAATCTCATGTTGAAACAACAACTTCCTTTGCTAATACCACGCAGTATATTGAATTATACAACAGATTTGTATGTTATTTAATAGCCCACTGTCCACTTTCGTGGCACTAAACAAGAACTTGATAAATAGCATTATTTTTAAGATCACATTTTTCTATTTAATTCAAGTGAATACCCATAGAGCAATCTCTAGTTAAATGCTGTATCTATGAAAGGTACATACAGATGCCCAACCACCTGCATTAGAACGCAACTGTCTGTGTCTCCCTACACAAGAAAACCAACAAATTTCATCTAGAGAGAGGTGTCAGGCAAAGGGACACGATATCACGAAGCTGTTTACCTAAGCACTAAGAATGTATATTCCAGCGGATGCAATGGGCAGGGTAGAGGCTGATGATTGTTGGAGAGAGAATGACCAATCTGAGGTTTGCTGATGACCTGGTTCTGGTCTCAGAAAGCATTGGGGAGATGATGAGGATGCTGGAGGTTTTGAGAGTGGAATCCGAGAAGACGGGTCTTAAAATGAACATTGGGAAATTGGGAAAACCAAGATTATGAGCAACATTCCCGAAATCACAGACTACCAGCTTCCAGTGGAGAAAGTAACTGAGTACATATATTTGGGGCATACGGTTGTACTGGGCTTTGAGGACCAGGTATCGGAAGTGAAAAAGCGGATCGCGCCCAGGTATGGGCAGCGATAATGCCCAGGCATGGGCAGCGTTCGATGCCAATGAGCAGATTCTACGAGTCAAAATATCCCGGGATCTCAAAGTGAAAGTCTTCAAGCAGTGTGTCATGCCCGTGCTCACCTACGGTACAGAGACCATGACCCTTACGCAGAAGACCGAGGAGAGAGGTCCCGAGCAACGGCTCGGGACCACCCTTCGTGACCGGAAACCTAACAAATAGATCGGAAATAAGACCAAGGTGAAAGGCGTCATGCTGTCATAGCAAGGAAAAGGTGGACATGGGCAGGACACATTGCAAGAATGAACGAGAGTTGCTGGACGAAACGTGTCCTAGATTGGAGACTCCCGCAGTGCTGGACAACCGCAGTGCTGGATTGACGACATTCGACGGCACGGAGGTAGAGACTGGATGAGACGGGCAGAAGATCACCAAGAGTGGAAGACGATGGATGAATCCTGCATACAAGATTGGATCACCAAAAGGCCATGATCATGATGATGATATGATGAATAGCCATATGCTGATGCGTTTCGAGATCTATTTCTCATCAGTGCAGCTCTGCTCTTTTGCTATAAAATGACTATTGGCTGACTATATTGGCTTGAAAACCATGTGCCAGGCTGTGGAGGTTAGATTTTGGCTTAACATGTATGTAACGGCTGTGCGAGCGAACACAGTTATTCTATCAGCAAACATAATTTCAAATTTCTGTGAGTTAGTTTAGTATTTAGTTATATTAAAACAAGTTTTGGTGGTTATAAAAAATAGTTATATTCAGAACAATAAGAAAAATAATAATCTGAACAATGCTTACTCGAAACCGAGAACTTAGATCAAACTCCACTTCGGAAAAAAGGAATTTCCTTGATGATCCTGAATTTCTGGAATTGATTTCGGGTATGATTAGAAAAGAAGTAGAACCTCTAACTGTTGTCATAACTCAACTTACGGAACAACTGAAAATGTAAGAACGAGGAATTATTAAAAATCCACGCTGCCGACAACGATGAATCAAGACGTTTCGGCGAAATAACATTCGCCATTCTCAAGAGACGGGTCAACCGTTAGACGCATACTGTATGCGTCTAACGCTTGACCCGCACGGACGCATATATCTCTTGAGGATGGCGAATGTTAGTTCGCCGAAACGTCGAGAAACCGGTTCTTTTCAGAGCCAACCCTCAGCATCAACGCGGAATCCCCGAGAAAACAATACAACACACACACACACATATATATATATATATATATATATATATATATATATATATATATATATATATATATATATATATATATATCGTCCATGTAAATAAATTCCTTTGCAAACCGTGAGTGCTACATTATTCTACTACGTGTACCACCACATCAGAAAAAGAAAATGCCGAGATGCAAGCCCAAAGAAGACTTTCACAAAGTAGACTAATCCTATAAGTCATCCGTTACTCTGAGGTTATGCGACAAGCGGGTCCGGAGTGTACGGATTCGTTCAAGGGGGCCACTTGCCTGGGCAGGTTATGTTACCGCCAGCTAGGCCCCAAAAAAATTAAAGAAGACTTGTTTATCTTATCTTGTCCCTCTAGTATTACCTGTCTATTTGTCTGTATACTCATGGCTGGCTAGTCATTTATGGCTACTCTTTTATGATTAATATTATTTGTCAAGATTTGTTTCTCTACTCTTTTCTGTCTAGTGTTGTATGTACACCCTTGCCTGTCTAGTCGTATATGACTAATCTCTTATATCCAATTTTGTCTGTCTTGTCATGCCTATCTAATCTTGTTTTTCTTGACTTGTCTGTGTATCCTTGTCATTCTAAAAATGGATGTCTAATCTCTTCTGTCTGGTCTTGCCTGCCTAGTCTTCCTTGTTTGGTCTTGCAGACTAGTTTTATACGTCCTGATTTCTCTGTCTGGTCTTTTTTAATCTTTTCGATCTAGTTATGTCTGTTTAATCTGGACTGTCTGCTCCGGTGTGTTTGGATACAGGTTTGCAAACTAGTTTTCTGTGCCCTGATTTGTCTATCTGGTCTTGTGTATGTAGTCTTGTCTATGTAGTCTTTTCGATCTAGTCAAATCTGTTTAATCTGGACTTGTCTAGATATGTTTGGATTTGGCTGTCTAGTTTCCTCTACCTAGTCTTGTCTGCCTACTCTTGTATGTCTAGCCTTCCTTTCTACCTTTTTTGTGAATTGTTTTCTGTTTAATCTTCCTATATAATATTTGGTACCCACTTTTCGTCTGTCCTGTTTTTTTCTGTTTAATCGTGTATGTCTAGTCTTACCTTTCATATTCAGACTAAAGTAGGTAATTAAAATATACTGTATTAGAATTATCAATAATAAATATTATCAGGTATTATTTTTACTCTCAGATAACAGGCGCCACTGTAACTTGCCGTCAGAAAAGTTTTTTTTTCTGCCTAATCGATAAAAATAATTATTTTGATTGCCAGACCATAGAGCAATGTATCTGCTTCGGTAACCATATCATAAAGGAAGTTATAATAATTATATTTCAGTATAAACTGCAATTATAATGAATATTAAACGTTTATATCTTTTCAATCCATTCATTTTACTTGTAATTAAGATTATATTATTATTATACATGTTACAGGACTTTTATCATATCACTCGAAACATTTACGACTACTTGTTCTTGCTGTTCTTCCACAACTCTTTCATTCTCTCACCAAAGGCTCTCTTGCAATCTTCAGTCCACTTTGACCTTTGGGCTTTAGGTGCTGTTTTAAAACACGCCTTTCTAAATACGCCTTTGTCTCTGATATCCACTGAGTCTATCTGTGCTCTTTCCAGATCAATTTTGACTTGTGTCATCCAGGGTCTAATGGTTTCCAGGCCCTGGATGTACCTGGGTATTCTGTTGGTGAGTCTGGACTGTGGAAGTCTGCTGATGTGTCCATAAAATTTTAGTCGGCTCTTTGTAATGTCTGCTGCGATGTTGAAGAACTCTCTGTGGTACTCCTGGAGTGATGCGTATATGAATTTTGGTACAATAATTTTCCTAATTATTTTTCTTTCCTGTGTGAGGGTGTTCTCGTATTTTTATGTAATCACAGTATTTTATTGGCACATAGCACCTCAGGTTTGATTATTGTGTTGTAGTGACGAATTTTGGTGAAAATGGACAGACATTTTTTGTTGTAGATACCCTGTGTTTTGTATAAGAATCTCTTCATTTTTAATAACCTAGTGTTGTTCTGGGCGATTTTCTCTTTTCCTGTTGGTTCGATCACTTCACCTAGGTACTTAAAGTATGACTATGTTGATCTTTCCATATTTTGTGTTCAAAGTTAGTAGGTACGTTTACTTCCATGCAGAAGAACTCAGTTTTTTGAAAGTAGATCTGCAGCGCTACTTTTTTGCGCATTCTTTGAGTACTTCTAACTGTATAGGGTGTATTGAATACACCGTCGTCTCCGCCGTCGTCTGGTCCCAAGCCCAGGGTGTGAAAGGAGGAGGGTGGTCGGCCTGCCGCGCCGACCAGAATCGGGAAACCGAAGAAACTAGGCAAGAAACCGCATGGATACACGACTTAACCACTTACGAATTAATGCTACCGCATCCGGGGCAGCCGATGCCCCAGCTTTGGGAACCAGGGATGCTGGTGAGAAGTGGACTACTGGCCAAAGACTCAGGTTAATCACACCGAAATCAGAAATACGAATCGCCGCATGGAATGTGCGAACGGGACATCACGTTGGTCAAAAGGAAATTATCGCCAAGGAATTATTGAAATGCAAAATATCGATCTGTGCATTATCAGAACTGCGGCTCACAGGATCTGGTACAATGAAGGTTGACCCACCATCAATCGACGAGACGATGACGCTATTCTATTCTGGTAGCGACAAACGAGAATCGGGCGTGGCCTTTATGGTTGATCGACGGGCCTCTGCCAGTGTTATCGCATTCCAACCGATATCCGAGCGTCTGGCGGTTATCACTATTGATGGAACGATTAAGACCCATATCGTATCCGTCTACGCCCCAACTGAGACCAGCCCGGGCACAAACAAGGATGAATTTTATGCCCAGTTTCAACACACACTGGATACAATACCCCAAACCGAATTAATCGTACTTATGTGCGACTTTAATGCACATACGGGTGCAGATCGAACCGGTTGGGAAGAAACGATGGGAAAATTCGGATACGGGGAAATAAATGACAACGGATTACGCCTCTTATCATTTGCAGCGTCAAACAACTTGATCATCGGCAACAGCATCTTTCGTCACCCCCTCAAATATCAACTCACGTGGCGAAATCCATCCGGCAACGATTCGGCGATGTTGGACTACATTTTGGTCAACACCAGATTCCGATCGACGCTCAAAGATGTACGTGCGATGCGTGGACCCGACTGTGGATCAGACCATTATCTTGTCCGAGTGAAACTACAATTGAAATTACAAAGAGCAAAGAAAAAGACACCACCATCAGCCAAGAGGAACTGGGCCTGTCTGCGAGACCCTGAAACCAGCCGAAAATTTCAAATCGCATTATCCAACAAATTTGCAGCACTCACGATACCAGTCGATATCAACATAGAAGAAAAACAACTTTCTGAGTCTATTGTGGGGTGTGCAACGGAGCTGTGTCCGCCCATCCGTCGACGGACGCAGCAATGGATCTCGGACCACTGTCTCAATCTAGTCGATCAGCGGAAGCAAATGAAACACGTCGATTTCAAACAATACCGACGATTGAACAAAGAAGTTCGACAGAAAATTAAATTGGAACGGGAAGCTTACTGGAATAACATCGCGGCTGACATGGAAGAAGCAGCGTCAAGGCATGAGTACCGGACGCTCTACCAGACAATCCGACGGTTAAGTGGCAAAACAACATCAACAAATGACAATATCAAAAAATTGGATGGAACTTTCGTGACCTCTCCTCAGGAACGTCTACAGCGGTGGAGAGAATTCTTTCATCAGCTGTACAACCACAATCCGCCAGTAGGTCCAGCACCCGAACTGCCGATTATTGAGCAGCCGATAAATCAGTTTCCCGATACTGAACCAACAATCAATGAGGTGAAGACGGCAATAAAATCCCTGAAAAATGGTAAAGCACCAGGAGGAGATCAAGTAACTGCCGAAATGATCAAAGCCGGGGGAGACGTCGTATTACATCAACTTCACGTTCACACAGTGCATATATGGCATTCAGATTGTGTTCCATCCGTGTGGAAGAAAGCGATTGTTGTGCCTATTTTGAAGAAAGGCGACAGTCGGGAATGCAAGAATTACCGTGGTATTAGCCTCCTCTCGATCGTCGGCAAAGTATTTATGAAAATCATACAATCAAGACTACAGAAACATCGAGAGCAAACAAGCCGGGAAGAACAAGCTGGATTTCGACCATATCGAGGATGTATCGATCAGATATTTGCTCTCCGTCAGCTAATGGAAGAAAGAATTCGATGCGGCAAACGAACTGTCATCGTCATCATCGATTTCAAATCTGCTTTTGATTGCATCGATTGGACAAGCTTGTGGGAAGCCCTGAAGATCGAACACGTGCCACTGAAAATCATTCAACTTCTTCAAGCATCGTACGACGGCTCAACCAGCAATGTTCGTATCCGAAACGACATGTCTGAGGAATTCCCGATTCGAACCGGAGTCCGGCAAGGAGACGTGGCCTCGCCGCTCCTTTTTAACATTGTGATCGACACGATTATGCGAAAAGCGTTTGATGGGCGACGCGGAGTTCGATATGATGACAAAAACTTCCTAACCGATCTGATGTTCGCCGATGACAGTGCGGTTTTCGCCAACACAGATGCCGAAGCAACAGACACCTTGTATGACATTTCCCGCATTGCCCAGTCATACGGACTGAGAATCAATGCGGATAAGACCAAAGTGCTTACAACGGATGGATCTGAAGCCAGAGTTTACCTCGATGGAACCACAATCGAGCAGGTACCACAGTTCAAATATTTGGGATCACTGGTTGTGGAGAAGAAAGTACCAGAAAGGCCAGGCAACAGCAACGTTTGCTTCACTCAAGTGATGCATATGGAAGCGGACGAATATTACCATCAAAACCAAAATACGCCTATACCGGACGCTGATCCTCTCAATTCTTCTTTATGGATCGGAAACATGGACATTACTCAAACCAGACCTTAACAAGCTCGAGGCCTTCCAAATGCGATGCCTGAGACAGATTCTCTGCGTCTCACTCCTCAACCACCTCCGAAATAAGACAATCAGAGAAAGGTGCGACCAACAGACACCGATTGTTGAGGAAATTCAAAAACGCCGATTACGATGGTTCGGCCACATCTGTAGGATGGGCGACAATCGAGTACCGCACAAACTCCTATGGAAAAAACGACCTCTTGATTGGAGAACACAAAAACAAGCACCGAAGACCACATGGTTGAAACACGTAGAGAACGATTTAAAAAACCAGCGAATAACAACAGCTGAGGCAAGAACCGTTGCAACTGATCGATTAGCATGGAAGCGTATAGTGAATGGAGCACGGAATCTAGCGGCACCAACAGCAGCGTACTGGCTACGAGGTCGACCACCTCTCCATGCGCCGGCTATGGATTAAAGAAGAAGAAGAAGACTTCTAACTGACTGATTGCTGTGGTTTCGTTGTCTCTGATTAGTGCCATATCGTCAGAGGATAAAACAAGGTAGAGGTTAGGCAGCCGACCTCTAGCTTGAGCTTGGGTCATCCAAGTTCCAGTGACCTTGTATCTTCAGCTCCTTCTCCCATTCCTCAATGATCTTATACAGCACTAGGTTGAAGAGGAGTGGTGAAAATCCATCACCATGGTGAACACCTGTCTTGATATTAAAAGGTTAGGTTAGGCTAGGTTAGGTTAGATTTCCCCCACGAATTTAACCTTAGGTGTTGTCTCTGTCAGTGTTTGTTTGATCAGTCGCAGTGTATTATCGTCCAGACCTTGTTCGTGTAGGATGTTCAACAATGACTGGGGGTCGACGAAGTCATATGCCTTCTTAAAGTCAAAAAGGCATATTATCTTGGTAAATTAGTTATGTACTATATAATTATATAAATTATACATAGTTTCGTTTTTCAATATCAAAGTGACATACACACATTTTTTGCTCCCCTCCACTTTCGACCTAAATGCCGGAAAAGAGGTTGAAGGTGTGAATAAGGCAATACCAAATAAACGCACGCGGAGCAACTGAGGCGAAAAGAACTTCAGTCAACGGTTTTGAAGGCGGAAGAGGAGATCCTTTAACCAACGGCAGAGAGACAGAGCGGAAGAAGCCAAGAAAAGAAACCTTTCGGCGTCTGTACTAGGAGCGAGCGGCAGGGAGTCAGCGTCTGTTCACCTAGTTGGTGCGGCTGCTATCAAAGCTCTGGAATTAACCACTCCAGTTCTAACCACCTAGCAAGAGGTGGATCCACAAGTATCAACAAGCGTAGACATGAATCGTGAGAGGAATAACATTTGAAGACTGGAACAATCTGGTCTGAAGAAAGGAAGAAAGCATAGTGAAAGCACAGTGAAAAGATGAAAGAAGTGTGGCGGCTTAGGAAATCTCAAATCAAGTAGACGCTTCACGTGGTCCATTAGTGGCCCATACGTTTTATTATTATTATTATATAAATTATATAATCTTACAGTTAAATAAGATTTAATTTTATTTAACATAAAAATTATTCTCTTATATATCAACATTTACAAATACGAATTTAATACAATTATCGTAAAAACGTAGAAGAAATTTCTTACGATTCGAATGTAGAAATTTTTCTTGAAAAATAAATTGAAAGTATCCTATAAAAAATAAACGAAATATGTTACATGAATGAACATTTAAATTACTTTAAATGAATTAGGTACACATTCATATAGCCCAAGTATATTTCATTTATTTATTTTCATTTAATTTTATTTTTCAAGAAAAATGTCTACATGCGAAATGTAAGGAATCTCCGTCTTTTTCCAAGATAATTGTATTAAATTCATATTTGTAAATGGTAACAAATACGAGGTTTATTTGTATTACTACTAAATATCAACTAATCCAAATTACATGTAAAATGAATGGTAGAATGAATGTTATATCATTTAAATCCATTCATTATACATGTAATTAAGATTAAATTATATTTAATCAAAAATACAAAAATAATCCTTTAAACAATTAACATTTACAAATGCGAATTTAATACAATTTATTATCATAGAAAAAGAAGGATATTCGTTACGATTCGTATATAGATTATGATGTACGATTCGTATGTAGACATTTCTCCTGAAAATTAAACTGAAATGAATGATTAAATAAATGAAATACTATACATATTATATTGACGATATCAATGTGTATCTAATACATTTAAAGTAATTTAAATGTTCATATTCATATTCCATAAATGTATCATATTCCGTAAATTTTCCATTTATGAAAGTACATTAAAATTATTTTTAATTTCAGTTAGTTTTAATAAATTAAATGAATGAAAACTTTAATGAATACGATGTTCCGACCGTTACTAAATTCACAATTATTTACTTTATTCACACTAAGTGTTGCTAAAACTTGAATTTTTCAAGTCACTGTTATTCAACTTTAAATTTATATTTTTAATTATTTATAGTTCTAATTGTTTTGTTTATGTTTAAATTTTGTCGAGCCATTACAGTAACCAATAATAATTCGTTGTGAATTAAATCCAAAAACTGTTTTTCATACAAATATCCAAATTTCTTGTAATCTTTTTTTAGTGGACCCTAATTGTTATAGTTTAATAGGTTTCATTTAATTTAAACTAAATGCGGCATATAAGCCGCTTATAAAATTTAAAGAGAACATAGAGGGCAATATAACGAACGCACTGCAGTACTTAATTTTAATAATACAAGTTTCCAGAGGCCAGCTTTTTTTTTCTGCATTCGTTACATGTATTAGTAGCACTAGTGCAATTATAAAATGCCATATTTTCTTACGGAACAGTTTCTAATGGTCTCTTAAATTATTTATTATCCTGAAAAAATATGCGGTATATGTGCGGCAGATTCAATTCTGTTAGTGCGAAATGTATTTTAGCGAGAATTTGTATTCTATTTAGCTGGAAACGAATTTAGAAGCGAAATTTGCTAATACTGTCAGCTATTCCAAATGGCATTACTGAATGCTAGGGAATATGCAGGAAACTCGGTGTAAGAGAATACGATACAGAAAATGAAAACGAGGAACTTAAGTGGACAGCATTGATCCCCTAAGACTGCATGGATAAAATAAGAAGATTATTGAAACTAGATAGTATTGGTAAGAAAGCTAGTAGCTTATAAACAAATATTGGATTACATAAATATAACATTAGAGTTAAACAAGCAAGCATACTAAAATGGGAAAACATAATAGACAAACTAGATGTAACATTATGACATACATAGCTAGTTTAAAACAAAACTCGCAACAAAAAAAGTCGTATTGCCTTAAGATCTGTTATTGATTTTCATTCAACTTTTCTTACTACATCTTGATGGTCTCTTTTATTGTAAAACACTAAAAGTGGGTACTAACACAATTTCAGAATTTAAAAAATTACCAGTTTGTTTTGTAACTTCCCTTATAAGATAAGTTATTAAATATTTTTAAAATCTCTATTTGCATTGATTTTACAAACAAATAAATTTTGATTTAAAGCAAGAGTTTGTTAAAAGCTTCAACGGCAATATTCGAACTGTTTTATTCGCTTTTAAAAATAAGAACATTAGAAGTTCCAACAAAATAGTTCAAATATTTGCAAAGTGTAACAAGATTATTTTAAAACTATGCAAGCTCTCTTCTTTCTAGTAAGTTAGCCAACTAATAGACTACTACTGCCACGGTATCGTAAGTAAATTTGGCTGTCTGCGGCTTCGTAATTAATTCTGACTTGGAAATGTTTGTTTTCTAACAAAATTCAGGAATTATTTTTTAGCGTAATAGTATTATAACATGATTAGTTTACATTGGTCAATGATATTATTTATGATACAGTTTTAGTTATTTGTGATACAGTTTTAGAATTATTTTTAACAATCAATAAACAGTCATGCAATATTATGTGTATCAAGCAGTTTGGAGCATTATAATTGGTTGACAACTAAGGCTAGACATACAAACCTTGGGCTTTTGGCCTTTTGGCTTGTGCCCACTCAAGGCAGGGGGCTAAGAAATGGGAAAAAGAGCAAACACAAACCTTCTTGGTACCGCTTTTCGCATAACTTTCAAGATGTTTCTGCATAGTGTTGCCCTTACATCACCCCTCCACTTACAGTGATTAGGGGTTCATGTACTTCTTCTTGTTTCGGCTTCTTTCCCTTTCCGCTCGTCTAGCATTTTTATTGTCATGATGTCTTGGATCATGCTTGATGTATCTGCCCATAAGTCCTCCGACTAGATCATTTGTTCAACCATAGTTGACGGGTCTAGTGTCTGTCCAGTCTTATCCTTCCATTTATCCCTTTCAGGTATCCACCTGTCACACTCAAAAACGGTATGCGCCGCGCTGTCTGTGAGTCCACAGTAAATACAGAGGCAATCTGTGGCCCTACCGATGCTATGGAGAAAGTTCGCCGTGTTTCATCAGCTCAAAACTTGGGTGACGTAAAAATTTATTTCGCCGTGTTTTCTAGTTGCCCAACGCTCCACATCAGGAATTAGGGTTCTGGTCCAGTATCCCTTAGTGGATAGGCTCCACTGGTTTTGCCAGGACTGGTACATTCGGGCCATCGCTAGAGCCTTTTTGTCGGCCTGTATGCCATCGCCATTTGATCTGCGATTGTAGTCTTCTACCCTCTCTTCTGCCATTAATTCTATGGATAGTATGCCGGCTAACACTAGGGCAGCACCCTTGAGACAGTCCAGTAAGCACAGCATACTCTTAGCGCCATTTTCCTTTGAACGGTTACTAAGTTTTGTCGAATCACTTGTTTTCTCAAAACCTTTGCCCAAATTGGGGCTGCGCAGAGCATTGTGGAGTGAACCACCGAGCAAAGAAGTTTTCGCTTACTACTGCGGGGTCCTCCGTTGGGCATTAATTTATCTAGCGCTGCTGCAGTTTTCAGTACATTGGCTGTCACTGTGGAGTTTTCTAGTTGCCCAACGCTCCACATCAGAAATTAGGGTTCTGGTCCAGTATCCCTTAGTGGATAGGCTCCACTGATTTTGCCAGGACTGGTACATTCGGGCCATCGCTAGAGCCTTTTTGTCGGCCTGTGTGCCATCGCCGTTTGATCTGCGATTGTAGTCTTCTACCCTCTCTTCTGCCATTAATTCTATGGATAGTATGCCGGCTAACACTAGGGCAGCACCCTTGAGACAGTCCAGTAAGCACAGCATACTCTTAGCGCCATTTTCCTTTGAGCGGTTTTTAAGTTTTGTCGAATCACTTGTTTTCTCAAAACCTTTGCCCAAATTGGGGCTGCGCAGAGCATTGTGGAGTGAACCACCGAGCAAAGAAGTTTTCGCTTACTACTGCGGGGTCCTCCGTTGGGCATTAATTTATCTAGCGCTGCTGCAGTTTTCAGTGCACTGGCTGCCACTGTGGTGTTTTCTAGTTGCCCAACGCTTCACATCAGAAATTAGGGTTCTGGTCCAGTATCCCTTAGTGGATAGGCTCCACTGATTTTGCCAGGACTGGTACATTTGGGCCATCGCTAGAGCCTTTTTGTCAGCCTGTGTGCCATCGCCGTTTGATCTGCGATTGTAGTCTTCTACCCTCTCTTCTGCCATTAATTCTATGGATAGTATGCCGGCTAACACTAGGGCAGCATCTTTGAGACAGTCCAGTAAGCACAGCATACTCTTAGCGCCATTTTCCTTTGAACGGTTACTAAGTTTTGTCGAATCACTTGTTTTCTCAAAACCTTTGCCCAAATTGGGGCTGCGCAGAGCATTGTGGAGTGAACCACCGAGCAAAGAAGTTTTCGCTTACTACTGCGGGGTCCTCCGTTGAGCATTAATTTATCTAGCGCTGCTGCAGTTTTCAGTGCACTGGCTGTCACTGAGGTGAAATGGCGATTAAAAGAAAAGCTCTTGTCAAAGGTTACACCTAGATATTTTAGCGATTCCTTTGGGGTTATTTTTGCCCCTTTTATTTTAAATGTGATGGGTTTCCTTTTTCTCAGTCCAGTTAGCAATGCTGATTCTGTCTTTTCTGGTGCCAGCTTTAGTTTCTTGAGTTCCATCCATTTATTCACCTGTTCAATGGCCTTGTTTGCTCTCGACATAGTTTCTATTTCCGTCTTCCCCGACACAACAAGTGCCAAGTCATCAGCGAAGCCCACGATGTCCACACCTTCCGGTAGAGTCAGTCTGAGTACTCCGTCGTAAAGGACATTCCATAGTGTCGGTCCCAAAACAGAGCCCTGCGGCGCCCCACTACAGATATCACCCTCCACTAATTTGTTGTTTTCTTGTAGAACAACTTTTCTATTATGTAGGTAACTTCGTACCAGACGTAGCAGTTATGGTGAGATACATCTTGCTTGGAGCTCCTCAAGAATGTTTTGCCAGACAGCTGAATTAACGTCAAGAGTGATAAGGTCACATAGCTTTCTAGTTCTCTGCGTGCCCGCTTGCGCTTTTTTTGCTACTTCAATGACTTTTGCTATAGCGTCTACTGTTGATTTTCCCTCTCGGAAGCCATATGGTTTTTTTGACAGTTATTTGTCTGACCTAAGTTCTAGTTTTAGTCTACAAAGTATCAGATGTTCCAAGAGTTTGCCCGAAACATCTAAGAGGCAGAGGGGCCTATATGAGGAAGGTTCCTGTGGTGCTTTATCACCTTTGTCAAATAGCACCAGCTTGGCTTTTTTCTAGTCGTCGGCAAAGGTCCCATCGCTAGTTATATGGTTCATTACGTTTAGGACATATGTTGAGAACTTATCCACTGCGGCTTTTAGAGCCTTAGGTTGTAGTCCGTCTAGTCCTGTCGCTCTACCATTACGAATACGCTCCTAGCAATTCATATTCCGTAAATGGGACTACCTCCGTCACGTTGGGCTGCTCCCAGCTCGGCTCCTCATGAGTGGGCAACAGTTTGTCTACCACCTCCAACATCTTTTCCATCGGAACCTGTAAAATTGGGTGCGTTATTTTCAGCCCTCGCATTGCGATTTTATACGCATCCCCCCAGGTATCTTCGTTAATTTTTTCGCACAAGTTTTGCCAGTGAAGACGTTTAGAAACATTTATTTTTTGTCTGAGAGACTTTCTGGCAGTTACATATTCTTGTCTGTATTTTTCCCTGAGAGCTAGGTCTGGATTATTTCTTCCTTTGCGCAGATATATGCGTCTAGACGCAATTCAAGCTGCCCTTGAAGAGGCGATTTCATCGTTCCACCAATAGATACGCCTGGGTTTTACGAACCGCTTTTTTGTGGGAATGTTGCGTCATATGCTTTGCTTAGTGTTATTTTAAACGGCTCTGCTGTACGGTCTTGTGGCTTTTTTATTTGTTCCTCAAGATTAAGGCCTAAGTTTTGTAATATTGCGGGCGTTGTTCTGGTGGGCCATCTCCTACTACCCATGTGCCCTGGGGCAATGTACGTTTCACAGTCTTTAATGGTGTAGAAGATATAATTGTGGTCACTTAAGGATTCCCTCTGTAGGAGTTTCCAGTTTCCTATTTTGTTCGCTAAAATCTTAGTTGTGAGTGTGGGGTCAGTAATCGACTGGGACTCCCTGCGCTGGAAAATTGGTTCATTACCTTCATTTTTTATATACAGGTCCATGATAGAGATCCAGTCCATTACAATATCAGTAAAAACAAACCTACTGGTAGAACACACCAGGACATAGGCAAGCTAAAATGCTCATGAACAATTCTGCCGCAAAAACGTAGCAGAAGCTAAGCTTCTCTAGAAGATCAATCCGAACTTTGATAGGCATACTCACAGGACATTGTCCGGTGAGATATCACCTACACAAAATGGGAAAGGTGGTGGAAATTTCCTGTAGATTATGTGAATCAGACGAAGAAACCGCTGAACACATAATGTGTACATGTGTAGCGCTGGCACACACAAGGTTTTTGATGACCACCTTGGAGCTGAGTAGTAAGCCCCTCAGGAATATTTTAGACTTCGTTCACAAAGTTGAATTCCTGGGAGAGTAATTTTAGTAGGGTCAAGCACAATAGATCAAGTTGGTCGCAGTGCAGAAAGGCTTTGCAGCCAAACGACTCCCACACAAAAAAGCCTAGACATTTTAAAATTACCCATAGACGTATGCAAACCTTTTAATTCAGTTCAACTAAATTTGTTCTTAGTTTGTAAAATTTAAACTGATGTCTTTGGATAGACCCAACGCATTTTCAGATTGCATAAAAATTGTTCCATTTTGTCTTCTGAATTTATTCTTGTTTTATCAACTAGAAGTACTCAATATTTATCGTTATTTATCATTACTCATAATTTCTAATTATAGACAAATAAATTAATGGCCATGGACTCTGCGTCATTAAATAGGTAGATAGGGGTTAGGGGTGGGTTTTTGGACCAAAATTTAAAGAACCGGGATTCGTCACTGAAGACCACGTCCACGTGCCATTCCGCGGCCCAATCCAGTCGTAAGGTACACCACTCCAAACGTTGCTTTCGATGACGAGCCGTCACAAGATGTGGTCCATAGGACTGCAAGCCAAAAGCTATAATTCGTCGGTAAACTGAACGAAGGGCGATACAGGACGTCGTTAGTTTCCTATCCATTGATCGGCTATTGATCTTATAGTACTCGAAAATCGGTATCTCAATGCCACTAATCGGAATTGGCGGTCCTAGACCACTTTTGTCTGTCTTGGCCACCCACTCTCTTCTACGACGTTCTTGACCTTGTGTAGACCATGCTTGATAACACCGTAGGGGAAGAGTGGCATGAAAGAGCTATGTTTTGAAAGAGCCGTTATCAACTACTGCGAAGTTTATGAACGATTGACGCAAAAATTGTAATTTTAAAATAGGAACACTTTCTAGCTATCACCCACATAAAATTTACAGTTCACCGCAAATAAATAGCACCGGTGCCAACTGTTGAAGATTTCGTGCATAAAAAGAAAGTTTTTGAGTTCATTATTTTTGTTTTCTGATATCTACACGTACAAAACAGCGATATGATTATACTATAATTGTATATTAGGTCTTCCAATAACATAAATACTTTGTAGGCGAAGCTTTAATTTAGTACTAGTTTTCGAGGTTTTATTTCTTAAAAGGATATGCTATGAAAGAGCCGAGCTAAGGTGTAATGGAAAAGCTAGCTCTTTCATGACTCACTCTTTAAAGGCTTATTTTTGAATATCATTCAGGCTCTATATAAAGTCATTATATGAACAATTAAAGTATTTTATTAGATAATTGATAAAATTAGACTGTTTTTTGCTTTAGAAAACAATCATCGTAATAGTCATTTGAAAAAGCGAACCTAAAGATGCGTAAAAGATCCGCAACTTCTAAAATAAAGAAAGCTGTTAGTGAAGTAATCGACAAAGACCAGTATATAAATAAAACAGCCTCTTCCCTGAATGTATCAAGAGTTAACTATCTGAAATAGTCAAGAAGAATCTTCTTCGGAATCATCTTACAATCATACTCCTAATATAGGTATTAAGCGCATTTTTACTGTCGAAAAAAAGGTTTTGCTAGAGTATTTTAAAGCTGCATCTAAAATGGTCTTACAAGACAACAAACCAAAAACTGGCATTTGATTATGCAGAAGCTCATTATGTTTGTACAAAGTAGTAAAAGGACTCTCAAGATGCTAGCGAAATTGGTTGAAAGATTTTATGAGCAGACACAAAGAATTAGCCGTTATAAAACACGAAACTACCTCACTCTTCAGAGCAGCTAGTTTTAATACGAATATAAGCTCGTTTTTTGAAAAACTTACTGATGTTTACATTAGATATAGTTTACCGCTGCAAAGGATATTTAACGCAGATGAAATAGGCTGTGGCACTGTAACCAATCCTCCTAAAGTTATTCCTGAAAGAGGATCAAAACAAATCGGACAAGGTAACTTTGTTTCTCATTAATGCCGCTGCTAGTATTTTGTCACCAATTTTTGTGTTTCCACGAGTAAATTAATTACAAAGACATTATTTTAAGTTACATTCACGTTTTTAAAGGCAGGTCCCAGAAAAAAACAAAGTTCGTAAAACTCTGAAAATGTTATTTTAACGGGAAATCCTGAGAAAAACAAGATGGAAGAAAACTCAAATTTAAGATAAAATAGAAAGAACGTAAAGAAAATGACTATAGAAAAGTCTATACAAGCGCTTGCTAAGAAATATCTAAAACAAATTTATCGTAAGACTCTGATAGAGTGTCAGAGTCCTACGATAATATAGTATTGTCACAAGTAAAAAATAAGGATATAAATACAAGAGGAAGAGAACAGGATAATTGGGTAGTATGCAATCATAATTATAGTAACAGCAATCAAGAGTGGTCCAAGTGCAAAATTTGTTACGGTTTGGGCACATGAATCCCGTGGTGTACCTAGAAAGGAGATTGCATTTTCCTTTGTCGAAAATGTTTTTAAGTTTTTGAATTCGCCAACTTTATAATTATAATCTTAAAAAAATAGAAAATATTATAATCTTGATTAAAGACTATAGTTAAATTAAAATGATGATCTCAAACGGCTAATTTATTAATAATTTCATAGACTTAAGTAAATACTTTATTCAGAGTTTGCGTTATATAAATCATTTGATATAATATTAAATATTTTCAATTATATATCTTGTTAATTTACAGTTCAAGTCCCTTTACTATGAACCTGGCTCTTTCTAAACATTAGTTGGCTCTTGCAATGCTTATGTGTTATGAAAGAGCCGAATCTTATTCTTTTTATAAATGGTTACAAGTCTGAGTAAATTGTTTGCTTTTGGAAAATATTTTATCACATTACTACATAAAGAAATAAACAACAACTTCAAATTTTACTGTACGTATATTTTATTTTTTTGTATTTTTTCGCCCTTTTTCAAAAGTGGATCTTTTACGCCACACTTTTCCTACTACAGAGGATTGGTTACTGTTAAGACGATAACCAATTTCTCTGAATGAAAAAGCACCTTCACGTAAGCCAATAATGAGACCTCTGTCGAATTCACTCAGTTGTTGATACCTGCTAGATGGGAGGATCAAAGTACCTGGGCGTAACACTGGACCGCACACAATCTTTCCAAAAACACTGCCAGTATACAAAGTCAAAAGTTTGTGCTACGAATAATATCATCCGGAAGCTCACTGCCACAACATACGGCGTGCAGCCTGACGTGCTGCGTACGTCGGCCCTTGCTCACTGTTTCTCCGCTGCCAAGTACGCGGCACCAGTGTGGTACAACTCGGTTCACGCAAGACATATCGACGAGACGTGCAGTATTATAACAGGCTGCCTGAGACCGACACTAATGGAGACGCGAGACACAAAGTAGCATCCGAAACAGAGCGGTAGAGGCAGATCGTAGATAGGCGGCACCCTCTACACCACCAAGAACCAGAAAGGCGACGACTCAAATCAAGGACTTGCCAAAACTTGTAAATCTCCACTAATCGGATTCAAACTGTTTTTCCGCGCGAAGAGTGCTACCAATGGCGAAATTCAAAGTTGTTTCGCGCTTGAGATCTGCACCAATCGAATTCAAACTGTTTTTTCCGCGCGGAAACTGCTACCAATGGCGAAAAAAATCTACCGCGCTATATGTGGTTTTGCTATATCTGATCCATTATAACCTAATCTAATCATCCATTTGGTTCAAATCTGTAGCTGCGGTGGCGTTAGTATGTAAGTACCAAAAGGGTATAGATGGGAAAATATGTTGCAATATTTTTTACGCCTCGAAATATTATAATTGATACGCTAATTCTTAAACTGTTGGACTTCTGTCTCACTTTGAGGAATATTGTAGTAGACACACAATGGGGTCGAAAATGTTTAAAACGTGATATGGTCTCCTTAACAATATCGACATATGAAAATACAGCAATTGTATTAAGAAATGTCGATATGTGAGTTTATATAAAATCGTTAAAAGTATAAATTTCTACCTAAAACTCATATTATTCAAATTGTGCACTTCGTACAGGGACCCGAATAATACATAGTTGTACATTTCTTGGGAAATATTTCCATCGTTTATAATAGAAATTCCCTCGAGATAAAGTAGCTCGCTCGTATTTTTACAGATCCTGTATGAATTTCCCATCTAAAACATATGTTTACACACACACACACACACGCATATATATATATATATATGTATATATATATATATATATATATATATATATATATATATATATATATATATATTGGTATGTCGGAATAATTTCCAATAATTTTAGTTGTTTGTGTGTCTTGCGAAAATAGAAACGAGTCGCTATTGCACAAAGCAAATCGCAGGTGTAAGGAATTTCTTTTTCCTGCTGAGATTGCAAAAGGCAAAAGCACTGTCTCGCTTACAGATGTTACATATCGGATATCAGATGTAAAATAAAAGCCACGAAGCCGTAATCAGAATCTAGCCGATGGCGTCGTCGTCGTCGTCGTTGTCGTTCTGTGAGATATAGAAGACGCCGGTGCACGTACCCTGCTAGATTTCGTTGGAGGTGGCTGGGCGTGCGTGTATATACTGTCTGAGACATTTATACGGCATAAGTGTATACACCCGAAGGGACATGGCCGTGTAATTATTACGCAGCCCCTTCCTTGTTTTAAT
Organism: Phosphuga atrata; assembly: GCA_944588485.1. Lineage (NCBI taxonomy): Eukaryota > Metazoa > Arthropoda > Insecta > Coleoptera > Silphidae > Phosphuga > Phosphuga atrata. The sequence goes on from OX155900.1 coordinate 4,773,922, forward strand.
CCGAGGGTGCTGGCGGTTAATAACTAGCTACTATGTGTGCGCTTGCGATAATATCAGATAGGTTTCACACTCTGCGATTATAGCCTGGAGAAAATATGAAATATTTAGTTAGTTTTAATTAATTTTCTAATCAAACACTACGTTTAAATCTACATTGGCACTGGAAAACTCACTTGTTCACATTTAATAAACACATTAATATAAGCATCAGATATTATATTTAATAAGTATACATTTATTAAGATTTATACAAGATTAATATTCTTGTCATTTAAACAATCAAAACGTAAAGTTGTAAAGCGAATAGGCATATGTCTTAATTTGGTCTCTATACTGTTTTCAATTATACTTGCCGCAGCGCCCCCGTAGAGTGATCACGCGGCGTTCACTTGATAGTTCGTAGTGACGTTGTAAAAAGCCGGATTAACGCTGCTTTGCCTAATTTTACTTTAAAAATTTTTATATTATCACCTAACTACCAGACATACGTCTCTCAGACCCAAAGTAGCAGTAATTTTCTCACCTGAGACACATGGCAGGTGGTTAAGGGTTAATTTAAAAAAAAAGTCTTGAAAAAGACTGATTTATGGATAAAATGTAATCACTAATTTTAACTGAGACAAAAACACTGAAAACTCGCGAGCACGTGGCATACAACCGGACTGGTTTAAAGTTTCGGCTGCGTGATCTCAGCTTCAAAAGCGTTTGCACTGACCAACAGGAAATCATCCCCCGAAAATCACGTGACGATCACGTACGTTTATTACTCCATCGGGTGGCTACGAAAACTATAAACACTAGACGTACAGGGAAGGCCTTTCTAAATAAATTTCAATTTTCTCATTTTGGATTAAATATCTGTGGAATTTGTGGGAATAAAACCAAATTATACCATGTTGTGCATTTGATTGAATTCGGCCTTGGCTAGCTTCAATCGGTCGGGCGCCAATCTTCGTTGGTGGCAAAACACTGGCTGACCTGGTGTGGTCCGTATATGATGTGTTACAGCTTGTTTTACTTCGCAGTGGAATCCTGGTGGCCTGCAGAGGCCGGGGTACTCGGTTAGAAGACGGTGATATCCTGAATCCCCGTGAATCGTTGACCATACGTGGTAAGGGAGGTGGTATAGTCGACCAAGCGTTTGTTCCGTGGGTCTACCAGGAGTCCGTAGTGTGCCAAGAAATCGATTCCTATTATCGGTCTTTCCACGTCCGCTATTACGAAGTTCCAATTGAAATTTCGGCGGAGACGTAAGTTGAGTGTTGGCGTTGACCCGTAGGTGGCAATCGGCGTGACGTTGGCTGCGAAGAGCTCGTAATCCGTTTTTCTGTGGCGACCACTTAACCGTGATCGTGGGAACACGCATAGATCTGCGCCGGCGTCGACAAGAAAGGCTATCTTCGTTACTTGGTCGGTGACGTAAAGACGGCGAGATTCTGATCCAGCATGGACCGCCGCGGACAATGATGGTTCTGTCCGTCCGTTTCCCGAAGCCCTGTAGCTGCATGGCGGTTTGCATATTTGGTTCCTGCGCTGAAGAAGGTCTCGTGGTACCAGCACTGATCCGCTCCTAACCTGTTATTACTGCGGCTGCGTCTTCGGGTCCTGTTGCGGTTCCGCGTATTTCCTTGTGGATGTTCTCTACCTGTTCTGCCTCGTGAAAGCTCGTCCACTCTCAGGGATAAGCTACAAAGCGTGTCCAACACCTTTTGCCAATCGGAGACTTGGTTCACTGGTGCTATCTCTCTGGGGAACGTGTTGATTTCGTGAACGCGGTCCACATAGTCATGGTCTTGATGACATCCACATGGTCTTGATGAAATCGTCCGTGATTTGGCCTCCGGCGAGGGATATCATAACAGCTGTGATGGAGTTTGATCACCGATGTGGACGTTTTCGAGCAATCGTCGAACCTTTTTACTACTCGACGAGGACAGTCGTTCTATCAGGGTTCTCTTCACCAGTTCGTATTTTCCGTCGGTGGCCGGGTTGTCCAATAAGTCTTCAATTTCTGCGCGGTATTCTTGCTCCAACGAGGCGATGAGGTGGTTATATTTCGTACCTTGACTTGTGATTCCGCTGCTCTTGAACATGGCTTTTTTCGGCATCGTTTTTTCATTCGGCGAAACTAACCTTCAGGTTTCTGTGGCAAGAATGGAGGTAACTTTCCGACGATGCGGAAAACTTCGGGCGCAGTTCCTTCCATATTGGCGTGTCTAGGTTTCTCTTATCGATTATGACGACCAATTTGTAGATTGTAGATCTCGTCGGGGTCACCAATTTGTGGGTGATAGGTGTTAGGAATAAATGTATCACTCACGTTTTGTAATAAGAGGAAATATATTTACAATAATTAAATGACACTAAATATTAAATCTTTTAGAAATCTTTCGAAGATTATAATCAATTCTACAATAAAATATAAATATTAAATCTTTTAGCATTTGTTCGACGATTACTAATGACCCTGTTGTAAAATATTCCACGAAAATTTTTCTGAAAAACTCTTTGGCTGATTAGAGTATTTAGCCTATGATAATAAAACAGACAAAATATTTTTGGGATTTGTTTGGGTATTATAGCAATGACGCTAGCGTAAAACTAATTTCTTTGAAAAGCCTTCTTCGAAAAGGCCCGTTGCCGCTACAATAGTAAAATCAAAATATTTTATTTCATATGTTACTTCATTTTAATTCCTATGTTTCACATTTGTGCTGGTATTTTATTTTTCTTTCACATATTGTGTAAAAGATATTAACATTGTACACAATATATTACTTCACCAGTTCGTATTTTCTTATAAAAACATTTCACGGTTTTAAAGATATTGTCAATTGCAGCTTATTTTAACTGATCTGTTTGTGATTACATATCAATTTTAAAGAAATAATGAAGCGCGAAAGAAATAAAGATTTATATATTCACTGCATTACGGAACGAAAAACAAGTGGAAATGAAGGAATAATAAGAGTAAATTTAATTAAGTGACGTATTCAATGTTTTTTCAGCTGTTCGCGATGATACCGTTTTGAAATAAGTATATATTTCATTATGCAAATGCTCGTGCTCTCATATACTTTATGTGTGTTAAGTATAACGAGTTAGTTTCAGGTAGATATTACATGCTCTAATTTAAAAGTTTACGATGATACTTAACCTCCAGTTAAAAGGGTGCGCCAATTAACTTTTTTTTCTTTCATAAAGCGCCAGAGGATGCGATGCCTCATCCCGGCCTCGAAGCATCCTCGCACAATTCTGTTTAAAAATATATTATGGAAAATCTTGCATAACTCCACTCGCAGGTATATCTCGCATATAGAGTCAGCATCTTGAATTTGCGCAAACCCTCCCACAACACATGTACGATATAAAATATGTATATATCAAAAAGAAATGCACAGCATGCAGAAAATTTAATATCAACTTGCTCTAAAAAAAATTCTGCAAAACAAAGTATAGAATGGACAGATTTTTTCCTGTGCTCGGAGTGTGTGTGTTATTTAGGGTGTATTCAATATTTATCGAGCGGACGTCCGGCCTACAGGTTGATTAATTTTGTTGTCTGAAAAATAATGCTGGGGAAAAATACATAGAGAGAAACCCGAAGCGGCGCCTCTGCTACCGACAGGATCAAAACTACCCTTAAACAATGATAGTTCTGAAAGTTTTTGCAGTTATTACAATAAGTTGAAATGGAATTTTAAATAATTACTTTCTTGCTAAACACAAAATGTTGGATACAGTTTGTTCTTTGTGAAAGGACAAGTATCGTTTCATCATAAATTTCATTTATAAAAAGTTTAATAATTGTTTCTATGTAATACAGAGCTATAACGTGGTTAATTCGTTCCGTTTTACATCAAACTAGAGTTCTCTGATTGCCATGCTAAAATGAAACCGTATTCAGAGAAAGTTAATAGAAATCGGAGCAGTACGTTTCGCGTTATATTGAAACTGTGCTGTAGGATAAACAACTCATACGGTTATACGGAAACGATACAAAAAAGATATTCCTTTTACAAATATAAATTTCTAAGAAAAATAATTTACGAAAATATGTTTTCATGATTAGAAGACTTTAAATTAAAATTAAACAAAGAATCTTAACGGCCTACACGAAAAGCAATATTTTCTATTACACTATACATTCACAATACATATTGATTTGAAGTTTTCACAGCAACCATACATAAAGCTTTAAGTCATATACTAGATGATTTAGAATACCTAGATAATTCGCCACGCGGTATCAAAATAGTTAGTAGATTATAAACTGACGTGAAGACCTTCATGGAATTCATTAATGAAAAATTCGAAGGAGAAAAAATGTCGTCCTCGCCGAAATGCTCCAAGAAACTAAAGAGCATCAAAATTTCATGCAAAAGGAGATTGACAATCTCAAATCGGTTATTGGAAATTAAGATTAACAAGCGGAGAAACTTAATTATTAGTGAAAAGTTTTAATAACATCCACTTTGGGACAGCTTTACTAATTAAATCAAGGGAGGGACACGGAAATCTTCTGTCACACTTTAGCACACAGCGCTCAAGATGCATTGTGTGAGCCTTTCGCTACATCAAAGCAAGTAACGAGAAAGGTCAAGACCGTCAGGGGCTGAAGGGCATAGGTTTATGTACTAGTAAAGTAACATAAGATAGTTGCAATTTGTGTAACAGCACTCCTTAGGTAAAACTTAGGTACATAAACCTATGGCCTTAAGCCCCTGACATATTAGGTCCTGACCTTTCTCGTTACTTGCTTTGATGTAGCGAAAGGCTCACACAATGCATATTGAGCGCTGTGTGCTAAAGAGTAATAGAAGATTTCCGTGTCACTCCCTTGATTTAATTAGTAAAGCTGTCCCAAAGTGGATGTTATTAAAACTTTTCAATTTTGAGTAGGCATTGTCTATGTGACTGTTATAAATAGTTTATATAGTTGTTATACTATATATGTTATAATAGTAGTCAATTAGAACAATAATTATTAGTGGTGTCTATATTGATATTCAGAATAAAGATGCTAGTGTCAACTTAATAATGAATATCAGCAAATGTATTCATGCTAACGTAAACTCCCAGGACATTGTAGACGTTAGAAAACTGAATTCCAAAAAAAGGGCATTTAGCCATAGTTAGTTTCCAAGAAGTTGCTCCTAGGAATGAAATCATGAAGAAAGAGAAATCCTTTGGAAATTTAATATTCACACACTGTGGCATTCCTGGTGCTCACAACAAAATTTATATAAATGATGACTTTACACGTGAGACCCAGGATCTATTCAGGATGACCAGAGCCCTTAGGGACTTTAATTATAAATTCATTTGGCATCGGGATAGGTGTATATGTTACGGTAAAAGTACGTAGTTCGGTAAATGTACACATTTGCCGGTACATGTACACATTTACCTACTTGGTTGGTAAATGTGAGTTTAACTTACATTAGCCTAACCTACCTAACTAACCTAACTTTTTTTTAGGAAGGGGGGGGGGGGAAATACATTTACATACAGCCCCCAGAACAAAGTGCCGTGAGGAGTGTGGGACTCACCCGGCTTGATAGTAGCACCGATCCTACCCACTAAAAACCCTTCCCAAAAAACACTAAACTTGCAGAGAGGAAAAAAAACTGATCGAACGGAACTGAAAACTTTGCAAGTTATAAACAAAATTGAAGAAAATCTCAATAAATTCGTGTTTATCGCAGCAAGTAGGGTCTTTCGCGAGAATCAATAAAAACAATTGCAAAGAAATATTTACTATCAGGGCCTTACAAATGGCGAAAATTCCAAAAACTTACAATAGACCGAAACTCACGTTTAGAATTCAGTCCTTGGATTTTGGGCAGAAGGAATAATTTTGTCAGTAAATTAATTATGTGTGACGATGCACATTTTCAATTGCATGATGAGATGAACAAGATTTATTTACGTTAATGGTCTGAGGAAAACCCTTAAGATATTTTCGAAGAACAGCTGCATTCTAAAAGGTAACTGTTTGTTGTGGAATATGCTCATTTCGAGTATTTGGACCGTATTTTTTGAAGATGAAATGAATGTTATGAGGGGATGCTACAAATATTCTTAATTGATGCCATCGCTCAAATCCAATAACCAATAAACAATATTTCGTATCAAGATGATGGTGCAAGGCCTCATGTATCTATCATGTCTATGGGAGTGTTACGAGAGTTTTTTCCTGGTCGTCTGATTTCCTGGCGTGGGGAATAGTTGTGGCCTCTTCGAATTTGTCGACTTTTGATTATTTCTTATGGGGTTATGTTAAACTGAAGTTTATTAGAATTGACTTGAAACCTTGACAGATCTCAAACGAAACATTCGACAAGGTCTTGGTGAAATTTCGCTAGAAATGTGCCAGCGTGCAATGCGTTTATTGTTGCATCGATGACAGTCATACATCGAGGGAAACGGAGATAATCTTATCGATGTAATTTTTAAGTAATAATTGTTAATTTAGTATTAGGCATTGAAGGCGTTAAACATTAGATTTTGTTCTACAATGTTCAACAAAAAATTTTGTGTTTCTTGATAAAATCTTCTTGATAAAAGTTTCTTGATAAAAATATCTTCAACTTTCGTTTCTTGATAATGGCAGTTTAAAATATGGACACTCATAATTTGTCACCCTTTATTATACAGTTCTGTATTTACGCAAAAAAATTCGTGTCGAGAATTTGTTTCGTGTAAGTAGATTAATATTAAAATTAGGTTTCGAGTATTTAAGTACTATAAATTTCAGAAGATACTACCGAGATAAGTCGCATCTTAGATTTATGATATATCTCCGATTACCTTACCCAATATACGCCATATTATTTCTAATCGGCCGGAATATACGGTGAATTTTAAAAAACACACGTCGATCGCAGGACAATCTCGTCCGGGCGTAGTTCATGGAAAAGGGCCACTTGGTCGCTATATTACGGCACTCGGGCGGAGAAGGAGAAAATGTGTAAATTGAATAATGCATGTGTTTAATGAAAAAGAATATCAAATGCGACATTAACCTATATAAATTCGCGTATATCGCGAACTTATTACCTAATTCAAATTGAATTTTGTAATTTATAATGCATGCAGCAAGCAGTTATCGACATATTGAATTATCCATATTGAATAGTTCGAATACTGAGCCATTTTACTAAATTTGATAAATCTGTTAAATATTTTTAATTTCAATGAGGTGTCATTCACGTATAGAAAAACTTTAGAACCTAAATTATGTGCAATTAGGTGCATATAACCACATGCCAAAACATTAAACGATTTAAGAAATTACAATAAAAATGAGGCACAACAAGACAAGAGCATCAAAAGGCGATAACACATGAAATGAAAATTGCGTGAGTTAGTAGATAAAAGAAAGATGTAGATGAAAACGGAAGTAGGATGATAGACTTTGCGACGACCAACAACATGGTAGTCAGTAGCACATATTTCCCACACAAAAATATTCATAAAGCCACATGGCAATCACCAGGTGGTAGAGTATTGAACCAGATAGACCATGTGATGATAGATGGGAGACACTGTTCAAATATCCTGGATGTAAGAGCCTGTCGAGGCCTCAATGTAGATTCGGATTATTATTTGTTAAGGGCGGTGCTTAGGGCTAGAATTGATTGTCAACGCACACAACAGCCGGCAGTTAACAGATACGATCTGGAAAAATTAAAAACCGATGAGATGAAAGAGAGATTTCAATACCAAATGCAGGAACGAATATCCAAACGGCCAGAAAATGCTCTAGTAGAGGTCAATGAAGCGTGGCAAAAGATCAAGCAGGACATCGAAGATACAGCAGCAGAGGTTGTGGGGTGGAAGAAGGGACAAAGGCGTAATAACTGGTTCGATGAAGAATGCAAGGAAGCTCTGACAGAGAAGAACAAAGCCAGAGAAAAAGTACTACAACGAAATACTAGAGCGAATGTAGAGGATTATCGAAACAAACGGAAAGTTGAGAAAAAACTCTTCCGAAGAAAGAAATCTGAAAAAGATGAAGAAGATTTCGCGGAAATAGAAAGAATGAGTAATGCCAACGAAACTCGGGGACTCTATCAAAAGGTCAGAAATGCGAGACTTGGCTACAAACAGCAGCCATTTCTGTGTAAGGATAAGGACGGCGGAGTAATCGGAAACACAGAAAAGTGTATCAAGAGGTGGGGTCAGTACTTCAGGGACCTGCTCAACCAGAACACTCGCGTAGTCAAAGAGGAAAGTATAACGCCAACATCAACATCAATATTAGGGACTGAGCAAGTGGAGGAACCCACCTTAGAAGAAGTAGAGACTGCAGTGCGCAGGATCAAGAACAATAAGGCGCCAGGTGCAGATGGCATTCCAGGAGAATTGTTGAAGTATGGAGGTAGAGCCCTAATATCGTGCATGCATGATCTCATATTAAACATATGGAGAACGGAAAAGCTACCGGATGAATGGAAGCTAGGGATAATATGCCCATTGTACAAGAAAGGTGATAAGTTAGATTGTTCTAATTACAGCGGGATAACGCTGCTAAACATTGCATACAAGATCTTCGATAATGTGTTGTAACGTCGCTTACTACCATACGCAGAAGAGAATATCGGTGGATACCAGTGCGGTTTCCGCACAAACAGGTCAACCACAGACCAACTGTTTGGCATTAGGCAGATCCTGGAGAAATGTAATGAGTTCAATATCACGACACACCATCTATTCGTGGACTTCAGAGCAGCATACGACAGCGTTATAAGACACAAACTGTGGGGGATAATGACAAGTTTCGGATTCCCTGAAAAACTGACAGCCTTAACCAGAGTAACACTGTCTGAAGTATCGTCTGTAGTAAGAATACGAAACAAGTTGTCTCAGACTTTTATAACAGAGGAAGGACTACAACAGGGAGACCCACTGGCAACTTTACTGTTTAACATCGTACTAGAAAAGGCCGTTAGGAGTAGTGGAGTGGATACTAACGGCACTGTGTACTTTAAGTCAACACAACTATTGGCTTACGCAGACGACATTGATATAATTTGCAGAAGCGAACAGGCGACCAAAACTACTCACTCGCTGCTGGAGAAGGAAGCAAGTAACCTAGGACTCACTGTCAACGTAAACAAAACGAAATACATGGTGGCTAACGAAACTAATCGGAAGGTAGGACCAACGCTAGAACTAGACGGAAAGCACTTTGACACAGTAGATACATTTGTGTACTTGGGCTCGCAACTGAACAGCGTAAACCGGATGGGCGAGGAGATTAGAAGGCGGATAACTCTTGGTAACAGGTGCTATTATAGGCTACTTAAACTTTTTAGGTCCAAAACAATCCACCCCAAGCATAAGTGCAAACTGTACAGGTCACTGATAAGACCGGTGGTAACCTATGGTGCAGAAGCATGGAGCTTAACACAGAGCGAAGAACAGGCTTTAAGTGTATTTGAGAGAAGAATGCTACGTGCAATATTTGGAGCGACCCAAGAACGAGGAATCTGGCGCCGAAGATATAATCACGAACTATATCAGCTCTACAATCAACCAGATATTGTGAGTTTCATCAAAGTGGCAAGATTGAGATGGCTCGGACACATGCAGAGAATGGGTGATCATAGGGTTCCGAAAAAGTTGTTCAATGGCCAACCAGAGGGAAGGAGAACGGCCGGAAGGCCAAGAAGGAGATGGAAGGATGCGGTAACAACTGACCTACAAAAACTTCAAGTACGGGACTGGAGAACGTTGGCGAGTGATAGGTCCGCTTGGAGAAACATGCTGAAGGAGGCCCAGACCGGCAATCGGTTGTAGTGCCATTAAGAAGAAGAAGAGTAGATAAAAGTTAGGTTTAGTTAAGTTAGAAATATTTACAGGGTATCGGAAAGACATGATCTTATATACAATGTTATTTTTCAGGTTTTTTTTGAGTGTCACGAAGGTGGACTGAAAGCTATAAACTAACTTATAAATTTAACTGAGATTTGTTTTGGTAGTCCTAAAAACACTCAATAATTGTTATAGCGCTCCGGAAAGGCTGAATATATTTATATATTGAGTGGGTATTATATATATTTATATATTGAGTATAACAGAGTGGGGAGCTCATTGTGGATGGACACAGCGCGAATGGTATTTGGAGTAAAGCTGATACTGTCTACGAAACTTTGCATTACTTCTCCTTCGTTGGGTTAAAATATTTACAAACAACAGGCAAAATTGCAAAATTCTGTTTCGGATTGAAAATATGAAGGCGATTATTTATTTTTTTATTTATTAACCTACTGGCATCTAGAAACCACATAAAAAAATAAAAATACAAAAATATCTGTAACTGACACAAAATAAACTACAAATTCCTTTATAATACACCATCTCTGTTACCAGTTTGCTCTTTCCATCTTTTTATCCGTCTCAGCAGTTCCAGACCCTTTCCGCTATCATTCATACATTCCACCCATTTCTTTCCTTCCCGCCTCTCTCACTCATTCCATTCCCCCTTGTACACTCTTCCATCCAATGCTCCCAAGTATTCTCTGCTGCCCCACAAACACTACACTTTCTATGCACCTCATTCATCCAGTATCTTCTTCCACGTTCCTCACATCCACACCTATACCTTGCTAACATGATTTGTGCATCGTTCTCTTGATTTACACTTAAATAGGTTGGTAACCGCCCATGTACCTGTATCTTTACATACCCTTTATGGAAATTACTACTTTCTATTTTGCTTTCTACCAACGTTCTACAAACCTTTCGGCCCACAGTGCCCTTTCCTGCTTTAGCGTTTCGAGCCCTTCACCAAATATACCACCTCTTTCATACAATTTCCTCTTATTCTTACCCCAGTCACTCCCTTTCACACCGCCTGCTCCCACTCGATATACCATTCTAAATACCTCTTTTGTTAGCCTTTCATCTCCCATTTCACTCACCTTATATTCAAATCTTATGACCTATCTTGCTGCCAAGACTGCCGCCTAGCACGCATTCACCTCCTGGAGGACGATGTAACTAGTTGTCGACCTATCAAGCTTCAGGATTTTTTTGAAAAACTGTAACTGGACTCTATCTATCCTGTCCTCCTCTCTCGTCCCCCAGACTTTTGGGCCATACAATAAAATGCTTCTCGCACACACCTTTCACAACGTCTTAGCCGTTTCCTACGAATTTATTCCTCCATTCATTCCAGATTCGCCCAACTGCCACCCACGCTTTCTTCGCTACATACTCCACAAGCTCTCTATTGCCACCTCCATTTCAAAATACATATCCCAGATACTTAAACGTTTGCACCTCCTCGATTTCCCTCCCTCTCCATTCAAACCGCTCTTTCTTAAACTTCCCACTCCTTTTGAACCGCATCTATTTAGTTTTATCCACATTCACACTCAAATCTCTCCTTTCAAAAAACCCTCTCACCCTTTCAATCACCTCTCTCAATTCCCCAGCTGTCTTGGCAAAAACCACTACATCATCAACGTATGCTAAACTCCACACCTTTGTTCTCCCGACCACCACTCATCCAGCTTGCCCGTCTGCCAAAGCTCTTTCCAAATCAGCCACATAGAGATTGAAAAGTGTGGGGCTCAGTGGACATCCCTGCCTCAGGCCCTTTTTTATTTCGAAATATTCCCTTACAAACTCATTCACCGTGATCTTACACACCGTTTCCCCATAAACTTCCCTCACATTCCTCCTCACCCTCTTCGAAATACCCTTTTTAACCAAACATTCTTACAATCTACCTCTATCTACGGAATCATACGCTGCTTTCAGGTCGATAAAAATAGCAAAAAGACTCCCAGATCGAATTTCCTGATCAATTATAAATCTAAGCGTTATGAGTTGCTCGACTATGCCTCTTGCCTCTCTGAATCCTGCTTGCACCTCTAGTATTAATTGCTTTTCCTCTGCCTCTTTTCTCAACCGCCCTACTAGAATCTTGGCGAACATTTTGTAGGAAGTGTTTATCAATATGATCCCCCTGTAATTTTGCACCCTTTCCTTGTCCCCATTTTTCTGGATTGGCTGTAATATCCCCTCTTTCCAGCTCTCTGGGATGCCCTTTTTCCCTTTCCATATCTTGTTGAAATCCTCCGTAAGCTTGTCGATACATTTCTCTGGTACCAACTTCCACGCTTCATTTCCAACTCCGTCCGGTCCTGCCGCTTTCTTCTGCTTTAAGGCTGCAATTACCTGGTGCACTTCCCCGGCCGTAATTTCTTCTTCACCTTCTTCTCCAACAGTCTGCTCCCTTCTAGGCGATTGAAGGCATTTACCTACCTTAATCGCATGGCCTCAAATTAAAAGTTTCAGAAGCTCGTCAAAATCAATTTGGAATTGGTGTGGGGGAAGAAATATATAGATATTTGCCTCAAGTACTTAAATCAAAGAAAATAAAATAGCTGATCTCGAATATAGAAGATTCGAGCAAGAGCACGGTAAATAAGTTAAGTCAGAAATAATTTACGACAACCTGCAGGTTAGGTTAGGTTAGGTTAGGTTAGTTACTCGAAAAAGACTTCGCGAGTAGAGTAACTCAATGTGCAGAAAAGTCCGGATGTGCTGACAGCTGACGCGTTCATTGTTCATTAGAGCTTAAAGTTCTTCTCTGCGTTCCCACCCTTTGCTCAAAATCGTTGTTTATAGCATATAGGACAGAGTTCTCCAATGCTTCTACGGTGCATTAGAAAAAGCAGTCCACTGTTTGCACTGGTATAACATCAAAGGTGGGGGGCAGTAAAATCCTAATACTGATACCATATCATGAAGCTGTGACAAGGGTAATCTTTCAAACCTAGCATAAGAAATGACAAGTGGTACAATGTACCGCAATGTTTTGGGAGCTGAAATAACCCGATATCTACATTTGGAGAGGCAAAATAATCCCACTTCGTGCAATTGTCACCACATGTTTTTAGGAAAACTTTCGACGGACAGTTTTTCTAATGCACCGTAGAAGCATTGGAGAACTCTTCCGTATATGCTATAAACAACTACGTAATGAACTGAGGAGGAGCGAAATACAATTCGACAATTAAACGAACTTACCTAAGTGAAGTTCTATCGTTATTGTATAAAGCGCCTCCTCCGAAACGTCACTGTCACCTAGAATCACTAACTATCCTGGAAGAATAGTTCCAGAAAAATATACGAAAGTACTTTGAAAAAATGAGCATACCGACCGAACGATAAGAAATATAGTGGCGCTACCGTCGAAAGTTTTCCTAAAAACATGTGGTGACAGTTGCATGAGGTAGGGGTTCTTTGCTTCTCCCAATGTAGATATCGGGTTATATCAGATTTATACATTCCACATCCGTTTGACTGCCCCTTACATTTGATGCAGTACCAGTGCAAGCATTGAACTGGCCCTATCATTAAAAGGGTGCCAGTACAAATATTGTACTGCCCTTTATCATTGCTTGCGTTGCGTCGCCCCCTTTTCATTGTCTGTGATATGATACCAAGAATGCATGCTCTATATCATTGTTAGGTAACGTGCGGTTCTAACCCCAGGGTCCTGCAATATATGTATACCGTGATATTGAGACCTGCAATCACTTCCAATTTCAGAATTTTAGGATTTTCGAGGGATTCAAGGACTGCAACTCATGGGGCAGTTGCTTGGGAAAGTAGAACTAAGCTGGCCTCTACGAGGAAACAGTTTGAGAAGACTCAAAGACTGGCGTGTGTCTGCATCACGGAGGCGATGGGGTCGTGCCCGACGGAAGCAATGGAGCTGCTGCTGGATTTGACTCCGCTGCACCTTGTCGTGGAAAGGGTCGCAAGATCGGCAATTGTAAGGTTCAGCAAGGAAAGAATAGGCAGAGGTAAAATAATCGGGAGCAGAGACCCAAGCAGCCTCCCTGCCAAGATCCCCTGGCTGGAAACACCAAAAGACGAAATGGTATGCAAATACCACTTCGAGAAAAACTACACAGCAATGTGTATTAAAGCCGATTGGAGCGACGAATCCTCAGCATATAACATAGAGCAAAATGCTATCAAGTAGTATACAGATGATTCTAGGACAAAGGAAGGTACTGGTGCAGGAGTGTTTGGACCTCGTACCAAAAACTTCGAGTTTATGGGAAAATTCTCTAGTATCTTCCAAGCTGAGGTACACGCAATCGAAAGATGTGCACAATTTAATCTCGACGGGAATTATCGCCAAAAACGAATCGCTATCCTATCAGGCAGCCAAGCAGCCAGCAAGGCCATTAGCTCATACACCATCAGATCCAAATTGGCATGGGACTGTGTGGAAAAGCTGAACTACCTTGGCAAAGATAATAAAGTAATGCTATACTGGGTACCAGAACAAACTGGTATAGACGGAAACGAAGAAGCCGATCACCTAGCAAACAAGGGATCCAGTAGTCTCTTCATAGGGCCGAAACCCTTTTGCGGCATGAGTGTGAACCTCCCACAAAAGTTTAGATGAAGAAAACAATGGATGAAAACCTGGAAAGAACTTCCAGGGTTTAGACAATCGTATCCCCCATCAAAGTGATGCTGGGGTCTTTTAACCAGAAAAGAACTAAAGCTTGTCTGAAACCAAACGAATTAACTAAAACCAAAAAAAAAAGAACAAAACCAAAGAATTCTGACAGGAGTCCTGACGGAAATCCCCATACATCTGCTCAAAGACTGCGGAGCACTTCTCCGCAAGGGACAGATGTACCTCGGGCTCACTGCTTGAGCGCAGAGGAGTTGCAGTCCTTGAATCCCTCCCAAATCCTGAAATTCCTAAAGGAATTTCAGCCTTCAAGTAAAGCTTAGAGGAAGAGGGTGGGGTACAATAGATCTTTGAAGGTCGCAGTACAAGTCGTCACCACCAGATCTACAATCTACAATCATTCGAAGGATTCTTTCACTCTGCCTAGTTTCAGTCTCGTCTGCCTTGTTTAATTTCTCTGTAAAGGTGGTAAGTTAGTAGTCACATTTGCTGTGTTGGAACTAATGCGTAACTCGGATCGAACCTGGTCCCCAGATTCGTAACGTTCTTAATCCGCTTCATTGGGGCGCTTCATGGGGTGCTTCATACTATTACGATAGAACTTCACTTCAAGTTCGTTTAATCATTAAATTTCTCATAATTTGATTAGCAAAGTGAATCAGGTTATTATTATGAAATTTTCTAAATCTCGAATTTGTTTTCAGAAATTATCTAATTCTATATAAATGACGCGGGACGCTAAAATATTGTCGTTTGCAAGAAATTAAACGCTTGTCGGTTTTAAAAATCAGTGTGGTATATATAATCCGTGAACAAATGGGTATAAATGATTAGTTCTGATCACGATATTATTGGGCAAAGCATCAGGTTGCTACGCGTTTGTAAGATGAATGGGTTTGGTGTGAACTAGGGCATCCAAAAAACCGATGAAATTTCAAAACCCGGTTTTCGGTTTTTCGTAAAGTAAAAAACCGGTTAACCGGTTAAAACCCCGTTTTAAGTTTAAAAATAAATAAATTGCTGCAGTAAACCAAATAAAATAAATATTTATTCATATGGCGAAATGTAGATATTATTAATTTATTAAAGTACGAAACTTGACTAAAATGTAAGAATTGAGTACAGGTATTTCTATTTTTTTAGGATCAAGATCATGCGCACTCTAAATCTGTGAACCTTTATTTCACTACATATTTATTGCTTTTTCATTTTTACCGAATTCTTTTACCGAATACATGCGTAAATCGTTGCCGCGTATCTTTTGTCTCAAAAAAATGTCTAAACTAGGAGACATTTACCAGCAGGCTGGGTACGCTGGAGCCTAGGGCCTAAATTTTAGGGGCGGCAAATTTGGGGCCAACATTTTTTTGGTCGTACAGAAATTAAATAGATAAATTCTAAAAATCTAAATTCAACTATATAAAAGATTCATTTTTATATACCTTAATGTAAGTGTTATTAGCTCCACACAAACAATTCAAAATGTAATAATTTTTTCTACAATTTGCCTAGTAGTGGTTGGTCCGAAGCAAAATCGACGGGTCCGAGTTGTTAGGGGCATACGCCGCTTAGTGGCATTGAGTCTGAGAGAGACAGATATATAGAGAGGCGATACAAACGAAAAAGCCGCCGAAAAGAAAAGCCGCCTCTGTTGATTTTAACCTCGGTTTTAACCGGTTTGGATGCCCTAGTGTGAACAGGTTTGTAAATGCATCTCAAATTCATTTTATCTTAATTTCAGTTGCGACATTCAACACCCATTTATCGAAATAGAGCTCAAATGAAAAGAGCTCAGATGAAAATTTTTAAAGTTTGTGCTTCATTGACATTTATATTTAACCCTTTTAGTTCCGGGCGAAAAAGGAGTGCTTATGCGCAGATAACCGGCCGAATTTTACAATTTAACTAGGATTTGGAATTTGCTCATAAAAACCAAACGAAAATCACTATATACATAATTCAAAAAGCAGTGTATTAAAGATAAAAATCAGAATAAAACATTGCGAAAATTTTTCTATATGCATTGAAAATTACATAAAAAACAAAGGTTTAAGTGAAAGTTAAAAGAAAAATTCAGTTCTCTGTTTCAAAATTGAATTGAACATAGGAAAAGTCATCTTTTTTATCATTTACAAATTACAAATTATAAATTTGGGTTATGATAAGGGTCCAAGAAAAGCCGGCCGCCCGTGTTGAATTTCTACCGAATCTCTCTTCCGTATAAATAAGCAGTCTCAACATCAACTGGCATTGAATATAAGCGAAAGTTAAACCGAATTATTTTAATTTCCTCCTAATGAAATATATTAATTATAACGTATTCTAAATTCATTTTGAGATAAAAATCTCTCGCAAAGCGAATAGTAAAGCACCACAAGGTGCGGGCCGATATATCAGCACTTTTCGCCATGCAGCGGGGACCGATATATCGGCCTCCGGCATTAAAAGGGTTAAATTTAAAATGAGACGAACAGTTATTTTCCTGTTATTATTTCAATACGAAAAAAATCTTTTTAAAACGGTAGAAAACATAATAAAAATAAACATAATAATTAAATTTAGTCCGGTCATTTTAGACAATTGAAATTAAGAAAATTCCGACAGAGCCAAATCTTCGTAGAGACGTTAGGTTTACCACAAGGAATAAAGTGTCAAAAGTCCCCATCAGTCCCACGTGAGCTTAGGGACTTATTCGGGAACCAAGGTCAAAATTTTAGGTTTTTTGGATTTTTTTCGAAAACGGTAATTTTTATCGAAAAAGTACTTCAGAGCAAAGTTGTAGATCTTAAAATTCTCTATAAAAATGGTTCCTATGATTTTTTCTCTAAGACCCACTATTTCCCAGATATTGCGCTTGTAAGAATCATGTTCTACATAGTATGCACACATATGCCACGTATATACATATTTAGGTACTCAAGCAAGCAAAAATGCATACTCGTGTCTCTTTTATGTATACATTATACTATTCTAAGAAAATTTACTCTAAAATGACCGCCGGTCCCTTACCGAATCCCCTCTACTTGAATAACATCTGGCCTAGAAAAACATCTGCCTATTCTTTGTCCATGTGGTGTCGTTCACGTATACCTGCTTCTTTTAGTGTTGAACGAGCAGTTCGAGTGACTATACGTATTTATTACAAGCGTCTACTATTGAAGTTAGTGCTGATTAATATTTTAAAAAAATGTCACAATTTTGCTTTATTTGTAATAAACTTTTGACTGAAGATGAAACTGTTGTGATCAGTCGTGGAATGCCAACTTTAATCGATGCAAGTGTCGCGAGAAGTGATGAGTTTGCTGATTATTTAAGAAGCCAAGTTAAGAAGTCCGTTACAATTCACGTGGATTGCAGAAAATCATACACCCGGAAAACTTCAATCTCTGCATCAACAAGACAACGTGAGGAAGAACAGGCCAGTACTTCAAAAGTAAGTCCACCTCATACTAGAGCGCGAATAAGTGAATCCAGCTTTTGTTTTAAAAACCACTGCTTATTTTGTGGCGATGAAGCGGATGAAGAAGCAGAAAAGAAGAAAGTCAAGATTTATCGCCGAAAAATTGATAAAGTTTCTACACTTACATTCAAAGATTCCATTTTAAAATTAGCTAAAGATCGTTCTGATGATGTGTCAAAAGCTGTCTTTGCGCGAATTAATTTTCAGTATGATTTAGTTGCTGCTGACGCTAAATACCATGACAGTTGTTACAAATCCTTCCTGAGACCTAATACTGGCGGTAAAATTGGCCGTCCTCAAAGTGAGGCTATAAACTCTGCAATGGAGGAAATTTTCAATTTCATTGAAAGTAGCGATGACTGCCAGTTTTCGTTAGATGAACTGAAGAATGTTTGCCAAAATGTAGCTTTAGAAAACGGGATTATAAAAATACGATTGAAATTAAAGTATGGTAGTAGAATTATTATTACAGAGAAGCCTGGAAAATTAACATTTATTTGTTTTGTAGACAATTACCAAGACATTTTAAGTCAAGCCTGGTCTGATAACAAAAACTTGAATGAAAAGGAAAAACGGTGGAAAACTTTAAAAGCTGCGGCAGAAATTATTCGAGAAGATATTCAATCTTGTATGTTTGATAATACTATGTACCCGCCACCGGGCAGAATGTTTAAAGATATAAATAACGATATTCCCGAATCATTATCTTTTTTTTGGGACAAATCATTCTTAAAAATAAGCGTCATGATTTGGATCATTTAAAGTTAGTTTGCACAAATATTAGTCATAGCATAATGACTGCTGTTCGGCCTAGATCCTTCAAGTCTAAATTACAGCTGGGTCTTTCAGTTTTTTTCCATCGGCGGTTTGGTTCAAAACGGTTTATACAAATTTTCTCATCGTTTGGTTTATGCGCATCTTACAGTGAAACAATGAAGTATGAAGCAGCAGCAGTTTTCAGTCGCCCACCTCACATTTTATCACCAGAAACTGGCACATTTGTTCAATATGTTGCAGATAATGCTGATATTAATGTAAATACTTTGGACGGTGATTTGGATGAAGTATCTTTTCTAAAAAAAGTTGATGTGATATGGTTCTATGGAAAATGTAAAGCTTTTCCTTTACCTGGTTGGAATGGTTATATTGAACACGTGACTAGCAATATTGTAGACTTTTCAAAATCAAAAATTTCATTTCTGCCATTTGTTCAACAGCCTGCAAGTAATTACAATACGATATACACAACTTTACTTTGTGCTTTAGAAGATGCTAAACGTCACAACCATACAGTTTGCATAATTACTTTTGATCTACCTCTATTTTCGAAAGCTCGCGAAATTGTATCTGCTGCACCTGAAGGATCGGAATTATCAAAGATTATAGTGAGACTGGAAGGATTTCATTTGTTAATGTCATTTTTCGGCGCAATAGGTTATATTATGCAAGGAAGTGGTTTAAAAGAAGTGCTTTCTGAGATTTATGCTCCTAAGTCTTTAGAGAAAATGCTTAATGGCCATGCTTACGCGAGGGCAGTTCGAGCTCACACGTTACTTCAGCTCACTTTAGCATTAACAATATTAAAAGAACTAGCTATTGATGATGGTATGGATGCAGATCTTATAATTACAGTGGAAAATATCCTCGATAAAACTCTTTTATATTATGACATTGAAAATGATAAGGAAATATCTGAACTTTTACTTGATTTATTTAATAAAAAGTTAATGGAATATCAGAAACGAGGATCAACTGCACAATTATGGGTACAGTATTTTCGGATGGTGTCCATTGCAAAAGAATTTATAAGAGCTGAACGTATGGGAGATTGGCAAGCTCATTTGAACTGCGTTAAAGAAATGCTTCCTTATTTCCATGCATCGGGGCATTTACCTTACGCTAAGTCTGCGCACTTATACTTGCAGAATATGATTCAATTAGAGGAGGTAATTGATCCTAGTGTTTATCGAAGGTTTACTGAAGGATTTTGCACTGTTCGACGTTCTGATAAACTCAGTTGTGGAACTTCAACAGATATGATTATCGAACAATCAATGATGAAATCCATGAAAACAGATGGTGGTATTTCTCGAGGACGAAGTACAAAAGAAAGTGTAATAAGCAAATGGGTTTACGGAATGCATGCAATGAACACAGTGTGTGACGAGTTGGAAGTTCTTGCTAATGTTCGAATGGACACGACAGATCAACATGTAGATGCGAGTGATTCGAGAGTTAAGAAAGATGCTAAAGATATTAAAATACTTCTTGACTGGTTTTCATCACATGATCCTTTTCCCGAAATTAACAAAATCTTATCTATTGCTTCAGGAGTCGTTGGTGACGATAAGATTAATTGTCATAAAGCTCGTGAAGTTGGGATTGCCTCGATGTCTAAAATGACTGGTCAAACTTTCAATCATATAAAATTGAAAAGCACAGATAAAGTACTTCCTCTTCTAGCTGTGAGTAGCACTGTGAAAGTTCACGACGAAGAAGTACCAATAGACCCAGTATTATTATTTCAACGTATGAGTGTCACTAAGACATTTGAGGATGAAATTGAAACATTTTTCGCATATGATTTAGCTCCTTACCCGTTGTCACTCTTCGATGCAGCTGGAATGCGTAAAACAGTGAAGTCGGCTCTTTACGATTGCTTTCAATCAGTCAATGCTGAGGTTGATTGTACAAACGCTGCTTACGTTATTGATGGAGGATATCTACTACATCACGTAGATCGAGAAGAAACCTTTAACGTAATTTTTGAAAAATATGTTCAGTATTTACATAGACATTATGGTCATACAGTTACGGTAGTATTTGATGGCTATAGTGACACAACAAAGAACATAAAAGCTGCAGAACAACGTCGTCGTGCTACAAAAACATCCTCAGGTACCGACATAATGTTTGACGAATTTATGACAGTTCCAGTTAATCAACAACATTTTTTTGTTTCTTCTATATCTTCCTCCAACATCGGCATCTGCTAGTCAACATTTGTTTCGAGTATACTATCAAGTTCAGACATGGCAAGGCAATGAACTGAACCCTGAAGACTGGGGTTGGAAATTGATAAATAATACTTTGGAACCGATTCGAACTTTACTGCCCCATGCTCCAGAAAAACTTCTTAACACTATTTTTTGCAATTGCAAGAAAGGTTGTAGTGCCAAATGTGGCTGTAAAAAAATAGGGTTGCAGTGTTCTCCAGCGTGTACCAATTGCCAAGGTGTCTCTTGCTTAAATGTTCAATTAAATACAAGAGAGGAAGATTCATGTGATTTTGATGAAGAGACAACTGATTCATCTTCATTTGAACAATTTCTAAGCGTTCATCAACAGGAAGGAGAAGAAGAAGAACAAGAAGAAATTGAAGAAAACATGATTGTTGAAGTTGAATATGAAGAGTATGAGTCAGATTAAAGTAATAAAAAAAAGTTAGAACGACAGTTAAACTCAGTAACCCATATCAATAATCTTCATACTATTAAATAATTATTGTTCCTGAAAATAACGTCATAAAGGTTCGTGGAATAGGCCTACCGGGGATACCACGTTAAAAAAAAACGCGCCGAGTACACTACCTCAAAGGTGGTGTGGAAATGTGTGCATATTATGTAGAACGTGATTCTTACAAGCGCAATATCTGGGAAATAGTGGGTCTTAGAGAAAAAATCATAGAGACCATTTTTATAGAGAATTTTAAGATCTACAACTTTGCTCTGAGGTGCTTTTTCGATAAAACTTACCGTTTTCGAGAAAAATAAAAAAAAACTAAAATTTTGACCTTGGGCCCCGAATAAGTCCCTAAGCTCACATGGGACTGATGGGGACTTTTGACACTTTATTCCTTGTGGTACACCTAAGGGCTCTACGAAGATTTGGCTCTGTCGGAATTTTTTTTATTTGATCACTATTTTTATGTCTAAAATGACCGGACTAATTAAAACATAATAATTTTATAGAAAATGAAGATATTTATTTCATTGGCTACGAGCTATATAAAAACTACTTTTCTGTCGCTCGTGTTCCTTCCTATCGTTTGTCATAAAAGTGAAACTTTAGCAGTTTCAAGCAGACTGCTAAAGACTTTTCTTTCTAGGCCATTTCGAGTAATACAGGGATTCCCTGTTGTGTGAGTGACTTCAACCAAAAAAGTAAATGTAATAGAAACAAATCATGCTGCATTGCAATATTGAGTGCCGAGTTTATTAAGTGGTCTCCAAAATGGGGAACCTACATACGCGGTGGATGAAGATGAACAAATGTTAACGTATGTCAGTAATATTGTTATCTTATATCATCGATCTGGGTAGTTAAGTTTACACAATAAATTTATTCTGCGGTGTCAGAAGTTTGGACACCATTGTCACAAAGGATCTGTCGCAATAGGGAATATGCAAGTGATTTCAATTTACTTGATTTTTTTACCCCCGATACTTAGATACCCCCGATACAAATGGAGAAATGTACTTCAAGTACGTTCAAGATGGAAAGACTGTGTCAAGAACCGTGTCTCTCAAACCCAAGAACTCACTCGCATGCACATTAGTGACATGTTCCTGGCATATAAAACCCAGCCGACAGCCCATCAAGAGGCATAGGTTAGGTTAGGTTTAAGTGGCAGCTAATGCTCACATAGGCCTCAGATGGGCCCGTTGTGTTACCACGGTACTTGCAGTACAACCCTCCTCAGGGGATCTTGTCAAACCATTTCGAGCCGTGGATGAACCTCATGAGAGTGCATCAAGAGGCATAACAACTCAACAATTAAAGGACAATCTACTATGGTGGACGGGACCTAAAGCTTATTCAACCAATGGACTCATGGCCAAGCCAACCTACGCTACCCGACGATTTTAGTGCACTAGAAGCCCGTTCAGGAATCATACTCTTCGCAACGTCACCCAAGATAGGCATTCACTGGGATCTTATCTTCAAGTACTCTTCCCTCAACAGGCTGTTAAGAATTACCGCAATCTGTTTTATCACCTGCAACTATTATATCATCAGTTGATATGGATGCAGCCAGATTATTCTGGGCCAAAGCCACTCAAAAGGCACATTTCTCAGCAGCGATAAAACACTCCAATCACATTCAACATTGCCAAAAAATCACGTCTTCACTCGTCTAACCGCCTTCCTTGATCACGAAGGAATTATTCGAGTTGGAGGCCGACTTAAGTCGGTACAGGCATTGGCACAGGAAAGTAAACGTCCCATAATTTTACCTCGCCACTCACAACTATCTACTCTCATCATTGATTCTGTCCAGAGAAGAACATTTCATGGAGGCACCCAACTCACCCTCGCAGATACGCGACACTTGTCCTGGATTCTTGGAGGCAGAGCTCCAGTCAAAACTCATATTTTACGATGTGTTACATGCGCACGTCATCATGGAATACGTGCACAACAATTGATGGGTCAACTACCAGTAGCTCGTGTCATGCCGTCACGCGCGTTCACTCACACAGGAGTTGACTACGCTGGACCTTGTACAATCAGGCCGTGGTGCCAAAACATCAAAAGGACAATCAAAACACAAATCCATGTTTTTGTCTGTCTCGCAACTTCAGCAGTTCATCTAGAGGCAGTCAGCGAATACACATCGGAATACTACAACTTACAGAAGATTTACCTCAAGATGAGGAATACCAAGCACGCTCCATTCAGACTGCGGAACAAATTTCGTAGGAGCAAACGTCATGCTACGTCGAATGTTTACTCAAAGTTCAAAGGAACATCACTCATTTGCCTCAACTCTGTCAAAAGACAACACCCAGTGGCAGTTCATTCCACCTGCAGCACCGCACATGGGTGGTAAGTGGGAAGCGGCGGTGAAATCAATAAAATTCCACCTCCGACGCACGGTGGGAGACATATTGCTCACATATGAGGAGTTATCTACAATGCTCGCTCGGATTGAAGCGACACAAAACTCAAGGCCACTGGAACCACTCACTGACGATCCCGATGAGGTCTCAGCACTCACGCCGGGCCATTTCCTCACAGGCAGCGCACTCTCCACTCTGCCCGAACCATCTTTGAACGAACAGAAACTGAGTCATCTGTCAAGGTGGCGACTTATGCAGTATTTTTGGACTCAATGGTCTAGTCAATATCTACAACCACAACAATCAATTTCGAAATTGCACCACCCTACCAACATAATCAAGAAAGGATCACCAGTACTTATCACAGATGAGCGACTTCCACCAACCAAATGGCCACTAGCTAGGGTCATTGCTCTACATCCAGGAAAGGACGCACTCACCCGAGTAGTAAATTTGAAGACAGCTGCAGAACACTCACTCGACCAATCAGCAAACTAGCTCCTCTGCCACAAGAACCCACGAACTTAAACACTTAATCATCAACTACTACTGATGGCGGGAAAATGTTTGAGAAATAATTCTCTAGGGGTTGGCAGAACTCGCATTGCTAACTTCATGATGCGTGAGAAGACGCGCAAGGACCTAAGCGAGAAAGAATCGGCGCCGCACTCATCAACAGGTTGTCCAAGCATTCTAAATCTTGTTTAGTCTAAGTCATCCGTGACTAAATCACTCATCTTAACACTTTTTTAGAACTCTCACACTCACCAGATTACAGGGAGGATATTATTAAACGGATTCATAAACCCCCTTACACAATCACACCAATTGGCGTGCCAACCTCGTGGCAGCAGCGTGGGTCGCCTCAGCGCAACAGCGATTAATATAATTTCTGTATGTGAGTCACTCAATATACATTTTATACTATTATTGCAACCACACGTGTGTCTAATATTCATTTCTACCATCCTTTCCACCGTCAATAAAATTACAGTCCACTTGCTCTAAGCTAATTTCGAACATTTTGGTCCTTCGAACCGGATGGTGAAAACTGTGTTATCACGTGTGGTTGTATAAATCAGCCCTTTGCATATAGACACTCAGTCCCTTGTGTATATAAACAATTAGCCCCGGTGTATAGACAGTCAGCCCCTGTGTATAGACAATCAGCCCCCTCCCGCCAATAGAAACTGAGTCCCTTGTGTATATAAACAATCAACCCCCTGTGAATATAAACAATCAACCCCCTGTGAAACACTTATATAAACAATATATATTTATATAAAAATAATATATTTATATAAACAATCGGTCCCCCTTTGTGCATAGACAATCAGTTGCGCATGTTACATCTGCAGTGAAATTTAATTTCTGTGATCATCATGGCAACTAGCAAATCAGAACGGAGTACACCCTTTCTTAAAGGATCAACGGAGTCACTATCTGTAACAGTGCCCAGGGCATCATTGACGATAGAGAGCCCCTAATCAAACCTGTGGATCCGCAGACCAGAAGTCCCCTGGAATATAAACCAACCGAACTTGCAATTAAATATAAAACGCAGCTCAGCAGAATCAACTGGTTGAAGAAAATATCTCAAGCTGTCCCGGAGGATCCTTCTAAAACCACAATTAGCGACACAGAGTTGAATATTGAACAGGTAGATCACATCCACAAATAGTTTTCAGACGAACATACCTATTTTGAATTGAAATGGCCTGCAGCCTTTCTGGATTATCCTTACTTTGCCGAAAACTGTCATCAAAAGGAAGCACAGGCTTACCGAGCAGCCAAACTCGCTTTAGGCAAGATGAAGCACATACTCACAGGAGCATTGCAGCCTCCAAACACTCAGAGCACATCACATTTCGAAATTTCGATTCACAATCGCCTAAAATCACATTTAGGCGATTGTATGTTGATTCACCTTGTCACTCAACAATTGGACCGTGTTACGCGGGAGGCTTGGGAAACCTCCCTAGGTCCTTCAACGGAATTTCCAATGTTTAGCCAACTTGAGACATTTTTGAATAGTCGTGCCCGTGCTCTCGAGCGAATAGAATCTTCAAGACAAGTCGCTCAACCAGCCTACACTCAGCCACTCAAACAGCAGCACTCAAGGAAAGCCGCAGCGCATTCAGCTTCAACACAATCTGAACATCCAAGATATCATTGTGATTTTTGTGATGGAGACCTTTTTATTGTGATGTGTCCGAATTTCAGGGACTTGGATACAACTGCACGCCGCAAATTGGCAATCAACAAAAGACTATGTTTTAGTTGTATAGGTCGACACAACACCAGTGCCTGTAAGTCGACCAAAGGTTTTAAGCATTATTCACCACACAATGCTCCACGACGCAAACTATCATGACAACTCAAAATCACGGAATTCATCAAACTCGGCTGGGCCAACCGCATCAACATCAACCGCACTTCAATGAAAAGTAGGTGCAATCGTCAATTCGTCGTCCAATCACACTTATCACTCATCGCTGCTTGCCACAGCACTTGCCACAATCAAATCATCTATAACCAATCCAGGTTCTTAGCTCAGATTTATCTCAGAACGACTGATTTTTCAACTTAAAATACCACGCCAGCACTCTGTAGTTAACATCATAGGCATTGGAGGGCACAAAACAACTCAAACCCGTGGCACCGCCTCAGTCACTTTAACCATACATGCCCACATCCTAAAAACTGTATCCTCTATACTCAGTGGAAAACGATGACCTTCGTTCTTCACTAATTGTAGCAGTGTTCGCACTGCCAGAAATGGGGCTGCTTTGGTGCCATATGTCACAGTAGTGAGTTGGTAAGGAACTTTGTTGACCTCTTCGTCGAGCCACAGGATTCGTTCAGTGTCCCAGTCATCCTTGTGTGTTTTGATTTGTCGATACATGTTGGTGATATCCGTGGCAAAGATATGACGATGATGTCGGATCCAGATAAGTACGTCTGCGATATCCAGTAGAAGGTTTGGTCCAGTATGCATCAGACTATTAATTGAGTATCCTGATGTGCTTGGGCTTGCATCGTTGAATACCACCCGTAACTTGGTCGTTGTGCTCTCAGGCTTAAGTACACCATGATGTGGTAGGTAATACATAGGTTGAGTGATGATTTTTGTTGGGTGACTTACAGCACGTATCATATGTCTTAATTCATCATATTCTTTCATAAAGGTCGTGTGGAGTTGCATCAGTGAGTTATCACGTCGTAACCTTTTGATTGTTTGTTGAGGGCAATGATGAGCTGCGACGCACAAAGATCCCAAATGATTGAGGGGAAACTTGAATGGAATTCTTACTATGTATCTTCCTGTTGAATCACGTGAATGAGTTGATGAGAAGTGATCTTCGCATTCTTGCTCTTCTGGTGTATATGGACCTGCTAAATCTGAAGGTAGAACCCAGAACCCAGAATCTTGTAAGTAACTCCTGTACCTTGATTTCTTCACATTCTTGTGATCTCATAAGATGATTTGTACCAAATGATGCATGTAAATGTGGTACTGGACCGAGGACAAGCCAACCAAATATTGATAGTTGGGCTATAGGCAATGATGGCGATTGTTTGATGATATTGGTCTTGATAATATGTCCATACGAGTCTGCACCGATAATGATGTCATTATTAGATCAGCTAATTTTAATTTGGATATGTGTGGCCATGTTGGTTCAGTAGGTGAATGGATTGATGGGTATAGAGGATCACTCCTCACCAACTCACTACTGTGACATATGGCACCAAAGCAGCTCCATTTCTGGCAGTGCGAACACTCCTACAATTAGTGAAGGACGAAGGTCATTTTTCCACTGGCTGCACCATCACTCATGCACGGCAAATATGTTGATGACATATTTGGTGGTGCTGACACAGTCGAACAACTTGCAACAATTGCACAAGAGCTAAAAAAACCTATGCCACGCTGGAGGATTTCTGCTTGCTAAGTGGCCATCAACACATCCACATGCACTCAAGACAGTTTCATTCGCTGAAACCGTTTATTCAACCATTTCATTTGACGATTGCACAACCAAAATTCCCGGGCTTGTGGAAGTGGCTTCCACAAATTCAATTGGGATGACCCTCTCCTATGCCACATTACCTCTAAATGGTTAAACTCTTAAAAAATGATCATCACATTACACCCATGACATTATTTTCTCATTTAGTTTGTGCCATAAAATTGTGCGTTATTGCCATAAAACTTAAATAAAAAAGTCGAAAATATGGGAGGGAAATTCGAATCAACGCATCACCGTTGGACGATATGGTATGTGACGTGCACGTTGACATTTATCGGCGTCGGTGTAGGTAGGGTGGACTATACACCTCGATTGGGACTTTGTAAAACACTTTATCTGGTGTACTTATAATAGTGTGTATGTATTCCGGTATTATACAATATCTATAAAATGTTTTTTTAGTTTTTTCCATTATCGAAATAGCAAATTCAGGCTGAAAATCCTTAATTATCTGTACAAATAGGCTATGCAACACTGCATGTCAAGTGTTATGCTACGTCATCCAAAGCGCGCGATAAATGGGACTGTTCAAACAGCTCAAATTTAATCGGTATTTTATATATTATTTTAAACATTAATTGAAAGACTTTCAACCGTATTTATATTTTTACTAAGTTAAGACGAAGTAAAAAGTTAATTAAGCAAATAAAAAAAAATGGATGCATATTCGCTATTGTTGCTTTGAGATTATTTTAAATCGTTTTTAAATTATTTAACTTATTCTATAGTCAGTCTATATAAATTACTTTATAATTCTTCATAAAACTTAAATGTTAAATACTAGTTATGTTAAATACTAGTTATCAAAGGGTATGAATTAATTCTAGCTGATGTAAATATTCGATTGACTGTTAATATATAATTCTTGCATAAAACAGCAATGCAAATTTATAATCTAAACATTCACATAAAATTTTTAGTAATCAGAACAGTAATCAAACCGATTTAAGAGATTACAGATCAGTCTACTTGGAATAAGTGAAATGCGTTGGCCAACCTCCGGAAAAATATTATTAGATGACCATATAATCGTTTACACAGGAGACGATTGTCCATAACACAGAAAAGGAGTCGCAATAATCGTTTCTCTTGTTCTCTTGTAAGGCATGGAGGCATGTCACTCACGGAAGCAATGCTTAAACGCCTCGAATCATTCGAATTGTGAGTGTAGAAGATCATTTGGATATTCAGGTGATTCAGAGTTATCAATCGCATGGAAAAAGATCTGGAAATAGTCAAAACTATGAAACGGCTAAAATTAGAATATTTTGGTCATTTTATAAGGCACCTGAAAAATATGATATGCTACACCGTATTGAGGGAAAAAATACCAGGCAAGCGGGGCCCAGGAAAAATGAGAACATCGTGGTTTAAGAAATTGAAGCAGTGGTATGGGAAGTCTACGGTTTAGGTTTTCCCGGCCCCTGTCAACAGAACAATCATCTTCAACATGTTAGCCAACATGATAACCAAGGATCGTTGAAGGGTCATGGTACCAGCAGAAGAAAAAAGATTACGATGGTATGATGGTTAAGTGCTAATAAGTTTTTAAATCTATAATCAAGGAACGGCCCTGTTGTATGTATCAATTCTAATATAATAATTACAGATAAGAATTTGTTTCATCTGTTGATAATCACTTAAAATAGTTAGATATATCAGATTTTGAACTTTTTATCAGTTCCAATGGAGTCCAAGCCTTTTTCAAAGTCATTTTTGTTTTGATATTGAATGAAATAACAGCGGTCAGCAGTTTTACGTAACGCGAGTAGATAACGAAAACGTTTTATATCGATTTTATCCCATATATCATCTAGAAAATTAACTAAACTATGTACCGACATATTTGAATATATAAGCTACGTGTTTTGAAGAAAAGTTATTTGAATGAGAAAGAATTAGTGTCAACCTGCAGTTATTTGAGCTTTTGAGCACGACCAGAGTTTACATAACCTTCAATAAAAGTACAAAATTTTTAATTTTAAAACTAAAAAAACCGGCCAAGTGCGAGTTGTGACTCGCGCACCCAGGGTTCCGTACAAACTTGTAAGTAAGGTATCTTTAGGAGGACCTAACTATATGCAACCCATATGCTTCTGGTGCCTGACGATGCCACGCAACACATTAGTGTATTTTCATAAGTTTCTAATAGCAAATTCGCATTTTTCTTGTAATTAAACTACATATTTACGGTTTTCAGATTCTTCCCTTTACATGTGCTGTAAAACACCGCTTCTTTGCCAAATTTAATGATTCTAGGTCAATGGAAAGTACCCTATAGGTTTTGATTCCCTTGTGAAATCGCAAATTATGCCACATAAACGGTCATATCTTTTGATAGCGTTGACCTACAAGTTTGATTTTTTCACAGCTGAAAGAGACCGGAGACCCGAGTATTTGATACAAATTTCAACTTGTTACCTCTACGCGTTCCTGAGAAAAATGGTCTTGACAGACAGACAAACGGACGGACGAGCAGACATGCAG
The DNA here is from genome assembly GCA_944588485.1 of Phosphuga atrata. Lineage (NCBI taxonomy): Eukaryota > Metazoa > Arthropoda > Insecta > Coleoptera > Silphidae > Phosphuga > Phosphuga atrata. The sequence continues at coordinate 4,804,207 of OX155900.1, forward strand.
ACAGACAACAAAGTGATCCTATAAGGGTTCCGTTTTCGGTACGGAACCCTAAAAATGGATTCACTGCCGGGTGGTTTGTCTGGGATTCAGAAAGATGAACTTATGGAAAGATAAGCAAATTGCGGTCGCAAGTTTTAACTAAACTGACTGAAAAATGCTTCAAAAATGTATTAGCAAACCAGGAACGATATATGGATTCATGGAATTTAGTTTCAAGGACTTACAGCCAAAGATTACAAAAGGAAACAAATAGTATGTTAAATTATTAGATGTTTTGTTTTAAATAAAAGTAGTGTAAACATGGTGACACATATGTTATTTCAATGGAACTATGTATCACATTCAATGTGTTTATTGATTATATAATGTGCTGGGCATGTTAATTACCCTGCCATAGCTACTTCTTGTAGTTTAATTTTTTGTTAAATACATCAAGATATATCCTTGATATAAAAACAGCAATGTTTATAAAATATGACATAACTCTTAGAAGATTTAAATTGTTTTATTATTAAAAAATCTTTAGTTTTCGTTTACTTCATTACATAAATGGTTCCTTGAAGTTGGAACTCACTCTTGGGATGCAAAGACAAACTGGTACGAAAATGCCGCGCGTATCTGCATTTTGTTTGTTCTATGATTTGTTATCCAAGTTTCCACCTTGGGTAACAAATCCATTAGATATTCGATAATTAAGTAATTAAAAATAATCGGTTTGTGAAATTGGACGTTGTGAATTAATTAATTAAAATTCGTACGAAAAATATATTCATTTAAATGTTTGGCATGAATTTGAAATATACTAATATTTATAAAAATGCATCGGACAATAGAATATTAATGAGAAATATTGTGCGTGTCATTGTACCAACTGTGCCTGAAATAATCTATTACCTCCCCTCATTTTTTTTTTGTATCTACAATAAATGGATTATTTGGCTGATTTATAAATCATTTAGATTTTAATTCAACCCTAAAATGAGCAACCAACTGCGCTTTCTGAGGTCCATTTCAACTTGGGACCGGGGTATTTCTTTAGTTTCTTGTCAAACCGATCTGATACTCCATGTCTTCGACGAACAACACCTACTGAGCCTAACGATTCGTGCCGTTTCATGCACACTACGTGGTTTGTTAGAAAAGTATCCGACCCAATTTTTTATTTTGAAAACCTGATATATTTGAATCAAGCGCGCTTGCATAAGCCGACCTTGAATATTTGTGCGCATGCGTGAATTTTTTCCCGCTTGGTCAGTTGTTGCCGAGCAGTGTTCGAGTGACGTAGTGTGTAGTGCTCTCGTCGGTTTTTCAATGCAATTAAAATAACGGAACGACTATAGGGAGTACTATAGGAATGTCCTACGTCGCCTACGTGATGCTGTGCGGCGCAAGTGACTGGAGTTGTGTCCAATCTCAGGTCCTAACCGAACGTGTAGGTTTTAGGCTTTGTGGACTTTAAAAATGATGCAATGCAGGCTATGATTCAATAAACCGCGGCGTCCTGCTAAACGTCCTCAACAAATTTGTGGTTGACCTGAAACTGCCGGCACTAATTAAAGCCACGCTATCTGAACCAAAATCCAAAGTAAAGTTCCTAGGATGTCTATCGGACTCTTTTAAAGTCAAAACGGGAGTCAGACACGGTGATGGGCTCTTTCCAATTCTCTAAAAGATCATTAGGACCTGGCAAACACAATTATTAGAAGCTGAGTATAGCCCGATGAGAATGGGTCCAAAAGGGGATTGTGGTTGACTGTCTAGGATTCGCTGATGACATTGCCTTACTGTCAAGCGACATAAAAACTGCTAGGAAGCAAATCGACCTTCTAAAAGAAATCGCGGAACAAACTGTCTTGCAGATATCATTTGAAAAAACAGAAGTAATGACCTATATCAAAGATGCCCCAGCAAAACTCCAGACAAAATACGGTACGATCTAGCGGATGGAAACATTTAAGTACCTGGGAGAGATCATCATGAAAAGTGGACTGGCCAATGAAGCACTTAAGGAATGAGTACGTAAGCTAGAAATATCCAATCAAACGTCGCGCTCAATCTACAACAAAAAATACCTGTCCAAAAATACCAAACTCCGCCATTATGAAACTGTTCTGAAGCCACTAGTTATGTATGCAGCCGAAGCCCTATCCCTGAATACTAAGAAAGGACTCCTCGAAGAACTAGACAAGAAAAACCGCAAAATCGTTAGAGTTGTAATGGGATTAAATTAAAAGAATGGCATCCACCATAAAAAACCCAACAATGAAGTCTACAGTGAAATAGAAATTATGATAAAATGATGATGAATGATAAAATTACAGAAATGATCCGTAAGAGGCGGGCACAGTATTATGGTCATCTCAAACAAATGGGCGGAAATAGACTGATAAGACAGATTTTTCACTTTTTTGACCCCAAACACAAAACTACAATGCCTGGTGTAGCGGCAACGAGCCGTTACATTTTTATTTCTTAGTTTACGAGGACATTACAATATTTACCTAAATATTTTCAAAAGAATTTCCGAAAATATTTTATTAGGTTCAATGGTGTAATCCCCGGGGAAATTACGACAAGATGTTTTTCCCGAGAATCGGTAATTGCCAAAACAACAAATTACCGAATAATCACCCCCAGATGAGGGACCAGTATACTTGGACATAGTATAAATAGCTGGACCCCCGACTAAAGAAGACAGTTCGATCCGGACAGTCACGGTCCACACAATCAGACGCAACCAGTCAACAGTTCGATCTAGACAGTTCAATCAACACAGTCAGGTGCAACGATACAGTTCAGTTCCATCCATACAGTTCCAATCAGACCCAGCGAAGCGAAACGAGTTCATCAAGTCCGACACAAGTTCTGGTTCGAACACCGCCTCTAGTACGCCTCATGATGCCACTTCCGCCCTGCAACAAACAGCAGCCTCTACGTTGACGCCTTCAGCCGTCTACGAGGACGCAAGCAACAACAACCTCTACGATGACGCCTTCAACCATCCACGAGGACGCCGGTAAAAATAACTGTTGACTGGTTGCGTCTGCCTGTGTTGATTGGAATGTCTTCCGCAAAAAGATATTGACGAATGGGATAAACCGAAATGAACCAAAAGGAAAACAAGGTACCACCTGGACAGCGGAGCGTAAGCTGGCCCACTCACAGAGAATGAGGGTATTCTCTGCTCAGAAGAAAGCGACACAAACTGCCAAGTGTAACCAGACTTAACGTTGACCTAGAAGGCCTCAGCGAATAATAATAATAATATTGTAATAGATTTTAAAATATATTTAGTAGTATTATATTACAATAATTATAATATTTAATAATTATTGTATTACAATAAATTAAGCAATACATTTTAGAACTCAAAATATTGTAAGTTAAACTAAACGTTTTTAGATTTCGTAATCTAATATTAATAATTTTGTCGAAACCATTTATAAAGTTTTTAGACCTTCTCCAGACAGGTCCGTTGGTCGACGTGATGTCGAAAATGATATTTGTCTTCGACTAATACCAAAAAATCCAAATATTGATAAATTGTGCTCTAATAAACAAACACACCCAAATCATTGATGTATTTTTTTATGTCGATGTAGTGTAGGTAGACGTAGAATATTTACAAATACACTATATGGAATAATTTTTAATCTGTTTGATTGAATAAATTCTAATTTATATCTCGTAAAATATTTTTAACATAGGGTTCTACACAACACGTTCTCATACACACTTACTAGCATAACATAACCATATACAACTCATAACAGCACTCGTAGACACCATTCACACATCTACACGGATAAAAAAAAATCATATGCTATACCTCTTAAATTGCTATTCATATGCTATACCTCTCTAGCTGAACCTTTTGAGGCCCAAGTTTTACTTACACGATAGGCCAATCGTATGATGCCCATCGTATGATTAAATAATAAAGAGATATAATCCATGTCGTTCATATAGTATATACCAGGGGTCGGCAGACTTTGAAGTGAGAATATCCAAGTTATCAATAAACGAGATAACAAATGTAACACAGAGCCAATATTTTCGAAAAAAAAATCATTTTTCTCAGACGCTTGCTATTTTAAAAATTATCACAATTCTAATTTGTAAATATTTGAATCTAGTTTAAGCACATATTAACTCATTTAAAAATTGTTAATATTTTTGGAGATATAAGGAATTTTCGAAATTATTACATATGCTTCATATTATCTTAGATTATTATATAAGTGTTAATACTACATAGATGTGTTGTATATAACTTTAAAGAGAATCTATGGTTTATGTCTACTATCTTTTGTTACACTAAGTAGTTTGAATAGTTTTTATCTCAGTTCCAACTTTTATTATTGTTGCAACTCAATTGTAGCATGTAATAACTCTCTGTAGATAATTTAATAGATTTATACTTTACGAGTTGTGAATATTTTTTACTGACAATGACTTATGAATACGTAAATGATTATGTGAATATTATGAAATGTAAACGCAAAGATTAACTGCTTCATCGGATGACAATTGTTTCATGCTTGAAGGGTTGCAAATGTCTATGCAAGGAGCCACTTATGGCTCCATTACGTACCCCTGGTATATACATAGAGTATATATACAACCATCGGGAAGATCAACCATCGACGCTGTACACATAGTGAGCCAGTTAACTGAAAAGTGCTACGAACATGGTATAGAATTAAAAATAATGTTTAATGACTTTAAACAAGCTTTTGACAGCCCCAAGCGCGATAAAGTAATACAAGCCATGAAAGACACAACTATACCGGACAAGCTAGTGAGGCAACAGAAATGACGACGAAAAACTCGAAAGCAGAGGTAAGGAAGGACACAGGAGGGCATCACCGAAGAGCTTGAAATCAGTCTTGGCGTAAAAAAAGGCGACGGGTTATCAACGACACTATTCATTTTGGTACTGGACGCTGCAATTAGAGAGTGTGGATTCAAAGGAACCTTAATTAACAAAACGATACAAGTTGTGGCCTACGCAGATGACATCACAATGATAACTAGAGACAGGAGAGTGGAAGAAGCTATTCGAAAACTTACGTAGAGCGAACTACAAATACAAAAGTATCATCAAAAGTAAAAGCATAGGCACAAATACAAAAATGAAGTTGTACAAAACAGCATTCATACCGGTAGTGACCTATGGGGCAGAGACGATGAAGCTAACAAACGCTGAACAGGAAAAGCTAAGAATCTTCGAAAGGAACATTATTAGAAGAATACGTAGTTTAAACAAATTAACTCGGAAATACACCATCCTAAAAGGAGAAAATAGTGTTAAGGCGATAAAAGTAAAAGATAAAAGACTCCGCTGGTATGGCCACGTAAACTAAATGGAAAACAGCAGTGGTAAAGATGATAACAAGGTGAAGATCAGAGATTAGCAGTGCAAGAGGGAGACCGAGAAGCAGATACGAGTACCAGGTACTAGAGGACATTAAGAATCTAAAGATAGCTGCATGCAGGAGCAAAATGTTAGACCGAGCTACGCGGAAGAAAATATTAGGAGAAGTAAAGTCAGGTGTAAACGTGGAGTAACTCACTACACGAAAAAAGTTCTAAGAGCTCGTGGGTATAACGAGCGGTTGCAACCCCGAGAGGGATATATAACCTTGTATATAATATATATGCATACATATAATATATATGCATATGGTATATATACATATAGTATTTATACATGTATTATAGCATAACCAATTTCAGCAATATATTTATTGCAATATATATTAAAATGGATTTCAAATAGCTGTGAAAATTTTGAAATTTAAAAGCCATGTAATTTCCCCCGAAAGTTCATTTTTAAGATCTGCTACTATTTTGTATATATTTTCAAAGAATAGTAGCTAACACATCTTGCAAGATAGCGCCGAAATAATGCGTTAAAAGAACAAAATTTTCATAAGTGAAGAACGATTGATATTTAAATCAACATTTAGTAAGTTTCATATCAATACACTGTTTAGTTCATAATGAGACAAACTTGAAATTCAATAATCCTATAATTTCTGTAGTAAAGTGTAAATATCTAAAATCTAAAATAGGTATAAGAAGAGGGAAATATTGTCGAAATTAATAATGTTATTTAGTAAAACCGAAAGTTTTGTGGTAACTTTAAAAAATAAAAAATAATGTAATTTATTTAGAATGTACAAATCTTCAAATTCTGAAATACGTTTCAATATACAATACAATCTTGATAATCCGGGGGATGGTTAGTGCGGCGCGTTCGGTAATCCGGCGCTCTCGTGAAACACGTGTTTTCTTCTTGCCGCCGCCCCGGGCCGCGCTTTCTTATTGGTTTGTCATTTATCCAGTGGTTTTAGTGTATTAAGTTATTTAGTATACAATTTCAACCAAACGGAAACACGTAACTTTAACTTTGTGTCAGTAGCAAGAGATCACCAATAAACTTGCTAAAAGAGACACCACGACAAATTTGAGCAACCAGAGAAGCCGCGGCAAAAAACTATCAAGTGATGTTTCGCCCGTTGGTAGTTTTAGGAGTAAACTGAAAAAAAATCAAGAATTCGGTCTCTATAGAACAAGTTTACAACGCAGATGAAAGTGTTTTTTTCTCGAGGATGTTTCCGCAAAAGACCTTTGTACACTGTTCCGAAGAAAGTGTCCCAAGAAGAAAATTTTCGAAAAAATAGATTGACATTAATGCATTGTGCAAATTCCGCAGGTACACACAAACTTTCCTTTTTGGTTGTAGGAAAAGCCAAGCATATTAGGGCCTTTAAAAATTGTAACTGACTTACCAGTTACATATAAAAATCAAGGATAGATTGCCGATATATGTTATGTACACAGTTACCTATATAGGTACATATTTTATCCTTTCTGAAATACATATATAAAATATATAGTTTTTCTCGCGATAATCAGGATCTTTTCGACAATCCGGCATATTTGTTGGTTTATTAAGATTGTGCTCTATTTATAGAGATAGGCCAAGTTTTGAATTCGACTTATGGTGGGTTGCTAATTTTTGAAAAATACAACTAATAGCATAGCGAATTTTATAAATGAAATAACTAGTAATTTATAAACAGCAAAAGCTTTTTAACGTTTGAACGTTAAACGTTTTATTATCTCGCAACTAAACTGAAAATATTTTATTCATTTTGGTTTATAAATTGGATTTTTTTTAAAAAACATTGTTTTTGTGTCAAATTTTGTCGTTTTTTAAATTTGCTACAATCTACCCATCTTTTATATTGCAATCAACATTTAGTAAATGTCACAAACTGTTACGGCTTTGACAGTAAAGTGGCAAATTTATATAATCTAAAGTAAATAAAAACATTTTCAAAATCTCTAAGTTTGCTTGCAATTTGAAAAATTGGTAACACTCACGTTAATATTTTAATAAATTGTACAATTTAAAAAACTGATTAATGGATTTTAAAAATCAAGAATATTGTCTTGTTGACCATTAGACGTTGTTAATGAAATAAAAATTTAGATAATTTGATATAAATGATTTTGTTTTAAATTATTTATTACGATTTGAAAGTGAGAGAGAGAGAGAGAGAGATTTGAAAATTATTTAAAAAGTTTTTCAAAATGTGGAAAATTTTCTGTTAAATTTTGTAGAATCAAGAAAGCAAAATATCTTCGAAATTGAAGAAATTCGAATTGAACACGAGGCAATCCAATTCCAAAACACCGCGAGGCTTTTAGGAATCCACCTAGACAAAAACATAGATTGGGTTACACATATTAATAAACTCTCCATGAAACTAAACAATTTTAGTAGATATTTAGACACAGATGTCTTGAACATAGTGTACTTCGCTAATTTTCATGTTTAACATTTGGAATTATGTCCTGGGCAAACGGGAGGTATGTCCAGCATGTTTTTAGACCCCAAAAGCAAGCCTTCAAGAAGGATCAAGGGCAAGAAGGATCCGTTTCTTCATCTACCCTTCCGGGAATCATGTCGAGGACAGTTTTAAAAGGCAAACTTGCTAACTACCACTGGTATGTATTTATTTGTCAGCATTATTTTTTTGATTAAACACAAAATATTGTTATGCAAAACCCACCCAAAGGGATACAAAATTTATTAACATCTCCTATGAGCTGGCAAGACATAGCTTAACGATTACTGAGGGATACCCTCCCTACAGCAATTTAAAACTTTTCAACCACTTACTATTGGCCATCAGGAAAATGGACATTATTAGAAACTTTAGGAGGGCATTGTATGATCTCTTAATCGAGACCTATAATTTAGAAGAATTTTATGTTCGAGTAAAACATGTTTAAATGTATATTTACTTGTATTCACGTTTTTTTTTAATTTTCTCTTTTAAGAGTATTAGTTTATAGTATTGGTTTGTGACATATTTCATTTAGTTGTCTTTTCAGATTTTCTTTTTATTGCATAAATCGTTTAAATTTTATTTTATGAGCATAGAACCGAGTGCACATCGGGTATAGCCTCGAGCGGAGCATTAGCTCGTTTGTCTCGATATGACTTTTTTCACATTTGCATGCAATCTAACTCAAAAGTGTAAAACCGATCATTATGAAAATTTATAGTATGATTCTTTATAAAATTTCGAATTATATGATCCAACTTGTGAGATTATGTCATGATTTTAAGGGTATTTTCCTTGCATAAGTAGAGGAAAAAATCGAAGAAAAATTGTACCAACATCTGCAAAATTTTTAGTTTTCATTTTTTTCGCCTGCATTGAGGTTAATATTCTTAGAAAATAAGTTATTAATGTAAAATCAAAACATTTTTGATTTCATATGAATATCGGAATGGCTACACTGCACGCAATTGGAAAACTATACTTACAACCTTCGGCGGACATCACATCGTAACTTTGATATTTTTGGCTGAAATTATTCAAACAAATTCAGAAGAATTGTTAGAAGTATGAATGAAATGATGTTAAAATTTGATTAAATTCTAGTTAATTTTTCCCACGCAAAAAAAAATCCTAAAAAATCAGTATCTAACAGCCTCATAATGTGGTTTTCCTCCTTAAATAATAAATAAACAGATTTTGATTTTTTGATTCTCTCTATTTAAATTTCATAAACATGATTAAAATAAAATGGAATCTGTCCTTCGTAAACACGCGCGTATCTTCCATTTAATACATATTCAAATAAATGCAATTATAAGATAATACAAATATACGTAATTAAGATTTAAATTCCGAAATCTTTTACAGAATGTTAATTGCATTTATTGCACACCGGTGGGCATTTATAATTCTCCACGCAGAGCATTTTAAGTGCAACAAATAGATGCTAATCAGCATTGCTGCTCACGTTTACTACTAAAATATTAACATTATTTTCAACAAAAGTAACAAAATAATTTTCCGGATAAAAGTTATTAAAAGATTTTTTTTAAATTCTATATACTTATAAATTACAATTTAAATCACTAATCTTTTACTCCAAAACTAAGACTAACTACAACATCTTCTGTCACTTTTAGCACACTCAGTTGCTAGAGTTAGTCTTAGTTTTGGAGTAAAAGATTTAAATTGTAATTTATAATGATTAATAACTTCAATTTTCAACACAAACATATGTAATCTGTATACTTTGTTTACAAAAAATACTTTGTTTTAATTGTCAATTAAAAAAAATTATCAATTAAATTCATACAGATCCATTTGCACCTTCTTACATATATTATATAAGAAAAACTAAAACTCATATAATCTTTTTTGGCCTCTTGAAATGTAAAGCTAGCTTTGACATCGTGTTACGTCAAGCGAAACTAGATTTTTAGACACAATGTTGCAAAGTACGGCTACTATGCGGTAAAGTCACTTTACCGCACAGTAGCCGAACAGTTTACCGCACAGTAGTAACCGCACTATGCGGTAAAGTCACTTTACCGCACAGTAGCCGTACTTTGCATCAAACAAAAATTAAATAATTTCCATTATTGTAAATAATCTAAATCTATTTGTTTCTTAGATATTAAAAATTATAAAAAAATTATAAAATTTCGCGCGTAATAGTATATTAAAGAACCAGTTCAATAAGCGCGGTTCTGCAGCACGCAATGGACAAGTGCGAAAAACGCCTTATTAACGATCTTTGTTATACTACTTTTACTATTTTGCGCCCTTTTATGCCATTTCTAAATAACAAAATAGCCGATACATATTGAGAAGGTTGTATCGCACTCAGCGAGCCATAGTCGCACTCATATGAGTGCTGTCCAGACGTGAGTCCATTACAGACGCAAAATAGAAAAATGATTTTACAACGCTCCAGCTAATGGGAAAATCGCCCTTTGGGCTCGTTCTCCAGACGAGCTGTCCCGCTGAAAAATCAACTTTTCCGCACTCTATTGTAAGTAACTATTGTATATAAAATCTAATAAAAATATAACCACTCAACTAAAGTTTTAGAATTAGAACACGGTTTTAGGGAACAAAAGAATGAGTACAACTCATTCTTTTTTGAGTAGATTCTTCGTTAGTTGATTCGCAGCTTTTAGAACTTTAAAAAATAATCCAGAAAATATAAATAATCACCTATCAAAAAGATATATTATTAAGTAAACAACCCAATATCATATTCTAAAGCCTTCAGTTGAGACTAGCCCAATATACAAGGATTAGCTGCGTTTATATATAATATTCTATATATATTGATTATGCAACTGAATTTGTCCAGCACGTCTATGTCAGATTAATATGGAACTTTTAAAACATATAAAAACATTGTTCGTATATATATATATATATATATATATATATATATATATATATATATATTTATATATATATATATATATATATATATATATATATATATATATATATATATATATATATATATATATATATATATATTTATATAAACGAACAATGTTTTTATATGTTTTAAGAGTTCCATATTAATCTGACATAGACGTGCTGGACAAATTCTGTTGCATAATCAATATATATAGAATATTATATATAAACGCAGCTAATCCTTGTATATTGGGCTAGTCTCAACTGAAAACTGTTAATAGTTTGTTTACTTAGTTCAGTAAAGCTATTGTGTACACCAATATGTGTTCCAGTTTTTCGGTTTCGTTCCGTAAATGATGGCCGAGTCCATAAATCGATGGTATATTTATCGGACGTTGTGTCTGTTGCTTCGTCGTGTAGAGAGGAATAAAAATAATTACGCGCGTCCCATTCGTGATCAATTCCAAATTGAAGCGTTATATTTTAGCCCGCAGTGCACGCCTATAATCCATCATTCTCCCTTGGTTCACCATCAATATATATATATATATATATATATATATATATATATATATATATATATATATATTTATATATATATATATATATATATATATATATATATATATATATATATATATGTATATATATATATATATATATATATATATATATATTTATATATATATATATATATATATATATATATATATATATATATATATATATATATATATATATGTATATATATATATATATATATATATATATATATATATATATATGTATATATATATATATATGTATATATATATATATATATATATATATATATATATATATATATACAATATTATATAATTATTGTGAAAACCAGAAATTCGATAGGGGTATAAAAACGTGTATACGTATGAAAATGGTGAGATTATTTGGCTTGCGTTACGGACGGATATAAATTATGCGTACACTTTTTTCTTTCACACATTAAACGTGTCATTTTTCAGGGGTTTCATAAATTTCTGCCACTTTTACTACACCGAACTGTACTCTGTGTTAAGTGAAACATTAAAAAACCAAATTAATTACTAGTTTACTTGTTTTCATTCACATCACATTTTAATTGTAATCACACAGAAAATGACATGAATTGGTTATTGAATAACTTTTTGATTCTCCTCATTCAAGAAGGGATCTTTCGAATTATTCACGTTGAGCAGTAAATATTTAATTTGAAAACTAAAGATTTTTCTTAAAAAAACACTAGCTACTGTTCCATCAACCACTTAAAGAATTATCTGTTATTCTGGTTCTTGCATTAGTTGGATTTTATAGATATGCAGATCCAGAGGATTTAAGATTATTCAATGTAAGGTATTTGCGATCACTTGCGGGGCAGTTGCGTGTGGAAGTACAACCAAGTTGGCCTCTATGAGGAAGCAGCTTGAGAAGATTCAAAAACTGACATGTGACTGCATCACGGGGGCGATGAAGTCATGCCCGACAGCGCCAATGCTGGATCTGACTCGGTTGCACCTTGTCGTGGAGACAGCCGCCAGATCAGCGATTGTAAGGTTCATCGAGGAAGGAATAGGCAGAGGTAAAATAATCGTGAGCAAAGACCGGAACGGCCTCGCTGCCAAGATCCCCTTGTTGGAAGCACCAAAAGACAAAATGGTATGCAAATACCATTTAGAGAAAAAGTACACAGCAATGTGTAGTAGTAAAGCCAATTGGAGTGACGAATTCTCATCATACCACATAAAGCAAAAATGCTATCAAGTGGTATACAGATGGTTTGAACACAAAGGAAGGTACTGCTGCAGGAGTGTTTGGACCTCGTAACAAATACTCAAAATACATGGGAACATTCCCAAGTATCTTCCAAGCAGATTTACCTTAAAAAACCTTAACAGGAATTATTGCAAAACACGAATTGCTATCCTGTCAGACAGCCAAGAAGATACACCAGACCATTAGCTCATACCCCATCAGATGCAAACTGGTATGGGACTGTGTGAGAAAGCAAAACAATCTTGGTAGAGAAAATAAAGTACCATTATACTGGGTATCAGGTATACCTGGGTACCACACACTGGTATAGACGAAGAAGCCGATAACCTAGTAAACAGGGGATCCAGTAAGCTCTTCACAGATGCGGAATTCTTTTGCGGTATGCGTGTGAACACCATCCACAAAAGTTTAGATAAAGAAATAAGAGAACAATGGATGAAAATCTGTAGAGAACTTCCAGAGTTGAGACAATCCAAAGTAATGCTGGGATCTGTCAACCAGAAAAGAATAATAGCTTGCCTGAAACTAGCAGGAATAAGCTTAGAACTCTGACAGACATAGAAACATTTAGAAGACAGATTATTGAAGAAAATATTAGAGAAGAATTCTGACAGACACTGCACACTCAGAAAACACCTCAAGACCCTAGGCCTAGAGAAAGATGACAGATACAGATTATGTGGTTCAGCAGAAGAAACCCCCATACATCTGCTCAAAGACTCCGGTGCACTGCTCCGCAAGAGACAACTGATTCTTGGGGTTCACTGCTTGAACACAGAGGAGTTGCAGTCCTTGTATCACACCCAGGTCTTGAAATTCCTAAAGGAATCAGGACTAGAAGAGGCGCTCTTGAACACTAGAATAACGATTGTTACAAATTTTAATCCTTCCTAATTAAATTCATCCAAAATTTAATCCACGTAAAATACGGAGCCAAATAACAGTGACCCAAATATACTCAATAGCGCGAAATTCAGATAAACTTGCATTACTTTCACATATTTTGGGAAATCAACCGAAAAAATAGTAAACGTTTTGCGAAAACAAAATCTACAAGTGGCATTCAAAATTATCCCACGTATTATTTAATGCTTAAGATAAAATCGATCTACTCAAAAAATCCGACGTGTATGATTGCATTGTTATACATTGATGATATACATTGCTCGGAATGCAATAACGTGAACGTAGGTCAGAAAGGACGATGTATTTCAACTAGTTTTTCAGAATATTTTTGTGCCTTAACTCTAACAAAAATTAGTACTTTAAAGCTTAATATTTCACAAACGCATCTCTTAATCGAAATGTTGTTTTGACAAACCTGTAATATTTTTGAAGGACCTATCCAACGACAACCCCACACTATGGGGTAGACGAGATAAAAAAGAGTCCCCACTTCTTTAGGGTACAGGAGGCACCCTAATTTTTTTCTTGTTAAGATTTTATTTTACCACTTTTAATCACGATTAATCTGTATATCCGTGCCAAATTACAGCTTTATATTTCTAATAGTCTCTGAGCTAAACTGCGGACGGACGGACGGATGGACGGACAGATATATCGTAACTATAAGGGTTCGTTGTTGATAACAACGGAACCCTAAAAAGATATTAGTGCATTTTATAACCTTTGTCTAGAATGTTATCATAAATTCCCCGAAATAGATAATCTAAAATCTTGCATAATTGCAACCTAGGCCCGAAGTTTAATCTCCTATAGTCACTAGAAATTTTCAAAGAAAGTCGTGGTAATCCATCAGTTAATCTCCTTAACATGCAAGCAGATTTTGTCCAGTTTAATGGCGTCGTCTCCAGATAATTCTCCAACTACAGAGAGACACCTACCCTCCCCAGAAAAACTCTTGGTATAAATTCAATCTCATCAATTTGTAATCCAATTGAAAATGACCTTGAACTGTCGAAACTCGAGTCCTTTAAAGTGTGTATAGTTTCAGCAATAACTTCACAACTTATATAATATTTTCACAGAAATTTGTTGTAAAAACAAAGTGAATGTCTCAGATCATAGTAAATATGAATTACCACGTAGTCATACTTTTCCGCCATTCAAACATTTACGCAACCATACTTTTCATTACTCCACATGCAATTTTCTTAATAATTTATTAGTATTTATTAAACAAATTTACAGTGATCATTAAAACTATATCTCAGTAAAATCTAAGTTTTACACAAAAACTTTTAGTTTTAATAAAAAGGCAAATAGTTTTCTAAAATGACATAATCTTAGTACCATATATAAAATCAAAAAAATGTGTTAGTGTGTTTGCTTAGTACCTGGATATGGCAAACATTTGAAATAAATTTCGAAAATAATTTAAAGAAAATTTTCAAACAGATAAACTTTTCAAGCCAGACAGAAAAGACATGAGAAGACAGACTAGACAGACGAGACAGACTAGACCGAGTAGACAGTCTGTTGCTTGCTGGAAATTTCCCAGACAAGTGGAAACGTTCTGGAAATCGTGTTGGAACAAGATTAGTTCTTCGAAAGAAAGGAGACAAGCCGATTGGTCAACCATCGTCGTACAAACCTCTATGCTTGCTAGACGTAGCTGGAAAACTGTTTGAAGCACTTTTACTGGCAAGATTACTAAAAGAACTTGATGCCGGAATTGGATTATCCGACAGACAGTATGGATTCAGAAAAGGCAGGTGCACGACGGATGCAGTAAATGCAGTACTTAAGATCGCAGAGAAGGCAAGAGCAGGTACATCAAGAACCGGGAAAATCTGCGCACTAATAACTTTTGATGTGCGAAATGCTTTCAACACTGCTAGCTGGGAACTTATAATGGGTGAATCGACAAAGAGAAGCGTAGCCCCATACCTGCTGCGTATGTTAAGAAGCTATCTTAAAAACAGAAAACTGGTAGTGCAAGCTCAAAACAAGACGGTAGTAGTGGAAGTCAGTTGTGGGGTTCCACATGGCTCAATTTTGGGCCCCACATTATGGAATGTCCTATATGACGAAATCCTGAGATTAAAACTGCCAGAGGGTGCCACATTCATTGGATTTGCGGAAGATTTAGCCTTCGTTGTAACCGCAAAAAAAGAACACGGGATAAAACAAACTGCCACCCAGGCGATAGATATTGTAAGCAAGTGAATTACTTGTAGAAAATTAAAACTGGCGCCTGAGAAAACCGAAGCGGTCCTGTTGACTGGACAAAGAAGGCTATTGCCAATAAAATTTAAAGTGGGCGAAATAGAGATAATCCCAAAACAGCAGATAAAATACTTAGGACTTCTAATCGAAAAAGGACTTACTTTCGCTGCACATATCTCAGAGGCTGCAGGAAAGGGATTATAAACACTGGGCGCTATAGAGCAAATAATGCCAAACGTGGGAGGACCCAGAAGTTCAAAGCGCAGACTATTGAGCAGTGTGGCACAATCGGTTAAGCTTTATGGAGCTACTGCGGGCAAACAGAATGGAAATCGGAAGGAATGAACAAAAACTGGCATCCGTACAGCGTAAGATTGCTCTGCGGTTATGCAGTGCATAACGTACGGTATCCGGGCATGCAGCTCTAGTAGTCGCTGGCATTGCCCCAATCGACCTGCTCGCGAAAGAAAGGGCGGAGAAAAGCAAGTCAGGCAAAAAATACGTTCCAGACAGAAAGCCAGAAAAAATCTCTTTAATGAGTGGCATCAAAAATGGGAACATACAGAGAAAGGACTAGGCTTCTCATTCCGAACATAAGTATATGGCTGAATCGAAAACACGGAGAAGTGAGTTATCACTTAACACAATTTCTATCCGGCCACGGTTGTTTTAAATACTTTTTGCACTATATTGGCACGGCAGCTGATAACACGTGAATACATTGTGGAGAAATAGACACAGTAGACCACACAATTTTTGAGTGTTACAGATGGGATAGTGACAGAGAGAAAGTTATTCAAAGCTTGGGTACTCCCTTAAACGCAAGATAAATTATAGGTCATATGCTGGACACCGAAGAAAGATGGGATATGATCCATACACTAATAAAAACAATAATATCTTCCAAGAAAGGGATAAGAGACAAAGAATCTTAAGAAAAATTTAGCTAGTTTCAACATCTGACCCAACCTACACTCTGAAGTCATGCGAAGAGCGATCCCGGGGTGCCTGCTTGGTTTCATGGTGACCACTTGTCTGTATATCTTGTATATCAGCTACGCCCCGAAAAAAAAGAGCGACTACACAGACTTGACAGACTTAATAAAGGAAATTGCTAAAATATTTGCCAAGACGTAAAAATAGTACTGCCTAGACGTCTTAGGCGAAAAAACCTAGTTAAAGGCGAGGTACCAAGGGAGTGGAAAACATTGCGACTGGTACTAATTACCATACTAATTGGACCGAGAAAACTGGAGACGGAGCATTCAGGAGGCCAAGGCCCGACTCGGGCTGTAGCGCCATTGATGATGATGACTAATCGAGAAAGGCGGAAAGAAGGAAAATACAACTAGAACCTATAGGCTGCTATGCCTTTTTATCACAATGGGGAAGCTACTCGAGCAGTTACTAAATACAAGACTAACTGAAGAAATAGAAAAAACAGATGGATTGGCAGATCTGCAATATGGTTTCAGAAAAGTAGTACAATAGATACGATGAAACATTTGCAGGACATTGCAGAAAGCGTAAACAGGGGAGCATATGAAAGACGTAAATGCTGCCTGCTAGTGACTGGACGTCAAAAATGGCAGAATTAGAAAGAAGGAAAATAGCTCCATACTTAATAAGAATGATCCAAAGCTAACTGGAAGAAAGAACACTGTTAGTAGGGGAAAGTGGTGAGATGGAAGTAACGTGCAAAGTTTCCCAAGGCTCTGTCCTGAGACCCACGTTATGGAACATTTACTACGACAGTGTCCTTAAAATAGAAATGCCAGAAGAAGTAACCATCATAGGGTACGCAGATGATCTAGCGTTGGTCGTTACCGGTATGACGGCCGAAAAAAATAGACAAAGAACGGTAACGGCGATTAGCAAAATACAACATTGGATGGATATGAAAACTGGCTCCAGAAAAACAGGGGGCGTAAAGTTAGTGGGAAGATGGAAAGTGCGACATTTGACGATAGCATTGGGAAATACTGACATAGAGACGACGCCTGGGACAAAATATCTTGGGGTTTATTTCGACACTGACCTTAGGAGACAAGACATATTATAGAAACCATCAAGAAAAGGGAAGGCACGGTTGAAAGACTAAACATGATTCTGCCCAACATAAGAGGACCAAAGGAGAAAAAAAGGAAAGTACTGACGTCAATTGTGTATTCTACACTGCTGTACGGAGCACCGATCTGGCAAATGGCGATCACATTCAAGAAATATAAAAACATAATAACAAGAGTTCAACGCAAACTACTAATCAAAATAGCACAGGCATATAGGACAGCCTCTACCGAAGCGCTACAAGTCATAACTGGAACACCACCTTTATAAGAAAGGAGCAAAACATACGACGCGGGGCCTGAAAACAGAGGACAAGAAAGAGTGAAAATTATAAATAAATGGCAGGAAAGATGGGAAATAATGATATAGAGACGAGGCCTGGGACAAAATATCTTGGGGTATATTTCTACACTGACCTTAGAATGACAAAACATATTATAGAAACCGTTAAGAAAACGGAAGCTACCGTCAAAAGACTAAACATGACCCTGCCCAACATAAGAGGACCCGAGGAGGAAAAAAGGAAAATACTGACGCCAGTTGTGTATTCTACACCAGTGGTCGCAAGCTTTTTTCATTGGCGACCCCCCATTTTGTGTAAAATTTTGTCGCGACCCCTGGATC
This sequence comes from Phosphuga atrata, assembly GCA_944588485.1. Lineage (NCBI taxonomy): Eukaryota > Metazoa > Arthropoda > Insecta > Coleoptera > Silphidae > Phosphuga > Phosphuga atrata. The sequence continues at coordinate 4,822,584 of OX155900.1, forward strand.
GACAGTAGACGTTTTTTAATCGTTGACGTAGGTAAAGTGTTATTTTTTCTGGGATTTGCGTTTAGAGGGTGTATTTACAGGAATTTTGTCATTGATTAAATCACCATCCTTTTCCAGCTTTTAATAGTCCCGTTTAATCTCATCTAATCTTGGAGACTACTCTTGTCTACTCTTGTCTAATGCTGGATAGCCTGTTGTAATCTTGTCCATTCTTGTCTGCTCCCGTCTCGTCATGTCCGGTCCTGTGGTTTTGCCTACCTTTGTCCGGTCTTGTCCGACACTATCATAAAAATGCTATAAAAGTTTTGACACCATAAAACTTCACATAATGAATTCGCATATAGGCGCAGATATTAGTAAAGTCTAGTATTAGTATGAAGCGATATATTTGTATTTAGAAATTAAAATTTGATGTAAACTAAATAAAGTCGGAACACTGCCTGAAAATATAAATATATTCTACCTTTTCGGAGCTCTATGATACTAATGAGTCTTTTAAGGACTACCAAAAACAAATCATGTGAAATTTGTCAGTTATATTTTAGCTTTCAGTCCACCTTCGTGGTACTCAACAGAAACCAGAAAAATAACATTGGTTTTAGAGATCATGTCTTTCCGATACATTAAGTACAGCTTACTACTATCACTAAAATAAAGTTCACTAGAAAAATACAATTGGAACAACGACATAATACAAATACACAAATAGGTATAACATATTTGATAGAAATAACTTAAAGATTTCCTTATGAAAATAATACGAAAATTAACTAAATACGCAATCCATTTAACGCATTGGTGTGTGCAGTGCATATTTTTATGCACTGACAACGAACCGCAACGCACTGAGGCATTGGTGTGCGGAGACCTATATACAAGTGCTGCCCGCTACGGTACTTAGAAAATACTATATTTTGTAACTAGGGCAGTAAGTTGTCAATTTGACGCAAGATCAAAATTGGGCGCACGAATGAAGTGCACATTGGGCGCACATTCGCTCGAGAGGGCAATTGAGAATACATGAGAATACTTAATTGAGGATATATCTTACAAGTTTGGGATCCAGGGGCCATCCATAAAATTGGAATCAAAAATGAAGAATTTGCTTTTTCAATTGTCTCCGGTTGTGTAGATTCGTCATATGAACTCGCCTCAGTCTCCGGTATCACGATAGAATTTACACTCATTTTAAAACGTTTTCTTCAATATCTTGAATTATTATTTTGTAATGAAAAAATTTCTGACTTTTTCACGTCACTTTTAATATTAGGGTCTTGACTGTGTTATTTTTTCAATGTAACCTAGCGATTTACATTTTTTTAATGTAACCATGCCAAAGTGGGTCTTCAAGTGTCGCTGGAGAAAACAGAATTCTTCACCAGCATTAGAGACGCAAACAGAGAGATGTTACTAGAGCAGGGAAACATCGAGAGAACTGATACATTTAAGTATCTTGACGAATGGATGCGACAATACTGGGCAAGGATCAAGGCCCAACAGTTGAACAAGCGTGGTCCAAAGTAGGCTCATTCGAAACAAGAAGAAGAAGTAACCTATCGATATTGAATATTTGCTTGCGTTACCCAGATTATGTGGAAATATACAACGAAACAATGAAAAGTGTCATTTCTCGTATTGAAAAACCTGTGTCAAGAAGTACTTTTCGCGCATGAGTAATAAAAAAAAATGATTGACCTCATCAGGTTTACGAACGCCGTTGTAAAATAGTTTATAATAATAATTGTAGGTTTTTCATAAATTTAAATTTGTGATTTTGAATTTACTCGTAATAAAATTAATTCATAAATTACAGAAGTAGATTTCGTTAATTTATTTTATAAATATCTACTTTAAATATTTCCCAAGAGCAGCAAAAGCATTGTTTTGCATTATAAGTAATACAATTTAATTTAAATTTATAATTTTATTTTACTGGTAAATAAATTTCTTTGAATTAGGCGACCCCCAAAATTTCCCTCGCGACTCCCCGAGGGGTCGCGATCCACGGTTTGCGCACCACTGTTCTACACTACTATACGGAGCACCGATCTGGCAAAAGGCGTTCACATTCAAAAAATATAAAAACATAATAACAAGAGTTCAACGCAAACTACTAATCAAAATAGCATGGGCATATAGGACAGCCTCTACCAACGCGCTACAAGTCATAACGGAAACACCACCTATGGGAAAAAGGACCAAAACATACGATACAGGGCCTCAAACAGAGGACAAGAAAAAGTGAAAAAAATAAATAAATGACAGGAAAGATGGGATAACCAGCCGCAAACAGACAGTTGGACAAAACGACTAATACCGATGATAAAAACAAGGACGGAGCGGAAGCACGGAGAAAGCACACACTATACAACACAAGCCATATCATGACACGGAGACTTCCAAATGTATTTACATAGATTTAAAATAATCGATCCGCCGAACTGCCGCTTCTGCGACGAGGACGACCATGCGGAGCACACGATTTTCAACTGCCACAAATGGGAAAAAACCGAAGGAACCTTACGTGAAAAATCGGAAGAACTCTAACGGCGGAGAACATCATCGACCTAATGCTGGAAACACCTGACAGTTGGAAAGATATCGAGGATACCATAAGAGAGATTATGGAAAGCAAAGCCCAAGACGAAAGGGATAATAGAAATAAATAAACGGGACATTCTGACAATCCTACAACCCAAATAATACTTGACGGTCTCCGGGGTGCAAGGAGTAGAATTAAGGAGTGGGTTTTTTAGTGGGTGGTCTAGCCACCAAGGCGAGTAGTTCCACACTGCCCAGAGCAACTTGGAGCATTGACTAGATGAAAAGACTAGACAGACTAGACAGACTCGATACAGTCAACAGACTTGACATACTCGACAAACTCGAGAGACTCGACAGACTCGGCATACTCAACAGACTCGATAAACTCGACAGACTAGACAGACTGACATTGTCCTACGTTTTTATATCGAATGATATTGTCCGACATTTGTATTTTAAAATCATTAAAAAATTTGAATATTTATCGAACAAATACAAAAGTTAAATCTGGTCCTTTTGTAAATTATTTTCGCCTTGATGATTGATGTTCCCCAATAAATGTAATGAATAATCCAATTAATAATTATTTTTAATAATTTTGTGTGAGTTCTGTGAAGTAACAAAATCAATTTAAACAACATATAATATCCTTTTTATCTGCGACCACTATTGTAAATGGCCATTATTGTACACTTCGTGGACTATGCAAAATACATCATAACACACACATATGTAACGGTCCGCGATTAATGATAAGTTAAGATTTATAACACAAACGTGCGTTTGGTTTACGATTTGTTGATTGGTTGAGATTGGTTGCTATTACGTGCTTATACGTCAAATTTTATTAAAAAATAAAATTAACTAAAATGAACACCATTCTATATAAAAAAATAAAATTATATATCTTCTAATTGTTGACTTATGTTAAAGTGATTTGGGAGTATGAATAGAAACTACAGAACTGTAGATGTCTTCGGCAGCCATGGACCAGTAGGTAGTGCTAGGTAGGCTAGTAGTAAATTGGAGAATTGACCAAAGTTATTGGCAGAACGGATCTCCAGAGGAAGCTCATTATACATCCTGGGACCGAGGTAGGTCCATGGCATAGGACCAGTGTCCTATTCCATGCCAGGTAAATCTCCTGGGGTGGCCAGAGTGCCACTCACCTCCCTCCTGGTTCCATGGCCATGCTCGACCACGCTGAATCGCCCTAGGAATTCCACATCCGTCGCATAACTATGAACTTATATAGCTCAGTTAGACGAAGTATCTGCAACTCCCGGTACATCGCACCTGCCGAATCCGTCCTCATCTTACGCAGCCTAGATCTTAATATATTATTTTGTGCCACCACGGCACTGTGCGAGGTATGTGGAGGTATAAGTGCCTCCCCACGACAACAAACCATAACTGAGGACGGATTGAGCAAGAGCATAGTACACCATCTTGAGTGTGTCGATTTTCAGTATGCGACGTATCCGACAAAAATATAAGTTAACCTATTTAGACGCTCTGTTAACAATTTAATTTGGCTATTCCACCTAATATGTTGATCAATTTCAATACCAAGATATGTAATTCAGGTTACTTTTGAAATTTTATTATTACAAATACATTGTGTTATTTGACAGTTACTATTGTGAATTATTAAATGGCTGTCTGATGAAGGTTGACCGTTATCATATATAGAATATGTAATGAATTTAGTTTTTTCTATATTTAATGTTAATTTATTTAAGTCCATCCATTTGTTAACCCTATTTAAGCCACGCTCCGCAACTGTTAAGCACTGGTACCAGGAAGGAGCAGCGAATAATAAGATTGAATCATCGGCAAATAAATAGCATTTTCACCGTTCCATCCAGGACCTGCGAACCCCCCCCCCCTAAGCTGATCTACCGCTTCGGAGATACACGCCTCATCAACTTCCATGATAACAAAGTGATGAGTTACCTCCTCACCCTCATCAGGCTCCCAATCCACCCCCGGCAAGGTCAAAGGCATCTTTGTTCCTACCGTACCGAAATGTTGGTTGAAGGCATTGGCACAAGCCACAGGCTCTCTTGCCATCTCTACCAATTCACCCTGAATATTAATAGATTTTATTTTAAATTTTGTATTTTTACTTCCAATGACTGAAGTTATTGTATCCCATACTAACTTGGTGTCGTTCGCTGCTTCAGTAATTCTATTTTTAAAATAATTGTCTTTTGCTATGCGGATTAAACTTCTGAATTTATTTTTGTACTTCTTACAGTACGATTTCAACCTGACATTAAATGGTTCCTTGCTCAATTGTTTATGTTTTTTTCTGAGTGAGACTTTGTGAGAATTTGTACAAATTTTAAAGCAGCAGTATTTGGATCATTGCAAGAACATAGGTCAGACCAGTCTATATTGCGCATGAGATTCGAGAATTTTTCTATTTAACATTTTTTTATAGTGCGTACATTATTATTTTTGGAATGGAATTAAAACCTAACCTTACGGAAATTAACATTGTGTACCTTGGGTTGTCTATATCTATGAGCACTATTATTCCAGTTTAATCCAAATAAGTTTTAAACAATAAAGTTTACCATTATAACCATTAGGGTGTATTTCTTTTCATTTCTATCAAGCTAAGTAATGCCGAGTAACAGTTATATATGAAAATACAACTATTTGTTTATTATAATGTTAAATAATGTAACTAATAAGAAATAAATTTGTTACATCAAACATTTTTTTCTTATTTAACAGAAACAAATTAGTGTGGTCGTAGATAAAGTATAGTACATAACTCGAGTTGTAAGGCAATTACGTACTCGGAATACGCGGAATTATGTAACTGTTCCGCTCATACGTAATATGCTTCTTACAACTCTCGTTACGTTATATACTATTAACAAACTTGCTTATAAATATATCCTCACAGTTTCAGTGTGACAATATAAAATGACAATATAGTTCCTTCCATCGAAGGGTTAGAAATACAAATACTGACGATCATGGAAGAAGAAACGAAATTACTTTGCGAACAACCCATTATAATGTCATACGAATTAGAAAAGAAAAGGAACACAAAACATTCAGACAAATTATGTTTCTAATATATATGTTATAAAATTTATATTCTAAAATAATACTTATTTGTATGATATTTTCTATTGCATAATTAATATGCAGAATATATTAGATGTACAGCTATATATTAATAGATGTGAAAGATAGACACCCTTTTTTCCTTCAAAAAGTATACTATTTTTTAAATAAAAGTAATGTATAATGCAGGTAATAATTAACAGGGGCGTAGATAGAACTTTGTGAAAGTTAGGTCGATAAACAAAGTTACCACTGTTATATCGAGATGAGGTAAATTAATTATATAAAGTTATTACTTTGTACTCGTTTGTCAAGGTTAAAGTTATTTTATTTCTATCTAAATATGAAGAATAAAAGAATATGGAGGAGAATAAATATGAGGAATAAAATGCGATGAAACTAGTTATAGATTAGACAACATAAAAGGAAGGTAATCATAGGCAACCAAATCAAAAATTGTTTTGCTAAACAGCCAAACAGCATTCATTCGTGTGTTAATGACAAAATATATCAGATTCACATTAATATTATATTTACTTTGGAATTAATTTGTTAATGAAGAGAAGTTTGTCGAATAACTTCAATTCTGATTAACCCTCGAGCATAGCCGTAGATTCGAAAAGTTTGGTTTTTTACTACCCGCTCGCCAAACTACGCAGATAAAACTAAACTTTTTATATACCTTCGAGTGCGGTTTTTGATTTCGTAATATCTTACCTAAAAAAAATTCAGAAACGTCTACCCCAAAACTTGCTATTTATTACTTGGATTATTGAAATTCATATAACCACATGAAATATTTGTGGCTGTTTCAAGAATTTATTTCGTTTTGAAAAACGTATCAATTTAATTAAACTTTTATCAGGCGGGTTATTTTGCAATAAATATTAAATGTTTAATTATTGTGAAGTTTAATTATTATTTGTTTTGTGAAGCACAATGCATATGCTACACATACATTTATAATTCTTTTGTTTTTTTAATAATAATAATTCAAATTAGAACGAATATTATATAGATTATTCCTAGATATTTTACGCTCTAATATCATTTATTTTTTTAATAAAAATTCTTTGATACTTGAATGCAATAATATTCCGAATATGAAACTAACTGCGATTGTCATATTATTTCTACCTTTGTATTAAAAGCTTTGTTGTAAGCAACAGTAAAGAGCACGTTGTTATTAATTCATAAAGAGTTGCAAAATCTAAGCGACGCTAACATTCTGTTTATAAAAATTGATTTTGTACCTTTACAAAGATACGTGACCAGAATCCAAAGTATATTACATGCTCCGCTTGGTAAAGCCGGCCAGGAAAAAAATCTAAAAAGAAACACAAATATCCAGTAGGGTTTTTGTACATTTTCACGACAACAAAAAGTTTTCTCAAGTGAATTAGTGTTTGTTGTTGTTGTTATTCAATAGATTTATTTATATGGAAATTACATCGGCGTCGTGTATTAACAGAAACGTAACTTTGTGATAACGAAAGTAAACTTGTTGGGAAAACCAATATAGCAGGACAAATAAGTTTGAGAACATTCTAATAATTAGTCGTGCTCATATTTTCAACCTAATATGTAAACCTAATATTTTCAAATTTATCGCAACTAGTCTTATCTATCTAGTCTATTATTTTGTAATCTCTATTGTTTACAAACGAGGGCAATTAGCGTAAAGACTATTAAGTTTAATAATTCACAAAAGACAATTCGTCTGTTCACCTTTTGTCAAAACAAGAATGTTCGTACTACTTGGTTGAAATCGAGAAGGATATTAAAGAACTGGGAATAACAGATCTCCAAAACAGACAGTCTGTGAGACGCACCTTGAAGGAAGTCCGTGGATTTCCGGAAAAACCGCGTAAGAAAGGTACCCCATGGACAGAAGAGAGTGAGGACACCGACAGACACCGGCAGAAGAAGCAACAATACTGGGCAAAGGTCAAAGCTCAACAGTTGAACAAGCGTCATGCAAAGTAGGCCTGTTCGAAAGAAGAAGAATAAGAATTCACAAAAGAAAGAAGATACTTCACAAATTTAGAAAACGTAACTAGAAATATATGTATCTGTACTCATACTGTCTAGCAAGACTAGATCTTCTTCTTCACTTCCGGTTTTAGGCACTTTGCCTGTTACGATGCCCATATTTTTTTCGGTCCTCCGATATCTCATCTTCCATTGCATTGACAGATTCTGGCTTTGACTGCTATCCTCTTGTCGTGCATTCGTTCTACGTGTTCTTTCAATTTACTTTTGTTTTCCATTATTTTCTCGTTTATATTAAAGATGTTTAATTTCGTTCTTATAACTCAGTTTTCTACTCTGTCCAGTTTTGTGCAACCTTTCACTCTTAGAAATTTCATTTCTTGTGCTTGTATTTTACTTTCTTTCTTTTTCGTTGTTGTCCATCCACTACCGTATTAGAGGTTTGGTACAGCTATCATCTTGTAAAATTTTATTTGTGTATCTTTCTTGCTTTATTCTTTAATGTTTTGCTGATAGTTCCGCAGATATGTGTGAATTTATTAAGTTTTTCTTCTATGTTTTGGCTTCTGCCATAAGATATATGGTGGATTGAAGCTGGAAAATGAGGTTTCGCGGAGCGATTAATGAGGTGTTCCCTCTAATTTTTGTGACCCGTGTGCGCACATTTTTAAATGTGTGCAGTTTTTTCCAAAATAAAAAATTTTGTGCGGCAATTAAAAAAGTCCATATAATAATGAAAAAAAATACAATACTAATATACAGTCGAACTGCCATAACTCGAACTTCTATAACTCCAATATTCATTCTTTATATTCCATATTTCTACAACTCGAACTTTTTTAGAAACTTATACGTTTAGATAGTATTTTACATATAAATTAACTTCCATAACTCAAATTTTTCTTATCTCGAATTTTTCCATAACTTGTAATAAAAGTGTGTACAAGGGTAAAATTTTACATAGAAAATAATCTCTATAACTCCAATTATATATTAATGAAATTTTAGTTTAAAATGAGTTTAAACTCATTCTTTCTTCTTACCTCTGCCGTTACAATTGTAAATATGAATGTCAGAGAAGAAAACTCAGGACGATGTCGTTATAGTGAGGTTCACCAGTGATGTTGAAAAAGGTAATAAAAATGAAAACAGTGATTGCTGAAGACTTTGGTATTTCTCCAAGTAACTGCACTTTCTTCAATTATAAGAAATCGCGAATAAATTCTTAACAAAACCCAAAATTGGTGCAACTAAGGATACACACGTTTGAAAAAGTGTACCTACGAAGATGTTGGTAAAGCTACTTTTGAATGGTTTAAAATTGCGCGGGATAAAAATGTTATTAGAGAAAAGGCTCTTTATTTTGCTGAGAGTCTACTCACATTGATTTTAGATAGATTCATACAGGAAAATGTACTTATAATAATTTTTGTGCTTAGAGATCAAAAAAGAACATCAGTGAAGTCAACATTTAGTGTCATGTTTACGGAGCCCATAAGTGAGTTATTTTGATGCGTTGCTATGGATAGTTTTATTTCACTAGTGAAATAAAATTTTAATTATACTAGTGAATAAACCACTGTTTCATTGATACGTATCCAAGGAATTAAATATGACTTTATAAGATAGGTATCATAGGATTCTAATTCATAAGATTCAAATACTTTGTAAAAAGTAATGTTTGATGCACTATTTTTGATGTAATTTAAATATTGTTATTATCCTTCTTATATCCACTCTGGCACACACACAAAATATGTTGGAACATCATTTTGTGCCCCTTGCAAACCATTCGCAAACCCCTTGGGGTACGCGTACCACACTTTGTGAAACACTGTTCAAGACGAAGTGTACCGCGCATTATCTACTTTGGAGAACTTTGTAGATAGAGAATATATTAATGGAAAGCAATTATAAATTACAGCCTATTTTAAAAAATAATATAATATTTATAATTATTTTAATATACATATGTACATATTTACTTTGAATAAATTGTGTAAAGCGAATTTTATTATTTTTTTAGTTATGTATTTCTCTAACTCGAATTTTCTATAACTCCAATTTTTTTCGTGAACTATGGTAATTCGACTTAGGGAAGTTCGACTGTAGTATATTTTGTAACTAGGGCGGAAAGTTGTCAATTTGACACGAAAGCGTAATTGGCACATTCGTTCGGGGTCAATTGACAATACCGCCCAAGTTACAAACAATATTTTTATGTTACTCATGCGAGAGGATGATATCACCATAGAATTTACACTCATTTTAAAACGTTTTCTTTGATTTTTATTTTGTAAGAAAACAAAATTCTGTCACTTTCTCGAGATCTTGATTGTGTTTATTTTATTTATTTTATTGTTTTTTTTATGTAACCTAGCGATATTGAATATTTGAGTGCGTTACCCAAGTTATGTGCAATTACAACCAAAAGTGGGATTTCTCGTACTAAAAAACGTGCGCCAGATAATACTTCTATCTTAATAATTCTTCATATTCAGCTAAATTTTGTTTATCTTTTAATGAATGCTTCCTAATTTGTAATAATTGCTTTTATTGCAAAAAGTCGTGACAATCACCAGTAATAGCCTGGAAAGCTATAGTTATTTTACACTTCTGCTACACCGTGTCCTTTTCCAAGCATAACTAGCTTTTGCAAATCAATTTGGTTATCTTCATAAAATTGTAAAATCAGATTTTCTAAACTTAAAATATAAAAATAAACATTTGGTTGTTGAAACGTCTGTGCTTTCATCAACAATTAAAGTATGAAAATGTGCCCTTATAATTTCATTTATTATTCCAGTTTTTATAACATTAGTCACTTATAACATTTATTATTCTGTTTTTATATTCACTTCTTCCAAAAATGATAAAGCCTAGTTTCATTACCTTTCTGGAATATGGACGTATTTCGACACGTAGTTATTTATTTTTCGAACTGAAAGTAAATATGTTCATTTTAATTTCTGAAATCGGTCCAATCGTTCAGGAGCTGCGATTCCATCAACAGTATATACGGAATTCGTTAACGGAAGTGGAGTTTAAATGGGGTGGTGCATGCGCACCCCACGACGATGAATCCAGTTAGCGTCACATAGCCTCTCCTACTCGATTCCGACTCTCACCTCCACCACAAAGCCTCAGAGATGACGTCGACAACGTCGACCCTGCATAAACGGGAAAAGACGAAGAAGAAGCAGTTACGGAAGCCAAAGCCCATCCTGGGCTGTAGAGCTACAAGATGAAGAAGAATATATGGAACTAGACAAACCTTTGTGTCAAATTGGTTGCAGCTTAATATTGTCAAGTAGGAAATGAGCTTAAGATCATCAAACGCCTAAACAGAACTTCATAAATTATAGCCAAGAACATTCTGGTTCACGTCAGCCTTCAAACACATGTTGGGATATACGGAACTACACAAACAATTGTGTCAAGTTGGTTGCAGATTAATTTTGTCAAGTAGAAAATCAGCTGATGGTCATCAAACGCCTGAACAGATCTTCATAAATTATAGTCAAGAACCGTCACGATTACGTCAGCTTTCAAACACAAGTTTGGATATACGGAACTAGACAAATCGTTGTGTCAAATTGGTTGCAGATTAATTTTTCCAGTAGGAAATGAGCTGATGGTGATCAAATACATGAACAGATCTTCATAAATTATAGATAAGAAGCTCCTCGATCATGTCAGCTTTAACAAAAACCGCATCAAAATCGGTCCATTCGTTTAGGAGATACGATTCCATAAACAGCCCCATATACGGACAGACGGACAGACTGACTTATAACACCCCTCTTTTATGTCGTGGGTAAAAATTGACATAACTCACAAATTTCCTGTCTAAGGGTCGCTTTCGTCCTAAGACTGTCCGGTCTTTTCGAAAAGTCGCTGCTCGGGGCATGCTTCGCAAAAGTCTTCCAAGGTCTTCTTATGGTATAGTTAACGTGTCCACACGTCCCGCTTTCACGCTGTCTGTCCCCAGCGAGGGCAAAAACGTCCCGCTTTCGCGGGTAGATATCTACGTAGGAATCCGAGATGCGGACGTCAGACGACCGCGAACCACCAGCTAAATGCCTTAAGTTTAAGTTTAAGTTTACGTTAACTATACCATAAGAAGACCTTCGAAGACTTTTGCGAAGCATGCCAAGACGGTGTAATGCCGATATTCGTGCTATAGGAGGACATACTCGTTGTTAAGTTACCACTTTATGTTAGTGTCGTCGTCCTCCGGGGATGCGGCAGAGACACACATGCGAGGCTAGATTCTCCCTGGCGTCTGTAGGGCCCGTTTCCGTGCATCCGTAGGCGACTCTTGTCGCCCCGGACTCGTTGTGGTGTCCTACTGTGAGCTAGCGACGTCGACAACGATCCGGAACAAATAAATATACAGGGCTCTGCACTAGAGCCCCTTTGCAAAAAGGCAAAGGCAGATCGATGTTAGTGCACAGGGCCACCCAAGCAGCAGCAAGCTGACAAGATACGATAAATCAGGACTATTCATATAATACTAGAGGTACAGGACTAGGCAGACAAATCTAGACAGGCACAACTATATGTACAAGAACAGATAATCCAAACTAGGTAGACAAAGCAAAAAATAAATAAACTGGCGACAGTGCAACGAAAACTGGCACTAAGAGTCAGTAGCGCGTACAGAACGGTGTCCAGGGAAGCCATTCTAGTAATTGCAGGAATACTCCCCATCGAGGCGCTAATGTGGGAGAAAAATAATATATACCTATACGACGAAACGTCAAGGTAACTTGTCAAAACAGGACATAAAACAGCTGCTACGGACATGATGTACGAGACCTGGCAAAAGCAATAGGACAATGCAAAAAAAAGGAATATGAACAAGACGTACTATACCAGACATCCAGAAATGGGCCACAAGGAAACACGGGGAGATAGGCTACCACGTCAGGACACTCTGTGTGAGTACTGTGGAGTAGAAGATAACGTCGCACATACGATCCTTAAATGCAAGCGCTGGGAAGAGGAACGCAGGGACTTACCGGAAATTAAAGAGGCAACCGATCCTGCAATCAAAATGATGAGAGTCTGAAGAAAACTGAGGAAAAATACAGGGAGTAATCCGTGAAGTAATAACACGGAAGGAAGAAGAAAAAAGGTCTCGCCGGAAGAGCGAAGTACGAGATAAAGTAAGAGGAAAACAGAAAAACTAAGGCGGTAAAAAAACGTTAGGGCTGCTCACCCTGAAGGAATGCGCAAGCAATACCGGGGTGGCGTACTTTTATGCCAAGTGGAAGTAGGGGTTTAGTGAGTGAGAGCATCACACACACATGCTGATAGAGCTTCCAAATATAAAAAAAGGTAGACAAAGCTAAACACAGACATAGAAATGAGCTGATGATCATCAAACACCTGAACAGATCTTCATAAGATATGGCTAAGAACCTTCTCGATCACGTCAGCTTTCAAACATAAGTTTGGATATACGGTGCTTAAACATGTGTGACAAACATGGGTGTCAAATTGGTTGCAGAATAATTTTGTCAAGTAGGAAGTTAGCTGATGGTTGATGACCATCAGCTCATTTCCTACTTGCCATATTGAAACACACATTGACAGATCTTCAAAAATTATAGATAATAACCTCCTCGATCACGTTAGCCTTAAAAAAACGCCTCAAAATCGGTGCATTCGTTTAGGAGCTACGATTTCATAAACAGCCACATATACGGACAGACGGACAGACGGACAGGTGGACAGACGGACAGACTGACACACAGACACGTCAAACTTATAACACCCTTTTTTGTGTCGGGGATTAAAAATAGACAGAAAAGGCAAAAACAGATCAAAGTTAACAAACAGGAAAAGACAGTTAAAGACAGGAAACAATAAATCAGGACTATTCATTTAATACTAGAGCTACAGGACTAGACAGACAAGTCTAGACAAGAACAGATACATGGACAAGAAGAGACAATATACACTTGGTAGACAAAGCTAAACACCGACCAAACTCGGCCTATAGGTTTAGATATAACAGACTACATAAACAAGTCTGGACAGTAAAAACTAGTCAGATAAGAGGTAAGATAACAAAAATTAGATACACAGACTAATAAAGGAGACTAATTAGACAAACAGAATATCAACGTAAGAAAAATTCGGAAATCGGATCTGAAACTGAACAAACGGTAACGACCATCGCGAAACAAAAAGTACAAAGACTTATATGAAAGTCTTAAAAGTTCGAAATTGGATGGCAGCTGCAGAAGTCAGATACAATTGGACGGAGACAGTTCAGGAAGCAAAAGCCCATCCTGGGCTGAAGAGCTAAAATTAGAAGGAGAATATACGGAACTAGACAAACATTTGTGTCAAATTGGTTGCAGATTAATTAATTTTGATGATCATCAAACTCCTGAAAAGATCTTCATAAATTATAGCTAAGAACCTTCTTGATAACAAATTTTGATATACGGAACTAGACAAACATTATCAAATTGTTTGCAGAATAATTTGGTCAAGTAGGAAATGAGCTGATGGCTATCAAACGCATCAACAGATTTTCATAAATTATAGCTAAGGACGTCCTCAATTAAACCAGCTTTCTAAAAGAAAAACCGCATCAAAATCGATTCTTTAGTTTAGGAGCTACGATTCCATAAACAGTCACATATACGGACAGACAGACAGACAGACAGCCCATTTGTTTGATTTTTCATATGTGTGCATATGAAAGTCAGCATTCCGTCGAGCACGACACTATGCTGGCTGCGTTTCTTGATCTACTTATGCCAAGACATATTATCAGCTTATATCAGATTGATCTTTTTAACTAAACCGACTGTCGTGGTTTAGTCTGGTTAGTTTTTTCGCATTATTGCCGAAGGTACGCCACCGCTCTTTAGTCTTTTTAATTGATTTAAGCTGCTCTTGGTTATTATGCCAGGTAAGGCAACTATGTTTGTAGTCTAGCTCCAGAGTTTGTCTTCACTACCGCACAGTGGAGACAAATCTGGGCACGAAAAGATAACGTGTGATTTTCACCGCACTTGCATAACGGAGATTCCCTCCTCCCAAATCTGAGAAGATACGTCCTGAAGTTATCATGACCAGTTATTGGTTGAACGGAGTGGTGGACAGACTAACGTAAAAGCGTTCTCAGTCTGTGATGGATGGTATAAACATCTTGGTCCACAAACCTATTTTAGCAGCCCACCATTTATCCTGCCAGAGTTCCTCAAGGTGTTCCCTGGAAGTTAAGTACTTGACCAGGAAATCTGCTATAAGCGATGGGGAGATCTTCCATGTCTGCTGAAAGTTTGGCGAGACTGTCTGCTCGCTTATTACCTCGATTCCAGCGTGACAGATAGACAAACGGACAGACTGACAGACAGACACGTCGAAATCATAACACCCCTTTTTGTGTCGGGGATTAAAAACAGATCAAAGTTAACACTCAGGGCCACTCAAACAGGAACAGACAGACAAGAAATGATAAATCAGAACTATGCATATAATACTAGAGGCTCAGGCAAAGACATTCGAGTCTAGACAGGAAAGGCCATATAACAAGAACAGACAATCCAAACTTGGTAGACGAAGCTAAACACTGGTCAAACTTGTCAGACATCTTGTCTGACTAGTTTTGACTCTCCAATCTGTTTTGTGTAGTCTGTTATATCTAAACTTATATGCCTATATACGTTTAGATAAAACCGACTACACAAAACAGATTGGAGAGTCAAAACTAGTCAGACAAGATGTAAGACACACAGACTAATGAACAAGACTAATTAGACAAGCAGTCTGGCATATCAAGGAATGGAATGAAATGATTAGGCAGACGAGACCAGACAATCCAAACTAGGTAGGAAAAACTAAATACATACGAAACTTACTCACTTAGGTTGAGTAATTAATACAAAACCGTTTAGTAAACATCAAAGCAAGAAAGAAAGAACAGTAATGACCTAATAATTAATTTAAACGCTATCGCTTGGAATCCTTTCGAGTTATCACCCCGGTGTGAGCACATTTTTTAGGTACGATCTGTTGCTTTTTCATAAAACCCCCGTGTTATGCAAAAATTACTTGCAAATTAAATATTTGCTCACATCAATAAATCCTCGTTACAAATATTCCCCCTTGCACGAGGCAAAAGTTTCATATTGACAGGAATTCACAACTAATTAGAACCCGCTTTACAAACAATATTTACTTTCCCGATCATTACATCGAATCTTACATCCACGTGACAAATTAAAATCGAACGAAATCTCAGCACGGAAATGAGTTTTTTTTTGTAAATAAAATTCTCACTCGGGCGAGTATAAGAGGCGTGATTGTTATTATTGTGCGGGGGCGATGGGAGCTCGAAAAAATATATCAATAATATATCAGGTTTCATTACGCGACCCGAAACCAACCAATGTACATACATAAAACATTAGTATTGAACAAAGCTCCCAAAATGATGTAAAAATCTGTAAAACGGAATTCTTTATGGGAAATGGATCGATAACGCAAATCGGGAAGAAGCTCAAGTGAAACCAAATTTTCCTATTAATTTTTAAGCAAGTCTTCGGCTTAACCGGAACCATTTTTACATACAATATTCATGGGCTTATTTAAAACTTAACCAAAACTAATTTAACACCATAGACCACCAATAAAATACACTTTTGTTTTAAATTATTTATACGGGAACGGCTATTAATGTTCATTGCTGAATCTTTAATAAATCTTTAATCTTTAAAGTTTTTTGAATTTAGAGATAAACTATTATTATATAAAACTGTTTATAAACGATATATTAAATTTCAATCTTTTTTTATAAAATAAAGTTAAAACGTTTTTAAGTTTATCTTAACATATTACACTATAATTCGCATTTAGATTACCACGATAACTTAAGCTATTAAATAGATGCCCAATATCAATAAATCTAGATTTATGTGTGAGGATAGATTACGTAACCAATATAAACTTAGTTAGATTAGATAGATGGACTCTAGTGAATTTGTAAGTTTAGTCTATAAATACTTAAATCTGTTCCAAGTAGATATCTAGAAAACATGTCCAATCTTTATAGTTTAATCTTTATACTTAGGTGAATTAGTCAATTTTAGCACGGTTAATAAAGTTAGATTAGGGTAATTAATTTCAGTCAAATCTTAATATTAGTGGTAATAAATGGTTTATAAGATTTTACAAATATCAAAATATTAATATACAGTGAAATATCTTTCTAAACCTAACAAATACGAGCCCCATAAAGCGGGGAAAATAAACATCGTCATTTGTAAGACCGACTCATATTTTACAGTTTTTATTTTCGTTCCCTAAAAGATTTCTAAATAACGTAATATGAAGCTCGTGCACGTTTTTCGGCAACAACAGTGAAATCCTTGCCGAGGATTTTCTCAAAACGATTGATTTCATTGATATTTATTGCTATAGTTTAAAATTTGCGTTGTTGTTTGAAATGTTTAGCTTCATGTGTTCGAAAAGTTTGAATATCTAAAAGCAATTTGGCGTTTCAGGCTGCTTTTTTTCTAATCAAACTTGCCGATTCTTCTGGGAAAATTACTTTTCGTTTAGAAGAAATTGCTTTACGAGTTAATTTAAGGCATAAGTTATTATTGAACGGGAATTTTTAAATTATATTACTTTGGGGATGATAAATAAATTCTAGTCTTGTTTGAAAAATAAATAAAATCGGGATTGAAAAGCCTCCGAGGACTCGCAGTGGAAATAATTCATCACATATAAAATACGTGATGTCTGCGCTTGTTCTAATTTTTTCGATAATACAAGGACCTAGTTTGTTGTTACGCCGCGGCAGATAAAAATAAATTCATCCCGGCTTTATTATGATTATCACCGTAAGGAGACTACACGCCCTCGGGGATTCCGTGCGGAAGGAAAACAAAGAGGAGACGCGTGCTAACCGTTCGAGCCGCTTCACAGAAAAAAAGAAAAGGAAAAATTAACATTGCGTGCCGTTCTGATAGCACAAGGTTCTCTCCTTTGATAGCGCGAACAGAATTACGTTTTATTCCAAGACAGGAGCGCCCATTAGCGAGGATAATAGTATTTATACCTGCCCCCATATTTCCAAACCTCGAGTGCAACCACGTGATGTGACAGGCATTGATAACTCTGCACGCTATGTGCATTTCACCTGTCACTTAATATCTCACACATTTAATTCCAATTTTATATCATCACTAAACAAAACTACCAATATATATATATATATATATATATATATATATATATATATATATATATATATATATATATAAGTATATATATATATAATATATATATATATATATATATATATAAAGATTGTAATTTTTTGAAAATATATGATCCATTTATTTAATAAATAATTTACCTGCTGTTAAGTCCATAGCAGCGTTGGCAATAGTAAGGGTTGTTATGAAAATAACGAGCGCGAACCGCGCGGTTTTAGCGTCCATGGGTGACCGTGTACAGCGCGTGCAGCATGCCGACTGACTTAGAGCGTCGCGACGTTCGCTCATTGCCGGTATACAAGGGTTGGCGGCTGCGCATCCGAAACACTGACCCGCACAATGTATACAACTGCACACTGCCGTTTCCATATAAATAATACGATGGCAATGGACAAGTATGGAATTTGATAAATCCCTTTTTTATAAAAGAGCCAAGCTTGGATTTGGTTTAGTTTTTTTTTTGCGCCGTCATGTCCAAATATAAATTTACATATGCACATTCACTTGATAAATAATTCTCCCATATAAGGCCATCAAACGTAGTATTAACTGTAAGATTAACTTTTCTATTAGAACAGTTTCAACCCCTAACAAATTAACAGATTTTATACTTTTGTTTTGAAACTTTACAATATAAAAAAGTGCGAGATGTTACTCACGCACCGAGGGTTACGTACAAACATGTAAGTAAGGTATCTTTAGGAGGTCCTAACTGTATGCAACCCATATGCTTCTGGTGCCTGACAATACCACGCAACACATTAGTGTATTTTCATAAATTTCTAATAGTTAATTCGCATTTTTCTTGTAATTAAACTACATATTTACGGATTTCAGATTTTTCCCTTTACATGTGCTGTAAGACACCGCTTCTTGCCAAATTTCATTATTCTATGTCGCAAAATATGCGACATAAATGGTCATATCTTTTGATCGCGTTGACTTACAAATTTGCTGACTTACAAATTTTTTCACAGCTGAAAGAGACCGCAGACACGAGTATTTGATACCAATTTCAACTTGTTACCTGTACGCGTTCCTGAGAAAAATGGTCTTGACCGACAGACAGACGGACGGGCGGACAGACGGACAGACAGACAGACAGACAGACGGACAGACGGACAGACGGACAGACGGTCAGACGGACAGACGGACAGACGGACAGACGGACAGACGGACAGACGGACAGACGGACAGACGGACAGACGGACAGACGGACAGACGGACAGACGGACAGACGGACAGACGGACAGACGGACAGACGGACAGACGGACATACGGACAGACGGACAGACGGACAGACGGACAGACGGACAGACGGACAGACGGACAGACGGACAGACGGACAGACGGACAGACAGACAAACAAACAGACAGACAGACAGACGGACAGACAGACAGACAGACGGACAACAAAGTGATCCTATAAGGGTTTCGTTTTCGGTACGAAACCCTAAAAAGTTATAATTTAGTAAGTAATTTAAATTAAATTATTAGGGGAGTGCAGGTAAATTAAAAGAAATATTCATGCAGGAATTTAAAAGCAAAACTAGTAGAATGAAACTAGATAGAAAAATTAAACTGATATAACATTATAAGCAATATAACATTAACAATAACAAAACAATATTATTAACAATATAAGCAATATAACATTATGAACAGGACGATAAGGAAGAATAGGACGGAAGGACGATACGAACAGGAATATAATGTTTGAATAAAAGTGGGTACTTACGTATTAACGCCACCACATCGAGAGGTCGCACTCTTAGGTAGAGAGGTCGCTGCATTTCTCTGCTCTAATATAACCTAATCTAACCCTTATCCAATAATTTTTCTTATTTCGGATCGAGAGGTCGCGCTACCGCATTATATGTGGTCTAGATTCATCTTCTCCGTTATAACCTAATCTAACCATCCATTTTGTTCAAATCTGTAGCTGTGGCGGTGTTAGTACGTAAGTACCCAAAATTTTCCTAGCATTAATCCCACTTTATTTCAGGGTCGGCTTTTCTACACTTTTTCTTTCATACGGATCAATCTTGGGCAACCCTAGTTGTGGCACTTACTAGTTTATTAGTTATCCAGACAGTGCTTTATCGGTCGCCCTCGTGGTCGTAGGCTCTCTGGACTTGTCAAGTAAAGTTCTCGCTACTCAAGAGTGATTGCATCGCAGCCCACAGCCATACACCAACGTAGAAGGCTCTCAAACTATTTTCCGGGATTGGAACCACATCAAATGTAGCTCGAACATTATCATTCCTAATGTGTTCCAGCCTAGTAAGTCCCTGTGTACAGTGAATTATCTTCATCTCCATGACATGTAGTTGTTGTTCATGTCTCTTCGTTACTGGCCAGCATTCAGTGCCATACAGTGCTACTGGTAAACGACGATTATGCAAATTTTTTACTTCAGATATAGTGGCATATTCCGGACTCCAGAGGATTAGCGCCATTTCAGCCATGTAGCGTTGACTCTGTTTCGGGCATCTGGGCGTGTTTGACGAACGGGAAGACGAAGAATATAGGAAGCGATATACCCTTAAATACCAACCAATGTCGATATACGTGAAACTGCAGTGCCCCATTATAAGAATGCCAGATGGTAGAATGAATCCTGAACGGCCGAATTGATGGGAAGAGGCCGATAGGAAGACAAGAAATAGATTGGAGGATGAAGTTCTGGTCTACTTCATTCATGCCAGACGAATCCTTACACTAGGAAGATGGAAGGAAGTGGCTCGTGAAAGAGAGGAGTGGAGGAGGAAACTAGGGAAGGTCAAGGCTCTCATTGAGCTGTAGCGGCAGAAGAAGAAGACATGTGTGATATCGCCCTCGTGGTCGTAGGCTCTCTGGACTCGTCAAGTAAAGTTCTCGCTACTCAAGAGTGATTGCATCGCAGCATACGGCCATACACCAACGTAGAAGGCTCTCAAACTATTTTCCGGGATTGGAGCCACATCAAATGTAGCTCGAACATTATCATTCTTAATGTGTTTCAGCCTAGTAAGTCCCTGTGTACAGTGAATCATCTTCATCTCCATTACATGTAGTTGTTGTTCATGTCTCTTCGTTACTGGCCAGCATTCAGTGCCATACAGTGCTACTGGTACTGGTTTGCCCAGTATCAAAGAATTTTTTTATTCGTTTGAAAGGCATAATGATGCCATTATGTATAGAATATAACAAACATCCTGCAAATGTCCGGCGCGGCTTCGCTAGGTGGGGCTCGGTGACTCTCGGTGGCCAGTTCATATCACCTCCACGTGAGACAACCATGCCCCTAAAACCGCTCGTGCAGAATGTCCAATGTGACACGTATCGCCGTCCTGTTGAAAGCACATGTCGTTGGTGTCTTCTTCTTCTTCTTTCGAATAGGCCTACTATGGACCACGCTTGTTCAACTGTTGGGCTTCGACCTTTGCCCAGTATTGTCGCATCTTCTGCCGGTGTAACTCCTTTCTCTCTTCTGTCCAGGGGGTACCTTTCCTTCGAGGTTTTGCCTGAAATCCACGGACTTCCTTTAGGGTGCGTCTCACAGACGTTGGTGTCTATATTATCCAATTCAGGCCAAAAGAAGTTCAGTAATGCCATCGTTGGCGGTCCCTCTGTCCATCCGTTTCAGTGGAGCCACTTGAGCCAGACTAGGTTGGCCAACGTTCCCAAAAGAAGTTGGTACTCATCGATCTATAGTGCTCGCGGTTGACGGTGACGGCCTGGCCAACGACGTTTTAAAAGAAATATGAACCGATGATGCCCAAAATCCACACCATACAGTGAGTTTTTCGGGATGCATTGCGAGCTCATGGATCTCACGTAGATTGGTATCGTGCCAAATTCGACAAATTTGTTTATTGACGTACCCATTCATCCAGAAATGAGCCTCATCGCTGAAGATGATTTTTTGATGAAATTTAGGGACAGTTTACAACTGCTGGCGGACACACGTCGTTGACAATGGTCGTTTACCTTCAGTTCTTAGGTCAGTTGAATTTTGTACGTGTGCTGGCCCAAGTTATGACGCAAAATTCGCTAAGTAGTGGTCTGCGAAAGGCTGAGTTTTTGAGAGCGACGCGAAATCGACTGCCTCGAATTCTCCTGCACACTCTCATGGACAGCGGCGATATTTTCGGCATATCTTGCGTTTCGCCGTCGTTCTGGTGTTGGTTTATTGTTTACTGAACCAGTGGACTCAAATTTACCCACCACACTGTGAATAGTCCTCTCGGTAGGACGATTTTGGCGGCCGTAAAATAGGCGCGGAACGTTTCCCGAACGGAACACACATTTTGATAAAACAGTTTTATCATTTGCACGTGTTGTTGAAAGCTATATCCGTCCATGGTGATTTGGCGAAACAGAATGAATAAAGGATAGCCAAGTATACAGTTGTAGCTTCAAGATTATGGCCGCTACCGACTGTTAAAGTTCGGAACTCGCTATTGGAGGACTCTATATCAGGGATGGCGGGTCAGACAAAAAACCTATGACTTGCGGGTCAGACAGTGACCTACACAGGCTTTTATGAATTAAAAAATGTAATCAGGTTATCAGCTTTAAACAGATTTTAATCAGATTTAATCAGGTTTTAATCAGCTTTATTTAGCTTTTAATCAGCTTTAAAACACTAAACAGGGTGTGATTTCTATGTAACTCCACGCTAAACAGGGTGTTTAGTGTTGATTAAAAGCGGAATAAAGCTTATTAAAAGCTAATTAAAGCTGATGAAAAGCTGATTAAAAGCTGATAACCTGATTACCAGATTTGATTTTTCTAATAGCTACGTTTGGCCAGTCCTACTATATGGTGCAGAAACCAGGACAATAAAAGTAGCATCCATTAATAAGATCGAGGCCTTCAAGATGTAAACACTCAAAAGAATGCCTCGTATCCCATGGGTGAACCACATTACCAACGAGGTGGTGCTGAGAAGTTATCATGGCTTAGGAACATCAGGAACAAGACCGGAATTCCGGAATCAAAATCAAAAAGTTTGTTGACATGTGCCAAGCATCAATAAACAAAACATTATTTCAATATTTTTCAATAAATGATAATGCAGATGATTTTCGCAGTTCAGTGCCATCAATGTGAATAGATCCTTCACCTGGTACTCCATAGTCCTTATACACTTTCTTCCCAATGTTAAGTCGTAGGCCATGCGTATCTAGTAGAGTTTTCCAACATGTTGTTCCAATTCTTGGCGAGACTTGCAGGTTACAATAATATCGTAAACATAGAGCAAGCTCCAGGGATGTGGTTATAGTAGTTCGGCTGCGATAATGCCAAAACTGACGATAAACTGGAGCAAACAGAAACATAAAGCTGACCCCTGAAGGATACTAGCTCTGATAGGAAAAGTTGCAGAGTTTCCTTGAGCACATCGGACATAGCTGGTAACATTCCGATAAAGAAGCTGAACCCATTGAACATATGCTTCTGGTACCCCATGCTGTCGCAGTGCATACCATATTAGATCACCAATACCCTGTCGAAGGCCATTTCAAGATCCAAGAAGGTTATATGAAGGGATTTCCTATTTGCTAGGTGCCTTTCCATCAGAAGACGAGTAGCGTAAATAGCATCGATTGTCCCTGTACCTTTCATAAAACCGCAGGGGGTTGAGGCTATCTTGATTATGACATGAAGGCGAATCGGTCGATAAGTTGAGCAGTTGTGCACATCCCCTTAACCTTTCCAAATTGGTATTTTTAGACTGCTGGGCCAACGAAAGCTTCGTTTTCATTGATGATCTCGTTGAAGATATCTGCTAGAAACTGAGCTACTAGTGGTCCAAGTATCTTCCATACCTCCGAAGGAAGATCATTCGGTCCAGATGCCTTTCCATTTTTTATTTTCTTCATAGCGATCTCCACTTCGGCAACCGTGATGGTACTGGACCAAGTACAGGATCCGCAGCTGGTAGTGGCGGATGCGCAAGTTCTTCGTTGCTAATATTTTTAAGTGCTGCTTCCACCGGTTAACCCCTTGGCATACGACTAAAATGCGAGTTGACGTGTCCATATACATTTGTTCTTATCACATATACATGACGTCTGAGAGACGTCATTGTATGTCAAGGGGTTAAGGATCTCATTAGGTTTCCTTAGAGTTTGTTGATTTTCATTCTTAGTCCAACATCTTGAGTGGAACGATAGCGAATCTTTGCTAGTATTTGCTCCTTATGCTGTTTTTAGCCCTTCGTACATGTTCTTGTAATGGTCTGCTTTAGCCTTTAACACTTCGTGTTTTGCAACCGACTTCAATCTTCTATATTGTCGACGATCAAGATCCAGTCGCGATTGGAGCCACACGTCTTATACGCTAACTTCTTCATGCTGATGGCAAATTCCACCACCATATTGCTAAAATTGCGTCCAAGATTTGATTTACCTCTGATGTTAGTAGAACAAGTACTAATATGTGTGGAGGCCTTTGTCCAGATTTCGTTAAAGTGTTGACCTTGTTCTAGAATAGCTAGAAAACCTATAGATGTTTTCAGCTAGATTTTCATTTTCTTCGACGTAATAATTCGATTCTTTAGGACAAAAATCTTCATCTTCACTTCTGCAGCTATATTTCTAATTGAGATGATTTCTTGTAAAAAGTGTCGCAAACAGCGAGATGAATTGTATGACAAATGCAAATATATGGTTCAGCAGGATAATCTGTATCATAATTTTGCATTACAGGGGCACCGCCATGCGTACAGCCCACAATATCATTTCTGATACAAAATGAATCTAAATGTTTTTCAACACTTATACGATATTATTTATAGAACAAGTGAAGTTGTTTTAATTTCCACCATTTAATTCGTTCTGATGTAGCTTTAAGACTTTTCTTGCAGAGATCAAGGCGAATCCTAAAATTGAGGAAAAGCAGATGATGCTGGGGTATAACATTGTCTGATGGTCTGACTTTTAAATCAGTGACAAACTTCAGATCACTCCTTCGCATCAATCAATAATCAATCTGCGTATTTCTTTCACCTTTGTAGGATAATGCTATGCCCGCTTTCTGTAAAAGGTATAAGTCACAACTAAGTATAAGGACTCGGCAAATTCGATGCTGTTTCGACTTTTATTTCTCTCTCCAAACCCTTGTCTACCATGTAATTTGTGGAAACCATTTATATTCCCTCCAACGAGGCTATTTAAGTCATCACCAATGAACAGGATTTCTTCTTCAACAAACTGTAGGTAAGTTTGGAGATTGTTCCAGAAGTCATCCTTCAGGATTCTGTTCCCGTCCTCATTTCGCTCTAGAAAGCAGCGTCCACCATGTAACTACTCTGTTAAAACCATTTCTCTTCCCTCCAACGAAGCCATTTAAGTCACCACCAATAAACAGGAGTTCTTCTTCAACAAACTGTAGGTAAGTTTGGAGGTTGTTCCAAAACTCATCCTTCTCATCATCCATGCACCGAGTTTGTCTAGCATAGCATGAAACTACTTGTAAGGTTCTCGTACCAGTGTCTATCTTATATTTACAAGTTTGGCCCGATGTGTATGCCGGGTTTGCTGACTAACACTGCGGCCTACTTGCGACCTATTGTATTTTGCATTCACATCCACTTATAGGCCCAGAAACCTAGTTGTTATGGTAAATTGCCCTAATTAATATTTTTCACATTTGTCTTCTGGTACAAATGGGGCCGGCACTGGAGATAGATCTCGGGACCTCTATACTTGTTAGTTAGCGCTCTAACATGAGACCACGAGCGTCACCACTACACCACTCGCGCCGGCTATCTTAATAGACATCAATCGGTCAGAAAGACGATTTACTTCAGTGATATGATCTATGAACTATGTACTCACAGTTATAGCTACGCCATTCCTGCTTGATATCTTTCCGTGGTAGAATAGCTTGTATCCTTCACCAATATCCTTGGATTTTGAGCCAGTCCATTTGGTTTCCTGGATGCATGCAATATCTACTTGTCGGTTCTTCAAGGCATCAGCAAGTTCTCGGCTTCGACTCGCAAGAGTAAAATGTTAATGGTTACCATTCTAATTTGTTGGACTCGTTTCTATTGCCCACGCCGTACTTGAGTTGCACATTTCTCACACCATTCGGGCCATGATAATGCGCTTCGCCTACACCGGGGAACAGCCTAGCATTTTGATCCATAATATTTGTTCTGGCCAGTGCATTGAGATACAACAGGAATTGTTTTATCGACCGGCTTGTTGTTGAGCCTGTTATCGAACCCTCCTCCTTTCTCATCCCGGACTTGGGACCGCGCAATGGCGGAGAGCTCGCTGCGTCCAAGCAAGTATCAAGTACGGTGTAGATCTAAAGTGTCAGGCGCTGAAGTTCAGCAGTTATTATAATAAAAAGCACTGAAAGTAGATAATGAATTCACTCCTTCTCACAAATAGCGGGAAAACTCGGAATGATCGATGAGTTCTTCATATTCCGCGTCTTCAAAGTCAGATAACTCGAAGCGTCGAACTTTCGGAGGGCGTTTAGTAAAACTTGTCCCTCTATGCGGCACATTGATAACGCGTCGACACGCAATGTAGAGGAATTTGAAAACGACTTTGATAAGGCATATAATTGATGAAACAAACAAAGCAATACACGCGACTCCACTGCGGATGTATGTGGGGCTATCTTGAGACAAGAGGAAGTTGATCTGCGGTCGTTTATCACGCGACTCTAATTGTGCAACAGATAAACTGGAAACTTATATTAACAATAAGAATAAAGAAAAAAAAAATAACACGTAAATTCGTTAATACATTCTAAAAGAATAGAGCAATCAATAAAGATGACATCTTCTTAGGATAACGTTTAACAAGACTACTTCAACTATGCTAACCAACAAGGATTCACAGATATCTTCTGTTACTCTTGAGTTTGTTAAAAAGGTAACAGATACGACAGAAAGATTATCCGTCTAGATATATGTGGTTCAAAATAGATAGACTAGGTTAGACATAAAACAGTAGTAGACTAAAATTGCTATTTAGTATCATTAATGACAATAATATGTTTTGGTATTCTGAACAACTCGCCTATGCGTTATACCAATGTCTATACTAATGTCTAAATTTATAGAAATATAGCTAAGTACGTTAAAGTCTATAAAGACTAGACAAGATAAAAAAACGATAAAACAAGATTTGTGTAAAAATATTTGAGAGACAGTACAGTATTTGATAAAATTGAAAATTAGACTTGGAGGGTACGAACTATGCACAATAATGTGTACTTCTCAGCGAATCTAGAGCATCCTGTAACCATTCATCTTCTTAGGGCTTCTCTTTTCTCACCCACTGTCGAGTTAAAATTTATACCTTCTTCTCTTGGCGTATACTTATTTAAATCCATTTTACAATTTTTTTGCTTTACGTTGCGTTTCTCTGTGAGTGAACCACAAAAGAGTACACGATCGAGCAATATAACGTTCAATATGTAGAAATTAATAAAATGTCGCGCAAAAAAATGTGTTTCTACATATTGAACTAAACCCCACTTTGGCCATGGATCGATTAAACGTTTTATTATAACGTTCGCTTTCTATTCATTATTATTTAGAATATGAAGATAATAGTTACATTGCGGAGATACCACGCTGCAGTCCTGTCCAGGTATTTAATGTCTTCAGTAGAATTAACTATTGAGTCCTTTTCCCATTTTCTAAGTATTATACCTGTTTTATCCTGTACCAATTTCCTAAAGCTCTAAACAATTAAAAAACGGTAAAGCACTAGGCGAAGACAAAATGTCAATAGAAACTAGGGAAATAGGGGAAGGGGGGGGGGGTGGGTGGGGGCACTTTACTAAATGCAGTAAAACTTCTACCAAACAAATGCATTGAAGACTAAGACTCTAAGATTTGAAATTAACAAATCGGAGAGAATCCATTGGCTAAAAACCATGTCACGAAATTAACGTGAAAGACACTTATGGGGGATGCATTCCAAACTTCAATGAGAAGCCTAAAATTAAGGCAACAAAATATTAAGGACCCAATGAAACCAATACTACAGACTACAACAACCCAACCATGCTCTGCTACCAGACGGAAGAAGAGGTATGGAAATACATAAATAGGGAAAGAAAGAAAAAAGTAGAAAGAGTGAGTAATAGAATTACTATGGAGGAATGGAGAAAGTACTTCAGTCAGCTGCTGGGTGGTGATGAAATCAGACAGGAAAAGAAAAAGAGTCAACACAGGGTGGGAGAAATAGAAGAGATAACAAGAGAAGAATTAGAACAACAACTGAGTAAACTGAAAAAGAAAAAGGCACCGGGGAGGGACGGTATACAGAATGAAGCGTGGATATATGGAACTGAAAGGGAAGCTGACAGGCTGTTGGAGATAATGAATGGAGTGTGGAAGGGAGAGGGCTTCCCACAGGAGTGGAAAGAGGGGATAATATGCCCCATATATAAGAAAGGAGAAAGGGAAACAGCAAGCAATTACAGGGGGATCACGATGCTCAATACGGCATATAAGATATATGCAATGATTGTAGAAGAGAGATTGACGAAGGAATTGAAGGAGCGAGGTGTGATACCAGACGGACAGGCGGGATTTAGGAAAGGGAGAGGGACCATGGATAATGTATACATCTTGAATCACATAGTAGGGAATGAGATAAAAAAGAAGGGCGGCAAGGTGTATGCATTATTTGTGGACCTGAAGGCGGCCTTTGATAATGTAGCAAGAGAGGCACTGTGGGAATGCCTGAGAAAGAAAAGGATAAAGGAGCATCTGATATCAAAATTAGAAGAGATTTATGAAGAAACAATAAGTAGAGTGAGAGTTGGTGAAAGGGTGAGCGAAGGTTTTAATACGCATAAGGGAGTGAGACAAGGCTGCCCACTAAGCCCCAGCCTGTTTGCAGCATTTATTGGAGACATAGAGGAGATGTTCAGCAAGGCGCAGACGGGTGGGTTTGTGGTGGGCAAAGAAAAAGTGTGGTCCCTAGCCTACGCGGACGATTTGGTGGTGCTAGCGAGAGACGAGAAAGGGATGAAAGAAATGATAAGAAACATGGAGAAATATATGAGGAGGAAAAATCTGACAGTGAATGTGGAAAAGTCCAAGATGATGGTGTTTAGAAAAGGGGGTGGCAGGAGAAGAGTAATTGAGTGGAGATGGGAGAAGGAGAAAATTGAAGAAGTAAAAGAATTTAAATACCTAGGGTACGTGTTTAATGAGAGAAATACTGAAACAGCACACATGAGAGAGTTAGTAAAGAAAGCCAATAAAATACTAGGAGTGGTATGGGGAATAGGAGAGAGAAAATTTGGGCACGACTATAGAAGGAGAGTGATGATGTTTGATAGCCTAGTGAAAAGTGTGATGATGTATGGAGCGGAAATATGGGGATGGAGAGAGCAAGAAGGACTGGAAAGGGTGCAAGAAAAATATTTGAAATGGGTGCTAGGACTAGGTAGAGAGACCCCGGGCTATATAGTGATGGAGGAAACAAAGAGAGATGGAATAAGAATAGAAGCAGGAAAGAGAGCAATAAGTTTTGAGGAGAGAGTGATAGAGAGAGGAGAGTGCAGAATTCTGCAAGAGTGCCTCAAAGAAAAAAGAAAAGAAATAGGAAAGGGGGTGTGGAAAGAGAGGGAAGCATATCTAGAAAGAAACGGGTATGCAGGAGCGGAGATAGAAAGAATGAGAGAGAGAGGTAGAGTAATGACAGAGGAATTGGTCCAGAGAGATAGAGATGTGCAAAGGCAAGAAAGGAGAGCAAGAATTAGGGAGTCTAGGTACAATGGGAAATATGAAAAAATAATAACGGAAGAACTGCCAAAGTACCTAGGAAGAGAAAGTAGAAAAGAGAGAGTGACAATAGCAAGATTCAGATGTGGAAATGAAGAGAGAGATAATAAATTTTGGATGGAGGATAGGAATAGAGTATGCAGGATGTGTGGAGAAAACAAGGAGACAATAGAACACCTGCTGAACGAATGTTCAGAAATGAGAGAAAGGGACGAGTGTAGAGAAGAGATTTTAAATGAGGATGGAAGAGGGATAGATTGGATGAAGAAAGTGGAGGAGAGAAGAAGAGCAATATGTGGGGCGGGAAGCTGGTAATCGTTTTAGGGATTGGAATTTAATGGCTTTCTTTTTTTTTTTTTGTTTTTAGTTTGATTAGTATGATTCTTTTTTTTTTCTTTCTCTCTTTTTTTAATTTATATTATGTACAATATTTGTATATTAATTATATATGTACTGGATTTTGATGATGTAAAATTTTGGAACCAATTTATAAACCCGTAAGGGTAATAAATATACATAATACATACAACAACCCAACTCATGAAGAACCCGTTTGATTATACAATTCAGTAAGGTGGAACTATTGAAAGCCAGCCAGCGCTTTCGAAATGGCAGAGCCTCAGGTATAGATGGACTTCCACCAGAGGTTATAGAAACCACAATGGAAAAGTTTTCAAACCATGTTTTGGAAATAATGAATCATGTTGTCGATCCAAATGCAAACTATCCAAAATACTGGCTTCTTGGGTGATTACTTCTTCATTACCTGAAGAAGCCACAGTTTTGGCGAACCATATGTTGCGTTTTTACAAATGATTTGAAACTTAAAGCAATCAATGTTTTTATCTCTAATAGATTTAATTTTCGACAGTTTGCATTTGGATCGACGATATACTCTGAGGCAACGTTTCCAAATCTATGAAAAAAAACTAAATTAGTGGTAATTAGAAAAGGCGATGGGCCTATCGAGGAGCCTTGCTCTTATAGGCTTCTGTGTCTATTAGATGATGCAGGATAATTCCTATAGCAACTACTGCTGCAAGGAATGAAACAAGAAATAGTGGCAGGTGAAAACCGTTCGGAGAAGCAGTATGGGTTTTGGGAGGGCAAGTCGACACTAGATGCCGTAGCCAAGGTCGTCAGAGTGGCAAAAGGAGCCCCAGAAGGGACACAAAGCACAAAAAAAGTTATGTGCACTCATAGCCCTCAATGTAAAAAATCTGTTTAACTCGACAGGATGGCAAAACATCTTGGAGGAATTTGCATTGGAGGAAAGGGTATGCCATCGTATCTACTCGGAATAATACGGAGCTATTTGAGAAATAGAAACCTTCAAACACAGAATGCAATAGAAGAGCGTGATGTCAGTAGTTGTGTTCCACAGGGCACGGTGTTGGGTCCGACGCTGTGCCATATCCTATGCGACGGAGCCCTCAGACCTAAATTGCCGGTGGAAATGGCCATTGTGGGTTTTGCCGACGACCTGGGTCTAGTAGTGACTGGGAAAGCAAGGAAAGGGGAATAAGGTTCAGAGCAAATAAGGGTATAGAACAGGTTGGTAATTGGGTGAAAGGAAAGAGCCTAATTCTAATACACAAGAAAGTGGACAATAAAGACATTAAAACTATAGACATATATCACATCACTCCTTTATAAATTGTTAACAAAAATCATAAAAAATGGCCTAACAAACAAACTGGATTTTTAACAACTTCCCGAACAGACTGGATTTCGTAAAGCGTTTAGCACAACGGATCACATGCAGACCCTTCGCACATCAATTGAGAAGTGTACGGAATATAATTTACCCATACATCTAGCGTTTATTGACTATGAAAAAGCGTTAGATTCTATCGAAATCTGGGCAATCTTTACTTGCAATGTTGCAATAAAACCAGAATCGACTCGCGGTATACACAATTAATTCAACAAATATACCAAAATGCCTTTTAAAGTGATACTAGATGAAAAGTCAACTACAGAGAAGATCAAGATAGGGAGAGGACTCAGGCAAGAAGGCACCAAAGCTGTTTACACTCCCTTTAGAAAACGTTTTTAAAAACGTGGGGAACAACAATGGGGGAAAGGTAGGCATAAGCATAGATGGCAAAATTACTTACGTTTTGCCGATGATATTATATTAATAAGCTCAGACATCCAAGCACTTAAAGACCCAACTAAAGACAGGCCGGCGCGAGTGGTGTAGTGGTGACGCTCGTGGCCTCATGTTAGAGCGCTAACTGACGAGTATAGAGGTCCGAGTTCTATTCCCAGCGCCGGCCGCATTTGTTCCAGAAAGACAAATGTGAAAAAATGGCAATTAGCGCAATTTACTATAACAACAGGTTTTCTGGGCCTAAGCGAATGTGATAGAATACAATAGGCTACCAATAGGCCGCAGTGTTCGAAGGGTCGGCAAACCCGGTAATCACATCGAACCAAACTTTAAAAAAAAAAAACTAAAGACAGCATCACAATCAGTAGTCCTGAAAATGAACTTGGGGAAGACCAAAATCATGACCCAAGAAGTTGGAGCCCAACCTCACCAGATGGACGGGCAGGAAATCGAACAAGTTACCGAGTACATATACCTAGGACATCAAACAAAATTGGGGAAGAAAATTAGGCAACATATATAACTAGAAGAACAAGTAAGAGCTGGGCTATTTTCGGCAAACTCAGACACATACTCAAGAACCCAGACATACCGCACTGACTAAAACGGAAAATATACGACATGTGTTGTCCGTTACGACTTATGGCCGGGAAACAATGGCATGGACAGCAAAGAGCGCAAAACAAATTAAAAACCTGACAACGAGTAAACGGGCTCTGCTCGGAATAAGCTTAAGAGATAGAATAACTACCCAGGAGATCAGACTGCGAACCAAAGTCAAAGACGTGATCGAACGAAGCGCAGAACTTAAATGAGGCTGTGTGGCACACAAGGGAAAACACCGACAAATGGACCCATAGGATTACTCACTGGAGACCAAGAGCCACAAAACGAAGCACTGGAAGACCGCAAAGAAGATGGCTCGACGACATCACGAAAATAACGGGGAAAGAATGGCATCATATCACAAAAAGAAGATGCGCATGGAACGACTTGAAGGAGGCCTACGTCCAGCAGTGTACAAACACGGGTTGAAGAGAGAGAGAGAGAGAGTAGCAATTTCCTAGATTTTTTGCATATGAGCTATTTCCCCATTATCCATAAGTATTACTCATTCTCTCTTTTGCAATTTTAGCTGCATTGCAATTCAGCAAAAGTTCTCTTTCTGTTCCTCTTTCAGAACTTTATGATTATCGGCAACCTCACGATTATCACGTTCTATTAATTTTCTAATTTGCAGGTAGTTTATACATTTGTAGAATTCGGTGGTGACTTGTACTGCGACCTTCATAAATCTATTGTACCTCACTCTCTTCCCCTAATCGTTGTTGTACTAACACATTTAGGGCGCCTCCTCTAGTCCTGATTCCCTTAGGAATTCCAGGATCTGAGTGGGATTCAAGGACTGCAACTCTTCTTGGTTTTTGGGCCATTTGGGCCACAAGATACGTTTGTCTCTTGTGGAGCAGTGCTCTGTCAGTCTTCGAGCAAATATATGGGGGTTTAAGCAACACACAGTTTGGATTCCGTGAAGGACTTGGAAGACGAGAGGCGCTTTTCGCGATTAACATTCTTTCCAAGCGCTCTTGATATAAACCAAGAGGAGGTTACACCGATTTTGAGAAAGCCTTTGACAAAATGAAACATGACAAATTACATCAGCTACTCGTCAGCAACAACATTGTCTCGGACGATGTTAGAATAATTAGTAACCCATATTGGCGTCAAAAAGCTAATACAATGGAAAAAAAACAACCAACAGAAGAAATGGAGATTTGTCGTGGTGTGAGACAAGATTGCATCCTATCCCAGCTTCTATTTAATCTATATAGCGAAGCTATTGTTATGGAAACTTTAGAAGATCAGTCAGTGAGAATAGTTATAAATGGAGAAGTGATTAATAATTTCAGGTATGCTGATGATACCGTCTTGTTAACGAGCAATCTTCAAAACACACAAAACCTTTTGGAAAAATTAGATGAGCGGTGTAATGAATACGGACGCAAGATTAACTTTAAGAAAACTAAGTTAATGGTAGTTACAAAGTTCCCGCACAATCTGAACCTTGTGAACCTGACGGTGGCAAACACCACGATAGAGAATGTGGCGACATACAAATATCTAGAAACTTGGATAAAACAAACGGTTGATCAAACAGGAGAGATAAGAACAAGAGTAGAGATAACCAGGTCAATATTTATGAAAATAAAAAAAATATTTACGAGTCGGGATATTAATATGGAACTTAGGATGAGGATGCTGAGTTGAGGCGTGGACCTTCAAGAAAAACCACATGGACAAACTACAACCCTTACAACCCGAAATGTGGTGCTAGCGAAGAATGTGGCGGATTTCCTGGACCGAGTTACTAATGCCGAAGTGCTGAACCGGATGCAGAAGGTGTGCGAAATAGTTAACACCATAAAAAGAGAAAGCTACAATATCTGCGTCGTATAATGAGAGGACAGAAATAGACACTTCTCCAACTGATAGTCCAGGGAAAGATTAGTGGAAAGCGGAACATTGGTTTCTTCCTCATGTGTCATGCCCTCCAAGGGCGTTGACGACCAATTTCATTATTTGAATTTTATCTGCAGCTTTTCGAAATAGGGATCTTGTACTGGCAGGGCTAGGAACATTGGCAGACGCCGTGTATCCTGGCTGAAGAACCTTAGGGTTTGGTTTAATTGTAGCAATGTTCAGCTATTTAGAGCTCCAGTCAACAAGGTCCGGAATGCCGTGATGATAGCAAACCTCCGATAGCACATGCACTATAAGAAGATGGGGGTTTACTCTGCTGAGCAGCAGAATCTGCATCTGTCATCTTCCTCTAGGCCCAGAGCGTTGAAGTATTCTGCAGTGTCCCGTCAGTACTCCTATCTGAATTCTAAGCTTGTTCCTGCTTAGTGTCAGGCAAACTTCAGTTCTTTTCTGCTTAAAATATGCCAACATTACTTCGGATTGTCTTAGCCCTGAAAGTTCTTTCCAGGTTTTCTAGTATTGTTCTCTTATTTCTTCATCTGAACTTTTCTGGATGGTGTTCATACTCATACCGCAAAAGGGTTCCGGACCTATAAATGCATTACTGGATCCCTCGTTTGCTAGGTGATTCGCTTCTTCG
The DNA here is from genome assembly GCA_944588485.1 of Phosphuga atrata. Classification (NCBI taxonomy): domain Eukaryota; kingdom Metazoa; phylum Arthropoda; class Insecta; order Coleoptera; family Silphidae; genus Phosphuga; species Phosphuga atrata. The sequence goes on from OX155900.1 coordinate 4,857,452, forward strand.
TTTCCGTCTGTAACAGTATGTCCTGGTACCCAGTATATCGTTATTTTATTTCTTCTGCCCACCTTGTTTAGCTTTCCAAGGCAATCCCATAGCAGTTTGGATCTGATGGTGTATGAGCTAATGGCCTTGATGGCTGCGTAGCATATAAGGATCTGTCAGGATAGCAATTTGTTTCTTGCGATAGTTCCTATCGAGGTTTCATTTTACAGGTAGCTATCGAGAAGTCATGCCAGGGAAGTAAAAGACTAGATAAGTCGAGGGTGATTTCCCGAATTTCTGTCGGTTTTTAGCATAGCCATAGTTCCGTCTCGAATACGCCAAACTTTATCAGTCTCACTTTAACAGGCATATATGTATTTACTAGCTATAGCCCGCGGCTTCGTTTGAGTAGGTTTATAGTTTGACCAGTCAGATTAATTCAAGTCAGCCATGTTTACCAAATATTGATTACATTATAAGTAATGTGAAGACTAATATCAAAGTGGTTTGTAAGGAAGAATTATATATAGATAGGAGATAACTTCCAAGTGGATTTACCATTGAAATTCAAGTACATTTTTCTCCCAAACCGCAAAAGTCATCAGAACATTATTTTTTATATTGGGACATCTATGTTTGGGACATATATACATGCATTTTTTTTAATTATACAACTGTATATTTTTTTAATATTTTGGTTGATAGTACATTTTTAAATAGCTCTACGCATTATTTAATAAAAACCTCAGGGTACAATTTTTGTCAGTTTCAACTTTCAAATTCCCTCATTTCTGTGTGTTGCCAACATAACATTGAAGAAAGCAAAAAAAAACATCACGATATCTTCAGTAGATTTCGAAAAAAAAAGGAAATTTTTCTGCAGAGTCAAGAAACTTAAATTTATTTTATATCATTTTTGTTTCTTTGTTGGGTATAGTTTGGTTTGTTTTAATTTACAATTCAGTGAAAACGTGTCACAAAACTATGCCAGAATCAAGAAAAATTCTCAAAAAAGCAAACATTTTTTCGTTGGGAGTAGAAAAATCAACGCATAAGTACAGAGGGTGAAAATGTTGAGTCGAATGAAGATAAAAATCACTTCTTGAACAGACATCAATTTTCCCCCATCAATTTGTGTGATATCATCAAGACTAAATTTCACCGCGATTTTAAATAATTGGAAAAATGGTATCAAGGAATATAATCAATGAAAATTAACCTGGTATCAAGGAAGCAATACCAATATGATGGGAGGCGTCTGCCGGTCACTTCACCGGCAAGTTTCTTTCTTCTTCAAAAGAAAAATCTGTAATAAAGGAAATATAAGTGGCACATTTCGCGCCAATACTAAAGGAGAAAATAGAATCAGCCAGACTATAACAAATATTATACTAGAACGCAACCAGATGAGGAGCAATAGAAATATTACCAGCGCAGTCTAAAAAGCGAATAACAAGGAAAACTCCAAAGCAATCATACGGGACATACGAACCTACCACAGTCAGAAAATTGAAGAAACAATAGAAAATAATACAAGCATGAAAGTACTGCGTAGCCGTCTTACCGAAGGCAAAACTGAAATAACCAAACTAAAAAAACAAGCCGGGTAACATCACTTCAAATCCAGAGCAAATTCTGAGCATTGTCGAAAATATCTATTTTGAATTATACAAAAATCGGCAACAGGAACCTCTGAATCCTCTCACACCAACACGGGAGCAAGGTGTCGTAAACCAGGGATCCGTAGAAACTAAAGGAGGCTTGTCGAAAATGAAAAAAACAACAAAGCACCTTTTGCAACAACCTGGAGAAGATGAAGTGGTTACAGAAGCAACTAAAGCTGCAGGCTTCTCTTGCTGAAGAAAATGCAAGCTTCTGCCTGCAAACTTTGCCTGCAGGAGTAATTCCGGAGAGGTGGCTTGAAGAGACCACCATCTAGCTCCATAAAAATGGAAATAAAACACACCTAGAAAATTTTCGCCCTATAACTGTCCTTAGCCATCTATATAAACAGTTTACCAGAATCCTAACATCAAGACTGCAGAACAAACTTTAGCTTTACCAACTAACACAGCAAACCGGATTCCTCTCGGGTTTCGGAACTAAGAATTACTTCCAGAGTATTAAGACCTTCATCGATACAATCGTCCAATACAATAGACCACTAGTCCTCCTGTTTATAGACTTCCATAAGGCATTTGACGCGATCGAATTGAAAACAAAAATTGAAGCCCTGAGAGAATGTCGACTGGACTATAGATACTCAAAACTGATTTATAGCATACACAAGAACGCTAATACACTCGATGATAGCGGATTACACTCGACAGCTACGCAGATAACTTAGCGTCTGTAGCTGACGCAAGGACGGAAGATGGGCTGAAAGCGATAATAAATGAGACAATAAGTGGCATTGACGGTGGATGGGGGAAAAGGGGCTTGCTCTGGCTCCCAACAAAACAGAGGCGGCTAATTGGGAGAAGAAAGCTGCGTGTACTGACCGAGCGAATGGGGACAGTTGACGTACCGGCTCGGGAGTGTAACATATCTTGTGATAGAGCTTCAGAAAATTTTCAGGGTATCCGAACATGTCAACCGGGTGGTGAGGAAAGCCACAGTTTGTGTGAGAGCTCTTGGAAAATCTGTTGCCCAGCATAGGTGGGTTATTGGTTTCCAAGAGGAGGGTTATGAATGCGGTCATGCACTCCATCCTCCGGTATGGGTTCCGGCATGGATAAATGCGTTCAGGATTGAATGTTACAGCGAGACAGATGAGAATTCAAAGCTGTATGCTGCTGCGTGTATGCAGCGCATATATAACTGTTTCTGGCGACGCCGTGGCGGTCGTTGCGGGAGTCATCCCGTTAAACCTTCTGGCGCATTAAATGGTGATAGTTTAGGAAGGTAATGACCCTAGAATTGAATGGGAAGAAACAATGCGTGTATGGCAAGAGCTATGGGAGGGGTCGGAATAGGGAGCCTGGACCAGGCAACTGATTTCGACTATCGATGAATGGATCAACCGTGGGCACGGGGAGGTGAGTTATTACCTCACTCAGGTGCTTACGGGGCATTAATGCGTTGGGTTTTACCTTGTGCGCTTCGGGAAACTGGTTGAGGCGCAATGTATGTATTGTGGAGCGAGGACACAGCGGAGCATACCATCTTTGAGTGTCAGGATGGGTGAGAATGAGGAACGCAGTAGACTTCAAGGTGGAAGAGAATGTTAATAAGGAGGGTATAGTGAGGATCATGCTTCGCAGTGAGTATGGATGGGGCGGGCTGACTGGTATGCTTGGATATATAATGAAGAGATAGGAGAAGGATAAGGCTGGCCGCATACGCACGGTTTCCGGCTTCGGTTTCTGGATCCGGATTCCTGATTCGGAATTCCGTGAAACTAGCGCAGATGTTCGAGTTTTTGTATTAGGAATTTACACTGCCAGTAGGTAGAGAGACGCTTTCGTAAAAGCACGTTTAAGATTGACGGCGACGAATTAATATCTATTGCACTTTTACTGATGCTAAGTAAGAAAAAGGAAACGTCGATATTTGTTACACACGCTAATATATCGGTCAAATTACATGACAATAGCAACCGCATCAAAGTCGGAAGAGCAGTGAGACAAAACTATAGGCAAAACTATTCAGAACAGTGCTAGAATACGCTTTCAAAAACTCGATTGAGAGACTAGGGGTATAAACATAGACGGTCGTAAACTCACAATCAGTCATCCTCGCTTCACAGATGACATTGTCCTAGCAACCGACAATCTAGGACATGAAGAAATGCGAATTACATAGAAGAATCAACCTTGGATGGGCAGCCTACGGAAAATTAAAACATGTCTTTAAAAGCGATCTTCCCATCTGCCTAAAGATAAAAGTGTTCGACCAGTGTGTTCTGCCGGTACTCACGTATGGAGTGGAGACCTTAACCCTAACGATATCATCAGCGAGGAAGCATAGAGTGGCACAACGAAAAATGGAGAGACCAATGCTAGGTTTTGATTTAAGAGACCACGCTACGAATCAAGGCCTACGGCAGAGGACCGGGTTGACATACATTGTCAAAAGAATAGAGATATCAAAATGGAATTGGGCCGGTCACGTGGCCATAATAAAGGACAACAGGTGGACAAAAAGATTGTTGGAATGGAGACCATGCGCTGATAAGCGAAACAAGGGAAGACCTACACGGTGAACCGACGATCTAAAAAAATTGAAACCAACTGGATTCAGCCGAGTCAAGACAGACAACAATGGAATGCCGTGATGGAGGCCTATGTCCAGCAGTGGACGTCGAAGGCTGGTTGATGATGATGATTAATGAAGGCAGTGAGCACATAAAGTTCATGTAATAAGGGGGTAGCACGGAAGGAGCCTCAACGCGTGCATTTTCTCCTGTATATGCAAAACATGTAGGCCCTCCCTCGTAACACTATCCCACCAGACAGTGGCCAATCCTTCCACCACCGTAAACCAACGGGCACGAAAAAGTAAAGTATGCAATAAGGAAGTATTTTCATCTTTATGCTTAAAAGTGTTTATTCGTATAGGAACATTAATTGATTTTTAATGCCTATGGTATATTCTACTAATATCATAGTTGGTTGTAGATTTCGGTGGTGACTTGTATTGCGACCTTCATGGATGTGTTGTACCCCTAATTTCATAGTTTATAGATAACAGTGTTATTATACTGTGGATATTGTACATTCAGCACTAAATGAATTATAAAAGAATCAGCTTTAACGTAAAAAAAAGTTTTTAAAACCTATTTATTATTTCCTAGTAAATTAATATACAAACTATGAGTACAATAATTTCTTGGAAAATATAATTGGATAATATTAATTTAAATGAAGCATGAAACTAGAATGATAAAGAGATTTCTTTACACATCTCGTTATCAATCTTAGATGTTTTAAAATTAACCTACCTTTTATTTTAAGTAATTTTTAGGATCATATTTTAAGAATAATCGAATATTCAAAACTACATTTATAAGGCAAAATCCGCTGATAATAGGCGCAGACATATAAAATCTTTAGTTGGTAAAAGCCAAAATATTTAGTTTACAAAACTTTCACTTTCAATTCAATCGCGTGTCATATTAAAATCGCATAAACAGATAAAATATAAAACAAACGTAAAGGTAGAATTTATCTAAACGCAATGTGACAATGTCTAATAAAACATCTCCGTACACAAATATAAAATAATAAAAACTTGATTTCACTTCGGCTTATCAAACACATTTCAAAATTTACATTTATTAGTACTAATTTTCCAACTTTAAATAACTAGATAAATATTTACTAATTGCTTGAATACATAGAATGGACGTGCAGGACAAATAATATTATATACCGATAAATATACATACAGATAAGTAACCGGATATTACATCAGCTAGCACTATCAGACAAGAGCAAATAGTCAATATGAGGCTCAAAATATTGGTTCAACAATAATAGTGTCTAATGAGTAAGCATTTTTTTTTGCCTACTTAGGACCACGCGGCTCGGTTTTACTCTTTAAATGGATCTGCTGTTTCTTCTTGGCCCAGAAAACTTTCATTGTCTGGCAGTCGGCAAGCTCTGAACCGTATGCTTTTTGAAAGTCCACTAGGATTACTACCCCGGGAGGTCCGCCGCTACCCCGGTATGTAGCGACGGTATTGAGATTTTGTATTTGCTCTGTGCATGATCTACTAGTTCGGAAGCCAGCCTGATTCACCTAGTTGGGAGTCAAGCTGGTTGCTGATTCTAGTTAAAAAGGCTGTAGATAATATCTTTTATGTAGCATATATCTTGTTTGTGACAAATATCATTGTATCTAGTGCCAGGTTGCAGACCGTCCCCTTACATCAAACCTCGGAGTGTAGTTAGCGACTCCGTCGGGTTGTTTTCCACTTTGATTTCTGAGGTAGTGTTTTCTATTGTTTCTTTAATAAGTCGAACCATCTTATGGGGGATGCAAAACTGTATCATGATCTCGTACAGTTTATCTCGGTCGATGCTATCATATGCTTGTTTTTATAATTCAATGCTAATATAACTAATGACTATTTGCCAAATGTGTCCAATCTCCAAATATTGCGTGAGCTATGTTTGGCCACACGCTTGGCCTGGCTTTTATGCTTGGCCACACGTTAACTTTTGTAGAATATATTTGAACAGGTATTATTTTATTAATAACTCAAATGTCAATCCTGAACACTCTACCAGGTAATTCTAAAACGTAGTAGCACTGTGTAGCTCTAAGGTTTCTGGTCAAAATTTGGTCCAGTATTCGGGTCAAAATGATGGATAGCTTTACACAGAAACCGCGCGTGGTAACGTAGCGAAGTTGCTCCATATTAGGCTAGGTTAGTTTACCTACTTAGTTTTAGTTAGTTTAGGTTAGGTTACAGACAAGGCTACTAAAAGAAAGGTCTAAGACTAATCTTGAGACCAGTCGAAGATTTCTACCAAATATTGTTTAAATGTAAACAAATGCTTGAGACGCTGGGCAAAAGTGGAGAAGGAATCGTTAACAAAGGCTCAGAAATACTATCAGATATCACCTAAAAATAAACACAAAGAAAACTATACTATAAAAAAAATAATAAATTTCTTAGCACTGATTCTTTCGTTTCTAATACAATGAAGATTAGTGGTCCCTTCGTTAAGTTAGTGGTGAGAACGCTTAACTTAATATCGGCTTTATTAATAACATAAGTGGAGCAATTCCATATAAAGGTTGATTCCCATATGCGCGACACTCAGCTACGCGACGTCGTGTAACATCGCCTATCAAATAATGATTACATTGTTTTAAATGGGCACGTCGCGTAGCCATAGTGAAAACGTGTCCATTTAAAACAACGTAATCATTATTTGACAGGCGATGTAGCGTGACGTCGCGTAGCTGAGTGTCGCGTATATGAGAGGAGACATATCTGAAATAGAAAATTATAGACCTACAAGCTTAGTTATCTCTACCCACTATACACTAAAATAATAACTACACGACTTGAAAACAAATTAAATTTCTACTGACTGAATAGGACAAGTTGGTTTTCGAACTGGATTTGGAACAAATGTCCAAGTTCAGAAACAAAAACTTAATTGAGAAATGGTTTGAATACAATTGAGTCTCAGAAAGCATGGACACGTTTGAACTAGATGCAGTAATAGAATCGCTAGAAGAATATTGGTCGTGTTAATTATTTCTGTAACAAGCCAATTAATGTTATTTAGTCGAGTCTCAGCACTCGGAGAGTGCGGTCGCAGTCGAGTATAGCTAAAGAAAACCAGCAAATCTTACCGTTTCAGTGCAAGTACTTTTATAAACTTACGTAAAAATGCCGAGTGGGACGAGGTCCAATACCCTTCAAGAAAAATCTGGTGAAAATGTAACCAGTTTTTTTTTCAAGCCCCACTTTTATTGAGCTAAAAAAAAAGTAGAACCGCTAAAAAAACATTGTTAATGCCCTTCGAGAAGATATTCAAACAATGAAAGGAGCCCTTTCAAACGAATGTCGGGATTTCATTGTCAGTTATTCCAACGTTAAGTCCAACTTTCATTGAGCAAATGGGCACCTGCTTTAGAAAAGAAATTGAGCTCCTTAAAAACACAATCAATGATCTTAGCGAGGAAGTTGCAATTTTAAAAGAACCTCCAATTAAACTAATTCCGGAAACTAATTCTTCAAATCCAGGTGCGACGCTCACAAAAACAACGGACAGTATCGAATCGGTACATATTCATGTCAAGGATACCGGTAAGATAGTCTCAGTCGGTGGCTCTTCCAAAAACAACTCTGAAAAAACAGAAATCAACTTAAATCCACGACCAAACTCTCGCAAAAATAAAGATAGTGAAAACTCCAACCTTGAAATTTCCGAGTTAAAATCCAATAGAGATACACAAACACCGCAACTGCGATAATGAAACAACACCAAAGAAAGGAAACAGAAAATCGAATATTATCTTCGGAACAAAATCGGAGGAATCCAAGATTAAAGCGGCAACCCATTATGTCTCAGTACATGTTTTTAAATTAGAACCATCTCTTACAGAGATCGATGTTATAAACTATCTGAAAAAAAAAACCGGCCAAGTGCGAGTTGTGACTCGCGCACCGAGGGTTCCGGTACAAACTTGTAAGTAAGGTATCTTTTTTGTGCAGGACGTAACTGTATGCAACGCATATGCTTCTGGTGTCTCACATTACCACTACGACAACATTAGTGTATTTTCATAAGTTTCTAATAGTAAAATCGCATTTTTCTTGTAATTAAACTACATATTTACGGTTTTAAGATTTTTCCCTTTACATGTGCTGTAAGACACCGCTTCTTGCAAAATTTCGTGATTCTAGGTCAACGGGAAGTACCCTATAGGTTTTGATTCCCTTGTGAAATCGCAAAATATGCGACATAAACGGTCATATCTTTTGATCGCGTAGACGTACAATTTTTTCACAGCTGAAAGAGACCGCAGACCCGAGTATTTGGTACAAATTTCAACTTGTTACCTCTACGCGTTCCTGAGAAAATGGTCTTGACAGACAGACAGACGGACAGACAGACAGACAGACAGACAGACAGACAGACAGACAAAAAGACAGACAGACAGACAGACAGACAGACGGACAACAAAGTGATCCTATAAGGGTTCCGTTTTCGGTACGGAACCCTAAAAAGAACTTTAAAACGGTACTGTGCAGAAAAATAATCTCGAAATACCCTGAGGAATATTCCTCGTTCAAAGTCTCAATACCAGCGGAAGACCGAGATGAAATCATGAAACCAGATTTATGGTCCAAAAATAGATGCATCAATCGTTTTTTCCCAAAAACTGGGAAAAAACAGGCGAGAACCGTAGTTACGAAAATTAAGAAAACCAAGAAAACCAAAATAACAACTCCGAGCCAGACCAGAAGAGATATCATCTTATTATACCTCAACATCCAATCGCTCCAGTGCAAAATACCAGAATTAAAACTATCTCTAGAAGAAACGAAGCCATATTTTCTTTGTTTATCCGAAACTTGGCTAACATCTGATAACCTATCCCTCATTTACATTAATAACTATCAATTAATTGATTTTTTTTGTAGATCACAATCTAGAGGTAGGGGGTCACTACATGGGCAAGGGCGTCTTCCGATATGGTTCTAATTGCTGCTCTTAAATTTGAAGTAATGTGCTGTTCTGTGGAAAAGCACATAGAATTCTGTGATATTATATGGAAAACCAAGGAATTTTCCGCAGTAATTATAAATCTATATCGTCCGTCTGTCTAGAAACATTCATGGGGACCCTAGAAAATCTATTGGATAATGCCTTCCAAAAAGTCTCATCCATTATTGTAGTTGGAGACTTTAATATTAATTTTGACGTTAAATCTTCACACACAATAAACCTTACAAACATGTTGTCTTCCTATGGTTTAGTAGGACTGGTATCCCAGCATACCCGTATTACAAAGTCATCATTGTCCAGCCGTTTGCGTCCACTGCAGAACATACGCCTCTTCTAACTCTTTCCAGGCATCACGATGTTGTGCTTTGTTCATCCAGTTTTGTGACACCCTCTTGATGTCATCGGTCCATCGAGTTGGTGGTCTACCTCTACATCGTTTATCGGCACGGGATCTCCATTCCAAAAGCCGTTTAGTCCATCGGCCATCCCTAAGTCTGGCAACGTGGCCTGCCCATCTCCATTTCATGTTGGAGATGCGTGTTATAATGTCGCAGACACCCGTCCTTTCCCTGATGACCTCGTTTCGTACCCTGTCTCGTAAGGAAATGCCTAGCATGGCCGTTCCATTGACCTCTGTGTTACCTGCAGTTTTGCTGCGGAACGCTTTGTTAGTGTTAAAGTCTCTGACCCATACGTCATTACCGGCATCACACATTGCTCGAACACTTTCCGTTTGAGACACATTGGTAGTTCGCTCTTCAAGATGTTAGTTAGTTTTCCAAACGCTGCCCATCCTAAGCCTATGCGGCGCTGTATTTCGCATGTTTGGTTTTCGCGGCCTATGCGTATCTGATGCCCCAGGTATATATAGGAAGTTACTTCTTCTATATTAGCATCATCTATTTTTATTTGATCGCTTAGCACTAGGTTGGTCATAACTTTTGTTTTTTCCATATTCATCCTAAGGCCCACTTTTTCCGTTGATTGTTTTAGGTCGTTGAGCATAGTTTTTGCATCTTTGATATTGTCGGCTATTAGGACGATGTCGTCTGCGAATCTCAGGTGGTTAAATTTTTCTCCATCCACTGTAATTCCTAGGTGTTCCCAAGATACCATTTTAAAAGCATATTCGAGAACCGTGGTAAATAGTTTTGGGGAGATAGTGTCCCCTTGGCGAATTCCCCTGCCAATTTTAAATTTGTTGGTATTGTCGTGTAGCCTTATACTTGCTGTAGCGTTTCGGTAAATATTTTCAATTAGCTTTGTATATCGATAGTCTATTCGTGCTTGGTCTAGAGCAGCTTTTATGGCGGGTAATTCAACTGTATCGAACGCCTTTTCGAAATCTATGAAAATCAGGACAAGGGGCTTATTATATTCATTACACTTTTCAATGAGAGTTTTTATAGCCTGAAGATGGTCATTTGTCCCGTATCCCAATCTAAACCCAGCCTGTTCTTTGGGTTGGTAGAAGTCTAGTTTATTTTCTAACCTTTTGGTGATTACTTTGGTGAAAAGTTTATATAGATGTGGTAGCAAACTTGTCGGTCTGTAGTTTCCGAGCTGTGTTATATCGCCTTTTTTATGTAGAATAACTGTGGAGGGTTGTTCCATTCGCCAGGTGTAGCACATTCTTCTAAGCAGGTGTTGAATAGTGCTTTTATGGCATGTAGTAGAGCGTCTCCTCCTTGTTTTATGGATTCGATATGTATGCCATCTTCACCCGGGGATTTGTTGTTCTTCATCTCTGCAAAAGCATTCTTAATTTCGGCTATCGATATACTTGGCATATCTTCAGACCCCTGATTTATGACCTTCCCGGTATGTGTTTGTGTCGGTTCCGCTGGTTGTTCTTGTAGCCGACTCTTGTAGAGAGTTGCGTAAAATTCTTCCGCTATTTTCAGTATATCGTCTCTATTTGTGGTTAGTGTTCCCGTGCTGTTTCTTAGTTTGAAGATTTCTTTTCTTCCATTTGACATATTTTTTCAACAACAGAAGTATGAAGGTATTACTTCATACTTCTGTTGTTCTCAATAGCTAGTTTCGTTTGTTCTGTGTTGTATCGACGTATGTCATTTTTTATGTCTTTTGTAATTGTCTTGCTTAAATCTCTTAGTTGTTTTGAGTTTCTATCGCTGTTTTGTCTTAGCACTCTTCTGAGTTTCATAAGCTCTTTGGTATGTTTGCTGATTTTGCTTATTTGTTCTTTATTTGGCTTACAGTATGTCTTTGTTGCTTCATTTATAGCTTCGACGATTTTGTTATTTATTTCGTCTGTTGTTTTGTGCCTATATTCAAACTGTGTAGTTTCCAAGTTGGTAGTTATCATTTCTACATATTTGTGAACTTGTTCTGGTGTTGTCCAACCTGCCTGTCTTTTCTTTGTTACCAGCTTACGTCTTTCTTTACTTAGGTTTAGAGTTATTTTTGCCCTTACCATTCTATGGTCGCTTCCTGTTGTGAAACTATTTAATACAGTGACGTCGTTGACGATAAGCTTTTTGTCAGTTATTATAAAATCAATCTCATTTCTTGTGTTTCCATTTGGACTCGCCCAGGTCCATCTGCGATGTTCTTTTTTGTAAAAGAAGCTGTTCATCAAGTATAGGTTTTGCATTTTTAGGAAGTTCATAAGCATTTCTCCCCGATCATTCCGGTCCCCTGTTCCATGGTTTCCAAACACTATCTCCGCTGCATCCAGCTTCTTGCCTATCTTAGCATTAAAATCACCTCCTACCACTGTAAAGTGGGTAGGTGATTCACTCTTCGCCTGGGAAATGTCTTCATAGAAACTTTCTACTATTTCGTCTTCATACTCGATGGTGGGTGCGTAAGCTTGTATAATTTTTATACTATATTTGGAGTTTAGTTTGAGTATTAGATATATTACTCTTGTGGATATACTCTTTATGCATATGATGTTTTTTGCATGCTTTTTGTTTATGAGGAAACCTACGCCGCCTATGGATTTGTCTGCTTCTCCGGCATGATAGAATATATTTCCCAACTTAAGTGTTCTCCATTCTTCTCCACGCCGTCTTACTTCACTCACTCCCACTATATCCCAATTTATTCGCCTCAGCTCTTCTTCCATTTCAATGAGCCTCTCATCGGTTTCTAGTGTTCTTGCGTTATATGTGGCAATGTTTAGGTTGTGTATTTTGCCTTTGGTCTTGTTTATTCGTGTTTTTGTCAACTTTTTGTCTCCCCCAGAATCCTTGAGACAGCCTGACTTATCAGGGTGAGGTTTTAGGCTAGCCCTACTCACCTGGGGTATATTTACGTTATAAGTTGCCATTCATTTGTTAGAGGGGTTTGGCATTTAAAACGCCGCGCTTGCCAAGCGTGTTGGCGAGTTTGAGAAATACATTTCTTTACCGCCATGACTCGGTCGCCAGAGCTTCGTTCGTTATCTAGCAGCGGGCACCGCGTGCAGGACAGGTTGACATTTGGGTCGGACTTACTTGGTGGTTTTTGCCGTCACCCCTTACCCACCCCTACAAAGTCATCTTCTACACTAATTGATAACATTTGTGCCAACTTTGTAGACGACCTATCTACATTTGTGGAACACTGCACCTTCTCTGATCATAGGATGTTAATTCTTTGCAATGAGGGAAGCGAACCAGACAGGAAAAGAAGTGTAGAATTACTTCTCAAAATAAATCTATATTCGGGAAATACCTAAAAGACACTTAACTTGGCACACTACAACTCAGAGCATATGCAAAGTACTGAATCAGAAAGCATATTGCATTCGGTTCCTCAGAAAAATTCTTAATCAAACCGAATTATTAAACTACTACTATGCTGAGATCCAGTCAGTGCTTTGTAATGGCATTGTAGTGTGGGGATCGTCACCAGAAATATCTCGAATTTTAAAAGTGCAAAAAAGGATCATTCGTGCGTTAGTCGGCTATACCACTTATTCTTCTTGCAGGTCACACTTTATACACCTATATCTGCTAACAGTTACTGGCCTTTATATCCTTGAAACTACGTGCTACATCCACAAAATAATACTAAGGATTCCTTGAAACAGTGATAGGCACGGCTACTGCACTCGAGGACACCTTAAGTTGTGCCCTACCAAAGTAAGGCTGGATATTTGTGGCAAAGCCCCAGATGTCAAAGGCATTATTATGTACAATAAGCTCCCAACGAGCCTCACGGAGGATACCTCATATAAGAGGTTCAGAAGCGTAATGAGAGAATTACCCATTTCACAGTGTCCCTACGACTACAATGAATTTGTAAATTCACTCAATTCTATATAGTTTTCTACCCATATGTATCTGTATATATGTACATCTTGTGGTCAATAAATGAATTGAATTGAACTGAATTGAATTTTTAAAAATAAGTCAACATTTAATGAGTATGAGTTTTGCGACGAGATAGCTCTATAGTCTAGCAATCTAAAGAATTTAGAAATTATGCTTCAAATATCAAGAAATATAAAGTAAAATTAAAGTTTAACCGAGTCCCCACTAGACATATTACTACTGAAAATGCTCGTAGATTAATACAAATATCTAAGCCATGAGATACAGATCTAAAGAAATAACCAAACATGTGAGTTACGGTGGCGAATAATGCTATCTTGGTCAGCATAAGGAAAGCTTGGGTTTATATGTAAATTTAATCCATATATTTGCCTTAAACCTCAAGCTTTTGAACTAATGTGTGTTGTTCATTACTTAAGTAGCATTACGTAACTGAACTTTAACGTTGACCTTCGGATCTGCTAAAAAGCTTAGATTCGCATCTGCTAATAAGCTCATGCTTCTTCTTGCTTGCTGTTTCAATGCGAGACTGTATCGGAAATGGCGCTGAAGAACAACTATTAGGGTAAACTTTCCTAAATCGCACTAGCGCATAATTCGTACCACCCCATTTTTTCGTGATCCATAATATATGATCCATCTACTTGTGTGTAGCTTCCCTACTACTAATACGGTCGTATGCATACAGGTTAGATCAAGTTGCAGCAGTTAACGTGTTTTTATTATCGAAGATAGGTTTTTTTAATCTTATAAAGTAACATGCTTGCGTATTTCGGAAGGATTTTATGCAAATTCTTTAAAACATAAATGAAAATGTATCGTATGCTATGAAACTATATCCTATTTCGATGTTATTTATAATGGATTCAACGCGATATCTAATTTGATAACCTTCATATAACCATGTGCAATCCGCAATTGAGGTTACACCTCTTTCGTACTGACTTCGCTTTCCGAATTCGTACCGGTACGAATTAGGAATGAGTAATTTAAGTTGCCTAGATTTTTGTTTTAAAATTGGTAAACTTATTTTCAAATAATAAATATTTTTAGGGTCTAATGGAGAAACGTGCATATAATAAATGGTCCAACAATAATTTAGATGCAGCAATCCAAAAGTATACAAACCGCACATTAAAATTTAAATAAGTATGCTGTGTGTACGGTATTCCGAAACCTACATTTAGACGTCACCTGAAACGTTTTCACATTCAAGAATTGGACGGCCAAATGATTTAACGACAGAAATGGAAGCGGAGCATGTTGATCATGTTCTGACTTTGGAAGCACACTTTTTCGGTTTAACCGTAACCGATTTAAGACGTTTAGACTTCCAATTAACTGAAAATATATATACTTCAGCATCGCTTTATCAAAAATAAATGGATTGGCAGACTGTTCATTGAAATCAGGATGGACGTGTAGAGACGACTATCTTCAAGAGAGCATGGTATATATGGAGTTTAATAACCTGAAAAACCCTTGTGTGTAAGTTTTAGAAAGTAAATTGGTGCATATCTGTATTATTGTGAGGATTGTGATGACGAAAGTGGCCAGGGTACGATTTCGGAATAGTCCAGTGCGATTTAGGAGCTTTCATCTTAAATTGTACTTTTTTAAATGTTTCTTTTTCTTATGTTAAAATATCTTTTTTAAATATTCTTATGTTCTATGTTTAAATATATATTATATTCTTATGTTTAAATATTAGCTGTGTTAATAAAGTTTATAATGTTGCAATATCAATTGGTTTTATTAATTTTTTAGACATTTATGAAAGTTTCTCCTTAACAGGTACGATTTAGGCAAGTTTATCCAACTGATATTATCTTTCAAGTGCCAACATCTAAATAGAACTGAATGTATCCTATATGACTTATGGAGGATTGTCAAAAAGTTTGCTACAGTACAGTCTGATAGCAGAAGTACGGGAAAACGCTAGACGAACGACATCAAGAGGATGTCCAGTAGACGGACGCAGAACGCTCAAGATAGAGAAGACTATCCAAATTATGAGAAAGGTATATGTACAGAAGTGGAGATAACGGGTTAATTGATGATCATCCTTTCCTTCATTGTTACCAACCATACTATAATTTTCTTAATATTTTCGCGATTTGTTTTTAATCTTCTTCATTTTCTATATAAACCCGCATTAAAATCTGTTTTTGTTTATACAATACACAGTACAGACAACAGTCTGTACATAATTGCTATTTAAATCTAATCAACATTTCAATACCCCCGTATGGAATTACACGAGCGTAAACATCTCACATTTCGCACTCATTTACACAATCTAGATATAACTCCCGAAATATCTGTTATGCTCATTGTGTTAATTTCATCTCCGACACCTCCACAAAATCCGCAAATAGTTTTTTTATTCTACCGTAACGCAATAAAACGTCTACTCTTATAGTTCCATCGTACTATAAAATGTCCTTATTTTAAATGTGCGAGTCACGGAGAAATAAAAGTTGATGGACGTTAAGGTTTATATGAAATTATTTTATATTGGGAAATAAATGTGGGGGTGATATTGAAGGAATTTCCTATAACAAAAAATAATATCTTGTTTATGCCTTCATTCGAGGATGCTTATGAACGCTTATGTTTAAGTTTCTATGTTTACGTTGGTTTTATTCGGAATTGTTATATTGAAAACAATTTGCCAAACTAAAATAAACACTTTTCCAGACTAAGATAAAATATTGAGATTAAAATAACAATTGAGTCTTGTATTTAATTGAACGGAAACTGTTGAACTAAATTATTATGGGTTTCGATGATTATGTTTGGTATACAATATATTCGAATATAAACACAACTAGCTAAGTAATTTCAATTAATTAAAACTTTAAAATATATGGAATTCATCCACTAAGGAACTCTTGTTGGTGTATATTTCCAGAAATTAAATTAACACATTTCCTTTGAATTTACTGTAACTTAGTTTTAAAACTAATTTAAAACGAAAAAAAAACTTTTCAACAAAAAGAAGGGAAAATAGAAGGGACAATGTATTCATAATTACAAAATAAATCAGAAAAGGTTATTTATATAATAGAATAATATAATAGCATATTTTGTAACTAGGGCGGTAAGTTTGACGCGAGAGCGAAACTGCGCACAAGCGGAATTCGCTCGAGAGGGCAATTGATAATACGGCAACGTGCTACAAACTATATTTTTTATTACTTATGCGAGATGATGAATCTTACAAGTTTGGGATCCAAGTGTCATAAAAAAAATAGTATCAAACATGAAGAATTTGCTTTTTCAATTGTCTCCGGTGGTGTGGAATCGTCATAAGAACTCTCCTCAGTCTCCGGTATCCGGCTGGCAGACTGATACGAATCACCCTAGAGCAGTGATGGCGAACCTATGGCACGCGTGCCAAAGCTGACACGTAGGAAAATTTTATTGGCGCGCGAACTATTACTTAGGCATGCCTTCTAAAATGTTAAACTATCTTTTCTAAAATAATTTTTTAAGTTTCTCAATCTACTTTTGTGCAATATTAACGGTGTAAAATATAAGACGTGTTTAAAATCGGTCGATGGGCTTGCCCGTAATTGCAAAAGGCGCAAAAAAAATTTCAAATTTAAAAAATTCACCAAAGCCGTATTTACAAAGCTACAATTTTGAAATTTAGGAATTATTGAGACCTCGTAAGAATATCAAATCATACTACATTTTATCAAAATCCGTCGATTGGTTTGCCCGTAATTTCAAAAGGCGCAAAAAAAATATCAAAAATTCACAAAAACCGTATTTACAAAGCTACAATTTTCAAATTTGGTAATTTGTGATATCTTGTAAGAGTATCAATTCATACTAAGTTTCATCAAAACCCATCGATTGGTTTGTCCGTAATTGTAAAAGACGATCAAAAATTTACAAATTTCAAAAATATACGAAAGTCGTATTTACAAAGCTACAATTTTGAAATTTGGGAATTTTTGAGATCTCGTAGAATATCGAATTATACCACGATTTATCAAAATCCGTTGATTGGTTTGCCCGTAATTTCAAAAGGCGCACAAAAATTTAAAAATTTCACAAAACCTGTATTTACAAAGCTACAATTTTGAAATTTGGCGATTTCAATTTGGCAATCATATCATGTTTCATCAAAATCCGTGGATTGGTTTACTTGTAATTGCAAAAGGTGCACATAAATTTCCAAATCTTACCTAAGCCGTATTTACAAAGCTACAATTTTGAAATTTGGGCATTTGTGAGATTTCGCAAGAATATCAAATCATACCAAGTTTCATCAAAATAATTTGAAAGGTTTGTCCGTAATTGCAAAAGGCGCACACAAATTTACAAACTCTAAAAATTCACAAAAGCAGTATTTACAAAGCTACAATTTTGAAATTTGGGACTTTGTAATATCTTATCAAAATATCAATTCGTACCAAGTTTCATCAAAATACTTTGAAAGGTTTGTCCGTAATTGCAAAAGGCGCACACAAATTTACAAACTCTAAAAATTCACAAAAGCAGTATTTACAAAGCTACAATTTTGAAATTTGGGACTTTGTAATATCTTATCAAAATATCAATTCGTACCAAGTTTCATCAAAATCCGTCAATTGGTTTGTCTGTAATTGCAAAAGACGCCACAAAATTTATAAATTTCAAAAATTCAAGAAGGCCGTATTTACAAAGCTACAAATTTGAAATTTGGGAGTTTGTGAGATTTCGTAAGAATATCAAATCACACCAAGTTTTATCCAAATCCGTGGATTGGTTTGCCCGTAATTTCAAAAGGCGCACAAAAATTTAAAAAATTCATAAAACCCGTATTTACAAAGCTACAATTTTGAAATTTGGCATTTTGTGGGACCTTGTAAGAATACCAAATCTTATTACGTTTCATCAAAATCCATGGATTGCTTTGTCTGTAATTGCAGAAGGTGCACAAAAATTTCCAAATTTCACCAAAGCCGTATTTACAAAGCTACAATTTTCAAATTTGGTAGTTTGTGATATCTTGTAAGAATATCAATTCATACCAAGTTTAATCAAAATCTGTCGATCGGTTTGTGTTCAAACCATTCTCTACCCCTCTTTCATTTTTTCATTGTTACCAACTACAGATGGTGTGGCATGACTACCAACCTAAAACAGCACTAAGAGTGACCAGAGTTGAAAGGCGGCATTCACCAAGAGTCTCCATTCGGTTTAGACGTGTAATACTAATTTACAATAAAACTATAATAAAACGACGCCAAGTTATATTATTTTTCTCACAAGAATCACAAACATTTTAGTCCTTCGAACACAATCAACCATCCATTCGAGTCAATAAGAGTCCACATACGAGAACATATATTTACACACATTTGAAAACATAAGGCCCAGCAGCCATTTTTGCAACTTCACAAGAAGACAAAGGTTAGTGTATTTCCTTTCATCATTCCTATTTGACTATGAGGCATGTGCTCATAATTGTTACATGACATTTCCATTTTATCAATAATACGTAATATATGCATTAATATGCATCAAATTATAAAAATGACAGAGCAACAGATCAAAATATTGAAATTAAAACGCACCAATATCAAGACACGCTGGACGAAATTTGCATCATTTATCGGTTTGCCCGAAAACAAATCAAAATCAATAGAGATAGGCAAACGATTAGAAATAATTGAAGCATCTCATCATGAATTCGAGGAAGTGCATTTGCAGATTTAGTTGTTGGACGAAACATTAGTCACAGATAACGAGTTATTTGATTTTGAAGATAACTATTTCAAAATTGTTAGTGAGGCCGAAAGTCTAATCAAAACAAACGTCCGCTCTTCTGACGCTACATCAAACACACAAAATGAAGGAACAAATTAAATTGCCAGACATTCAGTTACCACATTTCAGCGGTTCCTTTACAGAGTAGATAACGTTTCGTGACAGTTACCAATGTCATTAATACATAACAATCAGGCGTTAAACCCAATTCAAAAATTTCATTACTTACGTACAGTTAAATAAATGAAGCGTTTGAAACTGTTTCCCAGTTAACACCTTCTACAGACAATTATGCAACAGCATGGGAATTACTGTCAAAGAGATACGAAAACAAGAGATTGATTACACAGTATCATGTTAGAGCAATTTTCTCATTGTCTTCGGTAAATCATAAGGATTCAAGGTCTCTAAGACACATATAGCATACGATAACAGCTAATCTTAAATCACTACAATCAATCAGGCGTCCAGTAGATAATTGGGACGATCTATTAATACATTTAATCTCATCAAAATTTGATATCAATACTACTGCTGCTTGGAAAGCCACGTTATCCAGTGAATCACCTAAGTTAAAAGATATAACAAAATTTCTAACGCAACGCTGTCAAATGTTAGAATCACTAGAAGTTTTTTCCAGTAGCAGTCAATTTACAAAAGGCATAAATTCTTTAAATCGTAACTAATTCAGTCGCTATTCACACGCAAACACTTCGACACCCCATCTTAGCACATTCAATCACAAAACAAAATGCATTCTGTGCAACCAAGACCATTATTTATATTATTGTAAACAATTCTTGTCAGTATCTGCAAATCAACGATTAAGCGAAGTAAGACGACTTTAAGAAAATTTGTCAAAACTGCTTACGTCCTAATCACAAGGCTTCTGCATGTCCATCATTATATAGTTGTAAAACCTGTGGTGAGAAACATAATTCTCTCCTCCACATTAATAGTACTAATAATAATCAGATAGCCACACGATCAGAAGAACCCTCGATATCAACCATTGTTTCAAATTACTGCGCCTAAGCATATAATAAGAACGTTCTTTTGAGGACAGCCATTATTAAAGTTCGAGATAGTAATGGTAGATTTCATAATCTACGAGCACTCATGGATAGTGGATCGCAATCTCATTTTATATCAGCTAGTGCATGCAAGAAATTAAGGTTAGAACTTAGCAAAACTAATTTACCCATAATGGGCATTTTTAAAAGTCAGACATTTGTTAACAGAGTTACTTCATTTACCATAAAGTCGAACTATAATTCTTTCTTGGTGAATTATCATGTTTAGTGTTACCAGAATTATCATCGAATCATCCGTTATTTTCATTCAATTCAGACAACTTGGACATTCCAAAAAAGATAAAACTTGCTGATCCAAACTTTAATTTATCGAGGCCAGTCGATATCTTAATTGGAAATGAATTATTTTGGCATCTAATTCTTCCACATAAAATTCAGTCAAATGGCTCATCAGGTACTATTTTGCAAGAAACACAGTTCGGCTACATTGTAGCTGCGGTAATTTCAATTCTAAATCAAACTAAAAATTTGCCATTTGTCTAATTTCGCAGTGTTAGAACAACAAATGACACGTTTTTGGGAAATTGAAGATCCTAATTCGTCTTCTGAGAAAATGGGACAGTTCCAAGTTTCAAACGTATGTGAAAACCATTTTAAACCCCGAAACACCGAAAGGGATTCTCACGGTCGATTTATATTAAAATTACCATTTAAGCAGGAACCCCCGCAATTGGGTTCTTCCATACATATTGCATTCAAACGTTTATTATCATTAGAGAGAAGGTTTCAAAGAGATCGACATTTACAAAATAATTATCGACAATTTCTTGAAAATATTTGCGTCTAGGACACATGGAATTAGTTCCCTCTGCAGAGGAGGCTACAATTGAACAAACATCGTGTTTTATTTACCCCATCACTGTGTCATAAATAATAGCAGCACCACGTCAAAATATCGCGTTGTTTTTAATGGCTCTGAAAGTCCTGACAACGGTAAAAGTTTAAATGACAACCTACATGTGGGTCCTGCATTGCAACAGGAACTATTTGCTATTTTAATAAGGTTTCGATTGCATCCATACGTAATCACGGGAGACATCGCCAAAATGTATCGACAGATTCTTATTCATCCAGATCATAGAAACTATTAATTAGTTTTCTGGCGCGACAATCCAAACAATCGAGTTAACACCTACAGATTAAAAACAGTTGTGTACGGTTTAGCATCTGCACCATATTTAGCAATTAGAACATTACGCGAGCTTGCATCATTAGAATCTGAAAATGACCCAGAAATTTCCAAAATTATTACACGCGATATTTAGGTCGATGACGTATTAACAGGAGCAGACTCTATTGACAAGGTCATCGAAATTCGCGATAAATTAATTAACACCTTGGCAAAGGGTGGTTTTGAGCTACGAAAGTTTGCCCCAAACAATAATTTAATCTTACCAACACAACATAACAGTGACACAGATCAGATAAATTTAGATTTGCAATCCTGCGAAAAAAGGTTAGGCATTAATTGGGATTGTCACACAGACACACTCAAACTTTTTGTAAAATCAAACAATCAAATAGTCACTAAACGTACAATTCTGAGCTTAATCTCTAGATTGTTTGACCCACTAGGCTTAGTTTCTCCTGTTACGGTTACAGCAAAAATATTATTATAAAGGGTATGGTCATCAAAGATAGATTGGGATGAAGAAGTACCATCACATCTTCTTTCAAGGTGGGATCAATTTTTAACAGGTTTTTCAAAATTAGATTCTCTTATAATTCCGAGATATGTATCATTAGGATCTCAACAACGGATTAGATCTGAAATCCACGGATTTAGTGACGCAAGCCAAGTTGCATATTTTGCATGCATCTACGTACGTACAATCTCACTCAACGGAGATTGCATTTTACATTTATTATGTTCCAAAAGCAGAGTTTCACCTCTGAAGACCATCACAATACCACGTTTTAATGCTTGCACAATTAATCAACAAAGTTAAAGATTCTATCGATATTTTCGTAAACCAGTATTTTTACTGAACAGACTCGACAATTACTCTAGCATGGATAGGAATGCAACCAAACAATTTAAAACCATTTGTAGCACATCGAGTAGGTGAAATACAGTTAATAAGTTCACCAGAGGACTGGCGGTATGTTCAAACTACCGAGAACCCTGCTGAAGTGTTATCGCGTGGAGCAACCACAACTCAATTAATGACTTCGAATATTTGGTTCAAAGGTCCCGACTCTTTACGCGACAGTACAGTAGCCTTTTCCAAAGGAAACAAACGGCCTACTCAAGTCGAAGAAATACCAGAAGTAAAAGCAGTGTGTTGTTTAGCGATTATGGATAGTATTTCTACCACAGAATTCGATTTATTCAACAAATTTTCATTTTTCAAAAAATTAGTGCGAATCAAAGCATACATTTTACGTTTTTCAAATAATACACGCAGCAAAAATAAAATGTCCGGTCATTTATCATGCGAAGAATTAAACAAAGCCGAAATCAAAATAATAAAAATAGTTCAAAGGGAAGCATTTTTCAACGATATTCATTCATTAAAAAATCACAAGATGCTTTACAATCACGGTAAATTAAGATGTTTGAATCCATTTTTAGATAAAGACGAGGTACTTCGCATAGGGGGTAGGTTAATGAACGCAAACATACCTCAGGACAGCAAGCATCAAATAGTTTTACCCAATAATCATCCGATCACAAATCTAATCGCAACACAAGAACATTTCAATAATTTTCATTCTGGGTGTCAAACCACATTATTCGCGATTAGACAAAAAATTTTGCCGGGCGCAAGAGTCGTGCGACGAATAATACGATCATGTGTGACTTGTTTCCGAGTAAAACCGATATCTTTTGAACAGTTGATGGGAAATTCACCAAAACATCGGGTGAAACCGTCGAGCCCATTTACCTGCACTGGTGTAGATTTTGCAGGCCCAATAACTTTAAGGAATGGACACGGTCGCACTAACAAAACAATCAAAGGTTACATTGTCATATTTGTTTGCTTCACAACTAAGGCTGTACACATAGAGCTAGTCTGCGAGTACACTTCCGCCACCTTCTTAAACGCATTAAAACGATTCATTGCTAGACGCGGTAAAATTGGACACCTGTATTCTGATAATAGTATAAATTTCGTTGGCGCAAATAGGGAATTAAACACATTGAAACAGTTATTTGAATGACAAGATTTTCAAAATAAAATCATAAATCCACTAAGTAGTGGAGGAATCGATTGGCATTTTATTCCGCCAAGATCGCCTCACATGGACGGGCTATGGGAGGCAGCTGTAAAATCAGCAAAGAGTCATTTAAAACGTGTGATAGGAGAAACATTACTAAATGTTGAGGAAATGCACAAGGTGTTAGTAACAATTGAGTCATGTCTCAATTACCGTCCTCTTACTCCCTTATCCAATGACCCTTCCGACTTAGAGCCGCTAACCCCAGGCCACTTTCTGGTTGGAAAGGCGCTACGAGCGCCACCGGAGCCAAATATCACCGATCTCAGCATTAATCGATTGTCCCGATACCAATTGTATTTCTAACCTAATTCCTATACCTAATGGTATTCCTTTGACCAACTCTTCCAAAAGCCTTGTCTCATGGCCTCCAACATGAGACAAGGCTTTTGGAAGAGATGGTCAAAGGAATACCTCCACCAATTGCAGCAGAGGACCAAGTGGAACCAGCACCCAATCAAGCAACCAGAAATCGGAACCCTTGTGGTTTTAAAGGAAGACAACACCGCTCCATTACAGTGGCCAATGGGCCGTGTAAAATATTTACATCCCGGCAGCGACGGACATATAAGAGTACTCTTCCAACAAACAGTGCAATGGAGAAGTCAAGTGCAGCAGTGTAGGGCAATAATCGCCAATGCCTGTCCAAAGTGATGCACGAAATATAAGAATCTTGTTTCATATGTATTTGCTTTATCATGTTTTTTTAAATTTTCATCATGTATTCACGTATTTTTCTTATGGTATTTCTTAAATTTCTTAAACTTTTTTTTTTAATTTTTTAAAATTTCTTAAAGCATTCAAGGTGGGGAGTATGTTCACACCATTCTCTACCCCCCTTTTTTATTTTTTCATTGTTACCAACTACAGATGGTGTGGCATAACTACCAACCTAAAACAGCAGTAAAAGCGACCAGAGTTGAAAGGCGGCATTCACCAAAAGTCGCCATTCGGCTTTAGACGTGTAACACTATTTTACAATAAAACTATAAAATAAAACGACGCCAAGTTATATTATTTTTCTCACAAGAATCACACACAGTTTGTCCATAATTGCAAAAGACGCACAAAAATTTACAAATTTCAAAAAATCAAGAATGCCGTATTTACAAAGCTACAATTTTGAAAATTGAGAATTTGTGCGATTTTGTAAGAATATCAACTGATACCACGTTTTATCAAAATCCGTCAATTGGTTTGCCCGTAATTTCAAAAGGCCACAAAACACGCCAAATATTCACGCTAATACGGTAACTGATTTTCACTATCACTTTGTAAAAGTTGACCTGGCACGTCAGCATTTCGAAACGTGAAAATTAAAAAACAATGGCACGCGGCCGGAAAAAGGTTTTTAAAAACCACCCCTGCCCTAGAGCTTCAGCTATTTTGCATAGAAAACCGTAATGTTCACAAAGAAGTCAAGAGGCTAATATCTGCACTAAAATACGAAATGAGTGATGTCGTAACTGACTACAAAGACAACAAACAAACAGAAATTGACTATGAACAGCAAAAGAAGTTCCTACTAGAAGAGATAGAAAACCTAAAATCGAAACAGAATGTTGCACCCAATAATGTCTGCACCAAGTGCGAGACTGGGAAAATAAATGTGAAGCCTGAAGATGTAGACTTTACGGCCCTGAACATCAATACTTATAAGGAATTCTTGCCCGTCAGAGAGAAAACTTGGTCTCGAAAGAATTTTACAAAGACAAAAATAGACACGCTGCAGGGAGTAGCCGATCATCTGATCGTATTCTGTCATGTAGAAGCCACAAAGCGAGCAAGGTGGAGCAGAAGGATCTTTCCTTGAACCGATTCCCTGAGTTAACGGAAGGAGAATAAATAGCATGCTAAGGCGGAAAATACTGCTGCATCGAAGCTGCATCGAACAAGAAACCACGTTCAGAAACAAAGAGGGAGCCCATTTGAAGAAAAAGACAATCACTGCAGCCTACTTCGACCCAACGAGACAGGACAGGCGTAATAAGGACCTGTACAATACGATACAGGCAACAAGAGACTTGACCCACGAAAACGGAGGTGGAAAAGAATTGGCCATGATGTTCCCTCAGGGAATAAAGGCGGAATGCATGAGAAAGGTGATCGAAGCCCTCTAATCGAAGCTGAATCATAGGATCACAATAAAAACACACAAAAAAAACGAAGTAATAAAAGTCGAAAAAACAAGGAATTTTAGAAAGGGTGAAGCAATTATTGTAGAATGGTCAAACAAGTCATATGCGGACACATTAAAAAAAGAGGGTATAACAGACCCCAAAATGGGGTGTACATGGGGTGTAGATCCCAACACGTTCTGTATAGAACATACGTAATGTGCAAAAAACGGCGAGAGGAGATTTGATGATTGCCTACAGGGCCTACTCCTACAGGGACAACATGTTAGGACAGTGTGGAAGAAAAATTACAAACACTACACGTAAGAGACATAGATGATCTATCGTTAGAGAAAGATATAAGGAAGGCGATCCTAGCAGCAGGGTTTATACAAGCAGAGGAAAAACTGAAGGTTAAGCACTTAAGACCCGGATATAGGGGTATACAAACAGCCACTGTCTTAGCTCTAAAAGAAAACGTTCAAAAACTCATTGCAGAAGGGAAAGTAAGAATAAGGCTCAGCCACTGCAGGATACAAGAACGAATCGCGGCAGAACACTGCTACAAATGCTGGGGATACGACCATAAAGCCAGCACATGCAACGGGGAGAATAGAGCGGACCTGTGTCTAAAATGCTCGAGCAAAGCCCATAGAGCCCTACAATGTAACGAGGAACGCTACTACCCGCAGTGTAATGAAAATGGACAAACGCCCGGTAACAGGAATTTCAAGGCCTTCCAAAAAGCACTAGGATATGCTAGAAAGAAGTCGCAAGGTTCTAAAAATTCAATATCCCCCAACTAAATGCCGTTAGCAGCATCAATCCCCACGATATGGCATCTACAATCGCAGCTAAAGAAAAATGCGACTTTATTGTCCTTAGCGAGCCGAACATTGCAAAATGCAGAAAAGGTGGCAACCAAAAAACCTACAACAACCAATACCACCTAGCTTCTGTCATAAACGTTTCCAGAAACGTGTCTGTGACATCGTACCGTATCGGCTCTTGTTTTGTGTGTGTGAACGTGAAAGAGAATACAGTGGCTAAAAGCCAAAAGGGAAAACAAGCATGTGATACTCAAATAATACTTATTGGGGGAGTACAAAAACGAACAGACGAGGGGAAGAACTACAGGAATGGGTCGAGTAAATGGGTCTCACCATTCTAAACGACGGGAGAACACCAACCCAAGTCCGACATAACGGAGTATCATACATTGATCTTACCCTGATCAATGACGATATAGTTGCAAAAAACCCGCGGTGGTCGGTACTGAGAAACGAACTGTCGATGAGCGATCACCATTTCATTCTAACTAGAATACCTGCCACAAGCAAGAGGACAAGCAAGAGTGACAGCCTAGAAAATGATATCTTTTGAGAAGGATATAAAATCATGAGAGCCCAATTAAATGCACCAAACTTGAATATCACACTACCGCTGCAGGAACGTGAAGAAGTTTTCTACCAACTTTTAATCACTGGCGGGAAAGATTACCATCGATGGGATAGACCGCTGACCTCTTCCTCAAACGTCAACGACCTTAATGAATACGAGGTGATAAGGGCATGTAAAAAAAGAAAGTTGGGCAAGTCTCCCGGCACTGATGAAATACAGCCTGAAGCATTAAATGCAATTATAAGCAGTAACACGGAATACTTTGTAATACTCTTCAACTCCCTGCTGGAGTCGAACAGGATTCCCGATACATGGAAACAAAATTGGCTCAAAATTGGATCAAAATTGGACATGGATCAAAATTGATCCTAGTTTAAAAACCTAGGAAAACAGTAGACGATTAAATATAGACCAATATGTCCGTGAAATCGTACCGTACCAGCTGTTGTTTTGTGTGTGTGTGAACGTGGAAGGGTATACAGTGTCTATGTCAGCCCTAACTGCCCACACGCAATATTTGAACAAAGTCTGGTAGACCTGCAACAGGACCTGCTCAAAGCCAAAAGGCTAAACAAGCATGTGATACTCACGGGGGATTGCAACGCAAATAAAAAGGACATACGAGAGTAAGAACTGCTGAAATGGGCTGAGTCTATGAATCTCACCATTCTAAACGACGGGAGAACACCAACCCTAGTCCGACATAACGAAGTATCATACATTGATCTTACCCTGGTCAATGACGATGTAGTTGCAAAAAACTCGCGGTGGTCGTTCCTGAGAAACGAACTGTCGATGAGCGATCACTATTTCATTCTAACTAGAATACTTTCCACAAGCAATAGGACGAGAGAAAGGTGGAGACACGGTATTACAGACATCGTTACACAAAATAGGACTTTCACGGAAGAAATTAGTAACAAGAAAATTAACACGGAGAGCTGTGGGTAAAGCATATAGCAAAGAGTCGTAGAAAGTATAGTAGCAATAGGAAGAGTCTCTGGGTAAAGCATATAGCAAAAGCACACCACTCCCAAGGTGCGGAGAAGACTTCAAGTTGCCCTACAGTAGACATACTGTTTGGACCGTGTCTCACGAAAATCAAATTTTCCAGTTTGAAACGGGGCTGGTCTAATCACTTACCTGTTAGGGTCGCTCGCGTTTCCGCTACGGTCCTTCCGGCGCCTTTTTTAAGGGAGAAAATGAGGATAATGGGTGGAGGGATCCCTTAAAATAGGTGTCTTCTAGACGTTGAATGCCGCTGCAGCCCTTTGTGCTCGTGATTACACCCCTGGTTAACTTGCGCTAATAATTGCGTGCACGTGTCGGTCTAACTTGGCTTCGCGCCTCAACTCCGTTCCGCTCCCTTCTCACACTCGAAGCATACTAACCGAATAATATAAATTCGCGAAGTAAATTGATAAATCGCGTGATTTCGGCACAGGTCGATACACCTTTCCCCTTCTGTTGATCGGTGCCGAAATCGATTCAAATGTTAAATTAAAAATACAGATTTACTAAAATTGGCACGAACACATACAAAACCAAATTTCAGAAACAAAGCGTCAAAGAAGCCGGTTCCAAAGCAGCATAGAAGTGGAAGATAGAGGGAAAAGACGATCTGTCAATATCAGAGGCAAAGAAAAAAGTCTGGTCAAAATGTTGTGACAGCCTAGAAACTGACATCTTCGGAGAAGGATATAAAATCTTCCGAGCCCAATTAAATGCACCAAACTCGAAGATCACACTACCGCTGCAGTAACCTGAAGAAGTTTTCGACCAACTTTTCGTCACAAGCGGGGAAGATTACCATCGATGGGATAGACCTCTCACAACTTCCTCAAACGTCAATGACCTTAATGAAGACGAGGTGATAAGGGCATGTAACATGAAGAAACGTGAAGAAGTTTTCGACCTACTTTTCATCACTAGCGGGGAAGATTAACATTGATGGGATAGATCTCTCACCACTTCCTCAAACGTCAACAACCTTAATGAAGACGAGGTGATAAGGGCATGTAACATGAAGAAACGTGAAAAAGTTTTCGACCAACTTTTCATCACTAGCGGGGAAGATTACCATCGATGGGATAGATCTCTCACCAATTTCTCAAACGTCAACGACCTTAATGAAGACGAGGTGATAAGGGCATGTAACATGAAGAAACGTGAAGAAGTTTTCGACCAACTTTTCATCACTAGCGGGGAAGATTAACATGGATGGGATAGACCTCTCACCACTTCCTCAAACGTCAACAACCTTAATGAAGACGAGGTGATAAGGGCATGTAACGTGAAGGAACGTGAAGAAGTTTTCGAACAACTTTTCATCACTAGCGGAGAAGATTACCTTCGATGGGATAGACCTCTCACCACTTTCTCAAGCGTGAACGACCTTAATGAAGACGAGGTGATAAGAGCATTTAAAAAAATTAAGTTGGGCAATCCTCCCGGCCCGGATGGAATACCGCCTGAAGCAGTTAAGGCAGTTATGGGCAGTAACACGCAATACTTTGTAATCCTCTTCAACTCCCTGCTGAAGTCGAATAGGTTTCCCGTTACATGGAAACAAAATTGGATCAAAATGGATCAAAATTTGATCAAAATTGGACATGGATCAAAATTGATCCTAGTTGAAAAACCATGGAAAACGATTATATAGACCAATATGTCTGATCAATGTGCTAGCTAAGGAGTACAAAAATATTGTAAACCAGAGAATTCATGACGAAATTGAGACAAACGGGATTCTCCATAGAAATCAGTACGGATTTCTTAGAGGGAAAACCACAATTTGCGAGATAGAGCACGTCATCCACAATGTGGAGAAAAGGAAATGCAACAAGGCCAATAGAGTGCCCTTGTCCTTATTGACGTACAAAACGCCTTCAGTTTTGCCCGGTGGTAAATAATTCTATCCAAACTTGAAAAGAGCGGACTTAGTCGGTACCTAACCAATACCGTACAATTATGCTTCAGAAATCGCGTCATCCAGATAACATCCAAGATGACAAAGAAAATCCAGGGAGGTGTACCGCAAGGTTCGGTCCTCGGGCCAACCCTATGGAACGTGTTGTATGACGATGTCATGTCTGTGGATACCGAGGAGGGAGTTGTGTGCTGTTACTTAAGGTGTTAACGAGTCAACAGCTGTTACTTAAGGTGTTAAGGAGTTAACGAGCTGTTACTTAAGGTGAATGTAAGGCAAATACTATAGACAGGTGGATGACTCGTAACGAATTGAAAGTGGCCGTGAATAAAACCGTAGCAATAGTCCTAAATTGGAAAAACCTACCTCCTATAAAGTTTAGCATGGGAGGAGAAGATATCTAGCCCGTGCGACAGATAAAATATCTGGGGATGGTAATAGCTATCGTTCGGACGACATACCCACTATGAGTGCCAGAAGGCGAAACTTATGAGGCAGCATACTGCCTAATATTAGAGGTCCAGGACAACAGAAAAGGAAGGTGCTAGCGATGGCAATGGAGTCGATAGTGATGTACGGGGCTACGCTATGGGTCGGGGCGGCAAGACATGAAATATATAGGAAAAAAATCACGGACACCCAAAGATTATAGGTCTTGGGAGTATGCAGTGCATACCGCACAACATCTGCATATACCGCGGTCGTAGTGGTAGGCCTCGTACCGTTACACCTCCTTACCAAAGAGAGAAAGCGACTATATGAACTACACAGAATAATAACAATAACAGACCGGAAGGAACAGAGGGAAATGACTTACCCGAAGTGGCAGACAGAACGGGACCTCGCTAAAGTCGGAAGGTGGACCCATTGGATGATACCGGACATCAAGAAATAAGTATAGAGGAAGCATGGCTCGGTAAATTTCCACATTACATAGTGCCTTACAGGACACGGAGTTTTCTGCTCCTACACGGAGAGAATTGGAAAGAGGGCGAGTGAACAATACCGATAATGTACGGAACAAGAAGATCATACTCCAGAACACACAATATTCCATTGTGGGAATTGGGATAACGAAAAGGACAATGTAAAAAGAAATCTACCTGCGGGAGCCATGTCCCCGGAAAGCATAATAGGAAGCAAAAAGGACAGCTGGGAAAGTGTGGAGAATTTTGTAGAAGAAGTGATGCGGAAAAAGGCAAAAGATGAACTAGAAGAACAGAGCAGATAAAGAGGCGACAACTGAGAAAAGGATATTAAGACCAAACCTGTAGGACGTAAGCCTGAAAGGCGGAAAAACTGCAGAAGAGAAATAAAGAGGAGATGGTTTTTGTGAGTATGACTGCCTCAGAGGGCTGGTGAGCCCCACACTCCCCAAAATTGAAACCATAGTTGAGGTTCGTAAAAGCATTTCCTCTCCTCTGTGAAAAAAAGTCTCCGGTATCACCATAGAATTTACACTCATTTACATACACACAACGTTTTCTTTAATTTTCGTTCTCATTTTGCAAAGAAAAAAAATTCTGTCACTTTTTAATATTGAGCTCTTGATTGTGTTTATTTTATTTATTTTTTATGTAACCTAGCGATATTGAATATTGTGCCATTACCCAAGTTATGTGGTAATAAAACAAAAAGTGGCATTTCTCGTACTAAAAAATGTGCGCCAAGATAATACTTTTAATGCATGAGTTATAAAAAATATATAATTCATATTTGTATACCGATCGTGAGAATTTAACTTGCAGTTTTTTTTGAGGATTCGTCTTGCATAATAATTTTAAATTATTCACTTACATTATTAACTATTTTTCTATTAAAAAATTATTAAACTGTATAACTATATAATATTATTAAACCATAATTCTTCTCGTGAGTGATAAATATTGCTAGTCAAATATTTCATACCATTAGCCAAGTTTGTTCATTAATTACCTTAATGATTTGCTCCTCGAAAACGTGTGAGATGCAAAAAACTTTTATTTTTTGTTCCATTGCAAATACCGTTACCACTAATACTAACTATTATTTGAGTAAATATTTGACAGAATACAAAAAAAAAAACAGATAAAAATTCCATTATCCAACAAAAGCAACAAAATCCCATTTCACTAAGTATAAATGATTCGCGTCTTTTTCAGCAATAAATCACTTCGCGAAAGTATCTAGTTAATCATTTTTCAAATGAAATAAACTTACTTTTTGATCTAAACATTATTCACTAATTCCAACTCATACACACACTACCAGAATTGTAAAGATAGCTCGAGCAGCCTTTTCATACCCAGTGAATCTTTAAGTACAGTTAATGCTTGTTTATTCAACTGATGACTAGTCAGTAACCACTTGTATATTATAGCTCAACCCTTTTCAACGTCTATAGGATTTCATTAACAAAGCCATAGAGGAACTTTGTTTTTTACAACTTGAGTTTGCATTGTTTATTCTGTGTTTATTTGTGCATAGTTGATTGGTACGATTGGCTTGTCAATTAGGTATTTATTTAATTTCGTAAATTCTATTGCGATTGCAGCGATGGCGCGCCATTTAATTAAATTAGCAATTTAAAGTAAACGCAGGTAATTATTATCATGCGGCCGGCAATTGTCAATTAATTTAATTATTGTTGAACACCGAATCATCGAGGGAGCCTCAAAATTAGGTCTACTCAATATTCAACATTTCTATATCTATACATACATCTATTATAGATATACCTGTATGTACCCATATACGTAGTTATGTATGGCGTGTAGTTAGATGTGCGTATGTGCATAATTGCTGCTTTTATGTTGCAAGGATATTTAGTTAAAGGAGACGCTACATTTAACTGGATAAGGCTCCTCTTCTAATCGTAATTGCTTAAAAAGATTATTTGTCTGCGTTGATAAAGAATGTCATTATTATGGATTCGTTTCTTTCGAATCTTATGATTTAGAGTTGAAATATGAATGTTGTTTGGACCGTGTCTCCCGAAAATCCAAATTTTCCAGTTTTAAAACAGGGCTGGTCTAATCACTTACCTGTTAGGACTGCTCGCGTCTCCGCCACGTGTGGTCGTCCTTCCAGCGCCTTTTTTTAAGGGAGGAAATGGGGATAATAAGTGGAGGGATTCCCTTAAAATTGTTGTCATCCAGACGTTGGATGCCGCTTCAGCCCTTTGGGCTCGTGATTAGACCCCTGGTTAATTTGACTCAAAACGAGAAACTTGCGTGCACTTGTCGGTCGAGCTTCGTTTGCTCTTCGATTCTTGTCTCTACGCTTCATGCACTCGAAACATACTGCCGCAAAAATTTTAATTCGCGACGGAAATAATAGGTAAATCGAGCGATTTCGGTCCTGGTCCACACATGTCGACAAATGTTGAATTAAAAATGCAGATTTATTAAAATTGGCGCGATCTTGTTTTTCTGTGGAACCCCAGAATGGACAATCGTTAACTTCATTTAAACCTATTCTTTTCGTCAGAATATTTATTTTCTTTAATTTTATATAAACTTTTACTCAGTTTCAATATATATTGCCCAATAGGTATATTGTGACCGTTCTAACCTTCGGCGCTCTCTTACTCAAGGCTTCGCGTGCCACACCCTGGAAACTGTGTTGACCCACAGGCAAATTGAGTAGTGTAGCCAGATATGGCAAAACAAACCAGCAGCGTCTGTCCCAGAATGGGCGGCTGTAAACAGGAACAGGACTCGCTAAAACGTTCGGCAAGCGTGGCGTTTAAATGCCAAACTCCTTCCACAACCCACATGAAATGTCGACATTTAAAACAGAAATACCGCAGGCGAGTAGAGCCAAGTGCTCAGAAACTCATGCTGATACATCAGCCAGCCTCGAGGTTTCTGGGGGAGGCAAAACCTCGACACTAGCAGATAAAAGACGGAAAACAAACATACAACATTCGCACAATGAGACTCGAAAAACACCTACTAAGTCTAGAAAGCGAACTCCAAAACATTAAATGGGACAAACTAGGAATTAGCGAGACTCGACAAAAAGGCGAAGCCAACACGATTCTGAAATCTGGACATATGAGCTTTCAGAGAAATTCCAAAACAAACCATCATATCGGAGGAGTAGCGATCATGGTAAACAGCAAGAGAAAACACCTGATAAAGCTATATCAGACCGCGTTATTTACATTATACTCCAATTGAACAAGAGATACAGATAATACAGGCATATGCACCCACATCAACATCAACAGACGAAGATATCGAGCAATCCTATAAAGATCTGACGATGGCAAATACCAAGAGAAAACTAAGTTCAAGGTTATAATCGGGGACTTCAATGCTAAGATAGGACGTAAAACTGCTACAGACGGCCCATTTTGGACTAGGCACGCGAAATAATAGAGGCGAAATGTTGATTGATTTTATGAACAAAGAACACATAAACTGCATGAACAAGTTTTTCAAGAAACAACATCAGAGAAAATGGACATGGAGAAGTCCGAATGGTGCAGTTAAGAACGAAATTGATTATATACTCACTACGGATAGACAGCCCTGTACCAATGTATCAGTTATTAGCCGTTTTAATAGCGGAAGCGACCAAGCTCTTCGTCCATCAGAGATTCAGATTAAAGGCAAATTGGAAGAATACAATGCCCAAATCAACAAAAAACTAGAACCAACTAAAGATCTGAAAAATATGGGTCTAAATGAGTTATCGGGAAAAATCACTAGCAGCATACAAGTAGCAGCAAAGAAAATATGTTACATGGCAGAAAAAACTAATAAGAAACTCGGTCCTGATAATGTCCTGTGAGTATGCCTACCAAAGTTCTGATTTCTCTTCAGGAGCATCTGATGGAGAAACCGCATGGAGAAACAGATATAATGAATACTGTCAAACAGAGAAAAACAAGCTACTTTGGACACATAATGAGAAGCGACAAATACAGAGCGCTTCAAGTAATAATTGAAGGAAAAATAGACGGAAAAAGTACGCCAGGCAGCAGAAGGATTTCATGGCTGAAAACCTTGCGACGAATATGACTTCAGTTGAACTGTTTCGAGTTGCAGTGGATAAAGTGAGATGGGCTAATATGATCGCTAACGTCCTGAGAGGATAAGGCACATCGAGAAAGAAATGGATGAATACTTAAAGAAGTAATATGCAATATATTGCCGCTTCTAAAATTTACTTTCTTAATAGAAAATTAAAAATAATATTTGTAATTTAATTTAAATTAATATGTAAGTTATATAATATTTAAAATATTATATTTATTATCATTCAATTAAAGCTTTTTATATCTGCTTTATACTACGTATATGGTTGATGTTCTAGTTATTGTTATTGTGTATGAAGTAATTATGCGCATGGGTATGTATGTATAGGAATATTTTTCAGGATTTACTGTTTTCTGCAACGGACTCCAGCAAAGCTGTTAATTTCGAAATGCGCGAGCTGTAAGTAATACGTTCGCGTGGAATTCAATGTGGAAAAAAAACTCCCAACAAAGTGAAACATTTAAATTTTGAATGGTTGCACACGGAACGTACAAAAAGTTACTTTCAAATAGACGCAATTTTATTGTTTGATTCCTTTTTATTAAAACCACTGGCGAGTGAAACGGAATTAACATCGTAATAACACAAAGCTCGATTGAAGATCAGGGGGAAATCGAAGGAATATCGACGGATGTAGATTAAATGTAATGATGCTCGCGCTAACTAGTAGATATCCCGGGCGTGTGGCTGTTCTCAACTCGTAGGAGCATTTCCAAACGAGGCGGTAAATCAGCGTCCGTAAACAGACACTTCATTTGGTCGAGGGAAAAAATAATAAAAGGGGGAAAAAGAGAGAGAATTGCGACGCTTTTCGACGCTTTTGTTCCGACCGGCCGCCGAACCTCATAACAGCCATTAGGTTATCGTCGTGACTTATTACCGGTTTTATAACCGGGTCCAAATCGAACCATACCACCTGCGACTTCATTTCAATAAAATATGACGGCCAGCTTCCTGAAAACCGAATTCAATTACTATACGGAAAGAAATACTCGCGCACCGATAGTAGACCCTAAATAACCCAACCAGTTATAAAGTCTTTTCGTCTTTTTAATAGCGAATATTCTGAAAGATATATTTATATAGTACTTGCGGTATAATTTACTTCGGGCATGCTTTGGCTTCAAATTTACATTTCAACTTTTATATGAAACTTTGCATGGTATAAACACGTTTACATTCAAACGGAATTTAAAATAAGACTCCCGTTGTTGTGAAATTGATTCGGTCGTGTGTATCGAATATTTAACTGAGTCTTAGTTTTAATATTTTCATTAAAATTTTAATTTCGCTTCAAGTAATCCTTGATACAATTGTGTTTCCATTCCTTTGTAAATTGCGTCCCAACAATATTCAAATAAACGCAAAAAAGTATGATATATAATCTCCGAGAATGAATACAAGTCATGAAGAGGATCAATAAGCATTTAACAGCTTGATTCCATTTCCAATTTTCAATTAAGTTTGAATAAATAAAATCCAATGCAGCGTTTTAATAATTAAAAAAATCTTTCAACTTATGTATAATCAAAAAAATACGACATATTTATACTGATTAAATTTTAGGAGCTTTAAAAAACTCATTACATCGGGTTCAACATATGGCGGCGAGGTCTCTAACGCGAATTCGGTTACAAAGAGCTGCGTTCCCCTGGGTAAACTAGCTGAACTGACCGCTCAACTTGTCTCTTTCTCGGAGATCTATGAGCACGGTCGGATTGACCACCGCTTCGTTATTGTTCGTTGCTTTATCGCCGATTTTCTTTATTATCTCAATTATATTAAATAATGTTTTTTTCAAATAGTTATATATTGTATATTACATATATCAAAAGCTAAATTTACGAGTTATGTTGCTCAGTTGCTATCTGATTACAATTTCTAAAAATGCTAAACTTAATAAAGATGGAACAAAGCTTGAATATATAAATATACTCAACCTTTCCGGAACTCTATAATACTAATGAGTCTTTTTAGGACTGCCAAAAACAAATCTCGTATGAAATTTGTCAGTTATTCTATAGCTTTCAGTCCACCTTCGTGGCACTCAACAAAAACCATAAAAATAACATTGATTTTTAAGATCATGTCTTACCGATACCTTGAGTGGATAGCCATCTGTGGACGCGTTTCGAGATTTATCTCTCATCAGCACAGCTTTGCTTCCATGAACAATATTTTGTAAATCACTCACTTAAAATCCCATGTGTTGATTAGGGTTAGATGTTTTTAATTTTGACATTTTGTGAGAGAGACATGAACATAGCAGGTTATTGATATAAATGATAAATTTTGAATTGGTAAAACCATACAACATTATAGATAATCAGATAAACTTAATAAAGATGGATTTATCTGATTATCTATAATGTTGTATGGTTTTACCAATTCAAAATTTATCATTTATATCAATAACCTGCTAAGTTCATGTCTCTCTCACAAAATGTCAAAATTAAAAACATCTAACCCTAATCAACACATGGGATTTTAAGTGAGTGATTTACAAAATATTGTTCATGGAAGCAAAGCTGTGCTGATGAGAGATAAATCTCGAAACGCGTCCACAGATGGCTATCCACTCAAGGTATCGGAAAGACATGATCTTAAAAATCAATGTTATTTTTATGGTTTTTGTTGAGTGC
This sequence comes from Phosphuga atrata, assembly GCA_944588485.1. Taxonomy (NCBI): domain Eukaryota; kingdom Metazoa; phylum Arthropoda; class Insecta; order Coleoptera; family Silphidae; genus Phosphuga; species Phosphuga atrata. Next base: position 4,895,112 of record OX155900.1, read on the forward strand.
CACGAAGGTGGACTGAAAGCTATAGAATAACTGACAAATTTCATACGAGATTTGTTTTTGGCAGTCCTAAAAAGACTCATTAGTATTATAGAGTTCCGGAAAGGTTGAGTATATTTATATATTCAAGCTTTGTTCCATCTTTATTAAGTTTATCTGATTATCTATAATGTTGTATGGTTTTACCAATTCAAAATCTAAAAATGCTGTTCGAAGCAAATATGATAACACATTTTTATTAATATTTATACTATTATTTATATAAATATAAAATAAACAATTTTATAAAAAATTTAATTTTTGATTATATAATAACAATATGTCTATTATTCATAATCTTGGCCTCATGTACCGTTAAGTGTTGAGGTTTTATACATTTAATTTAGGTTAATTTCCCTGATCATTCACTTTTTGTCTCCAGGTGATCCTTTCTTCTGCCAGTATTTCCGAGTCTCTTGTGCTTAAGCCTTTTTCTTTTAGTAATTCATCCAATTCTTCATCCCACTCTTTCCTAGGTCTTCCTCTTCGTCTATTGCCACTTTTCTGTGCTGTCCGTACTTTCCTGACTTGCCGGTTTCTGTCTAGCCTTTTTAGATGCCCCCACCATCTCAGTTGTGCCTTTTGTATGTATTTCCTCGTACTTTCTACTTTTAGGTCCTCCCGTATTCTCTCGTTTCTTATCTTGTCGAGTAGTATGATATTTGCTGTTCTTTTCAGATATTTCATTTCAGCTGCTTGTATTTTCTTTTGTATTTTTTCTGTTGTTACCTATGATTCACAACCATAGAGTAAGATAGGCATGTAGATTCTTTTCTATACCTCGAGTTTTGTTCTAACACTTATTTGTTGTTAGTTTATAAAACCAATTCTCATGCTGTGATAGAGTTTGGTCGTGTTTGCTATTCTACTATTAATTTCTGTTTCATAGCTCCCTGCTTGGTTAATTGTTATTCCGAATTATTTGATGTAATCTACTTGTTCTATAATTTTTCCTTTTAATGCCGTGTTGACTTGTTTTGGCATGTTAGAGAACACCATGGTTTTAGTTTTTTTGCACTTATTTTCATCCCTTTTTCTTCTAATGCTTTTGCCCATGTTTCTGCATTGTGTTGTAATGCCTCTTCGCTGTTTGCAATTACTACGATGTCATTCGCAAATACACATTCCCTGATGTTTATAGATTGCATTCTGTTGTATTCTGCACTTATTTTCTGGTTTTATTACTGCGTTCTTTTAATATTTCGTTTAGATATAGGATGAATAACAGTGGACTGAGCACCCCTGCTTGTCTAACTCACTGTGTGGTAATGAATTTATCTGGTTCTTCGTACAATACTCCCACAATATTTGAACTATTTTTATACATTGATTTTATTGCCTCAATTAGGTTATCGTCTATTTCGTATTTTCTTAATGTTTTCCATATGTGATATCGGGGAACTTTGTCAAACGCCTTTTCAAGATCTGTAAAACATAGGTATATTGCTTTGTCATACTTTCGGTACTTTTCTGTTATGTTTCTTATAGTGAATATGTGATCTTGCACAGTCTAGCCGGGCCGAAAACCGCTTTGGGTTTCATGTAGTTTTCTTTGCGTGCGTAATTTGCATTCTTAGTCTTTCTTCTAAATTTTTTTCATACAATTTGCACGCACTGCATAGGAGAAATATTTCTCTGTAATTTTCACATTCCCTTCTGTCTCCTTTTTTATATATGGGTATTATTACTGAGCTCTTCCAGTCATCCGGGACTTCTTGTGTTTTTCAGGCCATGTCGTACAATAGTTCAGTACCTTTATCTCCCATATATTTTAGCATTTCGGTTTTAATATTATCCAGGCCTTGCGCTTTTCCATTTTTGAGTGTTCTTATCCTTTCCTGTACTTTATGTAGTTGTATACCATTATTTGTGCTTGCTGTTGCATGTTTTGTTTCTGTTTCAATTTCAATTCTTTCTTCGTTTGTTGACTCCAACATTTCTTTAAAGCATTCTCCCCATTTTTTTATTATTTTCGATGTTTCTTCTAATATTTGGCCTTCTTTATCTTTTAACAGTTTTCACTTTATCTCGTCTCATGTTCTTGGGTACTTTGGAGAAGAGTTTTTGGTTGTTCTTGCTATTATACTCAATTTTTTTTCCAAATTCTTCACACTCCTTGTTTTTAGCTTGTTTTACTTTTTCTTTTACATCTTGCCTTATTGTTTTGTATGCAGCGTATGTTTCTACTGTTTTTCGGCTAAAGGATTCTTTCCAAACTTTCTTTCTTGTCTTGTCAATCTGTTTTATTTCCTTGTTCTTTTTTTGCTTCCTCCTGTTATTGTAATTCCCCAGGCCTTACTTGCAGAGTATTTTAGTATTTCTTTGAATATTTTCCATTTTTCTTTCAAGAGTTCCTTTTTGTATCTCGTATTGTCTTGTCTAACCTAATTTGAATATTCTGATAGTTTTTTTACCTTACTTATTCTCTTTTTTGTCTAAAGTCTCTCTTCTTCTTCTTTCTTCTTTTTGAGTTTTGCGCTCACTAAATAGTGGTCTATGCTTAGTTCTGCTCCTCTATATACCCTTACATCCTTTATATCTTTCTTTTGCTCTTTTTGTGTCAGAATAAAAAGAATTATTTTTTTCTGTGATGAATGTACAACTTCTTTTAAACAAGTTCCACAATTGCTCCGGAAAATTAGTGTACTTGTAGACGAAATTAAATCGATGAAAGACGAAATAAAACTTCTGAAGTCCAATTCCGGTAATGTGTTAAATACTGTATCTTTATATAATGAAATCCATGAAAGATCAAGAAAATCTAAAAATATTCTTATTCATAACCTCCAAGAAAGTAATCACCAGGATCATAAAAACATAATCGCTCATGATGTCGAAAAAGCCGTTGAAATTTTAAACCTGTTTGAAGCTGTCGATTTGAAAGTATATCGACTGGGTCGTCCTGGAAATAAGCCCAGACCATTGAAAGTTACACTTTGCAGCGAGGTAAATGTATTACCATGTTTAAGAAACAAACGTAAAATTGCTACATCTCACCCAAACATTAGAATTAGTGCAGATCTAACATTTATGCAAAGAGATCATATCAAACAACTACACAAAGAGCTAGACGATAGAAAAAGTAAGGGTGAAACTAATATTAGCATTCGCTACTTTAACGGTATTCCTAAAATAATTAATTCCCATAACAGATCGACTGACATGCATTCTAAAACGTCTAAACTCCTCATTTAAGATCTACTGCCAAAACGTTGGTGGAATTCGTACTAAACTTGTCTCTTCAATGCATAACGTTAATACGTGTAGCTATGACATCATTATTCTTGTTGAAACTTGGCTAAACAATGAAATTGTTGATGCTGAACTTCAGTTTACAGACTTCACTATATACAGACAAGATCGCTGTGCAAACACCAGTAATAAAACCAGGGGTGGTGGAGTACTCATTGCCGTACGTAAACATTTATCTATTAAATTATTGAAGACCTCGGCAGGAAATATTGAACAATTGTTTGTTAGTTTAAGACATGGTCAAGACAGATTTATTATTGGGGGAGTATATATCCCTCCTAAGTCAAATTTGGTAATTTATCAGGACCATATTGAAAGTATGAATTATGTAATATAAATCCAGATCATGAGTTACTGATTTTTGGTGACTATAACATCCCAGATTTAATTTGGATAGCAGGTAATGATGGTCTGGAAGGTGTATGCCCTGATACATCTGTTGGAAAATTTGTTATTGATAATTTTAGTGCTCTAGGGTTAAACCAATTGAACAAACTACCAAATAATAGTGGTGTGTTTTTAGATCTTGTTTTCTCCCATTGAACAACAATAGATCTAGCATTAGCCGATGATTTTCTTGATAATGTGAATTATCATCATAATGCCTACACCCTTGTATTAAGTACCGCTGATGCTGATAAATCATTACAATTTGATAATTATTACTACGATTTCAGGAATATGAATAAAACTGGTATAAATGATTATCTTGCATTAGTGGACTGGGATTTTATGTACAGGCTGAATGATGTTAATTTTGCAGTTCAATTTTTCTATGAAATATTATATCATGGTATTAATCTTTATGTTCCTATCAAGCGTTTCAAAACGTCAATTTTCCCTATTTGGTTCTCTCATGAGCTGAAATCCCTAGTTTTCTAAAAGAAAATATTACATAAGGAATTTAAAAGAACAAATGATCAAGGCAGTTATAATGAATTTTGTCAATACGTTCCCATTCTAAAGAACTTAGTACTTTGTGTTATCAACGATGTTTGGAAAAAATAGAAATCGATGTTCAACAGAACCCTAATTCTTTTTGGAGACACATTTCAAACCTGCGTAAATCATCATCATACCTTCATACTATGTATTTAGATGATATTATTAGCTCCAATGGTAGTGAATCAGTTAACTTATTTGCACAACACTTTTCCAAAGTTTATACTCGCACTGACTGTAGAATAACTAATTTCACCAGTACCAATACCGTTAACGTCAATAAAATCAATATTGGCTTAACTGAAGTATTCAATAGCATCCAGAACTTGAAACTCAATTACTCCAGTGGTCCAGATGGCATACTACTAATATTATTAAAAAACTGTGTTTGCTCTTTAGCTACACCAATCCATTATCTGTTTAATTTGTCCCTCAATTGTGGTGTTTATCCTGACTATTGGAAAAATAGCTACATCACCCCTATTTTTAAATCTGGTGATAGGGAAAATATTTCAAATTACAGAGGAATAAGCATTCAATCTGCAATACCGAAATTGATGGATAAACTAGTTACCTGTGAGCTTACATGGACATGTAAAAACATAATAGTTTCTAAACAACATGGTTTTAGCTTAGGAAAATCAACTTCCACAAATTTACTCTCTTCCAAGCAATATTTGTTGGATGCTTTGGAGAAAGGTATCCAGATAGACTCTGTCTACACGGACTTTTCCAAGGCATTTGATAGAGTTAACCATTTGATACTGCTGGAGAAATTGAAAGCATTAGGCTTTGGGACTGACATTTTGAATTGGATGGAAAGTTATCTAACTCATCGCTATCAATGTGTCAGAATAAACAGTTATATTTCAAATACAATTCCTGTTGCCTCTGGTGTACCACAGGGCTCACATTGTGGTCCCTTATTATTCAACCTGTTTGTGAACGATATAGGTGACAATCTTCAACATTTTAAATTTATAATGTTTGCTGATGTTCTTAAATTATTTCTCCCTATTACTGATATATTAGATAGTCAAATTCTCCAGAACGACTTAGATATATTGTTTGATTGGTCCATTACAAACAATTTACAACTCAACATAGAGAAATGCCACATTATCACTTTTTCGAGATCAAAACATCTTCTTAACTATGATTATAACATCAATGGTATGGCTCTTGATAGAGTCGACGGGATAAAAGACCTTGGGGTTATAATTGACCAGCAATTGTCATTCAAAGGTCACATGAATAATGTTTCTGCAAAGAGTAGTAAAATGTTTGGGTTTCTGATGAGGAACGGCAAACGATTCTCTTGTAATACACTCAAAACGTTGAACTGTTCTTTGGGAAGACCTCACTTGGAATACGCCTCCACAGTGTGGTCTCCTTATTATAAATGTGACATTTCAAAAATTTAAAATGTTGAAATCAGATTTCTCAAATATATTTCATTCAAAAATGTATATTTTGTATATTTCGTTCCGAAATGTATATTTAACACGTCTTCATGCAGACTTGTTATTAGTATATAAAATCCTATCTGGAGGAATTGATTGTCCGTTTCTTTTGAATCAAATTAACCTTCATGTTACTTCTTATAGAACTAGCAACCCTCCACTATTTTTAATAAAAAATCATAACACGAATTTCGGTTACAACTCGCCTGTTTCTCGAGGTTTAAGATGGTTTAATAAATATAATATAGATCTATTTGTTAAATCTTTAAGTATATTTAAAAACTCAATTAGAAATATAAGCTTAGATTCTTAGATTAGTGCACTGTAATATTATAATTAGTGTAATTACTTGTAAATGGTGAATCCGTTTGAATAAATAAATAAATAAATAAATATAGCCTATTATAAATTTTTCGTTTCTTCCTTGTTGTTTCCTTGTATACTTGTGGTAGTCTTCATGTTGGAAGAATGTATTTTGTATTACTAGCATGTTTTGTATACACAAATCTATTAGTCTTTTGCCATTGTTATTCTTCGCGCTTTCCCCAAATTTTCCCATTGTTCCTTCTGTTCCTTCTATATTTTTGCCGAATCTTGCATTGAAATCTTCCATAATGATGGTTGCGTGCCTCTCGTTTTCATATACTTCTTGAAGTTGTTCCCAGAATTCATCTTTCTCACCTGTTTTTTCGTTCTCCCCTGGTCCATAGATTATTATGATTTTTGTAGTTTCTGGTTTTGTGATCCTTATCCCAACCGTCATAATTCGTTCGTTCACTGCTTTCCATTCGGTTAATTTTTCTTTATATTTTGGGCTCAGTATGCACCCTACTCCTCCCGCTGCTCTGTTATTCATGCTTACTCCGCTATACATTATTTCATGGTCTTCTATTCTCATTTCCCCTTCCCTTTTTCTTCGTTTTTGCTATTGCTAGTATTTCTAGTTCTGTTCTTATAAATTCCTCTCTAAGTTCGTTTTCCTTTCTTGTGATGCTTCTAATGTTCCAAGTCCCGATCTTTATGTATTTTTAAATTTTTCATTTCCTTTGCCGTTTTGTTTACTTACCGTTTTGGTTTTGTACCTTTTTCGTGCCTGTTCTCCATTTGTTGTGTTCCCGTCTGCATCTGCCTTTTTTGGTTTCTGATATTCCCAGGATATCAAGTCCTGCTTTCTCGAATTCTTCCTCTAGTTCTTTTTCCTTGCCTGCTAAGCTTCTGGTATTCCATGTTCCTACTTTCCATATTCTTTCTTTCCCTTCCTTTTTATTTCTGGTCCCATGTCCTTTTCCTTTTTCTTTGCCGTGTTCGTCAACTTATGATCATTTATTGTAGTTTTTAGTTTTTTGAATCGTCAAATGTTATGTTGTATTGTTTTGTTTTATTTTCTTTTTCTAGCCCTCCCTTTTCTTTATTCCATTTCCATACCTTGCCGTCTATGAACAGTTTCTGGTAGCCGCTTTTAACTTCTTTTCCTCTTTCCCTTTCTTCCCATGGCTTGGTCCTGATGAGCATTATCATTATCATTATCGATGTCTCTTTCTTGTTTTGTCATGTCATTATTAATAAATAACTTTTCTCCTCTTGTATTCTTTAATATGTTCTTGTTCTTCATTAACGCCATTTTCTCTTCAAGATTCTCCAGTTCTACTAGGTAAATTTCTGGTCCCATTTTATGGGTAGCTTTGATCTTCGCCTCAGTTTCTAGCTTTCCCCTAATGAAGTCGCTTATTCTTTCTTTAATTTCCATTGGTTTGTTTCCATTTACAGAAAGACCTGATGTTATTATGTTGTTTCGTCTCTTATCTTTTTCTAATTGTTCAAGTCTTGTATTTGTATCTTTTAACTCCTTTTTAATCTCTATATATTCCTTTTTTATAATACTAATCTTTCTTTAGATCCTCATTTACTTTCTTTATTTCCATTATTTCTCTATTATTTTTGTCCTGGTCTAGTCGTATTTGATTCACATCCGCTTTCAAATCTTTCAGTTGATCTAATATTTTATCTATTTTTTCCTCGTACTTTTGTATAGATTTTGCTGGTAATCTGATTGTTTTTCTGCTTTTGGAGAAGGATTTTGTTTCATCTTCACTACCCTCCTTTTCAATTTCTCTCTTCCTTTTGCCTCCATTTGATGATTGAATATCCGAGTAATGCATTTTCTGTTACTCTTGTTGATCACTCTTGTGGATCGACTCCTCGGAGTTATTGCAACTTAACCTAATCTCTTCGCCACTTTTACTAACTGCTTTGATTTTCATACTTTCCTAGTTTGTGCTCTTTATCTACTTTATTTTTTCACTTTATTCACTTATCTATTTCTTCTTATCTATTCACTTCTATATCTTTATTTGCTCGTCACGTCCTAATTTTGGATTTAATAACGCAGATATTTCTTTTGTTCTGTCACTTACTTTGTAATAATTTTTTGCCAACTATACAATTGTATATATAAAAGTAGAGAAATCACATTGATCCACCAGTCGCAGGAAAATATAGGGTCTTCCAATACGATATTTCATTTTGATATCTAAAAAAAAAACTTTTTTAGAGAATTTTTAAGCGAAATCAGGCGGTGAAGCTGATTTCTGCTCGAGGTGCCCCTGCATAGGTACGTCGATTAGATTCTGCAGTACAGAACTGAACAACAAGATAAAAGATGACAGCGTCGCTGAACAGACTGCGGGTGGGAGTTGCAAGTTTACGGGACAACTTATTTAAGTGGCATTTTCCAACCAAAACTGTCCTATGTGATTGTGGAGCAGTTCGACCTACACAGCACCTCTTATGCTGTTCGTTGTGCCCATCCAGCTGTACAATGAAAGATTTGACTCAAGCTTATCCAAGTGCTATACAAGTGGCTAAGTTTTGGGAAGGAACTGTTTAAAATTACAAATTTTATTTGTGAACTTGTGCCCATTTTATGTATGTTTTCATGTTTTGTACTTCTGACACGAATAAATAAAGAAATTGGATGTTTATTTAATTTTAAAGAAGAGGGTATGCTATTAATAATGGAAAACAAAATTTGACCAATGGCCGCCAAGGAGCATACTTGCCGCACTATATTCTTTTGCGTTAATGTCCAATTCGCACACTTGCAGCCTCAATGCCCTCAATAACTTCATGAATTCCAGATATATCTCAAGATCTCGGTGCTCAATTGTGATCGCCTCTTCGAGAAATCGCACTTTTTTGGTCAGGAATTTTTTCAAGCAAAAGAGCGATACTATATAAGGATACTATACTATCTTTATTTGTGTGGCACGTAGCGACGTCTTGTTTAAAATAAACGTCGTCCACATCAATACCTTCCAATTCCGGTCATACAAAATCAATAATCATCGATCGATAGCGCAATCCATTCACCGTAACAGTTGATCCAGCCTTATTTTCAGAAAAGTTAGTTCTAATGACCCCGCCAGACCAAAAACCGCATCAAACGGTCGCATGTTGATGAGATTCTTTGTGGCAGATTTTGTTTCGCTCGGGAGGATAAGTAAAATAAATTAACGTCGTCGTAGTTTAATTTTATATTAAACAATAGAATCTTAAAAGTAAAGTAACATTAAATGGTGAACAAAAGAAAAGTGAATATAAACCACGTGTTAAAACTTGCTTGTTAGTACTAACGACTGACTAATGCAACAGACTGGACGCGACTGCTCGTCTAGAGCGACTACTACCTCGACTACAGTCGATGCAGTGATTAAGTTCATGTCGCAGTGTTGCCAACTAAAGAACTACATATATAATAACTTGGCTCGTTGCCAACCTAAAACTAACTAGCGAATTTATTTACCTCAACACATGTCGAGGAAGGAGAGGCTTTGCACCAATAATTCTTGGATTTTCCGAACCTCAAATGCTACAATTCTGCTTTCTAACATAGCCTTCGAGGTGAAAATGGGCGTCATCACTCAAAATTATTTTTCGATGAAATTCCGGATCAGTTTGATGCATTTAAATGATGCATTTAAAGGGATTTTAAGACACGAGTTTGTTGATGGTTTGTAGGCGTGAGTTCTTGTGGTAACTAAACTTTAATAGCCTTAAGGCCTAGGTCGTTATGCAAAATACGGTGTAATACCGTTTGTGGAATGTCCAATTCCAAAGATCGACGCGAAATTAAAAAAGCTGGGTTTTCCAGGATTATATTCTAATAACACTATGGGTTATATTCTCAGTTGTTCTTGAGCGACGTGCAGAAGGTCGGTTCTGTTGCTGGCCGAGACGGTGCTTGAAGGTACGACGAACCAAAAATTCTTTAGTTTTGCGAACTGTGACAGCAAAATTTTCGTCATTTTTTTTTAGTGAATTTTAATCATTTCCGTGCGTTGTTGAAGCGTATATCGTTCCATTTTTATTAATGGCGTAGTTTTTGCTTGTCATCTATCAAGTAGTTACTGGTTGATTTATGACAACTGTTAACATGGCGGGCTATTGAAAATGAAACCTCTTGTTGGAAAACCCTTTACTCTACCTGCCATTCTCGCTAATTTATCAGCAAAGCAAACTCGTTGTTTTTATAACAACATCTAAAGATGTATTTCTTTCACATTTGAAGAAAATATTTTATAATCGCAAGCGTAAGAATTGTGTTTCTACCGTTAGCGTTCATTTATTGGTAATTGATACTTCACTTGTTTTTTTATGGAGAATACTAAAGCACTTTCTATTTGCTCTTAACCACGAAACAATTACAGCTTTAGTGGAAACCCTTGTATCATTTATTAACAGCAAATACAATAATATTTCATAATTAGACGATGTATATAAATAGAAAATACAAATAGACTATTTAATGATGTAAGTAGTGTAATTGCTGCTAAAAGCATTTAATTAGTAATAAACGAGTATTTAATTTATATGTTAATAAATTATCACTAACTATTTGAAAGATAAGCTTTATTCAATATTATAGTTTATTGGTATCGCAAATTGTGCTTTAAGAAGTAAAGTTGCGCCCAATCAATAATTTAAAGCAGCTCAATAATTTAAAGTAACAAAAGTTTCCATAAAGAAGAGATTTTAATTCTCAATAGAAATTTAATTCCAACGAAATGTTTGTACTTGAAGAGGCTTATAAAAATTACAAATGAAGTATCAAGTAACTAAAATAAACTTTTATTCTCGCAACTCAATATATAAACATTTGACATGTAGTTTGTGCTAGACTGCATATTAATTTGATAATAATCAATAAGTTTATTAACAAATCGCTTTTGTGAATTATATTAACACTCGGTTATTGATACGACTTGGCGTAACACCGTCAATGGCGTGGCTTGTGGGACGCCACCAAAATATCGTTAAGGCCTTAGGCCACCCTAGAATTTTCGAAATTTATTTATTTTTTTAATTCCAAATGGTCCATTAGGACCTCAAAAATGATGTCCCAGAAGATTATGGCCGGGAAAAACCTATAGGTACTCGGTTTTCGAATTTTAGTACAAGACCATCTGGTCCGCAGCGAGCTCCTTTTTTGAGCGCTAGGGGGAAGGTACGTTAGGAAACTAGAGCAGGTATACGGCAGATGTTATTGAAAATATTTATTTCCTGACTAGTCTAGACGAGTTTATCCTTGTCGAACGTCTCTTTTAGTTAGTTGGGCACAGCCAAGCATTTGAGAAGGACGCTAATCGACGAACACTTGTTTTCCTCGATATTTTTGTGAACTTCGATTTCTTTTTCCCTGTATAATTATTGAGTTTTTACAATGAGTGATAAAGTAGTGTACAGTGCGAAGAAAGGAATAAAAACATCGTTTTGCAACATTATAGATAGAGACCAAAAATATCTCGAAGAAGACCATTGAATCGCCATGAGCTAGAAGCACCAGACGACTTGAATGCCAGTACATCGGCAAAAAAACTAAAGCAATCGGAATATTTAGATGATATTGAAGTGGATCCAGCGTTTGGATATCGTATAATTAACTTTATCGCAGCATTTTCAGCTATTTCGAACGCTGTCGTTTGTAAGATATGCCAATCGGAAGTGAGATTTACTGAAAGCAGTAAGCGTGGTTTGGGATTCAAACTAGTAGTGTCCTGTGAGAATTGTGAAAAGACTGAGATACCGAGTTGTCCACTTGTTGAGAAAGGCTACGAAATCAACCGTAGAATCATAATTGCCATGCGATTGCTTGGAGTTGGTTGGCACGGAATAAGAAAATTCTGTGCATTAATGGAATTACCTAGGCTTACCTTTCACTCATTCTACGATAAGTTTGTCAAAAAAATGAGCTCTGCAACCAATCTAGTTTGCAAGAACAGTATGATGAGAGCTGCGGAAGAAGAGAAAACCGTATCTATAGAAAATGGAGAAAATGGAATTGTAGTATCAGGCGATGGCTCGTGGAGAAAACGTGGATTTACGTCTTTGTATGGGATAACGACTCTTATTGGCTATAACGGTGGAAAAATCGTTGATTGTGTAGTGAAATCAAAAAACTGTAAGGCGTGTGAATATTGGGCTAAAAAAAAGATACCGAAGAATATGTGCAGTGGGCAGAAAATCATGCAGAAGAATGCGCTGTGAATCACGATGGATCAGCAGGAAAAATGAAAGTCGATTCAGTTGTTGAGATGTTTCGCCGCTCTGAAACTTTGCACCAGCTCAAATATACTCACTACATTGGTGACGGTGATTCTAAGACTCTCAAAGGCATTACAGATGCTAAGCCGTATGAGGATTTCACAGAACTCAAGAAAGAGTGCATAGATCACGTGCAAAAGCGAATGGGCACCCTACTACGTAATTTGAAAAAGAAGACAAAAGGTCTCGGTGGAAGGGGCAAATTGACTGGGAAACTTATAGACGAGCGATCTATTTATTATGGATTAGCGATTCGGATTATTATGGATTACATGAGAAGCAGTATATGGGCCACACTGGATCACAAATTATCTACTGATGATAAACCGCAGCACGACAAATGTCCTAATGGAGAGGATTCATGGTGCTCATGGCAACGCGCTAAAGCTACAAATACTTTGGCTGAGTAGGAACATAAGCCAGCTCTTGCAATTGAAGTCTATAAAGCTATCAAACCAATCTATGAAGAACTGACCAGTGAATATCTTCTAACTCGCTGCATCGGTGGTTACACACAAAACAATAATGAAAGCTTCAATTCCACTGTGTGGGCATTGGCCCCGAAATCCATTTCGAGTGGTAAAACAATTTTGGATTTAGCTACGGATATTGCAGTTTGTGTGTTCAATGACGGGTTTGTTTTAATTTTGCACATAATCAAAGCAATGATGAACTTGGAAATCGGCCCGAACAGCTACGAAATGTGCCTGGAGATCGACAAACAGCGCATAAAGCTTGCAGAAAGATCGCTGTCCGACCGGGTAAAAGAGGCAAGAATCGCTTCAAGATCAAACAGAAAAGAAATGCAAGAGCAGGAAGATAATCTGGAAGGCCAATTGTATGGTGCAGGCATCGCAGATTAAAGGTATTGTGAAATTATTCATGATTTTCTACTACTCAAAACTTTAAACGCGTTTATCTCAATACTGTATTTTTCAAGTTGGCCGGACTCGTAACTCAAGCAATTTTCAACCGATTAACTTGAAATTTTGAAAATATCTTGAAATATACATTGTCTATGGAAGTACGTAGGATTTTTTTTTTATATTGCGTAGTTCATTTGTTATTAACAATTATCTGACAAATTTTCAGGCAAGTTTTTCACTTTTCACTTTAGAAGGGCGCCATTTGGCCAAAAATCAATATATTGCAAAAATCCTACGTGCTTCCATAGCAATTACTATATATAATCAGGAAATTCATTTGCTCATTATTATTTTAAAAATTACAGGAGCTGTTAGTCCGGCCGTGAACCCCGAAAAAAAAGACGTCGTTGCAAAAACGCTGAACAGCCGCCATTTTGTAATAAATCGCTTCAAAAAAATTATTGTAAGCAGTCACTGATATAGACAAAAAAATCACGTTTCTGTTATCTCGATTTATTTTGTAGTTTTTCTGAAAAAAAATCCCCAAAAAGCCTATTTTTTCAGCCTCTAGGGTGGCCTAACTCCTTAACAAATAGTTAATTTTTAGTAAATTAATGAAGAAGTTCTAAGCGCAATATTTTAGCACGCGTCCATGTTTAAAAAAGGATGAGCGTAGCGAGGGATTTTCTAATAGACGCAAAGTGCAAAAAGAAGTGCAAAATACCCCTTATGAAAGAGTGTTTTATACTATTTTTTCTATTTTACGCGAGTTTATAAAGTAAAAAACCATTTCAATAATATTGCAATATCTCTTTTGTTTTCAAAACTTATGATAGTAAAAATATTATAAAATAGCGGACGTCCCACAGATGCCAGTTATAAAGTGTCAATAGAAAAAATATTTACATTTATTGGTTTTCATCGTGATTATAAGAAGGACTTGAAACTGAAATTATGCTCATTAAACATTAGTGTTTGTATCTTATCTTCATAGATTATAATTTCTAAGAAATTGTTTTATACATATCGTTAACAAAGTTAACATCATTGCGTATAGAACGTATAATAATCTTTCTTTAACAAACTTTCTTAAAAACAACTACTTCACTGGCAAACACCTCGACTGACATTGAATTACATTAAGAAAGTTTTTTTGGGTTCTATATAACCCAATTATATTTTTATAATTATATATGTGGTTATATAGAACCCAAAAAAACTTTCTTAATGTAATTCAATGTCAGTCGAGGTGTTTGCCAGTGAAGTAGTTGTTTTTAAGAAAGTTTGTTAAAGAAAGATTATTATACGTTCTATACGCAATGATGTTAACTTTGTTAACGATATGTATAAAACAATTTCTTAGAAATTATAATCTATGAAGATAAGATACAAACACTAATGTTTAATTTGATCGAAAAATCAAAATCTTCTAACTCAACAAAATATATTTAAATAAATATATATATTAATATGCTCATTAATTTTAAACCTTTTGATCGATGAATCTACAATTAAATTATCTTTGAAGCAATTGCCGTTTCGATTCGTAAAACTGTTTAATTGATTCGAGTTTCCCTTTACCTGCTGTTAATTCCAATGAAGGATTGTCCGCCGTAATGAGTAACGACCACAGGGATTAAAATAAATGATTTATTTCAAGCAATAAAAGCAGTACAAAATGACATAAAACTGGTTTTTATGGTTTTATATGACTGATTGGAGTGGGTTTAAAATGGTAATTTGAAACGTGACAAAGGAATCATGCATCAAACGTTTTCTTTTGTTTTTAATAAATCCTAGGCTAAATAATTGATTGCAGGTATGTCCATTTTACAAACTATAGAATCTATAGGAATTATAAAAGTTTAATATCATAGTTTCTATTAAAATCAGTTGCAACAAATGCTTTCGACTAAAATAAAATAAATAAATAATATTATATAAATTACTAACAAGATAAATTGTAAGACTTGATAAAACTTCCTGCTTGTTTTGTCTCTTTTCTATTTATAGTATGTTTTGTCTAGTGTTGTCTGTCTAACCTTGCTTGTCTAATCTTGTCTATCTAGTCTTATCTATCCAGTCTTGCTTGTCTTGCCTTGTCTGTCTAGACCAGGGGTCTCCAAACTTTCCAGCCTTAGGGTCATACTGATTACTCCAGTAAGTTCCGAGGGCCAAAACCATATTATCATTGTTGCCGGTGGTAAAAAGTGAAATAGTCCACTGATAAAAAAAAGTCCGAACAAGTACGCAACGTTTAAAAAAGGCTGCAAATCGGACTAAAGTCCGCAAAACGGCAACACTGCATATTAATAATTTTCCTGTCATTATCTGTAATTTCTAGATTAGTCGTAGAGTACGAGCCATGAGGAGTAACGTGACACGACATCTGGTGGACACAAGCGGAAATAGGTAGTACCTTCTATCGCTAACAGATGGCGCTAATAGCACGTACATAATTGTCTTGTTGGTTCGAGAAAGTTCTGGTGTCTTCCACTCACTTCTAGATGGCAGTAATTGGAATATATAAGAAGGCTAGTGGCTCAACCACAAGTCAGTTCCTATGACACTGTTGTGAAATAAAATAGTGCGTATCTCGTGTCTCTAATAGTGCGTGTTTAAGTTTAAGACATCTTTGTAACAGTATTTTGATTTGAATTGTTGCTTTTGTGTGTGATTTAGTAGTATGGAAAAGAAGCGAAAAATTGATAGTGAATGCAGAAAACTCAAAGATCAGTGGAACATTCAGTATTTCGTAATTGAGTCCAGTAACAAGGCGCTATGTTTGATTAGCAATGAAAGCATAGCCGTTCTCAAGGAATATAACATTAAACGTCATTATGAAACAAAACATTTTCAAAATTACTCAAAATATACAGGAAGTTTGCGGACAGAAAAATTCGAAGCTATGAAGCGCGGATTGAAATCGCAGCAATCTTCATTTACAAAACTCAAAACTGAACAAGAGGCTGCAACTCGTGCCAGCTTTCGTGTGGCTCTTGAAATTGCAAAACGTGGACAACCATTCATCGATGGAGAAATGATCAAAGAATGCATAATTGCAGTAGCCGAAGAAATTTGCCCTGAAAAGGTAAATTTATTTTACTTTTAGCTATTTAGCTTTTTGAGGACATATGAGATGCTTACCATCTCACCGGAGAAGGCAAGGCTGGATATGTGGAAGAAGTCGACCCCCTACCCCTGCGGTTGGATGCCTGCAGCTGAAGAACTACCACCCGGACACAACGAAATCTGGTTGGTGTGGAAATCCCTAAACAAATTACGATCAGTAGTTGTAAGATCCTGAGACAATCTGAGGAGATGGATTCTCAGTACATGTGACACGTTTTGCGAATGTGCACAAGAACAAACCAGAAGGCACATGCTGCTTCATCTTGTGCAGAGGAAGATCTCCTGTTAGCCACTCTGAGTGCCTTGGATGTTGCTCAGTATTTGTCACGTGTTATATAATTAGACATTTTTAACCTTACATATATAGCAACTGTACATGTGTATGTTTCCGACACGAGAAATAAAATAAAAAGTTTAATGTTCTTTATTTAGTCACGCGAGTTGTAGCCATGGTAACAACAAACATAAATCGTTTAATAATGAACGACATTGCATTTACATATGACTTTTGCGCACGATTTGGAGACTTACACACGATTATAATAATGTCGTCCTTCACAAACAATAATTTACTTATTAATGTTTCATTTTGGTGTGCAAAAGTGTGTTTGGTAGATAAATGTAATTATTCTTCCATAGCACGACACAAATGCGGTTTTCACTGAAATTCTTCGATACAAATTTCTAATTGTTTCAACTGCAACATAAATATGCTACTCAATACGTAAGAATTGTGTTTTGATGTGAATTGAGTTTTCTTAATGTGGCAAGAAGTGTGACATCTTAGTGTGACAAGAAGGACACGAACACTTTATCTGAATTAATATATATGAACAAATCTGGTGAGAATATTTTAGTTTCAACTTGTAAATGAAACATTTAGATCGAGTTCAAGGTTTTTTCTTCAAATATAAAGGTTATAATCATATTAGTAGGAAAAGATGATATGCTCTAGGCCAGCCTCCACCCTCATCCCCACTAGACTAGACTAATCAATGCCAAAACAAGAGAAGAAACAAGAAGACTAGACTAGACGAAACCAGACCAAGCAAGGCCGTAGAAGATAAAACCAGAGCAAATAACACCAGAAAACAGCTGCAACGCGAGACCCTTAATATCATTTAAAAAAATATTGTGTTAACCCTTGTTATCATAATCTGTAAACAAAATACTTTACATTAATTGTAGTGGAATATTTTACGATTTATATTCAAATAATTTGCTTGTCGTATTAATTAGTTTATCTCATTCTAACTACTGGCGCAAATTAATTTGCATGTTTTTTTTTCTAATCTTTGTTCGTCACGCACGTTGATGTCAGATTGAAAATTCTCCCAGGAACAATAGACTCTGTCGACAGCAGTGCATTTATTTACGTGTTGTCGAATTCTGATTGGTGCGAAAATATTAAATGGTGACTTGTTACAGTTGTCACAAATAGAAATTTGTATGGAACTGAAAACTGCGGTTATTTTTCATGCTAGGATTTTTTTTTAAATTATATTTAGCACAATACAATCATTTATTCATTATTTAAAAAATATTGCTGTACAATTCCGTATAGCAAACTTAAGGTTGTGTAAAAAATAATCGATTTTCATATAATAGGTTTTGAAAAGTCGATTTTTTTAATTCTTGGATTTTTTGCGTACAATAAATAGATGTTTTTTTACAAAAAATAGTTGCAAAAATACAAAATTCGGTTTATTCATACAAAAAGAGATTACTTCATCCAAAAAAGGTTACTTCGTCCAAAGTGAAAGGCTTGGATTTTTTTGCGTACAATAAATAGATCCTTTTTTGGAAACAATATCTGGAAAAATAGAAAATTCGGTTTATTCTTACAAAAAACGATTACTTCATCCAAAAAAGGTTACTCCGTCCAAAATAAAATATAAACGCCCAATGATCGATTGAATCTTACAAATAATAATGGTTTAGTACAATAATTGATAGATTTGTACAAAATAAAATCAATTCACCCAAAAAAAGGTTTAACTGTACAAAAAAGGTTGATCCATCCAAAATTTGATTGCTCGTTACAATCAATTTCTTTTATACAACATACAATTGTATCTTCACAATAAACGAATTTTACACACAAGGACTTGATTCCTTCAAATTTTATTGCTAACTAACGCGGCGTGTAACGAAAGAGAGAGCGCAAACACATCAGTCTTACGACCAGAAGCACTGTATGCCACGGAGTGTCTTTCCTTGCACCGAAAAGGTCTGGTAGAGAAATTGGAAATCAGAGAGATGAGAATCATCAGGAAGATCCTAGGCATTCCAGGTAAAGGAAGATGGGGAATTCCGAAGACGACATAACTCTGAGCTCTACGAACATATTGAGAGACTCTCTGACTGTGCAAGGAAAAGAAGGGTAGCTTTCTATGGCTTGGTTGACAGAAACCAAAGGATATAAAAGAAGTGGGAATAACAGATCTCCAAAATAGACAGTCTTCTGTGAGATGCATCCCGAAGGAAGTCCGTGGATTTCAGGAAAAACACTGAAGGAGGTCCGTGGATTTCAGAAAAAAACCCGATGGAAAGGTACCCTCTGGAAAGAAGAGGGAAAGAAGCTACACCGGCAGAAGATGCGACAATACGGGGCAAAGATCAAAGCCCAATAGTTGAACAAGCGTGGTCCAAAGTAGGGCTATTGGAAACAAGAAGAAGAAGAACATGATAGATGCACTATATATAAGAAGCACTATATATACTATATATAAGCATATAGAATAATGCAATTTATTTCCGAGCTAATCCACTCATCAATAAGGTGAACAGTTTTTTCCGTTTTTCGGTATTTTTATGCATATAATAAAAGTGTGAAGATTATTAAATACACTCGTAAATTTGCATTTTGCACTTATTAATTAAAATAAAAAACCTTTTTTGGGTGAATTTCGAATATGTTGAACGATTCAATCGATTATTGTAAGGAAAAATCTTAGTTTGTAAGAAAAAATCAATTATTGGATGACTACATTTTAAATAAAATACAGAAAATTTTATTGAGGGTGATTCCAAAACCGTTATATCCATTATATTTCGTGAATGAGTTAAAGAAATATAATGGATATAACGGTTTTGGAATCACCCTTAATAAAATTTTATTTACGCTGTAAATAGCCCCGTAAAATAAGCGCCCAAGAATCCTTTTATAAATATGTTATTCCATGTTCAAGTAGTATACCCTAAAATGAATTAATCATCGGAGGACGAATAAGCGACTGCCGAGTGTTTGTTAATAGCAATGTAGCACGGGAACGATAAAAGAAGTCTTTGGTTATTAAAACTCACAATTAAAATTCGTTTTGGCAATAAACGCACGTTTTATTAAAGTTTGTAAAGAGATATCCCTTCTGGTATTGATTTAACCGATCCCAAATTTGTTTCCGAATGTACGTAATAACTAGCTGGAAAGACT
Organism: Phosphuga atrata; assembly: GCA_944588485.1. Classification (NCBI taxonomy): domain Eukaryota; kingdom Metazoa; phylum Arthropoda; class Insecta; order Coleoptera; family Silphidae; genus Phosphuga; species Phosphuga atrata. Next base: position 4,914,836 of record OX155900.1, read on the forward strand.
AACTAAGTTAGGGCTTATTGGTTTACGTCCGTTTAAACTCTTAGATTCTCCCTGCCACGACTTGAACTTTCAATATCTATTCATCAACATCCATATGGATTTCGAAAAGTAAAGAGAATAGTTATATAGCAATAGCAATGATATTTCACTATAAACACTTAAAGGACATTGTAAGATATTTAAGATTTTAAGTGTGATAACGTAATATTTGCAACATACGCTATAGCATTTGAAAATAATAGTGGTGTGTAGGAAATATTTTACATATATATATATATATATACAGCAATATTTTACAGTATATTTTACAGCAAGAGATGAAAGCATTTTTTTTTGTGAGGTGGGAGTTTGTTAACGAGCGCGCGCGAGTTAGCAATCACACCGAACCAAAAAAACACTTTCATCTCGAGTAGTAAATGCAATTTTTTCTACTGATTTCGGTTATAGAATCCATAATTCGACTTTAATAAATCTAATTCGAAGAGAACTGTCAGAACTGTCAATACAAATTTAATTGTTGGTTTAGTCGTTTCCATCGTAATATATTGCATTCTCATAGAAAGTGATACTTTTCACGGAACAAAGCTTGAATATATAAATATACTCAACCTTTCCGGAACTCTATAATACTAATGAGTCTTTTTAGGACTACCAAAAACAAATCTCGTATGAAATTTGTCAGTTATTCTATAGCTTTCAGTCCACCTTCGTGGCACTCAACAAAAACCATAAAAATAACATTGATTTTTAAGATCATGTCTTTCCGATACCTTGAGTGGATAGCCATCTGTGGACGCGTTTCGAGATTTATCTCTCATCAGCACAGCTTTGCTTCCATGAACAATATTTTGTAATGGAATCATGGAAGCAAAGCTGTGCTGATGAGAGATAAATCTCGAAACGCGTCCACAGATGGCTATCCACTCAAGGTATCGGAAAGACATGATCTTAAAAATCAATGTTATTTTTATGGTTTTTGTTGAGTGCCACGAAGGTGGACTGAAAGCTATAGAATAACTGACAAATTTCATTCGAGATTTGTTTTTGGTAGTCCTAAAAAGACTCATTAGTATTATAGAGTTCCGGAAAGGTTGAGTATATTTATATATTCAAGCTTTGTTCCGTCTTTATTAAGTTTATCTGATTATCTATAATGTTGTATGGTTTTACCAATTCAAAATGATACTTTTCAAGTCAAATGTCCTAATTTTATTTCGGTTTTTTAAATAGTTTCAGGCTCGTTTTACGTTTGTACATAAGATATTTAATTGAAATTGATGTAATTAATAAAAACTCCATGCAAATTTGGTTAGTTTAGTTTTTTAATCAAGAAAATCATAAATCTAAAATGCTCATTTTCGTCTCTAGATGTGAAAATATTTTCATCTCTAAAATGAAAAAATGTCACTTTCATGTAGGGTAAGCCGTGGAAAAATGCCAGTAGAAACAGTAGAAAAAAACATTTTCTCCTTTTTAGTACATTTTAATAAAAACGTGTTTTTTATTATTTGTATTTTAATTTTCTTGCTTTTTACTTTTGTGTTTGTGAAATCTTCTAACCGATTTTAACCATTGTTTGACCCACTGTTCGTTTATAAATATGGTGTTTCTATATAATACACTAACATATATGGGCCGCGACATATATATTTACATTTAATATGTACTACATGTAGCATGGAATACTTACTTAACCCTCCGTTAGGGGGTCGTCCCTTAATCACGTGATGCATTTTAGCAATGTTTTAAGCCTACGTGGTGAGGTTTTAGGGTAAGCCCCCCCCCCCCGTACCCCAATTCACAGATATTCCTCTGGTACAAGTCGCGCGCCGCTTTTCGGTTGAATCGCGCGTTGAACGAAAAAATAAATACACGTGATCTCACTACAGTCCACGCGTGTATCTTACAGATAGTCTGCAACTACTTTTGTAAAAAATTATGTTTGTGTTACATGTGAACATGGATCGTGTAAATGCGTTATATTGTATCAATTTTGAACTGATGTAGGATATTTTGTAAGATATTATTCATAATGTGGAACTCCTAGATAAGCTGCAAACAGCCACGGTAATTGACGAAATGTACAGGGTGGGGAAACAGCGAGAATGGAGCGATAGAGCTATATTAATAAAATTCCAGAAGATGGAGGAGAAGATCTCTGTCATGAAACAAAAGAGCAAATTGCGTGGTACGAGCATATATATAGACGATGATCTAACCTATAAAGAACGGGAAGTGCAGCAGCTACTAAGAAATAAGGCTAGAGAATTGAGAGCTAATGGGAAACAGGTACGGGTGTCATTTCAGAAGATACAAATTGACAACATTTGGCATAAGTACAAGGTAGCTTCGGGTACGCTTGAAAAAAAGGATTTTCAGTAAAAAAATCAGAAGTAAAAGGGAAAGGGGGAAAAGAACAATTAAAATTGGTGACCTGGAATATAGCCGGACTTAAACGAAAATTGAAAGACAACAACAGTCGAAAGGATTTATGCACATTCTTAAAAACGTTCCACATAATCGGTATGTAAATCGGTATATACATTAAAAACAATCTGCCTGGTGAATATAGATGGAAATTTCACAGCGCGCACAGATTAACAAAGATGGGGCGAGCAAAAGGAGGTATTGTTACCTGTATTCATAAGAGTATGATCTAAGTAAAGATTGGAGAAGGAAAAGAGATGGAAGGCATACAGGAACGTGCTATAAATATCAACAACCAGATTTGGAAAATATTCTTCATATACAATAAAGATCGTCTGCGCACTTTGATAAAAGAGCTAAATGAAAAAATAAATGTAGATAGTGTCGAGAGGATAATTATAGCCGGGGACTGGAATGTGCGGATAGGGGAACTACAAATTGACAGTCTCGATGAGGAGGGGAAAGAGATAAACAGAAAATCAAGGGATAAGTTAATAAACTCTGAAGGTAGAATGTGGTTAAAATGGATAAAGGAGAGAGAGGCTGGAGTGTGCTAAATGGGTGTACTAGGAATGATCGGGAGGGAGAACTGACATATATTGGAGGAAGAGGTGCCTCGGTAATAGACTATGCAGTAGTGAGTGAAGCAGCCCGAGGAAGTATTGGGAGCTTCAGGATAGGAGAAATGACAGATTCGGATCATCTGCCTCTGGAAATTGGCTGGAAGGAGCGAAGGGAAGTAGCGGATAGGATTAAAGGGATAAAAAGAATGTGTGCATGGAACGAAGACACAAAGAGGCTAAACCAAGAGAGGCTGGACAGTCTGCAAGAGGTAGCAGTTGAGGATCTACGTCATCTGACGGAACTTGTGAAAGGGGTGCTTACATATAAACAAGTAGTAGTAAGAGAGTGTTATTCCAAGAGCTGATACGACCAGGAGTTCAGCCTCGTGAAGAAGAAAGCCAGAGAGGCGTTTAAAAAGTGGAAAGAAGGGAATTATACATATGTGCAGTTTAAGGAACTTATAAAGGAAGCTAAAGATCTAGGAAAGGAAAAGGAGAAGCTATGGAAAGAGCAGCGAATGGCGAGGGTTCAGCAGCTGAGCAGTGAGGCAGAGATATGGAAATACCTAGCCTCGAGGAGGCAGAAATATAACCAATTCATCAGAGATATTCCCATAGTCCGATGGAAAGATTATTTTGAAGGTATTCTAGGCAACGAGATGGGAAAGGAGCTCGATGAAAAAGTTGAAAGGACGGTACAGGGACCAGGGCAAGATGAAATATCTTATGAAAAACTAGAGTTTGTCCTCCGGGCAGTAAAAAAACAAAAGAGCGCCGGGACAGGATGCGGTTCCTAGTGAGGCATGGAGTGTAGCTCCGACCGGAATTCGACAAATTCTACTGAAAGAATTGAACGGGATTTATAAAGGTCAAAAAGAAATGCCGGACGGTTGGAAAGAGGGGTTAATAATACCAGTGTTTAAGAATGGGGATAGGGAGAACACAAATAACTACAGAGGTATAACACTGAGGGACTCGTCGTACAAAGTATACGCCAAGGTTTTAGAGCAAAAACTGCAAGGCGAAGTTAAAGAAAAAAGTATTCTGCCGGAAGTTCAAGCTGGGTTCCGTCATGGTCGAGGAACTACTGAGCATTTAGTTACTCTCAATTACGTTATCCAGAACGAACTGACAAAGCCGAAAGGGAAGGTGTACGCCCTCTTCGTGGACCTGAAGGCAGCTTACGACTCGATCATTATGGTGAAAATGTGGGAGTGTCTGAAGGAGAAAATGATATCGAGTTCAGTTCAGGAAAGTATTACGAGCTTGTATAGGAGCACGTATTGTAGAGTGAAAGTGGAGGAGAATGTGTCAGAATGTTTTAAGGTATCGAAAGGGCCAAGACAGGGGTGTCCTCTAAGTCCTCTGCTGTTCAACATCTACATAGCAGACTTAGAGGAGGTATTACGCAAGGGTCAAGCAGGTGGTATAGTAATCGGGAAAAAAAAAGTGTGGAGTCTGGCCTACGCCGACGACATAGCTGTCTTGGAAAGCACGTACGCAGAAATGAGAGAGGTGATTGGACTGGTGAAAGGGTTCTTTATGAAACGAAAGCTGGTCGTGAATGCGAAGAAGACAAAAATGGTGGTGTTCCAAAAGAGAGGAAGAAGGAGGAGTGAAAAGTTTGAATGGGGTGTAAATGTAATAGAACAGGTTAGCAGCTTCAAATACCTTGGATTTATGTTTAGTCAGGACGGTTCTTTTAAGGAGCATATAAATTACATTGTAAAGAAATCTTGGGTGGCTGCTAACAGGTTCTGGAGTGTATGGAAGAGTGAATGCAAGGAAATCTTCAGAGCAGAAATGATGATTTGGAAGGTGTGTGTGCGTAGTATTTTAATGTATGGTTCTGAAGTATGGGGTGTGAAAGAGGTAGAAAAGATAGAGAGAATGCAGTTACAAGTGTTAAAAAGGATGCTGCAGCTGGAAAAATCAACTCCGTGGTATATAGTGATGCAAGAAACAGGTGCAGTCAAAATTGCGAGTCTGGCTGCAGCGCGGTTTGCGAGGTATGAATGTAAGGTAGAAAGAATGGGAGATGATAAGGTCGTAAAGGAAGTGTTCAAAGCTGCTGGGAAAGAAGGGACGGGTAATGCTAGGATTAGGAAAAACTATATGGGGGAGTGAGAGAAGGAAGATGTATGAAAGGGGTGGCTGGTCGGGTGTGGAAGTGGAGATAATGATTAAGAGAGGTAGCAATGTAGAAAGTATGGTAGGAGAAAGAATATTTGAGATAGAGATGCAGGAAAGGTTAAAGGGCATTGAAGAGGGATCGTGCAACCCCGAGTACCAAATCATACTCGTTTTGGGAAAGTTATCAGATTACCTCCGAAAATCTGACGTTCCCCAAATAATGATCGCCAGATTTAGATGCGGCAGTGAAGAAAGGGGCAGGAGGTACTGGATGACGCCAAACGAGAGAACCTGCCGTATATGTGGGACGGGCATAGAAAGTTGGGAGCATTGGGGTACAAGCTGTAGTGGTTGTGTGTGGAGTGCGACTGAGAAGATAGAGCTTAGAAAAGGTTGGAAGTCGTTGATGGATGAAAGCGGTCAGGGTTGGCCGCTAATGGCTAAAATTGTTAAGTGGAAAGACAGCAAAGGCGGATCAGGGTAGTCTAAGTGTCGTTTGAGAAATGTAATGTGAAAAAAAATAATAATAATGTGTTTATTATGTTGATTGTCTAGCTTGTAAGGTCTAATGTTTGTTAAGTGTTTGTTGTTAAAATGCCAATAAAGGTTTATATATATTCATAATGTGTTTAGAAAATGACAGTGAATCTGACATATATCTGCGATGCTTTTCTGTGTCAAAGCAAACATCCATTTACAGAGAAATGGCTAGCTAGCGACAGGGTATATCACTACAGAAATCCGAAAGGTTTTGCCGAGTTTCAAAGGATCCTTGAGGATAATGATGAGGATGATGAATATGGTTTTAACTATGATATTGATACGGATTCCTCCTATTGATACAGAGGGTGTAGAAGAGGAAGTAATTGAATATAGTGAACAGAGCGGGAAAGATGCAAGTTCTACATCAGATGACGCAACTAGTGCTGACGCTTATGTAACAACCTGAAAAGTAAACGACAAAGCTATATATAGATTTGTTTGGAATACAGTTCCGTGCTTTGTACTGCGAAAAACACAGAAACATAACATAGTAACAAAATTGCCAGGCACTATGGGTAACGCTCGTCAAGTTAATACATGCATAATTACAAGGAAATGTCTTCTCAATGATCGTATTTTTGGTCAAATATTGCTATATGCGAGAAATATATAGGAATTATACAGCCACAAATTAACCGAACGAGAGATGTGCGTAAAACCGACATATTTGAAATCGGAGCATTCATAGGTTTACTCTATCTAGCAGGGCTGTGTAAAAGTGGGCGGCTGATTCGATTAACGATGAGCTTGGAGTGTTTCTGACTCCTGCATCGATGCATCATATTCGATGATCGCAAAACTAGAAACGAAAGGAAGAAAATAGACCGCCTGCTCCTATAGGAGAAATGTTTGAGATGTTCGTTGATAATTGTTTAAAAAGTTATTCATTGAGTGCTTATGTTACCAATGACGAAAAACTTTCCATGAAGCATTCCGTGGAAGATCTAATTTTGTACAAAACATACTTTCGAAGACCGCCAAGTATGGTATTAAAATATTAGTACTTGCCGATTCTAAAACGCATTACACGGGCGAATTGAAGATTTATGCCGGACTCCGACCAGATGGCCCATTTTCTGTGAGCAATAAAAGTATAGATGTGGTAATACGGTTGGTTTCACCCATCAGCAACACAGGAAGAAACGTTACAATGTATAATTGGTTCTGTGATGTGTAATTGATGGAAGAGCTGGCAAAAAAATAAGCTGTCACTAGTCGGTACACTGTCATTAGTCGGGAAAGGAACAAGTAGCAAATACCATCTGAATTCAAGAATTTAAAGCGACGTGAAATTGAACCAAGTGCCTTTGGTTTCAGAAAAGGAACAGAAAGGACTAGTATCTAGTATACTAGCACTAGTATCATACATGAGAAAAAGAAAAAAACATGTAGTGCTAATATCAATGCAAATGTCATTCTGGTGTCATTTGGTGCTTATATCACTTTGATGCCAAAATCGATGAAAATACTAGTGACCTAGAGACAAATGGTGGTGTTGATGTCGTCGATAAGTTATGTTTATAATGCATAAGTTATGTTTATATTATATGTAGTTATTTTCTTCATGTTGAATGTTGAGGGAATAGACTGACAGATAGTCTATACTTCGAATCAAAATGAGTTGTAAGCGACGTCGCCATTTGATAAGAGCTTTCGCTAGTGACAGAGCATCTACAAAAGAGGTGCACACCAAACACGGGCTTGCCGCAGAGAATCACTACATCAGAGAAATGTTGAAAACTGGTAACAATTCTAGAAATTCTAATGATGCGGATGTGGAAAAAGACAAGTAGTCGTAAAAGATGCACTCCGTGCCAAGAAGAAAGGCGTACCAGACTTATTAATTGAGTATGTTCTAACTGGGAAATGTATTTGTGCAATGTATACAACATGTTCAAGTTTTTTGCACTGAAGAATCTCATTCATCAAAAAACAGGGTAAATTGTAATGTTTTATAAAATGAATTGAAGAGTACAGGGGAAAACCCACGAAAGTCCATTTTTTGTCAATATTAAACTGATACTGCCATTTGTTAGTATTAGAAGTGTTCGCGCCAGTTTTAATTAATCTGTATTTTTAATTCAACATTTGAATCGATTTCAGCACCGATTAACAAAAGGGGAAAGGTGTATCGACCTGGGCCGACATCGCGCGATTTACTTATCAATTTACTTCGCGAATTTATATTATTCGGCATTATGACTAAAGACAAGCTTCGAAGCGCGATCCAAGCTCGACCGACACGTGCACGCATCTTTAAATTTGTCGTTTAAAGTCAAGTTAACCAGGGGTGTAATCACGAGCTCAAAGGGCTCAAGCGGCATCCAACGTCTGGAAGACACCAATTTTAAGGGCTCCCTCCACCCATTATACCCATTTAAAAAAGGCGCCGGAAGGACGATCCACACGTGGCGGAGACGCGAGCAACCCTAACAGGTAAGTGATTAGACTAGCTCTGTTTCAAACGGGAAAATTTGATTTTCGTGAGACACGGTTCAAACAAGAAGTATACACTGTACTAAAGTATATACTTTACATTTCGCTGTATAACATTGCGAAAAAATCACGTTTGACCCTATAAAACTGACATTATAAAATGGGTATCTAGGGGAAAAACAACGTCCTGAATATTATGGAAGAACCACGGTAGTCCATGTCGCGCAGGAGCAGTGCGGTGATACACATCGCATCCTCAGTCTCAAGAGCAAGAAGTATGATTGTCTTAAAGTATTATTTCCTATTATTTATTAAAGATATGGGGTTTAATTACGAAAAAAGCTACGTAGAAGTTCCATCGGAGTGGAGGGATGTTATTCAAAGTAACAGAATAAATCCAACACCGCTGAAGGTCGTTGAATGCACTCAAGATCTGTTCAAATCATGTGGTGGTTTTTGAATTCAATGTATGTAAAAATGCCCCTTCCCTACAAGGAAAATACGGTGTTTGAAAATCACTTCCTCGCCAAAAGTAGCGCACAGAAGCAACTCTTTTGGTGAGTAAAGAAACAAACACAACAACAACGTCCAGTTGAACTGACAAATTCCTACAATGGCCCATTACCCATAGCAAAAAAGAAATACGATGATCTTGAATATCTCAAGCAGTTCTTTGTAAAATTATTTTTATGTATAATAAACAGAGACTGCCTTTTTTAATGCTGAATTAAATATCGAAAATATTGAAAAAAAGACAAAAACCATCCACAGGAGTGTAGAATCCTAAAATTTTTGAACTTCGGGCATAACCTGTTTTGAACATCCTTCAAAATTGTTGGTACTTAATTTGGACTTTCGTGGATTATAAGTTGGACTTCCGTGGTTTTTCCCTACCGAAAAATATGTTTCGAGACGTTATAGACTTGATTTATTCCCAACTTTAACCGTTTCCAAGGCTATAAACACCCTACAAACATTGTTTCCTCGAAATTTCTCAAACACCAAGCCCGATTTTCAATTTTTTTTCCTCACAAAATTTGCTAATTTCCATCCCCAGAATTCGAATCCGCAATCCGCATCCTTCTAGCTCTAACCGTTCCAAAGTTACCGCCACCTAACCACCTTGCACATCGTTCCAAAGCCCTAACCAAAATTTTCGCAAAAACCTCCAAACCCAACTTTTTCTAACTCCCCTATCACACCCGAAAACCAAACTCGAAAACCGCAAATCTCCATTACAACCCGTTCCCCGATAACCTTCGCTCTGAAAATTTCCCCCATGCAAACCATACGCTACCAATCGAACAAACTGAATCCGAATCTGCAATCAATTTACTCCCAACTCTATTCGTTTCCAAGCCTACAAACACCCTACAAACATTGTTTCCTCAAAATTTCTCAAACACCAAGCGCGATTTTCAATTTTTTTTCCTCACAAAATTTGCTAATTTCCATCCCCAGAATTCGAATCCGCAATCCGCATCCTTCTAGCTCCAACCGTTCCAAAGTTACCGCCACCTAACCACCTTGCACATCGTTCCAAAGCCCTTTGAAGTTAAGTATTAATTATTCCAAGACGCACAATTTTAGATACCAGTAAATAATAATATACTCTGGGGGGAAGTCTAACCCCTACAGGGCGCGTCCCCAGGTGGCGGATAGGGGAACGCTTGTCAAGCATGCTTGAAGGGTAGAGATAAAATAAAATAGCCTCCGCGGACCAAAATAAGACCAGGTAGCAACAGGCTTACAACCTGCTATACCGAAACTCAACTTTGTAAAAGAAACACTAACAAGCCTCGGAAACGGACAGATGAAATCAATGACGACTTTTAGCGCACGATATCGGACACGATTTGGAACATGGAACGTAAGGACGTTTCTGAAGCCAACCACTCTAGCCCAACTGACGAAAGAATTTCAGAGATACAACTTACAAGTATTAGGACTAAGTGAAATCAGATGGGAAGGAAGTGGCGTAAAGAAAACATCAACGGGAGAGGTGCTTCTCTACTCCTGGAAACAAATTGGAGAGGCGCGCAGAGGTGGTGACGAAAGAATTTCGGAGATACAACTTACAAGTATTAGGCCTAAGTGAAATCAGATGGGAAGGAAGTGGCGTAAAGTTAACATCAACGGGAAAGGTGCTTCTCTACTCCCGGAAACAAATTTGAGAGGCGCGCAGAGGTGGTGTTGGATTCATGCTAACAGAGAAATCAAAAGGATAATAACAGCACGATTCCGAACGCGCTCGAGGTATATATCAATAATTCAAGTTTACGCACCGACAATGGCAGCTACAGAAGAAGAAAAGGATACATTCTACCAACAATTGTTAAGCCCAATTCGCCAACTTAAAAAGACGGATATAAAAGTTGTGATGGGAGATTTCAATGCCAAGGTTGGGAAAAGCAGCACTAACTGGCAGACAGTAATGGGAAACTATAGTATAGGGGAAATGAATGAAAATGGAGAATTACTAGCGGACCTCTGCACAAACCACGACTTGCTTATAGGCGGAACAGTTTTTCCACACAAGGAAATACATAAAGTGACATGGTGCTCACAGGATGGCAGAACCCAAAATCAGATAGATCATATTTGCATAAGCAAGAAATGGAGAACATCACTGCCTGATGTCGGGAATCACCGTGGAGCCGGCGTACATAGCGACCACCACCTTCTCTGTGGACAGATACGTTGTGGACAGACCACAGGGAATAAAGACATAACAGAAAGATAGTCCAGCATCGTAGATGCGTTAAGAGGAGCTGGAGACATCCTTGGGTACAAATCCAATGAGAGAAAAGAATGGATATCTGATGCGACTTGGAAATTAATCCAAGACCACCGAAACTTAAAGCAACAAATAAACTGTGCTGAAGATGAAGAAAAACAAAGGCTATCCCAGATTTACAACGCAGCCGATAAGCAAGTGGGACAGAGTGCTGGAACTGATAAGAGGAAATGGCTCGCTGATATTGCAACCCGAGCGCAACTAGCTGCTGACAGCATGAACACCAAGGAAACATATCGCCTGACACGAAAGCTCACAAACACAGGCTACCCCTCAGAACGACCAATACGCACGACGAACGGCAAGCTATGCACAACCGAGGCACAGCAAATAACCCGCTGGACAGAACACTTCCAAGAGCTCCTAAACACACCGTTAGAAGAGGTACCACAGAGTCCTATGACACCAAGCGTAAACAGAAGATTTAGAGACGACCCGCCAAGCATAGAGGAGGTGAAGGCCGCCATAAAACACCTTAAAAACGGCAGGGCGCCTGGCGCTGACGAGACATACTCGGAGATGTTTAAAATAGACATAAAGGGAATCACCGAGATTATAACACCTATAATTCGAGAAGCATGGGAAACAGAAGTAATACCATCCACGTGGAAAAAAGGCCTAATTATCAAACTGTCGAAAAAAGGTGACCTGAGTATATGCTCCAATTGGAGAGGAATAACTCTTCTTAATACCATTAACAAATTAGTAACCAAAATAATTCACGAACGGATAAGCACTGTGGTTGAACCGACACTACGCAAGGAGCAAGCTGGATTCAGGCCTGGCAGGTCCTGTACCGACCAGATAAACACCCTCAGAATCATCGTTGAACAGTCGGTCGAGTGGCAGTCACCATTCTATCTACTGTTCATCGACTTCAAACAAGCGTTCGATAGTGTGGACAGGGAATTTATGTGGATAATACTAGCCAGCTACGGGGTACCTACAAAGTACATAAACATAATCAAATTACTATTTAAAGAAGCAAGCTGCATGGTAATCCACCAAGGACAACGCGGCACACCTTTCACAGTGCATTCGGGAGTAAAACAAGGATGCACGCTCTCCCCACTTCAGTTTACCATAGTCTTAGACTGGGTCATGAAGAAAGCAAATAAAAAAACAAGGGGAATTCGATGGACGCTCGTGAGGCATTTAGAAGACTTAGATTTTGCCGATGCTATCTGTCTCCTGTCCCACACCAAAGTAGATATGGAAAAAAATTTGGAGGCCCTCAAAAAGTACGCAAAGCAGATGGGAATGAAAATCAATGTCGATAAAACCAAGCTGATAAAGATCAATACGACAGCCCCCTGCAACCTGGAGATAGATGGCAGGCAAGTACAGGTAGTAGATAGTTTTTGCTACCTTGGAAGCCTTATTTCACAGGATGGTGGTGCTGATAAAGACGTAAAACAACGGATACAGAAGGCGCGACAGGCATTCGGAATGCTTAACAATCTGTGGAACTCAACAAAAACTTCCCGCAACTTAAAGCTCCAAATTTTCAAATCTAATGTAGTATCAGTTCTTCTTTACGGTAGCGAAACGCGGAAAGTGACTACCACCATAGTATCACAACTTCAGGTATTCATGAACAAGTGTCTGAGAAGAATACTTAAAATATGTTGGCCCAATACCATAGCAAATATTGAACTTTGGAAAAAAGCAAATATGGAGCGTCTTGAAACCCAAATAAGAAGAAGGAAGTGGAAATGGATCGGACACATACTTAGAAGGCCGGAGGGGGATATTGCAAAAGAAGCTCTTGATTGGAACCCCCAAGATTCAAGAAGGAGAGGCCGCCCAAAAATCACGTGGCGGAGGACAGTCAAACGGAAGCCAGGGCAAGCGGAAAGGAGTGGCGCGAGGTAAAGGCCCTGGCTCAGAATAGAATCAGATGGAGAGCGTTTGTTGATGCCCTATGCTCCCACAAGGAGTAAAGGAAATGATTTTGAAACAATAATATTTAGAAACAGTTTGCTTTTTTATAACCGGTTTATACTTGCTAGAATATTGGATACGCGACTTTAAATTTCGTTTCTTTCAAAACGAATCTATGTGGACATGTGTGGTTTTTCCCCTGTGCCCTTCAATTGCTTTATAGCTTCAAGTGTTTACTAGAAAAATATGTATAACCTAAATTAAAAAAATACGAATGTAGTTGTTTTCATAGTATATCTTTGTATGGATATACGTGTATATGTGTATCTTTGAGATACAGCGCAACCACATTTGTCTGGCTGGAACCGTTTTCCTAACGGAAAGTTAAAGTAAAATTAATTATTAAAATATTATATTTTTAAGCTATGCCGTCCAGTCCTATATTTAAAGTTGCAACTCGTGAGAATTAGCTAGATCATCGAAAAGTAAGTTTAAAATCCATTTATAAATATCGCAAAATATTCCCGGATGGAGAAGAGAACAGAGAGACCGGACAAGGAAGCCAGATAACAAAAACGTGGTAAAAATATTGGTTACTAGCTGTGATACTTTCTGAGAATCATTATATACACAATAATTGACATTACAATTGAAAGTGTAACACACATTATACATAAAGTATATAGACAAATTGAACTATATATATATATATATATATATATATATATATATATATATATATATATATATATATATATATATATATATATATATATAAAGGTTGAACCATAACTATATATTGGCTATAATAATAATATAAATAATAACGAATGGAAAATGCTTGGAATGCATCTGACTCGCTCAAAATGACACGTTACATCGCTTGGCTTCAACTGAAACCGTCTGAATTATTAGAGACTATTATTTCTGAACCCTCGATTTAATGCAATTATACTTGGGGTATAAAAGGCCTTTCTAGTTTGACCATGAGAAGTCGAATTATAGGTCCTTTTCGTTATAAGAAAATTGTATGAACTGGAATACATTTCGAGAAGTCAATATTAAATCCTCCAGTTATAGCTCCTTCAAAACTCATAGTACCAGGAAGATGTATTGTTATGGAAATCATGCCTGTCTTTTTTGTTTATTCTTTCTATCCATATGTTTTTTTACATTTGCTTTGCATTTGTATTTATCTTGTGTTGCCTATAGAGTTTTCTGTACCTATTATTATCTGTTGAACTACATGAATTTAATTTTTCTTTAATTATTCATCATTCATTCTCCATTTGCTTCTCTTAGATAATCGTTCATTACCTAGATTTGTGTATCTATTATTCGGCAATTGTAAAGTTTGCTTAATTTACATGAATAAATAGTAATTTGTATATGCGATATGATTACATTTTCATATAAGTTACTTCAATATTTAGATGAAACTAACACGGGTCATTGCGGCAACAATTTATTCCAGCAATCCAAACGTATCCCCCAAATTAATTATTCGCATGTAAGTACACAAATTTTCCGGCGAAGGTTGCTTACCTAGTTAGCAAAAACTCCAAAATTCCGACAGCAAGCAAACAGGCCTTGAATTTGACTTCCATTTATGACTTATATCGTACCTACTACACTAAACTATTACACTAAATATCGTAGAACATGAATAATTGAATATTGATAAAAATGATTTTTTAATATTAGCAAGAAATATAATGAAACAATTAAATTAAATTACAAACTGGCCAAATTAGACTTTACAGACGAAACTATTTAGATAAATAATGACAAACAAGTCTACTCTGACTAAAAATGAATATAATAATTTGGAAAATGTTTTGGAAATTTATAGATGCCAGTGTATTTATTACAACACTAATTATGAATAGGTTTTTTCATAATAATAATAAGTAATTCATATTTACATTGAATAAAAAATAATAATATGTAAAACTGTTTATATAACTTATTATTCACAGTTATATAAATTTCTACATTTATCAGGATTCGAGTTTCGACATTTGACGGTAATTTTCAAGTCACTTGCAAATGACCGTCAAACGTCGAAACTCGAGTCGTGATATCAACTTGATACAACACTAATTATTTAAAAAACCTAACCTAACCTAACCTAACTAGCGATACTCGACTAACACTACTCAATGCAGCGCACACGAATTTACTTTACCTGATAAGTTTTTTCTATTTTTCGACTAGCACAGTGTAATTAGCAGGAGTAATACATTCCAATTGAAACTTATCAGCATCATTAACTTGCTTCTGTGTCGTATCGAGTAAGTGTATCTGGAAGGCTAAAAATCAATTAAATAATAATTTCCAAGTGTTGGATATCGAAATCAATCTACTTATATTTATAGTACCTGAATTAATGAATTATTTATATATTGTTGGTTTTGAAGATTTTGATTATAAGAAATTATAACTCTTATAAGGGTAATAATTTACATATAATTATATTATAAAAACATTTATTCATTAAATAGTAACATTTGCATCTTTTCTTCAAAGATTATAATTTCTAGGAAATCATTATATACATATCGTCATCAAAGTTGACATAATTAATATAACTAGTTATACTATTGTTGTCAACTTGGTTGACGATATTTATACAACGATTTCCTAGAAATTATAATCTTTGAAGAAAATATTCAAATGTTACTATTTAATTAATAAATGTTTTTATAATACACTTATATGAAAATTATTACCATTATAAGAGTTATAATTTGCAACTTCAAATTTTCTTGCTGTGATCGATTTTAAAATCTGTTGTAAGAAAAAGCGTAAACTGTGCAGACAATAATCCCATTTTATTGATAATAAATAATAAATTAAATGCGGAATTGTAAGTATAAAAGGATAACGTGCGGAATCACTAAAATTTTAGATTATTCTGTAACTATTAATAGCTTATTTATTAGTTTTATATTCAGTTAGTTTACTTAAGTTTTCTTTTTCTCCTAGAAATTGTTATTTCTTAAGAGTTATCATTCGTTTAGTTCGGCCTAACTCAAATATTTGGAGTTTCCGTATACCTTTTTTACATCCCCAAGTATACGTGGTTGCGTATCTCGAGGGCCCACGGAACACTGCAGGTGCAATTTATTTTCCTGTTTTCTAACGATTTTTTCATACTTTCGGTGATATTGTGTGTTAATATTGTGGTTAATTCTACCGCTAATTAAATCACGGAAATACATTCAAGCCGTGTCTAATTAATATCGCATTTTCTTAATTGAAATTTTCATCTCGTGTTAAGAAATTCAGAAAACAATAAGAAATCCGCAGTTTTCCGTTTTGTTTTACTAATTTCTTCGTTTCACTAATTTCATTCCATTTACTTTTCTCGATTAAATTCTATAAGATTTTAATGAAAAAAAAAAAATAGAAAATACAGGAAATTTTAATTTAGGCTTTAGTATATTATCATTTAGAATATTTTTTAAAACTTATATGTATTATTAGTGCTTTGTTATTAACGAAAAAGTCTGATTTTAATAAGAGATGCTTTTATTATTTGGGAAAATAATCACGATTTTGTCAATATCATGAGGTATATATCTTTTATGAATTAATCGTTTTTTGTAAAGTTGCGTGTCTTGTATTTTTTCGTTTTTTTTTTTTAAGAAATAAGGGCAAGAGTGTGGTGGGAAAGTGGATGTGATGGATGGTGGAATCGTAATCCAAGAACATGATAAACAGCGGAGACGTGGGTCTGATTTTTTATACTATACACTAATCAGCAGATAGCACAAGTATAAATAAAATTGAGGGCAAGGCGAAAAAAATAAGATTAAAATAAAGATATTAATCTCAGGTCTGAAAGTTTCGTCTCGGATTCACTCTTCATTAATAATAACTTTTAATATTCGGAGTTCCTTAAAAGCGCCAGGCTCTCCGCGAAGGGAAAGGGTGTTAAGCCGACTTCAGTAAATTTAAATTCTGGTGTATTTGAATGATAATGGAATAACGGGTCGCTCGTTCCACAAATGTCTCGCTGTTGAGCCGAGAAAGCTGCGAATGCCGTGATAAGCCTTGTAAGCCACTCTGTTCAGTTTGCTCTGGGGTGAGCACCGCGATAGTCTAACCTAGGACAAAACCATACAATAGAAAATGTAAACGCCGTCATCGGAAACTGATCCCACAAGCTCGGCTACAACAACTATTATTTTCAACAAACACACCTTATAATAGAACTCGTGCCGTTGATGAACACAATGCAATTCGAAAACCGTATATGACATATGTTATTCCTGAAACTACTACAGATAACGCTGTCAATAATCATAATGGTGATACACATTTGCTGAAACCCACAGCGTTTTATATTTATCCTCGGGGACAATTGCGTGCTTTTTGGTAATTATAACAATCCTTATTAAGATGTTAAGATTAGGAATTAATTATTTAAACTGTCTGATTCCCTGATAAATTTAATTGCAACCGACTCCATATACTTCTTTATTCAAATTTGTTTTAATCTATAATTGTATTTTAACTTAATTTTTCAATGAAATATTCTGTTATTTTCTTCAATAAAGTTTAACCCTTAGCCACCTGCCAAACGTCTCAGGTGAGAAAATTACTGCTACTTTGGGTCTGAGAAACGTATGTCAGGTGGTTCGGTTAAACTATTAATTGAGTTTTATGCAAAATCGATTGATGTAATCTTTTTTCGTTCTGTTCGAGCATTCAGTTATCGTTGTTTCTACTGTAATTTTAATTCGTTATTTATAATTGTTAATTAAATATTAATATTAATAATTAATAAAGCATAATACATATTCATTGTTCATGTCTTGGTAAATATTACTGGATATATTAAATACTATAACATCATTTTTTGGGTGACTAAATAATACTTACTAATTTTACTAAATATAAAGACGATAGTTAATAATATCAACATAATTGAAAATGCAATTAATTTAAAGCTATATGCATTTTTCTAAATTAACTAAGTTTGTCTAATATTATGTGTATGAGAGTTTTCGAAAAGTATTGCCACTACCTATCGGACTGTCTTATCTTTCCTTTTTATATTACTGTTTTGTCCTTCTATCCTTCTTTTTGCTTAAACAATTATTATTGTACTAGACTGCATTGTTAACTTTATTGTCTAGTTGAGTAGTCGTTAATATTTCTCTCGACTCAGGAATCTCTTTAAATAATATTCAGAGTAGTTCAATGTATTACAGTTTTTACACGGTAAAATTAAAAAATCGTGTACTGGTGTACATTTATCCATATATGTATACATTTGCCAATATTATGACCAACATATATCTAGTTTTACCCGCAAAGGTATATATTTTCCCTAACATAAATAAAACAAACTTGTATAATAGAATATGAATATATACTATATTGAAATTCCAATTATCTTTATTTCCTTAATAATTATTACAAACATATATTTAGAAATCATATTTTAAAAAACATTGAAGGAGAATTTACAACAAACTATAAAGGTAACTGCCTACGAATAAACGTATCAACAGAAGACGACCACCGCAAACTAACAAAATATTATACTGAAAATAAGATCAGGTATCACACATTCCAAAACCCAAATGGAAAGCCTTTATCAGTTGTTATTAGAGAAACTCCAATCTCAATCGCAGCTGCAGACATCCGAGAAAAACTGGATCCTCCAAAATTACCAGTTAAGAGAGTTGAAACGAACGAATGTTAAATAAAGAGAAAAAAACAATTCCTCTGTGCTGTAGAGCTAACGTCAAATGAAAAAGCAATGACATTCTCGAGGTCAACAGAATATTAAATGCGATAAGTAAGGTAGAACAGCGCGGTAAACCAAAAAGCATTGGCCACAGAAGATTTGGCCACACAAAAAATTACTGTTCATTAGAGCCAAGGTATCTTTAGTATCCAGGAAATCACTCAAGAAATACAAGGATTGAAAAAAAAACGCAAAAGATCCAGTAATTTGTGTTAACTGCTCAGAGAACCTCCCAGTTAATTATAGGGGCTGTAAATACTATACGTCACTCTACCAAAAATAAAACCATTCGAGAAACACAAACCGCCACTCAAGAGAAAACATAACGAAAAATAACCAAGAACATAGCAGAACCATTGCTGATGTCGCCGGCGGAACCCGGGTATCACAACAATCTGCAGAGATTTATTATTCTAACCCAACACCTACTTCCAACACCCATCCCGTTATCCAATTTTTAATAGACCTTATAACCCCCCTTATTTCTCAAATCGAACAATTTATTACAACCCATCTTCTTCCAAGCCTTTTCAATTGCCCATAGAAACAAATTCCTTCAAAATATAACAATCCTTAACTGAAGCGCAGTTGACTTAAATAGACAGACATCCATATTTATAGCCTTTTTAGCCCGACATAACATTGACATCGCATGCGTAAGTGAAACACATTTGGTACATGACGAAAAATTTAAAGTGACAGGATATACAATATATAAACATGACAAACACGCAAGAACTGCTTTTGGAGAAACAGCGATATTGATAAAAAACATCTCGATTATTTTATTAACCCCGGGAAAATACTTACTAGTCTAGAAACAGTTCAAGTCACAGTTAAACTTCGACATGATCTTAATATAACAATACTTAGTGCCTACAAACAACCAAACAAAAAAATAAACGAGGAAGCTATAAAATCAATCTTTAATATCGATAACCCCACAATTATAATAGGCGACCTAAACTCCAAGAATACAGCTAGGGGGTATCAATCCACAAGGTCTTAGGCTTTACAAGCTAGCCACCAAATAGAATCTTCAAGTAAAAGCACCAAATGTCTATACATACCATCCATATCAAAATGACCGTCTACCAGATAAACTTGACATAGCCATATGCAAAAATCTAAATATTCCAATACAACAAGTTATCGGAAAACTCTCAATTCCGACCATGTTCCAGAATTAATAACCTTTCAATGCATAGTTTAATTCAAAAAACCTGTGCCCACGCTCATTAGCGGCAAGGTAGACTGGAAAAAATTCCAAATGGAATTAGACACTGATCTTAATACAACAGGAAATATACTTACGAAACAAAATATTGACGAAGCATAATCTCAATTAACTGAAGTGATTACCAAATCTAAAAAATTGCGACTGCACCGAACCTAAAGAAATAAAAATAAAATTATCTCAGTCCACCCCCACACATACTACACCTAACAAAGAAGAAGAGCAAAGCTAGACGCGAATGGCAAATTACTAGACACTCGGATGAAAAACATCGTTAACAACTTATCCCACAACAACAAATTGGCAATCGATAACCACAGGCACAGATCATATCCAAGCCTCTGTAGTCAACACTCTTACCACCCGATCCAAAAGACTAGCCGACCAGCTTTACTTACCGAAAGAATTGAGGAACTTACGAGGAGCTCTTTCTTCAAATGGATATCCAAACAGCTTAATATCCAGAGCTTTCCGTTGTACAGAGAACAGCATCCAAACAACTGAAGAACGCCAGAAACCCGTTAGCACAGCATACCTACCATATGTTCATGGATCAACTGACAAAATCGCCAGAATCCTCAAAAGACACAACATCGACTCCATTTTCAAACCTAACCAGAAAATATCCTCCATGCTACGCAGCGTTAAAGACACCATCCCGTTAGAATCCCATGGAATTTACGAAATACCTTGCGGAACATGTGAACGAACCTACATTGGACGTACCAATAGATAAATATCTGCTAGGATTCAAGAACATGTAGTTTCAGTCAGACACAGAGGCAAAGTTTCATCGGCACTTGTCCAACACACAAACACCGGTCACTGAATGGACTTTAGAAATCTAAGAACTGTTGAACAGATTAGCCACGAAATTTCACGAGTATACAGAGAAGCCATAGAGATAGAAAAACGAGACTACTGCATGAACACGAGAGACGATTCCTTGAGACTGCCCCCAGCATGGCGACCGATCATATCCACCCTCAAAATGCAATCCCAGACACCCCAGACGCATGTACGACCAACAAGACAAACAAACAACCGAACCGAAGCACCGCACACAACGCGCATGACCCGAAGCCAGACAGCTATATGTAGTCGCATCGCACGAACGAGCTCTCAGTATGCGTCTAACGGTTGACCCGCACGGACGCATAATTCTCTTATATTCTATTATATATTCGACATCTCTTGCGAATGGCGAATGTTAGTTCGCCGAAACGTCGAGAATCCGGTTCTTTTCAGAGTCAACCCTCAGCATCAAGGGGGAATCCCCGAGAAAACAATACAGCACAGGTATCTATCCGCGAAAACCTCAAATACAACATACATACATATATATATATATATATATATATATATATATATATATATATATATATATATATATATATATATATATATATATATATATACGTTTTCGGCGAACTAACATTCGCCATTCTTAAGAGATATATGCGTCCGTACGGGTCAACCGTTAGACGCATACTGTATATATATATATATATATATATATATATATATATATATATATATATATATATTACTTATACATTTTCTACAATGGAAATTAATTGGTAGGCTCAGTAAGTGGATAATAATATTGCTTCATCTTTGTTTGGTTAGTTAGTTAGCCAGAATGTTAGGAGAGAAGTCAGCGTACAAAACAAGACCCCGGTAAAACAACTTCCTCATGCCCTGCGTTGTCAGTTTCCTGAAAGCCATGGGAAAATCTCTACCCTCGCCTTTGGTCCCGTGCCCATGATCCACTTAAAAGTCCCTGCTTTTATGGACTCCCATTAAAACTGTCATTTTATAAAGGTTATTGATGTTTAAAGGTCGATTCTCATATACGCGACACTCAGCTACACGACGTCATGTGACATCGCCTGTCAAATAATGATTACATTGTTTTATATGGGCACGTACTCACTATGGCTACGCGACAGCTACGTGAGGTGCCCATTTAAAATAATGTAATCATTATTTGACAGACGATGTCGCACGACGTCGCGTAGCTGAGTGTCGCGCATACGGGAATCGACATTAAAGGTGATAATTCCCGGTACAACCCCCTCTCCTTAAACTTTCCAATTTTTAGAATCCTTCAAAGCAAATTATTTTCTGCAATGATTGCAGGTCTTAATGTTGTGGAACAAGCCCCATCTCAAGTATTTAAATATAATTTGATATGAGTATTATACCAAAAGATTAATTCAGTTATTTTTTTTTTCATAAATAAGTTGTTCCAAATAGTAGTAAAAATATCATGGCTGTATGAAAAACTTTAGGGTATTCCGCACGAATCTGCAACCCAAAATTAAAAAGCTCTATCTTAAGTAAAAGTATCTTAAATTTACATAGCAACGTTGAATCTCATGATATATCGATAAGTTGCTCCATCTCCTTCATTGATCCTTCTGATTCAAAGTACTCGAATGGCAATTTTAGCCAGTCATACTTGGTATACTCCATTGGGAAATATTCTCTTATTATACGCTTCTTTTATTGAAAAAGTGTTCGATTATATAATTTTGAACACTGTCGTCCAAATTCAATTCATTTTCCATTACAAAACGTTAGTAGTATAGCAAAGCATTACACGTCATTCTCAGTGAGATATAGTAACCAATTTATATATATATATATATATATATATATATATATATATGTATATATGTATATATATATGTATATATATGTATATATATGTATATATATATATATATATATATATATATATATATATATATATATATATATATATATATATATATATATATATATATATATATATGTGTTGTATTGTTTTCTCGGGGATTCCGCGTTGATGCTGAGGGTTGGCTCTGAAAAAAACCGGATTCTCGACGTTTCGGCGAACTAACATTCGCCATTCTCAAGAGATATATGCGTCAACATATTGGATGCTTATCCAGTATGCGTCTAACGGTTGACCCGCACGGACGCATATATCTCTTCAGAATGGCGAATGTTAGTTCGCCGAAACGTCGAGAATCCGGTTTTTTTCAGAGCCAACACTTAACATCAACGCGGAATCCCCGAGAAAACAATACAACACAGGTATCTATCCGCGAAAACCTCAAATACAACATATATATATATATATATATATATATATATATATATATATATATATGTATATGTATATATATATATATATATATATATATATATAACATTGCATAACAAACATTGCAATCATATTTCGTGACATAATTTTGGAGCATAAATCTGACTATATCCGTTAAAAATGTATGACTTATTTTACAAGTGGAAAACAATTTTTCCTTTCGATAACCACGATAATTTATTTTGTCTCGAGAAACAAATAATGAGGTGTTACGGAAAGCTGAAGGACACTTTGAAAATCACTGCCCTAATCAATATTGAATTTGCTGTCTAGTAAAATTTATATGATGTTGTTTGTCAACTTAATTTTAATTTAATAGTTTGGTTTTATTCAGCTCGTTCCCCCTTTATTTTCTCTTATCCCATTTGTTCTTTATGGTAGTGCTTTTAATATTGTTAACAAGTGCAACTTAGTGTTACATTTTCTTTACCAGGTACACGCAGAAGAATCATAGATAGGATTCGTAAAATAAAACATGCATTAATTTTATAATATATACAAGGCGCAGACTAGACAGACAAGACTAGACAGACAAGATTAGAGAGACTAGACTGGACAGACAAGACTACAAAGACCAGACTAAACAGAGAAGACTAGACTGAGAAGACTAACGAGATAATACTACGCAGCCAGCACTAGACAGACAAGACTAGACAGACAAGACTAGACAGACAAGACTAGACAGACAAGACTAGACAGACAAGACTAGACAGACAAGACTAGGCAGACAAGACTAAAGAGACAAGACTAGACAGACAAGACTAGAGAGACAAGACTAGACAGACAAGACTAGACAGACAAGACTAGACAGACAAGACTAGACAGACAAGACTAGACAGACAAGACTAGACAGACAAGACTAGACAGACAAGACTAGACAGACAAGACTAGACAGACAAGACTAGACAGACAAGACTAGACAGACAAGACTAGACAGACAAGACTAGACAGACAAGACTAGACAGACAAGACTAGACAGACAAGACTAGACAGACAAGACTAGACAGACAAGACTAGACAGACAAGACTAGACAGACAAGACTAGACAGACAAGACTAGACAGACAAGACTAGACAGACAAGACTAGACAGACAAGACTAGACAGACAAGACTAGACAGACAAGACTAGACAGACAAGACTAGACAGACAAGACTAGACAGACAAGACTAGACAGACAAGACTAGACAGACAAGACTAGACAGACAAGACTAGACAGACAAGACTAGACAGACAAGACTAGACAGACAAGACTAGACAGACAAGACTAGACAGACAAGTCTAGACAGACAAGACTAGACAGACAAGACTAGACAGACAAGACTAGACAGACAAGACTAGACAGACAAGACTAGACAGACAAGACTAGACAGACAAGAATAGACAGACAAAACTAGACAGACAAGACTAGACAGACAAGACTAGATAGACAAGACTAGACAGACAAGACTAGACAGACAAGACTAGACAGACAAGACTAGACAGACAAGACTAGACAGACAAGACTAGACAGACAAGACTAGACAGACAAGACTAGACAGACAAGACTAGACAGACAAGACTAGACAGACAAGACTAGACAGACAAGACTAGACAGACAAGACTAGACAAACAAGACTAGACAGACAAGACTATACAGACAATACTAGACAGACAAGACTAGACAGACACGACTAGACAGACAAGACTAGACAGACAAGACTAGACAGACAAGACTAGACAGACAAGACTAGACAGACAAGACTAGACAGACAAGACTAGACAGACAAGACTAGACAGACAAGACTAGACAGACAAGACTAGACAGACAAGACTAGACAGACAAGACTAGACAGACAAGACTAGACAGACAAGACTAGACAGACAAGACTATGGAATGAGGGGAAAAGTTACTGATCTTATTAAATCATACCTCTACAACAGAAGACAGCTAACCCAAATAAACACAATAGAGGGTCAAAGGAAATCAAGCACTAGAGTGGTAAACATTGGTATACCACAGGGCAGTGTCTTAGGGCCGATACTGTTCACCCTCTATATCAACGACCTTCCACAAGTAATAAATAGAACACAACATCAGATAATAAACTACGCGGACGATACAACTATATTAACGATAAATAAAAACATAGAAGACGTAACGACGAATTTACTTACGACAATGAACAATTTAATGAACTGGTTTACAGAAAATAGGATGGTATTAAACAAGGAAAAGACAAAATTAATTATATTCAAAACAAAACGAAACACAAGAAGAGACCCAGCAGATGTTATAATAACCAACGAAAAGATAGAGTATAAGACCGTGTATTTCAGCAACTTTCATAGCCACTTAAAATTCTGTATAATGTTTTGGGGAGGAGGAAATAGCAGCAATACAGTCTTCAAAATCCAAAAACAAGCTGTAAGAATCTTAAAAGGCCTAGCTTACAAACAGTCTTGCAGAGGAGAATTCAAAACGGCACACATTCTAACCACTACAGGAACTTATATATATGAAATCTTAAAATTTACATTTAAATATCGAAACTTATTTCTTTGTCACACAAAGATCGATAATGACAAAAACACAGGAAATCAGCACAACTATATATTGCCAAGACACAAGCTAACACTCACCGAAACAGGTCCACCTTATATAAACCTCAAATTATTTAACACACTCCCCAATACATTAAAAAGCATAACAAATTTTAATAAATTTAAGAAAGAAATATGGAAACTGTTATTAGATCTAGAACCATATAATGTTACTGAATATTATTTAAAAGTATAAATATTGGATATTATAATATATTGGACACATTTCACTTAGTTTTAAGAAAATATATGTACCTATTCATTAGAATAAGCTTATATTAGGTAAACTTAGATAGTGAAATAAATTATTTTGATTTGATTTGATTGATTTGACTAGACAGACAAGACTAGACAGACAAGACTAGACAGACAAGACTAGACAGACAAGACTAGACAGACAAGACTAGACAGACAAGACTAGACAGACAAGACTAGACAGACAAGACTAGACAGACAAGACTAGACAGACAAGACTAGACAGACAAGACTAGACAGACAAGACTAGACAGACAAGACTAGACAGACAAGACTAGACAGACAAGACTAGACAGACAAGACTAGACAGACAAGACTAGACAGACAAGACTAGACAGACAAGACTAGACAGACAAGACTAGACAGACAAGACTAGACAGACAAGACTAGACAGACAAGACTAGACAGACAAGACTAGACAGACAAGACTAGACAGACAAGACTAGACAGACAAGACTAGACAGACAAGACTAGACAGACAAGACTAGACAGACAAGACTAGACAGACAAGACTAGACAGACAAGACTAGACAGACAAGACTAGACAGACAAGACTAGACAGACAAGACTAGACAGACAAGACTAGACAGACAAGACTAGACAGACAAGACTAGACAGACAAGACTAGACAGACAAGACTAGACAGACAAGACTAGACAGACAAGACTAGACAGACAAGACTAGACAGACAAGACTAGACAGACAAGACTAGACAGACAAGACTAGACAGACAAGACTAGACAGACAAGACTAGACAGACAAGACTAGACAGACAAGACTAGACAGACAAGACTAGACAGACAAGACTAGACAGACAAGACTAGACAGACAAGACTAGACAGACAAGACTAGACAGACAAGACTAGACAGACAAGACTAGACAGACAAGACTAGACAGACAAGACTAGACAGACAAGACTAGACAGACAAGACTAGACAGACAAGACTAGACAGACAAGACTAGACAGACAAGACTAGACAGACAAGACTAGACAGACAAGACTAGACAGACAAGACTAGACAGACAAGACTAGACAGACAAGACTAGACAGACAAGACTAGACAGACAAGACTAGACAGACAAGACTAGACAGACAAGACTAGACAGACAAGACTAGACAGACAAGACTAGACAGACAAGACTAGACAGACAAGACTAGACAGACAAGACTAGACAGACAAGACTAGACAGACAAGACTAGACAGACAAGACTAGACAGACAAGACTAGACAGACAAGACTAGACAGACAAGACTAGACAGACAAGACTAGACAGACAAGACTAGACAGACAAGACTAGACAGACAAGACTAGACAGACAAGACTAGACAGACAAGACTAGACAGACAAGACTAGACAGACAAGACTAGACAGACAAGACTAGACAGACAAGACTAGACAGACAAGACTAGACAGACAAGACTAGACAGACAAGACTAGACAGACAAGACTAGACAGACAAGACTAGACAGACAAGACTAGACAGACAAGACTAGACAGACAAGACTAGACAGACAAGACTAGACAGACAAGACTAGACAGACAAGACTAGACAGACAAGACTAGACAGACAAGACTAGACAGACAAGACTAGACAGACAAGACTAGACAGACAAGACTAGACAGACAAGACTAGACAGACAAGACTAGACAGACAAGACTAGACAGACAAGACTAGACAGACAAGACTAGACAGACAAGACTAGACAGACAAGACTAGACAGACAAGACTAGACAGACAAGACTAGACAGACAAGACTAGACAGACAAGACTAGACAGACAAGACTAGACAGACAAGACTAGACAGACAAGACTAGACAGACTAGACAGACAAGACTAGACAGACAAGACTAGACAGACAAGACTAGACAGACAAGACTAGACAGACAAGACTAGACAGACAAGACTAGACAGACAAGACTAGACAGACAAGACTAGGCAGACAAGACTAGACAGACAAGACTAGACAGACAAGACTAGACAGACAAGACTAGAGTTGAGTCGCGAGTTGAAGCTCGACGCGAGTGGTTCACGTTTTAAGTGCGGAAATACGAGTTAAGCAAATCAAAATAAGTAACAATTAAAATTATATTACAAAATAGAATACTACTGAATTTAATAACAGCTGTCGTAATATCAACAATCAGATTAATTATGACCAGAGAATTGCGTTCAAACACCCAATCAGAAGCCCAAGGCGACAAAATGCCACCGTATTTCTACAGTGCGGAATTCAATAAGTTAATATCTGCCATAGTAAAAAGGGAGGTCGAGCCCTTATTAGAAAAAATACAAGTACTCACCAATCAATTAAAATCACAAAATTACAACAAGCAGAAACACCTCCCGCACCCCGCTACTCCTCCTGTGCTACATAAAATTCTACCAAGTTCTTCAACTGCACAAATCGAGCAACCTCTACCAATCGCCGGCTAT
Source organism: Phosphuga atrata (assembly GCA_944588485.1). NCBI lineage: Eukaryota > Metazoa > Arthropoda > Insecta > Coleoptera > Silphidae > Phosphuga > Phosphuga atrata. The sequence goes on from OX155900.1 coordinate 4,943,047, forward strand.
AAGCCGCCAACTTGCGCTGATAATGAAAGTAGAAGAAACAATAAGATAGGAGAGCATACCGGAGCAAAAAAGAAAGTTTTTGCTACAGTATCTCAAACTGAGATTTCGTTCAAAAATAATCGAAACGACGATACAGGGACGTCCCAAAAATTTAAAAAAGGAGGCAGAAAATCAAATATAATCCATGGCACAAGCGAATGCAGTGAAATAAAAGCCGCTGTGAAATATGAACATCTCCATGTTTATAGACTAGACCCTAATCTATCGGAAGGCGAGATTGTCAAGTACTTGCATGGTAAAAAGTTCAATTCAGTAACTAAAAAATGTTGTCAAAACACCCTGAGGAGTACTCCTCATTTAAAATTTCAGTTCCAACCGAATTTTACGAAAACCTAAAAAAGCCTGAACTATGGCCACGACATGCTTGTATCAACCGTTTTTTCCTGAAATTGGAAAAAACGAGAGATGGGATTTAAAACAATTAAGAAACATGTCAAATAAAGTCACGATCATAAACCAAAATGTACAGTACATCGGAAATTCAATTGAAAAGCTAGAATACATGTTGGAAAAAAATAAACATTGTAAATACTTAATAATTACTGAACACTGGAAGAACGAATTAGAGCTGGAAATTATAAAGCTTCAACATTTTCAGTTGGCGACAAAGTTTTGTAGAGAAAAAGGGGCACATGGTGGATCTGCTATCTACTGTAATGAGTTAACAAGCTGGAATCTAAGAGAAGACATAAATAAAATGGCAGATCAAAACATATTTGAATGCACTGCAGTCGAAACTAAAATTAACAAATATTGTTTTGTCATTGTTGCAATCTACAGATCTCCACAGACATGCAGTACATTGTTTTTGGAAAAATTATATAAACTTCTCCTAAAATTACACAAGGAATCGAAACAATTTGTCATTGCTGGAGATTTTAAAATTGATATATTAAAAACTACAGCAATAAGTCAACAACTGATAGACATGTTAAAATCCTTCAACGCAGAACTTGCATTTAGCAATATAAGTCATCCATCAGGAGCAACCTGTATAGACAACGTAATAATCCACACCAATATGACGTATAATGTCGAAACTTCAGATTACCATATATCAGACCATTGTGCACAAACCCTTACATTTTCTGTACATAGGGAGGCGCCCAAAAGAAATAAAGTAGAAGTACGATTTTACAATGAATACAATATGCAACGATTTAATAAATGCCTCGAGGAAGAAACTTGGGAAGAGATTTTACAAAGTAAAAACGCAGATGTTGAACACCAATGGGAAAAGTTCATGAAAATTTTCTTAACCCACTTTTATGAATGTTTTCCACTAAAACAAATCAAGGGTAAGAAACCAATGGTACAACTCTTTAAGAACCCAAAAATTGTTGAAATGGGCAACCAGTTGCAACTCTTGAAAATTATATCAAAGTATTGCCATAATACTAAAACAAAATACAACAATTTACGTAGGAAATATCAGGCGATGATAAGAAAAGAAAAGTGTCTAAAATTTGAAATGAAATTAAAAGAAACAGATAACCCCCAAAAAACAACTTGGGAAATAATTTCAGAAATAACAAACTTAAAAAAGACAAAACAAAACTACACAGTAAAAGATAACATAGACCCATTGGACGTCGCTACAAATATCAACAACTATTTCGCAGAGAGAGCAGAAACGTTACAAAATAAGTTACCATTAGTTAGCTATGAAGATGACCTGCAAGAGAGCTTGGAATCAATTTTCTTACAACCAACGACAAAAGAAGAACTTTTCTCCACTATAATGAATTTAAAAAACAAAAAAAGTGCGGGCCAGGATGAAATTCAAATTAAAGTGATTAAAAACGCATGCTTGAATATACTTACACCGTTGGAATTCATTATAAACAATTCAATTCAATTTGGAATTTTTCCGGCAAGCTTAAAAGTGTCATTACTAACGCCAGTGTATAAAAAGGGAAACAAAGAAGATTTCGAAAATTACAGACCCATAAGCATCCTTCCAACGTTCTCGAAAGTTTTCGAGAAAACAATAGCAAGCAGGCTAATGGATTTTCTCACAAAATATCAAAAATTAAGTGCGCACATTTTGACACATTTCATTTAGACCTACATTGTATTGGTGCTTATATAGTGAAATAAATTAATTTTGATTTGATTTGATTTGATTTGATTTGACTAGACAGACAAGACTAGACAGACAAGACTAGACAGACAAGACTAGACAGACAAGACTAGACAGACAAGACTAGACAGACAAGACTAGACAGACAAGACTAGACAGACAAGACTAGACAGACAAGACTAGACAGACAAGACTAGACAGACAAGACTAGACAGACAAGACTAGACAGACAAGACTAGACAGACAAGACTAGACAGACAAGACTAGACAGACAAGACTAGACAGACAAGACTAGACAGACAAGACTAGACAGACAAGACTAGACAGACAAGACTAGACAGACAAGACTAGACAGACAAGACTAGACAGACAAGACTAGACAGACAAGACTAGACAGACAAGACTAGACAGACAAGACTAGACAGACAAGACTAGACAGACAAGACTAGACAGACAAGACTAGACAGACAAGACTAGACAGACAAGACTAGACAGACAAGACTAGACAGACAAGACTAGACAGACAAGACTAGACAGACAAGACTAGACAGACAAAACTAGGCAGACAAGACTTGATAGACAAGACTAGATTAACAGAATAGTAGACAGACAAGACTAGACACTCAAGACTGGTACCCGCGCCGATAAACAGAAGTAAGAAACAATAAAGATAACAACAGCTCTCAAACCATTCAAGAAAATATCGATTTAGAAAAGGATTCCGATTCAACCGATGAAACAACAGATGAGGTGTGGGAAGTCCAACGAAAAAAAAAACAGAAAATACCGAAGATCTAACATCATACAGGGAATTTCAGAATCGACGAGTATTAGCGCTATTCCAAAATATGCGCATCTGCATGTTTTTAAATTAAAATTTTTTTTTTTCTTAATCTGAAGGAAAAAGATGTCATGGATTATTTAACAACTAAAAATAGTGTTTCTGTGCACTGTACAAAATTGGAATCCAAAAATTCAGAAATATATTCATCATTTAAAGTTTCAGCACCATTCGAGTTTTAAAACGATCTACAGAATACAGAAACATGGCCAAAATATACATGCATAAAACGGTTTTTTCTTCATCAGAGACAACCAAAACAACACATATGAAATGCACACGTAATTACAACATGTTATTATATTTAAACATACAGAGCCTTGCGAAAAAGATACACCAACTAGAAGTAACAACAGAAGAATACAAACCTTATTTCCTGTGTCTTACAGAAACATGGATGCAAGATGATAACCTACAAAAAATAAACATCCACGGCTACAATCTTATAAGATTCTACTGCAGACAAGAATCCTCTGAAGGAGGGGTAGCTTTATGGGCAAGAAACAATTTAAATCAAGATAGCACAAGAATAGAATCTTTGGGAATTGAAAATATGTCTATAGAAAAACATATTGAGATATGGAATGTGTCTATGGAATGTCCACTGTACTCCACTTCCATAGACACGCAGTAAATATCGTCGCTATATACAGACCTCCTACCGCATATTACACAGCTTTTATGTTAACACTAGATAATATACTTAATAGCTTATTCAAGCAAACTTCCGAAATCATACTAGTTGGAGATTTCAACACTAATTTTAATGTGCAATCAAAAAATACCGACAAAATTAAGAACCTTGTACTATCTTATGGGCAGGTAGATAGGGTTCATAAACCTACAAGAGTAACTAACACATCACAAACACTAATAGACAATGTATTCACACAATCGACAACATTATCAACAACAGATATAGAAGATACAACCATCTCCGATCATAAACTAATAGTGCTTCGAGGCAACAGCAAAGAAAAACACAAACCAGTATACAAAACTAAACGGAACTTCTGTGAAGCCAAAAAAATAAAATTCTATACTTGTCTAATGGAAGAAACATGGGAGGGAGTATATAGCAACACCTTCATTACAACATAACACCTTCATTCAGATGGTACAGCATCACTATTTCACATGTTTTCCACTGGTCAAGATAATACAAAGTCCTATGTCACAAAAGAAACTATATCCTCAAGCAAAAATCTAAAGGATCTATATATTCTGCAAAAAAAATCATCTTTTAAAAGAAAAGTATTTGCAAAACAAGTGTGAGCATAACAGACTAATTATACAGACAAAACGTGACTTCTATAATAGGAAAATTGAACAGGGAGCAAACTATCAGAAATCTCAATGGCAATCGATAAACGAGCTCAGCAACAAAAATATAAATAAAGTGAATATGAAAATAAATATTAATGGCTGCGATATTGAAGAACAAAAGCAACTAGCGGATACGTTCAATAAGTTTTTTCAAAATGCTCCTCTGATGGCAGCACAAAACATTAAACCGACTCATTAATCACAACCATATTCTCTTCAACGAAAAGTCAATGTTCCTGTAAAATTACTCAATCGCGGAAATGTCAGAAATTTTACAAGAGCTGAAAAATGAATCCAGCTGCGGACCGGACCTATTGCCTTGCAATATTATAAAGGAATTTAGCAATGTACTAGTTGCACCAATAACAGATATAATAAATTGTTCATTTGACAACGAGACATATCCAACAGCTCTGAAAATATCCGAGATTATTCCCGTCCATAAAAAGGGCGACAAAACAAAAGTTGAAAATAACCCGCCAATATCTCTAGTATCTGTAATCGCTAAAATACTGGAATACTCCATGGAACGAAGCATAGGACAGTTCATTAACAAACACAACTTAATACCGGTGGCACAACATGGCTTCAGAAAAAAAAAATCCACAACCACAGTTATACTCGCCTTCTAAAACAGAGTACTTAGTGAGGTAGACAAAGGCAAATCTCCGTTCGGGATCTTTTGATGAAGGCAATCGACTGCATCTCTCACGATGTACTGATGGACAAGCTGTACATCTATGGGCAGATGGTTCCGTTCGTTCTTCAATAATAGACAGTCGTATGTAAAAATTGTACAAACTAATGAGAGTGGCATATCTGAATCATAGTATCTTATAAGTGGTGTTCCGCAGGGCAGTGTGCTGGGCCCCGACACTTTTCTCTTTATATATAGCGGACATTATAGAATATATAAGGGATAAGCAATGCATTCTATATGCAGACGACGCGAGCTTAATTATTTCTGAAGAATCTCCGAGTAAAACTGAAGTCGAGGCTAACCAGATATTGAATATGGTCCATAATTGGTGCTCTGCTAATAACATGTTCCTAAATATAAAAAACTATGTAATCTTTCAAACACATAGGAAAATGGTTGCGGAAAACCCATCCCTAGAAATTGGTAAAGAATAGGTTCAAAGAGCCAAAAACATACGATTCCTAGGAATATTCTTTGAAGAATTCCTCTCCTGGAATATTACTACGGATATTATGATCAAAAAACTGAACTGCAAAATCTACCAACGAATGCTCAAGAACATTGTTAACAGTTCGGTGCTCATTAATATATACTTCGCTGAGATGCATTTTATACTAGCATATGGAATAATTGTTTGGGGCTCGTCTCCACATATGCACAGAGTACTAAAAACGCAAAAAAAAGAAATTAGATGCATCACAGGAATTACAGGTAGAACCTCTTGCATACCTTAGCAGGCTTAGTTTATTAACAGCACCATGTATATATGTATATATGTATATATATATATATATATATATATATATATATATATATATATATATATATATATATATATATATATATATATATATATATATATATATGTATGGGAACTAGCATGTTTTATTCATAAGAACAAAACCAAGTTCTCGACTGGCCAAGACCATCATAACCATAATACTAGACACGGATCAAATTTATTAGCGAATAGGTCGAACTTAACGATATGCAGCAAAGCGCCCGACAGAATTGGAATACGCATCTATAACTGTATTCCGTACAATCTAAGACAGGAGCATTTCGAGTCCTTCAGGAGGAAGCTAAAAGCTATTCTAATCGAAAAGGAATTTTATAGTGTTGAAGAATTACTTCTAAACAAAATTATTTGACGAACTGTAGACTGTATTTATTTGTATATTTTCTTATGTATGTGTGTGTATGGGTAATATCTTTTTTCTTTTTCTCTTTTGACAAGTTATATATGTACTCATGTACATCTTTTATAACAATAAATTTGATTTGATTTGACTGAACAGACAAGACTAGACAGGCAAGGCTAAACAGAAAAAGCTAGACAGATAAGATTAGACAGACAAGAGTAGGCAGACAAGAATAGACACAAAAAACTATTCAGAGAAGACAAGAGCAGATACGAGTAAATAGACTAGTCTAAAAACTCATTCAAAATTTAGCTGTATTGAATCAATTAAACAATTTGTTTTGGTGTTGATGTCATAAGAAACGCTGTAGTGGCTAGTGAAGTTGATATTTTAAGCTGTAATAGTACCGAAGAAGAGTTCAAAGCCAAAGTTTCAATGGTTGTTAGCCATATAAGTGTATGGTATAGAGCTAATAATCTGATTCTTAATTCGGATAAGGCGATATGCCCATATTTTGCAACGCATCAAAGCATCTTTACAACATCAAACAATTTTCTGGGGCTGCTGATAAGGTCCGTACTTACTTGGACACTCCATATCGATTACGTGTGTAATAAGCTGGAGGGTGTATACTTTCGAATGGTCCAAATTAAAAAGCAATGGACAAGGAATCGATCATAAGAGTGTATTACGCGTTGGCCCACTCACACTTATGCCTTCACTTTTTGCGCTGGGACCAAGCTTCTACGTCAACAGTTATTTTGTGATGCAAAAAGAGTCCTTCGAGTTATATTAGAGCTATATTAGAGACTTAGAGCCGGTTAAAGTTATAGAACGTGTTTCAAAAAGAACAATATACTTATATTACCTCAATTTATATTCTAAAAGTTCTGTGTTATATAAAATCTAATGTAAAAGATTTCTAAACATTAGCGGATTTGCGCAATGACTGCACAAGTTACGGCATTTTATTATCCTAGCCTCAACCTAATACTGCTTTATATGAAAGGTCGTTTATCAATACAGGCGTAAAATTGTTTAACAAGCTGGATTAAAAAAATCAGAGGACTAAAACATTTTTAGACGACATTTTAAGCGAATCCTGTGGAGCGTACTATCCCAAGGAGCATACTATTCCATTTCTGAGTACAGGGAGCCGCTATTAGGAGAGGTTTCGTTGCAGATTATTGTAATGGATTTGCTTGCCACCGGCTTGTACAGCAGGACGATGGTTTTTTATTTTTTCATACTTGCGCCTCAGGCTTTGAACCCAGGACTTATGGCTTAGTAGTTTGACACCTTCACTACTAGGCCAGCATCGCCTCCAAAAAAAAATTTACTTTCTTATATATAGCAAATAGTCTTACGACTTGCTTTTTTCAAAATCCGTAAGGATATAAAGAATCCGCCAGTGAAGCGGGAAATTTTGAAAATGCAACAGTTCCTTTTTTGTTCAGTAGAAGGCGTGAAGGTTTTGGTGTATTGTTTAACATTTAATGCCATTTGTGAAACATGGAGCAGTGAACTAGTGTACAGCGTGGTTTCTGCGTAAAATCATTTTATAAAAATGATGTCTGTGTGACTGATATACAACGATTATTCCGTTATCAGTTCAATATTCCACGACATGGAGTGCCTTCAGCTCAGGCAATTACGTTATGGGTGAAACAGTTAGAAAAAACTGGTTCCACATCAAACTTAAGGCAAACAAGATCATCAAGAACTGAGGAAAACATTGAAAGATTTAGAGTAGCATTGACACGCAATCCACGGCGTTCTGCAATTAAACATGCATCCTCACTGGACATTAGTAACATACCATTACGACGAATTTTGCATAAAGTCTTATCTTTTCGCACTTACTAAATTCAAATAGTCCAGGAAAAGCTGGAGATATGCTGGCTCGCAGAATTTTCAGCTAAGAAATATTGCGACGTGTAAATGATGAGTAACTCTTTATTCACTGCTTGCCCATGTCAGATGAAGCACATTTTCATTTGAATGGATATGTAAACCAACAAAATAGTCGATATTGGAATGATGAAAACTTTACAGAGCACCTCTTACAGCTATAGTAATAAGGCAGGCCGGAATATACCCGCCTTTCAATGCGGCAGACCCGGGTTCGAATTCTGGTCGGGGAGACAACAACTAGGGCGGTTTTCATTAACCGTCCGGGCTGCCCACCCTGAATGAATACAAAATATGCGATACCGGGTTAGCGCATACTAAAAGTCAAGGTAGAATAGGGTGTTTAGTGAGAGCTTTCCCCTAACAACTTTTATAAAAAAAGGCAGGCTGGTATAATCATTAATCTCCTTATTGCAACCGAATACAGTAGATTTAAAATTGAAATAGTGCGCATTGTAAATGGAAAAGCTTTAAAAGTTGTGAAAATTAATCATTTTTTGTAGATTCTTGACTCTTGGGGACCAGTGCTTAGGTAATATTAGTTTTTATGTAGATTCGCTCCTGGTCACAAGCTTTAGAATCGTTTGCCTAGCGATAAGTCTAGTAAGTTTGAATAAAGCGTCTTAATGTGTTAAAGTTCTATGCAACGTCAACTTTAAAACATATAATAAATAAGATGATATAATAAATAAGATGAAATAATAAATACGATGAAATGTAGATATAATAAATAAGGTGAAATCAATTGGAAATATAATCGAAATGGTGTAACTATATCGAAACGTCAATCGTGATATCTAAACCATTCTATCTCAATTTATGCAATTGTTGAGGTTTGTTTGTGTAGGTTTGTCTGTGTAGCCTAGTCTGTTCATTCTAATAGTATAATTTGTATATGTAGTGACGTGATACTATACAGCTTCTTCTTCCTGATATTGCATGATAAAATTAAAGTTGATTTATATTATGAAATATTTATAATTGACTCTGTTTTCATGCTATTTTAAATCGTTCTAATATATTAATTCTTATAGTATTTGCAAAGATCCACACATATTATACTGAAAGACTATAGTGATAAGTCAAGGATACAAACCGAAATTCAAAACTATTAGTAAACACGTAATATAATGCACTACTACGAATTAATCTCATTACTCTTAATATTAGAGTGTACATTTTGGTTTATGTTATAACTTTTTAGAGAGCAATAAACTTCAGAAACTAAGTGAAGTAATTTGCTCTACTCTTGGATATGTTATATAAATTGTCTTTGAAGAGCACTGTTCATTCATTAACTGAGTTTAGAAGGGTGAGAGTCATAAAGAGAAATACAATTTAAACATATCTATTAACACTTAAATAAGCATTGTTTAAAGTTTATCTTGAAAACGTATTTGTTTCCAGTACAGAATTCAATGTTTTGTATGTCTTTTAATAACTTAAAAATATCATTAAATTTGTTTGCTGAAAATATTATGTTAGTTAAAACTCCTATACATTAACCATCTTATTGAAAAGTAAAAATGTTTCACAAAGTAGGTGCAGATTTTTGGGTTTGTATAATTTTTTTCATATACTTATAAATATTATCTGTGTAATACTCTCCTTTCAAATTATTGTTTCTTTATTTGCGCCCGCTCTGCTAGTTTGTTATTCATTTAACGACAGGTAGTTTGTGTGTGTCGGCGAGGACTTCTCATCGCGTGAATCATGAATAATGTCGTCGCGCGCCTCCATCATCTTATATCATTGTTTGCAGATATTTGTCCTGGCTCGACTGAGACACCACAGCATTGTCCCGAATTTAATTATTCAGGATTACACTAAATCATTTGGACACTTTCTGCCGCAACCAACAAAGATTCTCTAATAAAATTCAGCTCAATAGTTCACATCGCCATTCATGCCAAGAAAACATTGTTTTTACATTTGTAGGGCAAAAGAATGCTCTAGCATTTTGAACTGAAAGCGCGATGATATTTAAAACCAAATTTTTCTTCACAAATTAAACATTTTTGAGTTTGTTATGCAGTGTGTAATTTTAAAGCGGGGTATCTGCCGGTTGTTTTTTGCTGACATACTTTACCTCTGTTTTACGCAGCTCGCATACTAATAGACTTACTATATTGTCGAAATGGGACATAATAACTTCCATTAAGCTCCGACGCCCTAACAGTAAGTTTATGACTTTTGCTTCGCATACTCATTTGCAATTTATTTTACAGATCACATTATTAATTAGCAACTGTTTATAACAATTTGCATTTCATTTCAAGATACTATAATTATTTTCATTTAAAGTGCATTAAGAAGACATGTGTTCAACCAACAAACAGCTGTCCATAAATTGACGAATTTAAACGAACCAAACAGTTCTTTTTTATAAATTCGTCAATTTATGGACTGCTGTTTGACGGGTGAATATATGTTTTCTTAATGCACATTAAATGAAAATAATTATAGTAGCTTGAAATTAAGCCAGGAGTTAAATATAGTCTATAGTCTTAAATAAACTACAGTTTCCGAAGTTTCGACAGACAATACCAGATAGACAATGAAGAGGATGTTATGTTCGTTACAACGTGTTAAACCGTACTTACTTTGAATTGAAAAAATTAATATATTTTTACAACTATTTCTTCTAAAAACATTCTTCTTCTTCATGTGCATATCCGATTTCGGATGTTTGCGATGAGCATGACTATTTTCACTTTATTGGTTGCTATTCTGAAGAGCTCGTTCGAAGTCTTCCCGTACCACGCCCTGAGATTCTGCAACCATGAAATTCTCCTCCGTCCAGGTCTTCGTTTTCCGTGTATCTTGCCTTGAATGATGGATTGTAATAGGGCGTATCTGTCCTCGTTCTGCATGATGTGGCCTAGATATTGGAGCTTGCGGGTTTTGATGGTGTCCATGATCTCCTTCTCTTTCTTCATCCTGTGGAGGACTTCGATGTTTGTTACCCGGTCTTTCCAAGATATTTGCAGGATACGTCGATATAGCCACATCTCAAACACTTCAAGCTTTTTTGTTGTTGCATCATTTAGTGTCCAGAACTCGACTCCGTAAAGTAATATTGGGAAAATGTACCACCTCAACATGCGTACTTTGGTTCAAGATGTAGTTCGTGATTTTTGTAGAGGTTATTCATTGTATTGAAGGCAGCTCGGGCTTTTCCAATTCTACATTTTATCTCTTGGCTATTGTCCCAGTTTTCGTTCACAAGTGTACCTAAGTATGTTGTTTGTCTCACTTTCTCTATTTGTTGGTTGTGAACGTAGAGCATTATTATATATTTGCATTAGCTATATTGTCTTTGCTAATGACCATGAATTTTGTTTTTTTGTTATTAATGTTAAGTCCATATTTTTCACTAGCCGCTACAATTTTGTTCATTAGTGTTTGGAGTCCTTCAAGAGAGTCAGCGAATACCATTGTGTCGTCGGCATATCGGATGTTATTCAATCTGACTCCGTTCAGTAAAATGCCTTCTTCTATGCCTTCTAGCGCTTCATTAAAGATCTGTTCGGAGTATAGATTGAACAGAATCGGAGAAATAACGCACCCCTGCCTTACCCCTCTAGCTATTTCAATGTCTTCTATTTGTTCCTCTTCAATTTTTATGGATGCGGTCTGTTTCCAGTACAAGTTAGTGATGATTTGTAGGTCTTTGGCGTCAATTCCCACTTGTTTAAGGATGTCTATCATTTTGTGATGTTGCACTCGATCAAACGCTTTCTGATAATCGATTAGGCATACGTAGATATCGCAGTTTACGTCTCTAGATCTTTGAAAGAACACCTGCACTGAGAAAAGCGCTTCCCTTGTGCCTACGGCGTTGATGAATCCAAATTGATTTGCTGAGATTTGTTCTTCACATTTGTTATAAATTCTCTTGTGTATTATTTTTAGGAATATTTTGAGAAGATGACTCATGAGACTGATACTTCTATATTCCTCGCACCGTTTTGCTCCTACTTTCTTTGGTAATACGATGAATTCCGACTTCAACCACTCTTCTGGTAATAAAAACTAAACTAAAAACATAGTGAAAATTAATGGTAAAAACATAGTGAATTTTTCAATTCGGAGCTAAATAAACAAGTTAAGACTAACGAGACTAAATAAAGAAAACTTGACTGATAAATTTGAATTTGGATAGGTAATAGCACACACATAAAATTAATAAGTAATAAGATAATATAAGATAAGATAAGAGTTGTCGTGATCATCTTGTACAAGGCCAAACACTTTGTCGTTGTGTGTTAGTCTTGTTTGCTTTAGTCTTTGTAGCGACCACTTATACACGGTCAAACACTTCGTTCGTCGTATTGTCTGCTGGTGTGTTTATCACAAAATGGCATCGATGGGCTCTCATTCGGGACGTAATTCATTGGTTTAGTAAGCGAAAAGTCACAGAAGATTTCCGTATCTCGGCGAGTGAGGCTGATTGTATTTGGTTTCGTTCACCTCCATGTCCGCGGTCCCTATTCTGAGTTCGATAAATAAATAAAAGATCGTAAATAAATTAAAGATCGTATTAGTTTTGAACTCATCTCCTCTGTTAACACCTAACCACCTAACATACGTCTCTCAGACCCAAAGTAGCAGTAATTTTCGCACCTGAGACGTATCGCAGGTGGTTAAGGGTTAATATTGCGAACGCAGCGATCAAGGTCAATAGCGTAATTGATTGATCTTGTTATTTATAGCACTTTAACATTATTGGGCGCTTGTTTCAGATTTTGGTGAATCTGCGCCAGAAATAGCCGAGGTCTACTAGTGACTTTTATGTACAAACCATGTTTGTACTTTTATGTACAAACCATGTACATACCATGTACAAACCATGCACTGCTGTCCCAATCGTTGGTAGTTCGGGATTTTTTGTAAATTGTTGTCTGTTCTTGAGCACCCAGAGGTGAAAGTTTTGTTCCAGTGGATCGCCCACTTCGTTCAGTACTCTATGGAGTTTTTTCGCCGAAGTTTGTTGTTGTTTGTTCGTTTTGTAGAAGTGTGTCAATGTTGTACTGCGACAACATGCTATAGCAATGCTACTCTTTCTTTTGGTTGACAGAGGGAAAGAATTTTGTTTTTGTTTTTTTCGATTTTGGTCGGCCCCTGCTGACCTCGTATTGTTTTCAGGTTTTGTCCTGAAGATGGTCACTTAAGGGGCGGCGGGATGTTAGGGCCTTTTTAGATGGTTTTACTGCCTATCGAAAGAAGGTGTACGATTGTGAATCGCGCGATAAATTAATTCCAGCCGATGTCAATCGCGCGAATCAAATAAAAATTCGCGTAGCGTTTTAGATTAGAATATGGGTAAAAAACTGCGCTGCGCGAGTTAGTTAAAATAAGTCAGTGTGATTTGAGTTGCAGTGAAAGAATCGCGTTTAGCCCGGCGAGAGTGTTTTTGCATATTTTTTGTCTCGACCGGTAGGCGATCACGCGTATTTTTTTGGAGGAACTTTTCGGAGATTCTGCCCATTCTAGAAGAACTTGTTGCAAGGATTCAAATATCCTTCTTGTATTTATTCCTTCTCGTTTCCTCCTTTAAATTAGTCGGCGACAGGAGATCGTTTTCAACAGGGCAGGAAACGAAGACATTTTGTAACTAGAAGGTAAGTGGCGAACCCCCCGATTTGTTGTCTCATATTGTTTAATTTATCAATGCTAAGTACAGTCCACTCATTGGAATTTTCAAAAAGTAAAAAGGAAGGGATATAGAGATACAAGGCTAGACAATTAAAACAGCAATAGTTTGACTTTTAAAAACTTACCGCCGTACATTCAGAGTGTTGATTCACGTATGGTTGTTGACAAAGTTATAACGAATATCATTATTACAGACGAAAATGGTGAACCGAAAGCCACACAAATATAGAAAAAACAAGACGAGAAGATCGCCCTAAACACATAAGTTATAGTTACCAGATTGACAAGATAATACGAAGAACAGTAGGTCATTTTGTGAAAATATAGAATCCAACCCGGTTGCAGCTAGATTGCACAAAACGCAAGCGAAGTGTAGCGATTAAATGAGAGCCACCCTTAAGAGACTGGATGGGAGCTATTCAGAAGACGAAGAGCAGAGAGCTCTCCTCCTAATAGAAATCCATTTTCCGGGATGTAGAACATACAAAGACACCGAGGGCTTTTGCAACCACGAAGACCAAGTCGGACTAACTGAAAGAGGGCTGCTTACACCTGAGAAAAATCGAATCAGTTGGACTATCGGCACTTTCCAGACATTCAAGGCCCCAGGTGTGGACGCATCAGTGCCAGCCTAATTACAAAAGAGAAGGAGAGAATTGATGTCTTATCTTCTAAAACCCTAAGAAGTAGTTTAGCGCTCAGATACATACCGGAGCTATGGAGAAGGGCTAAGGTGGTATTCATGCCAAAGGTGGGGAAGCAAGACAACACTCAAACGAAGTCATTTAGACCCATTACTTCTATCATGTTGAAGACAATGCAGTAGGTAATTGATATTTTGTCTTATGACAACAGTGCTGGTAGGTGCAACACTACATAACTGTCAGCATGCATAAAGAGCAGGAAAATCCACAGAGACGGCTCTGAGTAGGGAAAGATAGTTGTATCTAGGCCACTCCATCTTATGGGGATTTACATGTTACCCTCCACCTTATGGAAAATTACATGTACTCCCACCGCCTTATGGGAATTACATGAAAAATTTAGCCTACCCCTCCGTATGGGGAATCCTATACAAAATAGTTCTGAACGCGACCGAGCGTGTATGTGTAGATGGCGCCAGCGCAAGGGAGAGGGCACCGGAGGGAAAGAGGGATTTAGACGACAATACCGGACAAGAGCGGGCAATACCGAACACGAATAGACTAGCGGGAAAATTCAAAATGGGTTGCGGGATGGATATTAATTTGTGAAGCTGATTACCCCATAAGAGTAAATGGGTACGACAAGGAAAAAACATGAAGAGAGACGTATTGAAAAGAACCGCCGACTCAACATATTTTCACTAACTTTTCACGAAATAAACACTGTTTATTGGAATTAATGTGTTTATTCTATTAACAGTTTGACCTAGTTTTGATGAACCCGTGGAAAGAATCGTGGGAAAGTTAAAACCTTCGAGTCAGCATTTTCCTCTTCCAACTTGTCTGGGTAATTCTGAGAAATTTAAGTTATTTAACCTCGTCTGTGACCTCATTCACATTATTTTAAATTTTAATATAAATAAAAAATATTTATAATATTAGAGTTTAATTTTGAGTGAGGAATGGTATTCTTTCTTTTAAGTTTACGTACTCAGTTTAGTATTTGAACTTGAAGATTTTAAATGTAAATCAAGGAAATACCATACGATTATTTTCTACGCCAACTACGACCGTGAATGTTTATGTAACCGCGCGCAAAGATGGGACCGGGCGATTAACCTTGATAAAATATATAAACAATCGTGTCCAGTTTGAAAATTGCAACCGCTGCAATAATTTAAATACAACTATAAAATAAGAAATAAGAAACGCAGACTAATCAGCTTAGTGTTTTATACTTAAACTTGTTAAGGCGCGTGAGAATGACATATCTAGATCGTGAGATAGGAAACGCTACCAGTTTAAAGTTAGGGAAAGCAAAAACCACCGAGTCAGTATTTTTCTGTTTCAACCTGTCTGGATGAATCATTGAACACGTGATACATCAGGCGCATTTTGATTGGCTTATTAAGTCTACATACTGAATATTCGCCCTACACCCCCAAGAAAATAAAGTTTGAGCCGCAGACAGCCAAATAATTTCTGTAAAATATGCAATCAACAATCTCCAACAAGGCCAAAGTTTGCAGGAGATCTACGATCACAGCAGCAGTGAAGCCGGTCCGACCAAGCTTGTGTCAGTTTAAGAACAGAGTGGTCAGCTATAGAGTTGATGGTTCACGGGATTGATGCAGATATCTTTGTTACTAAATTTCTCGTTGTACGAGAATCCGCACAACCCTTCCATGGAAACTTATGATTCCTGATGTTGTATATAAAATCTACGCTCAACCTAAATCCGTCCACTTTCCATCCACTTTGCATCCACCTTCCGTCCACTTTTTCCGTCCACCGTCCACGTTTCGTCCACTTTAATCAGCTTTTTGATTAAAAGCTGTTTAAAAAGCTGACTAGAAAGCTATTTAAAAGCTGTTTAGAAAGCTGTTTAAATGCAGAATAAAACGCTGTTTAAAAGCAGATTAAAAAGCTGTTTTAAAGCTGATTAAAAATCTGTTTAAAAGCTGCTTAAAAGCTGATGAAAAAACTGATTAAAGTGGATGGAGTGAATGGAAAGTAGATGGAAAGTAGATGGAAAGTGGATGGAAAGTGGATGGAAAGTGGATGGAAAATGGATGGAAAGTGAATGGAGTGGATGCAAAGTGGATGGAGTGGATGGAAAGTGGATGGAAAGTGGATGGAAAGTGGATGGAGAGTGGATGGAGAGTGGATGGAAAGTGGATGGAGTGGATGGAAAGTGGATGGAAAGTGGATGGAAAGTGGATGGAAAGTAGATGGAAAGTGGATGGAAAGTGGATGGAGTGGATGGAAAGTGGATGGCAAGTTGATGGAAAGTGGATGGAAAGTGAATGGAGTGGATGGAAAGTGGATGGAAAGTGGATGCAAAATGGGTGGAAAGTGCAAGGAAAGTGGACGGATTTAAGAGACCTCGTTTTGATTGAACCCGTACAAGTATGAAATCGCGCGTGAGCGTAGATTTCATATAGAACATCAGGAATCATAAGATTCGATGGAAGGGTTGTGCGGATACTCGTACAACGACAAATTTACTAACAAAGCTATCTACATCAATCCCGTGAACCATCAATTAACAACCAATCAACCATCTATAGCTGACCACTCTGTTCATAAACTGACACATGCTTGGATGATGTTCTGTCGGAGCGGCTTCACGGTTGCTGTGATCGTAGATCTCCTGCAAACTTTGGCCTTGTTGGGGATTGTTGATTGCATATTTTACAGAAATTATTTGGCTGTCTGCGGCTCCAACTTTATTTTCTTGGGCGTGTAGAGCGAATATTCAGTATGTAGACTCAATAAGCCAATCAAAATGCGCCGGATGTATCACGTGTTCAATGATTCATCCAGACAGGTTGAAACAGAGAAATGCTGACTCGGTGGTTTTAATTATCCCTAACTTTAAACTGGAAGCGTTTCCTATCTCACGATTTAGATATGTCATTCTCACGCGCCTTAACAAGTTTAAGTATAAAACACTAAGCTGATAAGACTGCTTTTCTTATTTCTTATTTTATAGTTGTATATAAAACAATTTTAGCAATTTTCTAACTGGACACGATTGTTTATATATTTTATCAAGGTTAATCTCCCGGTCCCATTTTTGCGCGCGGTTATATGAACATTCACTGTCGTAGTTGGTGAAGAAAATAATCGTATGGTATTTACTTGACCTACATTTAAAATCTTCGAGCTCAAATACTAAACTGAGTACGTAAACTTAAAAGAAAGAATACCATTTCTCACTCAAAAATAAACCCACATAAGAGAAATACTTTTTTATTTATATTAAAATTTAAAATAATGCCAATGAGGTCACAGACGAGTTTAAATAACTTATAAGTTTCTCAGAATTACCCAGACAAGTTGGAACAGGAAAATGCTGACTCGAAGGTTTTAACTTTCCCACGATTCTTTGCACGGCTTCTTCAAAACTAAGTAAAACTTTTAATAAAATAAACACATTAATTCCAAGAAACAATGTTTATTTCGTAAAAAGTTAGTAAAAATATGTTAACTCGGCAGTTCTTTTCAATACGTCTCTCTTCATAGTTTTTCCTTGTCGCACCCATTTACTCTTATGGGGTAATCATCTTCACAAATTAATATCCATCCCGCAACCCATTTTGGATTTTGCCGCTAGTCTATTCGTGTTCGGTATTGCCCGCTCTTGTCCGGTATTGTCGTCTAAATCCCTCTTTCCCTCCGGTGCGCCCTCCCTAGCGCGGGCGCCATCTACACATACACGCTCGGTCGCGTTCAGAACTATTTTGTATAAGATTCCCCATACGGAGGGGTAGGCTAAATTTTACATGTAATTCCCCATAAGGCGGAGGGATTACATGTAATTTTCCATAAGGTGGAGTGTTACATATAAATCTCCATAAGGTGGAGTGGCCTAGAAACAACTATCTTTCCCTACTGCTCTGTTTCAGATGTCAAATGGAATAGAAGCAGTACTAGACAGAAAGAAAGTAGCGATATGTACCTTCTTAGACATTGAAGGTGCCTTTGACAACACCTCGCACAATGACAAATCGGCTCTTAGAAGAAGGAATGACCTCAAAGTGTCAAATGTCAAGATTACGCCGACTGCATAGTCATTATAGCCAGAGGGAATTTTTGAGGAAACGCTCCGTGAAATCCTATAGGTAGACCTCAAAGTATCTAATAAATGGTGTCAAACAGTGGGACTGAAACTCAATCCAAGCAAAATCACGATGATAACATTTACTAGGGAGAGAAGGTTAAACTGTCTAAAGCCCATACTGTTAGATGGGAGGGCAGCAGAATACAAGGCTGAAATATCGCGGCTGAAGATGCGACAATATTGCGCAAAGATCAAAGTCCAACAGTTGAATGGGCGTAGTCCAAAGTAGGCCTATTCGATAGAAGAACAAGAAAACAAAGTAATACATTTCTCTTTATTAACCAGTTTACTGGTGAGACTAAGCAAATATATTAGCAATCCTGAAATATATTTTGATTACAACTTTATTATACGATCGCCAGAATACATTATACCTGCGAGTTATTAATGTATTACATTATTCCAGGACTTGAAGAGCAATTTATTGACATTGGAGTGATTATAAGATTTTCTGATAGATTAGTACTCATAATTAAATAATATTTTATAGAACCCATGTAATAAGAGTACTTTATCTCTTATAAGAGTATCCCGTTGTATGAGGATTTTTTGTATAAAAAGCGCATGTAGCAACTATCAGAACTATAAAGCAATATCACTTCGCTGTTAACTTGACAATATTACAATAGACAGATAATGTAATATCTGGTTAAATATTGTAAATATTTACATTTTTGTAACAAACCTATAATGAAGAAAACCAATAATGAAAGCTCCTACGATTATTTGATCTAAATAATATAAAGAGGATATTATATTCATTATATGCACCTTGCGACCAATAGGAAATTGTGTTTTATACAATATATGAGTGACATAAATAGGGAGCAAGAGGTATAGCTTAAAAGATCAATACATAGACTACATAGAAGACCGTGCAAATAGTATAGTTAACTTGCATATTAGATCTGTATTCTAGCTATATATCGTTTGATGTTAGTAAACTTAGCAATGATGAAAGAACGTTTACACTAAAAGCCCAGACATGATTATAAAAACAACGATATAATCTAAATAATATATTTTAGGTCTTGTCTCTTACTCGTATTATTAAGAATGAATAAATGCAAACCGCTGAGTGATAAATAGTATCTTTTAAATCTAATTAATTGATGTTTATGTAATTGAAACGGACTTGGCTCTAGACTGATCCGAGTCACTTTCACTTACGGATGGCTCATTCAATTAACTGCATAATTGATAAATCGGTCGAAATATTCCCTGCTTATTTTACTATCGAAAACTAATTTTATCTAAAACTTTTTCGGCTCCCCCTTGCACTCTTAGTGTACGAGTGAGTGATTGGACTGAGACGAATAAATTGAATTAAAATTCCGTTTTCAGGTTCTAAATTTTTTTTAAACAAACCTTCTACGCAACACAACTTCAAAGACTTTTTCGTAATACTTCAAGTTATAAACGAAATTACTTGCGATATATGTGAATTTGTATAATTAAAAAGTAAGTGTGTTTGCGCCAAAAGGCTAAAGATGTTCAAAGGGCAAATAAGATCTTGGCGAATTAAAGTTCGGCTAGGATAAGCCAGTAGCATTGAGTTTAATCTCTAATTTAATTAAACGTCGAATTTAATTAAATACTTATTAATTTACGAAACAATAGTATAAACTGATACTTAGCAAAACCATCTTCATGGAATATATTTTGGAATATGAAATAATTTAAGATCAATTATCAAAAACTATATGGGATATGGTCTATTGAAATTAACGTATAATCTTATTCTGGTTAAATAAATGAATACATTTTTTTTTCTGTGTTGTAATTTAGCCTGGAAAATATGTTTCTATGCGTAGAAAATGTTCGTTATAATAAAGAATGCAGCAGGTTACAAAATTTTTAAAAATCTGTTGATAATTATTTCTGTTTGCAATATAAATGGTTATTTTGAGAAAAGATAATTCTTGTGACCAGAAGCAGATATAGTACGTGAAGCTAATAAGCGTTTTATGGGATCCTAAGCTGATTAGTGGCGATCGGAACCCGATCCCCGAGAACTTCCACTTCAGCACTATTCGAAACGATCGCATCCGTTTCGTCTAAGATTTGGTACGTTTCCCCGATGCCCTGACACCGTAATCAGTTTGCCTGACATATAAACACATATTGCTTCACATAATCTACTATACCTAGTCCTAATTACTCATTTAAAATATCTCTTAGCAATATTACTTTATTGTAAATAATATTAGTTTTCACAATATAGTTTATACTGTCAAACTCAATTAATGCAGATGACAAGGAGCTTATATTCACAAGAACTTTTTCCACAATTCCTTGGAAATTTGAAATAACTTCAAGATTGAGATTCAATTTTAGAAACTAAATAGATTTAATAAGAAGTTTTAACAGTCTAGTATTACATGACTATGCATGTAATACTAGACTGTTAAAACTTCTCATTTGTTATATGTTTAATGAGGTTATGCTTGTCTAATACGTATTATGACTAGTTTTGTGATGACAAATGACCAGCTTAGATACTCTGGTTCAATGTATCTAGTCTTGTCTATTGATTTTTTATGCCTAATCTAATCTCTTTAGTCTAGCCCGACTAGTGTTTCCGGCTAAACTTGTCTGTTTAGTCTCGTATTTCCAGTCATTTCCCTATATTTTAATATGGTCTTTCAGTTATATGGGCATGAACTTTCAAATTGTCCAATATTAGACACTATTAATCCAGTTTTGTTTATAAGTTTCCTGATTTCTACTGTGCCTAGTGCCTACAAATCTCTTTGTCTGTAATTAACATATATAGTCCATGTGAGGTATTCAAATTTATATAAATAATTATAAGATGTTTCGTTTTGTAAAACAGCATATTGATGCACACTTCTTTAAACACTATTATACCTAAATATCATAGGCGACACAAGAAAACCTTGTAACTCCAGTAGGTTAACTTTTGCAGGATACAACTTTCTGTCGCAACTATTTAACAAAATCTTAAACGAAACGGAAACACCAGTTGAATGGCATAATAGCATCACGATACCCACATCTAAGAAAGGACTAAAAACCTGTTCACAAAACTATAGAGGAATAACCCTCTTAAATACAACAATGAAACTATTCCCGAGTTTTCTCGAGGGCAAACAGGAAACGCAAATTGAGAATGCTGAAGAACAACAGGGCTTCACAAAGGGACGGTCAATAACAGACGCAGTATTCATAATAAAACAATTAAAAGAAAAGGCTATCACAGTACAGTGTGCCAGCGTATATTTGCTTCATTGAACTAACAATGGCAGAGTTCGTATGGGAGACAGTCTTGTCTAGTCTTGTATAGTCTAATCTTGTCCAGTCTTGTCTTGTCTAGTCTTTTGTAGTCTTTTGTAGTCTTTTGTAGTCTTTTGTAGTCTTTTGTAGTCTTTTGTAGTCTTTTGTAGTCTTTTGTAGTCTTTTGTAGTCTTTTGTAGTCTTTTGTAGTCTTTTGTAGTCTTTTGTAGTCTTTTGTAGTCTTTTGTAGTCTTTTGTAGTCTTTTGTAGTCTTTTGTAGTCTTTTGTAGTCTTTTGTAGTCTTTTGTAGTCTTGTCTAGTCTTGTCTAGTCTTGTCTAGTTTTGTCTAGTTTTGTCCAGTCTTGTCACGTATTGTCCAGACTTGTTCAGTCTTGTCCAGTCTTGTCCAGTCTTGTCCAGTCTTGTCCAGTCTTGTCCAGTCCTGTCCAGTCCTGTCCAGTCCTGTCCAGTCCTGTCCAGTCCTGTCCAGTCCTGTCCAGTCCTGTCCAGTCCTGTCCAGTCCTGTCCAGTCCTGTCCAGTCCTGTCCAGTCCTGTCCAGTCCTGTCCAGTCCTGTCCAGTCCTGTCCAGTCCTGTCCAGTCCTGTCCAGTCCTGTCCAGTCCTGTCCAGTCCTGTCCAGTCCTGTCCAGTCCTGTCCAGTCCTGTCCAGTCCTGTCCAGTCCTGTCCAGTCCTGTCCAGTCCTGTCCAGTCCTGTCCAGTCCTGTCCAGTCCTGTCCAGTCCTGTCCAGTCCTGTCCAGTCCTGTCCAGTCCTGTCCAGTCCTGTCCAGTCCTGTCCAGTCCTGTCCAGTCCTGTCCAGTCCTGTCCAGTCCTGTCCAGTCCTGTCCAGTCCTGTCCAGTCCTGTCCAGTCCTGTCCAGTCCTGTCCAGTCCTGTCCAGTCCTGTCCAGTCCTGTCCAGTCCTGTCCAGTCCTGTCCAGTCCTGTCCAGTCCTGTCCAGTCCTGTCCAGTCCTGTCCAGTCCTGTCCAGTCCTGTCCAGTCCTGTCCTGTCCAGTCCAGTCCTGTCCAGTCCTGTCCAGTCCTGTCCAGTCCTGTCCAGTCCTGTCCAGTCCTGTCCAGTCCTGTCCAGTCCTGTCCAGTCCTGTCCAGTCCTGTCCAGTCCTGTCCAGTCCTGTCCAGTCCTGTCCAGTCCTGTCCAGTCCTGTCCAGTCCTGTCCAGTCCTGTCCAGTCCTGTCCAGTCCTGTCCAGTCCTGTCCAGTCCTGTCCAGTCCTGTCCAGTCCTGTCCAGTCCTGTCCAGTCCTGTCCAGTCCTGTCCAGTCCTGTCCAGTCCTGTCCAGTCCTGTCCAGTCCTGTCCAGTCCTGTCCAGTCCTGTCCAGTCCTGTCCAGTCCTGTCCAGTCCTGTCCAGTCCTGTCCAGTCCTGTCCAGTCCAGTCCTGTCCAGTCCTGTCCAGTCCTGTCCAGTCCTGTCCAGTCATGTCCAGTCCTGTCCAGTCCTGTCTAGTCCTGTCTAGTCCTGTCTAGTCCTGTCTAGTCAAGTCTTGTCTAGTCTTGTCTAGTCTTGTCTAGTCTTGTCTAGTCTTGTCTAGTCTTGTCTAGTCTTGTCTAGTCTTGTCTAGTCTTGTCTAGTCTTGTCTAGTCTTGTCTAGTCTTGTCTAGTCTTGTCTAGTCTTGTCTAGTCTTGTCTAGTCTTGTCTAGTCTTGTCTAGTCTTGTCTAGTCTTGTCTAGTCTTGTCTAGTCTTGTCTAGTCTTGTCTAGTCTTGTCTAGTCTTGTCTAGTCTTGTCTAGTCTTGTCTAGTCTTGTCTAGTCTTGTCTAGTCTTGTCTAGTCTTGTCTAGTCTTGTCTAGTCTTGTCTAGTCTTGTCTAGTCTTGTCTAGTCTTGTCTAGTCTTGTCTAGTCTTGTCTAGTCTTGTCTAGTCTTGTCTAGTCTTGTCTAGTCTTGTCTAGTCTTGTCTAGTCTTGTCTAGTCTTGTCTAGTCTTGTCTAGTCTTGTCTAGTCTTGTCTAGTCTTGTCTAGTCTTGTCTAGTCTTGTCTAGTCTTGTCTAGTCTTGTCTAGTCTTGTCTAGTCTTGTCTAGTCTTGTCTAGTCTTGTCTAGTCTTGTCTAGTCTTGTCTAGTCTTGTCTAGTCTTGTCTAGTCTTGTCTAGTCTTGTCTAGTCTTGTCTAGTCTTGTCTAGTCTTGTCTAGTCTTGTCTAGTCTTGTCTAGTCTTGTCTAGTCTTGTCTAGTCTTGTCTAGTCTTGTCTAGTCTTGTCTAGTCTTGTCTAGTCTTGTCTATTCTTGTCTAGTCTTGTCTATTCTTGTCTAGTCTTGTCTAGTCTTGTCTAGTCTTGTCTAGTCTTGTCTAGTCTTGTCTAGTCTTGTCTAGTCTTGTCTAGTCTTGTCTAGTCTTGTCTAGTCTTGTCTAGTCTTGTCTAGTCTTGTCTAGTCTTGTCTAGTCTTGTCTAGTCTTGTCTAGTCTTGTCTAGTCTTGTCTAGTCTTGTCTAGTCTTGTCTAGTCTTGTCTAGTCTTGTCTAGTCTTGTCTAGTCTTGTCTAGTCTTGTCTAGTCTTGTCTAGTCTTGTCTAGTCTTGTCTAGTCTTGTCTAGTCTTGTCTAGTCTTGTCTAGTCTTGTCTAGTCTTGTCTAGTCTTGTCTAGTCTTGTCTAGTCTTGTCTAGTCTTGTCTAGTCTTGTCTAGTCTTGTCTAGTCTTGTCTAGTCTTGTCTAGTCTTGTCTAGTCTTGTCTAGTCTTGTCTAGTCTTGTCTAGTCTTGTCTAGTCTTGTCTAGTCTTGTCTAGTCTTGTCTAGTCTTGTCTAGTCTTGTCTAGTCTTGTCTAGTCTTGTCTAGTCTTGTCTAGTCTTGTCTAGTCTTGTCTAGTCTTGTCTAGTCTTGTCTAGTCTTGTCTAGTCTTGTCTAGTCTTGTCTAGTCTTGTCTAGTCTTGTCTAGTCTTGTCTAGTCTTGTCTAGTCTTGTCTAGTCTTGTCTAGTCTTGTCTAGTCTTGTCTAGTCTTGTCTAGTCTTGTCTAGTCTTGTCTAGTCTTGTCTAGTCTTGTCTAGTCTTGTCTAGTCTTGTCTAGTCTTGTCTAGTCTTGTCTAGTCTTGTCTAGTCTTGTCTAGTCTTGTCTAGTCTTGTCTAGTCTTGTCTAGTCTTGTCTAGTCTTGTCTAGTCTTGTCTAGTCTTGTCTAGTCTTGTCTAGTCTTGTCTAGTCTTGTCTAGTCTTGTCTAGTCTTGTCTAGTCTTGTCTAGTCTTGTCTAGTCTTGTCTAGTCTTGTCTAGTCTTGTCTAGTCTTGTCTAGTCTTGTCTAGTCTTGTCTAGTCTTGTCTAGTCTTGTCTAGTCTTGTCTAGTCTTGTCTAGTCTTGTCTAGTCTTGTCTAGTCTTGTCTAGTCTTGTCTAGTCTTGTCTAGTCTTGTCTCGTCTTGTCTAGTCTTGTCTAGTCTTGTCTAGTCTTGTCTAGTCTTGTCTAGTCTTGTCTAGTCTTGTCTAGTCTTGTCTAGTCTTGTCTAGTCTTGTCTAGTCTTGTCTAGTCTTGTCTAGTCTTGTCTAGTCTTGTCTAGTCTTGTCTAGTCTTGTCTAGTCTTGTCTAGTCTTGTCTAGTCTTGTCTAGTCTTGTCTAGTCTTGTCTAGTCTTGTCTAGTATTGTCTAGTCTTGTCTAGTGTCTCTAGTCTACTCTTGACTACATATATTAATAGAAAACAAGGCACCGGCGAGCATAACAAAGATAATCCATAATCTAAATAACAATAACGTAAAAAAGGTTAAATCAGGAGATCAATTCACTGAAAACATCCCGAAAGAAAAAGAAAACACCAGGAGGAATTAGACAGGGTGATATCCTCCTTGTTTAATACCTTGTGAAGTC
This sequence comes from Phosphuga atrata, assembly GCA_944588485.1. Classification (NCBI taxonomy): domain Eukaryota; kingdom Metazoa; phylum Arthropoda; class Insecta; order Coleoptera; family Silphidae; genus Phosphuga; species Phosphuga atrata. The sequence continues at coordinate 4,968,581 of OX155900.1, forward strand.
CCTTTTTTCCCTAATCTTTTTTGTCCCTAATCTTTTTTTTTTGGGGTGTATGGGGTCACGCTGTAGAGGTAGCATCCTTTATCAATAGCGGTCACATCAAATGTTAAAGACAGGAGATGGCTAACGATAACTGGTCCTCACAGGGTACCCAGCTCTCACTTATGGCTCCAAGCTGCCACACCCCGGTAAACTGTATTGACCTACAGGCCAAACTAAGTGAGGGTAGCCAGATATGGCGACCACGCAGCGTCGGAACCCAGAGGGACGGCTGCAAACGGCGTCTGCATCCTGAGGATCGGCCAGAGTCCAAAACTCGTCAAAACGCAGGGCAAGCGCGACGTTTTAACCAAAACCTTCCAAAGTACCATATGAAATGTCGAAATACAAAACAAAAATACCCCAGGCGGGTAGAATACAAAATTCGGAATCCCACTCCGACAGAAAATCGGACAGCCTCACGGATTCTGGGGGAGGCAATAAATCAACCATCTTTACACAACATAAACCAAAAGACACACACACAAAATCTACATAGCCAGATACAACATACGGACTATGAGAACGGAAAACCACCTGGAAGAACTCGAAGAAGAACTTGAAGCTATAAAATGGGACATTATAGGAATATGCGAGACAAGACTCAAAGGAGAGAAGAGGACCACACTAAAATCGGGACATATCCTATATGAGAATAACTCAGAAACAAACCAGGGAATTGGGGGTGTAGCTTTTATCGTGAACCGCAAAATAAAACATCAAGTGGTCAAGTACCACGCAATATCAGAAAGAGTTGTATATCTCGTACTAAAGTTGAATAACAAATATCAAGTCCAGGTGATACACTGCTATGCACCAACTAGCAGCGCAGATGACGAATCTATTGAACAGCTATACGAAGATATAACCAGCGCCAAGAACATGGAAAAAACGTACTATACAGTTATTACCGGAGATTTTAATTCCAAAATAGGCAAAAGACAGTCACAGGATACCGAATACGTAGGAAACTTCGGCCTGGGGACAAGGAATGAAAGAGGAGAAACATAAAGTAACTACCTCAACACCGAAAAACTATTTTGTCTAAACACTTTCTTTAAAAAACAAAATCAAAAAAATGGACCTGGAAGAGCGCAGATGGCCGGACAAAAAATGAAATAGATTTCATACTTTCTAACAATAAAAACATCTGCAAAGATATCTCAGTATTAAACAGATTTACTACAGGAAGCGACCACAGATTGGTCCGGGCAAAGATCCTCATAAATACAAAAATTGAAAGAAAGAAGTTGGTACACAAAAAGAAATTTCCAACAGCCGAATTCCTGACCCTCAACAAAAATGAATACGAAAACGAAATAAAAAAGAGAATGAAACGATCAGAAAATCTACAAGAAATGACTATAGATGATATGGCAACAAGCATAACAGAGGAAATTCAATCAGCCACTCGGAAGATCTGTAGCAAGATAAAGAACGATAAAGAAACCAGACTATCAGTGGAAACAAAACAGCTAATAAGGAAGAGAAGAGAAACCTGCCGGGACTCACCAAATTACAACACCATAAACAAAAAAGTAAAAAAGAAAATACGCACAGATATCAGATCTTATACAACCTAACAAATCATCGAAACCATAGAGGCGAACAAAAACATGAGAGTACTCAAATCAAAGCCTTCAAATGGAAAACAAGATATTGTTAGACTAAAAGACCGCCATGGTAATATCATTACCAACAAAACAGACATCGTCGCAGAAGTCCAAAGATTCTACGCCAGCCTATACACATCATCCATACCGAACCCAACGACATCCTCAAAAACTATTACAAATGTAGGATCGGAAAAACTGTCGGAAATAACGACAGCTGAAATTACATATGCGTTACAACAAATGAAGAACCGGAAGACCCCAGGAGAGGACCAGATAACAGCAGAAATGCTAAAAGCGGGAGGCGGAACACTACTGGAAGCTCTGCGCATACTAACAAACAAATGATTGATCGAGGGGAAAATACCAAAAAAAATGGAAGAACGCAGAGGTCATCATCCTGCACAAAAAAGGTGACACCACAAACTTAGAAAACTACCGTCCAATAAGCATGTTATCACACCTATATAAGCTTATGATGCGGATTATCACAAACCGACTCACAAAGAAACTAGATTTCTACCAACCAGTGGAACAGGCGGGCTTTCGGAAAGGTTTCGGCACAGCAAACCACCTACAAACAATCCGAACACTTGTCGAAAAGACAACAGAATACAATATCCCAATAAATATAGCGTTCATAGACTACCACAAAGCGTTCGACAGTGTTGAGACTTGTGCTTTCCTGTCGGCAATGAACGACGCAAGAATAAACTCGAGATATACCGCTATAATGGAGGACATTTACAAAGAGGCCACCTTTCACGTAAAAATAAACGACGACCTACACACGGGGAAAATAAATCTCAGCAAAGGGGTACGGCAAGGGGACCCGATCTCCCCCAAATTATTCACCGCAGCTATAGAAAAGGTTTACAAACAACTAAACTGGGACGAGAAAGGCATGAAGATCGACGGGACATATTTAAGTCACTTAAGATTCGCGGACGACATAATTCTAATAAGCACTAATATCGAAGAATCGAAGAACTAAACAACCTGTCCAAGCAAATAGGTTTAAAAATGAATCTAAACAAAACAAAAATTATAACTAGTAGCCCTCAGGAAATGTCGATTGATAACACCATAATAGAAAAAGTAGAGCAATATACATATCTGGGGCATACAATTAAAATTGCAAAGAAAATCAAACTGCCGAAATCAAACGCAGAATCCAACTGACATGGGCCGCCTTTGGAAAGCTCAGCCAAATACTAAAAAGCCAAGACGTCTCAATTTACCTAAAACGTAAGGTTTACAACAGCTGCATCCTCCCCGTTGCCACCTATGGGCTGGAAACGATAGCTATTACTAAAAAATCAGCAGCAAAACTTAGACTCAAAAAAACTTTGAGTCTAAGAACTTTGACTCAAAACTTTTTTTTAACTTAAAAAAACTGTGACTCAAAAAGCAATGGAACGTGCGATGCTTGGAATCACTCTAAGAGACAAAATGCGCAACACAGATATCACGACAAAAACAAAAATAATAGATGTCATGGAGAGAACAGCGGATCTCAAATGGCAATGGGCAGGACACGTGGCCAGAAAGAATACAGAATAATGGAGCCACAAGATTACCTTCTGGAGACCCCGGGAAACAAAAAGGAGCACGGGAAGACCCCAAACAAGATGGATAGATGACATAAAGACGATAGCAGGAAAACAGTGGATGAGAACAGCAAATGACAAAGAAGCATGGAAAAAATTGAAAGAGGCCTATATCCAACAATGGAAGTATGAAGGCTAATAAGAAGAAGAAGAAGAAGTCCCTTTTTGATTAATCTTCTCATGGATAAAATTATAAATAAAGTAACAGATCTTAACCTCGGATGCAGACTGGGCAACAAAAGAATTGGTATTTGTGTGATGTGTAAATACCCATTACCACGTGTACTTGCGTACTATTATGGGAAAAAAATATGTGAAAATTCTATGCGGAAAATCATACAAATGAGAACACAAGTGTACAAAGGGCCCAGTCACCACTTCCACAATCCGGTGTATACCTGGACCTGCAAAATTCGTAGCTTCCACCGTGGTTGAGCCAGCTGGGTTTCTTTAAACAGGAGATGAGTGTTGAATTCAGGGATTTCCCAGAAGAATTTTTGTCCATGGACACCGCGGTGTATGACACTTATATACTGTCCAGAATTCACAGATATTTTTCATCAAAATTGTGCAAGAATCGGACGGTCATTACTTGCCATGCCGAATTCACACACGACTATATTTTTGACTGCTTCGAATGAACGTCTTACAAAGACTGTGAAAATATCTATACCAGTTATAAATTTTTGATTAAACTGGGAACAAAAAATTCAATAAGAAATAAAATCGTATTCAAATAAAATCACGGAACAATGCGGGTGGTATTGGCCACCTCTTAGACTTCAGTACAACCAAAAGAATTCATCAGAGATCCATCAGAATCCATAATTTAAATTTTTTATTTAAAAAAAAATATGATTTTCATTCAAGGTCATAATTTTGATCCGAGTGAATACTGCAATAGATCCGGATCATTTAATAAAATGTCGTGAAATTTCTCATATGAATGGTCAAATTATGTTTTACGCTGTGTTTTTTCAGTTGTCCTTATATTATTGATACTAGAAAAAAATGCACACTTATAAAATGTCAAATGGCCACGATTAGCCACTCTTTCATTTTAAAACAAATTTAAATTCTCATTTTAAACAGAATAATATATATTCCTCAAAATATTTTGAAAATATTTTGTTTAAATTGAAGCAATAACTCCGTCCACTTTTTGTCTGTTTCCACATTTGCAGACAAGCAACATTTAACTTAATAATAACTTAATTAAAAACTAAATTTAACTTAATTCTAAAATATTATTTTTCGGAAAATGGTTACTAATACATATTATTCAAAAGATTTTTCCACATATTCTCATAAAATCTCCTCTTTTAATGTCTTCTAATGAAAATTTCAGAACACGGTGCTATTAAACGACCGGATTTTCTGAAAGAAGTCAGAAATTTTTATAATAACTGCTTGGAATATCTTGAAGAATGAACATATCAATTCCAGGATATTAAAAATTTTCATAGGTTGACATTAAAAAAGGAGATTTTATGGGAATATGTGGAAATACATTATATTATATATTACAGTACATTTAAAATAAGAAATGCAGATTTTTTCTAAAACGCGGGACATTTTTAAAAATCGGCGGGACGCGGGACAGGCCTCCAAAATGCGGGACTGTCCCGCCAAACTCGGGACGTGTGGTCACCTTAAATTAGGGGAACAAGTACAACATTTGGCCACATGTCATACATTGCTACAAGGGTTGGGACAAACTCCATGTAAATCTGCCCATTGTCCTTATTATACAAGCGGATAAAATTATAAATTATTAAAAATTATAAGGAATAGGTATAACAGATAAGGTATAACGAACGTATTCTTATAATATATTTTAATATAAATTATGTTCAAAATATATTAATTGAATTGAAAGTAGGAGATTACCACTACGATATCTTCAAATCTGTTAGTAGCTACAATTAACTGGAAATTTTCTGTTACTCTTTGGCACACCCCGCTGAAGAAGCGTGGTGTGAGCCGTTCGCTGCGTCAATACATTTTAACATTTTAACCTTAATAAATACATTTTAACCTTAATGTACAAGTATATTTTCCCTTATTATTTTTAACTTTTCCCTATACACATTGGAAAATGTGTACTTTTACCGGCAAAAGTACATATATGAAGCTGATCTCAAATTTAAACTCACCTGTACCTATCAAATTGGTAGATGTAAACATATACCGGCAAATGTTTACGTTTGTCGTTTTTGTACTTTTACCGAAACACATATATTATTCATGATTAGCTTAAAGTAGGGAAAGATGTCATGTTCTAGACCCTCTTCCTCCTTATGGGATTTACATGTAATCTAGCCCCTTATGGGGGAATTACATGTAAAATCTAGCACGATGCCCCTTATGGAGATTTACATCTAATCTAGCACGAAGCCCCTTATGGGGAATCCTATGCAAAATAGTTCTGAACGCGTCCGAGCGAGAATGTCTAGATGACGCTGCAAGATACGTGTACTTTGGATAGGGGGAAAATTCTAAATGAGGGGTGAGGGGCGAAAATTCAGATAGGGGTTAATTCAATTGAGATTAGGGAGGATTTAGATTGATAAGACTAGACAGACAAGACTAGACAGACAAGACTGGACAGACAAGACTAGACAGACAAGACTAGATGGACAAGACTAGACAGACAAGACTGGACAGACAAGACTAGACAGACAAGACTAGATGGACAAGACTAGACGGGCTAGACCAAACCATTGTAAACCATTTGATGAGAAAAATCAAATCTGGTGTCAGAACGGCTCTAGCATGTGCCTTAAGGGAGATACCGCCCGACGGCCTACCCCTCAGTTGATGACGTCATTCGCCGCGGCAGATATTGCTAAACTAATTATCTCGATGCTGATTGGCTGATTAACGAATAAATAATTACAGTTAACCTTTTCCCTCAATTTATATAAAATGGACAAGACTGGACAGACAAGACTAAACCGACAAGACAAGACAGACGAGACTAGTTAGATGAAACTAGGTTGAACGCTTAATAGGGTGTGTGGTATATGGTGCCCCACGTTAAAGAGGGCGTGAGGTCTAATTTTAGTCAGCTTTAATCAGCTTTTAATCAGCTTTAATCCCATTGGGTTAGTTGTGTTAGCATTAGGTTAAGTTAGCATTAGGTTAAGCTACGTGAGGTTAGGAATAAAGCGCGCTTCATGCCTAACCTCACGTAGCCTAACCTAATGCTAACCTAACCTAATGCTAACACAACTAACCCAATGGGATTAAAGCTGATTAAAAGCTGACTAAAGCTGACTAAAATTAGACCTCACGCTCTCTTTAACGTGGGGCACCATAGACCTCACACCCTGTTAAGCGTGGGGTTACATAGACCTCAAACCCTGTTAAGCGTGGGGTTACATAGACCTCACACCCTGTTTAGCGTGGGGTCACATAGACCTGACACTCTGTTTAGCGTGGGGTCACATAGACCTCACACCCTGTTGAGCGTGGGGTCATATAGACCTCACACCCTGTTGAGCGTGGGGTCACATAGACCTCACACTCTGTTTAGCGTGGGGTTACATAGACCTCACACCCTGTTTAGCGTGATGAAAAGTGGATGCAAGTAGATGAAAAGTGGATGCAAGTAGATGAAAAGTAGATGCAAGTAGGTGAAAAGTGGATGCAAGTAGATGAAAAGTGGATGTCAGTAAATGAAAAGTGGATGCAAGTAGATGAAAAGTGGATGCAAGTAGATAGAAAGTGTATGCAAGTAGATGAAAAGTGGATGCCAGAAAATTGAACTCTGGTTTATATAAATGAAATGCTGGATGTTTCACATGAATATGTTAATTAAATTAAAACGAAAAACAAACCTTAGAAATTGATTAGACCACGCTTCATAATTTATTATTTTCTCCGCTCGAGCACCGCTGATAAGATAGCAGGAGTTGTAATCAGCGCTAGACGGTCAGCTGCGTCTAATCGCCAAGCCGTAAATCAAAATAAAACGTAGATAACATAATGAAAGTAAAAATATAAACATTATTAACAATTATTAGAAAAACAATCGAAAATATATTTTAGTTGAATTAAACAATCCCTTATATATTTTAGTTCAGTCTTATCTAGTTTCATGTATTTAGCTTGGTCTGTCGAATCTCATGTATTTAGCCCCATCTGTCTAGCTTCATCTAACTAGTCTCGTCTGTCTTGTCTTGTCTGTTTAGTCTTGTCTGTCCAGTTTTGTCCATTTTATATAAATTGAGGGAAAAGGTTAACTGTAATTATTTATTCGTTAATCAGCCAATCAGCATCGAGATAATTAGTTTAGCAATATCTGCCGCGGCGAATGACGTCATCAACTGAGGGGTAGGCCGTCGGGCGGTATCTCCCTTAAGGCACATGCTAGAGCCGTTCTGACACCAGATTTGATTTTTCTCATCAAATGGTTTACAATGGTTTGGTCTAGTCCGTCTAGTCTTGTCCATCTAGTCTTGTTTGTCTAGTCTTGTCTGTCTAGTCTTGTCTGTCTAGTCTTGTCTGTCTAGTCTTGTCTGTCTAGTCTTGTCTGTCTAGTCTTGTCTGTCTAGTCTTGTCTGTCTAGTCTTGTCTGTCTAGTCTTGTCTGTCTAGTCTTGTCTGTCTAGTCTTGTCTGTCTAGTCTTGTCTGTCTAGTCTTGTCTGTCTAGTCTTGTCTGTCTAGTCTTGTCTGTCTAGTCTTGTCTGTCTAGTCTTGTCTGTCTAGTCTTGTCTGTCTAGTCTTGTCTGTCTAGTCTTGTCTGTCTAGTCTTGTCTGTCTAGTCTTGTCTGTCTAGTCTTGTCTGTCTAGTCTTGTCTGTCTAGTCTTGTCTGTCTAGTCTTGTCTGTCTAGTCTTGTCTGTCTAGTCTTGTCTGTCTAGTCTTGTCTGTCTAGTCTTGTCTGTCTAGTCTTGTCTGTCTAGTCTTGTCTGTCTAGTCTTGTCTGTCTAGTCTTGTCTGTCTAGTCTTGTCTGTCTAGTCTTGTCTGTCTAGTCTTGTCTGTCTAGTCTTGTCTGTCTAGTCTTGTCTGTCTAGTCTTGTCTGTCTAGTCTTGTCTGTCTAGTCTTGTCTGTCTAGTCTTGTCTGTCTAGTCTTGTCTGTCTAGTCTTGTCTGTCTAGTCTTGTCTGTCTAGTCTTGTCTGTCTAGTCTTGTCTGTCTAGTCTTGTCTGTCTAGTCTTGTCTGTCTAGTCTTGTCTGTCTAGTCTTGTCTGTCTAGTCTTGTCTGTCTAGTCTTGTCTGTCTAGTCTTGTCTGTCTAGTCTTGTCTGTCTAGTCTTGTCTGTCTAGTCTTGTCTGTCTAGTCTTGTCTGTCTAGTCTTGTCTGTCTAGTCTTGTCTGTCTAGTCTTGTCTGTCTAGTCTTGTCTGTCTAGTCTTGTCTGTCTAGTCTTGTCTGTCTAGTCTTGTCTGTCTAGTCTTGTCTGTCTAGTCTTGTCTGTCTAGTCTTGTCTGTCTAGTCTTGTCTGTCTAGTCTTGTCTGTCTAGTCTTGTCTGTCTAGTCTTGTCTGTCTAGTCTGTCTAGTCTTGTCGGTCTAGTCTTGTCTGTCTAGTCTTGTCTGTCTAGTCTTGTCTGTCTAGTCTTGTCTGTCTAGTCTTGTCTGTCTAGTCTTGTCTGTCTAGTCTTGTCTGTCTAGTCTTGTCTGTCTAGTCTTGTCTGTCTAGTCTTGTCTGTCTAGTCTTGTCTGTCTAGTCTTGTCTGTCTAGTCTTGTCTGTCTAGTCTTGTCTGTCTAGTCTTGTCTGTCTAGTCTTGTCTGTCTAGTCTTGTCTGTCTAGTCTTGTCTGTCTAGTCTTGTCTGTCTAGTCTTGTCTGTCTAGTCTTGTCTGTCTAGTCTTGTCTGTCTAGTCTTGTCTGTCTAGTCTTGTCTGTCTAGTCTTGTCTGTCTAGTCTTGTCTGTCTAGTCTTGTCTGTCTAGTCTTGTCTGTCTAGTCTTGTCTGTCTAGTCTTGTCTGTCTAGTCTTGTCTGTCTAGTCTTGTCTGTCTAGTCTTGTCTGTCTAGTCTTGTCTGTCTAGTCTTGTCTGTCTAGTCTTGTCTGTCTAGTCTTGTCTGTCTAGTCTTGTCTGTCTAGTCTTGTCTGTCTAGTCTTGTCTGTCTAGTCTTGTCTGTCTAGTCTTGTCTGTCTAGTCTTGTCTGTCTAGTCTTGTCTGTCTAGTCTTGTCTGTCTAGTCTTGTCTGTCTAGTCTTGTCTGTCTAGTCTTGTCTGTCTAGTCTTGTCTGTCTAGTCTTGTCTGTCTAGTCTTGTCTGTCTAGTCTTGTCTGTCTAGTCTTGTCTGTCTAGTCTTGTCTGTCTAGTCTTGTCTGTCTAGTCTTGTCTGTCTAGTCTTGTCTGTCTAGTCTTGTCTGTCTAGTCTTGTCTGTCTAGTCTTGTCTGTCTAGTCTTGTCTGTCTAGTCTTGTCTGTCTAGTCTTGTCTGTCTAGTCTTGTCTGTCTAGTCTTGTCTGTCTAGTCTTGTCTGTCTAGTCTTGTCTGTCTAGTCTTGTCTGTCTAGTCTTGTCTGTCTAGTCTTGTCTGTCTAGTCTTGTCTGTCTAGTCTTGTCTGTCTAGTCTTGTCTGTCTAGTCTTGTCTGTCTAGTCTTGTCTGTCTAGTCTTGTCTGTCTAGTCTTGTCTGTCTAGTCTTGTCTGTCTAGTCTTGTCTGTCTAGTCTTGTCTGTCTAGTCTTGTCTGTCTAGTCTTGTCTGTCTAGTCTTGTCTGTCTAGTCTTGTCTGTCTAGTCTTGTCTGTCTAGTCTTGTCTGTCTAGTCTTGTCTGTCTAGTCTTGTCTGTCTAGTCTTGTCTGTCTAGTCTTGTCTGTCTAGTCTTGTCTGTCTAGTCTTGTCTGTCTAGTCTTGTCTGTCTAGTCTTGTCTGTCTAGTCTTGTCTGTCTAGTCTTGTCTGTCTAGTCTTGTCTGTCTAGTCTTGTCTGTCTAGTCTTGTCTGTCTAGTCTTGTCTGTCTAGTCTTGTCTGTCTAGTCTTGTCTGTCTAGTCTTGTCTGTCTAGTCTTGTCTGTCTAGTCTTGTCTGTCTAGTCTTGTCTGTCTAGTCTTGTCTGTCTAGTCTTGTCTGTCTAGTCTTGTCTGTCTAGTCTTGTCTGTCTAGTCTTGTCTGTCTAGTCTTGTCTGTCTAGTCTTGTCTGTCTAGTCTTGTCTGTCTAGTCTTGTCTGTCTAGTCTTGTCTGTCTAGTCTTGTCTGTCTAGTCTTGTCTGTCTAGTCTTGTCTGTCTAGTCTTGTCTGTCTAGTCTTGTCTGTCTAGTCTTGTCTGTCTAGTCTTGTCTGTCTAGTCTTGTCTGTCTAGTCTTGTCTGTCTAGTCTTGTCTGTCTAGTCTTGTCTGTCTAGTCTTGTCTGTCTAGTCTTGTCTGTCTAGTCTTGTCTGTCTAGTCTTGTCTGTCTAGTCTTGTCTGTCTAGTCTTGTCTGTCTAGTCTTGTCTGTCTAGTCTTGTCTGTCTAGTCTTGTCTGTCTAGTCTTGTCTGTCTAGTCTTGTCTGTCTAGTCTTGTCTGTCTAGTCTTGTCTGTCTAGTCTTGTCTGTCTAGTCTTGTCTGTCTAGTCTTGTCTGTCTAGTCTTGTCTGTCTAGTCTTGTCTGTCTAGTCTTGTCTGTCTAGTCTTGTCTGTCTAGTCTTGTCTGTCTAGTCTTGTCTGTCTAGTCTTGTCTGTCTAGTCTTGTCTGTCTAGTCTTGTCTGTCTAGTCTTGTCTGTCTAGTCTTGTCTGTCTAGTCTTGTCTGTCTAGTCTTGTCTGTCTAGTCTTGTCTGTCTAGTCTTGTCTGTCTAGTCTTGTCTGTCTAGTCTTGTCTGTCTAGTCTTGTCTGTCTAGTCTTGTCTGTCTAGTCTTGTCTGTCTAGTCTTGTCTGTCTAGTCTTGTCTGTCTAGTCTTGTCTGTCTAGTCTTGTCTGTCTAGTCTTGTCTGTCTAGTCTTGTCTGTCTAGTCTTGTCTGTCTAGTCTTGTCTGTCTAGTCTTGTCTGTCTAGTCTTGTCTGTCTAGTCTTGTCTGTCTAGTCTTGTCTGTCTAGTCTTGTCTGTCTAGTCTTGTCTGTCTAGTCTTGTCTGTCTATTCTTGTCTGTCTAGTCTTGTCTGTCTAGTCTTGTCTGTCTAGTCTTGTCTGTCTAGTCTTGTCTGTCTAGTCTTGTCTGTCTAGTCTTGTCTGTCTAGTCTTGTCTGTCTAGTCTTGTCTGTCTAGTCTTGTCTGTCTTGTCTTGTCTGTCTAGTCTTGTCTGTCTAGTCTTGTCTGTCTAGTCTTGTCTGTCTAGTCTTGTCTGTCTAGTCTTGTCTGTCTAGTCTTGTCTGTCTAGTCTTGTCTGTCTAGTCTTGTCTGTCTAGTCTTGTCTGTCTAGTCTTGTCTGTCTAGTCTTGTCTGTCTAGACTTGTCTGTCTAGTCTTGTCTGTCTAGTCTTGTCGGTCTAGTCTTGTCTGTCTAGTCTTGTCTGTCTAGTCTTGTCTGTCTAGTCTTGTCTGTCTAGTCTTGTCTGTCTAATCTTGTCCATCTAGTCTTGTCTGTCTAGTCTTGTCTGTCCAGTCTGGTCTGTCTAGTCTTGTCTGTCTAGTCTTATCAATCTAAATCCTCCCTAATCTCAATTGAATCAACCCCTATCTAAATTTTCACCCCTCACCCCTCATTTAGAATTTTCCCACTATCCAAAGTACACGTATCTTGCAGCGTCATCTAGACATTCTCGCTCGGACGCGTTCAGAACGATTTTGCATAGGATTCCCCATAAGGGGCTTCGTGATAGATTAGATGTAAATCTCCATAAGGGGCATCGTGCTAGATTTTACATGTAATTCCCCCATAAGGGGCTAGATTTCATGTAAATCCCATAAGGAGGAGGAGGGTGTAGAACATGACATCTTTCCCTACTGCTTAACTATGGAAATACATTTAATTGTATTTGATATGATTTTTCTGGTCTTGTCTGGCATTTTATCGTCTTCTCTGGTCTTGTTTGGTCTTGTCTGGTCTTGTGTACTCCTGTCTAGTCATGCCTGGTCTTGTCTAGTCTTGTCTGGTTTTGTCTGGTCTTCTCTGGTCTTGTATGATCTTGTCAGGTCTTGTCTGGTCTTGTATAGTCTTGTCTGGTTTTGTCTACACTTGTCTGGTCTTGCCTGGTCTTGTTTGGTTTTGTCTCGTCTTGTCTGGTTTTGTCTACACTTGTCTGGTCTTGTCTGGTTTTATCTACAGTTGTCTGGTCTCGTCTTGTCTGGTTTTGTCTAGTCTTCTCTGGTCTTGTCTACACTTGTCTGGTCTTGCCTAGTCTTGCTTGGTCTGGTCTTGTCTTGTCTGATCTTTTCTGGTGTCCTCTGGTCTTGTCTGATCTTTTCTGGTGTCCTATGGTCTTGTCTGATCTTGTCTGCTTTTGTCTATTTTCGTGAAGTCTGGTCAAGCTTTGTCAAATGTAGACCAGTGTTCTCCAGTCTAGTCAATTTTTGTTCAGTTTTCTCCAGCCTTGTCTAGTCTTGTACTGTTTTGTCTGGTCTTGTCCAGTCCTGACCAGTCTTGTATAATCTTGTCTATTTTTCTTTACTCTTTTCTGGACTTGTTTGGCTTTGTCTTGTCTGATTGTAGAAACTTGTTTGGTCTGTTAGTTTATTGAAAACATTTTAGTCCCCTATTCTATTTGTACTTTTAAAATATGCTTTGTAATTATGTTACCAGAAACAAGAGACATAATTAAGGAGAAATATGCAATAGCACTTTCTTTCAATTTACAGTCACATCTTGTTTAAGTTGAGTATTTACATTTACTTTTCAGTTATTAAAGAACATACAATTCTAAGTATTTATAATTATAAGTAAGTTATTATAATTCTAATTAATTTATCATATTTCTAAGTAACAATGTTACTTGGATAAAGAAGAATCTTCATGCTTCTTTAAAACATTTATGTGGATGAATCCATTTCAATTCAATCCATTTCAGTTTATTAAAATTGAAACACGAAACATAATAAATATGGAATTGCAGGTTTTATGTAGTAATAAAATTCTTTTAAATTTGTTATTTACATCCACTTGCAGATTATCAAATGATTGATTACTATTTACATGCAATTAGTTTTGAAAATCTTACCTTGATCGAGAAGAATCCTTAGCACTTCACCACAATACACCACACGCACTACTGACCTAATTTTCTCTCCGTCCACAAAAACATTGAGTGCATCTAATTCCACGCGATTTTTTATCAGCCCGGCCGACGTTCAGATTCCGAGAACCAAAAAATGTTTTTTTGCCGTGTAGACTCAAACGCCGAACGTGAACGCCCGAACCACATTTATTTACACACTTCGTTGCATTTCGTTTACATTTATTCTTAATACGATATTTATAAACGAACATTTATTTATAAATATAAATGTTTTTAATTTTAATTTCTAAAAGCGATAGTTTTTGTGTCTACATAAACGTAATTGTTTGTTTTAATATTCGTGCTTGCTGAAGATTTGCCATTTGTCGCGTTCCTATTGGCTAATAAATCGAGAAGACTTTTATAGGGATTTCTGTTTACAATTTATGTAAAAAGTCAGTACCTGCCTAGTGTGTTTAATAGAGATTTCGAGTGGCGCTGACTTTCCGCTGAAGGTGTCAGTGTTGACTTTGATTTAAGCAAACAATATGGCGGATTGTAATTGTGTCGTGTCGATTTATAATCCGAATCGATTTATAAATTTTGCAGTTTCGTGTGTATAAAAAGTAAGTAAATTTTGCACAGCTCTGTTAATTAATATGTTTTCGCAAGAATATCAGATTTTTATTAGTAACAGTCTTTAAAACAAATTTTCTTGGTTTGGATTTCCAAAAGTCTAATCACACGTGCTATATGAAAGAACAAAACAAATATTTGTTCTGAAGACAATTACAAGCTTATTAAATATTTTGTCGAATGAATATTTACAAACCGAGATGTTTTATTTCGCTAATTCCACTTGATTTTTCATTGCAGACTATAAAAACTTGGTTCGGTTTGTATAGTGATGAACAATTTCAGTGATTTAATTCAAATGCTCAAGAACATCACGAGATTTCTGTGCCATGCATCAATCAAGGTAATTGACAATATGTTTGCAAATTTCTGATAAATTTAAGGTTTATTTACTTCAACGATCAAAAAAAAACTAAAATTTCAATAATTTTATAATAAAATGTTGTATTTATAGAAAATTAAAAACAATGTATAAAAAAATAGACTGTGAAGATTAGAGCGACAAGACTAGACAGACAAAACTAGAAGGAAGAAAATAAACAGACAAGACTAGACAGACTTGACAAGACTAGACAAGACTAGACAAAACTGGACAAGACTGGACAAGACTATACAAGACTGTAAAAGACTGGAATAGACTGGACAAGACTGGACAGGGCTGGACAAGACTGGACAAGACTGGACAAGATGGGACAACACTGGACAAAACTTGACAAGACTTGACAAGACTGGACAAGCCTGAACAAGACTGGAGAAGACTGGACAAGATTAGACAACACTGGAAAAGACTGGAAATTACTGGACAAGACTGGAAATTACTGGACAAGACTGGACAAGACTGGACAATATGGGACAAGACTGGACAAGACTGGACAAGACTGGACAAGAATGGATAAGACTAGACAATATTGGAAAAGACTGGAAAATACTAGGCAAGACTGGACAGGACTGGACAAGATGGGACAAGACTGGACAAGATGGGACAAGACTTGACAAGAATGGACAAGCCTGAACAAAACTGGACAAGACTGGACAAGGCTAGACAATACTGGAAAAGACTGGAAAATACTGGACAAGACTGGACAAGACTGACTCGACTACGTCGTTTATTGTACGTACATTTACCAATATAATTAGATATATGTACACATTTTCCGTAAATATTTTGTAAATGTAAGATAACTTTACATTTATCAATTAAGCAATGTGTAGATTTACCGGTACTTACGTACTAACGCCACCACAGCTACAGATTTGGCGATTTTTAAATGCCGCCAATCTACACCTAAAATTTTTGCGATTAATCATAAAATAAAACTTTATTTAAAATTAAAAAAATTTCAAAATTCAAAACAAACCAGTCGTTTCAACAAGTCCCACTTGCTGATCACACTGTTTTAAATTAAATTTCCAAAACTTACGTTTACCGAAATAAAGTTGTAATAAATAATCATGTCATAGAAATTGGTACATTTTCGCCTTTTTTTAGTAAAATATTTCGATTCTGGAAAAATAAAATTGCATCTTGTTCTGTTTTTGGCAAATCCTAAATACGCACTTTCGTGGCACTAAAAAATGCTGTCAAAAATCAGCAGAGTTGGTAAAGAATATGGTAAACTCTGAAAATCGGATTTCTCGTTTTTTTTTTACTTGATTTAAATCGTCTTTTAAATATTTGTTGAATCGTCTGATTCAACAAATATTTAGATTTTTGTAATACAAAAATTACATTTTCAACACAACATATCTGTATTACTGGTTACATAACTAAAAATATGACCATGTATCTAAACCAGCGTTGCCAATTTTAACTCTTTTAAAGAAATATTAAGAAAGTGATATTTTAGCAAAATTTTGCAAACAAATGAGGTTCCAATAGTTTATTAAAGGACTAGTTCAGTAAGCGCGATTTTACGGCACGCGTCCAAGTTTGGAAGTCCAAGTCCAAGGTTCTAATGTAATTTGCTGAAAAACGCCTTACGAACGAATTTTTTATAGTATTTTTTCTATTTTGCGCCCTTTTATGTCATTTCTAAATATGAAAATTGCCGATACATATTGAGAAAATTGTATCGCACTCGGCGAGTGACATAAGCAACATAGAGACGAGCAATAGAGAAATGGAAGTTATGAACAAACAACGTGAAATCATACACACAATAAAAAAAAGGATGCTACAATATCTAGGCCATATATCCATAGGAGAAAAGTATGAGTTGCTTCACCGGATACAGGGCAAAGTAATAGGCAAACAAAACAGCGGTAGACGCAGATACTCATGCCTGCGTAACCTGAGAAAGTGGTATGATACCACATCCCAAGAGCTTATATCCCCTTATTCCGAGCTACCGCTTCCAAGATGAAGATAGAGATGGTGATTGTAAACCTCCTGATAGGAGATGCCATATAAAGAAAATTTACAGTTTAGGTGAACACTATAAGTAAAAAAAAAACATAAATTAGAATCGTTTGTTTTATTGGAAACGGGAAAAAAAACGATGAATTATAGGGATGATAATAACCAACATTTAATACAAATTATAATAATATATTAAATTGGAAAATTATAATGCTAACTCACTGCTAAAAGTGGGTAAACTGAAACATCTGAATGTTTCATAAATACGACACAACATAATACTGACAGCCGAACAAGAAACTTATTTACAGACTTTACTAACGAACATGCCTTTGAGTCCCAAGGCTACAGAAAAAGGCTCAAAGGAAAAGTGGGTCAGCGGGCAATGAAGAACGTACACCACTTAGGATTTATAATCTGTCACAGGATACTGGATTCAGTCGCCTACTTTACTTCCCCGAGCAGTCGTGTATCCATCCTCACTCTCAAATGTGCAAACAAGGGCTACAGTGTAGTCAATGTACTTGTCCCAATCAACCAGGACTACAGACGCAATCCAGACAGAACTGATAAATTCTGGAGAGACTCAGAAGATATAATCTCTAAACTTCCAGAGAGGCAGACCGTCATACTGCTTGGTAACTTCAGTGCTCAATTGGAAAGAGAGAAAAACTAAAGAAACGTAGTGGGAAATTATCCGGCGCTAAAGCTAACCAACCGCAATCTGGATCTGTGTAGGACTTTTGCGTTGCTCATGAAGTCTACTACTTTCAAACACTTGCCAAGGAAGTAGAAGACTTGGATTTCACCTAATACCAACCTGGGTTAATTCCAGATAGATCAAGGGGCCATTTCACGAAAATCTCAAAAGGAAATACAAAACGTGAAGGTAGTAAGAAGCGCCAACCTGGAAGCAGACCACTACCTCTCAAAGATCAAAATAAGACTTAGAAAAACTAGATTACACAGAACCTCCAAAATGATAAAATTTGACGTAGAGCGTCTTAAGAACAGTCAAGAAGTAAGTCAGAGACTGAACAAAACAGATCTACATAGGTGGGACCAACTAAAAGAGACTTGGCAAGGCGGCCAATGAACTCGCCCCTCTCGCTAGAAGAAGGAAGCATCCGTGGTGGAATGAAGACTGTGACAATTCAATAGCCCAAAGACAGAGAGCCTGGATGAAATGGAATTCTAAAAAGATCAAGGAAAATTGGCATAAATTTTTGGAACAAAGAAAGGTTACAGCCAAGATAATTCGAGGAACCAAACGGAACTTCACACAAAACGAACTAACCCAAATGGAACAGAGCTTTGCTAAGAATAATTCCAGAGGTTTCTTTGGAACCTTTAACCAGACACTCAGAAAATACGATAGCGCCAAGCCTCCACTTCAGGGACTCACAAGACAAACTAGCTATTAACGACAAAGACAACTGCCACCTTTTAGCTCAGTACTTTAAAAATCTACTCAACTGTGATCCACCGAGCAAAAATTTCAACTATTAACAAACCACACCAAATCCGGACTTGCTGCCCCCTTCATTGGAATAAGTTGGTAAGATCATTCAATTTCTTATGAATAATAAGGCAGCTGGATATGACTCTATCGTTGCTGAACTGTGGAAAGGTGCTGGAGGCAATGCCATGCGCAAGCTAACCGATATCATCCAGGACATCTGGGAAACAGGGAAATTACCAAATGATTGAAAATCAGCTCAGATCCATCCGCTTCACAAAAAGGGAGATTTTACTGATCTAAGCAACTACCGTGGAATTTCTCTCGTCCTGGTAACTTACAAGATTCTCTCCAAGGCGTTAGAAACAAGGGCAGAAAATAAGTTGGATAATCAACTGGGAGAATACCAGGGAGGCTTCAGGAAGACCCGATCCTGTGTTGAACAGATTCTCAATCTTAAAACTGTACTTTCATACTTCAAGATGAGAAACCGCAAAGGGGTCGTCACCTTTGCCTATTTTTGGAAGGCCTACGATTCCATTGTTACAGAAACGCTTAAAGAAGTACTATAGGATCTAGGGCTAGACAATAAAACCCGCGGGCTCATCCTAGAAACCTCCACCAACACCCATTCTAAGCTTAAATTTAGGGGCGAGATGTCGGAAAACTTCGAAATAAAAACTGGAGTGTGACCAGGAGATGGACTTTCCCCACTTCTCTTCAACTGTGTCCTTGAAAAAGTTATGTGGGAATAGCGCAAGGAACTGATCAACTTGGGTGTTTACAGTGGTATCTACTTGGGACGTAAGAAAGCTGGACTAGTTGTAGATAGCCTGGCCTTTGCAGATAACATGCCACTGATTGCTGATTTTCTTGATATGGCAAAAATGTAGATAAATTGCTTCAGAAAACAGGCTGATAAAGTGGGTCTTTAAGTGTCGGCGGAGAAAACGGATTTTTTCACTAACGCCAAAGAAGCAAACAGAGAGATGATACTAGAACAGGGAAACATCAAGAGGACTGAGAAATATAAGTATCTCGGCGAATGGATTGAATCTAACATATCAGAAAGAGCATCATTCTCGAAGAGTCAACAAGTTAGAACTAGCCTATCGACTGACTAAGAATACCTACAACAAGCAATGCCTGTCACGCAACCTGAAACTTAAGCATTACACATTAGTCTTACGACCAGAAGCCCTGTATGCCATGGAGTGTCTTTCCTTGAAGCGAAGAGGTCTGGTAGAGAAATTAGAAATCAGGGAGAGGAGAATCCTCAGGAAGATCCTAGGCCCGTAAGTAGGTTGGGGATTTCCCAAGACGACATACCTCTGAGCTCGACAAATATTTTGAGAGGCTTTCTGACTGTGCAAGGAAAAGAAGGGTAGCTTTCTATGGCCACGTTGCATGATTGCCTCCAAACCGACTAACCAATCGTCTGTTCACGTTCTGGCAAAACAGGAAGGTTCGTACCACTTGGTTGACAGTAACCGAGAAGGATATTAAAGAACTGGGAATAACAGTCTCCAACAATCTCCAAGACAGATGGTCTGTGAGACACACCGTGAAAGAAATCCGTGGATTTCAGGGAAAACTCCGAAGATAAGGTACTCCCTGGACAGAAGAGAGAAAGGAGTTACACCAGCAGAAGATGCTAGAATATTGGGCAAGGATCAAAGCCCAACAGTTGAACAAGCGTGGTCCAATGTAAGCCTATTCGAAACAAGTAGAAGAAGAAGAATAATTCCTCTTAATAATATTACAGTACAGTTCATACAACTGATAGACGCATATATTATTTCTTAACGAAGAAATTTACCTCCAAAAAATTCTTGAAGACTCACCTAATTTTTCTTCATTGTTTATTCTTAGATGTTAGTTATTTTGTCGGCACGAGTGGTGTAGTGGGTCGACACGAGTTGTGTAGTGGTGACACTCGTGGTCTCATGCTAGAGCGCTAACTAACAAGTCTGGAGGTCCCGATTTCTATCCCCAGAGTCGGTCGCATTTGTACCAAAAGACAAATGTGTTAATTACACATTTGTCTTTTATTAGCGCAATTTATAATACCATCTAGATTTCTGGGCCTATAAGTGTAAAATGTGGGCAAAATTCAATAGGGCACTAGGCCGCAGTGTTTGAAGGATTGATACCTGGTATCCACATTGGACCAAAAAAAAGAAGTAGACGTTAGTAATGGAAAGTTGTTTTTGAACAACATCTCTCAGTTAGAAAACATATAATATAATGCGATTGTACTTTGTTCTTATACTACAGTTCCTCCGCTGTATTAGAAGGTCCTTAAACTAAATTTGACAATAATTTAACTGTCCATAGTTCGTGTCCAGCTTCATTCATTTGAACGCTGAAATAGCAGACGTGTAGTAATGCTATTCCTTCTTCAATTCTTACTTTTCGTTTTCCCTTTGTAGTAGAAGCTGGTAGCGGATTGCGAGAATGAGAGCTTCCATTACCAAATTAAGTTTAAAAAGCATACAAGATCTTTTGAAAATCAGCACAAGGAGAAAAGTTGAGCAGCACATGTTCTCTCTCTTTCATCGTTACATAGAGGAAAAGAGTATCTCATATGAATACATTGGAATTGAATTGGGATTTTTTAACTCTTTTTTGATGGCGAAGAGGCGTCTGAATCACTTTAGAGCGTACGTAATCGCTCGTAAACTAAAGAAATCAGGCATAAACATTCGTGTAATTAGTCCTCTGCCAAGAATAACTTATATGTAAACAGCTATTGTCACTTGCCCCTTTTGATTGCTAAATAGTGATCATTATGTATATATGGTTAAATTTCAATTGCAATGATTATAGTTTAGGGCATACTTTCAATAAGATATTATTAACAAAATTTATAAAATATGTATGATTACTTTATAATTAGTAATTTATGATTTGAGTTGTTTAAGTTCATTACATATATTATTTAACTTGTGGTTATTAAATGAAATGCCAAGTATATTAATTACTATCCTAATATATACGAGAACATGAATATAGGTAATTCTAATTTTGCTTAATTCCAGTGGAAGGTGGGTGGCTAATCTTCGCGGCGGTTGGTTATATTACTCTGCATTATTAAACAGTGCGGTATTTAATCGATGTGTAGTAGAGATTCTATTTAGTGCCTATTCATCTCAAAGTCGTTCTAACGGCTGTGAAACGTTTAAGTTTATTTTACATTAAAAGCAATTTGCATGGAGTGTATGCAATGCATTTATAAGAAAGAATTATGGCGTTATTAACAAGTCGACGAGATGCTCCAATTAATATACTGTTTAATACTTTAATTCCGGTAGGGTCGTAAAAAGTTGCCCCGGATTTATAAGCTCCTAACCGAAAAACTTTCCTAAATATCAAATTTATAGTGTAGTGAGTTGGCGAAATTTTAAAAAGCCCCACGGATAAATCACAAAGCCATTTATGTTTTTTTTTTATTTGAAATTAAGGATATTTAGTAAATCCAAATTGTAGCGGATTTATTCACAAATATTGCCGCTATGCAAATTTCCCTAGATGTTTGCGTTGGTTTATGTGTTTTACTATTGTTTACGCGCGATTACGTACGCTCTAAAACGTGTGCAACATATTACTAACAGTTTATGCATAATCTTATAACAAGCTTTAACTAATTACCCCTAGTAAAACTATTTTATTAAAAGTAATATTTCAGAATAATAACATTTTTTAATATACAAAGTAATTGTTTGCGTGTGCAAGGTACGCGTGTGTCGGTGGCAGACTGGCGCGTGCGTCCCGACGCTATAAGGCCGGGTTATTCCGTTGACGACGGCGTCAGTCGACATGCTGCTGCCTCGCAGTGCTCACCGATGGACGGTAGACGCGCTCACTTGAAGATCGCCGTGATCGCGGTGGTGCTCACTTTTTTTTCAGCTACTGCTATCCAACTAGGTATGAGAAATTACGAAACTTTTTGCACAGATATACAATCAAACGAAGCACTAAATATCCCTTGCATGTTAAACAATTTAGTTATTTTCATTGTACCTGGATTTATTTTCAAAGTGAAAAGAAGTAATATGCATATATTTATTACCATATAATCGCTGGAGAAAGGCTAAATATAGCAATGAGTGTTTATTTTTGCATTTATAAATAAAGAAATGTAAAAGTCAAAGTTGAATTAAACTTTTTTACATAAAATTTAAATAGTAAATTTCAATTATATGCAGCATTTACTTTTTAAATTGGTTTCGCATTACGCTTGAACTTACAAATAGTCACATTAAATTTATGAATTTCGTGTAACTGAAACGATATTTATAAGTTCTGTCCAATTAAAACTTATATTTTTTTTTTTATGAATTGCCCATGTAATTTCGAAATATAAAAAGATAAATTAAACTTTAGCTTTGCTTTATACGTATTACTATTTATACATTTTGATTTAAAAAAAATGTATTTACCTTACCAAGTAATATTCATAAAGAAAACTATTGCTAAAATTATAAAACTTGCCTGTGTAGATGTAGAATTAAAATTGAAACAAAACTTTCCTTTAAATCTTCCAACAAACACCATCTATGTTTCCTGATTTTTTAGATATTGCTAGTTCATAATTTTTCCTTTGTATCATAATCTTTCTAGTCTATTTTTAACAAAGATTTAGTCTATTATTAGTCTAGTCTATTCTTAATAAAGACAATAATTTAAGAATCTTATAATATGAAAATTCACATAGCAAATATTTTGTATTTTTTTTTTTATAAAGTAAAATAAATTCTAGTAACAAAATTTTCTAGTAGAAAAATTTCTACTTCCTATAGTCATTTTAATATGTTAGAAACTTTCCTACTTTATTCTTGTAATCTTATGTTTTTTAAAATAATCTTAATAATTATTATGGTATCATTTGTAATAACAATAATAATTTTAATAACATTTATTTTACTGTCGTATCTTGAAAAATAATATATTTGGACTGTTGGCTTTCAGATAATTACTTTATTCGTTAAGCGTAAAAGTAATCGCTTATACGCCGCAATGAAGTGATATATGCTTTATTGTTTCCATATTTCAAATTAAAATACAAAGAAATAATTTATAAAAGGATTTAGAAAACAAAAACTCTGTAATTGAACCAAAATATTTAAGAGCTTATTACATCCTACAAATTTACTTAAATTATGTGTCCTGTGCCTTTAATGAATAAATAAAACAGCATTTAAATCAACATGATCTATGCTCGCCTTTTCCTCGCTTATTATGTTTAAACAAGTAGAAGCAAAGAATAGATGTTCCAAATAACTTTATTGCTAATAGACACAGTTTTGGATTAAAAAGTGTTTACTTCACCAGTGACTTTCACAGTTAAATTTCTTGAAAACATCCAGACACTAGTTGTGCCAGACACATCCATTTAAACATTAAATATTCTTAGCAGATCTTAACCCATCTTATTGTTTTTTCTAGTTGGTTGCATTTTGCGATAGCCAATGTATCCTTTGTTCATTATTAAAGAGAAGCTGTGCAATTTCTTCATATTTCAACAGGTAGATTTTGTGAAAATAAGGGTAGGGTCTCGAAAAGTTTTTGTTAATCTTCTGTGCAGCGTTCTTGTTTTTATTCAAACTTTCACTGAATTAAAAAATGCACCAGTTACATTAAAATAATTAAAAAAACATGGAAGACAAAAGCCAGAGCTGCCTTTGTGCAACTTCAATTTCAGCGTCTTAACTCCTACGAAATAAAATTTGTATAATATTTCAAGTTATTAAAGTATTCCTTTAATAGAATATAGATAAGCGCTACAATAATAAAAATTATGAATTAATTTTTCATGACAACACATGAACCCTTCTGGATTTGTTCTATTATATACTTTCAGATGCTTTTCACCATTTGGTAACTAACGATAATAATGCGATTGCAAATACTTACAAGATTCGCCTTTAAAAAAATTCTTATTAATTTCTTGGCAAGGAATTTTATTTAGAAACGTTTGGTCATTTTCTTAAATAGTTTTTAGCCGGTTAGCCCTCGAATTTATTTACCTTTAAATTATTTAAACCTTATAAAGTCGGAACAAAGCTTGAATATATAAATATATTTAACTTTTCCGGAGCTCTATAATACTAATGAGTCTTTTTAGGACTACCAAAAACCAATCTCATTTGAAATTTGTATGTTATTTTATCTTTAACCTTCAGTCCAACTTTGTGGCACTCAACAAAAACCATAAAAATAACATTGTTTTTAAGATCTCTTAACACTTTCGCTGCGGACGAAAATAAGTAGGCGTTCGCCGGGAGCTGAAATTAAGATATTTTTTTTAAATGAAATTTTCAGTCCGTAAAATAAAAACCTGTTTTTTTTTCAAAACAAAAACAATAATTCATGATGTTCAACCTAACAAAAGTAAAAAAAAATAAAACCAGAAAAAATAATAAAAAATGTATATTTTGAAAAACATATATATATATATATATATATATATATATATATATATATATATATATATATATATATATATATATACACATGTATATTTTGAAAAACATATATATATATATACATGTACATGTATATTTTGAAGAACATATATTTGGGGTACGTATAACTTATTTTATGCATAATATGATTGTACAATTAAGAAATGAAACAGTAATTCATGATTTTCAACGTAACAAAAGTAAAAAAAAACAGAAAAAAACATAAAAAATGTATATTTTGAAAAACATATAGTTGGGGTAAACATAACTTATTTTATGTACAATTGATTGATTGCAGAACAAAAAAAATAAACCTGAGAAATAATAAAAACAACCATATATTTGCGATATATATTATTTTTTATGATAATTTTTGAACACTCTCCCAAACATAGGCCCGGCATATCTTTACATGTTTCACAATGGTAAATGGTGTCCTTCCTTTTTTTGTTGGGCACATACTCGGCATCTTTTTCTTTGCGTTTTCCCTTTATCGTTCGTTGCGTCGATTTTTGTCGGCAAATGTTGTGTTCTTTTGTTCGTACCACGCAAATCTTTCTTCTCAGGAAGTATCTTTTCTAAAATGTTTTGCCGATATTCATATAGTGACAATTTCCTGCCACTATATTTATTATACAGCAGGTAAGAATTTTGAAACAAAAGGTGTAAAATATGTACACCCAGCTTCTTGTACCACCGTACAGTCTTACGTTGAGACGGGTAGTAGGACATCAGTTGATCTTGGCGATCAATGCCACTCATAAACTCATTATATTTTATAATCGGCAAAGGCTTTTCTTTTTCTTGACCTCTTCTATTTGCAACATTTTGCATAGAATTTTGGAATTCCGTTGATATATACGTGACATCCCTTTTATCCTTCCACTTCCCAATCATGACGTCTCTCTTATATTTAGCAATGCTTTGCCCTTTTTTTAATTTTGAAGTAATTACCTCTGCAGGTAGTCCCTTTCTACTCACACGTAAGGTTCCCGTAGAAAAAGTTCTTTGCTCGAGTAATAAAAATGCAAGTTCAATGGAGTTGTAAAAACTGTCCATATAAACTGAATGCCCTTGACCAAGTTTACCTGCCAACAGCTCTAAAACGACCTTTTGAGCATGGCCTTTGCCTCCCGTTATATCGTGCCGACCGGTATATACCATAAACTTTAGTACCAAACCATCTGGCTCTGTAAGCATATACAGTTTGATGCCATATTTATGCCTTTTGTTTTGAACATACTGACGAAAAACGAGTCTTCCCTTCCATAACACCATAGACTCGTCAAGTGAAAGGTTTTTATCTGGACAATAAAGGTTATTCATCTTCTCGTTGAAATACGTTAGAATTGGTCTTATTTTATAAAGACGGTCTTGTGGTTCAGGTTCCCCAATTTCTGGGTTTCTGGCAAAATGCAGGCAACGCATTATTAGCAAATACCGATCTCGGCCCATATAGTTCGAAAAGCACGATAAATTATAAAGCTAATGCTTTTTCCAATAATCTTGGACTCGATTTAATTTGATGGTCCCCATGTGGAATGTCAAACCAATAAATACCAACAGCTCCTCCTTGGATAAAGGCTTCCAGTGGGATATCCTACTTCTTGGTGTTAGATTTCTCTAGTCAAAAAATAATCTTCCGCATACTGATTGGTTTCGGCGACAATTTGATTTAGTAAATTATCGTCGAGTAATAGTCGAAAATAATCATATGGTTCTTCGTTTTCTGGTCTCAATAATAATTTACTTTCGTTCAAGAATGGAATTTCTGTCATGCCGTTACATTCATTCTGCCATGTATCGTCTTGCACGTTTTCTTCTGCAGATTCTTCATTTTCTTCATTCTCGGACTCCGTTTCTTCTTCCGATGTTGGACCGTAATCTTCACTATCGGATTCAGATAAAAAACTTTCCATTTCTTCGTCTGTAGACCCATTAGAGTCGGTAAAAGAAACTGCTCTACGGCGTTTGATGCCTGAAGGTCCCGGTTGCTTGTTATCCATTTTATAAGGGTCAACACAGAACGAAAGTTTGTCAAAAGTCGCCAACCACTACACTAAACACAAAAGAACAGCCCTTCACGAATGCTTGCACTGTACTGACTGTCTAAATACGGCTAAATAAGCCGATTGTTTGTTATCCGTTTTATAAGGGTAAACACAGAACGAAAGTTTGTCAAAAGTCGCTAACCACTACACTAAACACAAAAAACAGCCCTTCACGAATGCTTGCACCGTACTGAATGTCTAAATAGGGCCAAATATGACTAAATAAGCAGAGGACGGGCATGTGCGTCATTCGCACATGGGAGGAGCTCAGTTGGACGCGCATGAGCGTCGTTCGCACCGAAAATGAAACTAAATAAGCAGAGGACGCGCATGAGCGTCATTCGCACATGGCAAGGGCTCAGTTGGACGCGCATGTGCGTCGTACGCAGCGAGAGTGTTAAAGTAGTTCTGTCGATATTAGAATTACTGCAGAGAACCAGAAAAAGGATATTAATAAAAAACATTTTTTGCTTTTACCATTGATCCTTATGGGAATTCACAGATTTTATTTTATTCCACAAATGTACCGTTTAGATTATACATGTGGAAAGGAACACATTTTCCGAACATAATGTTTATCCACAAATCGATCTTCAAAGAGTGTGATAAGAGCAATTAGCAAATAATTACGAAAAATTTACTATGTTAATTACATGTGGCAACAGGGCCGGCGCGTCAAAATATGCCGCCTAAGGCGAATACAACTTTCGCCGCCCCTCTTAAATTTTATTTACTTAACAAATAAAAACAAATGTAATTCTAATATCAATATTCACAAAAAAACAATATAGGTATAGACACTTTAACAAAATATATAACTTATTCCGAAACAATAACTTATAAATAACAAAAAAATTTACTCCTCTGGCTTTTCCTTTAAAAAAATTATTAATGATGTCGTCGTTGTATATTTTCTCTGTTATTTCATGTTCTATGACTAATATAGATAAATTTCTGTTTGGCCATAAAAAAAATCTTTGTTGGGCCTTAGAAGATAGCAAATATTTTGGAATTATTTTTAATTTAAAGAACAAACGTTCTCCACTGGCAACGGTAATAGATAAAGTGAGTAATATTGTTAAGCAAACAATAATATTACGAAAATTTGCAGATAAATTATTTCTTTCTATATAATTCACTGTATCCAGCGGGTCATACCTGTTGTGTTAATATATTTCGCACAATTTGTAATTCTTTAGACAAATTTAAAGGTTCTATATCGTCTCTTTTAGGTACATGTGCTAATCCTGACGGTATTTAAGAACTTCGTCTGAATATCGTATAAAAATAAAAATAAAATATTATGATCTTCCACTTGTGTAAATCTAAAAAATGCAATTTTAGCTTAACTAAAACTTTAGGACCTTCTGTGAACATATAGAATCCACGCCGGTGGCAGCTAGACTGCACAAAGCACTAGCGAAGGATAGAGTGGAAATGACAACCACTCTCAAGAAATCGGATGGGACCTTTACGGAGGATGAAGAGCAAAGAGCTCTCCTCCAACTAGAAACCCATTTTCCGGGATGTAGAGGATACAGGGAGACCGAGGGCTTGATGCAACCACGGAAACCAAGCCGGGCCGACTGGAAGAGGGCAGCGTCCATCTGTACGGAAAACCGAATCAGATGGGCTATCGGCACTTTCCAGCCTTTTAAGGCCCCAGGTGTGGACGGACTAGTTCCTGCCTTCCTACAAAAGGGAGAGAGAGAACTAATGCCGTATCTTCCAAATATCTTTAGAAGTAGCTTAGCGCTCGGATATATACCGGAGCTATGGAGAAGGGCCAAGGTGGTATTCATACCGAAGGTGGGGAAGAAAGACACCACTCAACCGAAGTCATTTAGACCCATTAGTCTAACATCTTTTATGTTAAAGACAATGGAGAAGGTGATTGATAATTACCTTAGGAATATAGTGCTGGTAGGTACACCACTACACAGGAGTCAGCATGCTTACAGAGCAGGGAAATCCACAGAAACCGCCCTGTATCAGCTGACAAACGAAATAGAAGCAGCACTGGAGACAAAGGAAGTAGCGATATGTGCCTTCTTGGATATAGAGGGAGCTTTTGACAACACCTCACACGGGGCTGTCAGCAGGGCGGCCCTCGAAAGAAGGAATATCGACAGCACTATCTCAAAGTGGATGGGAGAAATGCTGAGAACTAGAACGGCGGAGACACAAGTGGGAAAAGACACCATTAAGATCTCAACAACTCGAGGGTGTCCACAGGGAGGTGTACCATCACCGCTAATGTGGAGCCTGGTAGTTGATGAACTACTGGTTAGGCTAAACGACCTAGACATCAAATGTCAAGGTTACGCCGATGACATAGTCATAATGGCTAGAGGGAAATTTGAGGGAACGCTCTGTGAAATTGTTCAGAGAGGCCTCAATGTAACTAGTAGATGGTGTCAAACAGTGGGACTGAAACTCAACCCGAGCAAAACCACGGTGATACCATTTACTAGAACGAGAAAACTAAACTGCCTACATCCCATACTCATAGATGGGAAAGCAGTAGAATACCAACAGGAGATAAGGTATCTGGGTATCACACTAGATAGCAAACTCCTATGGAATAGACACGCTGAGGCAGTGGTAGGAAAAGCCAAACGCGCCCTAATGGTTTGCAGAAATTTGGCAGGAAAAACGTGGGGTTGTAACCCCACTATCCTGCGATGGATGTACACCATGATAGTGAGACCTGCAATCACTTATGGGGCAGTTGCGTGGGGAAGTAGAATCAAGCTGGCCTCTATGAGGAAACAGCTTGAGAAGATTAAAAGACTGGCGTGTGTCTGCATCACGGGGCCGATGGGGTCGTGTCCGACAGCAGCATTGGAACTGCTGCTGGATCTGACTCCGCTGCACCTTTTGGTGGAGAGCGCCGCCAGATCGGCGATCGTAAGATTCAGCAAGGAAGGAATGGGCAGAGGTAAAATAATCGGGAGCAGAGACCGAAACAGCCTCGCTGCCAAGATCCCCTGGCTGGAAGTACCAAAAGACGAAATGGTATGCAAATACCACTTCGAGAAAAACTACACAGCAATATGTAGTGGTAAAGCCGATTGGAGCGACGAATCCTCAGCATACCACATAGAGCAAAATGCCATCAACTGGTATACAGATGGTTCGAAGACAAAGGAAGGCACTGGTGCAGGAGTGTTTGGACCTCGTACCAGATACTTCGAATCCATGGGAACATCCCCAAGTATCTTCCAAGCAGAGGTACACGTAATCGAAAGATGTGCACAGTTTAACCTCGACAGGAATTACCGCAAAAAAACGAATTGCTATCCTGTCAGATAGCCAAGCAGCCATCAAGGCCATTAGCTCATACACCATCAGATCCAAACTGGTATGGGACTGTGTGGGGAAGCTGAACAAGCTTGGCAGGGATAATAAAGTAACGCTATACTGGGTACCAGGACACACTGGTTTAGACGGAAACGAAGAAGCCGATCACCTAGCAAACAAGGGATCCAGTAGCCCCTTTATAGGTCCGGAACCCTTTTGCGGTATGAGCGTGAACACCATCCGCAAAAGTTTAGATGAAGAAATAAGAGGAAAATGGATGAAAACCTGGGAAGAACTTCCAGGGCTAAGGCAATCCAAAGTGATGCTGGGATCTTTTAACCAGAAGAGAACGGTAGCTTGCCTGAAACTAAGCAGGAACAAGCTCAGAATTCTGACAGGAGCCCTGACGGGACACTGCAGACTTAGGAAACATCTCAAGGCCCTAGGCCTAGAGGAGGATGATGGATGCAGATTCTGTGGCTCAGCAGAGGAAACCCCCATACATCTGTTCAAAGACTGCGGAGCATTACTCCGAAGAGACAGATGTACCTTGGGGCTCACTGCTTGAACACAGAGGAGCTGCAGGCCTTGAATCCCACCCAGATCCTGAGGTTCCTAAAGGAATCAGGATTAGAGGAGGCGCTCTAAATGGGTAAGTACACCAACACTTGGAGGAGGAGGGTGGGGTACAATAGATCTATAAAGGTCGCAGTACAAGTTGTCACCACCATATCTACAATCTACAATCTAGCTTAACTAGTTTTCTAGTTACATACGAAAAACTAGCCTCGCATTGTTATTAAGACATTTTAAAAAAATCTCAAATTGCAAAAAAAATTGTCCAAAATTTGAAACTTTTGGAAATTGTGGCTAATAGCGAATTCAGTTAGCTATATTTTCACCAAACCTTGCAATTTTTGTTTAATTAGTTTTCTAGTTACAGACGAAAATCTAGACTCGCATTGTTATTAAGACATTTTTGGAAAGTCTCAGATTGCAATCAAAATTGTGATAAATTTACGGAAAATTTGAAACTTTTGAAAATCGGAGCTAATAGCGAATTCACTAAGCTACACTTACGCTAAAAATTGTAATTTTCGCTTGACTTATTTTCCAGTTCCAGACGAAAAACTAAACTAAACTCGCATTGTTGTTAAGACAGTTTTGGAAAGTCTCAGATTGCAATCAAAATTGTGATGAATTTGCGAAAAATTTGAAACTTTAGAAAATTGTAGCTAATAGCGAATTCCGCAAGCTACATTTTCAAAAAACATTGCAATTTTAGTTTAACTAGTTTTCCAGTTGTGGACGAAAAACTAGATTCGCATTGTTATTTTGGATTGACATTTTGGGAAAGTCTCAGATTGCAATTCAAATTGTGATAAATTTGCGAAAAGTTTGAAACTTTTGAAAATCGTAGCTTATAGCGAATTCAGTAAGCTACAATTTCGCCAAAAATGAAATTTTAGCGTAACTAGTTTTCTAGTTACAGACGAAAAACTACACTCGCATTGTTATAAGACTGTTTTGCAAAGTTCCAGATTGCAATCAAAATTGCGATAAATTTTGCGAAATATTTGAAACTTTCGAAAATTGTAGCGAATAACGAATTCAGTTACCTACATTTTCACCAAACATTGCAATTTTAATTTAACTAGTTTTCTAGTTTCAGACAAAAAACTAGATCAGCATTGTTAATAAGACAGTTTTGAAAAGTCTCAGATTGCAATTGAATTTGCGATAAAGTTACGAACAATTTGAAAAATTTAGAAATTGTAGCTAATTCTATTAAAAAATTGCAATTCTAGCTTAACTAGTTTTCTAGTTACACACGAAAAACTAGACTCGCATTGTTATTAAGACAAATAGATAAATGTCACTAGATACTAGCATTGATGCTAAGAGAGATAGATAAATCTATAATTATTTTGTAATAATATATCTGAAAGGAAATTTAAATCTCTGCAAGTTTTATTTGAAACATTTTTGAAAAATTTCGCTTTGTTTTCGAATTATTTTCAGATTTCTGAGACAAAAACTAATTGAGTTAACAGCACTTTTAGCCAAAAATCCAACCATTTAGTTAACTTCAGCTCATTTAGTTTTACAGCGACGAACGTGAATCTGGACTAATCTTACATCATATTCAAACGAGGCGAGATTTGCACGAGAAATTGAAACAATGGTCTGTCTAGTCTTGTCTAGTAACTTAACGCACTCCACTACGTAGATCATCAGTCGAATTTAAATTTGAATCGTCTCATTGTTTAAAATTTCAAGGCCGGGATTGGTGTCAGAATGTTTCATTTATTTGATTGTTGGCTAGGTGTCAACAATCTCGCTATGCTAACTAATTAAATGATCTACCTAATAGACAATTCCGTTTTTTCTGCAATCCAAAATAATCCCGTAATATTTAGCCTCTATAATTCTGGAAATATTAGTAGCACGTTTTTCTCCCATTAAATTTATTGTTATTTTGAATTTCTTTGCTCAATTGTAATTTGCGCCTCCTCCTCTGATCACTTGGTAGTACCACTACTTTGTGCAGTTTCCTCCACATGTTTACAGAAAACTTTTCGACCGCAGCTCCACCATTCCATATTACGTGGCGTTCGGTCGGTGACTCATTCGCTTTCTTGTGCAGAAGAGTCCACATTGGAAAAAATTTAACGAGAGAAAAAATTATAATAAAAATGGGACATAAGAAGAAAAAACACCATAAGGACCAAGAAAATGAGTTATCGAGGTCACTAAGACGAATGAAAAGAAAATTGCACGATCAGGAGGAAAAAAATAATCGCCTGGCAGTAAAAAGTAAGCATTAACCTTGTTTCTTGATTTTTCTAGTTAGAAATTGCAACATTCAGGTCAAGTACCTATGTTAACCCTTGAGGCACTGAATAAAAAACACATGAGATATAATTTGCACAGCAAACGGGCTTTTGAGGTGGTTAAAATAAAGGATGCATTTGTATATACATATATATGTATTCTGCGCATCTAAGCATCAAAATGGCGGACACCGTTTTTATTTTATTTTTATACCGCCCTGCCTCGGAGATCTTAAAGCGTGAGCTAGGCTCACCTTACAAATAAATGTCAGCTAATAATTTAATTATAAAAAAAATAAAATTATTATTTGGTCAAGTACCAAGAAAGCCGAAAGAGTGGACTACTACTAGTTCCACCTTACAAATAAAATGTGAGTATAATAATTTATTAATATAGAAGATACATTACTTGGTCAAGAACCAACAGAATTGAAAGAGTGGACAAGTTTCATCTTATAAATGAAGGTCAGTTTAATAATTTAATTACTTAGAAGACTAATTATTTGATCAAGAATCAAAAGAGTAAAAAGGGTGGACAAGTTCCATCTTATAAATAAATGTCAGTTTTAATAATTGATTTATATAGAATATAAACTATTTGGTCAAGAACCAAGAGAATTAAAGGAATGAACAGGTGTCATCGTATCAATAATGTCAATTTAATAATTTATTTATATTATATACAAATTAATATTAATAAATGGTCAAGTACCAATAGAGTTGACAAGTTCTCTCAAATAATACTGATTGGTAGACAAGCTCTTTCAGATGTAACCGTAATTAAAACTTTTGTTAGGGAGGAAATACTCATCAACTGAGTCATCGGAGAGTGACAGATCGGCAGATGAAAGTTTACCGAAGAAAAAGATGCCATTAATTCCAATAGAGCAGATTTTAAGAGATTTTCCCAATCTTAGCCAGGCACTACAAGGTCCAGGGAATAATGAAGCTGCTTCAATAATCGATGGAGCTGGAAATTCGAATGAAGAAATGGCCCCGGAGGCAGCAAACCAACGGGTAACTATAAGTGAAGCTGAAGATCAATTGGGAAAGACAGCTCCGGAGAAAAGGAATTATGAAACAGTTCCAGAGATAGCAGAAGACCCTGTACTAGATGATAGGATGCTAGAGGCGATTGGGAAACCGTTGGATTTTGATAAGAAACCGGCTCCAGCAATCCACAGTGTTTCAGGTTCATGCTGGAAGGAAGTCCTGAAAGAAGGCCTTCCAACAGAGGAACGCGACCGGCTCTTTAAGAAATATCCGACTCCAGAAAATTGCTCAACATTAGAGCCTCAAAAGTTGAATGCTTAGGTACAAGCCTCACTTTTGGAGCAAATAAAAAATAAAGATAAGAGGCTTGTGGCAAAACAGCAAAAAGTTTGCCTTGTTTATCTGCCTTGGGCTCCTTAATCTCGGATATTTTAAAGGGCAAGATACTGGAGACTTCGGAAATGGTAAAAACCATAAGTGACACGGCACGTCTCGTACTGGATTTACAAAGAGATGAATCGCTCACTAGGAGATTGATTATTACGGCTAACATCAACCCTGCCATGAAAGAGACACTAAATGCCACAGTCATGGATGAATGGCTCTTTGGGAAAGATTTAGAAGAGTCGCTAAAAACTGCAAAACTAATTGAACGGTCCTCGCAAGATCTAAAGCCAACAAGTAGGGCCAATTACTCAACAAAGCCAAACAACGTAAAAGCCCCTCCCCTTCGGGCCTCTCAAAAGACAAAGACGTTGTGGGGGGGGGGGGTCTGCGACACGTCTCCAAACGTATGCGACAAGTTACCGTCAGAACTTGAGCCAGAAGAGACCATTCTATCCAAAATCGTCAACGAACAAGAATCAGAGACGATACAAGAAATAATTGACATGGTGAGTACAAGTAGACTAGCAGGTAGATTAAAACATTTCTCGTCAGTTTGGGAAGGCCTGTTTGATGATAAAGTCGTCATTAACTGGATAAAAGGGTACAAGATACCATTTGACCAGGAAGTCACTCAAACCTCTCCTCCTGCAGAGCAATGCTGGTCTGCAAACGAGAAAAAGATAATTACCGATCATGTCACAAAGTTATTGAAAAAGGGTGCTATTAGAGAATGTCAAGATTCATCAGCTCAGTTTCTATCAAAAATTTTCCTTGTTCCGAAAGCGGACGGCTCGCAACGTCTTATTTTAAATTTAAACAGTCTTAATAAGTTTATTACAACGGAACACTTCAAATTAGAAGATATAAGGAGGGTTGGGGACTTAATAAAGAAGAATTGCCTTATGGCAACACTTGACTTAAAGGATGCGTACCATTTAATTTCAATTAATAAACGGGATAGGATATATTTGCGATTCAGATTTGACGGAAAACTCTTTGACTTCACATGTATGCCCTTTGGGCTTAACACAGCGCCTTACGTTTTTACAAAAATCCTAAAACTAGTTTTTGCCAGGCTGAGAGCACAGGGTTACATATCTGTAAGGTACTTAGACGATATATGGCTCATCGGTGAAATAAAAGACGAGTGTTTCGATAGTATACGGCAAACTCGCATACTGTTAGAAAGCTTAGGCTTTATAACAAACAAAGTTAAAAGTCAATTATTGCCGAAAACAAAACTAAAATTTTTAGGTTTTATTCTGAATTCGGGAAAAATGGAAGTCCAACTTCCATAAGAGAAAAATATCAATATGCAACAATTAGTTACAAGATATAGAAAGGCAGAATTTTGTAAAATTAGGGACTTTGCTTCGCTAATAGGCACGTTAAGCTCGTGTTGCCCTGCAGTAGAGTATGGTTGGGTTTATTTGAAGGATCTAGAATACGAAAAGACTCATGCCCTAAGACAAAACGGAGACATCTACGAATCTCGAATGAGGCTGTCCCCTATATTGCAGGAAGATTTTTCCTGGTGGGAAAATAACATAAGGACCGCGTTTAACCCGATAAAAACTCCTAGTTTTTGTCTAGAAATTTTTACAGACGCGTCGTTAACGGGGTGGGGAGGCTATTGTGATGAGCAGAGCACAAATAGTTTTTGGAGTGAAGCCGATAAAGAGTCTCAAATTAATCACCGTGAATTACTCGCGGCCTTCTTTGGTTTAAAATGCTTTGCTAATGAGAGGCGAGATTGCGATATTCTCTTACGGATTGACAATATAACGGCGATTGCCTATATCAATCGCATGGGTGGTACTCAATCTAGAAGATTAAGTAGTACGGCAAAATCAATTTGGAAATGGTGTGAGGAAAAAAATATCTGGATATTTGCCTCATATATCCAATCCAAAGAAAATATAATAGCAGATTTTGAATTTTGAAAATTAGAGCCAGAAACCGAATATCAGTTTAGCCAGGAAGCATTTATAAAAATCTGCAGTAGGTTTGGTAACCCGGAGATAGACTTGTTCGCGAGTAGAGTAAACTCAAAGTGCAAAGAGTACATTTCGTGGAAAAAAGATCCTGGTGTCATGACAGCTGACGCGTTCACTGTCAATTGGGACCCATGGTTCTTCTATGCGTTCCCGCCCTTTGCACTCATTTCAAAAATATTGAGAAAAATAGCATGTGAAAAAGCAAGAGGTGTTTTAGTGGTACCAAATTGGCCTTCTCAAACTTGGTACCCTCGTTGCATAAAGATGTTTGAATCAGAACCAATTATCTTCAAGCCTAATAAAAAGCTTTTATACTCTTCCGACAGGAGCCCACATCCTCTTTGGCGACAACTTTCCCTGGTGGCAGGAGTCTTATACAACAAGCATATGGCATAACTAAGCGACTCATCACTACGTCAATATCACGGTGCACTCAAGAAATGGTGGGAATTCTGTCGTCGAACTCAAACGGATGTTTTTAAAGCAGAAATTTCAGACGTATTAAGATTTCTGTCTAGTGAATTCGAAAAAGGAGCCTCGTACGGATCTATTAATTCGTTCAGGTCATCTGTGGCTTTGATTTTGGGACCAGATATTGGACAAAATGCTGCTATTAAACGATTTTGCAGAGGCGTCTCCAGACTAAGGCCGTCGCAACCAAAATACGACGTAACGTGGGATCCAAAAATAATATTGGAATGTCTGGGAAAATGGGCCCCTAATGATATATTATCATTGGAGAAATTATCATTGAAGACAATCACATTACTGGCACTAACAACGGGACACAGAATACAAACCTTGGCTTCAATTGACATCAGGAACATAAAAAGGCAGGAGGATCAATTAGTAATAAAGATTCCTGCTCAATTAAAAACATCTAAACATAATAAAAAGCAACCGTTCCTGGTACTACCGATTTTCGAAAGGGACCTGTCTATATGCGTGGTAGGTAAAGCCAAACGCGCCCTAATGGTGTGCAGAAATCTGGCAGGAAAAACGTGGGGTTGTAACCCCACTATCCTGCGATGGATGTACACCATGATAGTGAGACCTGCAATCACTTATGGGGCGGTTGCGTGGGGAAGTAGAATCAAGCTGGCCTCTATGAGGAAACAGCTTGAGAAGATTCAAAGACTGGCGTGTGTCTGCATCACGGGGGCGATGGGGTCGTGTCCGACAGCAGCATTGGAGCTGCTGCTGGATCTGACTCCGCTGCACCTTATGGTGGAGAGCGCCGCCAGATCGGCGATCGTAAGGTTCAGCAAGGAAGGAATGGGCAGAGGCAAAATAATCGGGAGCAGAGACCGAAACAGCCTCGCTGCCAAGATCCCCTGGCTGGAAGTACCAAAAGACGAAATGGTATGCAAATACCACTTCGAGAAAAACTACACAGCAATGTGTAGTAGTAAAGCCGTTTGGAGCGACGAATCCTCAGCATACCACATAGAGCAAAATGCCATCAAGTGGTATACAGATGGTTCGAAGACAAAGGAAGGCACTGGTGCAGGAGTGTTTGGACCTCGTACCAGATACTCCGAATCCATGGGAACATCCCCAAGTATCTTCCAAGCAGAGGTACACGCAATCGAAAGATGTGCACAGTTTAACCTCGACAGGAAGTACCGCAAAAAACGAATTGCTATCCTGTCAGATAGCCAAGCAGCCATCAAGGCCATTAGCTCATACACCATCAGATCCAAACTGGTATGGGACTGTGTGGGGAAGCTGAACAAGCTTGGCAGGGATAATAAAGTAACGCTATACTGGGTACCAGGACACACTGGTATAGACGGAAACGAAGAAGCCGATCACCTAGCAAACAAGGGATCCAGTAGCCCCTTTATAGGTCCAGAACCCTTTTGCGGTATGAGCGTGAACACCATCCGCAAAAGTTTAGATGAAGAAATAAGAGGAAAATGGATGAAAACCTGGGAAGAACTTCCAGGGCTAAGGCAATCCAAAGTGATGCTGGGATCTTTTAACCAGAAGAGAACGGGAGCTTGCCTGAAACTAAGCAGGAACAAGCTCAGAATTCTGACAGGAGCCCTGACGGGACACTGCAGACTTAGGAAACATCTCAAGGCCCTAGGCCTAGAGGGGGATGATGGATGCAGATTCTGTGGCTCAGCAGAGGAAACCCCCATATATCTGTTCAAAGACTGCGGAGCATTACTCCGCAAGAGACAGATGTACCTTGGGGCTCACTGCTTGAACACAGAGGAGCTGCAGGCCTTGAATCCCACCCAGATCCTGAGATTCCTAAAGGAATCAGGATTAGAGGAGGCGCTCTAAATGGGTAAGTACAGCAACACTTGGAGGAGGAGGGTGGGGTACAATAGATCTATAAAGGTCGCAGTACAAGTCGTCACCACCATATCTACAATCTACAATGTGCCTGGTCCACGCCATAGAACAATATTTAACAAGTACAAGATCATTGAGAGGTGAAGAAAATAAATTATTTATATCTTGGAAAAAACCGCATAAAACGGTGACCTCTCAAACGTTAAGCCGATGGATAAAATCGGTACTAAAAGACAGCGGAATAGACACAGGCATATTCACAGCTCATAGCACGCGGCACGCGTCAACGTCAGCCGCAAAGAGATGTGGCATTAACATTGACCTCATAAGAAGCACAGCAGGATGGACTGCGAATTCAGCAACTTTCGCAAAATTTTATGACCGAAAAATTGTACATGACAAAAAGTTGTTTGCCAATGCGGTTCTAGGAAATTAAACCATCTATGTAAAAAATGATATTAATAATAATAATTCCCATCCAACGTTGAATTATTAGAGAACTCTGCCGTATAAGCTTTAAACATCTACCAAGTGATCAGAGGAGGATGCGCAAAATACAATTTCACGATTAAACGAACTTACCTTAAGTGAAGTTCTATCGTAATTGTATGAAGCGCCTCCTCCAAACAACGTTGTCAAAGAGATTATGATGCGCGCGATATTGAAATCTAGATTCACATGATATTATACATACAACGCGTTGTTTATATGCGCGTTGCAAATGAGGTAGATTTCAAAATTAAAAATTTTGAATTTATATTTAAACGGATTTAAAAATAAAAACTGGTTTTATTTAAAAACCGGTAAACGAAAATATTTATTTCGTTTTCAATCATGAACGTAAACTTGAAATTTCGTTTCCGTTTTCGTTCTTTCAAATATTGCGGTTAATTTTGTTTTCGCTTTCCTTCCGTTCTTAGTCCCTGATTTTAGTCGACGTTTAAGGGACATTTCCACAAATTGTTTACAACAAGTTCAGACTAAACGTATAGGAAATTTTTTATTTTGTGGAACTATAATTGGACTCACTGTGAGTCAATTTCATAAAAAAAAATATTTTTATAAACATGTGAGGAATTATTATTTTTGCAGTTTTTTTTTTATGTAAACTGTTTTTATTTAAAAAGAACAATAAATAACTTATTCAAGTGTAGGGACTCATTATTGACAAGATGAGTTGCACAGGTTCGGGTTTTTCCTAAACCGTTTTATGGCCCAGACCGTTTTATAAGCGGGCTGGAGCTGATCAAACAAAGCCGATAGGTTCGGGTTTTTCTTAATCGTTTTATTGCCCAGACCGTTTTTATGAGCGGGCTGGAGCCGATCAAACAATACCGATTTTTCCTCCCTCTTACTTGGCGTCAGCACCAATAGGAGGGAAGAACGAACAACCAATCGGGACAACGGAAAACCTCTCCCACCAAAGTTACCAGAGAGAAGATGCGTTTGACCGAGGGATAAAAGGACGGGACGGGAGTGACAAAGGGACAGTTTTTAGAAACAACTTCGAGAGACAACTTCGAAACAACATCCAGACACAACTTCCAGCAGAACATCAGTGAACACAACTTCCAGCAGAACATCAGAGACAACTTCCACAACTCGCATCAAAACCGGCACGCGTCACGTGACGCGCAATAAAAAGTTACATCGTCTCCGGGTTTGTTATTTTCCTTTTCTCCACACACTACCCCGTCACCAAACAAGTAAACTTGAAATATGTCCATAAGTATAAAAATTCTTGTTTAAGGTCAAATCATTTTATTTAAATTGTAGTGATAAAAATGTTCTAATTTTTATGACGCTCCCCTTAATGAGGCGCCTGGGCGAGCGACTAAAACGCGATGACTCTGGCGAAACACCCAATAGCTATCTTGCTAAATCAATTTAAAATAAATCAAACTAAAATTTTCTGATTGTATGTGATTTGTATCTTAGATAAAACGTGATAACTAAATTAATACTAGATAGTCTTACATGACAGTAATCACTATACATGACAGTCTTAGGAAAAAGCCTAGAAACAACCCCTGGCATTCAACGATGAACTTTGATGAATCATTAACGAACTTTGCTTAAAACGACCATCTATACATTCTAACAGACAATACCCCTCTAAAACCCTCCTTGAATCCTTTAACAACGACTGACTGACTCATTTTCAACCAATTTTTCGATAAAATATTTTTTATTTCTCAGTTTATGCTCAATATATCTGTTCATTTCCGGTTGAAAGACCGCGGCTCGATGGCCAATTGTCGTATTTTTATATTTATAAGTATAACATTAAAGTTAGAAGTTAGTCGAGCACTTGGCTCTCGAATTAGACAGCGTGGGTTCGAATCCCTCGAAGAACTAACGCAGTTTTTGGCTGCAACCCATCAATCAATTCCCCAACCCGGCTTAGGCAACCGTGGGGTCTCAACTGCCAAAACCCTTCTCTGGTAAAAATGTTGTCGTTCGGATTCGACCTTAAACCGCTAGGTCCCCCATATTCAATCCTTAGTGCTGAGGTTGGATATGTGGCCGAGAAGAGGCCGGTGCCCAAGCAGTGGGGACATAAAAGGCTGATGACATAGATATAAACATAACATTAAAGAATTGTATTATTATTACTTATCTTCTTATATAAATTTGATTATTTGCCATCGCGACCGAGAATTCATTGCAATCTGAGGCTCGGGTTTAAATAAAACAAAGTTGTACGTGTGTGGGATACCAACTGCAAAGAGTAAAAAACCCTGTTTTACACAGAGGAGAGAGACAGAGAATTCAGTGGGTGCCGCGCGGTTAGAGAGCTGAGACGATTCTACGTGTACGTGTTTGTGTATTGACTTTATTGTTATTGTTTGTATTATTTTGTTTATTATTACAAGATTTATAATAGTTCGTTTTGAATATAAATAGTTAAGTGGATAAGAGGTGAGTTTTATACATCCCACTCACCAATCCCACATTGGTGACACCGACAAAGAACAATAGTAGCGCCCGAGAAAGAACAATAATAGTGTCCGACAAGGAACAATAAGAGTGCCCGTCTAAGAACAATAACAGTGCCTGACTAAGAACTAATTAAACTTTGCGCAAATATAAAAAAAACATAAACAATCAAACAACGCCGATCGATACATACGTTATCCAAGTTACCCACCGCAACACTGTTTCGTCTTTCAAACGATCTTTTGATCTATACTGCCACAAAAGTAGATCATGAGCAACATTTACACGAAATCGTTAAGAGACTGCAGCAGTACGGAATAGTGCTCAATACATCGAAGTGAATATTTGGAGTTTCTGCCATAAACTTTCTAGGATACCAAGTTTCTGCCGCTGGAATCCAACCAATGGATGACAAAACAGAAGCCATCAAGAAGTTTCCGGAGCTCAAAACAATCAGAGAGTTGCGTCGATTTCTCGGCATGTATAACTTTTACCATCAATTCTTACCTCACTCTGCTGACCTGCAAGCTCCATTGAATGGGATTCTTAATAGTTCTGCCAAAGGTTCACAACCTATAGAATTGAGCTTAGAGCGGCGTGACGCTTTTGAAAAGTGCAAAACCGGACTCAAGGAGGCAGCTCTATTGACACAGCCGGATTGCATGCGCGATCTAGCTTTAGTAACCGACGCTTCAAGTATGGCTATCGGAAGCGTACTCCAACAGAAGCATGGTAATGATTGGCAACCACTAGCGTTTTTCTCCCGAAAACTTAGCCCTGCTCAAATTAAATATAGCCCTTACGATAGGGAACTTTTGGCAATATACAAATCCATCCAATTCTTTCGTCATATGTTAGAAGCCAGGCCATTCACAATCTACACAGATCATCGACCTCTTACGCATGCCTTCGAAATGAATAGAGACAAATATTCTCCTAGGCAGTTTCGATACCTGGATTATATTTCTCAGTTTTTTACCGATGTTCAGCACATTAGTGGGAAAGACAACGTAGTCGCCGATACATTTTCCAGAGTCGAAATCGACGTTGTCGCAGCTTTGATTGACTTCAAGGAATTGGCTAAGCAACAGCAGATCGACCCAGAGCTAAAAAAGCTATTATCCGATGGATGTTCGCTTGACCTGCAGAAAATTCGCGTACCAGGTACGTCGATTTACCTCATTTGTGACATGAGTACATCTTCTCCAAGGCCCTTCGTCGTAAAGTCAATGAGATACAAAACATTCGAATCAATGCATTCTCACAGCCACCCCGGAGCAAATGCAACGATTAGACTGGTTACTAACCGATTCGTAAGGCCAGGAGTTCGAAAGGATTGCCGCGAATGGAGCCGAGCCTGTCTCTCTTGTCAACGAGCAAAGGTACACAGGCACGTCTCATCACCTTTCAGTACCTATACCTTACATCCAGCTAGATTTATGCATGTACACATCGATCTTGTGGGACCATTGCCACTGTCAAACGGATTTAAGTATTGCCTCACAGCAATCGATAGGTTTTCAAGATGGCCTGAGGTAATAGCTATCGCCGACATTACCGCTGAAACAACAGCTAAGGCTCTCCTACAAGGATGGATTTCACGTTTCGGTTGTCCAGTGAGTATAACCACCGATCGTGGAAAACAATTTGAATCCAATCTATTTAAGTCTCTTACAAAACTTATTGGATTTCAACACAAAACAACTACCGCTTACCATCCAGCTGCAAATTTCATAATAGAAAGGTTCCACAGACAACTTAAAGCTGCTATCATGTGCCACGATAACTAGCAATGGACTGAATCCCTACCTCTTATCTTGTTGGGTATACGCAGTGCGTGGAAAGAGGACTTGCAAGCTTCCGTAGCCGAAATATTATATGGTGAACCCTTGCGTTTGCTTGGTGAATTTTTTGACGCGAAAGAGCAAGTACTACCGGACATAACGGACTATATCTCAAGATTAAAATCTTTCGCCAGCAATTTAAAACCAACACCAGCAGCACACCACACACCAAAACAGACATTTATACATAAAAACCTACATACATCTGACCAGGTATTTTTACGACAGGACGCCGTACGTACAGCTTTACAACCGACATACACAGGACCGTACAAAGTTTTATAGAGAGGAAATAAAACCTCTTATAGAGAGGAAACCTCATAGATGAGGCTGTGAACCCTGGAAACCTGAGTAACCCAGGCCAAGATGCGGTACTAACCCGTATGGAGGCTAGGGTCAGGGCTAACGAGAGCGGGAGAATTGGTCCTCCGAAAGGCGTGGGGC
Source organism: Phosphuga atrata (assembly GCA_944588485.1). NCBI lineage: Eukaryota > Metazoa > Arthropoda > Insecta > Coleoptera > Silphidae > Phosphuga > Phosphuga atrata. Next base: position 5,011,884 of record OX155900.1, read on the forward strand.
CAAGGATAAGAATAATACTAAACAAAAAATTCTTCAAAGCAAAATCAACAGCAAAAGAGGTCGTGGAAGAAGACAAATATCTTGCTTTGACAACCTTAGATCTTCTTTTTTTTTTAGTTCAACAGCCCAGGATGGGCTTTGGCTCCCTTAACTGTCTCCATGTATTGCGATGATCGTTGCCGTTTGTTCAGAACAATCAACAGCAAAAGAGGTCATGGAAGAAGACAAATATTTTGCTTTTGCAACCTTAGATCGTCTTCTTCTTTTAGCTCTACAGCCCAGAATGGGCTTTGGCTCCCTTAATTGTCTCCATGTATAGCGATGGTCGTTGCCGTTTGTTCAGATCCAATTTCCGAGGCTTGTTTTTAGGTTTAGTAACGTTTTAGGTTTCGTAACCCTGTGAAAAACAAACACATTACGAAACCTAAAAACAAGCCTCGGAAATCGGATCTGAACAAACGGCAACGACCATCGCTCTACAGGGAGACAATTAAGGGAGCCAAAGCCCATCCTGGGCTGTAGAGCTAAAAGAAGAAGAAGATCTAAGGTTGTCACACCAAGATATTTGTCTTCTTCCATGACCTCTTTTGCTGTTGATTTTCCCTTGAAGTATTTATTGAAGTAGGTGGTATCTGTAAGTAGGTGGTAGGCTAGATTTTGCAACTTTCGGCATTTCACTATCTTGGCCAATTTAGGTGCTGTGTTCATTCTTCTCATTACTTCTATGTTTATAACTCCCTGGATCCAAGATATTCTCAAGATCCGTCTATAAAGCCACAATTCAAAGGCCTCTAGCTTCTTGCCTGTGTTGTAATTTAATGTCCATGTCTCCATATAGGAAGACAGAATATATATAGCAGTGCAAAAGTCTGATTTTTGTTCTTAGAGTTAGATAGTGGCTAATGAAACAGCAATCATTTTCTGAAACCCATTTCTTGTTTTCACGATACAAATCTTGATTTCTTGCAAGTTATACCAATTTTAGTTTATTATAGTTCCAAGGTACGGATATTGTTTTGTCCTTTCTATATTTCTTAGGTTTATTACTAAACCAAGGAAATATATACTTTTGTTTGGTCCGGTAATATTTCCATTACTTTTGACCATGAGTTTTGTCTTTGCGGTGTTTATTACGAGCCCATATTGACTGTTGATTCTTACAATTCTAACCATTAATATTTGTAGCGTTTGAATAGTGTCCTACCTTCAAACGCTTCAAAATTTTAATTAAGGGCAAGGAAAGGACAGTTTCAATAGACAGACTAAAACCGGCGTACACAATGAACATAGACTACACAGAGAATAATACAGGTAGCCATACCACAAACGACATCCAGAAGACGACACGTTTGGGTAGGAAAGTTCACTTCCCCGAATACTATCGCCCGTAGTGACGGTCTCAGCGGGGGAGTGATGTGGGATACCAACTGCGAAGAGTAAAAAACCCTGTTTTACACAGAGGAGAGAGACAGAGAATTCAGTGTGTGCCGCGCGGTTAGAGAGCTGAGACGATTCTACGTGTACCTGTTTGTGTGTTGACTTTATTGCTATTGTTTCTATTATTTTGTTTATTATTACAAGATTTGTAATTGTTCGTTTTGAATATAAATAGTTAAATAGATAAGAGGTAAGTTTTATACATCCCACTCATCAATCCCACACGTGCATTTAGAATATTGAATTCCAGAGAAAACTTCGAGTATCAAAGTTTTATGTAGTAGATATACCTTGGATGTTACTTTCTATTAGGTGCTTATTCAAACATAAACCCTTTTAATACCTTATAATATTGACCCATCGATGGGTACTATTTAGAGCAATACTTTTCCCTGACTTTTACTTCTAATGTCATTTGCTTCAATTTACTATTGTTGAATAATGATGCTCCATATTCTATTACGTTAATTCCTTAAAACATTTCGTTTTGTTGGAATTAGAAAATATATAAAATTCTTTCAATTCTTAGAAAATCTAAATATAGAAATAAAGTAATATTGAAATAAAATCAATATCAGTGAGCATTCAATTTTATACTCACAGGTTTGATTTCAGGTGTAGTTTAAAATTTCAACTTACTTTTTAAGAAATTCAATTCAAGTTTTACAATTGCATTATTAATTATTTACTATACAATTGAAATAAGTATCCAAATAAAATTATTTATTTTTACATAATTTTGTTCAGTATTTTAGCTGTCAGTGTCCAGACCGTAACGTATTTAGTTCCGCTATATATAATATTTTATGGACCTTGTTTTGTCAAATAAGTTTATATGTACCCATATACAGGATGGGCTACTTAACGTGACAACCCTAAATATCTCTGTAACCTTTAGAGTGACGAAAAAAATGTCAAAAGGGAATTTTATTGATTTAGAAGGTCTGATACAGCGGTTAAAAAATCTGGTCCTTAATTATGCCACACCACACAATAATACATGAAATTCTGGCATTTGCCAGAGTTTTAATTCTGCTCCTCCCAAAAAAGGGCAAAAGGAGATAATAATAATGCCAACCACAGCAAAATACTCCGCCTGTGATGGTGAAGAGTGAACTGAGTAGCTCTGAGACATCACTGCCGGTCCCAAGCCCGGAAAAAGGAGGAGGGTTGAGCATACAACCCGATCTTGTAAAAAGAGATACTGTAATGAAAACCATCGATTCGCTTCGAAACAGGACGGACACAAGAGGACGGCCATGGCTACGTAATAAGGATATGAGTATTGGAATCCCGAATATACTAAGTTGACACAGGCTGGATAGAGAAGGATACAAATCTTTCTTTCCTCAGCAGCGCTTGAAAAACCTATGCCAAATGCGGGTAGCAGTAAGAGCACCAAACGAAGGCTCTTGTGCTCAGTTGTCGAATCTGCTATGATCTACTCAAATCTGGAAACGAGGCAAGGAGAGAGCAAATCTAAGACCAAAAAATCTGCATTCCATTCAACGAAAAATGGTGCTACGCGTGACCAGCGTATATAGGACCGTCTCAGGTAACGCTGTTCTCATTATTGCGCGGAGGAGGATAGAACAGTTAGAGAAAATCGGGAAGAATATCACGGCAGTACAGGAGATCCGATGGACGGACTCAGGACACCAGAGTGTTGGAAAATACTCTACAAAGAAACAAAGAAACGCCACGATTTTGGAACTGGTTTTGTCGTTCGAGAGGAACTAATAGGATCTGTTATCGAGTTTAAACCTGTGAATGAACGGATCTGTCAAATCAGATTTGCAGGCAAGTGGAATAACTATTCGATGTTATCAATACACGCCCCAACTGAAGAGAAGAAAAATACGAACTAAGTAAGGAATCCTTCTATGATAAACTAGAAAGAGCTATAGACGGAATACCTAGACAAGCCATGGTAATAATGTTGGGAGACTTCAACGCTAAAGTAGGAAGAGAAGAAGCCTTTAGGCCAGTAATTGGCTAGCATAGCCTGCATGAATACTGTAACGATAACGGAACCCGACTAGTGTACATGCTACTAAGGTGCTACTATATTATGCTACTATACTAAGGTGCGAGCAAGAAAATCTAGCGAAAAGTACCAAAACACAGTCAAGCCCCCTACATGGAATACTGAAACATTTAAAGATGACAACAAAAAACAAGAATACCAGAGGACTCTAACAGCACAACTGGAGGTAACATCCAGACAAGAGGATGTTGAGAAAATATGGACGAACATAGAGAGGTCAATAATCGCAAGTTCACAAACGACAGTAGGGAAAAAAGACTAAAGGAAGGAATTCGTGGTACGACAGGGAGTCTAAAGAGAAGATAAGCGCAAAAAACATTGCCAGAATGGACACGCTACAACACCCAAATGAACACATTAGGGATAAATACAGACAAACAACAACAGCAGCACGGAGAACATTTAGAGTCAAAAAAAGAACGCACGAACAAAAAATGCTAGAAGATCTGGAAACAAGTCGAACAATCCTCGTAGTTTAAAAATATAGACTCTGCAGCGGAAAATATGGGCTTAAAAATAACCAAACTAGAAAATTTTTTCAAGAAGTGAGAAACATTAATCGAGGCTTCAGACCGAGGACTGACATGTCTCTTAAAACAGATAACGGAGGAGTATTGACAGATAAAACCGATGTGTTGGAGACGTGGAGATGCTACTTCGACCAATTACTGAACGCGCAGCAGGACCAAGGAAGAGGTACGGTCACTTACTACACCGCAGATCCACTGGTCGAGGAGCCAACCCTTTAAGAGGTAATGAAGGCGATCACGAGAATAAAGAATAACAAAGCCCCGGGTAAGGACACAATATCGGCAGAGTGTCTCAAATATGTAGGAGAAAATCTTATCAAATACTTCCACACTCTCATACTCCAGATTTGGAAGGAAGAGAAAATACCAAGTAGTTGGAAAGAGAGTGTCATCGTGCTCCTGTACAAAAAGGGCGGAAAACTACAATGCTCCAACTATCGGGGAATATCATTGATAAATACGGAATATAGTCTCTGGTGCTACTCGAAAGACTAACTCCCTATGCTGAACACCAGCTAGGCGACTACCAAGGAGGAAAGTTCAGGAAAATAAGATCAACATTACACCAGATCTTCACAATGCTTCAACTAATGGAGAAGTGCTGGGAGTACGATAAAGTCATACATCAACTCTTCATCGACTTCAAACAAGCGTACGACAACGTCTTGAGGGTGGAGCTGTGGAATGCTATGATGGAACTAGGAATTCCGAGTAAACATGTCAGCTTAACAAAGATCAGCATCGATGGCTCTAAAAGTGCAGTACAGATCGGGGGAAAGTTATCAACCTTTTTGACGATAAATAATGGCCTGAAACAGGGAGACGCTATCTCCCTACTCCTCTTTAATATAGCTCTGGAGAAAGTAGTGAAGGAGGCAAAAACGGAGGCACTGCTATTTAGAAATCGGGGCCCGCGTCTTAAAGCGTCTACTAAGTACATGGCCACATCAAGAACTAAACGTAGGGATAGGATAGGACAAAATGTGATGATGGACACATACACATACAACTTCGAAAGAGTCCAGGAATTTAAATATCTGGGTGCCAATATCACGTCCGACAATGATTTGACCAAAGAAATTAACAACAGAATACAAAGTTCCAATCTATGTTGTTTTGCATTGCAAAGAATAATTATATCAAAAAATATAACTCGTACGACAAAAATAAGAGTATACCACTCCACTGTTAGACCGATTATGACTTACGCGTTGCGAAACCTGGACAATGACAAAAAGAACGGAAGCATACTGAGTGTTGCAGAGAGAAAAATACTACGGTGTATATACGGGCCTATAAGGGATGAAACTACACAGCGCCGCAGTAGGAAAAACAGGGAAATAGAAGAACTACATGACCAAGCAGACATTATACGAACGATAAAAGCGGAAAGACTGAGATTGTAACTGGCATGTAAAGAGACAGGAGGATGGACGAGTTGTAAGATTGGTATAGGAACAGGCCCCGAGTGGCAGAAGACCACTAGGAAGACGGCGACTACGGTGGAGAGACAACATAGCATCAGATCTTAGATCCCTGAATATCATGGAAGCAGAGGAGCTAATGATGGACAGAGTCCAATAGAGGAGAGTTGTTGAGTCAACCAAGACTCACCATTGGTTGAGAGAGAGAGAGAGACAGAGAGCCACACAATAATACTCCAAGGACGCTGGCGCTCAAAATTTTCCGGGGCCGCTTTTGATTTGATCTTGACCAATAGTGCATGTTATGGGTATTTAACTGTCCATCGTTTAAAGGTTGTCTCGTCAGTAAACAAAGGGTCCTCCAAAAAATTCGGATTCACCTGTAACTGACGCAGAGCTCATTCGCAGAACTGAACCCTATTACCAAAATCAGCACCTGAAGTTCTTGATTCAAGGAAATATAGTACGGGAGAAATTTATGACGTCTTAATATTCTTTAAACATTCGCCTTGGAAATTCTGAAATTGCGCACAATTTGCCGACTACTTAATTGCGAATCATGAACTAATCCAGAAACGGCAATTTCTGCATCTGCGTTTGTTTTAGTCTTGCGGTTTCTTTTCGTGTGTAAACACTGCCCGTTTCACGGAATAAATAAATAATTTGATCCAAAACATTGACGTGAAGGATGATTTCTTTCAGGATAACGTTGTGCATAAAGTTCCTGCGCTCGCACAGAGTTTCTTCCGGTCTCACCATAAGTATCATATCCACCTTCTCTGCTTGACTGTACAATACCATTTACGATACGATTATTAAAACTTATTTTCAATGGATAGACTTGTAAAATCATTTCTAGGTCATTATATAATGGTTCGATGGATTCGTGTGAATAGTGGCAACAATGTCTTGAACACAAACATAACATGTTGCCGTTTGAAAAACCATTGATAACCTTGAGGACGCATAAACTATGACATTGACAAAAAATAATTTTTAAACCCTTCGAAATCAATAAAATTCCCTTTTTTGCATTTTTTCGTCACTCTAAAGGCAACGGAGATATTTGGGGTGGTCACGTTAAATGGCCCACCCTGTAGAATGATTAGTGAATGGTATCTTATTCAATTTATTCGGTACTGTATAATTTGTGCTACACCTAATTCGCTTTCTATTATATCTAATTCTGCGACAGCAAACGTAGCCAGCTACAAAATCACTGATGAATGTATATGAATTTGGGAAACGGAATCACTGAAACGTGAATGTTTTCTATGACATTGAACGGATACGGCGCTCACGCGTCAAGGCTATGTTTGAATAGAAATTTAAAACGAGCGAAGGAGTACAAGTATAATCGAAAACTGTTACAGAACGATTTGGAGAATTGCTGGATGGAATGATTTCAAAAGATAAATTTGCGATGGGTATGAATACAGTGGAACCCCGCTATTCGTCCGCCTCTCTACTCGCACAACTCATTATTCGTACAACTTGTTCAAGTAAAATTTAAATCGCCATTCGTACGCTTTTTCGCGATTCAGACTGCGTGCACGCATGCGCCACTGAGCGCAACTTTGCGCCGCACCGGCCACTCCCCGCTTCTCGTTGTGCTGGCCGCTTCCTGTTTAGTGTTCAGTCTTGTATGAACTCACTACCCTTTGTGCTATTTTTTTTTAATAATAATAGTATTGCTATGGGTCCAAAAATAAAGAGTGATTCTTCCAAATGGAAAGCAGTTAGAAGAACGATTGAAGTTAAAAAATAAATCATTTCAAAGTTTGAAGGTGGGACTTGTGTGACAGACTTAGCTACTTAATAATTGAAAGTCAACAATATCGTCTATATTAAAAAATAAAAAAGTACTAAAAGGGGCTAATGTAGCAATAGGAGTGACAGTTGTTGCCGTCAATAGCCCACCTGTAATTGGACTGGAAAAACTTTTGTTAGTTTAGATTAACGAGAAGCAACTTGCAGGTGGCAGCTTTTCTTAAGCAATTATTTTCGAAAAATCGAAAAGATTGCATGACGACCTAAAGCAAGACACTCCCGGAACAAGTGGTACAAAAAGTGATGAATTCGAAGCAAGTAGGGGATGGATAGATTTAAGAAGTGAAGTGGAGTTCATAGCGTCGTTCGGCACGGGGAGGCTGCTAGTTCAAATAAAGATGCTGCTGAAAAGGTTGTTGGTGAATTTAAAATATTTGTAGAAAATGAGCTATTTTCTCCTAACCAAGTTTTTAATTGTGATGACTGGCATCTTTTGGAAGAAGATGCCAAGGTTGACCAACATCACAAAAGAATAGAAATCATTGGCAGGGCATAAGCCTATGAAAGATAGGCTTACACTCTTGCTGTGTGCCAACGCAAGTAGAGACCTCAAAATAAAACCGCTACTAGTCTACCACTCAGAAAATCCAAAAATTTTTAAGAAAAATCATGTCATCAAAAGTAACCTGAGTGTAATGGGGAGGGCTACACCTAAAGCTTGGTTGTTACACAATAGTTTTGTCACCGAGTGGATGTATGAAGTATTTGCCCAAAATGTGAAAACGTATTTAGAGCAAAAAAATTTACCACTCAAAGCTCTTTTGGTACTGCACAACGCTCATGCTCACCCTCCAGGTTTAGAGGAAGATCTGCCTTGTGAATACAGTTTCATTCAAGTGAGATTTTTGCTCCCTAACATCACTCCACTCATCCAGCTCAGGGATCATAAGGTCATTTCAAACTTCAAAAAACTTTATACAGAAGCACTGTTTCAAAGATGTTTCGAAGTGACCTCTGACACAGAACTCACCCTCGGAGACTTTTGGAAGAATCATTTTAATTTCCTCCATTGCTTGAGAGTAATAGACCAAGCCTAGGATGAAGTTTCTTTGAGGACACTGAAATCCTCCTGGAGAAATCTGTGGGCAGACTGTGTGGCACTGAAAGACTTAGAAAACATTGCCACGGAAGCTGTTGTTGTGAATGAAATTGAGTCCCTGGAAAAATCCATGGGTTTGGATGTAGACAGTGATGATATGGAGGAGTTGATTGAAGATCACCGAAATGAGTTGACAACTGAAGAACTTCAAGAACTACAGAGAGAACAGCAGGAAGTGATTGAAGATGTGTCTTCAGAGGAAAAGGAAAACATTTCAACTAAGGAAATTAAAGAATTGTGTCACCATTGGGAAAATATAGAACACATTGTCCAAAAATGGCATCCAAACACAGCTGTGGCGAATAGGAGCGTTAACTTATTTAACGACAATGTGATGGAGCATTTTAGGAGGATTCTAAAAAAAAGACAAAAACAATCAATTGGATATCTTTTTAATATGTAGAGGACCAAAGAGAGAGATAAAAAAATCATGGGAAAAATCATCTAACGTTCTTAATATAGAAAGTGATGAGGAATTGTAATATGTAAGTAGAGTTTAAATAATAAAAATCGTATTGAAGAATTATACAATTGTACATTTTTTACTTCTACTGTTCCACTCATTAGTTTAAATGAAGAGTTTGGAACCGATTAATGCAATTTACATTATATCTTATGCGAAAAAATGATTCGCCATTAGTACAAATCGCCATTTGAACTGCCTGCCATTTGAACGAATTGTGAACGAATAGCGAGGTTCTACTGTAGTTGAAGAGATTATTTTATTGTTTCCTATTGATTGTTTGGGTCTTCGGAAAGTAACTTCTTTTTAAATTATTTTTAACAAGTTAACTGTCATTATATAGTTTTACATTTCCAAGTATATTTACGAAACGAAATAATTCTGTACAGTTTTGTTTTGTCGTATCAAAAATGGAAAACGAATAGGATGGTTGCAACTGTTGCTACGTGCTAATTCATACTTTCATTGATTCAATGTAAAAATGGAAAATGTAGCTAATTTTTGGCAAAGGTTAGAAATCTCTTCGAGCAAGAAGAATGTTATGTGATGTGTAGCCAAAATGTATTGTAACTGGAATGCCTGGAAGTTGAGTATGCGGAAGACAGAGGATATTGTAGTTAGTTGAAGTCTTGAAGTAAATGAAATTGCTATAAAATTGAATATGTTGAATTCGACCATTCATGACCATATAGAATGACTTAATTTGTATTCACAGTCTAACATTTGGTTTCCACACATTCTCATAAAAATGGATTTGTAAGAAAATGATTTCTGCAGTGAATTACTACTTATGAACAATGTATTATTTACAACATATGTTAAACGTAAGCAGAGCAGGAGAGATGAACAGCACCAAATGACCTATGAGCCGTTCACATTGCTTGGTTATTGTTTTTGGAGTCAGTAGATATAACAAATAGTAGACCTTTGTACGGTGACTTAAGCGCATGCACGTCCGCCTTGTTTTAAAGGCGGTAATATGAAAGTTTCGGGCACATTTTGTTATTTTCACTGGTTTAACGTCAAAAAGTGTCCGAAAACTTGGCGGAAATTGACGCACGCTCAATATTACAAATAACAGACCTTTTTACGGTGACTTAAGCGCATGCGCGTCGGCATTATCTAAAGGCGAAAATATGAAAGTTTCGGACACATTTTGTTATTTTTACTGGTTGTACGTCAAAAAGTGCCCGAAAACTTCGCGGAAATTGTCGCATGCTCTTAAAAAAAATTCGACTATGAAAAGGTCTATTCAGAACTCTCACTCATTGAACAAAATGAATGAAACTCCATAAAACAGGGTATGCTAGAATGTATTTACACATTACTGCCCGTTGACGTATTAACGTTTATCTCATTTAAAATCTCGTAGCTGTTCACGTAGTAGCACGTCATTTTGTATACGAAATCTAGGCGCCGACGAAGTAGTAGTTCGTTAATTTTGTGCAAAAACTACTCGTATCTACTACGTTAACGATATGTACGTTTTCTGTTTTGATTGTCTGTGTCATAATTAATATCTGTGTATTACTTTACTTTCCGTGTCCGGCTCATACGATATCTTTCCATAAAATAGCGGCTGCAATAGCCTTGTCGTTACATAAAATTAAGTCTTCGTGCGTGCATCCTTCTTCGAGTTGTGGGCAGACCAGTATGTGGCCCATATCCTGGGGCTGGCCACACGCACACAGCCCATCGTCGTTTTCAGACATTCCCCATTTCAACAGATTTGTCTTGCACCTTGTCACTCCTGTCTTGAGCCGATTTAGGGATTTCCATACCGCGAAAGGGAGGTGTTCGCCAGGGGCCATTTCTTCTCTTGGGTGTTCTCGAGTAGTTAGCTGTTGGGTCCACCTAGTGGATAGTGGTACGGTTATTTTCTACCTCTCGACCCCTCGAGTGTGTGTGATCTTGCCATGAAGCTCTTCCTTGATCTTAGGTGTCGACCGGCTGACTCGTGTTGGTGCAGAGGACGGCGAGCATCGGTTTCCTGTTTCGTCCTTTGAGCATCCGTGGCGACGGCTCTTCGCACAGATGGCGGTGCCACGCCAATAAGTGGGTACAAACTATTAACTAGAGTTGGCTTTAGGCAGCCAGTCACGATTCTTGCTGTCTAGTTGATAGCGGCGTTCACATGTTTCGCGTGAGCTGAAGCTGCCCAAACCGGTGCGGCGTATTCCGCAGTGGAGACACAGAGCGCCAAAGAGCTTCTGAGCGTTTCTGGTTGAGCACCCCATGCTGTGCCTGTTAGTTTTCGCAATATGTTATTACGCGCGCTAACTTTGCCTTTAGTATTGATCCAGTATTGTCTGAAGGACAGAGTACGCTCCAGGGTCACGTTCAGGTATCTCGGCGTCGGACAGTGCTCCAGTCGTTCGCCTCGCCAATGTATCTCGAGCTCCCGTCGTGCTTCTTTGTTTTTCAGATAGAAGGCGGAGACCTGAGTCTTGTTGGGATTCGGCTTTAGGTGGATTCTCTGGTACTAGATTGCCAGATCCTCAAACGCGACCTCCAACTTCTCCTCCATCTCGGTAAACTCGGTGCCCTGAGCTGCCACAGCTGTATCATCGGCATAGATGAATTGCCTTGTATTGTCAGGAATCGGCTGGTCGTTCGTGTGCACGTTGTACAAGAGTGGGGACAGGACACTGCCTTGCGGCAGTCCATTCTTCTGGACCCTCCATCTGATATTCTTGTTTTGGAGTGAAATCTCCTGTTCTGGAGGAATAAACCGATGATCATAGTGAGCCTTTTGTCTTTTGTTGTCTCATAAAGCATTCTTAACAGCCTCCTGTGGTTGACTGTGTCATAAGCGGCTGTCAAATCGATGAACGTCACTCCAGTAATCTTCCTTCTCTTAAAACCATCCTCGATGTGCTGAGTTAGGTTGAGGATTTGGCCACAGCATGATTTCCCTGGACGAAAGCCGGAATATCTGTGTCATAAAGCAAACTAACGAATTAATTCATTCATTTCATTTCTTTTTAAATAAATTGTTTAATATATGCATAAATTATCTACCAATACAATTCATTTAATACTTTTCTTCTTCATCTTAGCAGTTATTATAGACGCTTTGGGCAAGTGGACACTGTGTCCAGTCTTCTTCTAGTGTTCAAATAATTTATTTTTTAATCAAAATTAGCCTTACATGAAAAACAACTGTGATCTTTATCAATGGATTCTGAAAAATCTTCATCTACGACCCTCTTCCTTTTATATTTCGCCTTCTCCCCTTTCTTAAGTTTTATAGTCTCTTTTATATCTTCATCATTTTTGTTTCATAATATATTATCTTCCTGATCAATACCATTATCTTCACTAATGTCAGTGGTGTTATTATAACTACTCTTATTCTTCTAATCTTTATTTTTACTTTTCTTATTATTAAAATCTAAATCATCCTGTTCAACAGGAATAGCTTCTGGTAGGATCTCTTCACTTTCTATAAGATTTGCCTATTTCTTCTTATTTTTGTCCTTTTTTTCACTCTTCACCTGCTCTCTCATTTCATCCTCTGATAACATTTCATCATCCAAAATATCTTCATCTATATGATGTACTTCTTCATACTCCTCTTCTTGCTCCTCCAACATTTCTTCTTTGAGTCTCTTAATTTTCTCTCAATATTTATTAATAATAGAGACGTAGTAGAGATTAAATAGCATTGTCACCAATGCTATTTAATCTCTACCTCGAAAAAATATTCTCGGAAACCTTCGATGATCTAGAGATCGAAATAAAAGTAAACGGTACTACAATAAACAATACAAGATACGCAGATGACACAGTAATCATAGCAACCAAGACCTATATCTAGTAATGAACAATATAAACAGAAAGGGGTCAGAGACCGGGCTAAGAATGAAGAGATCCAAAATATAAACCATGTTAATAAGCCGTAATAATCAGGCTGGAGCGTCCTTCACGGTAGACGGGGAAAAATCGAAAGAACTACGCGCACAAAATACCTAGGCACAGTAGTAAACGACAGATGGATTGCACTACAAGAGATCAAGAGTAGGGTAGAACAAGCCAAACAGGCATTCAACAAACTACATCCCTTGCTATGCGATAAAAACCGCGATAAATACTATATCGGTTAATACGATAAAAATAGCTGAGAAAATATTGGCCACCATATTGAGTAACAGTGTTGAGTTAGCACATCCATTAACAAAATCGAGGCGTTCCAGATATGACCACTAAGAAGATCCCATGAAGATCCCATGGGTGGATCCCATTACCAACGAGGAGGTAAGAGACTCAAAGAAGAAATGTTGGAGGAGCAAGAAGAGGAGTATGAAGAAGAAGGACAACATATAGATAAAGATATTTTGGATGATGAAATTTTATCAGAGGATGAAATGAGAAAGGAGGTGAAGAGTGAAAAAAAGGACAAAAATAAGAAGAAATAGGCAAATCTTATAGAATGAGAAGAGATCCTACCAGAAGCTATTCCTGTTGAACAGGATGATTTAGATTTTAATAATAAGAAAAGTAAAAATAAAGATTAGAAAAAGAAGAATAAGAGTAGTTATAATAACACCACTGACATTAGTGAAGATAATGGAATTGATCAGGAATTGTTTGTGTGGCGCTGAGAAGGGCAGGTGTGGATAGATTACTATTCAATACCATAAAGGGGCGCAAGATCGTGTATTTGGATAACATACTAAGGGGACCAAAATATTAAATTCCCCAGCTCGCAATCGAAAGAAAGATAGAAAGGACATCGGACGTAAACAGCTACCATAGCTTACCAACATCAGGAAATCAAGGCTTAGGAACATCAGGAAATGGACAGGAATCAAAAAGTTTGGTGATGTTTGCCAGGCAGAAATTAACAAAACCTTAACTGGAAGTTGAGTTTGCGGAAGACACGGAATATTGTTGTTAGTTGAAGTAAACCGCGGAATAATTGAACGTGATATTGCTGTGAAATTGAATATCTTGAATTCGACCACTCATGAACATATAGAATGACGTAATTGGTATTCAATCATTCAATAAATGATAATCTGCCAACGCACATAGGTGTAAGGCAACAGAACAAGAAGACGTATTAATTTGTTTCTTTACCTTACGTTATAATGCAACACGACTTTGAATTCATTAATATATGGCTATGACATTTATGCCTATATATTATCTAGGGTTAAAAATGATGAAGAAAGTGAAGGCGATGATTCAGACTTCCAGAAGTAGTAGAAAAAGAAAAGTTTTATCAATTATTAGTGAATCTCAAGGCAGCGATTCCGATGATTCCGAAGAAGTCATTTACCGAACAAAATCATTTAATATCAGATTGGTCCCAAAACGATAGAAAAAGTACTAAAAATTTGTTTTTGGGGAAAATCTAGTGTTAAAGCATTCCCAAGAAATGCAGAATATATTTTTAAAAGTGATTATTGAACAAAATCACGTGAAATGGCCACGTGTTAAATATCAACTTCTCTGCAGAAAATGTTTTGGATTGCAGCGACGCTCCTCGACCGCAGGATCGTTAGAAAGTTCTTGAGAATCTTTATACTCGGTTGGTTTCACAATTCTCCAAAATACTTTGAGTTACTAAACAAACAAAATTGCCAATATGAAGGAAATCGTAGGTTTCCCTAGAAAGCGACGTAGAAAGCAAGCAGGTCCGCCTGCCCCTGAAGCCCATGCCTACCGATTTCAAGCATTTGGAGAACCTCACCAAGAAACCGCCGACGCCGTTATCGATGCGTATGAAGATATTGGCCTTCACCGCGCCGTGAAAGGTCCATTAGACCCCCGCGGAGTCGCACAAGAAGTGGCAGAACCCCGAACCTCCGAAACCATTCATCGGAGTCAATATAGACGACCAAGTCACAATAGCTTGAGACGGCAAGAAAGGAGAGGTCAAAGAGATAGCTACGAGGGGGCATCGAGGTATTCCACGAAAACAAGAAGGTGATCGAGAACGAGGGGACGAAGATGTTGAGGAAGTTTTTGGACGGTGGGGGCAGACTCGAGGAAGAACTAAGTTGCTGATTTCGTTCCCAGTCTCCAGCACGAGAAGAAGATTTTGATCGATAACAAGGTGCCGTCCGTGTGGCAATCGTTTAAGGATCTTGCTGATAGAGACTAGGAGTTTGAAGGTGCAGAGTAGGGCATCCAAACCGGTTAAAACCGATCCCGGTTAAACGGGTTTTCTGTTAAAATTTACGAAACCGTAAGACCAGGTTTTTTCGAAAAATCGAAAGTCGGTTTTTATTTATTTTATTTTTTTCTTCGAGTGGAACATAATTTTATTTTTCTATGGTTATTCATGAAGTATTGTATTGTAGATTTATTTTTACTACAATAAAACTTAAGGGGTCGTCTATTATTCACGTGAGGTTTTTTAGCAACTTTTGGTTCAAGTTTTAAGAACTTCGTGCCAAGAATCTCTACAACTTCTGCATGCATCCTCTCTAGCTGGCCAATGTGTCAAATTTACTCTCTTTAGCGTTTCTCTTTCTTTCTCTTTCCCAATTTCAGTCATTAACTTTTGCCAGCGTTGTGTCGAATTTATAAATATCTTAGGCTTAGATATTCAACATGACTCGCTAAAAAAGGTTCGAATTCAGCTAACAGTTCGAAAATCATACAATAATTGCCGTTATTCGGATCACTGAACTTTTTTCCCTCTATAGCACACAACTGAAGAAAAATTAATTCATATAAGAAATTGCATGACTCAATCAACAGAGGCGGCTTTTTTTCGGCGGCTTTTCTTTTCGGCGCATTTTTTCGTTTGTATCGCCGCTCTATATCTGTCTCTCTCAGACCCAATGCCACTACGCGGCGTATGCCGCTAACAGCTCGGCCCCGTAGATCCTGCTTCGGAACAACCACTACTACGCATATTGTAGAAACAAATTAATTTAACAATACGTGGTGAAACATATTACATGTTGAATTGTTTGTGTGGACCTAATTACATTTACATTTATGTATATAAAAATGAATCTTTTTAATCTCTTCTACGACAAACAAAATGTTGGCCCCAAATTTGACGCCCCTAAAATCTGCCGCCCTAGGCTCCAGCCTACTCAGGCTGCTGGTAATCGATGGTGATCGAAAATTTATTTAATGCACTGAAATCGATTCAACCCACCTCAACAGATAGCGAGAGAGTTTTTTCGGTCGGCGGTAATTTCTGTACAAAATTTCGATCGTCAATGAAATATGACCTCTTAGATGCGTTAATTTTCCTGAAATATTATTTTATTAAAAAACAAACTTTATTATTTGTGTTACTTTTACTTGTGTTTACTTTTATTATCATAAAATAATAAAATTATGTATTTTTTTATATACCAACTCTAATAAGAATTATTTTAAATAGTATTTGAATATTTTTATTTAAATATTGTGCCACTTTTTTAATTCTTTACCTAAATATAATGAAATAAAACACAAATTTATTTTTTATATGTTAAATAATTATAAATGGTGAATAAATATTTATTTTATTTGGTTTACAGCCGCAATTTATTTAGTTTTATACTTAAAACCGGGTTTTAACCGGTTTTTGATTTACGAAAAAACGAA
Organism: Phosphuga atrata; assembly: GCA_944588485.1. Taxonomy (NCBI): domain Eukaryota; kingdom Metazoa; phylum Arthropoda; class Insecta; order Coleoptera; family Silphidae; genus Phosphuga; species Phosphuga atrata. Next base: position 5,028,274 of record OX155900.1, read on the forward strand.
AACCGGTTTTTGAAAATTCATCGTTTTTTGGATGCCCTAGTGCAGAGCGATATAAAGCGATATAAGACATCGAGGAGAACAGAATAGACAAGAGGAAGTCAAGGAAGCTATGGAGGAACCTAAGAATGCGGTTAGTCAGATCGTCGTCGATGATAACGTTGAAAGCGCTAAACCGCTCGACGATGGCGGCAAAGCCATCAAAAAAAACGTTGCCCTTCATGGAATTTCAATCAATGAAACTGTCCAAGAACAGAATTTAGAAGATATCATTTGGAAGGCGTCAAGTATCTTCAAATCGATGAGCAACGTCAGACAGGCGGAGGCGGCGGCCGCAGAACCGTCGACGAGAACGGCGGCACCAGCGAATACTCCTGGCTTATTCGCAAATACTCGTTCGCGCTGTCCTTGTCCACACCTTGTCTTAGTCCTGTCCTCACATGAAATGGTGTGCCGATATCTCCCTGAAATGTTACTTTTGATACAGTGTTTGTGAGTGTTAATTTCATCAGGTTTCCATATTCTGTGCATATTCTCTCAGTACCTCGACTAGTATTTTTATGTATACTGAGCCATAGGCCTTTTTGAAGTCAATAAAATATATGAAGATATCTTTAGCTCGTATGGTTTAATACCTGATGATCATTTTCAAGCTTAATATTTGTTCTGGACACGAGGGTCTTCTCTTGAAGCCTCCTAGGTATTCTCCCAGTTTTGAATCAAGTTGAGGTTTAAGCCCATTTAGTAGTATTTTAGAGAAGATTTTGTGAGTAACAAGTAGGAGTGATGTAGCTCGATAGTTGTTTACATCTGTTTTTTGGTTCTTTTTAATGCAATTTGTGTATGAGGGCCACTAGCCAATCCTCTCCTCAGTTTTGTTGTTTTGGTGATAAAAGCATCATCGACCACCTTACAGAGTTCAGCTACTATTCCATCTTTCCCAGTTGCTTTATTGTTTTTCAATGAATTTATTACTTTTCTTACCTTTGCAAATGAATTTATTGCCTCCTTCAGAATTTGGATTGTGAGGTGTATCCATTTTAATTTTTAGTTTTTCCTGAGGCGGGTGTGGGCGCGGTAGATGTGGCGAGTTCGTGATCACATTGGCCGCCAAGCGTTTGCGAGGGTGTGACCTGTTGTCAGGTTTGGTTTAGGTTAGTATAATAAACTAAGTTTAAATTTTGGTTAGTATACTAAGCTGAACGGCACTAATAAACTCTTCTGTATTGAAAGACATGATGAAAACCTGCTATCGTTTCTAGCGATAAGTTCGTACTGGTTGAACTTACAGACGTCGCGAGTGAATCGCGCGTTCCGCCGCTAGTTCGACGTGAACACACACAAACATCTCACGAGTTTAATATTGCCGTGAGCAGGCCGCGAGCGCCAGTCATTAGCTTGCTTGCTACTTAGACCGCAAGTGCGTTTCGTACTTGAACACTTCGATATTACGCCATAGGTTTGATATTTCGTGACCGCGCCCAACACCGCGCCCGCGAGTCAACGTGGATGAGCACTAAGGCAACAGAAGAAGAAGAGTTATTAATTTAATTGTTTACCTTACGTTATAATGCAAGAAGACGACTTTGAATTCATTAATATATGGCTATGAGATATAAGCCTATATATTATCTGGGGTTGAAACTGATGAAGACAATGAAGGCGATGAAACTTTTATTTTTCTGCTACTTAGAAAGTCTGAATCTTCCTAAGTAGCATAAAAATAAAAGTTTTATCAATTATTGCTAAATCTCAAAGCAGCGATTCCGAAGGCACCGCGTTGGAAGAACGAAGAAGGAGCAAATTCATTTAACATCATACTGGTCCCAAAATGATAACTATATTACTGCAAATCCATTTTTGGTAAAATCTGGTGTTAAAGCGTTCCCAAGAAATGCAGAATATATTTTTTATTTTTAAAAATGAATTATTGAACAAAAGCAGGTCAAGTGGCCACGCGTCAAATATCAAATTCTCTAAAGAAAATATTTCGGATTGCAGCGGCGCTCCTCGCTCGCAGGATTATCAGAAAGTACTCGGGAATCTTTAGATGGCTTCACAATTCTCCAACTCTTTGAACTACTTCACATACAAATTTGCCAATAAAAGTAAATCGTAGGTTTCCCCAGAAAGCGACGGCGGTGTCGTACCGCAAGAAGATCCGCCCTCCGCTGAAGCCCCAGCCGACTAATCGCAAGCATTTCACCAAGCCTCACCAAGAAACCTTTGACGCCGTTCTCGATTGCTTTTGAAACGCTTGGTCTTCCCCAAGAAGTGGCAGAAGCCCGAACCTCATAAACCATTCACCGGCGCCAAGATCACCATCACGACGCGTAGCGTCGTCTTCGAGGATAAGAAGGTAACCAAGTTAAAATAGCTGGAGACGGCAAAGGAAGAGGAGAGGTCAAAGTGCGAGCCACGAGAATTTGATGAAGTTGTTGGACGGTGGGAGCAGAATCTAGGAAGAACTTTAAGTTGCTGAAGTCGTTCCCAGTGTTCGGCACGAGAAGAAGATTTTGATCCATAACAAGGTGGCGTTTAAGGATATTGCTGATAGAGACTGGGAGTTTGAAGGTGCACAGCGATATAAAAGACATCGAGGAGAACAGAATAGATAAGAGGAAGTCAAATGGAGGAACCTAAGAATGCGGTAAGTCAGATCGTCGTCGAAGATAACGTTGAAAGCGCTAAACCGTGCAACCGATGGCGGCAAAGCCATCAAAAAAAACGTTGCACTTCATGGAATTTCAATCAATGAAACTGTCCAAGAACAGAATTTAGAAGATATCATTCAGAAGGCGTCAAGTATCTTCAAATCGATGAGCATCGTCAGCACGACTCCGATCGTGACAGGCGGAGGCGGCGGCCGCAGAACCGTCGACGAGAACGGCGGCACCAGCGAATACTCCTGGCGCATTCGCAAATACTCGTTCGCGCTGTCCTTGTCTACACCTTGTCTTAGTCCTGTCCTTACATGAAATGGTGTGCCGATATCTCCCTGAAATTTTACTTTTGATACAGTATTTGTGAGTGTTAATTTGATTTAGGTTTCCATATTCTGTGCCTATTCTCTCAGTACCTCGACTAGTATTTCTATATATACTGAGCCATAGGCCTTTTTGAAGTAAACAAAATATATGAAGATATCTTTAGCTCGTATGGTTTAATACTTGATGATCATTTCCAAGCTTAATATTTGTTCTGAACACGAGTGTCCTCTCCTGAAGCCTCCTTGGTATTCACCCAGTTTTGAATCAAGTGGAGGTTCAAGCCCATTTAGTAGTATTTTAGAGAAGATTTTGTGAGTAGCAAGAAGGAGTGATATAGCTCGATAGTTGTTTACATCTGTTTTTTTGGTCCTTTTTTATGCAATGGGTGTATGAGTGCCACGAGACTTTCCTCAGTTTTGTTGTTTTGGTGATAAAAGCATCATCGACCACCTTCCAGAGTTCAGCTACTGTTCCATCTTTCCCAGTTGCTTTGTTGTTTTTCAATGAATTTATTACTTTTCTTACCTTTGCAAATGAATTTATTGCCTCCTTCAGAATTTGGATTTTGAGGTGTATCCATTTTAATTTTTAGTTTTTCCTGAGGTGTTTTGCAGTTGTTGAGTTCTTAAAAATAGTTGGCAAAGATCTCACATGTGCCTTGGTTATTAAGAGCTAAGGTTCCATACTTTCTCTTGAAATTGAGGCTGGGCGTTATGTACCCATTTATTTTGTTCTTCAAGGATTTATAGAATTAACTGCTGTTATTCTTCTTAAAATTTTCTTCGATTGCTATAATTTGATCTCCGTGATATAGTTCTCTTACTTTCGAGAAAATGTGATGTGTCTTCTTTCTTATTACTTTGAACTTTTTCAAATTTTCTGGCGTCTTGTTTTGGTTTCACAGTTTCCATTTGTGAACTCTCTCTTTCATTGCATCTTCAGACTCCTTGTTCCACCAAGGATGGTCACTACGATGTTGCAGATGTGCGACTTCCCTGGCCAAATCTGTAAGATTTCTTGTCACTTACCCTCAAGTGTAGTACTTACAAGTTTTCACTGTATTCTTTTTTCTTCTGTTCCAACATCCCACGATCAATTTTTGGGATATTGTTTCCATGATGACGTGGATTTTTTCCAGAGATGAAATGCATTTTGATATGGGAAAGCTAGTGGTCCGATGTTACATTTATTGCATTTCTGAATTTGAGATTCTGAATTTCCTTGAAATTTCCTCGGGATATTGCTACATGATCTAGTTGGAATTCTCCCAGCATGGGGTTAGGTAATACCCAGGTTTCATTTTTACATGGCTTTGCTTTGAAATGGGTAGATATAATCTCCAGGTTAGTCATTTTGCATAGGTTGATCAATCTCTATCCATTTCTGTTAGTTTTTTGTGAGCAGGGTACTCTTCCACTATTGTTTGATATTTCCTTTCTTGGCCTAGCTGAGCATTGAAATCTCCCATTAGGATGATGATATTGTTTTTCTGGATTGTTCATTTATTATTGCTTTTTTCCTATTTTTGTAAATTTAATATTTTTAAATTTGATAACACTTCCGAATTACTATACAGATCGATATTTCCTACATAACTAAATTTCGCAGGTAAATTAAGTACTTTATCATATTAAAGAAATAAATAATTGAGAAATGTAAAGCATTGAAATCAATTGGTCCTAATTTTATTTCCAAGTTTAATATAAAATATGTCGGCTCTTAACTATACAAACATCATTTGAGCATTGACTGTATTCAGTAGTAGCGCCATGTAAATAGTGTTAACATTAAATGTAGTAATGTATTAATATTACGTATGACCATGTTATAATGACAGATTCCATACAAGTTTGGTTCCTCGCTAGAAGCTGTTACAGCTAGGATAGGATAAGATTGGCATACCACTCATATTCACCAGATTCCAGCAGATTCACCACTTTACCCAGAAAATTCACCATAATTACCCTACGAGCATTTAGTTTAAAAGTTTAAAAGTCAAAATATCTCATTTAGTTCGGTTTTTGCAAGAAAAAATCACACGAAGTTCTGCGAACGTTCAAACTTACTACTAAAGGTAATTAAAAGTATTTTTCTTAGGAAACATCATTTCTTTCCGGAAACTCAGTTTAAACAAATGAAGGCTATTAGTCAAGTTAACTTTTAATTCTTTTAAATTTCGAAGTTTTATAAAAAGCGATTTATAATATTAATCAACTTATAGGCAATAATTTATAAAAAACCTAAGTTTCTCAATTACTTTTGGATCCTTCAATTACGATTTCTCAATATATAAATGACTAATCCGTGCAATATGTGATCCAATAAAACCCACTGATATAAAAGCACTGGTGTCACTTTGAATAAAATAGTTTACAGTTATTGTAGATAATAGAAAATCATGAAATTTATTGTATAAACGTGTTGCACTCTATTTGCATTATTGACATTTCGAATGGGTATCTGAGCGAATAACATTTACAAAAGATACTACGAATTCCATTTTATTCGATTTCGAATTAAAACCAAACAATAACCTATCAAACAAATATCAATACACATATATTTATTAAACCTAAATATATTTGCCTGTTTTGTATATGCAAATTTTATTTAACTAGCTTGTATTAATCCTAATTATAAATTTAAATTTTCTATTGAATATGTATTTTTCTATATTTAAAATCATCAGACATTTATTATTAAATAAAAATATAAAATACCAAATGTAATAATCATATCCAACCAAATGTAATAATCAAATCCTTAATATTATATCCCACATAGCCATTTATTTATTGATTGTAATTAGACAGGTGAAAGTGGCTCGCACTAAAGTACAGTGTAATTATACTTTATACTGTATACATAGCATTGTTAACACAGCCATGCATTTGAAAAGCGAACAATCGGAGAAAATTGTAAATGAATTGGTGTTGAAATGCGTTAGAGAGTAATCACTGTAGAAAGTTTCATCTATCCGTTAAAGTTGACTCCGGACAAAATGTATTCACAATCAATCAGGTTATTAAGGAGTTTGTAGTACAAACTTTGTACAAGCATAATAGATCCCGTCCGACACGAAGTGATAAATTGGGATTCCATCTGAACTTTGTCTTTGTTTCGATATTCTAAAAGACCGAGTCTTTGATTCTTTTAACTTTCATGCTTGTATATGCCTTTATACAATAGTTTATTATAATACATTTAATTAAATAGTTACAGAAAAATTTTCGTTCGCCGGTTTTTGGTGCAAAGTTTGACATTCTAAACTGTTGGCAGTAAATAATTGAAGCTAATTGACCCAATAGGTTTCGAATTTATTTCTGTAATATCTAGCAAATTGTTTGCACGGCAAAGATACCCCTCCTGTACTAGTTTGAAATTATTCGAGTATAAATATATAATAATCGAGATGGAATACAACAGCCGCTTTAGACAAAAGATCTTAGTCGATATATAAACATTTATCAGTTGTTCTAATACTCGGTACAAATATTGGAATCTGAAATCGGGGCTAAATTTCATCGATCAAATATTGGACAGGAAATTAGTAATTATTCAGGAAGTAAATAAACGGTTTTGTAAAGTTGAGTATACTTTTCTGATAAATATCAGAAGTTTAAATTATGTTGAATACTTTGAAAGACAAGAAAAGAGAAAACTTTGATTACATTATTTGAGTCGCAGTTAATATATTGATGAGGATAAAACTAGTTCAAATTTGTTAGTACCTTAGGCGTAGATATTAATATGAAGAATCACCGGAAAACTAAACGTCTTATCTAGAAGCCAAGTTTTTTACAAGATGCATTTAAAATTGAGGAATTTACTAAATATTATTACTTACCATGTTATAGTAACATCATTTAATTAACCTATTCAATAAAAATTGTGTTTTTAAGGTTCCGTTTTTACGGATTTATCCATCCGTCTCTCCGCAGTTTAGCTTAGAGACTATTAGAAATATAACCTAACCTAACCTAATAACCTAACCTAACCTAACCTAACCTAACATAACCTAACCTTTTTTTTTTCTTTTTTTTTATGGTGGTTTGGGGGAAGCTCTGCCAGCCTGTGTGTGGGGATCACACCCACTAAACCCCTACTTCCACTTGGCTTTTTGTTTGCTACACTCCGGTATCGCTTGCGCATTCCTTCAGGGTGAGCAGCCCGGACGGTTGGTGCCGCCCTAGTTGGGAAAGAAAGTGTCTCTCACCTTCTTCTGCGGTTTATTTCTTCTGCCTTCTGTCTGCTTCTTTCGTCCTTCTCTTTGCCACTCATTATATCAAATATGTCTTTCTGGATGCAGTTCCAGTTGGTTTCAGATTCCAGCATAAACTCGATCGTGTTGCATGGCTCTAAGTGTTTTGGAAACTTGGTTCTTTCTGTCTCCCATTTTCTGCAGACATAGATGGTGTGCGTCACGCTGTCCTCCTCTCCGCAATATTCACAGTACCTGTCGGAAGCTCTCCCGATCTTGTAGAGATAGTCCCGAAAACAACCGTGTCCGCTGAGGACTTGGGTTAGCTGGTAATTTAGCTCGCCATGTTTCCTCTCTACCCATTTAGCGACGTCTTTTATCAGTAGCCTTGTCCATTGGCCCTTTTCCGATGCTTCCCAGTCGTTTTGCCACGCCCGGAGTAATTCCGCCCTCAGTGTTTTTCTTATTTCCGTCTTACTGGTCGCGGTGGTCTGGCGTGTGGCTGTATACATCCTTGTTCTCTCCTGGACTAGCAGCTCTATTGGAGCTATCCCTGCTATCACTAGGACCGCCTCTTTAGAGATAGTTCTATATGCGCTGCTGGTTCTTATTGCAAGCATTCTTTGGATTGCTCCAAGCTTGTGTTTGTTAGATTTTTGTCCCATGGCTCTGGCCCACACGGGGGCTGCGTAGAGCATTGCGGCTTGGGCCACTGTGCATAGCAGTTTCCTCTTGTTGCTTCTCGGTCCTCCTACGTTGGGCATGAGCCTTTGCAACGCAGACAGAGATTTATGTGCTTTGTCCGCGGCTTTAGTGACTTGATCTCTTAATGAAAGATTCTTGTCTATTAGTACCCCTAGGTAGTTTATAGGACTCTTCGGCGTTATGATAGTGTCCCTGTGTTTGAATGTTATGTCCCCAGTTTTGATCTTGCCGGTTAGTAAAACTGCCTCCGTCTTCTCTGGGGCCAGCTTGAGCTGCTTTTCCCCCATCCATTTGTCTATCGCTTGCATTGCTTCGTTGGGCCTTCGTGTCAGACCCGGTTCAGTTCTTCCACATACTACCAGGGCGAGATCATCTGCGAAGCCGATGATCTCTACCCCTTCTGGCATTTCGAGTTTGAGTACCCCATCGTACACAATGTTCCACAGCGTTGGGCCCATTACTGAGCCCTGTGGCACACCGCTGTGGACTTTCTTGTTGGTACAGCGGCCTTCTGCTACGAAGACAATTTCCCGCTGGGATAGGTAGCTGTCAATCATAAGCAGGAGGTACGGTGGGAGGTTGCGCCGCGAGACTTCATCCATGATGTCCTGCCAGCAAGCCGAGTTAAACGCGTTACGCACATCGAGGGTAATTAGTGCGCATAGTTTTCTGGTTCTCCAGGTACCCTTCCTGGCGTCGTCTGCTATGGCCACTACTTTATTGAGGGCATCTATTGTGGATCGACCTTTCCTAAACCCGTACTGGTTGTCTGAGAGGTTTTCACCGTTTTCGAGTTCCTTCTTTATCCTAGATAGGAGCAGCTGCTCCAGTAGTTTGCCTGCAGTGTCCAGCAGGCAGAGAGGCCTATAGGACGTTGATTCGTTGAGCGGCTTGTCGCCCTTTCTGAGAAGAACCAGTTTGGCCTTTTTCCAGTTCTGGGGAAAGACACCCTCTCTTAACGTTTTGTTCAGCGTATTAAGGACGTACTGGGGTACAGTGCTGCATGCAGTTGTGATGATTTCCGCTGGGATCATGTCCGGGCCTGGAGCTCTGCCTTTCTTGAGCCGATTGCTGGCTGCTTCTATTTCCTCGGTGGTGAATTTTGGCACATTTTCGCAGATCGGTTTGTCCCAAGTTCGTGCTGAGTGAGTTGGAAAGAGGTCGTTGAAGATTTTTTCAATCGTGTCCTGATTAGGGCATAGGCTGGGCTTGCGGATTCTTAGCTCCCTAGTTGCCCTAGGGAGCTCTTTCTGCTTGGCAGGCATTCCTTGCAGATGTCAGTGAGGGTGTCGATCATCTTTCCTGGCGTATCAACTGTCCGGTTTCTGGTATACCGTTCCAGGGCTTTTGCCACTTTTTTCGTGTTTACGTTTTTGGTGGACCATCCGGCTTGCATCGTTTTGAGGGCCGATCTTGTATCCTTCCTGTTGTCGATCATTTGGTATGCCACGTATTTGTGGTCACTGTACGTTTCGTAGTTGTCTAGGACATTCCAATTTACGATCTTGCTAGTTAAGCAGTTGGTAACTAGTGTGATGTCGAGGATCGATGCCGCGCCTCTTCTCTCAAATGTTGGGTTTTTTCCTTCATTCATGACTACCAGGTCAAGCTCCGAGATGAAATCAAGGAACTTGTCCCCCCTGGCATCCGTCGTCGGGCACCCCCAAGACTGGGACTTGGCATTGAAGTCGCCAGCAACCATAGCGGGTTTGTCATGCACCCTAATGCTTCGTTTAAGTTCGTCGAGTGAGAGTTCAAAGCTGTGGAGGGAGTTATTTGGTGAGAAGTAGCAGCTGTAGACTACTACTTCTCTCAGCTCTACCCAAACAAAACCAGTTCCACTTCCGGTATCCCTGACTTGTATATCGGCATTGTTTATCCTGATGGCCGAATCGCTTTCATCGTCTTTATAGAACTCGTGCCCTCTAATTTTGCGCTTGTTAGGCTCGCTTAATATGGTGATATCGACGTCCATTTCAGATACTGTGACGTCCAGTAGATCGTGCGCAGCTACGCACCTGTTTAGATTTATTTGTATTATCCTAATGTTTGTGTTGAAGACAAGGCTTTTTGGGCGTCGCTTGCTGGCCTGTCTCGTAGTTTCCTCCTGTTTAGTTTCCTTGCCTTTGCCAGCGAGTGGCGGAAGACTTCGCATTTACCGCTGTTGGCACTATGTCCTTCTTTGTTACAGACTGGGCAGGCTTGTGCGTTTGCACAGTCTTTGGCTGCGTGCCCTTCTTTCCCGCACGCAAAGCACAGCTTCGACCTGTCGGGTCCATCACAGTTTTTCGCCAGGTGGTCGAGGGACCAGCATTTGTGGCAGCGTTCAATTTTAATTCTTCTTTCCAGAGAGCATCGCACTAGTCCCACTTTAAGGTAGGACTCTGCTAGCAGTTTGTCGGCGTCCTCCTTGCTTATCACAAGCGTAGCTGCTTGGGTGCGGTTAGCGTTTGGTCGTAGGTCGCTTAGCTTCAGCACTTTGTCTTGAGGGTTTCCGATTTTGTTTATGATCTCGGTTAGCACCTCTTTTTTTGTAGCCGTTTCGTCCATGCCTCTGATGTGTAGTGTTTCTGTTACGGTTCTATCCGCACCAACCCTTCTTACTTTGGTGCCATCGCGGAACATATCGGTGAGGGCTTTCCCCAGCTCCTCTGTTGCCTCTCGGTTTGGGTCAACGGTGATTAGGACACTTCCTTCTCTAGTGCTCCTTATCGATCGTATAGCCTCTTTTGCTTTGCATTTAGCGAGGATATGATTTACGTCGCTGAGTACACTTAGGTAGTCTGAGTTATTTTTTTCGACGATGAGGGCCTCAGTGTTTCTGGGTTTCGATGTTTTGTCTGCTTTGTCCGCTTTTTCCTTTGTTTCCTTGGTTTGGGAGCCCGTTGTGTATATGTCTACCTTAGTGTTTGTTTGGTGGAAGACGCCTTCCACCATTTTACGCAAGCGTGTTACTGTCATGGCCTTTATATGGTGCATTATTACTTTTTCTTCACCGTTTGTCTCGTCTCTCAGTTTTATGAGTTTTTCCCAGATGTCCGGGTCAGTACCATTATGCCTGATTTGTATAACCCTTTTTGGTTTTAGGTCCTCCGCGCCTTTATGGTACCTTATTTTGGTGTTTTGCTCGATCACTGCAAAATCCTCCTTTGTGCGGTGCAGCTCTGGATATTTTTGCGAGTACAGTTTTTGGATACTCCTTTCCATTTTCGTGTCCTCCGGTTCCACCAGTACTACTTGGGCTTCGGTCTCTTTGGCATCCAGTGGATTTCCAGTTATAATTTGGGTTCGGGAGTAGATACCCTCGTCCCATTTCCTCTTCTCTACGTCTAACCAGTTTTCTAGGTTTACTATTTCCGGCAGTGTCTGCAGCTCATTGGTGCTTGCTCCTGCCCACTTTCCTTCTGTGGTCTGGGTTCCGACATCATTGCCTTTGCGTGATACGAGAAGAGAGATACGAGAAGGTGGAAAAAATGACTTTCGACATGGACACACACATGTCGAAAGTCATTTTTTCCACCATCTCGTATCTGTTTTCCTGTATCCAGTTGTGGATGGTAGTGGAATTTAGGACTCCTACCTGTCGATTAAGCTTCTTTGCAGTTTCCTTTATTTCACGCTTGGTATTCTGTTCGATATTATCCTGGAGATCCCGGCATAGCTTCGTAATCATTGTGATTGCCTCCTCTAGCACAAAAGCGCTCGAGCTTTCTATCCTGTTGTATGTTGGGGTTTCCTGGCTCTCTATCGACGTGTCTGCAACCTTTCTCTTCTTCCAGGCTTCGGGTATGGTACTGATAGAATTGCTTCTAGGTTTTACCGTACCGAAAGATAATCTAGTCGTTTGTTTGCTCCCCCCAGAATCCTTGGAGCGGCCCGACATTGAGTCGGAGTGGGATTCCGGACCATCGGTCCTACCCACCTGGGGTACTATGTTTTTTGCAAGCGACATTTCCATGTATGTTCGGCTGACGCACCTAGGCCCGCGCCGCTGAGCCTGGGTAACTTTTTTTGTTGAAGAGGATTTTCCCCTCTGTGCAGGTCTGTTGGTCCGCGAGAGCTATTTTATTTCGCTCCTACCCCCCAACTCTGCTGGGTGCAGAGCTAGTGAGCATATCCCTATCCGCCACCCGGGGACGCGCTCGGTCGGGGTTGCAGATATCCCCACCCCCCAACTCGGGGGACCGAGAACCTAATAACCTAACCTAACCTAACCTAACATAACCTACCCTAACCTAACCTAACCTAACCTAACCTAGTTGTAATTTGGCATGGATATACAAATTATTCACGCCGACAAAGTGGTAAAATAAAATCTTGATAAAAGGGTACCTCCTCCATACTTAAAGTGGGGATGCTTTTATTTTTTCTCGTCTAATTTTTTAGACATTTGAGGGTTAAGTCATAAGAGTAAGAGTGGGAATTACGGAACCCTACCTTGCTCGTGGCCCGACATGCACTTGGCCATTTTGTCTTTTCTGCAAATTTTGTCGTTTCTATGTGTTGCTAATCAAGAACTAGAGCCGCTGTGTAATTTGGAGATTTCTAGAAATCTTTTTGAATTTGATTTGAATCTGAACCTTCTACAAAGAGCGAAAAATCAGAATTTTGATTTAAATTCTTTTTGGAAATAAGTTTCTTCAGGGAGGTCTCGATATGAGTGATTCGGCAGAAAACGTATTCGTAACGTATACGTATTCTCTCAAATATACACTTCCATAGCGCGCGCTCTCTCTTTCGTTATTTAGAACGCGTTACCTTTTTTTTTAAGTTTGGTCCTACGTGGATGCCGGGTTTGCCGACCCTTCAAACACTGCGGCCTACTTGTGGCCTATTGTATTTTGCATTCACATTCACTTATAGGCCCGAAAACCTAGTTGTTATTGTAAATTGCGCTAATTAATATTTTTCACATTGTCTATTGATAGAACTCGGTCTCTATACTTGTTAGTTAGCACTCTAACATGAGGCACATGACGCCGGCACGCGTTACCTTAGTCGCCGTGTTACGTTATACGCCTCTCTTTCTTTCAGTGTATATTTCTATACCGTGCGCTCTCTTTTTCTTTCTCTTTATCTCAGTATATATATTTCTATGAAGTGTGCTCTCTCTATCTCAGAATGACAGACGAACGTGGTTGGTTTATAACCTTAAAACTAAAAAAAATGTTCAAACATATTTGTTTTTTGTTTTAAATCATACGAGAGTTATATTATTTATAGTATACTCATTATTTGAATTAGGTTATGAGAAATGGAAACTCGAGAAGGTATACAAAACACTGAAAAAAGTAAGTTAATAAATATAAAACTATATTTTCATTTTTGACAAGATGTCACGTTTGTCACATTATTATTATTTTTATTCATTTATAATGAATAGAAATAATAATAATTATTATTAAAAATGGAGTGTATTAAATCCAAGCCGCGTCTGCAATGACAACCGCCTACAATTGGTCAGCGACTGTTCACTCATTGAGTACGGCTGTAACACATGTTTCAGGAACTGACAATCGCTGATTCTAACAACCCAGTGGGTGACCACTAGACACCAATGTTTACAAGCAATCATGACTCGTGCATGTAATAACAGCAATACCGCAGGTAGTAACCAATCCACCCTTCAACAGGCGGCAACCGGGCACTCGGTTTATTCGCGAGCCAGCGGACTTCCATGATTAAAAAGAAAGTCGGAATTCTCTGGCAAACTCCCACACAAGCCGCTAATGTACATAGGTATCTTCAACATCTCATACAGCCTGGAAAGCTGCTCAACCTAGTGACAAAACTCGATAGGCATAAGATATTGTTCCTCGCACTGCAAGACACACGTATCACAAACGAAGTCATTACAGACTACGCAAGTACCGCATCTTTAAGAGCAAAACTGATAGGCGAGTTCCCAATGCGCTCCACTGTTGGGGATGGCCTTCATGCTCCATAAGTCCAAACTGAAATTGAAGAGAGCCTTACAAAACACAAGGTACCTATAATAAGAAGTATCTGTCGACTTTCACCAAAATTCGTCACTACAGTAATCAATCCTGAGGTGCTATACGCCAGTGAAACATTGATGTTGCACACTAAGACCGATGAACACCCTCACATAGGCAAGAAAAATCATTAGGATTTATTAGGAAAATTATTGGACCAAAACTTACAAACGAAGGCTATAAGCTTCACTCCAGGAGTAACACAGAGAAGTTCTCTAACATCGCAGCGGACATTAGAAAGAGACGACTAAAATTTTATGAACACATCAGCAGAGTTCCACAGACCAGACTCAGCAGCAAAATCCTCAGGTAAATCCAGGGCCACAAGACCACTACACCTTGGATAACACAAGTCAAAATTGTTCTGGAATGAGCACAGATAGACTCAGCGGATATCATAGACAAAGGCGTAATTAGGCACAAGGTATACAAGTGATGACAGAGAAAACAGCACCTAAAACACAGAGGCCAAAGTGGACTGAAGAAAGGAAGAGAGCCTTTAGTGAGAGAATGAAGGAGTACTGGAAGAAGTATTAACAGAGAAATTGTGCGAGTGTGTTAAAGGCGCGAGGTACTTCATTCCTGACGGGGACCCCTGATCGCATATGGTTTTTTTTTTAATTTTGTCTTTTCATATGCACACGAATACTCATAAACGGATAAACTTGAAAAATGACATTTCAGGATAACCAGATCGAAAATAGTGTCAAACTGATCAGCTGTAAGTGCAAATTGGCGATTCAGCGGCAAGCAATGGTCGTAGTTTTTTTGACCTGGAGTGCGAATCCGTTGATGGATTTGAGAAATTCAAACGCCACACTGTTGGCCTTTTCGCTAGGCATGCGCTTCTCGGACTGGAAATGCAAAATTTCCTTTTCGGGTTTACGTTTGAAGAGCTGGAAAAAAGTGCGAATTGCGAATTGAAGAATTTTGCGAATTGGGGCCGGCGGTACGTTCCTGAAGTGTAATGCGCCGAGAGAGGTGTCGTTCAAAAGTAGATACCTGGGGCTAGAATCCCTGAAAAGAGCAATACAATTCTAAAACTATGAATATGGAAGCTTTCAATTTGCTAAATTCGTTTCTAGTTTGGACCAGTGCGTCGTTCCCATCGCCATATAGACCATTTTGTTTTCTATTTAGAAATCGCCACCGCGAAGACTTTCTCTTTAATTTAGGGAATCCCGGAGGATTTCGCGTACGTCTGCAAAACATGGTTTTTCTGGCGTTCCGGAGCCATCCGGCACGATCATCCGGCAAAATCGTAGTTAAACTCTGTTTGGGAGATAAATAACGTACTGCGTTGGTGGTTGATGATTGCAGTTTTAATGATTCTTTACCATGAGATTGATTATGAGAAAAAGAATGATTGTGTGAAAATGAATGATTATGTGAAAATTAATGGCAATGACAGTGACAGTTACAGCGTCACTTTTTTGCGCGCAGTGGCGCAAACATCCTCCCCCCTTGGAAATCCTTGGTTTTGGGACTTTAAGTGGCTTTATTTGTTGTATCAGGTATCTTAACAGGTAGCGGACAGGTTTTTTTGAAAAGGAACGCTGCACTTCTCTGGTGGCTGTTAGGATGGTGGCTACTCGTGAAACTCCATCCCTTCCGGTGTGAACTCAGATGACTCGCACTAGGCGCCAATTTAATTGCGGCACGTTGCCTTCCTTTACGAGGACGAGTTGGTGGACGAGGATAACGCTCTTGTTGGATTTACATTTTGTTCTGGTCTGGAGCTCGCTGACATACTCTTTTGACCAACTCTGTCAAAAATCTTGACGCATTTGCTCGACGCGGTCGTAGCGAGGTAAACGGTTGACAGCTTTCTTGCTGACACCGTTGCGGGCTGGTGCGGTGAGCGGACGCCCGATAAAAAAATCCGCTGGTGTCAATGCTTGAAGGTCATTCGGGTTTGAAGAGAGAGGTGTTAGCGGGCGATAGTTCAGGACAGCCTCAACTTGTATCAATATCGTGTTAAACTCTTTAAACGTGAGATTAGAGTTCCCTACGTCGCTTCTCAAGTGATACTTGGAGGTCCTCACTCCGGCCTCTTAAAAGACACCAAAATGAGGAGAATATGGGAATGAATTTAAATTTAATATTTTCCATAGCGACCTTCTCGATTATTTCATTAGAAAATTTAGTTAAAAAATTATTTAATTAGTTAGCTGCTCCAACATAATTTTTTCCATTATCGAAAGATATCTCCAATTTTATTAACCTTGAACCTCTCCCTTGACGGCTCAAAATGAAAACTGGACCACAGTAGTCAGTACCAGTACGTAGAAACGGAAAACCTGGTAGTAATCTATCAGTTGGTAGGTTGTCCATTACTGGTCTAAATGTTTTCCCAAAAACCCACCCAACCTAACGCATCTAACACACTTGTGAATGACTGAGCACGCTAAATTTCGAACACAAAGTGGCTACCATTCATCACGAATGGTTAAGAGCAATAATTGAAGGTCAGCATGACATAATTGTGAATGTTTATGCTGGAATAAGAGAAAAGTAAATCTGTCTTTACTGAAAAGCAATATAGGATGTTTTTTTGTCATAGCTGAAATCATTAGAATTATCCAACCTGCCTACTATTCTTATCAAAGACTATCTACAAAAGAATAAGTTGAGGCCTGACATATTGCTTTTTAGTAAACTCATTATAGTGTTTAACAATGTTTAGAAAAACATAACTTCTATTATGTTTTTGTACTCGTACTCCGTTGATGGTTGATGATTGCAGTTTTAATGATTCTTTACAATAAGAATTATTACGTGAAAATGAATGATAATGTGAAATTGAATGATTATGTGAAAATTGATGTGAATGACAGTTACAGCGTCACTTGTTTGCGCGCAATGGCGCCAACAAACTCCGAAACA
This sequence comes from Phosphuga atrata, assembly GCA_944588485.1. Classification (NCBI taxonomy): domain Eukaryota; kingdom Metazoa; phylum Arthropoda; class Insecta; order Coleoptera; family Silphidae; genus Phosphuga; species Phosphuga atrata. Next base: position 5,045,049 of record OX155900.1, read on the forward strand.
AACTTAAGCACTATTCCAAAACGATTGATGTCGGTCCGGTCCCGATCCGACTGTTGGTTATCCCAGTAGAGAGATCCCCGCAAATTAGGTGAAAAAAAAAAACGATTTTCCGATTTTTGTGTCAAATTTTACACAGAGTGAGAATGCGATGCCGTAGTTCCCAAATTTTTCCACCGCACATTGCGAGTAAACTTCTCGCATCGAACGAAACGCTTTGGAGACACGGCGCTTTTCAATCAAGAGAACAGCGTCCACAGATATGATCGAAAAAACGGTGTTTATTCGCTTACATTTTCTGCCGCACCGGGTGAACCGACGGTCGCGTACTTTTCCGCATGACGCCAAAAACGTGAAATCGACGCGACAAGAGGACGCAGTAAAAAAATCGAGTCGTTGACCAAAAATGCTCCTCAAAGGTGGTAGAAACGATCTCCTGTTTTTGACACTTGGAGGACGCCGTGTGGGACTTGCGAGCGGCAGATCAACACGGGTCGAAGGCCCGTTTAGTTTTACAACAGAAAATGACAATCTCTCGTTTCGACGCGCAAGAGGAACGCATTTTTTTAATGAAAAGTGAAAAATTTAAAACGCACCTACCTGTCGGACAAAGCTCGTCTAAAAAAACCTAATTTTACGTCACAAAATGTGAAATCGACGCGATAAGAGGACGCAGTAAAAAAAATCGAACAGTAGACCAAAATAGCTCCTCAAAGGTGCTACAAACGATTTCCTGTTTTTGGCACCTGTAAGACGCTGTGTGAGACTTGCAAGCGGCAGATCGACACGGGTCGAAGGCCCGTTGAGCTTTTCAACAGAAAATGACAATTTCCCGTTTAGACGCGCAAGAGCAATGGAGTTTTTGAAGAAAAAGTGAAAAATTTAAACAGTACCTACAGCCGCCCCTTGCGGGGGCGGATCTTTTTAAAACTTGTCTGAAAACAACCTTGTCTTAAAAATATTTTTTTGCTCAATTCACCGGAAAAAAAATCAGGACAAAACCGCATTTTTGGTTAATTTTTCGGAATTTTCAAAAAATTGGCATTTTTAGACCCCCTTTTTGTTCAGTGACTTTGTCTTACTCGATTAGTATAACGTAATAATAATAATAATTAAATGTGACGACCGAGTTTTGTCTACCTAGTCTTATCTGTCTATTGACAGATAATTAATATGAGGTTTTATTATTTTCTTTGGGTTGGATATAACAAAGTTTTTCTATTGATTTTCACTATTTGTGAAATAAATTTCACGCATATCAATTTTATATCAAAATATATCGATATCGCACATCCAACAGAAAAGTGACACAATGACACAAAAATTGCAATTTTAAGTTTATACGAAATGATGAAATACGTCAACACACTTTATAGGCTAATCGAAAAATAAATTTGTCCAGTTTGATTCAACATCCAGCTGTGGAGTGCTGAAGGTTCCCCCACGATTTTCTGAGAACAACTGTTCATCTTTCTGTTGAAAATCTGCCCAGATGAAAAAAGTCCATTTGCGCTTTCTGGCGGACAATAATTGAATTAAACCAAAATCGACTTCATAATACTAAAAACAACATCCTAGATACCCAATTTTCAGTGTATGTTGAAAAATGGCGATTTCGCACTTGTGGCACTTTTCTGTTGGAAGTGCGATATGTCAAATGCTTTTCCCTCTGTTGTATATTTTCGTAATAACGCTGATAAACGGCACCAAATCAGTTTATTATTAATTATTATACATAAAAATTAAGTAATACATATTTTATTAACAAACAAGTTTATACTTTTAAGATAAAATTTCATTTTTTTCCAACAAACTCACAAATATGTTTCCATATGGTGTATAAAATTATTACAATGTTCCGATGTGATGTTATTTGAAGCTTTGTGAACTGCGGCGTACAATTGATACTTTGAGACCCAGCTCGTCTAATTGAGTTTTACCAAACAGAAAACATTTCTTCGATAGGATTTAGAAATGGGCTGTAAGCGGGTGAAAATTCAAAGTTGTGGCCGTGGTTTGAAATAAGGTTTACCAATTCCGCATTACGGTGAAAAGCAACACTGTCCAACACAAAGTGAGCTCCCTCAATTCCATCAAGAGCAAGGTTGTTAATTAAATTAACAATAAATTCGTTGAAATGATGTGAATTGCAGAGCCTGTCTTGAATTTCAAATAAGTAGTGGAATGTAGGGGGACACCGGATAGTTAAGATAAAGACACAATAAATAAAGCACTATGTTATTTATTGAGATAATAAATATCATAAATGTTTAAGTATACTCTAGACATAAATTTGGTATGAAAATGTTTGAGGTCAATGTTAATAACTATAGAATAGTACAATTTTAATTAAAAAATATAAATCCGAATTCACCCCACACCTATGGGTCAAACCGGATAGGCATTATATTCAAGGCGTGAATACAGATACGAACAATAAATTCGCAGTTTTTGCAAACAAAAAATAATAATTCTTGTTCAGAACAACTGATGCAACTTTTTTGAGCTCATTTAAGACAAGCAGTATGACATATGACGCTAAAAGATATCCCATTCTGCCTTCCATCACCGAATTTATGGCGAAAAGCACGTCTGACGCTAACAATTGCAGCTTACTTGACTTTCTCACATATGTTCGTGGCATTTTAACGCTAGCACCCTAAAAGTTAAAAAAATAGTAAGGAATGAAACAGAGGAATAAACCAACGCCCACAATACCTACAGATAAAATCAATCGGGGTGAAACCGCATGGTATAAATCACCCCGTCCGCTTGTACCCCACAGGTACCATGTTTGAAATTCTAATAACTATCAGGTTATGTTTATACTCATAGCATCAACAAATACCGTTTTAAAAGGTTAAATATGTATTACTTCTTAAGAAATACAACTGTATATGATAGCTCATAGGTAAATTTAATGGTAACACTTTAAAAATTCAAAATATTAGGTAACTCACCTATGTTTTCAATTTTCGTTTATGGACGCTCCCGCTGATATTTTACAGTCACCGACATTTGCAACCGCACTGAGTAAGCTTTCGCGCTTATTTCTCCACTACCTAGAACGAGACAGCTATACACGGAGTATAGAAATAGCAACTATCTGATTTCACCCCCTATCCGATAGTCATAGCTGTAACAATTGAATAGTTTCGGTCTCTAACTTGAGCTTTGCGGATATATGTCGGAGTGTTTTTAGTGGACCTACCACGAGAAAATCTCTCTATCTCCCATGATTCGGTTATACTGGACGGCATATTGAAACCTACTCTGGATAACTTCCGTACTGTTCCTTCTTTCGGGGACATTAGTTCTGCGTTTTAAAGAAAAATGAAACTGTTCGAGGACTCTATTACTAGTGCTGATCGAAACATGTAAATCCGGATATGCTTCCAAAACTTTGGCTTTCAAATTTGCAATAGTCAAAGTGCAATCGGCGTCGAGAAAATCACACAAAAGTTGTTTCTGTGCTTCAGACAATACTTGTTCCCTATGTTTTTTGCTGTTTCTCCAGAATTTTTGTAGGTAGAGTAAATTTTTCTTACCGTATTTCCCTTTACACCGAACTGCACGCTGACTTGTACACTGCTTAAGCCAGTATTCATTTGTCTTATAATCAGGCCTCTTAACTCATTACTGATTTTCGAGTTCCTGCGTCGTAAATTATTTTCTTCCATTATGACTGACAGGAAAATATATTTGACATATTATAAGGAAATTGTTTTGATTTAAAGCAAAACTGCTTAATAAATAGTGAAATACATTTGAAAAATATGAAAGTCATGTGCCAAATAGGGAAACACATTTGACGAATAGTGAAAAGCAATAGAAAAACTCTCTATTATTGCCCAAATAAGAGCATGGGCTTATAAGAGGGCCGGGTCAAAAGTCCAAAGATTTTCGAGCCTTAAGCATAAAGAACCCTAGTTAAAGTTTTGTTAAAACCTTGCAAGTTCTCAAGTTTTGCTAATTTATATGAAAATTTGTTGAAAATGTGAACATTAGGAAATGATTTAGTTTGACAAAACATTTCCAGATCAACTATTTGACTAAAATAATAATAATTAAATAAAAATCAAATTTGAAGAATGTGTGCTGAATTATGTATATTAACCGAATATTTTTGAAATGTTGAATTGAATTTACTTTTTGAATCAAAATTAATACGTGGTGGAAAAAATTTTGAGAAAATATTGAATGGCAGTGAAAAGGTCAGGGGTGCAGGAATCTTAGTCGTAACATCTTGACTGAAACCTGAAATCGAGGGGTAAATACTGTTTTACATAATTGAAACAGTATTAGTGGAGGTAACAGGAATATTGAATCCTAACATATTTCAGACGAATTTTATCCAAATAGTGTTACCATTATATTATTATATCATTATAAATCGTTTTCAAATATGTATCTTTTGAAATGGCATGTATTTCTGTAAACAAGTTGTTCTTAACGAATTTTCTCCTTTTGAAATGTTCATTAGGTTTAATACATATTCTGCTATCAGAAAACTAGAGAATGGTTTTGTGTATGAAGAACTTTTATTTTTTTAATCTGTCGAGGAAAATAAAATTGCTTTTTATGAAAATTTAAAATATGTAAATATGCATCGAACTGATTAATTGAGCCGTTTATTTTAAAAGTGACCTAAATCCATTAAAAAAAAATCTTATTACTATATATATAATTACATTTCTACCTTATCTTTTCATTTTGAAGAAAATTGTCACCAAATATATTTCTTTAAAATTCCATCGAATACACAGCATTATTTCATTCCCGTGTGCTTGTAGCGGTCCACCACGTTTACCAAACGATCTTCTGCTACTTTCATTATTGTAAACTATCCAGCTCTCATAGCCGGTTCACCTCGTTAACTAAACAATCTCCCGTGCCTTACATTACTGCAAACAATCCAGCTCTCGTCAGTGATTCTCGTGCGTTTTAAAAGGGAAACAACGATGTTTGACCAAATAAACGCAGTTTACTAATTTTTTTTCACTCAACCCGTTGAAAATTCAAATATTCTACCTATATCCAATAACTTACCATGTCCTTTTGAGATTCGTCGTTTATCGTATATTTTATTGTCCTATTAAGTTGGATTATATGTAAAGACCATTCCAGTGTGTTGTCCACATATAGGCACCTACTATAGGAGCTTAACTTTCAGCTCCTGCTATATATGCACCTACTATAGGAGCTCTTTTATTTCAATTCTATCTTCTCCCAAATGCAATTCATACGGGTAATACATTAGGCTTCTTTTTGTTCAATATGTTGTTATGTATGTTTTTTTTAGTTTTACACACAGTTCGTCCCTGGTAAACCATTGCTTAACCCTGCGAGCGATAGGTTAAAGTATGTAACACGGAGCGCAAGGTGGGTGTCACAAACCCAGATATGGATCGTGTTAATTTAATAGTTTAATGTATTTTTTATTATTATTTTATTAATTATAAAATATCATTACTTATTATTGAACCAAAATGAAAGGTTAAATAATTGTTTTTTTTTCTGGTTTTCTATATTTATTAAAGGAATCAAAAAACATCTATCAACATCATCATCAACGTTTTACTAATAAAAGAAATAAAAAAAAACATATTAAAAATAATTTGTGTCATGTAACTAATCAGACTCCTCTTTAGATTTGGTACACTTTTCACTTGCGAAAATAGCATGATCCATACATATATAACGATTGCATTGGTAGCAAGTGTATTTAGTTTTGCGATCTTTTTTACTGGGGCATATTTCACATCGTCTGACAGATCTTGACACTTTTCGTGGTGGTTCGTTTAAGGATTCACCGACATGATCCTGGATCGTTTTACGAAGTTCTTTTGGTAAATGAAGATTCTCCTTCCTATTTCGTAAATGCTCTGCAACTAATTCCATTCCCAAGTCTCTTAGAAAATTTCGACGAAATATTGAGGAGTTATTATTGGCCTTATATATTACCATGCTGTTTCTAGCAGACATAATCAAAATTGCGTCGAAAATTACCAATGGCCATCGTTTCGTATTACGCGATACATCACAATTGCCACACATCTGATCCACAATATCTACACCTCCCTTAGTCTGGTTATAGAAGGTAATCATTTCTGGCATTTTCTTGGAACTTGTAGTGTCAATTGTATCATCTTGATGTAATGTTGACATCAACAACACCACCTTATTTTACTTTGGCACATGGGATGCTAAAGAAATATCCTTTTTAAAACCAAATCAAGTGCTGGGAATATCTCTATTACGGTTTTCGAGCAGTTTCTTAGGATTTGCCACCTTATTTCTATGAACACTCCCTGTGCTCGTCAAACGATGTTTCTGCAGAAAGTGCAAATAAAACGGATAACTAGTTAACCAATTATCGAAGTTGACATTGCGATTGCTCTTTGAAATTGGAGCTACAAGTCTATCTACAACATCGAAAGATTTGTTGCTGAGTGCGTACGGGCCCAGTGGCTGTTTTCCCGGGCAAATTTCAAGATTGATAATGTAAAATGTCCTCGCATCTACTAAAGCATACATTCAAACCATATTTGCTAGGCTTGTTTGGAATATATTGACGAAAACTGCAACGGCCGCGAAATTATGGAAGTTGTTCGTCAATAGTCATATACTCAGATGGAGTATATGTTGCCTTGCAACATTCTACAAACTTCTCAAAAACAGAATGAACAGTCAATTTTATTTCGTTCTTCACGAGTGGTCTTGTCGTCGAATCGTAAGCAATTCTGAATAAATTGAAATTTCTTCAAAGTCATTGTAGTCCTAAAAATCTCAATACCCGTTCCATCACTTCTCCATAAATCTTTCAAATTTAAATGATTCGATTTGAAACGTCCAGCCAGGAACAACAGACCAATAAAAGCTTTCAATTCTGATGTTGTTATAACAGCCATCTCGTATTTCCTTTTGTGACTATTTTGACATGCTGCTCGACTCAGACAAATTTGAACGTTCGTGTGATTCATTTTTTCTTGCAAAATGTCATCAGTGAAAACAGTTTCCAAAACTCAATAGCTGTCTTTGAATTTCGTCCAATAGTTTTCACTCCTTGCTTTTCTCTTACAATATTTTCTGACCTAGTACGTACATTGTCGCCATCGTATATTTCCGTCCGGTATGTTTCGTGTAAGTTTAATTAATCAGTTAAGTCAGATATGCAGGTGAATAGCCCACAGTATAGCTCCTCCGTCTGGAGTAATCTGGCTGCCCAGGTAGCAAAAGTTGACAGTATTATCGATTGGGATGTTATTTAAAGAGAGCGGGGTGTTATTACGAGCATTGATACGCATTTCCTTGGTCTTAGAGATGTTTATTTTGAGGCCAGTTAACTCCGCATTATAGTCCAGTAGGTTTAGTTTTTCCTGCATATCTTGGTAGGTGTGTGTGAGGAGACACAAATCATCAGCGTAATCCAGGTCTTCCAACCGGGAGTTCAGACGCCATCTGATTCCGCGGGGACGCTCGTTAACTGCAGTCATTATGTGGTCCATGACGATTATAAATAGGAGAGGCGATAATGCACAACCTTGTTTGACCCCCAAAGAGACAGCAAATCCAGACGGAGGAGCTTCAGAGCATGTCAAAATACGAATTCGTAAAGCAGGATACGCATTTGCTCTACTGAATAATTTCTGGAATAACCCATGCATCAAAAGAAGTACCAAAATCAAGGTCTTTAACAGCAACGTCAAATCAGTTCTTTTGTATGCCTGCGAAACCTGGAAAGAAACTCTAGCGGTTACTCCCAAGATTCAGACCTTTGTCAACAAGTGCACACGCTAGCCGGAGGTTGTTTCAAATGTTACTCTATGGAGGTTAACAGGTCAACAATCAATTGCCAAGGAGATCAAGAGGCGCAAATAGAGTTGGATAGCCCACACGCTAAGGAAACCCAGCTCAGATATCTCCAGGGAAGCATTAGAGTGGAACCCTCAAGGCCAACGCAGGGTAGGTAGACCTCGCTCTACCTGGAAACGCACAGTGGATAGCGAAGCCAGGAGAAATGGAAAGTCCTGGAATGAGGTCAAGTGCTTGGCGTCGAACAGTACAAGATGGAGATGTTTCGTGGAGGCCCTTTGCTCCTCCTTATATATATATATATATATATATATATATATATATATATATATATATATATATATATATATACATATACATATACATATAGTACGTACATTAGACCTTTCCGGTAAAGTAGACCACTTTGTACCATTCTTCCCCAACAAATATCTTCTGTTATCTTCGCTCTCGTTTTCCTCCGATTCAACCATCGACTCTTGTCCTTCGACGTTCATCTCCTGCTCAGTATCACTTTCACAGCTTCTTTCACTAACATTATCGATTTCGATTTCACTATCGGAATCGCCAGAAGAACTGACCTCGGCTTCGTCTAAAAGACTCAATATTCTATTTTCATCGTACGACATATGACGATGACCGTATTTTTATCCTCTTCCACGTATAATCGTTCGTGGGGTATTGTTTCTATAATCTCATCGTAAAATATCAATTGCTAAATTTATACATCGTTCGCGGGATTATAAAAAAATCCCATCGTTAAATACCCACTGTGTAATTTCCGAATTCCCGAAACCAATAAGGATTTATTATCAGCGGCCCGTGGTCGCTACAAATGCTAGTTCAAGATTTGTTACACGGAGCGTAAGGTGGGTGTAACTCACCCGCTGACACCTTTGACCTCGTCTAAATAATTCGCGGGGTGGCGGTCGACTGTGCCCTGACAATCGGCACTTCCTTACCACTCTCCACGCAGCTACTCAGACTCACAGTCTGTTATAACGATTGATCTCTAAAATATCGACCAATTTACCTTGGTCTGGGTGTACTACACCCAACCTAGCGCACGAAGGGTTAAGTTCTGTCATTACTCTATTGCAATTTGTACATATATTATCAGTTGTATAATTGGAGATCATCACACTAGTGGCATCAGCGTATTGAATCATCTCGTGTTCAACATTAAATACGTTCATATATTAAAAATCATTTGCGTTAAGCGTGAACAGTAATGGCCCCAATACGCTACCTTGTGGTATACCGTTATTAATTTTCCTAATGCTAGATAATGCATTTCCCTGTGGTTTTTCGATTTTTGTCATCTGTTTTCTGTTTTCAAGGAACGACCTCATGAGATTTAGGACCACTCCGCGGATTCCATACTTATGGAGTTTTCCCACCAGTACTGTGTGATTAACTAAGTCATACGCTTTCGATAGATACAACAGCATTCCACATTGGATTTTGCTGTTTTCTAAATTGTCAACAATATTTTATATCAAACTATAGCACGTAGTGTCAGTATTTTTTCCACTCGTGGAACCATGTTGATTGGTGTTTAGACATTTTTTAAGAAAGTTTAATATTCTGAACAATATTTTTTTCCTATAATTTTGAAAAATTAGAGATTAAGCTAATTGTCCGATAATTATCGATATTGAATTTATCTTCGCTTTTATAAACTGGGGTTATTATTTGAACCTTAAGCTTATCTGGGAGAATACAATATTGTACCGAATTATTAAATATGTGCTCTAGGGTTTTACAATTTAAAATAATGAATTAAATAATATGATGGTCGTCAACCACCAAAAGTTATTCTAAATGCTCAAGATCTTCACATACCGTATCACCAATCAGATTTAGCAAAACAAATTTCACACTCATTCGCTTACGGCAACTTTCCAGATACAGCAAATATCTGCTTTTTTTTTGTTCGTGTTGCATTTTTTTTACGGTCGTAAAAAGCAGTAAACACGAAAAATACTGCTGATTTTGCTTCATAATGAAAATGTCGATAAATAAAAATTTCTGAATATAATGGAAAAATGGCGGTTTAAAACACGCAGGGAATATATACGCTTACAAAAACACACGTAGTGAGATACTGGGTGAAGATTGATAAATTGAGCGATATACTGCTTTTTACTCAACCGAATATATTACTCAAAATTTATCGTGTATAAACATTTCACTGGCACAAGACAAATATTTACAGCCAGGGTTTTCTTAGTTTCCTTGATATTTTCTTGAATTCTGACGATATTTTATTTTCGGTAATTTTTAAGTATAACTGTTACAAACTATTTAAGGAAATTCATTTGAAGCCAAGAAGAAAACTTCTTACATTTGGAACCGTTTATTTTGAAATTGATGCGATATATTTAGTATCTTATAAAATGGCACTACTTTGTTAAATTTAAAATTGGCCAATATCGGACTTCTTTTAGCGTCTATATGTTTGTTTGTTCTAATACGATTTAGGCACCTGGTTCCCCAAATCAACAACAACCACCACTATATGTTTGTTTACCTATGATTTTCTCGAAACAACACAAAATAAACGTTCAATATCTTAAGGAGATTATGATTATTGAGTGACACATATTGATATAGAATCTTCCAACAGGGCTTAACCACGCAAAAATTTATTTAAGTAATTCGGGTGAATGCAAATCAGCTAATTTATTTATTTCATATAATAGCAACAAATACATCACGTACTGCTTGTAGAGTTCACAAAAAAGAAGCCACATTTTTTAAAATGAAGAAGACATAGCAGTATAAATGCAACTAAGCGAAGCAGAAAGGACCAATTAATGAAAATAAAATTTAAAAGATCTTATAAAAACGTGTTTTTTTAGAAATAAATCGGAGAATTTCTTAACCAGTACGATTTGGGCAACTCTCTCCTAATAGTTAAAGTTGTGAAACAACTTATAATATATTATATTTTACATCATACAACTTACATATACAACTTATAATATATTTTTAACTTATAATATATTTTTAGGTAAAATAGAAAATTTGCCAGAAAAGTCAAAAATTTGTTTGCCAATCGTGTGTGTCACCAAAAGTGTGGTAGATGGATTTGGGGGAGTTAGGGAGTACAGAAAGTTGTATGGTTTGTGCGGTTGTGTAAAAGTGTGTGGTATTGATGCGGTACATTATTAGAGACGTGTGTAGTGTGTTGTTTAGCAGTGGTAGATGACGTGACCGAAGAGGTTTAGGGGTTTAGCCACAGGTTTATTAGGACACTGTCCAGTAGCGAGAACTTTCTGGCTGTTTGTATAGCATTTTTGTAGGTTAGTGATCCAACATTTTTGGGGCGTCCTCTTTTTTTTGAACATTCTTCATCCTCGTCGGATACGTGCCTCACACGTTTGCGTCTGTATGCATTTATGCAAACCTTTATGCATCCCCTCATCTTCCGTGTGCATTTATGCAACTGAGATTATTGTACAAATATTTTCAAAATTGTAATGTTAATATAACTGGCTTTGTGGTACGATTTTTTTTAATTCACGCAAATGATAGCAAACACTTTCTCAATAAAGACGAAGGTTTAAATTATTATTAAGATTATTTGTTCGCGCCAATTTTAATAAATCTGTATTTTTAATTCAACATTTGAATCGATTTCGGCACCGATTAACAGAAGGGGAAAGATGATTTACTTCGCAAATTTAGATATCATTCGGCAGTATGCTTCGAGTGTGTGAGGCGTAGATACAAGAATCGAAGCGCGAATGAAGCTCAACCACACGTGCACGCATCTTTAAGTTTCTCGTTTGAAGTCAAATTAACCAGGGGTGTAATCACGAGCCCAAAGGGCTGAAGCGGCATCCAACGTCTGGAAGACAACAATTTTAAGGGAATCCCTCCACTTACTATCCCCATTTCCTCCCTTTAAAAAGGCGCCGGGAGAACAATCACCCGTGTGCAATCAATCATGTGTGCGGGACCTAACCGACACAGAGAACAAGGAAGTCAGCCCGGATTCCCGGGAAGACGAACTTGACCTCACACTCGTAGACATGAGCAGTCCAGCCATGTCTACAGAGGCAGAGGTAGATGTTCTTGTAGGGACAGAGGAGGACTTGCCGCCTCCTGTCACAAAACAAGAATGACCAGCAGGCTCACCAAAATAGCCCAAGTGAACATCCATCATACCAAAGCAGCTTCAGCTGTGACCCCTAGGATGTTCACCAAGCAGCACCTAGGGCTAGCGCTGCTTCAAGAACCCTGGACCTACGGAGGTAAGATCAGAGGCCTTAGCAACAGGGAATGTAAGTTGGTATGGGACAGCCGTGAGGTCTCCCCTAGAACTTGCATTATGGTAAGAAATGGCATAAATTACTTATGTCTTTCAGAATTTTTAACGCGGGCTTTAGTACCGATTCAGGCCCTCATCAAGACCGAGGGTCTCCAGCGCGAAGTAGTGATCGCATCAGCATACTTCCCTGGCGATGGTAACAGCATACCACCCATTGAAGTACAAAAGCTGGTGGAACACTGTATTAGGAGAAGGCTGCCACTCATCCTGGGATGTGACGCGAACGCACACAATGAAATGTGGAGCAGCACGGACACTAATAAGAGGGGTGAGTACCTTTTAGAATACCTCATTAACGAGAACTTAATTGTGTACAACGTTGGGAACACACCAACATTTGTCACTAAAGTCAGAAATGAGGTACTGGATATTACGGTAGGTTGCGCTAACATAAGTAAACTAATTAAAAAGTGGAGGGTTTCAAGTAAGCCCTCAATGTCAGACCATAGGATCATAGAGTTTGAGCTGGAAGGAGCGAGTGAGGAAAACACCCCCATACGAAACCCCAGACAAACTGTGTGGCCTATGTTTAGTTCCCAACTAAAAGAAAACCTAGAGCAGGTGACAGTGCGGGGTAGTATCAAACACTACACCGTGCTGGAGCAGGCTGTAGGAGAAATAAATGTAGCAATCACCACGGCATTTGAATCCAGCTGCCCGGTAGAAACCGTGAAGGTGCATAAGGACGAAAAATGGTGGAACAAAAATTTGTCTACATTAAGAGCAAAAGTACGTAGGTTTTTTAACAAAGCCAAGCAATACGGAAATTGGCTAGAATACTCTGAGGTGCTTACCACCTACAACAAAGAGATCAGAAGGGCAAAAAGGGAAAACTTTAGGACCTTCTGTGAAAACATAGAATCCACGCCAGTGGCAGCTAGACTGCACAAAGCACTAGGGAAGGATAGAGTGGAAATGACAACCACTCTCAAGAAACCGGTCGGGACCTTCACGGAGGATGAAGAGCAAAGAGCTCTCCTCCTACTACAAACCCATTTTCCGGGATGTAAAGGATACAGGGAGACCGAGGGCTTGATGCAACCACGGAAACCAAGTCGGGCCGACAGTTCCGTCCATCTGTACGGAAAACTGAATCAGATGGGCTATCGGCACTTTCCAGCCTTTTAAGGCCCCAGGTGTGGACGGACTAGTTCTTGCCTTCCTACAAAAGGGAGAGAGAGAACTAATGCCGTATCTTCTAAATATCTTTAGAAGTAGCTTAGCGCTCGGATATATACCGGAGCTATGGAGAGGCTAAGGCTAAGGTGGTATTTATACCGAAGGTGGGGAAGAAAGACACCACTCAACCTAAGTCATTTAGACCCATTAGTCTAACATCTTTTATGTTAAAGACATTGGAGAAGGTAATTGATAATTACCTTAGGACTATTATAGTCACTATAATAGTGCTGGTAGGTACACCACTACACAGGAGTCAGCATGCTTACAGAGCAGGGAAATCCACAGAAACCGCCCTGTATCAGCTGACAAACGAAATAGAAGTAGCACTAGGACATAGGAAGTAGCGATATGTGCCTTCTTGGATATAGAGGGAGCTTTTGACAACACCTCACACGAGGCTGTCAGGGCGGCCCTCGAAAGAAGAAATATCGACAGCACTATCTCAAAGTGGATGGGAGAAATGCTGAGAACTAGAACGGCGGAGACACAAGTGGGAAAAGACACCATTAGGATCTCCACAACTCGAGGGTGCCCACAGGGAGGTGTACTATCACCGCTAATGTGGAGCCTGGTAGTTGATGAACTACTGGTTAGGCTAAACGACCTAGACATCAAATGTCAAGGTTACGCCGATGACATAGTCATAATGGCTAGAGGGAAATTTGAGGGAACGCTCTGTGAAATTATTCAGAGAGGCCTCAACGTAACTAGTAGATGGTGTCAAACAGTGGGACTGAAACTCAACCCGAGCAAAACCACGGTGATACCATTTACTAGAAGGAGAAAACTAAACTGCCTACATCCCATACTCATAGATGGGAAGGCAGTAGAATACCAACAGGAGATAAGGTATCTGGGCATCACACTAGATAGCAAACTCCTATGGAATAGACACGCTGAGGCAGTGGTAGGTAAATCCAAACGCGCCCTAATGGTGTGCAGAAAAATGGCAGGAAAAACGTGGGGTTGTAACCCCACTATCCTGCGATGGATGTACACCATGATAGGGAGACCTGCAATCACTTATGGGGCAGTTGCGTGGGGAAGTAGAATCAAGCTGGCCTCTATGAGAAAACTTTATGAGGGGGCGATGGGGTCGTGTCCGACAGCAGCATTGGAGCTGCTGCTGGATCTAACTCCGCTGCACTTTGTGGTGGAGAGCGCCGCCAGATCGGCGATCGTAACATTCGGCAAGGAAGGAATAGGCAGAGGTGAAATTATCGGGAGCAGAGACCGAAACAGCCTCGCTGCCAAGATCCCCTGGCTGGAAGTACCCAAAGACGAAATGGTATGCAAATACCACTTCGAGAAAAACTACACAGCAATGTGTAGTTATAAAGCCGATTGGAGCGACGAATCCTCAGCATACCACATAGAGCAAAATGCCATCAAGTGGTATACAGATGGTTTGAAGACAAAGGAAGGCACTGGTGCAGGAGTGTTTGGACCTCGTACCAGATACTTCGAATCCATGGGAACATCCCCAAGTATCTTCCAAGCAGTGGTACATGCAATCGAAAGATGTGCACAGTTTACCTCGACAGGAATTACCGCAAAAAACGAATTGCTATCCTGTCAGATAGCCAAGCAGCCATCAAGGCCATTAGCTCATACACCATCAGATCCAAACTGGTATGGGACTGTGTGAGGAAGCTGAACAAGCTTGGCAGGGATAATAAAGTAACTCTATACTGGGTACCAGGACACACTGGTATAGACGGAAACGAAGAAGCCGATCACCTAGCAAACAAGGGATCCAGTAGCCCCTTTATAGGTCCGGAACCCTTTTGCGGTATGAGCGTGAACACCATCCGCAAAAGTTTAGCTGAAGAAATATGAGAAAAATGGATGAAAACCTGGAAAGAACTTCCAGGGCTAAGGCAATCCAAAGTGATGCTGGGATCTTTTAACCAGAAGAGAACAAAAGCTTGCCTGAAACTAAGCAGGAACAAGCTCAGAATTCTGACAGGAGCCCTGACGGGATACTGTAGACTTACGAAACATCTCAAGGCCCTAGGCCTAGAGGAAGATGATGGATGCAGATTCTGTGGCTCAGCAGAGGAATTCCCTATACATCTGTTCAAAGACTGCGGAGCATTACTCCGCAAGAGACAGATGTACCTTGGGGCTCACTGCTTGAACACAGAGGAGCTGCAGGCCTTGAATCCCACCCAGATCCTGAGATTCCTAAAGGAATCAGGATTAGAGGAGGCGCTCTAAATGGGTGAGTACACCAACACTTGGAGGAGGAGGGTGGGGTACAATAGATCTATAAAGGTCGCAGTACAAGTCGTCACCACCATATCTACAATCTACAATCTACAACAATCACCCGTGGCGGAGACGCGAGCAGCCCTAACAGGTAAGTGATTAGACCAGCCCTGCTTTAAAACTGGAAAATTTTGATTTTCGTGAGACACGGTCCAAACATTAGTCCTTCGAACCGGATCGAGGTCAGTTAGTCGAAGAAATCCATGTGCTCGGTCGCTGTTGGATTCGCCATTTTGTTTCCGGTCTCGGCGGAAACACTCAAAGCATACTCCATTATTTTTTTCGGATATCCTGCTATCGTTGGAATAATCAGTTAGTTATCTGGTAATTCAATTTCGTTGATAATTAATTTCATTTGGTTATCCAGTTTCGTCGGAATAATCAGTAAGTTATCTGGTTATTCAATTTCGTTGATTATTAAGTTTGTATGAATATTCCGATTTCGTTGGAATAATCAGCTGTTGTCTGGTCATTCATTTTTCGTTGATTATTCAATTTTTATCTGGTTATCCAGTTTCGTTGGAATAATCAGTTGATTGCCTAGTTATTCATGTTTCGTTGATTATTCAACTTATTATCTGGTTATCCAGTTTCGTTGCAATAAGCAGTTGTTGTCTGGTTATTTAGTTTTCGTGGTGAATATTCGATTTATGAATATTTGATTTTGGCTGAGTATTCAGCTCTCGCTTGAATGTTCGATTTTGTGAATATTCGATTCTGTCTGAGTATGCAGCTCTCGTTTGAATATTCGATTTTGGTTTGATTTTTCAATTATTGTCTGAATATTCAGCTTTTGGGATGTTCGATTTTGTTTGATTTATTTTGTCAATTTTCGTTTTTCCTTAGTATTTTCATTATTGCTCGTCGCCTTTCATAATGGATAAGCGTGAGAGAGCATTAACAAAGTTGATTAGCAAGAAAGAAAACGTATTTGCGAGGGTACAGCGCGTTTATGATTTTTCCACTCGTATCAGCAACGCCACAGCTTTAAGCCATTTTAAGACATCGTACCCCCGGTTGTCTCAATCTTTGGCGGAGTATAATGACCTGGAAATGCGAATCAATGATTTAGAATTTAAGTTGAACCAGGAATTTGTCCCCTCCATCGATATGGCCATTCAGGATTTAGTTGGTTGTGTCGAGCAGGTGGCCTCGACTGTTTGTGGTACTCCGGAAACGCCAACATCAGCCCCATCTGCATCGCGGATAGATGCCCCGAAACTGAAACGGTTACAAATTCCCACGTTCGATGGTTCCTCGGATGCGTGGGCTTCGTTCTACGAATTGTTTCGTAATTTGGTGCACGACAATCCTCATCTGTCTGATGTACATAAAATGCAGTACCTTGTGAGGGTACTCATTTTGGCAGGGCCTGCATCGAACGCTTGTAAACATGTTACGCCCACCGGGGCAAACTATCTTCCCACCTGGGAAGCTTTGGTGCACCGGTATAATGATCATCGAGCGCTCGGTGACGCCTATTTGGAAAAAATCTTTGGATTTACACCGCTTCAGATGGAGTCTCGCCAGGGATTAAGTTCTGTTCTGGATGAGTTTTGTGCTCCTATCTTTGCGCTACACCGGCTGGGTCTTGTCGATTTGACGGATTTCATTTTTTGGAACCGGGCGTTACAGGTCGTAGACCCGGCACCAAGCGGGCATTTGAAGCCGCTTTGTGGGAAACAGACGTACCAACCTACAAGGATTTTGTTAAATTTGTAGAGAGACATCTCTGGGCGTTGCCGACATCAGATGTTTCCCAAAGATTGCCCAAAGAATCCTTCAAGGCTCGATCGACGGACGTTGGCGACTGGACGTTGCCGACATCAGATGTCTCCCAAAGGGTGTCCCAAGGATCCTTCAAGGTTCGATCGACGACGAGAAATTTTATGGTTCAAACGGAGGTACGACCTGTTGGTCCCAAGTCTTCGCTTTGTTGTTGTTGCAAAGCGGGCAATCATAAATTGCAGATATGCCCCGAATTTTTAAATTTAACTCCCAAGTCGAGATATGGGATAGTAAAATCGCATTTCCTTTGCGTGCGTTGTTTTTCACAGCAACATTCGATCTCGAGGTGCCCGGATGCCCCTGGTTGTTCTCAATGTCCATACCCCCATCATTCGTTGTTGCATTATGGCAAGAGGAAACTGCGTGCTACGGACGTTTCCCAGAACGCATTGTGCGCAGGGGGAAATGCCGGTTCGGCCAATTCAACGGCTTCCTCCGCATTGCTGCCTCCTTTTGTTACCGAAATTCCCGATCCTTTGCAGAT
The DNA here is from genome assembly GCA_944588485.1 of Phosphuga atrata. Lineage (NCBI taxonomy): Eukaryota > Metazoa > Arthropoda > Insecta > Coleoptera > Silphidae > Phosphuga > Phosphuga atrata. Next base: position 5,062,925 of record OX155900.1, read on the forward strand.
ATGCCCCGAATTTTTAAATTTAACTCCCAAGTCGAGATATGGGATAGTAAAATCGCATTTCCTTTGCGTGCGTTGTTTTTCACAGCAACATTCGATCTCGAGGTGCCCGGATGCCCCTGGTTGTTCTCAATGTCCATACCCCCATCATTCGTTGTTGCATTATGGCAAGAGGAAACTGCGTGCTACGGACGTTTCCCAGAACGCATTGTGCGCAGGGGGAAATGCCGGTTCGGCCAATTCAACGGCTTCCTCCGCATTGCTGCCTCCTTTTGTCTAAACGAGGCGAATTTTCTATGTCAAGGCGTTTGTGAAAGGCTAGGATTACGGTGGCAAAGTCCGATGTATCGGTCATCGGATTTGGCAGAACGAAAAGTGCCGTCGTCGGTCAAACGACGACGGCCATATGGTCGCGTTTTGATGCTCGTGTGAAACTTGCTGTCAACGCGTTTGTTGTTGAGAATATTGCAGGCAATTTTCCTCCACATGGACCTTTCGGCGTTGAGTCGCTTAGCAGATTTGCCACTAGCCGACAGTAATTGCGGCCAAACGGAGAAAATTGAAGGTATCATCGAAACGGGGTCGTTTCCTTTGGTTGTGCAAGGTGAAGGAATTATGGCTGCGCCGGAATTGCCCGTCGCCTTCCGGAATCCCTTCCGTTACGTACTCATGGGAGCCCTCCCGAATTCTGGACTAACTGAACGACACTCGTAGGTTTCCACAAAGAAGTCGATAGTTTGGACAACACCCTGTAAGTGTTCCGGCAGATCGAAGAAGTCCCCTCCTCTCTAGAGAACACAGTACCTACGAATGTGAGGAACCTTTTTCCTCATCGGTCTAACGTGCCCTGGACGGAAGATATGTTGTGCAGTTCCAGGACTCTTTCCATCATGATAAGTGTCTGATGGCTCTGCCTGCAGCGCTCTCTAGTCCATCATCATCACCCTCTGCTCCATTGAGTTTGTCATTGAGTAAATAAGAACGGCCCTACAACCCGTTTTTATTGGGGGTAGGGTACCGCAATCGGCAGTTTCCATGTAACTTTTCATTGGTTTGTAACATTTCCATTACTGAAGATTTCCGTTTGTATTCGCACCATCCTAGTCTGAATCGATTATTATCGGAACACAGTCTTCGTCGTTGTTGATTTATTGGATCGCTGTGTATCCGAGCAGGGCTCCACCCTACCCTAACCATGGCCAGCGCATCGCATAAGACGTTGGGAGCTGATAATAACACTTTTTACACCTTGTGTGTTTGTTTCAGAATTTTGATACATGAGTGCCTTTCTTCGCTTGAGCTTGGCGAAAGAATATTCCTTCGAATATTTCCGTTAAAAGTGCATTGTCGTAGCGGGTACCACCTAGGCTTAAGTGCCTCGTCGTTGATGAGTACCTTCTGGCACCCGCGGTCCCCTATATCTGAATCGACATATGTTACAAGGTCTCGTGTTGCAGGGTTATTTTTAACGGTAGGCTATAACTGCATCTGCTTGTCATGTGTAACCTATTTACCAAATGCCTCGTCTACGTTTGTTTCAGATCTATTTAGGTCAGAGGTCAAGTATTGTCAAGTCTTTTGTTCCAAGGTCTCGTGTTGCAGCTTTATTGTTAGTGCTAGGCTATAACTGCACCCTCCTTGTCATGTGTAGCGCTTGAGCTTTCCTCTGACTCCGCGGTTCCTAGTCAGATGCAATAAAAATATGTTGTGTCGTGATATTTCGCCAAAACTCACCGTCTTACAATCGGTGAATAGTTAAGCAGGGGTCTCGATCGCCGGTGCGAGTGGCGTAGTGGTAACGCTCGTGGCCTCATGTTAGAGCGCTAACTGACGAGTATAGAGGCCCGAGTTCTATTCCAAGCGTGCGGCCGCATTTGTTCCAGAAAGACAAATGTGAAAAATGGCAATTAGCGCAATTTACTATAACAACAAGTTTTCTGGGCCTAAGTGAATGTGATAGAATACAATAGGCTACCAATAGGCCGCAGTGTTCGAAGGGTCGGCAAACCTGGTAATCACATCGAACCAAACTTTAAAATAAAAAAAGGGGTCTCGATCTCGTCTTGCGATGTTGTATGGTTCGAGCTTACTGACCAATTTATTTGCTTTGTTTCAGATTTAGATAGATAGTTCCGTTTCAAAGGATTTAGCTATAGAACTTGTCGTTGTGTTTGTTTTCTTTGATCTTTACTTACACTATGCATACACTTTTACACTTGTACTCATGACGTAAGCTCACTCGGGACGTAATTCATTGGTCTAGTGAGCGCTTAAGTCTCATAAGATCTCCGTATCTCGGCGAGTGTGGTGGATTGTCTTTGTTTCGTTCACCTCCCAGCCCGCGATCATTATTCTGAATCCGATAAATAAAAGATGTCGTCAGTGAGAACGCATCTCGGCTGCTATTGTTGTTAACGCAGCGGTCAAGATCCATAGCGTAAATTATTGGCTGATTCTGTTATTTATAGCACTTTAACATTCTTAGGTGCTGTTTTCAGAGTTTAGCGACTGTATGCCGGACATAGCTTAGCCGTCCTAGTGACTCTTCTGTTCAAATTATGTCTACTACAGTCCCATTCGTTGGTCGTTCGGAATTTATTTTATTTGTTTTAAATTGTTGACTGTTTATTTTGAACACCCAGAGGGTGCAAATTGTCTCAGTGGTCTCATTTATTTTCATTTTGTCTAAAACTTTGGGACCATGTCGTTTGGGACCATGTCGACGGAAACGACCAAAACGGAAGTGTTTTGTAGAAGTTTGCTTAATTTGTGTTTTTTTTATCTAATTAGTAGGAGTGTGTTGATTCTACTTCTTTTATGGATTTCATTTTGGCCCATCCTGGCCTATTATTGCCTACTATTATTATTATGTCCTGGCCTATTATTAAAAGAAAATCAAGTTTTGTGCTGAAGTGGGTTACTTCAGGGGCGGCGGGATGTTCGCGCCAAGTTTAATAAATCTGTATTTTTAATTCAACATTTGAATCGATTTCGGCACCGATTAAAAGAAGGGGAAAGGTATATCGACCTGGGCCGAAATCGCGCGATTTACTTCGCGAATTTAGATATCGTTCGGCAGTATGCTTCGAGTGCGTGGAGCGTAGATACAAAAATCGAAGCGCGAACGAGGCTCGACCGACACGTGCACGCACCTTTAAGTTTCTCGTTTTAAGTCAAATTAACCAGGGGTGTAATCACGAGCCCAAAGGGCTGAAGCGGCATCCAACGTCTGGATGACAACAATTTTAAGGGAATCCCTCCACTTACTATTCCCATTTCCTCCCTTAAAAAAAGGCGCAGGGAGGACGATCAGACGTGGCGGAGACGCGAGCAGCCCTAACTGGTAAGTGATTAGACCAGCGCGGTTTTAAAACTGAAAAATTTTGATTTTCGTAAGACACGGTTCAAACATTATTATTAAGATTAGGTTTAAAGAGATACGCTTTGAGATGTCGACTGCGACTGAAAGTTAGGTAAATTTTCAAATACTCATTTTTCTTTTACGTTTCAAGTAGCGTTACATTTGTGATTCAGCAAATTACATAACGGTTCGTATTACGGTCGAGAAACCTACAGTTTATATCTACGGTTCCCATACCAAAGGTTTTTCGAAAGTTTCGCAAAATTTGGATATATATTCATGCCACAAATTTTCACGTAAAATAAAATTTGTCTATGCAATTTTATATTATATTATATTTAGAACAATTCACTAAGATCCTGATTAAAAAATGCTTATATGTAATAATATAATTTTATTACATTGAAAACTAAATGTTAATTATCCATTACAACGGAGGTGCCACCATTTGCTATGTGCCGTATATATTGTGTTGAAAACGTATACGAGTATTAGATATACAAAGCTATTTCCCGAGGCAAATAAATTAGCCGAAATGGAAATATTTGCCTTAAATATGTATTTAATGACGAGAAGCAAAAGTCACCGCAGAACGTACATTTATACTTATTACAATTTAATCAGTCAAATATAAATTGCAAACAAAGCACAAATTTGAACGAAGCCGACATTGTTACACAATAACCAAAATTTGTTCCTATTGATGTACTTCCTGCGGTATTGCTGATAGACAGAACATAATGCAGACAATACTGTAACATTATACAAGCTTGTGACAGTGTACAAACGGCACCATACACAATGGGTGAGTGGATCATGGTTTCAAGCTATATAAGCTTAAATAGTGTCAGAAGCTTTTGAACGTATCTTATACCAGAATCACTTTGTATGAATCAACAAAGAAAACACAGTTTGGATTCTACACACATCAAATATGCAATAAGTGCTATTCAACGTTAAATTTTGAAATTTGTTCGTACATACTGTTTTCTTTCAACTCTCAAGTCTATTAGTCTATTATATATATATATATATATATATATATATATATATATATATATATATATATATAATCCCATCATATAAGACTATTTTTTAATATCATATTGGGATATATACTCCCATCATATAAGGCTAAGTTTTTCGGGTCCGAGTACTCGGACTCGGCGAGTCCAAGGGCAAATACCCGACTTAAGACTCGACTAGTCTAGGGTTTTAAATGCTCGGCCGTGTCTGAATGTTTTTAAACATCATCCTCCTCCTCCTGAAGTCGCTTCCCCATTTTCTCTTTCCTATCCCCCAAATACACCCCATTACCTTGTTTGCTTTCCTGGGTAGCTCTCTCATATGCGCTTTCTCTAAGGCCCTCTCGTGCAATGTGTAGCACAGGTACTTAAACTCTCTTACTCGCTCTATTGTTCTACTTCAATTCCTTCTCCAAATTCTTCCTCTTTCTCTTACTAAACATCGTCATTTACGTTTTCTCCACATTCACTTCTATGTTTTTATTTCTCACATACCGCCCTAGGCTTTTCATCATTTCTTTCATCTCCCCTTCGCTCTTACGCTCTCTTACTTACGCTCTCGAAAATTACTGATGTTATTTCGTTAAAACGTCTCGAAATCGGACTCTTTCCAGAAACAAACTCAAACGCAGAAAACACAATGGCATTCATTACCGTTGACCAACTACATTCTAGAAGAAACAGTCCTAGTGGAGAGATTACATATGCGAGAGGTTCGCAGCTTTCGGCCCACCGGATGTATAGCGATAAGTTTTTATTAGGCCGACGAAATGCAGACTATGAGGGAATTTTGATATTCTGCAGCCAAATAATTTTTGACTGACTAGGAATATATTATTGGTTGCCCAAATATTCACTATGTTTTAACCACCAATTCGTGTCCACTAATATTTAATTTATATTTTAACCACTAATTCAAATTAATGGTTAAAACACAGTGAATTTTTCAATTGAAATAAGTATGGATTACCAAGTAGTAAGGGTATTTATGTGCTGTTTGCTTAAAGAAATACTATTTGGCGATAACATTTTTCGGAAAAAAACATTTTCTTTTAATTCCATCAAATTAAATGTTAATTTTTATTCATGCAGTTTCTTTTAGCCAATTCTATCTACAGTGCTACTCAATACACATTATTTTAATGTGTGAAAATATTGTGATAGTTAAATTTGTTTTCTTTTTATAAAACTTTACCATTCAGTACGATAATATAGATTACTGTTGTGGAATTACTATGAACGTATAAAAGCACTATAAAAAAATGAGGCAAGAAATTATATTATAAAAGCTTTAATGGAGTGTCGCTCTGCCTACAATTCAAACCTACCCGACTCTGGATTGATTGAAATAGACTTTTTATGTGCAACTGTGAAATTATGGCATTCCTTCTAACAATATTTTTGGAAAATTATTCATATTGCAATATTTGAAATAAAAATTATATAAAATTGAGAATTAATTTTTGACGAAAATTTAAGATATCTCACATCATATCATTAAATTTTCGTCAAATATAAATTCTTAATTTTATATAATTTTTGTTTCAAGTTCAAACGTATAATATGTTGTGAGAATCTGCATGGGAAGCTACACCATGAGAAGGAATATCTGAATAATAATTGAACGATTAAACGAGTCGGTCTGGCAGGTCTGTGACCGTCGAGGCCAACCAGCAGTACGTCTGGTTGTGTCTATATCCACTTCCAAAACCAGCCACTGATACTGCAGCATATTTTGTACTATGTGCTGTGAAGTGATTTGTATCAATGCCTGCTTTAGACAGCAAGGAATTTTCCCAGTGACCAATCGTTTGAGAAGTTACGTTTTTGTATGGCTTGATGTTTGATATGAGTAATTTGTTGTTTTGCTCATTTCTTAGGTCTTTTGTCTTATTCAAGTAGTGAATTACAGCTGTAGCGACACATTGCCCAGGTTTTTCTTTATATAAAAGGTAGTAGGTATAAGCTCTGGCTTATTTCTTCCTGGCTTGAAGACATTTTATCAGGTCTGGTATTTTTATTGTTATTTTCTATTTGTCCATGGATACGTTTTTTATATTAATTAGTGCGATAGTTTGCTGTGTTGTAGATAAAATAAGCATCGTTGATACTTTTTCTGCTGCACCCTTTAGCTGCTTTTAGCTACTTTTAGCTGATTTAAGCAGGCCAAGTCCTTCAAAACTGGTGTCCCCTGTACTTGTATATTTAAACCTTGTTGTCGTTCCTCAAACATTCCCCTGAAGAATCGGGACAGCAGTTTATCCTTACCAAGATCTTGAGTAGAGATGAGTGATATAGCTGATCTGTCTGCAGTTCAGAGAGTCTTGTGCACGTCGTCGTGAGAGGTAGACGTGTTTTCGAGAACGCTCGACATTCGATTCGCAGTAATTTAGTTTACTAAAATAGTATATAGTTAGTTTAGTTATAATTATTTTAGTGTATATATAAATGTATTTAGTTTAGTGTTATAGTAATAGTGTGGACTATAGAGAAAAAGACTCAACAGATTAAAACTAAGTGTTTTAGTGTTCGCCACGTGGCGATAACGCCGATAAACGATTAACAAAAACGATATACAGATAAATTTAATAAATTTAAAAAATGTTATTTATCTATTTAAATTAAATTAATTTACGCATAGGTTCCTAATTAGCGAATCCTCGCCATGCGGCGGAAAACAATTTTCCGCCCCTATTATTAACGACTCGCCGGACCTAACATGGAAACGCGACAACACAAAAAAAACACGGAGATGCCCATCTCTCAAAAAAAGGGACCTGAAAATCAGGAGACAGTAACTCAGCCCCGGTTCCTGATTGTCAAAAAAACTGATGGTAACAATTTTGAAAGAGAGAATCCATTTAAAATCAATAAGGAAATATATAGTATTATAGGTGAATGCGAATCCATAAGGAAGCTTAGAGACGGAATACTAGTCGAGACCAGATCAAATAAACAATCAGCTAGATTAAGCCAAATAAAGACCTTCTGCGACTGCCCAGTCGAAATCCAAGCACACAGATCTCTAAACTACAGCAAAGGGATAATCTACTGTTGGGACCTACTAAACGTATCCGAAAATGAGATATTAGAAGAACTAAAAAGTAGTAACGTCTGTGATGTAAAACGTATAAAAACGAAAAGAGAAGGTGAATTAAAAAATACTCCTTCACTAATCCTCACCTTTAATTCCCCGTCCCTACCTAAGAAAATAAAAGCCGCATTCTACAACTTGGAAGTCCGAGAATACATACCGAACCCCCTAAGATGCTTTCGGTGCCAAATGTACGGCCATAGCGCTGCCCGCTGCTCCAACCTACAAGTATGTGTATGTGGAAATTCTCCACACGAAGAAACTCCATGTGGCCAGCCAATATGTATAAACTGCCAAGGAAACCACCTTGCAAACTCAAGAGAATGCCCAAAATATAAGGAAGAGGTTGCTATACAGAAAGTACGGACACAAGAAAAACTCTCCTATCACGAGGCCAGAAGAAAGGTGAAAGTCACAACACCGGTAAGCAACATTTCATATGCCAAAGCAACATCATCACCTACTAATGTCCCCGCTATTGATATTAAAGGACTATCAGCAGCACTAATCCCAATCATAATTGACGCCATAAAACAAATTATACCGAACATATCCGACCAAGCAAGAGCACCTCCTTCAGAACAGACAATAACTGCAACCTGTTCATCAGAATCCACTACGAGAGACATACCGCCTAGTGGAGTAACTGCGTTTAGAGGGATATTTAAAAATCCGACCACAGACATTAAAGAAAAACGTAAACGAGGTCACCCGATCCGATCTCCTAGTTCAGTTTCTGACGAACTTTCAGAAAATGAACCGGATCCCAAGAAGACATGGGTCAAGACCAGAACAAAAGGATGGGAAAAGGGAAGGCTGAGGAATCAGGGACAATCCACAGACAACATGAATAATACCTAAACATAATAATACTTAATCAAAGCTTCTCTGAGTAGCAAGTAGAGCAATAATACCAATTTTCAAAGCTCATCAACGAACTATTCGTCCGAATCACCGACACAATGAAACACCGAATCAGATGCCTGCAACTGAATCTAGCAGAAAGCAAATCAGCAACTATTGCTCTTTTAGAAAAGATATCTCGGGACAGAATACAAATCGTATTCATTCAGGAGCCGCACTTTCACCGAGGCAAGGTTCTAGGGTTTCCTGTCCATTATAAAGTTATTTACGCATCCGCAACCGACGACAATACTATCAAGACTGCAATAATCATCACAGATCCACGGATCAGTGTGATTTTTATGGCAAAATACAGTAATAACTTACATACCGTCGTACAGATAGTAAACGGTAAGTTAACATTCTTTGCTGTCCCAGTTTATTTGCCTCCTGACACTAGGGCTATATTTGAAGAAAACACACATAGTCTAGACAATGTTGTAAAAGAGTTAGCATCTAAAGGTGATATTCTAGTCGCAGGCGATATTAACGCTAAATCTCAGAGTTGGGGTAGCTGAAGAGATGATTATCGTGGAAAGTTATTAGATACAATATTTTCAAAATACAACCTCGATATTCCCAACAAAGGCTCTGAACCTACTTTCGTAGGCCATAACGGCTGAAGCCTAATCGACGTTACCTCGGCAAGCATCAAGTTAAGTCGACTAATAGACGATTGGCATATCCCTGAAGATAACAGCTTGTCAGACCATAAGTACATTTGCTGGTCCATCGGTCTAGAAACAGAATTGCCAGAAAGTCTCCGCGGCTTCTGCTCGAAGAAGGCAAACTGGAATTTGTTCAGTGAACTAATTACCAAACAAATTCTTGATATCTCACCCCAGATTGATAATTGCCGTTCTCCCCAAGAAATTGCATACTTTGCAGAAGCCGTTAATAACTCCATTGTCAGCGCGGCCGTCGAATCTATGCCACGCCGGAAATTCTTTCAAAAATCGGTCCCTTGGTGGACCCCTGAGCTTACTTCCTGTCGGAAAGAAAATAACCGACTAAGACGTATATACCAGAGCAGCACAGGACAAGATAGAGAAGTAAACCGTATGAAGTACAAGAAAAAACTGAACGAATACAAATGTTTAATCGTTGAAACCAAAACCCAAAAATGGCGAGATTTCTGTACAAATCATTCCAACGGGGACCCCTGGGGCCCGGTATACAAGGTAATACGAGGACGGGAAACCAATTCAGGCTACCTCACAAGCCTAAGTAAGAGCAACACGTCTCTAGACCCGCACGGCACACCACGAGAGCTCTTAACAGCCTTCTTTCCGGATGATCCCGAAACAGACTTAGTGGAACACTTACAGTCTAGAAAAACAGCTCTAGAAGGAAAAGGTGGACCCGACGACCCTTTATTCACAATTCCAGAGATTGTAATGGTATCAACGGTATAAATCCCAAAAAGTCTCCAGGCATAGACGGACTCTCATCGGATATCGTATCAGCGGCATTTAAGGCTGCCCCTCAAGTTTTCCATAAACTATTTAACAAATGTCTAAGATGTGGCGTTTTTCCAGCAATTTGGAAACTACAACTAGTAAAAATAATTCCCAAACCACTTAGACAAGATACATCCTGTAAAGACTTTAGGCCCATAAGTCTTATGCCTGTTATTGGGAAAGTCCTCGACACCTTGCTCATCACCAGGATCGGTTACCATCTTTATAGTCGCAATTTACTTAGTAACAACCAATTTGGATTCAGAAAGGGCGTAGGAACCACCGAAGCCATAACCAAAGTCATTCAATATATCAAAGACAATATTGCTCAGAAACAATATTGTGCCATTGTTGCACTTAATATAAGCGGTGCTTTCGACAATGCCTGGTGGCCTAACATTATATAACAATTAGTTATCAAACAGTGCCCTGATAATCTCATAAGCTTGAGTAAAGATTACTTCAGCAACCGTAAAGCCATAATCTCTGAACCAGGCTTATGCGAGGAGAGATCAGTCAGTAAAGGTTGCCCACAGGGATCGAAATCGGGCCCTACCTACTGGAATATTCTATACGACACAATTTTCGAGTATGATCTTCCAGTAGTGTGTAATATAGTTGCCTACGCAGATGATACCATGTTTATTACTTCTTGTGGTAGTATAATGGGCCTAAAAGAGAAAACCAATCAAGCACTAGAAGTTTTATTAGCTTGGGCCAAGAACCACAAATTAATCTTTAATGCCAATAAGACCGAGGCAATATTCTTTGGAAAAAATCAGAGGCAGCGTAGACCAGTTTTTACACTAGGAGATAACCAGATCAAGTGTCAGGATAATTTAAAATATCTGGGGGTCACAATAGATAGAAATCTAAACTTTAAACCACACATTAAATTAGTTTGTGGAAAGGCCAAACAGTTGAGCGTTCAATTTGGCCGAGTGGCAAGGAAGGAATGGGGCTTAGGCAAAATAGCTTTGAAACAAATTTATAGCGGAGCAATTGAACCAGGATTATTATACGCCGCTCCCATTTGGCATAAGTCTTGTGGAGTTAGGGAAAAAGCTAAGCTCCTGAGCGTACAACGAGTCTGCACACTAAGAGCGGTGAAAGCATTCCGAACGGTGTCCACTGAGGCTGCCTGCGTTATCTCCGGACTTATACCTTCCGACCTCCGACTAAAACAGGTTTCATTGTACCAAACCAAACATTCCCTTGAAAACCAGACCCTAAGAGAAATAACCGGCCTTAACATATCCACCGACCTTTTGGATTCAAAGACCCACCTTGAGCATCTTATCCATCCCGCCTATTTTCGCTCCCTTGTCTACACTACGTTACCTACCAACTCACACCGAATAAAAATATTCACAGACGGCTCTAAATCAGATGCAGGAGTTGGAGCAGCTTTTGTAGCATACAATGAAGAAGAGGAGTTTCATTTCGAAACATTTGGTTTGGCTGACTACTGCTCGATATTTCAAGCAGAGTTAATTGCAATTAACCGGGCATTAGCGTATATTCTTTCGAAACCTGACGTAATGGACGAATGCTCTATTCTATCCAAATGCAAATCTGCTCTAGATGCTCTTCAAAACATGGCCTCGCCAACCGAGATACTATTCGACACATGGCAGCTCTATAACGAGGTCTCACAAAACACTAATCTAAGCTTCCATTGGGTGAGGGCACATGACGGCCTGACAGGTAACGAAAGAGCCGACAGTCTGTCAAGACAAGCTTCTGGACAAGACTCCACAGGCCCAGAACCTCAAAATTGTGCTGAAGTTTTCAAGAAAGTACCAAGCCAGGCTATAAAGCACGGGATCAACACCTATCTTAACAGGGAGTGGCAACAGCGATGGAATGCGTCAGGAACTGGTCTTTGGACTAAAAACTTTACCTCGTCTATCGACAAGTGGATTAATATGGAGATCTGTCTCTCGCACCACGCGGTCCAACTTATTACTGCCCATGGAAATTTTCAGTCATACCTACATCGTTTTGGAAAAAGGGCATCGCCACTATGCCAGTGCGGTGAAGAAGACACAGCTCCACACGTGCTTTTTTATTGTCCGGTCATCTCAAAATGGAGGCAAGATTCCGAACTGAGTATGTCCCATGCAGGATGCTCCTGGCCACGAGACGAGGAGGAGTTAAGGGAAGTCGAAAAAAACAAGAAATGGTGGAAGAGTTTTGACGAATGCGCCAAAAATCTAAGAAGATTGGATCACGATCTAGTCATCACCAGAAACTAAATTTAAATTGACTATTTTATGTTAATTCGGTCTACGTTCTTCTTACCTCTTCTAATTATGTTATTAATTATGATGTATTAATTATTATGTACCAGTATAGTGTCCTTGTCGACAGAGTGCTGGCGACTATTAGTCAATAAATAAATAAGCTGTCTGCAGTTCAAAGTCCCATCGCTTGCTCCGTTTTCGAACGGAGCTAACTAAACGTCTAACTTTCCATTAGAAAACGTATTATAGTATATTTACTGTAATTGCGTTAAATATTGTAAAATTTTTTTATGTAGAAAATTTCCGCCATAGCTTTAAGGTACCTTGGTATTGTTTGAGTGTTGATGGTGTTATGGCCTTGATCATGTTTTCTGTAGGTGCTTCATTTATTCCTTTACTCAGGAACGCTTTGCGGACAAGTTCCCTGCTACCAATGAAAGTTTGTGTGCCAGTGGATGTATTTCTTGCTTGGAAAGAGACATTAATAAAATTTTGTGAGGTTTAAAAACTAAAGGCTGTTCGGTAAGAAGTGATTTTAAAGAACGGGTTCCAGGGCTGGGTTCACCACAATGGTACCACGACTGTTCCCTCAGCTTTATCGGTTATTATTTTTCGCGAGTTTTAAGGGTATGTGCGAAAGGAGGCAAAAACATAGATTTTTCATGGGTTCACTTAATAGTAAATACATTTACTGTCATCGCGTTTGGATCTGGGAAGCGCGAACAAAATCTAGGGCATTTTCGATTCAACCTTGAAGGTCAATAAAAGGTCAGAAGGTCAGTAAAAATGGTCAATTGACAAGAAAATTACAAACTTTATTCATTTTTTCAAATGACTCTTTACATAGCTCCCATTCAGTATCTATATTAGTGATTCTCGATGCTAAACCAGCCTCTTTATTCATATCTGACGGGATGTATGACTCGTAAATTCTGATTTTTCTCCTGTCGCACCATTTCCAGACCTCCATTGCTAATGCATTTAAGTGGGGATATTGAATGCTGCCTGTCCTATTGATATTGGAAATTGCAGACGTATTACCAATTCTTAAGAGAATTTTGCCGTCTGATACTTTGTTCACGAAACATCTTAGACCAAAGAACGCTGCTAATGGTTGTAGATAGTTTATGATAAACTTTCTTTCCTCTTTCGTCCAGAAACCATGAGCGTTTACGTCACTACAGTGTGCACTCCACCCGGTCAGAGATGCATCTGAAGATATCTCAAGTTTAAACTGAAGTGTTCTAATTAGATTAGAACCTGTTGATGTATTTATTTTACACCAATACAGTTCCTCCATTATTAGTTTATTAATATAATTTCTACCGTCGTAGTCGTTGTCACTTAAAATTAAGGCTAGTTATTTTTGCCTTTCTAGTCTTTTACAGTCGATGGATCCATATGCCACCCCCGGGGGAAGCTGCCGTCTGTCAACACAAGTCTAAAATCTACTGATTTTATAAAAAAACCAAAGTATTTGCATTTCTGACTTCTGGTGTTTGTGAATTTTTTTGGTGGTTTATGATCCAATTGTTCCAACATGTTGGATTTTTACCAAATTTAATGATTTTTTTCAGGATTCATACGAATTTTCCAAAATTAATAGATCATCAAGGTAAATAATTGATAAAGTACCTACTTTTTACAATTTTGTTTATACAACTTTTGTATAAACAAAAGGACTTGTGCATAAACCAAGGGGACGGCATACAAAACTGGAAGAGCTGCCTCTTAAATTAAAATTTTGAAAATGGGAATAAAGTAGTTAATACCTTTTAGATCTATCGAACACATATATGATCTAATAGATATTAACTGTTTGGTGGACTTAATATCTTCCATTTTTAAAATGGATATTATCGATAAATGCGTTTAGATTTTTTAAATATAATAAATCTAATGAAGCCATCTGGCTTGTTAACTAAGAACAAAGAGGAAATTGATTCATTATCTTCATTTTGACAAGGCTCTATAACATTTTTAGCTAAGAGCTTATTTATTTCATGCCTGCTTTTTATAATACCATTTTTAGCCCAATTTTGGTCTGTTAGTAGTTTTGTTTGATATGGATTTCTCTGAAAGGTATTTTATAACCCTTCAGATAGTCTAGGACAAATTTATTCTAGGTAATTTCTTCCCAGTTTTGCGTAAATTACACAGGCCGACATGATTTTTGGTGTTTTGTATTTAATAAGTGTCCTTAGCTAATACGGGTACGTTGATTCTGAATGTGAATGTGGTTTGAGCCCATCACGTCAAGATTTTTCACAAATTTAGAAAATCCCTGTGAGATATTTTGTAATAGAGCAAAGAAGTACCTTATTGATATTTCCTAAATTGCATTAAAATTATTTCTTTAAAATACTTGATACGTCGATAGAAAATATTTTAGTATATGTAATTATGTTTATTTCATTTCAAACACTGTTCCATTTTCGCATCTGTCAAGGTCAACTTGATAGCATTAGCAGTTGTTTACTAAATTGTTAGTTAGCGTCAGTTGTTTGTATTATCGAGTTGTGTTTTATTTTCTGAGTGTTTACTGCGTCATAATGCCATCAAGAAAGTGCAAAAACATTCCTTATATATTTTGTTACGTGTGTGGTGATTTATCGATAGCAAAGCATCAACGAAACATAACAGAATTTATCAAGAAAGCTTATCACGCTTACTTCGGTGTAAAGCTTGGTGATCAGGACAAAACTTGGGCTCCACACAAAGTGTGCTTTCAGTGTGTCGAGCTACTGAGAAAATGGACAAAAGGTACACGTAGCTCTTTACACTTTGGCATTCCTATGGTATGGAGGGAACAAAAAAACCATGGAAGCGACTGTTACTTTTGCTCCTTCGATGTCAAGGGTTTCAATTCGAAAAATAAACATACTATTCAGTATCCTGATTTACCGTCTGCTAAACGACCTGTACCTCATGGACCAGGAATTCCCATTCCTCCACCTTTTCTTCACACCATCCAACAGCAATCATCAGATGAAAGTTTAAACGAAAAAACTGATGAAGACGAATTCAATCCTGGTATAGACCAACCTCAACAGTTTATCCAAGCTGAATCAAATGACTTGAACAGCATCAAAGGATGCTGCACAAATCTTAGGATCACGACTGAAACACAAAAATCTGTTGGCTCCAGGAACCACATTTTCGTGGTATAGGCATCGTGAAAAAGAGTTCGCGGAATATTTCTCTCAAGAAGGTTCACTGGTGTATTGTAATAATATTCCTGAAGTAGTCATGAAACTGGGAGCTGATAATTACGATTCCAAATCATAGAGGTTATTTATTGATTCTTCTAAGAGAAGTCTGAAGGGTGTCTTATTGCACAATGGTAATACTTATGCATCGGTGCCTGTTACTCACTCCGTGCATCTCAAAGAAACGTATGAGAATCTTGAGTTGTTGCTAAATACAATAAAGTATCGCGAATGTCGTTGGCAACTCTGTGGAGACCTCAAAATAATATCCATGCTTTTGGGTCAGCAGTCTGGATTTACAAAGTATCGATGTTTTTTGTGCGAGTGCGACAGTCGAGCACGACATTTACATTACGTTAAGAAAGAATGGCCACTCATAGAAAGACTTGTACCGGGACAAAAAAATGTGCTGCGTGATGCATTAGTTGACCCAAAAATAGTTCTTTTGCCTCCCCTTCACA
Source organism: Phosphuga atrata (assembly GCA_944588485.1). Classification (NCBI taxonomy): domain Eukaryota; kingdom Metazoa; phylum Arthropoda; class Insecta; order Coleoptera; family Silphidae; genus Phosphuga; species Phosphuga atrata. The sequence continues at coordinate 5,078,681 of OX155900.1, forward strand.
TACAGTTAGGATTGATGAAGCAGTTTGTCAAAGTGTTAAATAAACAAGGTGACTGCTTTAAATACCTGTGCGACAAATTTCCTGCACTTTCTGAAGGTAAACTTAAAGAAGGAATTTTTGTAGGCCCTCAAATTCGAACCTTAAAATCGCATAGATTGTTCCAGAATACAATGACCCAGGATGAATCTGAAGCATGGAGTTCTTTCGTAAAAGTCATAGACGGTTTCCTTGGGAACAACAAGTCTCTAAACTACAAAAAAATTGTAGCCAACATGGTCGAAAATTATAAAAAACTGGGATGCAATATGAGCGTCAAACTTCATTTTCTGGATTCCGACGTTGACTCTTTTCCCGAAAATCTTGGAGCTGTCAGCGAGGAACAGGGAGATAGGTTTCATCAAGACATAAAGGAGATGGAGAGACGTTACGAAGGAAGATGGGATATTAGAATGATGACTGATTACTGCTGGACCTTGAAGAGGGACTCACAAAAATCCACAAAAAGAAAACTACAAAACGCAGTTTTGAGGGAAAAAGAGAACGATTTTATTAAAAAAAAACCAACAATTGTCTAACGTAGATTATACTGCATTATTTTTTTTAATGAATATTTCAATTTTGCAGTGAAATTTTCTATTAAATATAGTTTCAATAAATATTTTCCAAATATTTTTGGCAGTTTCTATGAAAAATTTAAAACACACTTTTTCTGAAAACCCGTCGTGCTGGAAAAAAACTAAGCACAGATTCGTGATCAGCACACACCATTTACTATACGACACCTATTAAACTTGAAACAATTTTTCATGAAAACAAAAATGTAAGCCTGTGTTATTTTAGACAGCCTGCTGACTCCTTTACCTCATCTACTTCCTTAGGGGCTGCTGGTGATTTGATGACCGACTCGATCTTCTGTCGTATTGTACCTCTTTCATAGAGGTTTTGTTTTTATTGGAATTTCCTTTTTAGTCAGAATGCTCTCCTAGCATTAGTTGCTTCTACGTCTTCAGTAAGAGCTATTTCTTGCTTTTGGGGATTGTTAGATGAGATTACCTGAATAAACATTATATCCAGATTTTCTTCTAAAAAAAGAAATTGTTTTATAATATGGACCTTTATTGTAAGTATTTTGGTAACTTCGTCTAATGGACAGTTTGTCGTATGGACTGTTACTCGTATGGACAGTTTGTCGTACAGACAGTTTGTCGTTTGGACCGTTTGTCGTTTGGACATTTTGTCGTATTGACAGTTGTCATATGGGCAATAGACCTTTTTACGGTTAGTTAGGCGCATGCGCATCTGTCAAGTTTGAAAGGAGGGAATATGAAAGTTTCGGGCAAATATTAAGGTTAACGTCAAAAAGTTCGGGCAATTTTGACATATAACACGCGGAAATTGACGCATGCGCACTAAAAAGTTTCAACTATGAAAAGGTATATTTTTCGTATAAACAGTTTGTCATATAGACAGCCCTTTGTACATGTTATTTCTGTACAAAGAAATACTGAAGTGTGAATGAATTACCACACTTAAAGATTTCTTATGTAAGTATCTCATATGGAGGTTAAATACTTTTTATGTCATACCGCTTTCATATGGAAACTGACAAACTGGACAGTTTGTCAAATGGGCAGTTTGCCATATAGACAGTTTTTGTACATGTTGTTTTTGTCCAAGAAAAAACAGACTTAAGTGTGAATGAATCACCACACTTTTTTAAGTAAGCATTTTTTAAGTAAATGTCTCGTATGGAGACTAAATACTCTTTATGTGATACTGGTTTTGTGTGGAAACTCATATATCATTGTTAATCATATACAGTTTGTCGTACAAAAAACGTTCTAGCATCCAAAACGTAACTTTTCCTTAAGTGTAGCCAGTGTTGTCTTCGTTTTGTCCGTCCGGATTTGTGTTGTAGAGGTTTCATTAATAGCATAGTTTAGGCCAAGCAGGTTATTAGGCCACTGTGGCCGTAGTTTACTGCTGGGGCTGCCAGCTGTAGCTTCCAAACCAGCCTCCTGTTTACAGGATTTAAATCAGCCGCCCATTCTGGGTCAGACGCTGTTGCAGCCGCCCAATCTGGAACATACGCTGCGGATTTGTAGCCGCTCATTCTGAGTGCAGACGCTACATTTGTAGGTTTTGGTCCGCCCCGGGTATTTGATTTCCCCGGTACCACCTATATCTAGGAGGCATCCCCCTATCCGCCACCTGGGGAGGCGCCCGATGGGGGACCTACAACCCCACACGGGTTAGGTGTAGATTGGCGGCATTTAAAAATATACCAGTGGTGGCGTTAATATGTAAGAACGCATTATTTATAGAAATCGTCCAAATTATCGCCTAAATCTTCCTAATTTAAAAGCAGCGATTTGGACATGGATACATGGTGATAATGCCTAGATAATTTAAATTCCCACATTTTATCCAAAATAAATAATCGTTTTTTTGGATTATTATTTTATTATTTTGTTTAGAAATGGAGTTTATTATGAGTTTATCAATTGTCTGGATTGTATTAAAAATATGATGATATTAAAGTGGCAGTTGCAATTAATCGTATATTAATCCTGTGTCGATATAACTTATTGTGAGAAGAAATTGTGACACCGCAAACCGACTTTTGTGATGTGTGACATTTTAATTAAAGCTTATTCGAAGCGTTCTTAGATCGATCTGAATAAAGATTTCGGAGGTAATTTATTGCTTTATAAACTTTATTATGCAGAAATAACTCTCTATAAAATATGCGACAGTTTGTTTCGAAGGCGTATATTGTTACTTGTAATTTTGTATGCTTTGAACTATCTCATATTTTCTCTCATAACAGCGTTTAAATTTAATGCACAGTTGCATACACATGTAGGGGTTGCACACTGCGATGCCATACTAAGGGAATAGAGGACGTCCTTTATATTTTCTGAGACTCTGCATAAGCAAAAACACAAAACAAGAACACGGGTATATCCACAGCACTGAATTTCATATGAATAATTAGATTTTTTTTAATTTCGAAAAAATCTATTATGTTAATTCATGCTGCTCGTTATTTAGAGACGGAGTTTATGCCTTTGATTAAATTTCTTAATTAACTGGAATTCTTTTATTTACCTCCGTACCATTTAGCATTAATGAAACACAGGATTTTTCTTCAAAATATACGAAACACCTCTCCCCTTGTTTAATTAATACGTAACATACGATAATTTAATTACAGCCAAAAACTTATTCTAATTACGTAAAGAGACAGAGCAACGTAATATTTTACCTAAAGTGTAATTTGCGCACAATTAGGCCCGGTAATATATTTTTCAGCAAACAAAGAGCAACTTTTCTGGTGCGCGGAAAAGGGAACATCTGTAGTATTTTCATTTATATTTTAATTTCAAAAGCTTTATTGCCCGAAATTATAATATAAGATGAGAAATTACATTCGTTGTTTAAACGTAACGTTTTGTGAAATGGGTACACGGGAAATATTAGCACTGAAATGCGTAATATAAACTAAGGGTAAATATTTTTAATGTTAAATAAATACGAGATAGAGATAAAGAAGCTCAAAGCTAATTCGTATACTGCACAGATTTCATCAACATTTTCATTATTTCTGCTTTTCGTTCTCGTTGCAGAAAAGCACTCATTTAAAACTTCCGTCTTGTACGATTTTTTTATCTCAGCGTCTGAGCTAATATTAAAACATTTTATTAGTGATGCATGTAAACATTTTGAAAGGAAATATTGCACTCCGACTTTGAGTAATAAATGAATCAAACTTTCTATATTTTACTCTTCTTAAAATTTAAAAAAAAAAATGCAATAAATTCAATTGCAACTTTATATCTGTGTCTTAAAATCTTCCGAGCATTAAATATAAAAAAAACAATCAATTTCAAATAAAAAATACATTACCGGTTGTTCGCGCCAATTTTAACCCGCCATTTGTGACTTGTATGTCTCTAAGACCGGGTGGTTCGAATAAGTCAAATAAGCTATCCGCCATCGAATTGAGTAGCGATTTCGTGTACTTTCCTTATTACGTGTCCCACTTAATTACAGACTAGGTAAGTTCTAGTTCTCCTATTCCTAGGTATTATCCTGGAAAACAACCAAATGAAGGTCCAACCTTAACAATTCTGGCCTAGCTGTTGTTCAAAGATTATGCCAGTTTACAATACTGGTTGCAACTATAATTGTTTCACTTGTTTCAATTGACGCATTCCTACAGAAATGGTATATCAACAGTTGGAACAACCAGGAAGAACAAGCAAGAAATATCTCCTGGAAGGAAGGAGTCGACGTGGTCGATCGTTTATGCGCGAATTACAATTGTGGCCGAGCAACAAGCCGTTAGTCTATGGTGCCAGTACTATAAACAGTGATACGTGCGTCTAATAATTCAAACTCAAAATTTCATCGCCGTCACTTTATTGAAAATTTGGCTATGAACTAATAGAACCTCAGATCAAATAACGACGGGTTCAGTTGAACTTGCCTCGATTGATGAGACAAAGACTTGAGGAAATTTTGAAGTTTGATGAGGGACCTGGGATAACCGGTACTTCTAGAAATGGTCGGTGTTATTAGTGTGGATGGCAGAAAAACCAAAAAACACCATATACTTGCTACCATTGCAAGAAATATTTATGTCTACAGCACGTAGTGCCAACATGCACCAGCTGCATGGCCCTTGAAAAAGACTAATTTCTGAGGGGATTTTTTGTATATTTATGTGTTGGAATGTGTTGGAAGGAGAAGTGCATAAGTGTAAAGATATAAACGTTATGTTTTTAATGAAGAATCTTTGTTTTATTGTTAAAAAAACATGTCTTTGAATATTTGAGCTAGTAAAATTAGGTTAGAGTATTGCTTATTAGGAAAATCTTAAATTCAGAAACACGGTGCGTAGGACCGGCGTCACCAAAGATGTAAGTCAAATTCACGTCACAAGTGGCGGGTTAATAAATCCGTATTCTCAATTCAACATTTGAATCGATTTCGGCACCGATTACCAAAAGAGGAAAGGTGCATTGACCTGATTTACTTATCAATTTACTTCGCGAATTTATATTATTCGAGAGTATGCTTCTAGTGTGAGAAGCGTAAAGAACGAAACTCGACCGACACGTGCACGCATCTTTAAGTTTATCGTTTTAAGTCAAGTTAACCAGGGGTGTAATTACGAGCCCAAAGGACTGAAGCGACATCCAACGTCTGGAAGACAACAATTTTAAGGGAATCCCTCCACTTATTATCCCCATTTCCTCCTTTAAAAAAGGCGCCGGAAGGACGATCACACGTGCCGGAGACGCGAGCAGCCCTAACAGATAATTGATTAGACCAGCCCTGTTTTAAAACTGGAAAATTTGATTTTCGTGAGATACGGTCCAAACACCGGTCTTGTCCGGGCTTATTTCGGTCAGACAACGTCACTTCCGATTGAAAAAAGATCTGAGTTACTCTCAAGTCGCGCCTAAAGAAGTTTTACTTCAAAGACAAGACAAGAAATAGAAGACTAAACAGATAAGACTTTTTCTTTGTTGAGGACGTAGTAGCACCTCGCGGTTAACTTAAGAAGAGGATCCTCTAAAATTGCTTTTCACATAACTTTCAAGATGTTGCTCCATAGTGTCGCCATTACATCCCCCTTTTACTTGCAGAGATTAGGGGTTCAGGTACTAACATTTTTTATCCTTTCGGCTTCTTTCCCTTTCCGCTCGTCTGACATTTTCATTGTAATGAAGCCTGGGATCATTCTTGATGTCATCATCATCAGTAGGGAAAGATGAGCCTTAGATCATTCTTGATGTCATCATCATCAGTAGGGAAAGATGATTCGTTCTGGCGCCACCGCCACCACTTTCGGTAACCTAACCTAACCTATGACACTCCCGGTCACCTTAGTCACTTCCGGTGACCTCGACGACTTCCGCCGCAGTCAGTCTCAGTCTCAGTCTTAACCTCCCGTAGCCTAACCCAACTAACCTAATGCTAACCCAACTAACCTAACACAATGAGATTAAAGCTGATTAAAAGCTGATTACCTTATTAAAAGTTGATTCAAGCTAATGAAAAGCTGATTAAATCTGATAAAAGTTGATCAAAAATATACCTCACACCCTTTTTAGCGTGGGGCAACATAGATCTCACACCCTGTTTAGCGTGTGGTTACATATACCTCACACTGATTTTCGTCGAGCTACATAGACCTCACACCCTGTTTAGCTTGGGGTTACATAGACCTTATAATCTTTTAATGTATTAAGGCTACAAAACTAATTAAAACTGATTAAGGCTGATTAAAAGCGGATTCAAAGTTGATTAAAGCTAATTAAAAGCTGTTTAAAAGCTGATACGGCCTAGCCCTCATCAATGGGTTAACGGTAGTTAGCTCGTCAATTGATGATTATGAGGGAATCATAACATTTCATGTGAAGGGCTGTAAGGTATTTACCTAAATGAAGATAAACTTCATAGTGGAGCCGTGTGAATATATGGGATATAATCCCTGAACTAATACTTCTATATCTGGCTACTATGTCCTTAAACCGTGTCTTTCACCGTTTATATTTACACCTAAGTTGTCCCAGTTTATTTGTTTCAACATGTACTGGAGGACAGTATTGAAAAGTTTTGGCGAGATGGTTTCACCCTGACGTGCGCCTCTGCCAATATTGAATTTGTCAATGTTGTCGTGGAGTCTGGAACATGCAGTAGCATTCTCATACATATTTTTGATAACTGTCGATAACCGACACAAGCTTGGATGTTCATCTGGAACGGTATGTTTTCGCAGAAGAATCAATCAATTGGAAAAGTTGCTGGGGCCAATACTTAGAAAGAAGCATCTCATTCATATGGATCGAAGATTTATTTATGATGTTCAAGGATTCAATGTAAATAGAAAAATCACGCCGAAGGAACTTTCAATCAAATCATTCGATATGAGCAATGTAGACACTTACTTATTCTAACCTAATCGACAGCTGATAAGGCAGACAAGTTGAAACAGGAAATTTTTATCAGTGCCAGACATCCGGTCACGTGATAGGAGCGGAAGGGGGTGTGGACCGGAAGTCGTTGAAGTCACCAGAAGTGGCCAAGGTCAAGGTCAAGATCACCTGAAGTGGTGGCGGTGGCGCCAGAACGAATCACCTTTCCCTACTATCATCATCATCATCAATCAGCTTATTGAAGTCCATTGCTGGACGTTAGTCTCCCTCAAGAGTTTCCACTGTCCTCGGTCTTGTGCTGTCTGCATCCAGTTGGTAATCATGCGTTTCCGCAGATAAACCGAAGTCATCGGTCTATGTAGTGGGGGACGCCTTCTATTTTTGAAGGATTCTGACCAAGGCTCCATCCAAGGATTTGTCTTGTCCATCGCAATGTGTCCCGCCCAGTTTCATTTTTGTACAGTGGTTCTCTCTACGGCGTCTGCAACTCCGGATCGTCTGCGGATTTTAGTATTTGGTATGCGATCCCTGAGAGAGATTCCCAGCATTGATCGTTCCACGCTAGTTGCGTAACTCGTGTGTTCTTTATTGTCCGTTTAGTCAGTGTTAGGGTTTCGGCTCCGTAGGTAAGGACTGGAAGGACACACTGGTTGAAAACCTTTCACTTTAGGCAGTAAGGCAACTCCTTGAACACTTCCCAAATGCAGCCCATGCGAGCGCTATTCTTTTCAAGAATTTGCAAGGTCTGATTATCTCTTCCAATGGAAATCTCGTGTCCGAGATATTTAGGATGTAATTTCTTCCACCCTGATACCGTCAATGTATATGCCCTCACCAAGCACAAGGTTTGTAATGATCTTGGTTTTGGGGAAATTTATTTTAAGTCCTACTTTCTTTGACTCTTCATTAAGATTTCTTAACATTGAGATGGCGTCATTCAATCGTTCGGCGATGAGGACTATATCGTCGGCAAATCTTAGGAGATTGAGTCTTTCGCCGTTTATATTTACACCTAAGTTGTCCCAGTTTATTTGTTTCAACATATACTGGAGGACAGTATTGAAAAGTTTTGGCGAGATGGTTTCACCCTGACGTGCGCCTCTTCCAATATTAAATTTGTCAATGTTGTCGTGGAGTCTGGAACATGCAGTAGCATTCTCATACATATTTTTGATAACTGTCGCGTATCGATAACCTATTCTGCAGTTTGATAGAGCCATCAGCATCTCGTGTTGGTCTGCTGAATCGAATGCTTTCTCATAATCTACGAAGGTAAGTACTAGAGGTTTATTGTACTCCACACATTTCTCAGTAAGGTTCTTCAAACCCTGGAGGTGGTCAGTCGTTCCGTAGCCTGCTCGAAAACCAGCCTGCAACAGCACGGCTGCGCGAACTCTCGATCCAATACAGGACTATGTTGCAAGGACGGTTGGTATAACCCCGGTTAGATTAGGTTCCCCTCCGCGGCAGATAAGTCAAGACAACATTCGCGCGGTAACGCGAACTCTCGATCCAATATAGGACAATGTGGCAAGGACGGTTGGTTTAACCCCGGTTAGATTAGGTTGCTCACCGCGAAGCGGGCTTGGATGGATACATTCTTGATGTATCTGCCCATAAATCCTACGACGAGATCATTTGTTCGACCATTGTTGATGGATATAGCGTCTGTTCGGTCTTATTTTTCCGTTTATCCCTTTCTGGTATTCACCTGTCACACTCAAAAACGGTATGCGCCGAGCTGTCTCTGAGTCCACAGTAAATACAGAGGCAATCTGTGGCTCTGCCGATGCTATGGAGAAAGTTCCTGAAACAGCCATGTCCGCTTAAAGGTGCTCACAGACCGGAGCGGAAGTTTCGCTGCCGCTACCGCTGCGATATCGCGGCGGACCAATTGATACGGCGGCTTATCTACATGTTCAAACCAACAAGCGCTATTTTCGGTGCTTGTTGGTCTGATCATAAACATAAGCCGCGGTATCAATCGGTCCGCCGCGATATCGGAGCGGTCGCGGCAACGAAACTTTCGCGCCGGTCTGTAAGATCTTTTAAACTTTCATTCCGCTTACAGTTTTTGGTATATTTAACAGCTAACCACCTGACATACGTCTCTCAGATCAAAAGTAGCAGTAATTTTCTTACCTGAGACGTATGGCAGGTGGTTAAGGGTTAATATAAGGGTTAATGTTAGTTATAGTAGATCGGAACTATTTTTCGCGCATGCGCATTGACCACATAAACCAACGTTCCTTGCCACATTGTCCTATATTGGATCGAGAGTTCGCGCTGCTGTTCGAATGTTGTCTTGATTTATCTGCCCGCTTCGCGGCGGGCAACCTAATCTAACCGAGGTTAAACTAACGGTCTTTGCCACATTGTCCTATATTAGATCGAGAGTTTGCGCTGCCGTCTTGATTTATGTGCCCGCTTCGCGGTGGGCAACCTAATCTAACCACGTCACTGGGGGTTTTCTGTCAATACCATTAGTTACAAATTGTGCCACGGAGGCTAGGTTACACCAACTACATATGAACCAAGTTTTCTTGTTGCCCAAAGCTCCACATCAGGGATTAGGATTCTGATCCAGAGGCCCTCACTGGATAGACTCCACTGGTTTTGCCAAGTCTGGTACATTCGGACCTTTTAGGTTAGGTTAGATTTAGTTAGATTTTAGTTTCCAAATAAACTTAAACAGAAGCAAGTGTGCGTTTGAGCTTAAGACGCTAACGATACACGAGAAGCACGTCGATATCGCAACGATCATGGAACCTAACAAAAAGCTGGTACAAAAGGGGAAATTGTACACCGACAACAGAACAGACGTAGCAATACAAAATATTAAGAACTCCAATCCTGTAAAACAGCATGGAGCAGGGGACGGCTTCGTTTGGATTGAGACAAGCAAACTCTGTTTTCTATGGATGTTAGATCTCCCCAAACGTGGAACTGAATATCTTGGAAAATCTAAGTAGAAGTGTGCGAAAACAAAGTTACACTAATATAGTTATTATGGGCGATTTTAACGCTAAATCACATGAATGGCGTTCACGAACTACATATACCAGAGGAATCATATTGACAGAATGAATGGCGCAGGAGGATTTCGTCGTACAAAATGTAGGGAATAAAGCGATCTTCGAACCTGGAGCAAGCACGTCAATCATTGATATCACCATAGCCAAGGAGCAAACTAAAACAAAAATCACAAACTGGATGGTACTCCAAGAGGGGAACATGAGCGACCATAAGTACATATACTATGAACTTGAGGATATCTCAAATGAGATACATACGGAAAGAATTAAACATAGTTGGTCGCTAAATACATTATGCGTTAAAAAATTCCTCAAACAACTTGGAAAGATGATTAAAAGAAAAGAAACCGACTCACCTGAAGTATTTGTTCTAAACATTAAAAAAGCTGACGAGATAGCCACTCTAAAAATGACGGGGAGGAGGAACCAAAAGGCGACAAACTGGTGGACTGAGTACATCGCAATCATACGTAGAAGCTGCCTTAAAGCAGAAGCATGAAGAAGAAGCATGACTAGAGCGAACAAAATGCTGTCAAGAAATGATTACGAGCATGCCAGGGAAGAGTACAAACAGACGAAAAAGGTGCTGAAACACGCCATTCTCAAGGCAAAAGATGTGCAATGTGCAAGACGTGCAAGATATGCAAGACGTGCAAGACTATGCGATGCCGTGGAAAATGATATATGGGGGAGTGGATACCACATTGTAATGAAGCGATTTAAAGTGTCCCAGAAGCCGCTTCTACTTGAACAGAAGAAGAAAGTTGTTGAATAACTTTTTCCCCAATATGAGGAAGACGACTGGTATCCGACAACGGAACACGCCCCAGCAAGAGAATTCACAGAGAAAGAGCTAGAAGAAGCTCTTAATAAAATTAAAACCAGAAAGGCACCGGAACCGGACCTGATCCTCCCAGAGGTATTAAAAATGGTCGCTGCAGAAAACCCAAAATATGTTCTTGGGGTCATGAACGCAAAACTGACCGAGGGAACGTTCTAGAAAGACTAGCTCTAATTGAGAAACCAAAAAAGGTAGAAGATGCTGAGATCAAATACCGCCCGATCTGCCTCCTGGACAGTGCGGGGAAGCTACTAGAACATCTTATCACCAGAAGAATAATCACGGAAATAAAAGAAAAAAAAGACATATCAAACGACAGTATGGTTTCAGAGAAGGACGTTCAACAATTCAAGCCGTGAAGAGAGTATGCGATATTGCAACAAACGAAATAAGGAAGACACTGAAAACCAGAAAGCTATGCGTCCTTGGCACGCTTGATATAAAGAATGCTTTCAACTCCGCCAACTGGAACTTAATAAAAAAGGAATTACCAGAAGGAAACATCTCAGCCAACCTGAGAAAGACCATAGGAAGCTACCTGACTGGCAGAAAGCTTGTGCTAGAAGACGGCGTTGCAATTCCAGTGACATGTTCTGTACCCCAAGGCTCTGTACTGGGCCCCCATCTCTGGAACTTGTTATACGACGGCATACTAGACCTAGATTTGCCCGACGGCATGGAAACAATTGCTTTCGCCGACGACCTGGCAGTGGTCTCTAGAGCTAAATCGAGAGAATATTTAATGTACAACACCAACGAGGCGATACATAGGATCTCCATATGGCTAAAAAAGATCAAACTTCAACTCACCACGGAAAAAACCGAAGCGGTGATGCTCTCTGGTAGAAAGAGGTACGGGGAGATAAAGTTCGAGGTGGGAGGTACAATAATACTACCAACCAACCACGTGAAATATCTTGGTGTCGTAATGGATAAGAGCCTCACCTTTGGCCATCACTTAACGAATGTTGTGTGAAAAAGCCCAAAGAGCGGCTCTGTCTCTTTCCAGACTCATTCCGCGTGAAAATGGGCCAGCCGAAAGGAAAAGAAGATTCTTTGCAACTGTAGCCCAGTCTATCATTCTTTATGCCGCCCCCGTGTGGATGGAGGCTTGTAGATACCAGAAATATAGACAAAAATTACTTCGCGTACAGAGAACTCTTGCAATCCGCATCTGCAGAAGTTACAGAACTGCCGCAACACAATCATTACTTGTCATAGGAACGATTTACTCGATTTACTCGCTAAAGAAATGGGAGAAACATTCGGCTTGAACCTGGAGCGGAGGAGGGAAGCTAGGGAAGATACCATGGAAGGGTGGCGAGAAAGTTGGGAAAGTACGGAAACAAGCCCGTGGACCCATAGGCTAATACCGCAAATTAAAGACTGGTACTCTAGGGAGCATGGAGAACTATCATTCCACCTCTCGCAAATGCTCACCGGCCATGCTTGCTTTGTGTACTACAAGAAGAGAATAGGGAAGAGCCAAACAGCAGAATGCACTTACTGTGGTGCTGAGGAAGACACAGCAAAGCACACGTTCTTCAGCTGCCTGCAGTGGAACGATGTACACAATCGAGCAGAATACCTAATTCGTAAAAAAACTAACTTTTTTCGAGAACTTAGTGCCCGAAATGTTGAGTAGCGAAGTAGGGTGAAATATAATTGAAAAAATGGTGCAATACATCCTATTAAAGAAAGTACTGGACGCGAGGGATAACGAATAACGAAAGATGCCAACGAATAGGGACTTATCTCCACCATGAAGTAATGCCGCAAGGCGATCCCGTGGTAGGGTGAATGGTTATTGAAGGAAAGAGGAGGTAATTTTTAGTGGGTAGGACCATCATGCCGGGTGAGTCCCACATTCCTCAGGGCATTTCTGTTCTGAGGGTCGTACGTCAAGGCATTTTCCCCCCTCTAAAAAAAAAAAGGTTAGATTTAGTTTAGGAAAACCTAATCTAACCGGGGTTAAAGCAACGGTCCTTGCCACATTGTCCTATATTGGATCGAGTGTTCGCGTTGCCGCGCGTATGTGGTCTTGATTTATCTGTTCGATATTGCCCGGTCTTGTCCAGTCTTGTCCGGTTTTATCAGACTTATGCTAATAAAATGGATTTTGGAATTTCTTTTTATTACTTATGCGGGATAATTACTATCTTGGCGCCCGTTTTTCAATGCGACAAAGGCTGTTTCTGTCAATTCAATTATTACCACATAACTTGGGTAACGCACGCAAATATTCAATAAAAATCGATAAGCTACATTAAGAAAAACAATTGAATAAATAAAATAAACACAATCAAAACCTTTAATTTTTTTTTCATTCCATCCATGGCTCTAGAGTCCGGGGTGGGTCTTGGACGCCTCCACAATTCTACATTAAGAAAAACAATTGAATAAATAAAATAAACACAATCAAAACCTTTAAATTTTTTTTTCATTCCATCCATGGCTCTACAATCCGGGGTGGGTCTTGGCCGCCTCAACAATTCTCCTCTATTCTCTCCGATCCTGAGTGGCTTCTTCCCAGTTGAGCACCCCCAGGGTTTGAAGGTCGCCATCGCCATCGAAACTTTGGGCGCCCCAGTGGTCTTTTGTTGTTAGGTTAGGTTTTTTACAAAATAAAAATTAAAGAAATCATTTTAAAATAAGTGTAAATTATGATACCAGAGACTGATTAGAGTTCTGATGACGAATTCATACCACCGGAGGAAATTGAAAAAGCAAATTCTTTATTTTTGATTTTTTTTGATGGCCCCTGGATCCCAAACTTGTAAGATACGTCCCCTCCCACGAGACCAAAAAATATTATCCGCAACTCCTGCGGTATTGTCAATAGCCCCCTCCAGCGAATGAGCCCACTCACTTCGTTCGCGTGCCCAATTTCGCTTTCATGAGCAATTGACAATTTCCCGTCCTTATTGCACAATATACTATTATCAACATGGTTATCAATATAGTTGTTTATCCGTAGATGCTTTCATTCAGTTTTTTGCTCCATGCTTACGTATATATTGATGAAGTAAAAGCTAATTAACACATATTTACGTATTCAATTAAAATATTCACGCTTGAATTCCACTTTCGATGAGTTTAATAATTGTAAATAAACCCATCGATCAGAATTGATGTTTGTTAACGCCGGCCTCAGCACAACTTTGTGTAAATATCATTAAATAATTTCCTTTCGTTATTTAAAATGTAAGTCAAATAGTCATCGAGAGTTGCTTTGATGCCTAAATAGAGCCCAAAGTATCCCCAATTACAACATATCCCCTGTTATTAGCCTCTTTGCATTGCTAATGAGCCTCTTCGAATCGCGGCCGAGATTAAAAACGCTGCGGTTCCGATTTTGCCTTTAATTTAAATGGAACAATGGCAACTTATTTTTTTAAACATTGTTACACACGGCTCCTTCTCTTTGAGAAGCCGTGCGGGCAACAGAAACGTAAAAAATTTTAATTATCTTCGAGATATAAAATGAAAGAGGAAATACTGAAAAAGCCAATTATTCTTTTGTGGCTTATTTTATTTTTACAATTAGCCATTTATACAGAAAATTATTACCAATTCATTTATGGCCGGAATAAAGTAAAAACGGGTTCTAAATAATGAGTTTCGTATTGCTTTTCATGTACTATACAGAATCATAAATTTTATTTATAAACTTGGATATTTAATATAAACTAAGTTTCTTTTAAATAGAAAAATATGGCAATGTATATTTCTCGTAATTTAAAAAAAAAATTAAAATTGTTCGTCTTCGCAAAAAAATAAATATGTTGTAGAATGAACATTTATTTTTTTTTTAATAATGCAATTTCAGTTAAGCTTAATAAGACAGTTATAATAATTTTCCAACTCGACAAACAAATTAGTTGTGACAGACAGTCCGCTCAAAATTTCTTAATGCAGAAACATACATTTGTAACGTCGGGACGTAGAGATTCGAGTTCGGAAATACAAACGCAAATGTGATGTAATCAAACAACGGTTTATTAGCTAAGTCACAGTTACTTTTATAATGTGAGGTTCTACCAAGGTCTACTAAGTAAATCCAGTGTAATCAAGTTCTAGTTAGGTGTTACTGCAAGCAAGCGCCTAGACGAACTCTCCTAACTTAGACGATGTAGCGGTTTATAAAAACTTGGAAACTCGGAGATCACTTGGCGTGCCTTACTGAGGGTGTGTACGTCTACCAAAACTGAGTCACCAACTTGGAGGACAGGGCTGGGCATTCGGTGTTGATCTGCGTACTTTTTCCGACGATCCTGTTGTTGCTCGTGGCCTTCTCGGGCTACTTTTAATGTATCTGCAACTCGTAGCAGGAGAGGTATGGCCTCGGCCGCGAAGTTTTTAGAGGTTACGATACTCCGAAGATCGTGTGTGACGTCGTCCACGGTGCGGAGTTCTCGCCCGCACATCAGGTAGGCGGGAGTAAATCTAGTGGCTTGACTGCGGGCGGTATTCATGGCAAATCTTATACAGTCGAGCTGATCCGGCCACGAGGGGTGGGGTTGATCACCGATTTGTATTGCTATTTGATTTTTGAGGTCCCTATTTCTCCGTTGCACAGGGTTGGCCTCAGGGTGATACACCGGGGTGCAGGAATGGGATATTCCTAGGCAAAAAGTAATTTGCATTAAGGCGCTGGTAAACTGAGTCCCATTATTGCTGATGATGCGACGCGGCAGTCCATACCGGAAGCCGATTTCTTCTATGATTGTCCACGCACAATTTTCGGCTGTAGCTTCGGTGGGGCTGAATAGTTCGATCCACCGGGTGGCGTAGTCCTGGATGATTAAAATCCATTTCTCGTCCCGTTTTGGAGGCCGGGAGAGGGCCGAATAAATCGACCGCTATCAACTCCAGTTGGTTTAGTACCGGAGTCTGGAACAGGCCCGCCGGCTTCATGTTGCTAGGCTTGTAGCGCTGACACTCCAGACCTGTCCGTAGATAATCAACGACGTATCGCCGCATCCTGGGCCAGTAATATCAGGCGGAAATACGGTGAAGTGTTTTCTCCACGCCGTAGTGTCCGGCGCTTGGGGCGTCATGATATTCACTCAGGATGCGGGGGCGGTCGTGGTTGGGAGCCACCAGCTGGGCCTCTTCGTTGTCCATCTCCTGGGAAAAACGGTATAGCACACCTTGGTTCAATATGTATCCTCGGGTGGTTCATTGCGGGGATACCTCGGGCTCGAGGGAAGTTAATTGTTCTAAGATGTGTTTTAACTCGGGGTCCCGGAGTTGTCCTTCCTGTAGCTCTTGCGGGCCGTGGACCGGGATGTCCACTTGTATGGTACACAGGGAGCAGGCGGCTGTGGGTACGTCCGTACAACAGGTGGGGGGTGGGGGTGCGGTTTCGAGAGAATAGGTCGGCTAGCGCATTGGCGCGTCCTGATGTGTGTTGAATCCCCAGGTTATATGGCTGCAGCTGTAGAGACCAGCGGGCTAGGCGTCCTGTTGGCGATTTTATTGACATCAGCCAGCGCAGGGGCTGGTGCTTCGTTTTTACAACAGCCGTGGTTTCTTTAATATAACCGCGAAACTTGTTGACGGCGTATACGATGGCTAGAGCCTCTCGCTCCGTGATTGTGTAGTCTCTTTAGGGACCGCTCAGTAGGCGGCTCGCATACTCGATCGGGTGCTGCTCCGATGGCGTGGGCGCTGGCATCGGTGCGTAGAAATTCTCGCTTTTGTGGTGTCCGCCGATACAGAGGCGCCGATATGGGGGTTGTTGCGGTGGTTTCGATTATGTGCTCGGCGAACGGCGTCGGCGGTCCGTTGCCCTGCTATAAGTCTTCATATTCGTCGAGCATGGTGTTGAAAGTGACGCGTTCTTCGGGGGTAAAGTCCGGGCCTTCCTACGGCCGGAGATGTAGGGAGGCCGCGCCGAAGAAAGTAGGTTCAACCTCCATCATGTCGTCGAGGAATAAATGCGATGTGGCGGCGATAGCGTCGATCCACATATATATTTGGCGGCACTAGAGGCGAGAAATACTTGCCAGTAGTTCGGTGTCTGATTTTCTTGTTGTGTTATCGGACTCGGAGGATCGTAGCCCCTTTCCATTTCCATAGGGGCCCTCGGGACTTCGTTTTTGCTGGAACTCTTGGTGGTCAGGGATGCAGTGCCCAACTCTCGGGGACGGTTTACGATTTCCTGTACCCCATCCTTGCTCGTAAATGAGAAAGAGAGTTCCGGTTGATCTCGGAAGTGGTACTTCCGTCCGGCCAGGTCTAAAACGATGCCCGCGTCCTCGATGAAGTCGGCCCCTAATAGAGTTTTCGAGGCAGAGTTAGCTGACAGGCAGACGAAGGTATTTGTGATGCGGCGGTTGTGGAGCATCACGGTGGTAGTTACTGTTGGCGCGCGCTTCGTTTTGTTGCTTCCATCCGCGAGTGTGGCGTCCACAATTTCCTGGTTTGTCACATGTTTTGTTTGTCTGAGTCGTTCAAATAAACTGACGCTGGCGACGCTTGCGCCGGCAGCGGTGTCGAGGAAGGCGGTTCCCTGAATTTCCGTGGTGACAGCGGGACGAGGCCTTGGACGCAGCTTGGGGGTGGTGTCCACCGAACAAAACCCCACGGTAGAGGCTCTGGGGTCACTGGTACCGGGAGTGCTATTGCATTTTGGACAATTTCGTCGGAACACACCAGGCGTATTGCATCCATAGCAACGAATATCGTTTATTCTTCTTCCGTTTTCTTGGACTCGACTCGTTGGGTTGGGCGGCTCGTTTTTTTGTTTTTTTCGGCATTCTTCGACCGTGTGGCCCAGGTTTCGGCAGTTGTCGCAGGGGGATCTCGTTTTTTTGTCGGTAGCTTCGGTTTTCACCTGCGCCGTTTTTTTTTTTCATGTTTTTATGTCATTTTTTCCATGGTGACCTTATCAGCGGCTCGGTCTTTCGTTAGTAAACTTTCGAAATTATCGATATCTTCCCGTTGCAGGCAATCTCTGGTTGTCGGTCTAAGAAGTCCAAAAATTATATCGAGTTGCCATTTATCTTCAAGTTTGTCGGTCAGCCTGGCGAATAGGTCCCTCTGAATTGTAACATATTTGTCCATTGGCATGTTTTCTGCTTGGGGGTTCGTGACGATTTCTTGGAAAATCCGGTAGTTTGGTTTCGCTGGGGCGTATGATTTTCTTATTAGGTTCATAGCTTCTTCCCAGGTCGCGGCTTGTTGCTTTATCCAATTCCACCATTGGTTGGCTTCTCCAACCAGTAGGAGCTGAAGTCCAACAAGAGCATTCTCGTCCGTGATGTTCTCTATTGTTTTGTAGATGGTGGTCGTCGTGATAAATTCTTCTACTTTATCGATAGACCTAGTGCCCTCAAATCGGGTGGTAGAGTGAGTAAAATTTCTGTTGTTTTCCGTTGGCGGGAGTTCGAAATTCCGCAGGAGTGCCTGCAATTGCTCCGCTGTAATTTGTACGGCGGCCATGTTTTGTAGTCGAGGGCTTCTTCTCAGCTGCCTGGTTATTCGGGCCGCACGTTTGGGCGCCAGTTGTAACGTCGGGACGTAGAGGTTAGGATTCGGAAATACAAACGCGAAGGTGATGTATTTACAAACAACGATTTATTAGCTAAGTCACAGTTACTTTTATAATGTGAGAATCTACCAAGGTCTACTAAGTCAAGCCAGGGTAGTCAAGTACTTGGTAGGTATTACTGCAAGCAAGCGCCTAAACAAACTCTCCTCCCTTGAGCGAGAGGTATGTGTGTCTCCCGCGACAGCGTGGACGGCTGTTGTAGGATTGTTTCCTTCTCAGCCTGTGGTTTGTGATGGTTTGTGTGGGTCCAGCAGGTGGCCTCCAACGGGCGGGTGGGCTCAGCAGAACATCTCGGGGCGTCGTTTGGAAATTGTGGCAGGGTTCAGGAGGTTGGAGTGGACAAGGCGATAGTAGTTTGCCAGGGAAAGTTTTGTTGTGTGGTTTTTTTTTTATTGGTTTTTTTGTGTGTTTTTTTTGTTTGTTTTTTTTTGTTTATTGTTTTTTTGTTGTTGTTTTTTTATCTTTTTTTTTTTGTTATCGGTCTTTTCAGGGAGGTTCATTGTTGGTTGTGATTATTGCTTGGGATTATATGAAGTTGTGAGGATCTCACCTAGGATTTCGCCTAGGATTGATTTTAAGTTGGGCGGAAGGGCTTCTTTGAAACGGGATAGTAGAACTAGATAGGGAATTGGGATTTTGTTCTTTGGGGATTTCCGGCGGATTGAAGCGGGCGGGGACTGGACGATGGATATTACGGGGGGTTCTTCTAAGACGATACGGGCAGCAAGTCGCTTTTGGAGATGGTGAAGGCGTGGTTCGTACAGGTCGAATTTGCAATTTTCAGCGAGGAGGGTACTGGGGTATGTGTAGTGTAAACGGTAAATTTTACGGATGCACGCTCTTTCAAAGGAATAGATCGGATTTAGGTCGGTATTGTCACAGATGGTGAGGGCGCAGTTTTGATAGTCGAGAATATGGCGGACGAACGTTTTGTACGTGAAGATAAGTGTGTCTGTTGAGCATCCCCCTAGGCGGGTGCTGAGACAGTATATGAGGTTGAGTCTGTTCCTCAGTTTTTGGAAACACTGTTTGATATTGGGGGCCGGGTTGAGAGTTTGGGTGAAGGTCGTTCCCAGGTAGGTTATGGAGGGTTGGAGACACAGAGGTTGGTTGTAGATTTTTATGGGGGGCTGTCTATCTACCCGCTTGGAGAGGTGGGGGTGCCGAAAGTGGATTAATTGTGACTTTTGATCCGGATTCGCCACCGGTTCATCCACTGTTCTAGCTTGGAAATGTATTTGTTCAGCGCGGATGCAGAGATGGAGGGGTTTCGGTGACAGGCCCAGACGACTGTGTCGTCCGCGTATTGTTGGATATGACAGTAAGGTACGGTGGGTGTTGGGATGTCGTGGCAGAATATGTTAAATAGAAAGGGGGACAGTGCAGAGCCCTGCGGGACTTCTGCTGTGGGTGTGAATGGTCGGGAAAGGGACTTGGCCAGTTTGACTTGGCACGGGCGGTCGGTAAGAAAGCTATTCACAAGCCGGACTATTGCTAGTGGGACTTGTAGAGAGTTTAGCTTCGCCACCAGGCCGTCGTGCCAAACGGTGTCGAAAGCGCGGTGTATGTCCAGGAAAAGAGCTATTGCAGAATCGCCGGAGCTTAGCGTGATGGAAAGATTTGACATTAGGTTTAGGATTGAGTGGTGGGTGGAGCGATTGTTCATAAAACCACTTTGGTGGTCGGGGATGATGTGGCGACTTTCGCAGAAGGCGCGGAGACGTTGGGATATTATTTTTTCGAACGTTTTTCCTATTGTACTAAGGAGGGAAATAGGGCGGTACGAGTCGACAAACTTCGGATTTTTTTGCGGTTTTGGGAACATGATTGTGTGTGCCTCTTTCCAAGCGCGTGGGAACGTGCCGGAAGAGATACAGGCGTTGTAGATGCTGGTCAAGTATTCGAGAGCTGCGTCTGGTAGGTGCTTAAGTGCGATCCATGGGATTTTGTCAGGGCCGGGAGCAGAGTTTTTGCGGGCGAGTGCGATTATATTTCGGACCTCTTCGGGGGTTATTGGGTGGATGGGGGGTTCGGCGTCGTTAGGGACCATTGGGGGAAACTCAGGTAGTGGCTTTAAATGAAGGCTTTGGGTCTGGGCTCTTGTTTTCGTGTGGAATTTGTCGTTGAATAGGGGGGAGTTTGATAGATGGACTTTTTCTAGGTGCGTTGCGAAAACTTGGGCTTTGTCTGGGTTGTTGGTGATTAGCACGTCGTCTACAGAGAGTGGGTGGTTGGGGCGGCGTGCACGGCCGGTCAGGATGTTGAGGGATTTCCAGAACTTGCTGCCGTCCATGGGGTTAAGTTTGGACGTCACGTCTATCCACGATTTCTCGCGATAGGCACGTAGTTTCAGTCTAACTAGTGCATTGAGACGGTACCAGGCGGATTTGACTAGGGGGTTGTGGGAATTTTTATATTGTCTGTATAGTTTTCGCTTCTGTTTAATAAGAGTCACAATTTCGGGGGGAATAGCAGGACGGGTCGTTGAGAGGGTGCGTACTGGGACGCATTCGTGGATTTGCAGTTGGAGAGTGCTCCTGAATCTTTCTATGGCGGATTCTAAATGGAATTTGGTGTTGATTGTTGGAGGATTGGTGAGGGCGAGGGAGAGGTTGTCGTCAAAAGCTTGCCAGTCGGCGTTTTTCCAGGACCGGATTGTCTTTGTCGTTGGTGCTGGGATTGGCGGGGTCAAGAATTCTGTTTCTGCGATTAAAGGCAAGTGGTCGCTGGTAACGGATGGGCCGATGAAGGCCGAGGGGGACAGGAGGTCTACAAGGTTGTCTGATATTATTATCTGGTCTATTATTGAGTTACCAATAGGGCTGAAAAAGGTATAATCCGTACATTCTAGGCGGACGAAGGGATGAGAGTCTAGGAGTGCGACTAGTTTTCGACCATTGTCTCCAAATATTATATTTCGGGCGTTTAGGTCGCCCAGTATTATGCATTTGTCAAAGGAGCTAAAATAGTCGAAGAGGTCTGCAGTGATCTCTTGTGGGGGTGGGAGATAGAGGGAGAAGACGTTGATAGACGTGTTTTTGTAGTTTACAACTATTCCAACAGCTTCAACGTCTTGCAGGTTGGGCGGGAGCGTCACTGTTCGGGCTGATATAGAGTTGTGGTGGGCGATTGCCACACCACCGCCTCGAGTTGGTCTGTCCTTTCGGACGAAGGTGTAGTTTTTTAGGTTAGGTTTGGATTTGGTATTGAAATATGTTTCTTGTAGGCCTAGGATGAGGATGTTTTCGGTGTCAATTAGGTGTTGTATCAGGTATTTTTTCGAGGCCCAGCCGTGGCAGTTTAACGTGGCTATGAAAGTCATTGTAATGTCGTGTCGTGGTGGAGGAGTGGAGCGCTACGAGGATTAAGAGGGGGTGGGTATATTGACTTCACGGTGTGTGGGAGTTGGGGGCGCGATAGGTAGTATGGAGAAGTGAACGGTGTGGCCATAGACCGAGGACTTTAGTGTCCGCTTGAAGATGCTGGAGACAAGCGGTTTGATTGTGGTTATGATATTGTCCCGTTTGTCGGGAAATAATGACAGGAGGGTGGTCGAAATGAATTTAATCATCCTGCTGGTGTCGTCGTCTGTGCCTGTGATGCTGTCGCAGGGAGGAGAGTTCTGCACCGCGCATTTAAGCGGGGCCGTCATCTCTGGAGTTAGGGGGCGGTCGGGCGGTTCGGGCATTGGGGGGAATTGGAAGGGTGAGGGCCGGCACAGTTAGTGCAGCGGATTTCGGTCGTGTTTGGACAGGATGAGGTCGCGTGTGGGCCGGCGCAGAGTGCGCACGTGATGGGCTCAGTGCATGGGGAATTGGTGTCATGGAATTTCATGCACCCTTTGCACTGGAGCGGTTGGGGCGGAGAGGGATTGGACAGCTCGACATAGTGTCGGTGTCCGAAGATGGTTAGGCCGTTGGCCAGGAGATTGTCTAGAGTGTCCGTAGAGTGAGTCAACACTCTGATTAATTTAGTCGGCTGGTTTGTTGCTCTGGAGGTAATCCTCCAGGCTCGTGCAGCTTGGAGGTTACGGGAGCGAATTGCGTCGAGGACTTCGTCAGGGGTTGTGTCCTCCGTTACGCCGCGAACAACGCAGGACATTGAAGGTCCGCGAGGTTGGGGGCGGCGGCTGGTTGGGGAGGGCATGGGGCCGGAGGTTATTGGGACAGGTTCACCGATTAAGTTCCTGATTTTTTTAGTTCGGTGTAAACTTCTGGGTCTGTCGACTTGAATGTGGCGGCGTCGTCGTAGATATTCACCGTAGAGTAATGGAAATCACTCATCTGTTTGGCGATGTTGTGGAGGGATCTATAGGTTCTAAGGGCTGGAGGTAGTTTGACGGTCGCGGAGTATAATGATGTTTTGCGGGAATTAGGGTAATTTGAGCGACTTACTGCGGGTATATGGTTTGGGTTGGCGGCGGCCGGGTTGAGGGACGGCATCGATAGTCCTTGGTAATTGGCAGCTGGAGGCGGTGGAGGTTGTTCCTGTTGGTTCTCTTGTTGGGGTCCTGGATCCCATCTTGGTTAGTGTGGAAGCGCTGTCGGTGACGGGTGACAGCGGCGGCGCTGGCACGGCCTTTGTAGAGGGTGGCTGTCTGGCAGATGCGGCGTTGGACGTCTGGCGGGTTGTCCTTGTTGCAGCGGTGGTTAGCTGGTTTTTCGGCATCTCGGCATTGGCACGTCTTGCTCGGTCGAAGGTGACCGAACGATTGCTCCTCCCTTGGACGATGTAGCGGTTTATATACCGTAGGGTTGTTTACACAACGGCCGATTACAGCCAGGGTGGTGGAACTCGAGAAGGGGTGGACCAATAGGGTGCGACCGGGACGGGCAGCGCTCCGAGGGGGTACTCGCGGGGTGCTCTGGTACTATTTCCGCTACACATTTCATTTAATTATATTACAACTCAACTGGTTACGCAAAATTGAAATACTTTTCACTATATACCTTCATGTAGATAACATACGTGCTCCTATAAAAGCAATTCAACATATTGATATAAGCGTTGGATCTAAATGGAATTTCTGTAATAGAAATATATCCAATTGCGATACGTATAAGAGACATTTCCATTTCTGTTTTCTATTCATGATTTGGTATAAAAAGTATTCCTACAATTATTATTGATGACGCATAAAATAATTATTTCGGGGGGAATAAAGTTAACACTTTATGTACAAAAGTTTATATTAACAATTAATTTAAATATGTTTTTGCACGTTGGTTACGGTAGTTGTTAATTATTAAGGGTACTTTAAAAGTACGTAATGCTGACACTTCCATATGTGCGAAGTAAAGCAATTAAATAGAGCGTCTTTCAGATGTGATTAATTTAATGTACGACCACTATTGTAAATGCCCATTATTGTACAGTTCGTGGACTATGTAAATACATCATAACACACACGTATGTAACGCGATTAAGGATAAGTTATGATTTATAACGCACCCTTGCGTTTGGTTTGAGATTCGTTGATTGGTTGAGAGCTACCACTTGCTCAAACGTTCAGCGCCCCATGTGCCACAATTCAAAGCAACGGAAGTTGGCATTGCGTACATTGGGTTGCCTATATCTATATGCACTCTTATTCCAGTTTAACCCAAATAAGTACTAAATCATAAGGTATGTAACCATTAAGAATGTATTTCTTTTCATTTCTATCTTTCTTTTTATTTCTATAAGTTAAATAATGTCAAGTAACAGTTATATATGAAAATACAACTGTTTGTTTATTATAATGTTGACTAATATACCTAACTGTGTTAGCAGCCTGAAAGGTGGCGCTGATCGTACCACGGGTGTAAAATTATCGTACTTTTGCAATAATTATCGTACATTTCCAAATATTAAACGATAAACGTTCCTTGCTAATAGAGGATGGCAAATAATTTTAAATAATTTTTTGTTAGGACCGTATCTCACGAAAATCAATTTTTGTTAATTTTAAACGGGCTGGTCTGATCACTTACCTTTTAGGGTTGCTCGCGTCTCCGCTCCGTGTGGACCGTCCTTCCGTCGCCTATTTCAAGGGATGGAAATAAGGATAATAGATGGAGGAATTCCCTTAAAATGGTTGTCTTCCAGACCTTTGTGGTCGCGACAGCCCTTTAGCTCGTGATGATATATTTATTATTATTTGGATTTTTTTCCTTTTCCTTTCCCCTTATTAACTGGAAGCTAAAACTGCGTTCAAAGATTGCCCTGGGTTTGCGCTTCAACCCGTGTCTTTTCGCTTCCAACACTCGAAGCATACTACCGGAAATATATAAATTCGCGGCGTAAATAATAAAATCGCGAGATTTCGGCCCAGGTCGATACACCTTTCTCCTTCTTTAAATCGATGCCGAAATCTATTTAAATTTCGAATTTAAATATAAATCTATATTATAATTCGAAATTTAAATCGATTTTGGCATCGATTTAAAGAAGGGGAAAGGTGTATAGACCTGGGCCGAAATCTCGCCATTTTATTATTTACGCCGCGAATTTATATATTTCCTTAAAATTGGCGCGGACAATTTTAGTTTGCTAGAACTTCGCTCACAGCTTGCGAATGTAGTGGGAAGCGTAGAGTAAACTCGCAGAGCAATGCAAATATTAGGAAAGGCATCCGCAAATCATGCGCATGGATCTGTTGCAAGAGATAGAAACCGTTAGCCTTTTCTATATCACCAAATAAAAGTAGAACTTGATCTTTAAAAACGTAGAGTTCTTGGCAGAATTCAACGGCGTTTAAATCTCGCTCGTATTCTCGAAGCTGATCTGCCCTATGCTTTTGCAGTTCTTCCGTTGACATATTCAAAATTTCAGAACGATTGAGAAATGCAAAGAATCAAAAGTTTTTTTTAATTTCTGATATGATTTGATCAAATACCATAATTATTTCTGGGGTTAAAGTGTTCGTAATTCGTGATCGCACATCTCATCAAATTGTTTTTTGCATTTCGAAATTCGTTTATTTGGCAGAATCAGCTCAACGCCATTGTTTTCAGCAACTTCTCTAGCCTCTTTTATCCAATATTCAATTGAATTTTGTCTCAATTTTTGCAAAGTTTTGAGCAGGCCATCTATTAAAGCGATTATCTTGTTGAATTTCGAAATTTACTCGTTTCATTTCGCAAAGAATATTTACCCAAATCGTCAAATTCAAAATAAATTTAAAATTATTTATAGCAATTGAGAGATAACTTGCGTGGCGCTTAGCTTCCGAAACACGAGAAGTTTGCTTAACTTCTTCCAAGGCTTCCACTAATTTTGGCAAATTGTTTAACAGAGCATTCACAGCAACTAGGGTTTTTCGGGTCCGAGTACCCGGACCCGGACTCGACGAGTCCAAGGGTAAATACCCGGACCCGATCTAAGACTCGACGAGTCTCGGGTCTTGAATGCTTGGGATTGTACACCGTGTCGTAAAGAAGATGGACGATTTAGCATTAAGGCCGATTCTCATATACGCGACACTAGTTGCGCGGCATCCCTTGTCAAATAATGTTTACATTGTTTTAAATGGGCACTTTCTCACTATGGCTACGCGACAGCTGCGCGACGTGCCTATTTAAAACATTGTAATAATTATTTGACAGTAGATGTCGCGTAGCTAGTGTCGCGTATATGAGAATCGGCCTTTATACTTGATGAATGGACGAGTATGAAAATTCAAACATATCTAAATATCAATTTGCATGCAATTGACTCTGAAGTGTGTAATCTGGGTTTATTGAGAATTTTCAACTAATGTACTGTTATACAATTATAGTTGAAAAAGTATAACAACACCTAAACACAATTAACATAAATTTATAAAAATATATAGTTGTTTCAACCGGCGACTGTGCAAGTGTAATGATGAAATTTGGACGAGAATTTTCTAGTCTTTATAATTTCTGTTTGAATCACACTATACACACTTATCTGTTTGTGATGTAGTATAAAAAATGAAAAATATTACCGGCTTGCAAGATGAAGATGACCATGGTCAATATTAGGGCTCTCCAACCTTTTTCTAGTGGCGATCTACTTTTTGGTATATATTGTTGCCAAGATCAACCAAAACGCGTAACGAGTGTCTGGGGTCATGGAGTGCACTCCCATGGGGGACAAAATTTTGAGAAAATGCATAACGTATTGCCATTTAAAAGCTGGTTTTCTTGTAAAAATAACCTAATACGAAAATCGGAATTAATTTTTGTATGTAGATTCTTATTCTGCTACTTTTATAAATATATTGCTGTCACTTATCTCACTTTAGCAAACATGAGCGATTGCGTTGGCGGTTAGTTCTCGCGCGTTTTATAGTTTTGATTGTTTGAGTGTTAAGGTGGCCCTAAATTTATGAAAGGAAGAATCTATGATATAATGTTTATTCATTAAACATTTCAACAGGAATAAAAAGTATTGAAATTTATATATCTGATATAAAATAACAAAATTAGAAATATAGCAAATACTTAATTCGAGTAAATACTAAGACAAGATGCCAAATACGTCGAGCCAAAGCAAAACTTCAATTTTTGTGCCGCATTTGTCAAGATTGGGTATTTCTCTTATCTTAATCCAAAGATTGTATTGGGAAAGTTTGTTTATTTCCAATTCTAGTTTATCCTGATTTGCTCCAAATATTGTAGATATTTGACTTGCAATTTTTCTTTAATGTTGATATCTTTTTGAAACACATTTGAAAAAAACAGTGCAATATTTACAATCGTACCAAAATCTTCAAATCTTGTCTGAAATTGTTTTTCGACAACTTAAATTTCGAGAATTATTTTAGGGATGAATTGTGTAATGTTTCTTGCTCATCGGCATTCAACGGAAGCTGTCGTACTTGTCGTACTGGTGGGGATGCGGCCGACTTGAGGTCCATGTAGCCACATTTGAACGTAGGCTAGCGAGAAGCATTTTTTAATTTTTACTTTATATTTATAAAGATCGACTCAAAAACACTCCGCGATCGACCGGTAGATTGCGATTGACTGGTTGGACAGCCCTGGTCTAGATGGTATTGATGACGATCAAGATGAAACCTATTATTCTGACGTCTATGATGTCGAAGAATACAGACAAGTTGAATTAACTTTAGACAATTTAGAAGGAAATTCATTCATTTGCCTTCCGCTCTGAGCCTCTTGTGGAGTTTTCTTTTATTTGCTTATTTACTATAACATTCTCCAAATCCCTTGTTTATCTAAATCCCACTTAATCGGCAAGTTCGTACAGTATCGCTTGCTTTACCATATGCGTGAACATGAAAATTCCTTTCGTGTTTTTGTTTAAATTGCGAGACAGATTAGACCCCGACGCGGACGCGAAAAATCGGACTCGGACTCTACTCGGACTCGCCGAGTCTAAAAAGACCGGGTATTTCCAAACCCTAACAGCAACATGTATTGCCGAACATCTCGTCTGGCTGCTTCCTTTTAAATTTTAATATCTTATTTCATAATATCCCACCGAGCAGTGGAGCCGACAAAAATGCAATATACTTTTTGAATTAGTACAAATAGGTTTATAGCTTCTTGGCATGATGCGGTAGAATGTACACCTACAAGATTTAAGGAGTGAACCAAGCAGGGTACGAAGTCGGCCAGCTCATTCCTTTCGGCAATCCTGGCTTGTACTCCTTCATAGATGCTAACCATTTTGGACCCATTATCATAAGATTGGCCAGTAGATTTAAATTTTGTTTATAAAAAATAAGATGATAATTAAAATACCTTGAAAACTATTGAGCAGTTTATCCAGACAAATTAGTATGTCGTCTGACTCTAGATTTGTTTTCCATTCCAATCTAATCGGGACCTTAGTTTTCTAACCGGCCACCTTCATAAAAAAAAATTACGAAAAAAAAATTCCAAAAAAATTTCATCATTTCGTTCGAAAAATATGTGCTTTTTCGAATTTTTTCGAAAACAGTAAAGAGCAGCAAAATCATTTTGGTCACACAGAAACTACACGACAAGACGAACAAGTCGATGTATAAATTGTCCGGAAATATTCAATAATTCGTCGATAAATTTCAAACTGAAATTTACCCGATTCTCGATTTGCTACGTAGATATGTCAGAAACGGTAGCAGATAATTAAAAACCGCGGCATCGTGTTCAGAAGGTCATTTTCCTATGGACACACTAAGATTGTCTGCGGGAATTTCACGACTTTACGACATATCCACTAGAGCGCCGAAATTTCATAAAAATTTCTTCAATTTTTGCAGGCGAAAGTGAACCGAAAGAGCTAGGGAAACACAATTTGCATATCTGTAATCAGCAGCAAAAGTGCTTTCAGAAACCTTTTTAAATTTTGCTTTGACTCAAAAAATAACGATTTTGAAAAAATCGATTTTCTCGTATTTCGTCGTTTCCGCGGTCTAGACTTCCCGACTCGATGGTATTTCTTAACTGAAAGCTTCCTAGAGAATGAACGTTTATATACGTTTTCCGACTAATTTTGGGACGCTGAATCGATTGCTGAAGTCTCTGTGGTGAGCCGTTCAAAAGTTATGACAGCGTAAAATGAGTAGGAAATGTGTGATTGTGTACAGCGATAAAAAATATAAAATTTGTTTATTTGTTACCTTTAGACCGAAATAAACTGGAAAACCGTTTTCAGCACTTCGATTTCCTTCGTGTAACCAAAAAAAATCACGAAAAAAATTTGCAAAAAAATTTTCGACAAAAATTTTCCATCATTTCGTTCGAAAAATACATGCTTTTTCGGTTTTTTTCGATTTTTTCGAAAACGGTAAAGAGCAGCAAAATCATTTTGGACACACAGAAACTACACGACAAGGCGAATAAGTCGATGTGTAAATTGTCCGGAAATATTCAATAATTCGTCGATAAATTTCAAACTGAAATTTACCCGATTCTCGATTTGCTAAGTAGATATCTCGGAAACGGTTGCAGATAATTAGAAACGGATTTCGGAATCGTTTTCACAAGGTCATTTTCCTTTAGGTACACTAAGATTCTCCGCGCGAAATTCACAACTTTCTGAGATCTCCACTAGAGCGCCGAAATTTCATCAAAATTTCTTCAGTTTTTGCAGGCGAAAGTGAACCGAAGGAGCTAGCTATATATAATTTGCATATCTGTAATCAGCAGCAAAAGTGCTTTCAGAAACGTTTTTAAATTTTGCTGTGACTCAAAAAATAACAATTTTTAAAAAATCGATTTTTTCGCATGTCGTCGTTTCCGCGGTCTAGACTTCCCGAGTCGATGGTATTTCTTAACTGAGAGTTTCCCAGGGAATATTATATACGTTCTCCGACTAATTTTGGGATGCTGAATCGATTGGTAAAGACTAGAAGTCTCTGTGGTTAGCGGGTCAAAAGTTATGACAGCGTCAAATCAGTAGGAAATGTGTGATTGTGTACAGCGAAAAAAAATTTAAAATTTGTTTATTTGTAACTTAAGAGCAAATTAAACTGGAAAATCGTTTTCAGCACTTCGATTTCCTTTGCATAATCGAAAAAAAATTACGAAAAAAATTAGCAAAAAAAATTTCGACAAAAATTTTCCATAATTTCGTTCGAAAAATACATGTTTTTTCGTTTTTTTTTTTCGATTTTTTCGAAAACGGTAAAGAGCAGCGAAATCAATTTGGGCACACAGAAACTACACGACAAGACGAACAAGCCAATGTATAAATTGTCCGGAAATATTTAATAATTCGTCGATAAATTTCAAACTGAAATTTTACCGATTCTCGATTTGCTAAGTACCTATCTCGGAAACGATTGCAGATAATTAAAAACGGATTACGGCATCGTTTTCAGAAGGTAATTTTCCTATAGACACACTAATATTGTCCGCGGGAAATGCACGACTTTCCGAGATCTCCACTAGAGCGCCGAAATTTCATAAAAATTTCTTCAATTTTTGCAGGCGAAAGTGAACCGAAAGAGCTAGGGAAACACAATTTGTATATCTGTAATCAGCAGCAAAAATGCTTTCAGAAACGTTTTTAAATTTTGCTGTGACTTAAAACATAACGATTTTGAGAAAATTGATTTTCTCGCATTTCGTCCTTTTCGCGGTCTAGACTTCCCGAGTCGATGGTATTTCTTAACTGAAAGCTTCCGATTGAATATTATTTACGTTTTCCGACTAATTTTTGGACTCTGAATCGATTGGTGAAGACTAGAAGTCTCTGTGGCAAGGGGTTCAAAAGTTATGATAGCGTCAAATCAGTAGAAAATGTGTGATTGTGTAGGGCGAAAAAA
The DNA here is from genome assembly GCA_944588485.1 of Phosphuga atrata. Taxonomy (NCBI): domain Eukaryota; kingdom Metazoa; phylum Arthropoda; class Insecta; order Coleoptera; family Silphidae; genus Phosphuga; species Phosphuga atrata. Next base: position 5,109,291 of record OX155900.1, read on the forward strand.
AAATATAAAATTTGTTTATTTGTAACTTTAGAGCGAAATAAACTGGAAAACCGTTTTCAGCACTTCGATTTCCTTTGTGTAACCGAAAAAAAATTAAGAAAAAAATTAGCAAAAAAATTTTCGACAAAAATTTTCCATCATTTCGTTCAGAAGAAACATGCTCTTTCAGTTTTTTTCGAGAACGGTAAAGAGCGGCAAAATCATTTTAGCACACAGAAACTACACGACAAGACGAACAATTCGATGTGTAAGTTGTCCGGAAATATTCAATAATTCGTCGATAAATTTCAAACTGAAATTTACCCGATTCTCGATTTGCTAAGTAGATATCTCGGAAACGGTTGCAGTTAATTAAAAATGGATTGCAGCATAGTTTTCAGAAGGTCTTTTTCCTATGGACGCACTAAGATTGTCTTCGGAAATTCACGACTTTCTGAGACCTCCACTAAAGCGCCCCAATTTTCTTAAAAACTTCTTCGACTTCTACTTCGAAAGTGAACCGAAAGAGCTAGCGAAATATAATTTGCAGAACTGTAGCCAGCAGCAAAAATGCTTTCAGAAACTTTTTTATTTTTGTTGTGACTCAAAAAATAAAGATTTGGAAAAATTCGAGTCTCTGTGGTGAGCCGTTAAAAAGTTATGACAGCGTGAAATCAGTCGGAAATGCGAGATGGTGTAGAGCGAACAATTATATAAAACTTGTTTATTTGTAAAGAATTTTAAGTTTGGATGTCCAAGAAGCTTTGAAATTGTTGAAAATTGTGTTGCGTTTTACCACTGTTCCTGAGCTTTTTCAAATTCAATTTATTTTTTTTTCAGCAATTTCAGCAATTTTTTACAAATATTTGAAAATCTTATATGCAAAAATTCATTTTGTTTAATGAAAAACACATTTTTTTTCGATATTTAAATATTATCGTACATATCCTACATTATATAAATATTACGTATGATAGACAGTCGCTATCGCGCATCGTACGGTAGCACAAAGTTATCGTACAATTACGATAATTATCGTACGGATGGCAACACCAGTACCTAATAAGAAATACATTTGTTACATGAAATATATTTTTCTTATTAAACAGAAACAAATTAGTGTGGTCGTAGATAAAGTATAGTACATAACTCGAGTTGTAAGGCAATTACGTACTCGCGGAATTAAGCACTCCCCGTTACGCAGGTCGTGCAAAACTGTTCCGCTCGTGCGTAATATGCTTCTTATGACTCTTGTTACGTAATCTACTATTATTTGCATGTAGGAAATAATACATGTAGATAAAATAATGCCTTGTCGCCTCTGATAAACATGTAGGTTATTTCCCGTTTGAATTTTATGGAAGCACAAATTAGTGATTGTTATGAGCAGTGTATTATATAGACTGAATAACCGCATGTATGATATGTCAATACCTGTCAATTAAAATAAACTAAATTTGACTAAAAATATCGAATTTCTAAATATTTTTGAAATATTTTGCGTGTGCGTGCGCGAGATAATGAAAATTCGATTGAATAATTTGCTTTCGGTGATTGGTGTGTGACATGTTAATTAACACAATGCATGCTTATTCCGTTTTACAGGTAAAATTGAACCGTGGGAAATAATAAATTCGGTAAGCTGATTAGCATTGAGTGTAAGGGAGTGAGATTCAGTTCCCCATTCCAGCGCAATCGAGAGCTAATCCGAGTGAACTGCTCAAGCAGATACTGCTCTAAATAATAGCGCTCTTTAATGCGAGAAGAGATAGCAGTCATATTTATATTCAAAGTTAATTTAGTTATGAAATTTATTCCGTTCTTAAGGCAAAATGCATTTTCAGCTACTCACAAAAATAATTATATAGATGTAATTTAACTGATTTGAACGCATTTTTTTGACTTTATACTTTTCAGACCCCATTAATCTAAAAAAACGACTATACTTACCGAAATAACCGGCCGAGAAAGCTTCCGAATAAATTAAATATTATATTTACGGAGATTAAGTAATAATTTGCAAAATGTTTTGCATCGTGAAGGCAAATCTAATAGTCAGATTATTTTCGGATTTTACGGAATTAATTTTAACACAAGAGAAAATACTAGCTTTTTAATAAGCAGCTTAAAATACAGAAAAAAACATAAATCATAAACTGATTTTATTTGTTTTTTTTTTAATGGAATACTTTACATTTAATATCAGTGTTGTGTATTCAAAGAACAAAAACCAGTTTGTTTAACAATGTTTTAATTGAATAAGCAATAACCTCGTTTGTGTTACAGCCGAGTGTTGATGCTAACGTATTTCCGATTTGCAACGAATCGGCGTTTCCCATTTCTTGGGTTCAGCATCTAATCAAAGTATCCCTCCGTAATAAGTATCAACAGTGATGCTCTAGCAAAATAGCAAACGAATTTGTGCACAGGACTATTCTTATCGCATCAGATAAGCGGAAAACTCGTGTGCTAATATTGGTGGGTTTTACTCTCCTTTTAACCCAATTACAATAAAGTTAAATCCTATCTTAGTTATATTCTATGACCCAATTACTGTATAGTTATAACCTTATATAATTATATTGGGATATATGCAGTTTATATATAAACTCTATATATCTTCTTATTCGCCTTCCTAGCGTTTGTTCCGCCTGGTGGCAGGGTCCGCTGTGAGGATTCGTCTCCATTTCTTTCGATCTTGAGCCATATCTGGGCATAGATGTGCAGTCTTCGAGTCATTATGGATCGTATCAGCCCACCTCTGCCTTGGTCGTCCCTTGGGTCTCTTTCCCGTGACTTCTAGAGTATATGCTGACTTAGCTATTGTGTCTTTTTTTGCACGCAGCACAAGGCTAAACCTGCGTTAACGGCCTTCCCGCATTTTCTGATGGATCGGCGCCACTCCGAAATGTTTCCGTATATCATCATTGGTAGCATGATCCATTCAAGTGACGCCGCCTGTCCACCTAAGCATCCTTGTCTCCATAACGCTTCCGCCTCTTTTATAGCGGGCCAACACTCGGTACCACAGAGTCCGACTGGATGGATAACAGTGCGGTAGATCTTGGATTTAAGGTGGTCTTTCATCCGGCGATCGCAGGTGACACCTGTGGTCACCTGCCATTTCAACCAAGATGCCTGCCTCCTTGCGTTGACCTCATCAATGATTTTTCCATTGTCAGAGACAGGAGATCCAAGATATTTGAATTTTTTTAAACGAGGGAGATCTTCTCCATCAACGCTGATGGTCCCAACTTCTTGAGTCATATACTCCGTCTTCCTTTTATTGAGTCGCAAGCCATATTCAGCTAGTCGGTCACTCCACATTTGGTCACTCCAGTTTTCTGTTGGCTGTTAACATGACATGATCAGCATACAGAAGCGTCCATGTGCTTGGCTTGTGCAGGTTTGATGTGACAGTATCCATTACAAGAATGAACAGCAGAGGCGACAAGGCAGAGCCCTGGCGGACCCCTATCCCATGATGTTGAAATCATTGGTTGCTCCTGCAGCAGCTTGAACATAACTCGTCGTTTCTTTGTAGAGAAGCTGCACCCAGTTAACAAGATATTCTGGAATTATGTTATCTCGGAGCGCCAACCAGATTACATCATGAGAGACCCGATCGAAGGCCTTCTTCAGGTCCAGAAAAGCGAGATGCAGTGGCTTATTCTTTTGACAATGCTTCTCGACTAGCAGTTTTTCACAAACCCGGCTTGGTACATTGTGAGTTTTGCTATCTTGCGAAAGCTTTTGTCGAGAATGCGTTCGAAGATCTTCATCGCGTGGCTCAGAAATCTGATTGGGCGATAATTTGATAACACTCAGCAGGGCTACCTTTCTTCTTGAAGATTGAGGTAGTGCTCCGCTGCCAGTCTGTTGGTACCCTACCTTGTTTGATGAACTGGTTGATCATCCCATTGTTGAGAGCGCCAAAACTCTGCTAGAATTTCATCAGGGCCGGTGGCTTTCCCCAGTTTCATATCTTTCAGAACAGCCTCAACTTCGGCGATCTGGACTTCCTTTATTGGTCCTTCAACAGGATAGGTGGGTGGAATTGATATTTCGGCGATCTCTGCTCCGCTGCCAGTCTGTTGGTATCCGAACCTTGTTTGACAATCTTGTTGAAAAACTGCGTTAACCATCTTTTGATCGTCAAAACTCTGCTGGAATTTCATCAGGGCCGATGGCTGTCCCCAGTTTTATACCTTTCAAAACAGCCTCAACTTCGTCGATCTCGACTTCCTTTATTGGTCCTTCAACAGGATAGGTGGGTGGAATTGGTATTTCGGCGATCTCTGCTCCGCTGCCAGTCTGTTGGTATCCGAAGCTTGTTTGATGATCTTGTTGAAAAACTGCGTTAACCATCTTGGGATCGTCAAAACTCTGTTGGAATTTAGTTTCATATCTTTCAGAACAGCCTCAACTTCGGCGATCTCAACATCCTTTATTGGTCCTTTAACAGGATAGTTGGGTGGATGGGGAAATTACTCGGTCGACATTTTCTCGAAGTAGCTCCGCCAGCGTTCTCTCGCCTTCTCCCAGTCGACCGCAGTTCACCTGTTTCGTTATTGATGCCATAAAAGCGTTGGATGACTTCCGTTTTGCGGTGCCTTGATTTGCCCAGACGGTAGATGTCACGTTCGCCTTCACGAGTGTCAAGTTTTGGGTAGAGGTCAGCGTACAGATCTGCTTTTGTTGCAGCAACTACCTTGTTCGCCTCACTATTTGCAGCTTTATAGGCATTCCAACGAGATGGTGTTTTATCCTCGAGGAATTCATGGTATGGTTGTTCCTTCATGCGTACTGCCTCTTTAACGTCATTTTCCAAAGCCACGAAGGATTTATCTATTCTTTGTCGACCCGGTTTCGTTGATCCGAGCATTGAACGTGCGGCTCATGAGTGGCATCTTTCAATCGAGTTCTTCCACTGTGGTGACAGGAGCTCTCTTCCACTGTGGTGACAGGAGGTACTGTGATTTTTGCAAGAACCTTGGCCTCGTTCTCCTTGAATCGTCACTACTTGATTATTTTTGGTCCATTTCTGACTAAGTATCCGGTTCTTGGAGGATTTATCCGCAGTTTACAGATGACTGGTCGATGTTGTGTGGCAACAGTTTCATATGGAATAACTTTCGTATCTAACACATCTTGAATCTTCTGGCTTCTGACAAAGACATAGTCCATCTGGGTTGCATTTGAGGCACTGTAGAATATGATTAGGTGGGTATCATGTTTCTTGAACCAAGTGTTCGTAATTACCAAATCGTGGGATTCTGCTAAATCAAGGATTCGTTGGTCATCATCATTTTTCTCTCCACAACCATGTCCACTATGGGCTGCGTGGCCTTTCCTTTGTCCATTATGACCATTCAGATCGCCAGCAACGATGAGGCACTTCAGAAGTCTTCTCATCAATCAGAGCCCAAAAGGCATCTTTAGTTTCTGTGCTTAGGCCGGTTTGTGGAGCGTGGGCACTGAATAAGTGAATTTTTCTTCCATTTGCAACGTACACAATCTTCATAAGACGATCGTTATATCGTTGCACCTCAGAAACAGAACCATTAAATTTGGTTGATGTGATGATGCCGACGCCGCTGTATATCAGTTTGTAACCACAGCCAATGTCATAAGATTTTTGTCCGCTCCATTTTGTTTCTTGTACTGCACAGATGTCAATGTGCCTCTTCTTAAGTGCTTTAGCTAGTTCGCTGTGGCGAGCAGACATAGTCTCGACGTTCAACGATGAGAGACAGAAAGTGGGGCCTCGCTTGTTTAGCCGTCTCCGCCCATGTGACGGTAACCCTAGCACACTTTTCATGTCGATGGGGCCTTGCCAACACGCGTCGCTTTCAGGGGACACCCTAACCATAGTTCCGAATCTACGTGACGTTGAGTTTTTACAATATTATACGGTCGGCTTGTCAATAAGCCTGTCACCACGGGTAGTAAACTTATATTTAAATTATTATTAAGATATAAAGACTCTATATATGCCAATATAAAATGTATACAGGGTACGCCAAAAGTATTGCACTAAGCGATGTAGAATTAATACCCGTGCGATTAAGGACTTGATATAATAAGGTTGCATACAGTATTCACCAGTGCACATTTTGAGGACATTTTTAATTTGTTAGTAACTGTTTGGACCGTGTCTCACGAAAATCAAAATTTTCCAGTTTTAAAACAGGGCTGGTCTAATCACTTACCTGTTAGGGCTGCTCGCGTCTCCGCCACGTGTGATCGTCCTTCCGGCACCTCTTTTAAGGGAGGAAATGGGGATAGTAAGTATAGGGATTCCCTTAAAATTGTTGTTTTCCAGACGTTGGATGCCGCTGCAGCCCTTTGGGCTCGTGATAACACCCCTGGTTAATTTGACTTAAAACGAGAAACTTAAAGATGCGTGCACATGTCGGTCGAGCATCGTCCGCGCTTCGATTCTTGTATCTATGCTTCACGCACTCGAAGCATACTGCCGCAAATATATAAATTCGCGACGAAATTAATTGATAAATCGCGAAATTTCGGCCCAGGTCGATACACTTTTACTCTTCTGTTGGTCGGTGCCGAAATCGTTTCAAATGTTAAATTAAAAATACAGATTTACTAAAATTGGCGCGAACAGTAACAATTGTCTCCAAGTGCTGGCGCCAAATATGTTTTTTTTTTAATGACATCATGGGTCGTTGTTGGTATTATTCCCTTAGAAAATAGGAGAGTCTACCAAAAGTTTGGTAAATCGATAGTTGTGATTTGACAATTTTGAGTTACTTTTTGATGAACTTCAGAATCAAAGGCTCGTTTTTTTGCAAAAATTTGCTTCATCAAATTCACTACTGTAAAAGAATTCACCTTAATGTGGTTATTGAATTAATGTGAATAATCACAATACAGTATTGTATGCGCTTCATAATTAAATCCCAATACATTGTGGCCTTAAAATATTTTTAATTTATTCCATTTCAAAATTATTGTCCCATTGAGAAACCATAGGAATTACTATTCCGGTATTCAATACACTAGTATAGTGTCCCGTAAGTGATCGCGGGTCTCACTATCATAGTGTACATTCGTCGCAGGATTACGGGGTTACAACCCCACGTTTTCCCTGCCAGATTTCTGCACACTATTAGACCGCGTTTAGCTTTTCCTACCACTGCTTCAGCGTGTCTATTCCATAGGAGTTTGCTATCTATTGTTATACCCAGATACCACATCCCCTGTTTGTATTCTACTGCCCTCACATCTTACAGTATGGGCTGTAGGCAGTTTAGTTTTCTCTTTTTAGTAAATGGTATCACCGTGGTTTTGCTCGGGTTGAGTCTTCGTCCCACTGTTTGACACCATCTACTACTAGTACTAGTGGACTACCTAGGTGGATTTAACTTTGGCGCCACTCTGTACGATTTCACAGAGCGTTCCTTTAAACTTCCCTCTAGCTATGATGACTATGTCATCGGAGTAATCTTGATATTTGATGTCTAGGTCCTTCAGCCTAGCCAGTTATTCATCAACTACCAGACTTCACATCAGTGGTGATACCACACCTCCCTGTGGACACCCTCGAGTTGTGGAGATCTTGATTGATTGACCTGATACAGGGCGGTTTCTGTGGTTTTCCCTGCTCTGTATGCATGCTAACAGTTGTGTAGTGGCGCATCAGCTAGCACTATTGTTCTAAGGTAATTGTCAATTGCCTGCTCCATTGTCTTTAACAAAAAAAAATGTTAGACTAATGGGTATAAATGACTTCGGTTGAATGGTGTCTTTCTTCCCCACCTTCAGTATGAATACCTCCTTAGCCCTTCTACATAGCCCCGTTATGTATCCCAGCGCTAAACTACTTTTTAGAAGGTACGGCATTAGTTCTCTCCCTCCTTTTTGTAGCAAGGCGGGAATTAGTCCGTCCGCAACTGGGGCCTTGAATGGCTGGAAAGTGCTGATATCACATCTGATTCGGTTTTCCGTACAGATGGTCGTGGCTCTCCTCCAGTCGGCCCGACTGGGTGTTCGTGGTTGGATCAAGCCATCGGTCTCTTTGTATTTTCCACATCCCGGAAAATGGGTTTCTAGTAGGAGGAGAGGTCTCTGCTCCTCGTCCTCCGCGTAGCTCCCATCCTCTCTCTTGAGAGTGGCTATCATTCCCACTCCTTCGCTACTGCTTTGAGCAAACTAGATGCCACCAGGGTGGATTCTAGGTTTTCATAGAAGTTCCTAAAGTTTTTTCTTTTTGCCCTTCTGATCTCTTTGTTGTAGGTGGTGAGCACCTCGGAGTATTATAACCAATTTCCGTATTGCTTAGCTTTGTTGAAAAGGCTACGTACTTTTGCTCTTAATATAGACTAGTTTTTGTTCCACCATTTTTCATCCTTATGCTCCTTCACGGTTTTTACCCGGCAGTTGGATTCAAATGGTGTGGTGATTGCTACATTTATTTCTCCTACAGCTTGCTCTAGTACAGTGTAGTATTTGATACTACGCTGCACTGTCAATTGCTCTAGGTTCTCTTTTAGTTTGGAACTGAACATAGGCCACATACTTTGTCTAGGGTTTCGAATGGGGTTGTCTTCCTCACTCGTTCCTTCCACTTCAAACTCTATGATCATATGGTCTGACATTGAGACTTCATTTGAAACTTTTCACCTTTTAACCAGTTTCCTTACGTTAGTGCTATCTAGCGTTATATCCAGTACCTCACTTCTGACCTTAGTGACAAAAGTAGGGAAAGATAGTTTGTTCTAGGCCCACCTCCCCCTCCGACCTTGAAATTTTATTGGTAGTTCTGAACGCGGCCGAGTGAGTATGTGTAGATGGCGCCACGATTATTATTAGTTCTGAATGCGGCCGAGCGTGGATGTGTAGATAGCGCCAGGATATATTAAAAAATGCGCGGTAAGGGGGACCTTTGTAGAGTTTCTGGACTAGACCAGACTAGATTAGCTAAAACCAAATAAGCTGTTTAAAATCGGATCAAAGGTTATTAAAAGCCGATTAAACGCTGTTTAAAGCTGATTGAAAGCTGATCCGTGTCGGGGCAGGAAAACGACGTTCAGGTCGCTTTTAATCAGGTTTAATGCTTTAAACAGATTTTTCTCTCTCCCCTTAGTTCCTGTTTCCCCCAGTGGAGCATAGGGCTTCTACCAATTGTCGCCATCTGACTCTATTTCGAGCCACGACCTTCAACTCATTCCACGATTTGCCGGTGGAGGTGATTTCGGCTACAATTGTGCGTCGCCATGTTAATTTTGGCCTTCCTCTCTTTCGCTTACTGCCTTGGGGATGCCAGTCCAATGCTTGTTTTGCAATGTTTTGTGGATTGCGCCGTAGGGTGTGTCCAATCCAGTTCCACTTTCTTCTCTTTATTTCAACGTTTACTGGAAGTTGGTTTGTAGAACGAAGCAGATCGTGGTTCGATATCACTTCAGGCCATCGGATTCTAAGGATCCGTTTCAAGCACCAGTTCGCGAATACTTGCCGTTTTGTTTGTGCTGCTTTTAGTTACTTTCCACGTCTCACTGCCGTAGAACAGGTTGAATTTGACGTTCCTATTATATAGTTTGAGTTTCGTTTTACGGGAAACTATTGAAGAGCTCCAAATGTTATTCAGTTGGGCGAGCGCTCCCTTCGCTTTGTTGATTCTTCTGGCGATGTCTAGGTCGGCCCCTCCACCCACTGCTATGATACTGCCCAAGTAGCAGAACTGTTCGCATATTTTTACTGTTACGCCGTTTACTTGTATGTCCGTGCTAGTGGTAGCGCCAATCCGCATATCCTCTGCTTTTTGGTATTTATGTGCTTACGTGCAGGCCTATCTCTTCAGCTTCTTGTTGTAGCTTAGCTGTTTTGTCCATCATGTCGGTGAGTGTATGGAACATGAGGCAGATATCATCGGCGTTGTCGAGATCTTCTAGCCTGCTTGATAGTCCCCAGAGTATTCCTCGAGGCTGTATTGTAACGCTCGTCATGACCTCGTCTAGTACTTTTAGGAATAAAAGCGGGGACAACAAGCAACAATGTCGGACATCAGCAGACACTTTGACCGCTTCTGAGAGATTCCCTTCGTGTACCACGTTGCTTCGAGTAGTACGCATACGATGCTTTTATTGATGTTGATGACTATTTTGGGTGGGACGCCTCTCCGGTCTAAAGCCGCCCAAATGCTTTCCCATTTAATAGTATCAAAAGCTTTTTGAAAGTCTACGAATAATAGAAATACCGTGGTTTGCCATTCTACTTCTTGCTCTGTTATAATCCGCAACGTATTGATTTGGTCTACGCAGGTTGTTCCCGGCCTGAAACCAGCCTGTTCCAGCAAACCAGCTGGTCCGCAAACCAGCCGTTGAGAGAAACGTAGGTTCAATTGCTTTGCTCATTCGGGTGAGTATTATTTTGCAGAATATTTTTGAGTTGCAGTTGTTGTGCAGTTGTTAATAGTGTTATGCCTCTCCAGTTGTTGCAATCGCTCAGGTCTCTTTTTTTGGGGAGCTTTATCAGAAGGCCGTTTTTCCATTCTTTCGGTAGTGTTTCGGATTCCCAGATTTTATTTATTAGAGGTCTATTTTGGTCGTGGTCATGCAGTTAGCTTTCATCATTTCAGATGTGATGTTGGCGATGCCTGGACTTTTCCCGTCCTTTAGTTCCTTAATGGCCTTGCTTATCTCTGCTCTGGTTGGAGGTTTTGTGTCTATGTTTAGTTGTGCCCGTGTTGCATGATGGTTTGCGTTGTTGTTTTGTTCTTGAGTTATCTCCTGGAAAGGTTCCTGCCATCTATTGAGTTGTTCTTCTGTTATAACCAGTAGCTTCTCATTTGTGTATTTTAAGAAGCCTTTATTCTCGACCATGGATATAGGCTGAAAATCAGAAACTATCATTTCGACAAAAATTTTATCAATTTCGGCCTGTTCATTCTCGGAAATATTACTATCTTTCGTACTACCAAATAATTTGAGTTGACGTTTTCGTTTTGTAGCCGGTGGACGTAATGGATGAAGAAGTGGCGAAGGAAAACGAGCGACGGTATCAACAATTGACGATGTTGATGGCAACGATACAAGTGTCTTCTGAATCAATTCACCTGGGTAATCAGCTTCATCGTTTGAACTTTCACGGTTGTCAGAAGGATTTATTAAGAGAGAAGGATGCAATATTTTAAGATGTTGGCTGAGATTAGTGGTATTACCAAAATATTTTAATGTTTTTTTTTTCACTTGTTACACAAAACTGTTCCGTCGCCTTTTTTTTCGAAGTAACCCCAGACTAAAGATCGTTTAACACTTCGCCTCGGCATTGAAAAAGCTTTTTGGACACACTGGGCACAAGACAACACTTGACTACTGAATATTAAGCTGCGACTGACAGTGAAACTACGTGGTCCTTTCCCTTATCAACGAGAACTAATATAAATATATTCAAATTTGTCATTTATGGTCTTATGGATCAGATTTAGAATCCAATATTATTTAAATTTATTTATTTTACTGCCATAAAATATACTAAGGATGGAATACGATTATCAAAGATTTCTTTACAATTTTTTTTTTCATCTCACGTTTTTTTATAAAATGCCCAAATGTTTGTTTAGGAGAAACAGCCGCTCGAAATGTTGAAACCTCTCTATAGAGGCACATGCATTTTTAATATTTTTATATTACAGCTATAAATTACTAGGATTGTAAGAGAGTGTTGCAAAAATGCAATATTCTCGCTATACGCGTTAACTTTCGCGAAAACTGTCCGAAAATGCGTAAAATTATTAACGAAATTGACTTGATTTACATAAATTGCATTCTACAGGTAATATTACAGGTACATGTAATAATAACTGATAAAAATATTTTTTAGGGTAAATCGAGAGATCATTCGATTATGAAATCATTCGATTATTGAAATCACTCGATTATCGAAATGTATGGCTAGTGTATACGTGTAACTCCGTACATCTTTATTCGAAATGCTGTCAGTGGTTGCACGTGTACAACTCCTTGTTTCGTAGTTATCCTTGAACTATCTTCTGCTTATATTTCAGAATAACCGTAATAATTATAAATTTCGTTTGAATAATCCCTGTTCGTGTTTTACTTTTAATATTATTCTTTAATATTATATATTCCATATTACTATTTCTTTTCTGAAAATAATAATAATTCAATGTTTCAACACTATTGCTACAGTAGCTTCTCTCTCACACAGACCAACGTGCATAACAATACCTGGATTACATTGGAAGCCAGAATCTCTGGTAGAAATTTAATAGACCTGTTTTTCTTACAAGAATTTCCGCAATTACGCGCATACTAATTACGAGATAAAAGAACTCATTTCAAATTAATAAGCGACTGCAAAAGAAATTATTCGCAAAAACTTCTTGATAATTCCGATAATAAGCAGAAAGATCTTGTTAATCAGCAAACAAACAAATCGACAAGAATGAAAGTTTAATTACAGATATTGAAAATGCCTGAATCCAGGATAGTGATACAATCTCGAAGCTTTTTAATGATTCTTTATAAAAACAAAATAATGAAGGAAGGAATTAACATTACACCTACTGAAATATTCAACTACCATAGAAGAAACTACCACTCCCTTTATAGATGAAACTATGTATGTCAAATATACTCTGATTCCTTTGTTTATGTTAAATTTACTCTGATACTGATAAATTTGTGGGAGATACACGGTAGAATAAATATATAACTCACAGTTTGCACAGGAATTTATTTACAATCACATAATACCTATACAAGAGATACAAACACTGTATTAAGGTAACGTATTCGGAGAACTTGGATATAACTTGAAAAAACGGTATTTAAGCGATCTATCCATACTCGCACGTGGTGACCATCTCTGTTGATAATGCAAACATGCTGCGTCTTTTTATTACCTTGAAGAGACCGTCGTGTGGTGGTTGGGGCGGTTCATTGACAGCGTCGTTTCTTAGGAAAATGTAAGGTGTTGTCGCCAGGTCCTTACATAAATGTTTTCTTGGTTCCGTGCCTGGACGAAGGTAATGGTTTAATTTGTCTAATTATCTACCGCAACTGCGTAACAAAACTGTCGCTGCTTTCTTGTTGCTTTGTTTGTTTGGAAAAAAGCTCCCGGCAAACATGCTGTCGTACCGTATATTAATTCAGTTGCTGATGCCTTTAAGTCTTCTTTGATTGCTGATCGAATGCCTAATAGAACCATCGGAAGTACATACGTCCATTTGTTCGTTTCGTGGCATTTTATTGCCGCTTTTAGCTGACGGTGAAATCTTTTTACCATGCCGTTAGCTGCTGGGTGATAGGCTGTCGTCTTAACACATTCACTGCCGCGCCTGATGTTATGACTTTCCTGTATCGCCGATTTAAACCAATTTACAAAATCGATAGTTATAATGTTTTTGTATTTATTTTCTTTCTCTAGGTGCCCCATAGAACTATTTTAGGTGATTTTCACGTAATGGGTCATCGGTGACCCAGTGACGTGCTGGTCTGTAATATGCAAAAAAAGTATGCAAACACCGCCGGGTCACCGGTGTCACGGCGGCAGTGAATGGGTTAAGGTGCGTCGCACCTCATAGCTTCATTAGTTCCTTGAACAGGTTAGGTTAGGTTTTCCTTTGTAAGTCTTCCTTGCTCGGATGTAATTTTTAGAGCAACTCCGAAATGTGAAATCCGGCCTTCTGCTATGGATCTTGCAATGGTCTCGGCAGTTATGTCAGCTACAGTTATGGCTTCCGGGCATCGCGGGAATCGATCCACGCAGGTGATGCAGTATCTGGCTCTACGGGATGTGCGTAAAGGCGCTATAATGTCTATGTGAACGTGCTCGAATCTTCCTTCTGTAGTCTTGAACGAACTGACGGGTGCGGTTACGTTACGACATACTTTTGACCGCTGGCAAGGGATCTGTAATAGAGCCAAAACAAAGATCATGATAATAGACAGACAAAATGAAAACCTGCCACAAGCAGGTTATCTAGGATCAGTAGTTACCAGCAAGGGTGGATCGGAGGAAGAAATCCGCACACGAATAGCGATTGCCAGAACATCTATGGCAAAAGTGGTGAAAATTTGGAAAGATCGAGCCATTACCAAAAAAACAAAACTTCAGCTGATACATAGCCTAGTCTTCTTCATTGCAACTTACGCCTGCGAAAGGTGGACTATTTGGACTTCAGACCAACGCAGAATAGAAGCATTTGAAATGTGGTGCTAGAAAAAAATGCTGCAAATACCATGAATTGCCCACCGCACAAATGACTTTATTATTCAACAACTCGGTATAAAGACCAGACTATACCAGATAATAAACCGACGGTATTTGGGATACCTGGGTCATGTGGCAAGGAGGTTGAACAATATTGAACGACTCATAGTAGAATACAAAGTTCAAGGCCACCGTCCAAGAGGAAGATCTCAGACACGATGGAAAGACCGGACAAAAAACGCTGACGGGACAAGGAATGCAGGACATGCAGGAAGTAAAGAGATCTGCCCAAGATAGAGAGCGCTAGCGAGGAGTCATTGCGAGCGTAGCAAATTGATGTCACGACACCCTACAGAGGGATTATGGACCGAAGAGAGAGGGCGAACCAATCCATATAGACTGTTGACGCCCCGACGTAGTTGCTGCAGGACGTATGGGCGAATTGTTTCTGCTAATATGTCGCAGCAAATCTCTATTTCCTGAGAGGTTTCCTTGCTGAGAGGTTATTTCAAGTCCGGCCATCTCATTTAGTGTAGCTGCAGAGAATGGGTGTTGTCCTCCAGTAACTCTTGTAATTCCTGGTCCGTTTCTTGAGCGGTGGCGAGATCTTCTAGTTTGATTGCCATAGATATATATATATATATATATATATATATATATATATATATATATATATATATATATATATATATATATATATATATATATATATATATATATGTGTGCAGACGATAGGGTAACCACGTTACAAAGGAAATCATTCGAAGAGGTGGAACAACGTCTGAGTGCGGCCCTAGTAGAGTTACATTTGTACTATAGAAATAACTAGCTGAAGCCAAATCCAACAAAAACGCAAGTATGTTCCTTCCATCTCATGAACAAGCAGGCCGGCAGAAAACTACTGAACAAATGGAAGGGAGTAGCATAGGAGTACTGTCCCAACCCTAAATACTTGGGCGTAACACTGAACAGGGCCTTAACATTCAAGCCTCACTGCCCTAACACCAAACTGAAAGTTAGCGGAAGAAACAATATAGTCTGCAAACTTACAAGCTCTAATTGGGGAGCCCAACCCAGGGTTCTCAAAACCTCAGCACTCGCCCTCTGTCATTCCGCCGGCGAGTATGCATAACGCAGCGCACGCAAAACAAGTTGATGTTGCCCGCAACGAGACAAGCAGAATCATCACCGAATGCTTAAAACCAACGCCCCTGAACAAAAGGCACCACCTAGCTGGCATCGCTCCCCCTGCCATTCTTAAAGAAACAGCAGCACTCAAGGAACGATCCAAATCAGCAGTATCTGAACGCCATCCCCTCTACGGCCTCCAACCGACCCACCAGCGACTAAAATCAAGACGAAGCTTCCCGAGATCGACAGAAGATTACCAGGAACTTAATACCAGAGTGGACCTTTGGGGAAAGACCTCAAACCAACATTGGTTGAAGCCGAATGAAGAACTGACACCAGGAGGCGGTGAAAACTGGTAAATCTGGAAGGCGCTAAACAGACTGCGGACGGGCACGGCGAGATACACTGTGGGGCTACCCTGTGGATTCCAATCTCTGCGATTGTGGAGAATTGCAAACCACGCAACATATGAACACTTGCCTGCTGTGCCCCTCTAGTTGTACCATAGAGGAGCTTATGGCAGCGAAGCCGAATCGCCCGATTCTGGGAAAAAAATGTTTACCTCACGTCTGAAGTGACGATAGACATTTATATAATATATACTTTATTTTTTTTAACTATGATGCTCCTGATACGAATAAATAAATATCGGGAATTGCTCGCTGTCTAAGCGGCCATCAAACGTTTTGGCATTTAGTCGAAGGACGATCCTTCACCGTATTCACGGATCATAAACCAGTAACGTTTTCCTTCCGAGATAAACCAGAAAAATGTTTGCCATGACATTTGCGATACTTAGATTACATCGGACAATTATGACCGATATCCGGCACGTCGCAGGAGCCGAAAACACGACCACCGATGCTTTGTCGTGTAATGAGACCCTATCAATGACAATCAAACAAGAAGATCTCGCCACCGCTCAAGAAACGGACCAGGAATTACAAGCGTTACTGGAGGACAACAACCATTCTCTGCAGCTACACTAAATGAGATGGCCGGACTTGAAATAACCTCTCAGCAAGGAAACCTCTCAGGAAATAGAGATTTTCTGCGACATATTAGCAGAAACAATTCGCCCATACGTCATGCAGCAACTACGTCGGGGCGTCAACAGTCTATATGGATTGGTACGCCCGGAAATACGAGCCACACAAAAGTTATGTCTCTCTCTCTTCGGGCCATAACCCCTCTGCAAGGTGTCGTGACATCAATTTGCTACGCTCGCAATGGCTCCTCGCTAGCGCTCTTTATCTTGAGCAGATCTCTTTACTTCCTACATCCCTTGTCCCGCCAGGGTTTTTGTACGGTCTATCCATCGTGTCTGAGATCTTCCTCTTGGGCGTCGGCCTTGGACTTTGTATTCTACTATGAGTCGTTCAATATTGTTGAACCTCCTTGCCACATGACCCAGGTATCCCAAATACCGTCGGTTTATTGTCTGATATAGTCTGGTCTTTATAGCGAGTTGTTGAATAATAGAGTCGTTTGTGCAGTGGGCTGTCCATGGTATTTGCAGCATTTTTCTATAGCACCACATTTCAAACGCTTCTATTCTGCGTTGATCTGAGGCCCGAATAGTCGACGTTTCGCAGGCGTAAGTTACAATGGAGAAGAACAGGCTATGTATTAGCCGAAGTTTTGTGTTTTTGGTAATGGCTCGATCTTTTCAAATTTTCACCAGTTTCGACATAGACGTTCTGGCAATCGCTATTCCTTTGCGGATTTCTACCTCCAATCCGCCTTTGCTGGTAACTACTGACCCTAGATTATCAAATCTTTCCACCACTGCAAATCCGGCCACGGTGTCGGCTTGTGCCAGATTTCCATTTTGTCTGTCTATTATCATGATCTTTGTTTTGGCTCTATTATAGATCCCTTGCCAGCGGTCAAAAGTATGTCGTCACGTAACCGCACCCGTCAGTTAGATCAAGACTACAGAAGGAAGATTCGTGCACGTTGACGTGGACATTATAGCGCCTTTACCCACCTTTGCCTCACCTACATGGATCGATTCACGCGATGGCTGGAAGCCATTCCTATAGCCGACATAACTGCCGAGACCATTGCAAGATCCCTAGTAGAAAGCCGGATTTCATATTTCGGAGTTGCGCTCAAAATTACTACCGAGCAAGAAAGGAAAACCTAACCTAACCTGTTCACCTGTATCACCGCCGTGATACCTGGGTGACCCGGCGGTGTTTGCATACTTTTTTGCATATTACAGACCAGCACGTCACTGGGTCACCGATGACCCATTACGTGAAAATCACCTAAAATAGTTTTATGGGGCACCTAGAGAAATAATATAAATACAAAATCATTCTAACTATCGATTTTGTAAAGTGGTTTAAATCGGCGATACATGGTAACGGCATGGTAGCTAACGGCATGGTAGAAAGATTTCACCGTCAGCTAAAAGCGGCAATAAAATGCCACGAAACGAACACATGGACGTATGTACTTCCGATGGTTCTATTAGTAATTTTGTTGAATTTTGCTTCAGCTAGTTATTTCTGTAGTACAAATGTAACTCTACTAGGGCCGCACTCAAACGTTGTTCCACCTCTTCGAATAATTTCCTTTGTGATGTGGTTACCCTATCGTCTGCACACACACACACACATATATATATATATATATATATATATATATATATATATATATATATATATATATATATATACATATATATATATATATATATATATACAAAAGTGGGGGAGGGTTGTTGTCGTAAATACAAAAGCATGGGAAATTAGACAGTCTATAAAGAGAAAACGCTAGTCACTTTTAGCACTGGATGTAATTGATGATACTCAACACAGTGAGCCGCTACGCTGCGTCAAAGCAAGCGACTGTGTAACGGTCAAGACCTAAAAATGTCAGGGGCTGAAAGCCGGCAGTTCTTTATAAACGCAATTGAAATCTAATTGAAGAGCATTGCTTTTATAAAGAACTGCCGGCTTTCAGCCCCTGACATTTTTAGGTCTTGACCGTTACACAGTCGCTTGCTTTGACGCAGCGTAGCGGCTCACTGTGTTGAGTATCATCAATTACATCCAGTGCTAAAAGTGACTAGCGTTTTCTCTTTATAGACTGTCTAATTTCCCATGCTTTTGTCTTTACGACATTAACCCTCCCCCCCTTTTGTATATGATCTATAATTTGAGTACATACTCATTAATTCATTAAATTTTTTTTCTAAACTTACTTTATATATATATATATATATATATATATATATATATATATATATATATATATATATATATATATATATATAGCTCTTTGTTCCTGGTTTAGGAACCTCCGGTTTTGGAGCAGGTTCCTGATAATGATTGTGAGATTGATATCTTTGCTTGTGTGATATATCTTCTGCATTAGGAGTCGGAGGTTGATGGTGTCATATGCCGCCGTGAGGTCGATAAAAATGGCACCCGTTATATATCCTCCTTGAAAACCGTCCTCAATGTGCTGAGTGAGATTGAGCACTTGTGCTGTACAGCTTTTTCGGGGCGAAATCCAACTTGGTGTTCCCGTTTCCCGATCGTAAGCACTGTATTTTCGCTGGGCAGTTGATAAGGATTTTGTGAAATATGCAAGTGGTTGTCTTTCGTTATTTAAATGCTGTTGTAAAAGCTCCCATAGCATAGTCGGAAGCATCGACATTTATAGATATTGGAATTCCATGCCACGTATATAATATTTATAGATATTGGAATACCAGTTGTTGGATGTGCGAGCATTGTGGCGTTGGCTAACGCATTTTTCATGCTGTGCAAACCTTGTTTGGCGATGTCCCATAAAGTAATGGAAGTGTTTCCATTTATTTTCGGTCCTTTTGTCAACACATGTAGTGGTTGTTGGTATATGGCTGCGTTTGGGATGGAACGTCTATAAAAGTTATTCATTCCAAGAAATCGGCGAAGCTCCTTTATCGTCTTTGGCATCGGAAAGTTTTGAATGGCTTTCACTTTGTCATCCAGTGGTCGCGTACATTCCTTGTTCGCTCTATATCCAAGAAATTGAAATTCCTGTTTTCCAAAAAATACGTTTTCCAAGGTTTATTAGGGTGTCCCAGTATTTATATTAGGTCCAGGTATAACTGGTCCCGGCTCTGGTGGATCATTTATCCAAATTATTTATAACAAGGTGATCGCGCCAATTTTAATAAAACCACATATTTTAAATCGAAATTTAAATCGACTTCGGCATTGATTGAAAGAAGGGTACAGATATGTCGACCTGGGCCAAAATCTCGCGATTTTTGTTAATCACGCCGCGAATTGATATTTCCGGGAGTATATTTCCAGGGTGGAAAGGGAGACCACCCAAATTGAAGCGCGAGCAACGTTCCACCGACATTGTGTGTGCACGTGTGCACGTATCGCAGTGTTACAGCGTCAAGCTAAATTTACAAACGGTGGTGCGATCACGATCAATAGGGCTGCAGCGACATTTAACGTCTGGAACGACACATTTTAAGGGTATCACTCTGCATATATCCGGATATTTATTGTTTTTCCTATTTTCCGCACTTTACATATGCGACGGAAGGACGTTCCGCCACGGAGCGGATACGCAAGCAACCCTAAGGAAAGTGGCGGGACCATACACAAAATACACAAAAAAAAATCGATTATTTTTATTATTCGAGGAGCGTGGCGAGGGGTTTTCTAATGGACAGCAAAAAACGCCTCGTGGACGAGTTATTTATACTATTTTTGCTATTTTGCGCCTTTTTGTGACATTTCTAAATAAAAAAATCGAATTGACAAAATTTGTATCGTACTCGACGAGCCATTAACGAACCCATACGAGTGCTTTAATGACTTCATTATAGACGCAAAATATAAAAAAATGTTAATTTAGCATTTTCCATTATCGAAGTAGCGATTAAAACTGAAAATCCTTAACTAAAAACTGTCTATGCAAATAGCAAACAGCACTGAACGTGCCATGTGATGTCATCGAAAGTTGTAACGTCATAAAAAAATTGATGCCTATTTTCTATTGTTGTAATTATGACTGTAGACACTTCTTTAAAATTTAAAGTATTCCAGTAATTATATTTATTTATTTTAAAATCATTTCTTCTTCATTTTAAGATAACATCTTATTTTGCCAGAAAGTAATTCAGTGATCAGCCTAATGTATGTACTCCTATAGCACAAATAAGGGCATTATACCCTCTTGGTATGCTTCGCAAAAGTCTTCGAAGGGTTTCTTGTGGTATAGCGTCCTATTCTTTAATAATAGCTGCTGGATGGCCTGAGAGAGACGCGGGCGATCACGAAAACGTCTATCGAACATATACCAAACATGTTCTATGCGATTTAACCCTTTTAATACGGCGAAAAAAATAGTTTAGTGCGCCTCATTACCGGGAACAGTTATTTCTTCTCAAGTAATTATTACAATGAAATAACTTTTCTGTCTGAAAGTCTAAGGGACACATAATCGATCTCATAACGACACATCAACGACAAGAATGAATTTACATTCTTCATTGATGGGACACACGTCTGTCTCGCCGTAAACCCAGAAGACCTGAATGCAGGGACAGGGTATGTCCCGGTCGTAATCCTAGAGACGATAGTGCTGGAACAGCATATGTTCCTCTGCTGCTTTTTATTGCAAACTCACACCTACTTCTCGACCACCCCTGTCCGCTCCCTACCTTTTCCACCCTACCTCAACGTGAGGAAAGTCGTTGGGTTAAGAAAAGGTTTATTATTTTTACCTTGTAAATAAAAAAAAAACAGATCGTGTATTTGATAAAATCATTTATTTACGAACTTTTTCTCTAGGAAGGAAGTATCATAGAAAAAAATAAATAAATTCTAGTACAGAAAGTAGCATCTAAATTTCTTGAGGGTGTGATAAGGCTTGAAACATTTCTTGCACAGTGCCACGTTGCAAGAGGTGCATAGCATTTTTCAGCCTCTTTTTTGTTTGTTGTGCACCACGCACATCTTCTTCGCGTTATTCCCTCAGTTGGGAAATGTTCTCCAACATTCGACAGTCTTATATTTTCATTAGACAATCGCCATGACCATGACGTGCATTTGCAGGAAGAATGCCTTTGCGTATTCACTTCCTTACTTGCACTTCCAAATCTCAGGAGATTTTCAGCAGCAGCAACGAGGAATGGTAGTGAGGGACGTTTTCAGTCAGTAATGTCTTGATGAACAACATTAGCATTTACAATTGAGGTCATCAGTAATCTGTAGAATGCCTTTTTCCACCATTTGTTGGATTCGCGATCCACCTCGTAGCACGTTCCCAGTTGGTCAGAGCAGTTAACCTCACCCATGAACTCATTGTAAAAGGATACCATTGATGGGCAGGAGAATTCCTTCTGAGAACCATCTTTTAGAGTTCTAATCGTCGTAGTTAATTCATTGCTATGGCAATTCGACATGACGAAAACCTCCCTAGTGTCCATCCATTTAACAGCAATTATTCCCTCTCGCTTGTAGCTTGGAAAATCGGTTCACCTCTCTGAATTTCTGCTCTTCTTGCATTTGGAAATGTTGGTGTATTTTTTTGTCCATTCATGTAGGTGCCGAGACATCCATGGGACAGGGTATACATCAGATTCACAGAAGTGAAGAATCGGTCAAAACAGATAATGATTTGTGAAATCTTCACAGCTTTTTCACAACGCATTCTTCTAGAGTTCGTTCGGTCACTGAAGATTCTTTCCCAGCGCAAATGTTAAAGTCTTATACGTATCCCGTTTTAGAATCGCAGCGTTCCCAAACTTTGATACCCCTCTTTACTGGTTTCTATAGTTGGCATTGTTTCAGGCTGTTCCTTCGCTTGAATTTTATCATTGACTCGTCTACTGACTGCCTTGTGCTGTCTCTTCAGAAAAGTGTACTTCAAGCAGGAAGTTACTTCCTCAATTAATATAAGTTCGAAGAATCTGCAAGCTTCTTCGGGGAATTGAAGTATAATTTTGAAATAAAAAAGAGGAAGCGATCCCTACTAATCGCTGTTTGAATGGCTGCATTTCCCAGCGTACTATTGACTGACCAATAGTGGGCCATTTGAGGTACCCAATTGTAGCTCATGATCAGCGTTACTCCAACTACTGTCATGATTTCAAATTGGTCAGTCATATGATGCGTTTTCACTTTAGCGTTTCGACTGCCTGGTGTTGAACTTGCTTCTTTTCTTTTGAGATCTTCATTTGCCATTTCTATCCTTTCGTTCGTACATTGGGCGATGTAAATGAATAAGCTCTTTGGAAAGAGTTTGAAAAAAAAAATCAGTCGCATCGTCGTCTATAGAGAAATTTGCTTCTCCCTTGATGTAGTTAACTAGTGGCATACGTGTTGTAAAGTTACTTGCACAGGACCATAAATATGATGGCGGATTCTGGAGCTCTTTTGCATCAAACAAATCATTGTGATTGATTGGGACGATTTCATCGTTGCTCTCTTCTTCGCTGCTTTCCTCTAATGTGGACTCAATAGAAGCGAGCTGCCTCAGTTCGTCATCAGAGTAAGTTCTCTTTCGACTCATTGAGGAAAAAGAAAGGAAATAGGAAAGATATCGAAAAAAATTGAAGTAAAACTTCTTTAGTCGCAATTGACAGTAACTAGACTCGGAATTGACGTTTCGGTTAGGTTATGGTTAAATCATATCTTCATTGATGTCGCTCCTTAACTTTTACATTTCTACATTTCTCAACATTGAAAAATTAAAGTAAAACTACTTTTGGCGGGACTTGAGAGTAACTCAGATCTTTTTCAAATTTTATAATGCTTTTATTGTTCGTTTTATTGTCTACATCTTATGTACGCGTGCTGTTAAGCGTATCATTTAAAAACGTTATGAAGATACTGTGACTGGGACATGTCCCAGTCCCAGCCGTAATTTAAAATTTTTTGCTGACTGGGACACCATATGTCCTGACAGATGTGAAAGGGTTAAGTCAGGACTCAAATAAGGCCACACCATTGTTTAAATTTCCAGTTCTTGTAGGAAGTCTAAAGTAATTCGCGCAGTATGTGGTCTTGCGTTATCCTGCATTAACAAAAAATTTGGACTTATTTTATATTCCGCAGGTTGCATATCAATTATACAAGGGGTATGTGAGCTGGAAAAGTTCTAGTGAAAGTTACTATATCGAAGGTTAAATATGTAATAGTTCTTAATAAAGTTAAAATATAAATTAAGTAAAAAAAAATAGATTTTATAACAATTTCCGAATACTTGAACGGGAAATAACACATAAACCAAACTAAAATGAACTAAACTTGCCAAAATTTCGAAGAAGTATGTGCCATATAGCATAAATATTGCACAAACCTGTAATGGCGAAGCGTGAGAATAGCGCGACAGAACAAATATTTTGTCTTTCATATTTCATATTTACTAGAAGTTACAAATTGTCGTTACACATTTTAAGTTTATTTAGAATATTAGTTGCATAATATTTTTCTGTGGTTAAGAGTATCCCAGCATGAGTATTATCCAACAGAAAAATAGTAATATACGTGGTCTGTTAGAAAAGTATCCGACCTTTAGCCGGTACAAAAAAACTGGCATACCTGGATCGTTGGAAACCTTATTACTCTCAATGTAGTCTCCTTGGGACTTTACACACTTCTCCTAGCGGCGTCGCCTTTGTTGGGAGCATTCCGAAAAAGCCTCTTTCGGAATCGACTTTAGCTCGGCTGTCGTTGCAGCCATAATGTCCTCCCTTGTCTGAATTCGCGTTCCATTCAATGGCCTCTTGACTTTGGGGAATAGCCAGAAGTCGCAGGGGGGCATATCAGGAGGGCAAGGAGCATGTCGAACTAGAGGAGTCTGGTTTTTCGCCAAAAAATTGTGAACCAAGTGCGAAAAATGTGCTGGAGCATTGTCGTGATGAAGTCGTCAATTTCCTGTTGACCGGCGCGGCACAGCATCACGTAGGCGACGTAGAACATCCCTCATTTCACTTGTTGTCATTTTACTTGCATTGAATAACCGACGAGAGCACTACACACTACGTCACTCGAACACTGCTCGACAGCAACTGACGCTATCTACGGGCGGAAAAAAAAATTCACGCTTGCGCAGGATGGTTGAAGGTCGGCTCATGCAAGCGCGCTTGATTCAAATCCATCAGGTTTTCAAAACAAAAAATAAGATCGGATACTTTTCTAACAGACCACGTATAAACAATAACAATCTTGCAAACCTGTACTTGCACACCCTTGCACCCCTTGCACACCCTGTATATAATTAACTTATATATTCTTATAGATTATGTGTTTTCTAGCGGTTCATGTGAATATATTTAGATTTAAGAGAGATTTTAATCTAAAAGTTAAAAATAGTAACATATTATTAATGTATGCATTGATTGTTAAATATTTCAAAGGAAATGATAGTAAAATGAGTGGATAGAGGCCCTGTTTTGTACTGTGTTTGTTTTATGGTTTATGAACATAGTAAAGCATATATATTTTATGTATGTCGTGTAAAGCCCAGAGCCCGTTTTATGTTGTATAAAATCCGCACCAGTTTTCCCTTAAAAATAACTAATAAATATTTAATGTTCTGAAAACTTATTCCTTTCGCTTTTATAGCTGAAATTCAAGCCAATAAACGTATTTACGTATCTAATTAAAAACACCCTTTTACTGTACAAAGGCACGTTTAACAACGGGGAAGAAATCGGCCGCATGATCCAGTAAAAGCTTAAGGGTTGGTTTTCCGGTGCCGCTGCACTAATACACGAAAATCGAACGGATCACGGCGGATTACAACTTTGACATGTTTACCATTACATCAACCACGCGAACGCCGACTGATCGATATTATTCCGTGAATGTTATGTATGGTCTCCCATCAAATAATTTGTTTGATAAATAGAAATGCAGCAACGTTTCGACTCCTTCATTTATATACAGCGGCTTTGAATAAAAAAAAACTACTGCACATGAAAACCTACAGTTATTATCTATTTTTATTACGGGTATTGTAAATAAACTAATACGCTGGAAAACGTCATTTCATTAATAAGTTACGTGCAGCTTTTTTACTGTTTGCAATCAGGCGCACAGTTTTGATAACATTTATTGTAAATTACACGTCCAAATCCCGCTCTGAATGATGGATGGAGATTATGTTTTGGTATCTATTATATACAGATTTCTGCAGTTTTTTATTTACATACAAAGCCGCTGTGTTGTATACACTGTCTAACGAAAGAATAACTCGGATAATGTAACCTAAAAAGTAACTATATAATAATATTATAATATTTTAAAATTTGAATTCCAAACACTTAACTATTTTTGTTATTTGACCGTTTTGTAAAATATACAATATTTTCTTATTTTAAATATTTCTTAACTAATTTGGCTTTGCATTGGAAGGAATTCTTCAATCATCAATATGTAGTCAATTGGCATTATATTATTACAAATGTGTTAATCAATATGGTTATAAATAGATAACTTATAATAAATTATTATATATAAATAAATTATTATAAATATTTATAATAATATAATATAAATTTAATTATTATTACATAACTCTCAACTGTCAGTTGGAACAGGAAAGGTGGCTCCCCGAGGATTGTGTCCTACAGTAGAGTTTCGAAGCAATCGGGCGATCTCTGGGCAACGGCAAAAACGCCGGCTAATCCTTTCACACCGGAAACATCATCTAGGTCCTCTTCAGGGCCACAGTTGACCATCATATCAGTGAATATTGTAGGTATATCATCGTCAAAAGAAGAACTGCTACGAGATCTATGTAGGCAAACCAAATGCGATGTATCCTGCATACAGGAGACTCATAGAGGCTATGAAATGCGCCGATCGAAAATAAGTGGAATGCGATTGGCTCTCGAAAAACCGCATTTTAAATACGGAAGTACCATATTTGTCCAAGCGGATATACAGGTAATATCAACAACCTCGTAAGAGGCAAAGGATCTTGAAGTTGTAAGTCTGGAAATCAGATGCTGTACTATCACGTCCATATACAAACCACCAGGTGATGATTTCAAAACCAATATACTCGTTAACTTTTACAATCAACATACACATGTAGTGATTGGTGACTATAACTGCCAAAGCACCATGTGGGACTATGAGCATGATGATGAGAATGGGGTAGCATTGCAAGAATGGGCGGAAGGCAATCATCTGAGCCTTATGCATGATCCTAAGCAGCCTGCGTCTTTTAACAGCGGCAGATGGAAAGTGGCTATAACCCAGGTCTGATATTCAGCGGTGAAAACATTTTACAACAGCGCATAAAAAGAGTCTGCAACCCTATTTCAAATATCCAACACAGGCCTATCATGTGCGAATTATACGCAGCAGTTGGACCACGGACAGTTTCGTTCAGAAGGAGGTTTAACTTCTGGAAAGCCAACTGGTGAAAGTTTACAGATATTCTGGATACTGCAGTTTCCACTGCAGAATCTACACCTGAATCATATGATACTTTCGTGGAGGCTGTAAAGAGATGTTCTCGAATGGCTATTCCTCGGTGTTGTCGAACATCATACATCCCCAGTCTTACTTTAGAACTTACTGCTCAATATACCGAGTATGTATAAGGTGATATTTGAAGAAGATCCTTTCGGCGAGGCAACCCGCCAATGTTGGGAATAAACTCTTCACATCTCTGAAAGAATCCAGAAGGGATTCTTGGAATAAAGATATAAAAGAACTTGATCTATCCAGAAACAGCCAAAAAGCGTGGAGATTATTGAAGCGACTTAATAATGACCCAACTAGATCCAATGCACATTACAACATCATTGCAGATCTGATTGCCCACCAGTTAGTCATGAATGGAAAAGGCAGTCACATAATTAAAGTACCTAAAATACACCAAGTGGTCCAGGCGCAAAGGTGTCATCTTACACTCCCATTCGAGATACCAGAACTAAACAAAGCTATCAAGCTGAGCAAATCTGGTAAAGCACTCGGTTTAGATGACATCCGTATGAAACAAATTAAGAATTTCGGGACAGCGACAAGAAAGTGGATCCTGCCGGCTTTTCAATAATTGCCTGAGCAGGTGCAAAATTTCAAAGATCTGGCGCAAGAGCAGGGTGAGCCCTAGAACCCACCTAGCCGCACAGAAATATCTATAACATTATTATAACCTCACCCTGACGTCTTCGGGTGCAATGTGGTGCAAAGAGCATGGCGAAGCAGTTCTGAAATTGTACGACAGATGGATCATTCATTTCATAATGTATAATTCATTTCATAATCCTCGAAACAAATATGAGCTGCTCCCCCTAGTTCATATCCTGGGTACGCCCTTGCACAGTGGATCATGACTCGTTCTCTTGGCTTTCCGTTAAATATCCTACAGTTTTCAGAATCAAAAAGACATTAATCTGCGTACCGTGATTCTTGGTGTGCAATAACTTTTATATTATGTTCTCTAGCTTTATTTAAGATATTTTTTAATTTCCAAATTTCCAAAAGTGAATTGACATTAAATGTTATTAGCCAAATCTCAGATCTTACTTTAAGAATGTTCCTATAGGGATTTGAGGTACCTCAACTTACCTCCTTGCACACATCAGTGGCCTCCACAGAACCCGAATAGACCACTCGGGAACTGAAATTTATTGCTCTAGATTGTGTACTAATCATATTGATTTAATTCATGTTTTGACTGACATATCAGTCGGTTAAACTCAGAGTTCCACTTCTGAGTATTATAGTATTAGCCGCCAAGAACACGTGAAACAGACGCTGTCGGCATACCGCCACTAACATGTGAGGGCGTCGTCCCCTTAACATGATATTTGCTACTATATACCAAATACCTTTTAGTCATTATCCCAAGTACTGGGCTGCCTCTTCCGCCATATACACTGTTCCGTAGTCCATCTACTCCACAGTATATGCTGTTGAGGACTTCACAAATCAATATTTTTAAATTTAATAAAACTAGATTTTAAAATAAATTAACTTTTAAAAGAAACGTCCCATATATTGATTAAGTTATATGTTATAATTTACCTCGCAAGGCTGATACATTACAATAGTAACTTACTCTTTACAAATATGGTTTATCGCCAGTACAAAACTTACGAAACCGATGTTTCCAGGCTTTGCGCATTATAAATGCCTAAATACCAGAGTGAAAAATTGCCTCTTCTGGGAAAAGCAGAAAAACTCGAATTAAATGTTAATTAATTCATAATAAGTAATGTAAATATAAATCATTTCCTCTACTTAAGAATACAGGAGGAACCCAGTTCCGTAGTTATTATGTACTACAGTTACTATGATTTACTATGTACAACATTCGGGAAACACAAAATACAGAATGAAAGCTAAATCGCTATACGTTCAATCCCTTGGGATAAAAGTAATTTTACTGCCTACAGAATCGCATTTTTGACTACGAATATAAACTAATATAAAAAAATTTAAATCACCTGTATTATAAAAAGCACGTAGTATAGAACAGAAACCCACAAACACCAATTGTTCTATTATGTTTCTATTTATGCATTTGCTTAGGTATATTTCGAATTAAGTTAGATTTTGTAATTTACCCTGGTAGCACGACCAGCTTTCTTCTATATAGAAGGGTAGCTAGATTTCTGATAATCAGAATTGAATTTATATGAATTTTTCTTTCTTTTTTTATCTTACAGTAATTACTTATATTCTACACATATGAATAATAGAATACAATTGATTTGACAAGTTTTTTGATTTTTTAATTAAAAAAATTCATAAGTGAATATTTTGCGGATCTAGATGAGTGCGGTAAAACGTAGCTCCCAACAAAATTTTAATTCAATTTTTATTGTGATTTATTTTTATTTCTTATATTTTATATTATTAAATGATTCCTATGCGGATATATATTTTGCATTCGAGTTGAAAGAGCTGCTGGGTTTTGCAATAAGACATCGATTTCTATTTTACTCTAAATATTTATATTTAATATTTTTATTTGCAGAGAATCCAAACTTTACTCGTCCGATAGCGAATGCGTCTGTAGCGGTAGGAAGGGAGGCAATCCTCGAGTGCGTCGTTCAAGACCTCGGCGTCTACAAGGTTCGTACACATTGTAACCCTCACGTGTATGATCACGTTCTATAGCCATATACTTACCGCTTTCGCCATGTATAATAATACATTTTCGCTTACAATGAAAACGGATCTTTTTAAGGTGCTATTATTGACATGCATTCAAAGTTTTAACAACCCTACTTCCATCCATCGAGTCTAGCATGCTATAGACACATTTCAAAACTTGGATTATTTATATAATTCTTTTGGCAATCATTTAAATTACCCGATTTCTCGATAATCTTACCTAATAATCAAATAAAATAAACTTCACGCATGTTAAACTAGAACAAAGGGAAACCTACATTTATACATTCGAATGTGTAATACGTAAAAACCGCTGCGTCATAAAAATAATTAAATAAACTATATTTAGCTTACAAGCAGCTTTTAATTTTGTTCACTGAACCTGTACAAATTACTTATCAGCTTATCAATTCCCTTATTTTTCTAAATTTGGTTTGTTTTATTAAATAATCTCCTATATTTTGCTATAATATATACCCACTACTAGGACAACAAATAAAATATCAAAATATTTCACAAATAACTTTATAGTTTTTTTTGTGATTCTATTCACTATAAGTCTGTGATTATTTTCTGTAAGTTGTAGTAATTCATTAGTTCTGTTTTCTATTTGATGCGAAACAAATTAAGTTTTCGTTAAGGCAGAACGCGGTCGCATGAACTTTTCATGAAAAACCCATAACAATATATCATTCGAATTAAAAATGCGCTTTTCCGCCGAAAAAAAGTTGGTAATGAAAATTTTTGCAAGGATTTATCGCGGACGCAAAGAAAATCTTCCTGCTCGTATACTTTTGCTCTAATAAAAATGAGTTTAATTACGGCGTCGGAGTATTAACACAGTAAAAACAGAAGTGGCGAAAGGATAAAATACAAGTTGTTAAAAGATACAATATTACGTATTTTTTATGGCTTTGATAAGTTTTTATTTGACGGCAACAGAACACTGGCATTAAAATTTTAAGATTTCGTGCAACTTTTTATATTTAAATTAGTTTAATTATTATCCAAAGAAAGCTCACACACAAGTCGCTACAGATTTAACATACCTGTAATCGATTAAAAATTGCAATTTGAAGTGGAAAAAATATATTTATGAAAAAAATGCAACATTTTTTGGGTTCCGTACCGAGAACGGAACCCTTATAGGATCACTTTGTTGTCTGTCTGTCGTCTGTCTGTCTGTCTGTCTGTCTGTCTGTCCGTCTGTCAGTCTGTCCGTCTGTCCGTCTGTCCGTCTGTCCGTCTGTCCGTCTGTCCGTCTGTCCGACTGCTCCTCTCCGGAACAAATTTCGACATTCGCTCAAAGATTAAATCTGGCGATGATGAATGCAGCTCGCGACACCTTTCCTCCAAGGAAATATTTTAGACACTCTGTTCCATGGTGGGCACCCGAATTAACTGCTTTTCGTAAGGAAAATAACAGGTTACGGAGAATCTATCAAAAGAGTAAAGGGGAAAAGAGGCTATCAAATAAGCTTGCATATCAAAACAAGCTGCGTGAATACAAACAATTGATTTTAGACACAAAAGAACTAAAGTGGCGACAATTCTGTACTCATTCTTCAACTGGAAATCCATGGGGACCTGTGTTTAGGGTGCTCAGGGGAAGAAAAACCTCGACTAGCTTCGTTACCAGCCTTAAGATAGCGGGGAAGTCTCTTGATATTTTCGAAACTATGAGGGAACTTCTTAATGCTTTCTTTCCAGAAGACAATGAGGAGGACTCTTACATACACGCTCGAGTCAGGGATTATGCGGAAACTGGAAGAGGTGGACCAGATGATACACCGTTCACTATTTTTCGAAATTGAACGCATACTACGCGGAATGAGCCCAAAAAAGGCTCCTGGTTTGGACGGCATATCATCAGACATTGTATTAGCTGCCTTTAATTCTGCACCAAAAATTTTTGAATTGCTGTACAACAAGTGCTTAAATAAAACGATTTTTCTATCTTGCTGGAAAGAACAGTTGATCAAGATTATTCCCAAACCTAATAAACCGGCATTATCCACGAAGGATTTCAGGCCAATCAGTTTACTTCCGGTTGCTGGAAAGGTGTTAGATTCCCTGCTTATATCAAGAGTCGAGCATTATTTCTATAAAAACAATCTCATTCACAAAAACCAATTCGGTTTCAGAAAAGGAACTGGAACTGTCCAAGCTATTTCAACAGCCGTTGGGTACATACGGGGAGCAATAAAAAACAAGAAATATTGCTCTGCCATCGCACTAGATATTAGTGGTGCATTTGATAATGCATGGTGGCCGCTTGTTATTAGCAGGTTAATTGAGAAGGGTTGTCCTGATAACCTTATCAAATTAGCTAGAAGCTATTTTGCAGATCGCAAGGCTATTATTATAGAACCAGGAATACAAATTGAAAAAAGCGTCACTAAAGGCTGTCCGCAGGGGTCGAAATCTGGACCAGGTTTTTGGAACATTCTCTATGGCACCATTTTTGAAAGAAATTTACCCGAAGAATGCGAAATCATAGCCTATGCCGATGACACTCTTCTGCTTTGCAGAAGTAACAGCATTGTGGGACTAAAGGAAATCACCGATCGTGCTTTGGCAAGTCTTCAACAATGGTCAGCCGACTGTCGACTAAATTTCAATCCAAAAAAGACTGAAGCTCTATTCTTCGGCAGATCATTAAGACATAGAAGTCCCCTTTTCACTCTTGGGAACACAAAGATAAAATGCCAACATCATCTCAAGTATTTGGGTGTCATAATTGATAGATCCCTTAACTTTAAGGAACATATAAAAATTGCATGTGGTAAGGTGAAACAGTTTAGTCAACGATTGGGTTTTGCCGTGAAGAAGGAATGGGGTCTAGGGAGAGCAGAAATAGTAGACATATATCATGGTGCGGTTGAACCAGCGTTACTGTATGGAGCTCCTATTTGGCACCGGTCTTGCGGTGTTAAAGGAAAGCTTAAGCTATTGGGCGTACAACGCCTCACTACTATCCGTGAAGCCAAGGCATATCGTACAGTCTCTAATGAGGCGGCCTGCGTGATTTCCGGTATTCTTCCGGTTGACATCCGCCTAAAACAGTTGGCGCTTTATAGCTCGCATTCCAGTACAGATGATTTATTAATAAGAGACGTCTTGGGATAAGGTCTAACTTCAGCTGATTTGGAACCTACCATCAACACTCAGGCATTTCTCCACCCTTCGAAGCTGTCATTGGTCAATTACCATTTAACGCTTACGAATGTCCACCAACTTCGGGTGTATACGGACGGTTCAAAATCCAACAGTGGTACAGGGGCTGCCTTTGTTGTCTACTTTGACGGAGATGAAGTACATTATAAGCAGTTTAGACTAGAGTATTACTGCTCTATCTTCCAGGCGGAGCTTATAGCCATACAACACGCCTTGCGTTATGTGGAAGAGCAATCCAACTGCTCTTGCTCTATTTTATGTGAAAGCCGTTCCGTTCTTGACGCATTGAAACACATGAATTCGTCCAGTGAATTGTTAATGGAAACCTGGAAAATAGCTGCTCGTGTATCGAAGAAGATCAAGCTCCAATGGCACTGGGTTAAAGCTCACGCTGGAATCGAGGGTAATGAGAGAGCAGACAGGCTTGCCAAACTTGCAGCAGACATGGAAGATCTCCCCATCGCTTATAGCAGATTGCCTAGGCAAGCACTAAAATCGAATTCCAGGGAACACTTTGAAAATCTCTAGCAGGATAGATGGTGGACGGCTAAAACAGGATTGTGGACCAAGACGTTTATACCATCCATCACAGCCTGGAAAAGCTTTAACGTCAGTCTGTCACACCACTCGGTTCAACTAATAACTGGCCATGGTAACTTCAAGGCGTATCTTCACAGATTTGGCAGGAGGGATTCTCCGTTATGCAAGTGTGGTGAAAACGACACTGCGGAACATGTCATCTTTTCGTGCCCAGATACCGCACAGTGGAGACAAACTCTGGAGCTAGACTTCAAACAAAATGGACTTAACTGGCCTAATAACCAAGAGCAGCTTACCTTCGACGATAATGCGAAAAAACTAACCAGGCTAAACCACGACAGTCGGTTTAGTTAAACAAAGATCAATATGATACAAACTGAAAATAGGTCTTGGCATCAGTAGATTAAGAAACGCAGCCAGCATAGTGTCGAGCTCGACGGAATGCTGACTTTCATATGCACACATATGAAAAATCAAACAAATAGGCTGTCCGTCTGTCCGTCTGTCCGTCTGTATGTCTGTCCGTCTGTCCGTCCGTCCGTCTGTCAAGACCATTTTTCTCAGGAACGCGTAGATGTAACAAGTTGAAATTTGTATCAAATACTCGGGTCTGTGGTCTCTTTCATGTGTGAAAAAATCAAACTTGTAAGTCAACGCGATCAACAGATATGACCGTTTATGTCGGATATTTTGCGATTTCACAAGGAAATCAAAACCTATAGGGTACTTCCTGTTGACCTAGAATCATGAAATTTGGCAAGAAGCGATGTCTTACAGCACAATGTAAAGGGAAAAATGAAAACCGTAAATATGTAGTTTAATTACAAGAAAAATGCGAATTTATTATTATAAAACTTATGAAAATACAATAATGTGTTGCGTGGTATTGTCAGGCACCAGAAGCATATAGGTTGCATACAGTTAGGTCCTCCTCGGTTAAGTCCCGCCGAGGAGGCATCTTCAACCAGGGAGGCACTAACCGTCCGGGCAGCCCATCCTGAAGGAATGCAAAATACCCGTAACCGGGGTGGCGCATACTGAAAACCCAAGTGGAAACGTTAATAATACGATATACAATGCGGTACTATTCATTCATTTTTCAGTCACCACTCACAAATTTGGTTCAGATTTAAAAATTAAGCAAGTAATCAAACTTTAATTTCTAATTTTAGTAACACTGCTAGGAACTAACCACAATAAAATTGCAGCTACATTATAATAATTGTAGTATCGGTTTTGGATACACACCCTGGTAGATTTTATGCTTAAATCAGCACAATACTGGACATACATGGAGAACATGACAAGAGAGATTATTACACAAAAGGAACGAACAACGGCGGATGCAGAGGCAAAATTGAGCAGTAAAAAAAACTGAAAGTATAAAAAAATGTATGGTAATAAAATATAGGGTAGAATTCCATCGTACGACAGCGACATCTTGAGGTTATGCTTGTAGCGATACTAAGATGGTCGTGATTTCAGGAGGGCCACTTGTCACGTTAACTGAATGTGCTTGCTACGTCCTCCACAAAAAAGATACCTTACTTACAAGTTTGTACGGAACCCTCTGTGCGCGAGTCACAACTCGCACTTAGCCGGTTGTTTTTTACAAAGGCACGATCTTTGTCAAAATTTCTATCACTATCTGCACCTTCTTTATCTTTGCTAACGATATCATCGGTAACTTTCGTGTATATTTTTCATTGTGATAGTTGGGCTTTCGAAGTATTCCTAATGTTTTGGTGGGTTTTTTTCCTATAACTAGTGATTAGTTAATCTGATGATATAAGTAACCAATTCAAAATGTCCGCATCCCTATTAATTCTTAACTTTCTTGGAGTGGTATTATCTAATCTGTCTTATGACTAGCTTCTATAACTGGGATGGCGAACCTATGTCATCCATTCGATGTTGACGTAGAATATTTGTAACGTCGCTCAATTGTATTCGGTCAAATGCTTTTTGGAAGTCCATCATACATAAGTAGACGGGTTTGTCAAATTCAATGCCTTTCTCCGCTAGTTGTCGCACCATTAAAATAGCGTCTATAGTGGTTCTATTTTTGAGGAATCTCTGCTGTTCTTTACAGCTTCCCACGGCAACTTTGATTTTCTCGGCTAATATTTTTGTGAAAATTTTCAGCACTGCACTAAGCAGTTGCTATTGGTTTCTCTGCTATTGGTTTCTTTCTGTTCCTGAGTAATTTCTAGATCTTCTTCTGACCTCCATATAGTTCGTGCTGCATTTCATTAAAGAAGTTTTAACAGTATCCCTCTTTAAGTTCTTTGATTGCTTGATTTACTCCGTCTCATACTTTGTATTTGTGGTATTCTTGCTCAGGTGAAATCTTTAAAAATCGAGGACAGGAATTTCAAATGACGCAAAATTGTTTCAATAATTTTGTGCTCTCCATATATGCTATTTACGATTTTTGTACTCAAGCCCTTGTGCGAAAAAATACCTCTTAAAGGAAAAACCAGAAAACCTCTTAAGGCTAATACAGTACGGGGTGATTTTATCGGGGTGATAACTTGAGGGCACATAATTATTGCAACAATTTCGTGTCGGTTAAAATTTCTGTGCTCGATTATTAAAGATTTTACTTCTTATGGCTAATTCAATTCGGAGTAAATTTCTCGTGCAAGCGTACGAGAAGAAAAATCGCGAAT
Source organism: Phosphuga atrata (assembly GCA_944588485.1). Taxonomy (NCBI): domain Eukaryota; kingdom Metazoa; phylum Arthropoda; class Insecta; order Coleoptera; family Silphidae; genus Phosphuga; species Phosphuga atrata. The sequence continues at coordinate 5,145,097 of OX155900.1, forward strand.
TTCATACCTGAAGTTCACTTAATAATTGCAACAATTTCGCGTCGGTTAAAATTTGTCTGTTCGATTATTAAAGATTTCACCTCTTAAGGCTAATACAATACGGGGTGACTTATGCGTACAAGGGTGCATGCGTACAAAAATTGTAAATAGTATATCTAGAGAGCACATAATTATTGAAAGAATTTTGCGTCATTTAAAATTTCTGTTCTCGATTATTAAAGACTTCAGCTCTTAAGGTTTATACAGATGGGGGTGAATTTTTCGTACAAGGGTGCGAGACAAAAATCGGAAATACCATATCTCTAGAACACATAATTATTGCAACAATATCGCGTTTAAAACTTGTGTACTAGATTATTATAGATTTCACCTTTTATGGCTCATTCCGTTAGGAGTGAGTTTCACGGACAAGGGGTTGAGTTAGCAAATTTGCTCTGTGGTACTTGAAAAGCACATAAATAGCACATAATTGTATTGCTTATTTGGTATCGGTATCCCAATTTTTAGGATGGATGGGTGCTAGCTTGACTGTAAGTTAGCACCCCTACTAGTTAAATTTGATTTTTTCATTGAACGCTTCGGGCACAAAAACCGGCATTGCGGCACATAATTAGCACATAAAGAGCACATAATTCTGGTTTTATCAAATTTGAGTTTTGAAGAGGTGGGGTTGCTAGCTTGAAGCTACAGTTTCCTAGGAAAGCGGTGCCGTCAGGTTGCGGCCGTAATGTTACAGTGAATGACAGCACAAAAAACGTGTTCATAGAACCTAAGGGATGCTGTTTCCTAGAAAGCGGTGGCCACCTCCGTAACATAAAATAGCGGCACCGTCGCATATCTGCCGGAGAACAGTACGGCGACGAACAGTTCTTGCAACGTTTTGAAACGTAGCGGCGGTAATAAAGACGGGTGAAAATTTTTGTAAAATGTCATCGCAGAATATGAATTGGACCATGGCAAGATGAAATATTAATAGATTTTGTTAGAAACCATGAGGCGATTTACAATATTGCGTGTAAAGAGAACAGGAACACGGGGGAGTCAGACGAAAATATTCTCTGAATTTCTTGTCATTCGATTGCAGATGACGACATATTAAGATTTCATATGCACCTTCTGTTGCACGATTTTTAAATAGGTCACACTCTTTCGAACGTTTTGGTCTTTCATCTTCTGATGACTCTTCATCTTCCAGATATATTAGTAAGGCCAAATCGAAATCATCCATAATATTAATAACCACAACTGTTTCACCTTGCAAACACAACCGAACCCACCGCGTTACACCCTCACATTTTTCCTAGCTTTACTACAAGTGCTCACCGTCTTCTTCTTCTAGTGCTCCTCCTATCGGAGATTTGCTATCATCATGGCAATGCACACTTTGTTGACGGCAGCTCTGAACAGTTGGATGTTGGTACAACCAAACCATTCTCTTAAGTTTCTGAGCCAAGAGGTTCGTCTCCTGCCGATGCTCCTTTTCCCGTTTATCTTCCCTTGTATTATCAGTTGCAGAAGGTCGTACTTGGGGCCTCGCATTATATAGGCTCACCGTCACAGCGGCCGTATTTTCCTTCCAACGTTACGTGACGTCACAGCAGTATCTTACGTCAGCTATCCGACGGCACCGCTTTCCTAGGAAACCGTAGCTTTAGAGACCTTGCTTGCGGCCGTTATTACGTGGTAATCCATACTCACACTAAAATAATAAATTCACTATGTTTAAATGTAGTTTAAACATAGTGAACTTATCATTTCAGTGGAAATAAGTTTTGTATTCTTCCTTTTAAATGATTATATTTTGTTTTCTGGGACACTGAATTATATACGAGTTTCTATTATATCATAAACTAAATACACTAAATAGATAAATCTAGCGAGTGTAGAATTATAAATAATTCTGTAATAAATAATATAACTGTTACAAAAAAAAACAGGAAAATTTAAAGGTAGGTACGTTAGTAAAGTTTCAAATTATTAATCATTTTTCACCTATATACAAATCTAATACCTCAATAACATATTTCAATATATCGATTATCCAAGTAAAGCCCTTATTTTGAATTAGTGGTATTAGTAACATTGAAATATCCAATTTAAATTTATCAAATATTAAACTTATAGATACGTACATATGTAATAATACAAATGTCCAATAAAATATATAGTTCTTGTATATACTTTGAAATTGTTATGAAATATTCAAGACAATTATAAATGTAAAGACAATTAACTATGTCCCGCTAGTTTCTTCCACTAAATTTACCTGTCTAATTTACTTATAAATATATCAGATATGAAGCCTATAGTTAAGAAGAATATGAACTTTCTATAATAGGTTAATTAACAAATAGAAGTTATGGATTCATATGTGATACGTAAAGGAAGGAAAGGGAAAAATAAAAGGAAAATTGTGCTTAGTGTGGGTAGTTAAAGCAAATTTACTGCAAGTTCGAACGTTTCCATTTAAACTACGGGAACAGTTTAAGTTAGTCACGTTTACTTAAATGGTGAAATTAGCTTGTTCAAATAAATTTAATCGTGATCCACTTTTTTGCATCAATTGCAGTTTTTGTTTTATGTTCGCTCATTGAGACATTTTTTATTATTAATAATCGTCAAATAACGACAATAATAATGTTTTTTCAAAACAAAGATTGCAAGTTGAATAAGCATGGAATCAGAAATATAGCAAAATGTATTGGACCGAAGCGAAATTTTGATGATTAAAACTGAAAGAACGAAAAATATATAATTCGCTAAAATATATGCTAACTATAAAAGATGATTTTCATAAAAAAGATGAAAAACTGCTTTCTAAAAGAAACTAATTTCCTAACAACCCTCTATTTATTATTCTAAATACATCAATATATTTGAAACTATTGGAAGTTTACATTTTTAATTGGATTCTAACAATCTATTTGTCAGTCTAACAATCTATATGGCTAGCTATTTTCCTTGCTTGCCCTGTCAATGTATTGATTGCACACTGATGAATTTTAAATTACTGTAAAGTATGCCAACAGGGCATACGAATTATTGAAAACATATGCTAAGCCGGAAAGCTTTAAATTTTATTAGTTTCGGAAAACTTTGGATATTATCGGTACGTGTAATATCGGTATATATATATATATATATATATATATATATATATATATATATATATATATATATATATATATATATACAGTATGCGTCGAACGGTTGACCCGTACCGACGCATATATCTCTTGAGAATGACGAATGTTAGTTCGCCGAAACGTCGAGAATCCGGTTCTTTTCAGAGCCAACCCTCAGCATCAACGCGGAATCCCCGAGAAAACAATACAACACAGGTATCTATCCGCGAAAACCTCAAATACAACAATATATATATATATATATATATATATATATATATATATATATGTGTGTATATATACAAGACAAGACAAACAAACAACGGAACCAAAGCACCGCACACAACGCTCATGACCCGAAGCCAGGCAGCTATAAATAGTCGCATCCCACGAACTAGCTCTCAGTATGCGTCTAACGGTTAACCTGCACGGACGCATATATCTCTTGAAAATGGCGAATGTCAAATATATATATATATATATATATATATATATATATATATATATATATATATATATATATATATATATATATATAGCCATTTTCAAGAGATATATGCGTCCGTGCGGCTTAACCGTTAGACGCATACTGAGAGCTCGTTCGTCATGTGTCCTTGGCTTTTCGACGGTCATTGAGCCTTCCGCTCAGCTGTTCCGTCGCCTTGTTGTTTATCCCAGTTTTTTTTTTGTGTCGGTTTGTTTGTTTGGTTTGTCGGTTTGCTTGTTTGTTGTTCTGTTGTGTTCCACTAACGACCGGTTTTCTTTTCTTTCTTTCTTTTTTTTAGTTTTGTTTTTTTTTGTTCTTCTTTTTAGGTTCTGTTTTTTTGTTTTTTTTTTTTCTTCTTCTTCTCGTTGTTGGTCCTTGGTTCGTCCTGGTGTTGGTTCCTGGTTCACCCTCCTGGTGGTTCCTGGTTCGTCCTTCGTCCTCGTGGTGGTTCCTTGTTCGTCCTCGTGGTGGTAGCTGTGTCTCTCGGGTTTGTTCTTGTTGTTCCTGCCTCTTTTAGTTCCTGGGTACTCCGCTGGGTTCGGGGATGTGGGCTTGGGCTTTCCTGTGAAAAAGAAAGATCAGTGATTACTTATGTTGTTGAGGTTTTGAATGTTTCCATTTCACGTTGATGTTGTAGTTTGCTGCGTTGTTGATTGTTGGGTTATCATGTGTTTTCATGCGTTCGAAGCTTTTCGTTGCTAGTTTTTCTATGTGTTGCTTGATTGTCTCCATATTTAGATCGCTGTGCAGCTGCTCATTGGTCATGTACCATGGCGAATCTGTTATTTCTCTCAGAGTTTTGTTCTGGATGATTTGAAGTTTGTAGATTTTCCCTTCTTTGGATTGTATCCAGCACGTCGATGAGTACGTCATTGTCGGCCGTATTATGGACTTGTAGATTTGTAGTTTGTTCCTTATGTTCAGCTTGCTTTTCCTGTTCAAGAGCGGGTAGAGGTAGCCTTTAATTTGTTTTGCTTTTTTCGCTGTCTGATCGATGTCTTCTGAAAATGTAAGAGCTTTATCTAGGATTACGCCTAGATATTTAATTCGGTTTTGCCATTTTATGTCCGTGTTGTTGATTTTCAAGCAGCTACTGGTTTCGTGCTTAAATTTTTTCTTCGTGAAGATAATTACCTGCGTTTTTTCTGCGTTTACTTTAATCCTCCAGGTATTACACCAGTCATTGATCCTTTCCAGGTGATTTTGTAGTCGTTTTGTTATGACCTCGCTCGAGAATCCTCTTGTGAAAATTGCCGTGTCATCTGCATATAGCGCAATTTCTGTGTCCTTTAGTTTTGGGATGTCTGCGGTGTAGATGCTGTAAAAAAGGGGGCCCAGGACAAATCCTTGTGGGACACCGGCTGTCATTGTCTGTGTTGAGGAGATGCTGTGGTTTATTTTTACTTGGAACGTTCTGTTGCTGATAAAGGATGTCACTAGTCTGATCATTGCTGTTGGGATTTTAAATTGGTGCAGTTTGTATATTAAACCTAGGTGCCATACCTTGTCGAAAGCCTTAGAGACGTCCAGAAAGACGGCTCCCGTGGCTAACCCTTTGTTGAAAGCGTCGATTATTGCTTCTGTTATTCTTGACGTCTGATAGGTGGTAGAGTGCTCTGTCCTGAAGCCGTATTGTTCGTCCGGTAGAATACGTTTGTCTTCAGTTATTTCTGTCAGTCTTTTGTGAATTACTTTTTCTGTGATTTTACTGAGACCTGTCAACAGACTTATTGGTCTGTAACTGGAGGTGAGGTTTCGGGGTTTGTTCGGTTTCGGGATTAGAATCGTTGTTGCGTGTTTCCATTGGGTCGGAAACACTCCAAGTTTCAGTGCGGCGTTTATGATTTGTGTTATTCTGTCTATTGCGTTCGGTGTTAGGTTTTTTAGCGCGGCGTTGTTGATGTTATCGCAACCTGGTGCTTTCTTGGTTTTTAAGTTTTTAATTATTCCTTTTATTTCCTCGGGTGTTGTTTCCTCTATTTCCGTGTTTTCTACACTGCTGTTTAGTACACTCAGTACGGTTTCGCGTATTTTTTGTCTTTTGCAGAGTGGGTGTGTGCCGGCGTTCGGTTTAAACTGTTGCGCAAGCGCCTTTGCGAATTCCTCCGTTTTCTCCTCGTCCGTGCTTGCTACAGTGTCGTTTGTTGTTTTCAGTGGCGGAATTGTTCTCCTCTCCTTGTTTCTCAGATTCTTGGCTAATTTCCACGGTTCCTCTATTGTTTCGTTGATGCGTTCTAGTTTGTCTTCCCATTCGGCGTTGTGCTGTTCGCGCAGTGCCGCTTTCAGTTGATTTGTCAGTCTGTTTAAGACGTTCTTGTCCATCGGTGCCAGCGTCCGTTGGAATACTTTGTTAGCTTTGCGCTTTTCTCTTAGTAGGTTTCTGATTTCCTGTGGGTTGTCGTGTTGGTTGTCCGTTTCCTTGTGGCGGCCTCGAGTGCTGCTTTTATTTCGTTTTCTATCGTCCGTGCTGCTTCTTCTAGGCACGGGCGGCTTGTAATTTCTGTACAAGTGACGTTCGTCAGATTATCTTTGAATTTGTTCCAATTTGTGATAGTTTTCTCGATTGTTTTCCTGGCCGTATTCGCTTGGAGATTTATGTGCACTGGGTTGTGATCTGAGCTCAAGTCCTTGATGCAGAATATTTCCACGTTTGCTGTGATGTTTTTCATAACGGCTATATCCAAAATATCCGGCATTCGCTGAACTCCTGGAAAGTGTGTTGGTTCGTTCGGTGCAATTACTTGTAACTTCCGGTTTTCCGTGTACCTTAGTAATTGTCGGCCCTTGGTGTTTGTCACTCTGCAATTCCATTGCGAGTTCTTTGCATTGTAGTCTCCTGCGGCTATGGTACCTATATTTCTGTCGAATATTTTGTCCAGGTCGTCGGCGTTTATTTGTTTCTGTGGCGGCGAGTACAGTGCGTAGAGGGCTATGGGTCCGTCGGTTGTCTGTACTTCTACTCCTACCGTTTCCGTGTCCATGGTTGTTTCTACTTCCGGCAGTTCGTGGTGTTTTATGTTTCTTTTTATGACGATGGCGACTCCACCTCCGGCTTACTCGCTTCTGTCTTTTCTATAGACTTGGTAGTTTGCTATGTTCAGTTGGTTGCAACGTCTGAGGTGCGTCTCGTTGATCAGGTCCACGTCAAAGCTGTGTTCGTTTAGGTGTGCTACTAGTTCCTTTTTCTTGTTTTGTATTCCGTTTGCGTTCCAGAATGTAAGTTTCAGATTGTCTCTAGTTCTTCTAGTGGTCATTGTTTTGTGTGAGCATGATGGTTGTGATTCTTCTAGTGAACTTTTCGGTTTCCTCTTTGCTGTGTCCCATTTCGGCAAAGTCGAGCATCATTTCCGTCAGTTCAGATCTGATAACTTCGTTGCTATTCCTTTTGTTTCGGCTGGTTGAAGGTTTTGTCTGCGGGTTGGGGTTGTTGCTTCTTCTTATCGGTTTCGGTATTTGGCTGGTTGTCGGTGTTTGGGCTGTTTGTCTCTGTGTTTGGGCTGTTTGTCTCGGTGTTTGGGTTGTTTGTCTCGGTGGGGGTCTCGTTTCCTGCTGTCTTTGTTCCGTTTGTCTAGCTATTTCCGGTCTCGCCGGGCAGTTTCTCCATATAGAGGTGTGTTCGCCTCCGCAGTTTACGCATTTCGGCGGCAGTGTTAGCGGTTTCTCGCTCAGGTGCGTGTTGTGGTTCTGTCCGCATTTCATGCATCTGTATTCGGCGTTGCAGTGCCTCTGCACGTGGCCGAACAGCTGGCATCGGTGACATTGTACGGTTTCTCCTCGTGTTTTCAGCGGTTCCATTTTCACGCTCAATCCGCAGAATCGATCCATTTGGTAGATGCATTTGTATTCCTTCCCAATTTCTATCAGGACCATTTGGATTGGCGTGGCTTCTCTTCCTTTCATCCTGGTCACTTTTATGGCCGGGTATCCGTTGTCGTAGAGGCCCTCTTTGATTTCCTCCTCCGTCAGGCCGCAGGGAACTCCCTTCACTACGACCTTCAGGTTCCTTTCCGTGCTTAGTTGGTGCGTGTGGAATTCGTAGTCTTCTTCTTTCATCAACTTGTACATGTTCCGGTAGTCAGTTATAGTTTGGGGCTGGATTCTTATCCCGTCCCTGGTAGTCGTTGTCCTGGTGTAGTTGATGTTGTTTCTGTTTAGCTTCTTTGAAAGCCCTGCCCATTTGTCCTTGTTTTGTAGCACGATGGGAGTTTTGTTGTTGACGTTGTTTTCGGTGGGAGTTTCGGTCTCAGTGACTTCGTCTTCGTCGTCGTCGTCGTCACTGTCCCTTGTATTTAAGCATGCGTAACTGTTCATACTCACCTGCGGTCCTCGCAGGTTTGACGTGGTTGGGCTCGTCAGCTTTGCGGTTTTCTTGGGAAACCGGAGGGTTTCCTCGTCCTCCGGGTCGGTTTTGCGCTTGGTGGGCGGCCTCGGTGATGCTCTCCGTGTCCATCGGTGTGGGTTTCCTCCTCGGGGCGGCTTCGGTGGCTCTCCTCGGGGCGGCTTCAGTGGTTTTCTTAGGTTCGGCGTCGTTGGTCCTCTCGGCGGCGGTCCTTCTGGTCGCGGCGGTGTCCTGGGGCTGTTCGGCGTCGGTGTTTTTCTTCTTCCTGTTCAGGAGGTGGTTGAGCAGGCTGTCCAACCTTGGCTGATGGAGTCCAGGAAGGCGAAGTCCTTGAATTCCTTGGCGGCGGCGGTTCCGTTGGAGTTGGTGTTATTCATGATTGGATTCATGCCTGCGGTTTGTTTTTTTTTTGAATTATTTTGTCAGAATAATTGCTAAGTTTTACGTCTGCTTCGTACGAAGTTCGGTTAAGCTATCAGAGCTCGTTCGTGGGATGCGACTATTTATAGCTGTCTGGCTTCGGGTCATGCGCATTGTGTCCGGTGCGTCGGTTCCGTTGTTTGTTTGTCTTGTTTGTCGTATATGTGTCTTGGGTGTCTGGGATTGCATTTCTAGGGTGGATTTGATCGGTGGCTATGCTGGGGGGAGTCTCAAGGAGTCGTCTCTCGTGTTGATGCAGTAGTCTCGTGTTTCTATCTCTATGGCTTCTCTGTATACTCTTAACATTTCGTGACTAATCTGTGACCATCCAGTGACCTGTGTTGGTGCGTTGGATAAGAGCGGATGAAACTTTGTCTTTGCGTCTGAATGAAACTACATGTTATTGAATCCTAGCCGGTATTTTTCTATTGGTACGTCCAATGTAAGTTCGTTCACATGTTCCGCAAGGTATTTCGTAAATTCCATGGGATTCTAACGGGATGGTATCTTTAACGCCGAGTAGCATGCAGGATATTTTCTGGTTAGGTTTGAAAATGCTGCCGATGTTGTGTCTTTTTAGGATTCTGGCGATTTTGTCAGCTGATCGATGCACATATAGTAGGTATGCTGTGCTAACGGGTTTCTGGCGATCTTCAGTTCTTTGGTTACTGTTCTATGTACGACGGAAAGCTCTGGATATTAAGCTATTTGGATATCCATTTGAAGAAAGAGCTTCTCGTAAGTTCTTCAATTCTTTTGGTAAGTTAAGCTGGTCTGCTAGTCTTTTGGATCGGGTGGTAAGAGTGTTGACTACAGATGCTAGTTGTTTGGGGTGATGGTGCGAAGAAGCGTTGAGATATCTGTCTGTGTGCGTTTTGTTTCCGGTAGACAGTGTGATTTAAGGTGTCGTCTGGTTTCTTCTGTACTAAAACATCCAAGAAAGGAAGTCGTTGATGCTTTTCTATCTCTATTGCAAATTTGATTTGGTCATGTTGTGAGTTAAGATGGGTAAGGAATTTGTCCAGCTCTGGTCTGCCGTGGGGCCAGATTACAAATGTCAACATATCTTAACCAGAGTGTAGGTTTAAGTGTGGCGGATGAGATTGCCTGTTCATCAAAATCTGTAATGCCTGCTCCAGACTCTCGCGGTGTAACTTCGTCGAGGATCCTCGCCGAAGTTGTTCGAGGCGAGAAACTACACGGAGTAGGCATCCACACTCTCGCCTTACTTCGCGAGGACCTCAGTGCCATGACCGACACCGAACAGGTAGTAGCTGCTGCTGCAGCTATTTGTGCTTTTAATTATTATTATTATGTTATCCCAATAACTGATCCCAAATAACTGGGACCAATCGCTCATAATTTACTATTTAAACTAGTATTAGTAAATTATTTTTGATATTATTAAATTACTATTAGTAAAATTTAATAATATTAACTAAAAATATTTTGTTTGTTGTGACGGTTGAAACGCCTCGTGTTCCTTTGACTCGGGCACGAGAAACCGCTTCATGAAGCGAAGTTAGCCAAGGCGAGGCGAGGAAGCACAAGGCGAGGCGAGTAACCTGACCACACTCTCGTTCCTCGCTCAACTTCATGCTACTTTGCGAGAGTCTGGAGCGAGCATAAGAAATATGTTAGCTATTACTGGGGATAGAAGTGAACCCATTAATGCTCTTAGGACTTGTTTGTATATTTGACCATCGTACCTAAAGTATGTATTCTTTAAACAATGTTCTGCCAGATCTGATACATACTTTTCTCGTTTTAATTCCTGTCAAATGAGGCTGTCATACCAAAATCCGACAGCTAGGTCAAACAAAATACTACACAGTGCAAGCCAAGCTGTTGTTGTTGCTTCGGGACGAAATCCAAACCAAACGACAGAAACTTGACAGCATCAGTCAACATTTCCTGACAACCCACATAACTCTAACTACTACGCTACACCCTCTCCTCTGGCAACAGATAGACTTAATATCTAACAACAGAGCCGAACAGAATAGATTTTAATCACCAATAGACAGAAAGAAAAATACAACCTTCTCAGACGGAGACAAAAACCTGCACCAAAACCACTCAACATCGACAAAGTGGTTTACAATCTGTCAGACCAGTCCCTAGAGCAACCTACCAAAACCGTACTGGCCAAGGGTTTTAACTTTGCAATCGCACCAACTCGCCTTCCCAAAGAAGACATAATCACTGGTATCGAGACTGCTATTTCACAACTCCCTGCCACATTAGCCGAGACAATAAGACAGGAAACATGCCACATTTTAAGATCTGCCAAATCACCGACAAGAAACATCTCATACGAGGAATTCAAAGCCCTCAAGGCACTAAGAGAAAACAACAGCATTGTGGTCCTACCAGCTGACAAGGGAAATTGCTCTGTAGTCATGAACAGTGCTGACTATAAACAAAAAATGACCACAATTTTAGATGATCCAGCTTATCTACCCAGTACAACGGACCCCACAACCTATCACGAGAAAACTACCCGACAAAAGGTCCTAAGCTCCAGCATTGACAAGGAAACAATGAATTATCTTCTACCAAGGGAGACATCATCACGGTGTCCCAAGATATATGGTTTACCAAAGATCGACAAAGATGGAGCCCCACTTCGACCAATATTAAGCTCAGTTGGTTCACCGGTCCAACTTCTTGCGAAACATTTAGCAAAATGTTTACAACCATACGCCGAAAATTGTGATTCCTATGTCCGGAATGCTGAACACTTCATAGACATACTGAAAAATCACCAACTCCAGCCCGGCCACCTCCTTGCGAGCTTTGACATTGTATCTTTATTCACAAAACTACCGGTCCCTGAGGCCTTAAACATCATAAGATCAAAATTAAAACCAGAAAAGTATGTATCAGATCTGGCAGAACATTCATTAAAGAATACATACTTTAGGTACGATGGTCAAAGTCCTAGGAGCACCAATGGGTTCACCTCTATCCCCAGTAATAGCCAACATATTTCTTACAGATTTTGAGGAAAAGGCAATCCCATCCGCCACACTTAAACCTACACTCCGGTTAAGATATGTTGACGACACATTTGTAATCTGGTCCCACGGCAGACCAGAGCTGGACAAATTCCTTACCCATCTTAACTCCTAACACGACCAAATAAAATTTACAATGGAGATAGAAAAGCATCAACGACTTCCTTTCTTGGATGTTTTAGAACAGAAGAAACCAGACGGCACCTTAAGTCACAATGTCTACCGGAAACCAACGCAAACAGACAGATATTTGAACGCTTCTTCGCACCATCACCCCAAACAACTAGCAACTGTAGCCAACACTCTTACCACCCGATCCAAAAGACTAACAGACCAGCCTAACTTACCAAAAGAATTGAAAACTAACGTGAAGTTTTTTTTCTTCAAATGGATATCCAAATAGCTTAATATCCCGAGCTTTCCGTCGTACAGAGAACAGTAACCAAAGAACTGAAGAACTCCAGAAACCCGTTAGCACAGCATACCTACCATATGTGCATGGATCAACTGACAAAATCGCCAGAATCCTAAAAAGACACAACATCGACACCATTTTCAAACCCAACCAGAAAATATCCTCCATGCTACGAACTGGAAATTGGTGTCTCAAAATCTCCATAGTTACCCGAGCCGTGTGGGCGGTTGTTCCGTTCTTTAGAAACCAACAATGATTGAGACCCAATGCAGCAACTTGCGACAAAAAAGTCGACTCATTTAGCATCTGCCTGTAACGATCGCCATATGCGGTTACGGTGGCGCCATCGACGTCTTCAAAAAAAAAAGGATCAATCACTTTTTTACTGCAAATGCCGCACCAAGCAGTCACTTTGAGGAGAGGCAATGGATCTGCTTGCATTACATGTGGATTTTCTGTGCCCCGGAGGCGCAAATTTTGTTTTGTTAACATAATCACTTAAGCGGAAATAGACTTCATCGTTCATTAATGATTTTGATACAAAGTCGTACTCTTCTTGCACCAAGTTCAGTAGAGTTTGGCAGCAAATTAACCTTGTCCGACGGTCATTAAGCAGCAATTTGTGGAAAGTTTGCAATTTGTAGGGGAATATTTTCAAATCTTTCACCAAAATCCGTTGAACGAACGCCTGCTGATACCTAATTGTGTGCATCGTCGTCTCGTTGATGCTTGTGGATTCTCCCTGACGTCTTCGGCAACAGCAGCCATGTTCTCGTTTGAACGAGCACTACCAGCCACTTCTTGCGGCATCTGTAGTGGACCCAGTTTGCACGAGGCGCTCAACCAAACGCGTAATTATTCAAGCACATAGAACACGACGACAAGGAAAACGACGGCGAAATTCGCGTTGTGCCAAAAGAGAGTGAAAATTAGCAATAAGAATAAATTTTTGTTCTTGTGGTGTATATCGCTCCATGGCTTGTTGACAACTAATTCATTATATAACCACATCATAAATGTCAAAGCACAGTGACATTTGGCGCCATCTGCAGAAATGACCAATTCAAATTAAGTCACTACTTTATATATAAACTATAAGAAAAAACTTTAAATCTACCTGCCCATCTGCTCTTTGCATCTTTTCACTCTACTTTAATACGACAGTCCCTTTCGTCCATGCATTCACTTTATCTCTTCCCTAATGCTCTCTTCAGTCTTTCCACCAATGTTTACAAATATCCACATTCATGCCGCATACACTACACTTTCTACTTTCCTCCTTCATCCAATGCCCCTTTCCATGCTTTACACTACCACACCTAAATCTTGCCAGCATTGACTGCTCCTCCAACCCTTTTCTTCTACTCAAAGGGCTAGGTGGCCTTTGCTTCTCCATCCGAACATCAAAATCGTACTATGATCTACCTAGAGAGGTTTCCTTGAATTTCTTCTTGACAAGTGCTGATTTCATTTTGCTTGCCATCATGTCTATCGTGCCATCTATATCGTCTATAGTGCTCCACCCTAGATCCTCTAATTTCCTCCTGTAGCATCCTTATCCCACCTGTTCACCCATTTCTCCGTCCAATCTTCGTCATATAAACCCCTGTAATAATTCCTCCTTTCACCATTCCAAATCTACTACTTTTTTCTGTCGGCTACATTCTCCATCTGTAATCGTGTGGAAGCTTGCACCTGCATCTCTCCCATTGCTTTTGCTATAACCACCTCTTCACCAATTCGATGAACTGGAACTTATGTAACTGGAACTTCTGAATTTTGTGAACTCCTCCGTTTCTTGTGTCCATTTCTTTCTTCAATCCCGCCACATTCCAAAACAACATCTGAGTCGTCCATTTCCCTTCCACACCCATGCCTCTGTCTCTTCTTCATTAGGTTTTCCTATAATAGTTTTTGCACCTTTGCACCACGGCATCCATTTCCCGTCAAATTTAATTTTTCGATAACCAACTTTAATCGTTCTGAACAATTCTATTTGAATTTTCTGCTCTTTTGAGGTGTAATCATCCTGTATAAAAACTTTTATACTGTTAGTTTTTAATACCCTTTATCTCTTTTTCTCCCATGCTAGTAACTTTACCACAATTGGTCCTTTATTATCTCCATTGGTGCCAATTTTGGAAACATTCACGAAATCCTCCTTAATTCCCAATTTTTCTTCAAGGATTTTCATGTCATCTCGCCATACCTTTCTTTCAATTACAAAAATTACGATATTATTTATTATTTCTCTGCATAACCCCTCCTCTTCAATCTCTTCTAAGCTACTCATTTCTCTTCTCAGCACACCACATTCCTTTTCCCACCTACACTTGGTTCTTTCATTTCCGTCCTAAACTGACTTCGCTTCGCCCTATTCTTAATTTCTTTATTTTCATCCCTATTTGCCCTCAATTCCCCTAACAATTCTTTTCTCTAGTCCGCTTGCACTTCTTCTTCCTCATTCTGTCTCTTCACAACCCTTTCCTGCTTTACTCCCAACTTTCTGTTTTCCGTTATCTTTTCTTCTAGCTTTGTATACAAGTCCTCTCTAATATCTCTTAATTCCTGGAAAATTTTATCCATGGTTGCGTCCTGAACTGTTTTCACCTCTTCCCATATCGACAATCTCTTCCTTTTTCGATCTTTTAGCCATTAGTTTAGCATCTTTCAAACACACTCTTATACCCGTACTCATAGTGCTTGCTTGAGGAAAAGGGATTCCTTTTTCCTCATTTAGCGTTTCAAACCTAACCAGAGCTAACCTAGCTTTCCTTCTTCTTTGCTTTCCTAGATTCCTTGAGGAAACCTTCAGCACTGTGATTGGCGGTTGTGTTTCTATGACGCTTGCGCTTGGCGTCAAAGAAGTTTTGACATGTATCACCGACCAGTCTATAGCTTTACGAAGAGGCATATATCTCTTATCGTATAGGCGGCGAGAAATTACTTGTGGCCCGTTTCAGGCTGGATTCGATCCCGAACGTAATCTGAATTTAGGTTAACCTCAGGAACAGTTAAAACGCATAAGGAACAACGATTTGTTATACAATGTTGATAGTGAGTTTCAATGAAAATAGATTTTGATGGCAGCTCGCCAAAAGCTAGGATAGGGACTTTCAGAATCCTATCGAAAAGCAATTGGAAGCACATAGAACCTATCGATGTGTATACAGGACATAAAGTCAATAATGTTTGGAGCGTCAAACAAAGATACTAAAAAAACATTATCAATATACTTCATGGAAATGGAACCTAATAGCAACAACATGTAGTGTAACCTTTATTATTGTTCTGAGGTTCTTCAGGTCCTGTATGGTCTTAGTCCTGTTAATATATATGTTGTTAAGCCTATATAGTTGTATTATATACCTCTCCGCTGGACACCCACTTGACCACCTCAATACATATTACAAACATACAATACAAACATATCTGTGATATCAAAAGCCTATTGCACTGCAGAGTCATCTTCGAAACACCAAAGCCTAAACCGGAAATTCGACAATGTGGCAATTGCCAACAATATGGGCACACAAGAAAATACTGTTTTGGGAAACCGAAATGTATAAAATGTGCTGGAGACCATGCATCATCTAAGGAAAGGTCGGACTCGGTTAAATGCGTACTTTGCAATGGCAATCATCATGCAAACTATAAAGGTTGCCAAAGATATAAGCAGCTCCAGAATATCAAATATCCTACTCAACCGGCAAAATGCCAACAGATAAAGCATATTAAACAGCAACCAGACAAGCCTGGCACTTCAAGGCACATTTGTTGATGGTTGCAACAAAAGCAACCATCATATAAGCAAGCATTAAAACCCAATAAACCTTCGCATGAACCAGCTGGCGAGTAAAGTCCAAATGAATTACTAAAAGTCCAAACAAATAACAGTGACATGAAAGAAATCATGAATACCATGACACAACTAATGCAACAATTAATCTCAGTATTCCCTAATGGAAATCAGGACCAAACTTCGGTTCATTAAAAATAGCCCTGTGGAATGCCAATGGGCTCTCACATCATGTCCCAGAAGTAGAGACATTATTAAAACAAACAACATTGATATCTTGTATCTGAAACACATTTTAAAAAAGAATTACCTAAGCAGCTTTAATTACAAATTCTACCAAACAATGCATCCGGATGGCACGGCACACGGAGGATCCGCAATTCCCATTAAGAATAATAAAACGTCATGAGACCGAGCAATTTAAAACTCCTGAGATACAAGGCACAAGTGTTGTTATTGCGGATTGGCGGGGACACTTGACTGTCTCTGCACTACATTCTCCCCCAAAACAAGCAGTTAAAAAAGAAGACTACGCCAAGTTCCTTAAAACGATAGGACCTAGGTTACTAGCAGGTGGAGATTATAATTCAAAAAATACCCAATTGGGCTCTCGCCTAACAACTCCCAAAAGTCGACAATTGGGGGATGAGAACAGGCGGATGTAAATCATCTACACCTAAATATAATTTCGAACGGGGAACCAACGTACTGGCCTACAGACCAAAAAAAAACTCCAAGACTTGGGAAGACTTCAGTGTCATAAACGGGATTTCTACTAATTGTTTCATATGTACTTCCCTTCAGGAACTCGCATCTGACCATAGTGTAGTTCTACTAGAGGTTTCCCAAGAGTTCGTACATGTCAAACATACAGCAAGGCTATATAACCGTAGAACTAACTGGGACATGTTCCGCTCCATAGTAGAGTCTACGATTATTACCGACCTGCCTCTTAAAACCGAAGAGTACATTATGACAGCGGTTGAACAATTCAAGGAGTGTGCTGAATGCTGCATGGGATAGCACTCCTGCTGCCAATAAATACACGAAACTTGACTGCTCCAAGCCCATCCGTGAACTAGTAGCCGAAAAAAGATAGGTTCGTAAATTGTGGAAAACTACTAGATTCCCAGGGGACAAAACACGGCTGCAGAACCACGGCACAGCAAACCGAAAGAAATGAAAATGTAATAATCTAGATGCTACTGCTGCTAGTGACTATTCCCTTTAGAAAGCAACAGAAAGACTCAAAAGACCCATTCCTAATTCGCCGATACGCAGGAAAGACGGTTCCTGGGCAAAAACTGACCCAGAGAAAGAGGAAGCCTCTTCTCATCTTGTTAATGTCCTCGTATCAAACACTGGCATGGATGCGTCGGAAACCGGCAGTGAAGAACTCATCAACTCCCTTAATGAACCTTACCAACTCGACCTGCCAATTGAAAGGATCAAGAAACGCGTGAGAAGAAAGTCATGGAAGCAATTAGAAACTTAAATCAAAACCAAGCCCCAGAATATGATCTAATTACTGCAAAAATACTACGTGAAATACCTGAAATAGCAGTATATTTTATGACACACCTGCTTAATTGCATACTACTCAGGGGCATCTTCCCGTCCCAATGGAAGGTTGCAAATAAAAATGATCCTCAAACCCGGTAAAGCTCCACAAGATGTGTCTTCCTACATACCGATCAGCCTACTACCCATTTTGTCAAAGGTTATGGAAGTACTTTTTTTAAAGCGATTATAGGCAGTTATAGCAGAAAATAAGATCATACCTAACCACCAATTTGGCTTTAGAAAAAATCATGGCACCGTAGAGCAGGTGCATAGACTAGTAGAAGAAATACATAAAGCTTTCGAAAACAAAAAATATTGTTGGGCGGCATTTCTCGACGTTTCCCAGGCCTTTGATAGAGTCTGGCAGGAGGGTTTATTGTACAAAATAAAAAACCAACTCCCGACAAACCACTACATATTTTTAAACTCATATCTTGCCGAAAGGTTTTTCTATGTTAAGCAAGGAAAAGACATAACCGAACCCCGCAGGGTTCACGCAGAAGCCCCACAGGGAAGCGTGCTTTGTCCTATCCTCTATCTGATTTTAACCTCAGACCTGCCCATGACAGACGGAGTCGTGATATCCACTTTTACTGATGATACAGCAGCCTTAGCTGTCCATGACTAACCGGCACAAGCAAGTATAATGCTTCAACGCTTCTGGCTAACGCGGATTGCTAACTACCTGGCGGATAAAAGCAAACGATACTAAGTCGGTTCAGGTAACATTTACGACGCGAATACGCGGTAACTTGCTATCCTGTGTCGCCCAATAGAGTACTGTTTCCTCAAGCGAACGAAGTCATATACCTTGAACTCCATGTGGATAGTTGTCTTACCTGGAAAAAACATATATTCACAAAACGAAAAGCACTAGGGATCCAACTAAGGAAACTATACTGGTTGCTCGGCAAAAAAATCACAGTTCCCACTGGCAAACAAACTTCTGTTATACAAATGTAGTTTTAAACCTTATCTGAACTTAGGTTCAAGATTTCAACTCTGGGGCACAGCCTCAAATTCAAACTTGGAAATATTACAGAGACCAAAATTCTGAGGATAATTGCTCATGCTCCGTGGTTCGTAACAAATCAACAATTACACCACGACCTAGAAATCACGACAGTTCAAGAAGAGATTAAACACTCAAAGAAGTCGTTTAGGAACAGACTTGATATTCAACCAAACATACTGACTGACTGCGCACTTAACGAATGATAATGCAATATTCAAAAGGCTAAAAAGAAAGTTCCCTAGAGATTTGTAAGGGATATTATGCATAAAGGGCGCACGTCGCTGGACTGACTGCTCTCCAAGTCAACTGATAAATTCCTAACCTTATGCTGAATATTCGCACGAATTAGATTGCATAAAAATTGCAAAAAATCTTTACTAGCTCTCGCAAGCATCTTTGTCGATACCGGGCAGACAGACTAGGCTGACCACTAGTAGTACAAGAAGAGACTATAATATATCATGCTCTAGGACGGCGCTGTCCAAATTTTCCTAGCCAGCGGAGATTTTTGCTTTAGCAAATATTTCGCGGGCCGAAAAGAAAAGTCAGTTCATCAACTCAAAAGTTATTTTATTTATACGAAAAAAATAAAAAATTAAGTCAAAGATAATAACATTTTTTTTCGACAATAAAGTTTATATTTTTGCATTATAAATATTGTAGTTACTTATACCGGTAGTTATACCGGTAGTTACTTATGGCTGTGAAACATGGACCCTCCTTAAGAAAAGTGAGGAAGAACTAAAGACATTTGAAAGAAAAATATTAAGAAAAGTATATGGTCGGATAAGGGAACAGGACGGAACATTAAGGATAAGAATGAATCACGAACTAGAGTCTCTAATTGGAAACAACAACATAGTAAAACATGTAAAGTCACAGAGACTGAGATGGATAGGCCATGTGCAAAGAACGGAAAAAGATCGAAACACCAAGCTTATCATGGAATGGAAACCCACCAATAGCCGACCAAGAGGAAGACCACGTAAAAGATGGAAGGAAAGCGTGGAAGAAGACATAAAAGCACTAGGAGTAAGGAATTGGAAAAGAGCAGCAGAAGATCGTGGAGAATGGCAGTAAATAGTGGAGGAGGCCAAAACCCATAAAGGGTTGTAGAGCCAAAGGAAGAAGAAGAAGACAAAAATATTACCCTGAAATTCCTCTCCCACGGTTTTTGATTATGTTGTCATAACTTATGCACAATATTTGTGTATAATACTAAAATAGTGGCTTATTAAACCTACAAAACTTCTACTTATTTTCACAATGGCAAACACATTAACCTATCTTTTTATCTTTTTCATCACAGATTTGTATCTGGGCTGAGCAAAAACGGACCAACCAACTTTAGTTCACTATTGCACACAGACAATATGAAAAACATTCAATGCAACAACTCTTTTTATTGTGGCATGTAATTTTGATTAGGAAAATTTGGGTTAATTCACTTTTACTGGATTCAGAAAGTAAAATAAAGTACATTAATGCCAAAAACGCAAAATCAGAAAAAATGTGGCTTAGTCCGCTTTTGCGGTCAATGCCTCACTTAATCTGTATTTAATACTATGATATTGCTCTTGTTACTCGCATTATCATGGTATATGTTTTACAGACACATTTCATTTAGTATTTTTATTCACTTTTGTATAAACTACTTTATTAATGAAATAAATATCTCTTGATTTGATTTGATTTGATCCCTCAAGATGTTCAAATAGGCTGGCGAGGAGACGCTGAAGGCTCACAAGAGGGTGGAGGGACGACATTCAGGAAAGTATTGGAGAAATTGGAGAAAAATTGTATATATTTGGCGTCTTCCTTAATTTTACAAGTATCCTTATTTTGAGCAATTTGCAACATTTTTTCCAGGTGATTTACTGGAACTCATTTTGCCAACCTCGCATATATATATATATATATATATATATATATATATATATATATATATATATATATATATATATATATATATAAATAAAGTTAATTACTTTTATAATTTTATTTATATAATGTCAACATAAACTTTTGTCAATATTATCATTCTGTTTTGTAATAATGTATAATTTATTAGTTGAGTTTATAAAGTTTTTCAGGCTACCATAAAACAAAATATAATAACGAAATAATAGTTTGGTCAAGTTTGAACTGCGTACAATAAATTAGTCTATGTAAACCAGACCAAACATAATATAGTGTAGAAGTGGGAACAGTTTGGATAAGCCAATTAGACAAATATCTATTTAGGTATTGAGGAGGAAAACAATTTAGTGCACCCGGGTTATGCACATAAGTGTAAAGTTGGTTTATAATTGCTTAGGAATAACTTAGCAGCTAGTTTCTCCGAGGAATTAAACTCCAGTTAACATGTTCAACAAATTGTTAATTCCGTTTCAACTCCCAAACGTACTAAAAGAAATAATAAATTATTAGATGTTTTTTTCAAATTAAAATTACATTTTTAAATTGTATTTTATCCAATTAACTATTTTCATTGTCGAGAGAAATCGCGTTCGCTTTTCCTCTGAGTAAACAGACTTTCATATTGTATTCAAGATTTTATGTTCGACATTATTTGAAACCAAAAAAACAAGTTTTATTTGCTTCGTTTATCCATCGTGTCGTTATATGAATATTGGACCGTTGGAAGTGCGCCGCGTAAAAATTCAGGTTTTAATACACCATGTAAATGTAAAATTAAAAAGATGTGCGATTTGAATATCAAGCGCGGCTTCATGAAATATTTGAATAAAATAAAATAATACAGAAATACAAAACGAGCGAGCGTTAAAAAGGATATAAAACATTGCCGGCGAAATGCATTCTGCATAAACACATGTTTAGGGAAAGGAAGTTTTATTTATGCATTACTGCCATTTTTACGTGTGTACGTTTTACAGCTTTTAGGCCGCCCAAGTACATCGCGTCCCTTTCCTTCTTCGTATAATTTATTCTACCGCGAAACTGTTCCTAAACCCTTTGCGTGTACAGAATCACAAATGTCAATTGTATTGCATACTGAAAGGTCATACAAGTAATAAAATTTGGTATTTCTAGAAATAATTAACAATTTTATACATGACATTGCAAAATAAACCGAAAAAATTGTTTGAAATAAATATTCTAAAACAATTATTTATTCATGTACTGTGGCTGTTGCATGAATCTATTATTATATTTGGTATTTACTTTCTTATTGTTAATGCAATTAAAGAATTGGCATGCTATATGTTTTGCTTTATTTTCATTTAATTAACTGTTGGACAAAGACTTTCCAGAGAGGAAATATATTTTAAATTAATAATTGCTTCCAAGGAGTCAAGATTTATTGATATAAAGGGTGTTTTCTAAATAAAACATCAACCTAGAAAAGCAAATAAGGATTATACATTGAATCGATTACATTTTTTTTTATTTATGTGTAGATTATTTAGTCTTAATATTGAATCTCCATGTGTCTCCAATGTTTGAGCTTTAATTCTGTTTTATATAAAGTGAGCAAATACCTTAAAATATTTTATTTCAATGCTTCCGAATGTGGTAACATGATGATATCTGTACATATTAATGCTTATTATATAATAAGTTAGATGGCAGAAATAATCTTCTTCTCAAACTTTTTATCCGTTCCGGACGTTGGTAACCATTTTGGCAATCATCACTTTGTTTGCTGCTCCTTGGAAAAGCTCGGTTGTAGTCAAGGAAAACCATGTTCTTAGATTCTTCAACCACCGACAGCTAAGTTTCCCGCTACTTTCCCTTGCAATATTGTTTGCGGTAGATGGAATCTGCCTTCATTCGTCGTAATATTCCCCAAGTATTTTCGTTTCCTCAATGCGTAATAGAGAATTTGCATGTAATTTAAATTTGGTTGAAATATTGTGATTCCGAATCTTTATTGGCCTGACATTTGAACTAACCATTGTTTTGGTAATTAAAATCTTTTTAATTACTTACAATTACTAAATAAGAGTAGAAATTAAACGAGGGAAATTCAAATTTGTAAAACGCAACAACATTGCTTAAAGTGAAATGTGACGTAACCTAATATGAAAACAAGTTCGTTTATATTGTATTTAAACCTAAATATGATGAGATGTAAACATAGTCTATAATTTTTGATTATTCTAAAACGAACAAATGTTAAAGGAAATTGCATACATGCACTGTATTTTACTTATGGTCCCGTTAGTTGCTGCAACTAATCACATGTAATGTTATTCACGGTCTGTCAAGTTTATTATGATACTTTCTATGTATTTTGGCAGAAAATTATTAATATATATTATTTGACGTCATTAATAGAGCGCGGGAAAATGGCGGCGTTTAAACAGCTCAAAATTATTCACTGTTTGAAATATTTTTTTAACTTAATTACAGCATTTTTATACAGTATTTATATTTTTTTACTATGTTATAGCGAATAAAGAGTCATTTAAAAATATATAAAAAGCATGAAAATTCCCTATTATCTAGTGCTTTAGGCTATAACACAGATAATTTTTGCAATATGCTTATCTAGTTTCCCATTGCTTGTGGAGAATATAATTGTGTTTCTAAAACAGTAGAAACATATTTGCCTTAATCATAGACTATTTTAATTTAATTTTTAATTATTGTAATCCGGATTGAATCCAGACGACTTTTAACAAAAACAAAGTTTGAAAGTCCCTAACTTGGAAAATTATCGAGATAAAGTAATCTGCTCCAAATAGTTAATTAAATAATTTTCAGAACTTATTGTTTTATCTAGTTCAGTGACTGCATTAATTAAGAAAGTATACAAATATCTCAATTATTTGATAGCTAGTTTCAAGCAGCGATAAATCAGCTAGTTTTCTATTATTATTTGAAGAAAATGATTATTTGTTCCCTATTTTATATTCAAGAAATGAATTGTGTTTCTAAATTTATATTTATCCTTATCCTGGAGCAGATATTAATTCTGTTATTAATATCAATTATGTTATGCATATTACAGATTTGTACCGAGCGATGTAAATTAGTCCAGATTGAATCAAAACCGGTGTAATTAATGTATTTGAACGATGGAGTTACATTATATTTAAATAAATCTAGTTTTAATTTAATTTAATTGTTGTGTTGTATGGTCTAGAAAATGAATTAGCTAAGCGAGTTTACAGGTTTTCTAAAATATAATCCACCAATGCTATGTATCAACTAGCTTCCAAACACGCTTATAGTTACAAGCTTGGTATATCCTTATATAAAATCATATTTGTCTTAATTTTAGATTAAAAGAGTTAATCTACTTCTTGTGTTTATTACTCGTTTTAACAAAATGTAGTCTAGTCTAAACACTTAAAAGACATCGTTGGGCCACATGAACCCCATCAATATTGTTAATAGCCGTAGATTTTAAAACGAAGTAGATATTGCACCCTCTCTTGTAAACTTATTGGGGGAAAGTTATGAATTTGCCATTTTTTGACAATTTTTGTTTGTGAAAAAATCAGTTTAACATTTGGAGAATATGCTCCTAAATTTTCTGATCGAAATTCGAAGTATTGACATCTCTATAGCGTATATACACTAGGTATCATGTTCCGAACAAGACCGAGCGTGGTATCGCTTCTAAGGTCGGGCGCTTGGAAGTCCGCGAGAAGCTTCTATATCGCGTGTCCCTCGTACTGTGTGATCATGAGTCGAAAGATAAATAAAAGTCAGCCAGATTATCGCTCAAGTCGTCCTCGTCGTCGGCGACCACCATCAAAATCGCAATTAGAAGAAACAGAAGAAGAAATGCCAAAGAAAGAAATAATGTCGAAGGAGGAAATGAAGGATGCCTATAATGGTCACCTATTTTCATATGATTTCGACAAACGAACAGCCGCAGCACAAGTACTGTCCCCGGGTGCCGACTCCTGGTGCGCATATCGCGTCGCTGAAGTTTCGAATACAACGCAGTCATATGAGCATCCTCCTCCTCTACATCCCGACTTAGAGGAGAAAATCTTGCCGATATACGAAGATTTGTCCCGGGATGATTTGCTCACGAGATGCTTGGGAGGCTATTATACACAGAACACAAATGAATCATTCAAAGCATCTACACTGTGGTTGGAAAATCGTGGAGATCGCTGCCTTCTTGGCTGCAGGCATGTTCACTGATGGTTATAACTTCGTTTTAAGCATCATGAATGACCTGCAGTTGTAAATCGGTATACAGTGCAAGACATTCGCGGACCACCAAACTGAATGCCGAGTATGGAGGCAGGACCGTCGTACTTGGAGCAGGTCCAGAATGGCAAGAAAAGCGAAGAAAAAAGAGGAAGCGGCTCGAATGGACGAATTCGCAGAAGAGGAAATTATATTGTATGGCCCTGGTATCGCAGACTGAGCGGTGAAAGCCGTAAGTCCTCTTGCACACAACTTTTATGTATCGAAAACGTTTTTCTCGAAACGTAAAATTTCGTGCGCCGTGCAATGTAGGACAACGAGTTTTCCACCGATTTCGATAAAATTTTCCATAAATATTCTTCAACTCATTGGCTATTACATGACGTTCGAATTAAAAAAAAATTTATTAATATTGTTTCATACCAATGTATAAACACAGAAACAAGGAATTTTTTTTCAAAAGGGTGCTGTATTTTATTTTTTTTTTAAATTTTCCTTGACGTCATGCAAAGCGTATTGATGTAACTTAACGATGAAAATTTGTTTTTTTCATTTTCAGTAAGATTTGAGACCTGTAGGCTGCACGGCGCAAATCTAAGGAACCGACTTTCAGCAGCTGTGGAGCCGCCATTTTTTTTTTTTTTTTTTTGTTTAAATTTGTGAATCAAGCTTATATGTTATACTTTGAGATATGAATTGTTTCAATTCGAAAAACCTTTCCATCACTTCATAAACAAATCTAGAAAAAAACGTAGGATTACATAACTTTCCCCCCTTAAGTTATTAATCAAATCAAGTTACTAATTTGTCAAATTTTATTCAGCGTAAAGTGTACAACATCAACAACTCGAAGTGTATATGGGGTCTGTCTGACCCCAGGGTGTCCTTCATGTATATTTGTATATTTAAAATACTTTGGTGAGCTGTTTCAACCATTTTATTTCTTTGTTGGAAATTTACAATGTAATTGAAGCTATTAGAGGCACATAATAAATATTATGTCTCAAGTCGGTGAAAACTCTGACCGTCGATGTATTTAACGGAAAGGGAGCGAGTTTTCAAAGAGTTTTTTTGAACGAAGAAGTAGAGAATACCTCTAGCGGAGACGATACCGATACAGATATCGACCGGGAACCAGATAATGTGGAAGAGCAAGAAATTTCAGAATGCGAGCAGAGTGATGAAGATCTAGAGGAGGAACAGCCATCAGCAAACTGATTATCAGTAATTACTACAGATGGAGTGTAAAAGTACCAGAAAACAGAGACAGACGCCCACAAACAAATATAGTATCATTGAATTGACAATTCAATGTAAGTATGAATTACCACGTAGTAACTGTCGCAACCATCCTATTCATAAAATATAGTATCATTTATGCCAGGACCAAAAGGAGAGGGCCGTCATGTAAAAACACCATCAGAGGCATGGTCTCTAAAATTTTAGATTCAGTTCTTGTTCATACCAATAAAGAAATTTCCTGACAAATAACTTTACTGAATAACTTACATTCATACCATCGTAACACCGATTGAAAGTGCTTCGATTGGCTTGCTGGAGTAAAAAAATCAACCTACCTTACTACTGAAGAATTATGGTCCCATATATTTGGAATGACATTATTTGGAGCAACAATATCTCTAAAACGCGTATCATATATTTGTCAAATATTGACAATCAAGAGATTCGACCAGCATAAGAAATGAATGATAAATTAGCCCCAATTAGGGAAATATGGGACAAATTTATCTTGAACTGTACAAAATATTACATTAATTTGTGTGCACACTATTCCACAATAGACGAACAGTTAATGGGATATAGAAGTGGGTATATAGGTTATTATTATATTCGTGTTAAACAACCACATATAAATATAAAATGTAAATTTAAACATGAACATATACATAATCATGAGTCTAAAACATAAATATAGATATAAATATTAATGAAGTTGGTTGATCATGAAGTCTATAGCCTTCAAACACTTGCCAAGGAAGCAGAAGACTTGGATTAAACCTAATACCCACCTGGGTAAATTCCAGATAGATCATGTGGCCATTTCACGAAAATCTCAAAAGGAAATACAAAACGTAAAGGTACTAAGAAGCGCCAATCTGGACTCAGACCACTACTTCTCAAAGATCAAAATAAGACTCCAGCCTAGAAACACTAGATTACACAGAACCTCCAAAATGGTAAGATTTGACGTCGAGCTACTCAAGAACAGTCACGAACTAAGTCAGAGACTGAACAACGCAGACCTAAACAACTGGGACCAACTAAAGGAGACTCTTGTCAAGGCGGACAATGAACTGGCCCCTCTCGCTAGAAGAAGGAAGCATCCTTGGTGGACTGAAGACTGTGACAATGCAATAGCCCAAAGACAGACAGCCTGGGTGAAGTGGAATTCTAAAAAGACCAAGGAAAATTGGCATAAATTTTTGGAACAAAGAAAGGTTACAGCCAAGATAATTCGAGGAAACAAACGAACCTTCACACAAAACCAACTCGAAATCGAAGAGGGCTTTACTAAGAATGACTCCAGAGATTTCTTTAAAACCTTCAAGCTGACACTCACAAGACTCACAAGGCAAACTGGCTTATAACGGCAAGGACAACTGCCACCTTTTAGCTCAGATCTTTAAAAATCCACTCAACTGTGACCCACCCAGCGAAGACTTCGACTATAAACAAACCACACTAAACCCGGACTCGTTGCCTCCTTCATTGGAAGAAGTTGGCCAGATCATTCAACTTCTTAATAATAATAAGGCAGCTGGCGAGGTCTCTAGCGTTGTTGAACTGTGTAAAGGTGCAGAAAACAATGCAGCGCGCAAGCCGAGGTCATCCGAGACATCTGGGAAACAGAGAAATTACCACCCCATTGGAAATCTGCTCTGATCCACCCGCTTCGCAAAAAGGGAGATTTTACTGATCTAAACACCTACCGTGGAATTTCTCTCGTCTCGGTAACATACAAGATTCTCTCGAAGGTGTTACAAACAAGGGCAGAAAATTAGCGAGATAGTCAACTGGGAGAATATCAGGGGGGCATCAGGAAGACAAGATCCTGTGTTGAACAGATCCTCAATCTAAAAACTGTACTTGCATACTTCAAGATGAGAAACCGTAAGGTGGTCGTTACCTATGTTGATTTTAGAGATGCCTACGATTCCATTGATAGAGAAACGCTTAACAAAGTACTCCAGACCACCTTAGACCAACACCTATTCCAAGGTTAAATTTAGAGGCGAGATTTCAGAAAGCTTCGAAATAAAAACTGGAGAAAGCTGGAGAAAACAAGAAGATGGACTTTCGCCACTTCTCTTCATCTGTGTCCTTAAAAACGTTATGAGAGAATGGCGCAAGGAACTGATCATTTTAGGTGCCCAGAGTGATATCTCCCTGGGACGTAAGAACGGCGACTGGTTATAGATTGCCTGGCCTTTGCAGATGACATGGTGTTGTTTGCTGATTCTTTAGAGATTAAATTAACTCGGAAAACAGGCTGCCAAAGTGGGTCTTGAGTTGCAAACCTCCGAATTAAGCAAAAGGATAGGACAGATTTGGGCTGCCTTTGGCAAGCTGAGAGACCTATTGAAAACATACAAACCGATGTGCCTCAAAAGAAAGGTGTTCGACCAGTGCGTTCTCCTAGTATTGACATATGGCTCGGAAACACTAGCATTAAGACAGAGAACTGTTAATAAATTAAGAATAACTCAAAGTGCCATGAAGAGGTCCATGTTAGGAGTAACATTGCGAGACAAAATCAGAAATGAAGAACTTCGCAGAAGAACAAAAGTTGCAATTGAATGCAATTGGATGAAAATGAAAGAGTCACACACCTAAAATGGAACTGGGCTGGTTATGTCGGAAGAATGTCGGACAACAGATGGACAAAGAGAATACTAGAATGGCGCCTCAGAGACGAAGCACAAAGGAACATAGGACGACCGCCGACCCGATAGACGGACGATTTAAGAAAGATTTCCCCGAACTAGAACCAGGATGCTCAAGGCCAAGCAAGATGGTCTAGGTTAAGAGAGGCTTATATCCAGCAGTGGATGAGACAAGCTGCTATATGATGACGATGGTGATATCACTGTTGCCCTTTTATCTTTCCAGCATTACTATGGTCTGCAACTATAAAAGAAAAACCTCTGATGACATTAAATACAGGTGATTTGGTATTTGCTATTAATGAACAACAATTTACAGAGCTTCCAGAGTGTATCGCATACCTTACATTACGTTATATTGAAAGATATAATTGGAATGTAAACGTGGTTAAAAAAAAGAAGGACGGGGTCGTTCAACTAAAATTTCTTTAGAAGGGTTAGAAGCTGGCATATTGTTTAAGAACTGCCGAAAAATGGGGATTTGGATTTTCATGCAAAGAAGTTTTTGAAGTGGTTGGCGGATTCATTAAAGCTAACAACATAAAAACTAACTTCAAAGATGGTATCCCAGGGGAAGGTTGGTTTTTGAAATTTAAAAAACGCGAATCTTACTGTTAAAACTCCTCAAAATGTGGAATACGCACGGAAACAGGCAATGGATCCGTTCATTATTTAACAGTATTTTGATTTTCTGAAACCAACATATTAAGCTATAGACATATTAGAAGAAAAATACCAGACTATATAAAAATAAACTTGTATGGCCGAAAATTGCAGACACTGACACTGACTCAGTTTTCGCTGAACCAACCACTAATCAAGGGGGTCATCAATATCATTATTATTAATATACATATATATATATATATATATATATATATATATATATATATATATAATCAACAAATTTCTAGCTTTTCATGGAAGAAAAGGTAAACATAGCATTGGTTGATTAGTTCGTACTGTTGATGTCTTAATTGAATTTGGTATATTTTTAAAAACTTGAGATGAGTAGATTTTTACATTTCTTATATCTATTTTTGACAAAGTTTGACTCTGCGGGCCCACCCTAGGACTAAGAGAATAACGCATTTCCTTGAGAGCTTTTTCAGTGAAAGCTCTTCATTCGGGTACCATTTAGTCAAAAAGTTTAAGACTAAGACAAATGATGTATCCCACGTTATATTTTTGGTGGAGACGGGCAAAGTTTGGAAACGCCACTGAGACACTAATATTTCTGAGATTGTTGCCTTGTACATACCAATTGCTCTTGCCCTTTGATAATGAGCAAACCATCTCTTCAAGCACACATCATACTGCCTTAGGGAGCTATCCGTCATTGATGCTATCATGATATCTGTTGGGTTTAATGGGACCCTCCTTCTTAGTAATCCCGTCCTATTAATAGTCCGGCAGCCAGGGTATGGTAGGGATGCAGGTTGCTGCTGCTAGAAAAAGGTGTAACAAAATCATGTGATTGAAGAATAAAATCAGTTCAGTCACGAGAAGTTTTTGAAAAACTGGGTACCATGGTTGTGTGGCCCACACCGGTACAACCATAATACCCTTGGTCCTGTCAGAGATTATCTTCCTAATTGCTTCCATCCTTCCTAATTGCTTCCTAATTGCTTTTTAAGTATAATAGAACATGGTGGAAAAGCATAGAAATACATCTTGGACGAATTTAAGGTAAATGCGTTTACAGCAAAAGCACCAATGATTTAACTATCCTCTCGAAAGCTGTGGTTGATAAAGTCCATTCAATGTCTGGATGAGAGCGCCTAGACTCCGCGTCTGCGATCTCGTTATCAATTGAACTAATATACGACGCGAAAATGAAAATCTTCCTGGTATTAATGATAAACCGTAAATATTAACATGCTGTCGATGGTGATGTGATTAAAGTCTGGTTGACACCACCTTGTGCGGTTTTTTGCTAATAAACATGTTTTCGCACATGATGCTCTTGTTGGTGTTTATGTTAAATCCCAAGGCCGTCAGTAACTTGCTTGTTGTATCTATATTTTTTAGGCACTCCTCCTGAGAGAGTTCCACTAATAGAAAATCATCTAAGTATATCGAAGAAATGTAGCCCGCTGAGCGCAGTAACTTGACTACTGGTTTCAATAATTTAGTAAAAACGTAAGGCGCTACGTTTAAGCCAAAGGGTAAAACATTCAATTCATTAAATTTACTCTTCCAAAAGACACGTAAATATTTACGGCTTGCTGAATGAATTTTAATTAACAAGTAGGCCTTCCTTAAGGTCTAATGTGGCTAAATAACAATCCCTTGAAATGATCTTAATAACTGTGCGCCATGTCTTCAATTTTAAAATGATGTGTATTGATGAATTCATTCAGAGACTTAAGGTTTTGGTGCAACGAATATGTTAGACATGTATTGCCCTTCACATGGTGTGCCCCCTGATATTGCTCCCATTCCTAGAAGGTCTTGAAGGACTCATCAATGTACGCCTTCTCCGAGTCTGAAAAGTTTCTGGATTGTGGTACATATTTTTGTGCTCCAGGTCTGGAGAACTTTATCTTGTACCCCTTGACCCAAGAATGTCTAGTGTTATCATAAGTAATCAAGGACCATTGTTTATAAAAACAGGACAGTTGACCTGCATACCTTACCGAGCTTAACGACGGTAAGAGCTCCTCATTTGATTCCAGGACTTTTCTGATGAGTTGTTGCGCTGATGTGCAGGTTGTCGGCTCCTCTGTGGTTACTGTTGTCTGCGTGCCTGAACCGGAGCCGTTCAGTTTAAATTCCTGGACGTTAATGGTTTGGTAGACCTCCTAATTACCTTCGGGTTAGGGTTAGAGTAAACCTTAATTTCGGTGCTAGACTTTGATACTGTGAAATTACGTCTAGTAATAGATTCAGAGTGCTGGATGTCGCACAAGATACCTGTGTTCATAAGCAGTCCTAGCAGTTGATTGTCCTTGTTCTCTGTTCTTAATTGTAGAGAGATAGTTTTGCCTATGCAGGAGATTGCCGTAGCTAGTTTTCTCTGTTTTGACTCTATGCCCTTATCCCTCTTTAAGGTTAACTCTGAAATTGCAGCCTTAATTTCCGGGTTCAGTTGTGGAGTTCCGATTCAATTGCAATTTTCTGGTATTGGTTATTTTTCCACTAAGTCTATACGAGCTTCTTTAGATAGTCCCGAAATTGCGACATGTTCAAACCTACTTGATACTTCCTTATAGAAACTTTCACCATGTTTCCTCTTACTCGATGGATCTGCACCTAAAATTTGTAGAGTTTCTTCATCAAGTACAATCACTTCCTCTTCATTGACACTTCTAGGTTGTGGATCTCTGTTTTCATCGTCGCTGTCATCGAATACTTCTGTGTAGCCGCTAGGTGTCTTCTCGTGTTCTCGGGAGTGATCAAACATCGATAAGACAGATGGCGTTTTTCTCCGGATATCGTCCCTCTCTCTTTTTATCATCATCATAATTATTCTTGTAAGCTAAAAAGAACACAAAATGGCGGTCAAATAAAATTACTATGCGTCCATTTTTCGAACGACTTTTGGATGTTGCGAGCCGATCCCATAAACCGCTCAGCATCCTTAATTAGAGATATATGTCCCCCTAGGATTGTTTCTCTATATTATATTTCGAGTCAGTCCCATATAATTTGTTTTTCCCTTAAACAATGGATATGTAATCGTACTTGCAAAATGCATGAGACAGTGCTATAAACTGCTCTGCGCATTTATAGAATATATATATATATATATATATATAGAGACAGTGCCCAATCTGCTCTGTATATAATTTGTTTATTCCTTAAACAATGGATATGTGGTCGTGCTTATAAAGTGTAATGGGTACCTTTGTTTACATATTTGGGCCTTGATTGGCGTCGCTCTGACTCTTTGTCTCTCCTTTACTTCTTTTCCAACCTCTTTTATAATTTTCGGATCTTTTAGCATAAATATTCCTGATTATGTTTGTTCTTGCTGTATCTTGGACTCGAGGAATCACTTTATCTTGAACGGCGTCTTCTCGGCATTTTTTTCCTTTCTTTCTTTGTGATTAGTCACTAAAACGTGTTAAGTGGTTAGGCACTGAAACGCGAATGATGAGCCCGGGGCGGAAATAGAGGGCGTCAGGGAGTATACAGAGGTCTTCTATTTTTTACTCTCAAATATAGTGGAATAGTGGCAACACTGCGTGTTACTACAGGTAGTTTTAGTTTTAAACTGTTCGGGTACTAATCTTGAGGACAAAGCACGAGTATAATTAATAATAATGAACATTCATAGATGCGTCTGCCTTCTGGCTTCATCAGAATCGATTTATCATTCAATCACAGTATAAAATTAAAGTTAAAATGAGTCATGAGTGAATTGGAACGTAGTTCCATTCATCCATTCCATTCCATCGTTAATTTATTAATTCATCTACTTTTGTTATTGAAGATTCACATAGTAATTTCTCCTAACGTTATGGATATAATGTCGATTATATATTTTTGCCACGATATAGACCTTACCATTATTTTCAATTTAGCTGTTCGTATTTATTTGTTGCTTTGATTTTATCGTTAGTAAAATATAGAATAGCCTTAGTAAAAATGAAAAATATCAGTACGTACAATATTCTTTTGATAGAAGTTCACTAGCCGGAATGAAATATTTCTGTTATATTCCAATTTTTTGTTGTAAAAACTTCACTTTGAACATTTCAACTGAAACCATTCATGAGATAATTAAACAATTCCACTACATCCGGAGGAAAACATGATAAAGAGTTGAACTAGTCAAACGTGAATAGTTGTGTTTCATAAATAATATTTTTTTTTCTTGAAATCTGCTGCATTTAACATTGTAAGATAATCAGGTTGTTAAATTAAATGTACATCGTTCAAAATCAATATGTGTAGTTAATAAATAAAACCACAAGCAGCATTGTGGTATTTTGTGAAATTATTGTGTAAGAAGAAATTAGAAACATTAAAAAAATATTTCTCGCACTTGCGAGTATAATCTATCGCTTATTTTATTATTTAGTCATTGGTAAAAGGATTGTTTTCACAAAGATTTTGTTGTTTTTATCAACAAGGAGAATAACAGTGCAAACATAAATATTTTTGTTTTGTTATTATATACTTATTTACTTCAAGAAATAATGACTGCGGGCCGCGGAACGACCAAACTCGCACCCCGGATAGAAAAAAGACCGTGTACCGGAAGGTGGCGGTTTTGTGGATAGACCGCGTCTTGGCGGTTTGCAGGCGTGTTGAAAAAAACTTCGAACAATCTCGACGTATTTGTCCCTCTGTAACTCGGCGGCGCCGGTTACACTGCCACAAAGTCAAAGGTTCAATCTAAAGAACTGCGTCGGAAAAATCGCACTTTTACGGTGCACCCTGCACATTTATGGAGATATTGTCGGCTCAGGGAGCCCTATGGAGGTGCGGAGCAGTTTTTTTCGGTTCCCGCATCTATCCTGCGCGATGCGAACACAAATTCTCGCTGTTGACCGTCGAACTCGCAGATTGCCGGCCAGACAGGCGGTTACGAATTTTTTTTCGGCATTTCGGCGAGCACTGGGTGAAGGTAGTGAGACAGGAAGCCGCGAGTTGTACCATGAAACGCGTATGGGCGGGCTGCCTCGCCCCGTGCTGCAAAAGTCGGATTCGGCCGTGCGGTGAGGGGGTAAACGTCAAAAAACCGTGCACAAAAAAGAGCTGTATTTTCTGACGTCGGCAGCTCGACGGGGACGGCTCGTATTGCGAACCCTTAAATATAAGAGAGGCGCGGGCGTTATTCCCGACTCGAACGCGCGCAGTTTTGAGTCGCTTCACCCGGAAATGGCGAAACTGCAGCGGTCAGGCTGACCACACCTTCTGGCGAAAATTTCGCCGTTTGGACCGATACGTTTCGATCCGTGGCGGGCGACTCCGTGGTCGCAGCGACGCGGCGTCGGTACCAAAATGCTCGACTCGGCGGGTTCCACGTGCCGGTTAACTTGGAATTTCAAAAAAGCGACATGCTGGTGTCCCAAATCTACATTCAAATTTTTCTCTGTGCAGATTAACAGTTATAAGTGGGCGTCGCGACGCGATTCCGCGACGTACAATTATGGGTGCCGAAAGCCAAGACACCGTTCTACAATCCACGGAGAAATCTTAAACATTGATCGGGGCGCTGCAAAAATATTGGCGTTTTACTCTCGTCACTTGTTTCCTGCAATACGGCGAGTTTGGGTGGGCGTCGCGACGGTTGCAGACGACTCAGCGCAATGCCGCTTACTGTAAAAGATTAAACGTTCAATTCCCTGCGAAAATCACGCCAAAGCGTACCCGCAGAGCTCAAGTTTGCGATTCCGTAGCAATTTTCCTAGATATCCAAAAACGCTGTTTTTATGGATTTAGGACGCCATCTTCGACGTAATCGGGATTAAAGTCCCAAACAAACTAAAAGGTACTAAGGCCGATCGAATAGCACCAGTCCGGTTCCGATCCGTCAATTGCTTCGGGCGCCCTAGGGATCCCCGCAAAACGCCTCTGGTTTTTCTCACCTTTTGCGTATTTTTCTCTTCAAACTGCCGCAGATACGCAAAAAGTCGTCGCAGTTTAAAATTTTGTGGCAGTGGGTGAGTGTTCTGAAGATAACGAACCTAACCAACCACCTGGAGCCCCTCAAATAAGTCCTGGGCGTCCGTGGAAGTGATTGAAAAATCGTCAAAAAAAATAATTTATTGGCTCTCACACCAGGCGAACGGCACGTCGCAGGATGGCGAGCGAGGGCTCTAAAAGCGTGGCGCGACGGCGGCTATAGGATCCGGAAAAAAATTTGAAAAAAAAAATTGAGATCCGACCAAAAATGCGCCTCAAAAGCAAAATATCGTGATTTTAGTTTTCGGTCTGGTGCGTCCGAACCTGGGGGGCTGAGTCGCGAAAACGGCACCGTTCGACGGGGATCTCGGTTTTTAAATTAGACATCATCAGGGTAAAAATGAACATTTATATTTGAATATAAATAACTAAACCTTTCAAATTTGTTATGTCGATCGTCAAAAATTTGAAAGTTTTAGTTATTTTTTTTCAAATATAAATGTTAATTTTTACCCTAATGATGGCTAATTTTTAATAAAGAGCCGAAACTGGCAAGTAATAATAGTTATTATTTTTATTTCTTGAAGTAATTAAGTATAAAATAACAAAACAATTATATCAAGCTGTAAGATGGTCAAACACACAAATATTGTAAACATAAATAAAGTGTAAGTTGTCAAAATTATTGGATTGGTAGAAGAAGTCCAATTAGAGACAGATCCAGTTTTGTTTTGTTGACACAATTCTATAGCTGACAAAAGCTTGGATGATGTTCTGCTGGGCCAGCTTCAATGTTGCTTGAAGGTGTTTCTGTAATCGAAGGATCTCCCGCAAACTTTAACCTTGTTAGGTATTGTTGATTGTCTACGGTTCCAACTTTATCTTCTTGGACGTTTAGGGTAAATATTCAGTATTTAGACTCCTGTTCTTCCCACCATTATTGTTGATTTAATATTATATTTTCTCATATGTCGCTATCTTTTCTTGTGAAGGTTGAATTGCAAACGGTGCAATTGTTGTATATTTTTTTTATTATCATCACATACTTCCTTATGGCTACCAGGATTATGGGTTGAGGAGTGAGGAGGATCCAGAACGTATCATCTTTTCCTACTAATCATACCTCTATCTGCAAATACGTCCAACCCTCATTTTGAATTTTCCCGCGCTCGCGCGCCATCTACACATACACGCTCGGACACGTTCAGAACTACGGTTAGGTGATGGGGTAGTTTCGCTCCTTCGGGCTCAATGGGAATCTTATGGAAGGAGCAGCCCCATGTAAATCCTTACGGGGAGGCGGGCCCAGAAGGAACTATCTTTCTCTACTAATGAACTAACTAGTTACTATTTCTAGACCTTTGGTTCTCAGGCTCTTAACCATTTTTGTTGTTATTCTATCGTGGCCTGCTGGTTTATCATTTTTTATTTTTTTCACGGCTTCTACTACTTCTTCGGTCTTTATATTTTTTCTTGTGTTTCTACATTACCCTCTATTTCCCTTTCTTTGCTTTCTGGTATTTCTTTTGTTTGCTGCTTGTTAACATTTCCTAGAAGTATTCCTTCCATCTCCTCGCTATGCCTTCTTCATCTCCTAGTATGCTTCCGAACTTAGCTTTTATATGATTGACTCTAACTGGTTTTTACCTTCCGAAGCCTTTCCGTCTTTTCTACGAATGCTTCCCAAATTTTTTTTCGCCATTTCCCACCATTTCCTTGACTTTGTTCCTCTGTTCTTTGTATTTTTTATACTTCTCCATTGTTGCGTTTTCTAAGTAATCTTTCCATTTCTGTTTTTTTACTTTATTTTTACTTCTTTCTTTACTTCCTCATTCCACCAATTTGTTTGCTTCTTAAATTCGATACATTTGCTTGTTCCACACACTTACGTTGCTATTTTTAATAGCATGTGTTTGATATACTTCCAGCATTGCATTGTGTGTGTTAATTTAGTTTTTGGCTAACTCAGCTTCTACTTTTTGGTTAAATTCCTTTGATGTCTCCTCTTCTTTTAATTTATATGTTTTTATTTTTTCTTTGGTGTTGTTTTGCATTTTTCTTGTGTTATTTGGTTGTTTGCTTGTTTCTAACTTTAATTGTATTTTTTACAACACTAAATGATAGTCCGAATATATTTCTGAACCTCTTTTCACCATTGTATCCTTTACCTCATTTTTAAATTCTCTGTTTATTATTATAAAATCTATTATCGATCTTTCCCCTCTGTTCTTTACTTCTCTAGTAAATTTATGTATAACTTTGTGCGCGTAGAATGTATTCGTTATTATTAAATTGTATAGTATGCAAATAATTGTATAATATTAAATTGTCTATAGTTAGGTCCTTCATAAGTTACAATACAAATATCTGTGCAGCTAAAACCGGCTTTTCAAAATTTTTGGCAAATTTTTAGGAGGTTGAGTCAAGATCGCATATGGTGGATGCGCCGGATAGATGCGTGATGGTGCATGCGCCGGTGTACGTCAAGTTGTTGACAGTGTTTGTTCACGATGGAACGCGCGGGCGCGGTGGCGGGTGCGGATGAGGTAGATGTGGCGAGTTTGTGTTCACATTGGCAGCCAAGCGTTTGCGTTGGTGTGACCCGTTGTCAGGTTAGGTTAGGTTATTATACTAACCTAAGTTAAAATTTTGGTTAGTGTATTAAGCTGAACAGTACTAATAAACTTTTCTGTATTGAAAGACATAATGAAAACATGCTGTCGCTTCTAGCGATAAGTTTGTACTGGTTGAACTTATAGACGTCGCGAGTGAATCGCGCGTTCCGATGCTAGTTCGACTTGAACACACACAAACATCTCACGCGTTTGATATTGCCGCGAGCGCGCTGCGCGCGTCAGTCGTTAGCTTGCCCGCTACTTAGACCGCTTCGATATTACGTCATATGTTTGATATTTCGTGACCGCGCCCGCCACCGCGCCCGCGAGTCCACGTGGATGAGCACTTAATGGATGAGCAAAAAATTTATAAACTAATATAATGTATTGTCGTTATTAAACTTACATCATGAAACAACTCATTTTCAGTTTTCTAAAGTGTGGTATTTAAAAAACAATCTCCTTTATGAATAGGCATTTTGCAAAATTGGCACATATAGCAGGTAAAACTTTTTTTCTTATGCGCAGCACAAACAGGACACTGTCTCTGGGGTTTTAGTTTTATGCCATCTGTAACAATTTTATCCAATTTCTTTTTTTTTTGCATCCTTTGAAAATTTTCCTGGAGGATCATTTCTTATGGATATAACTGATATACTAGGTACAGGATCATCTGCATTTTCCGGAGCGGATTCGCTGATCCATTTTTTGCTACATCATGTAAAAATACTTTGTATCTCTTTTTAGAATTTGCATTTAATGTTTTAATCACTCACACATAAAATATTGCACAGTTGATTAAAATCATAACAACCCTTTCTGTCCATTTCTTAAAACGACGTACTATCGAGTAATATGACAAATATTGATCAGCGTTGATCGCGCACCCAACACCCTTCATAAATTTTATGTAATCTACAACACTCATATATATATATATATATATATATATATATATATATATATATATATATATATATATATATATATATATGTATATATATATATATATACATAACTTGCAAGCACTTGACCTCATTCCAGGACTTTCCATTTCTCCTGGCTTCGCTGTCCACTGTGCGTTTCCAGGTAGAGCGAGGTCTACCTACCCTGCGTTGGCCTTGAGGGTTCCACTCTAATGCTTCCCTAGAGATATCTGAGCTGGGTTTCCTTAGCGCGTGCCTATCCAACTCCATTTGCACCTCTTGATCTCCTTGGCAATTGATTGTTGACCTGTTACCCTCCATAGAGTAACATTTGAGACAACCTCCGGCCACTTGCTGACAAAGGTCTGAATCTTGGTAGTAACCGCTAGAGTGCCTTTCCAGGTTTCGCAGGCATACAAAAGAACTGATTTGACGTTGCTGTTAAAGACTTTGATTTTGGTAGTTCTTTTGATGCATGGGTTATTCCACAAATTATTCAATAGAGCAAATGCGTATCCTGCTTTACGAATTCGTATTTTGACATCCTATGAAGCTCCTCCGTCTGGAGTAATCTGGCTGCCCAGGTAGCAAAAGTTGACAGTAGTATCGATTGGTATGTTATTTAAAGAGAGCGGGGTGTTATTACGAGCATTGATACGCATTTCCTTGGTCTTAGAGATGTTTATTTTGAGGCCAGTGAGCGCCGAGTTATAGTCCAGTAGGTTTAGTTTTTCCTGCATATCTTGGTAGGTGTGCGTGAGGAGACACAAATCATCAGCGTAATCCAGGTCTTCCAACCGGGAGTTCAGACGCCATCTGATGCCGCGGGGACGCTCGTTAACTGCAGTCATTATGTGGGTGGTCCATGACGATTATAAATAGGAGAGGCGATAATGCACAACCTTGTTTGACCCCCGAGGAGACAGCAAATTCGTCACTTAGTTTGCCTTTGTGTTTGATACGGCTAGAGCTGTTCGCGTACAATGCCCGGATGATGTTAACAGTCTTTTGAGAACCGCCGTTCTGTGATAGGACTTTCCAGATGGCGTTGCGGCTAACAGAGTCGAAAGCTTTCTCGAAATCCACAAAAAGCATGTAAGTTGAGAGCGCCATTCCACGGACTGCTCAATAATAATTCGGAGCGAGTTGATCTGGTCGATACATGATTTTCTAGGCCTAAAACCGGCTTGTTCGCTCCTAATTGTAGGTTCGAGTGATTCTGTCAGTCGATGGAGGATTGTTAATGTGAGCACCTTACTGGCTGTGTTGAGTAGAGTAAGACCCCTATAGTTGTTGCAGATCTTTTTGCATCTTGAGATAGAAGATACAAGATCTTTTGATCTTGTTGCAGGTCTCCCTTTTTATGGAGTTTGACAATTACCCCTTCCCTCCACTCTTTCGGAACGTATTCCGTTTCCCATATTTGCTTAATAATTGGGTATAATAATTTTGCTGATGTTTCAGCATCGGCTTTTAATATTTCTGCGGGTAGACCATCTGAACCCGTCCTTTCCGTCCTTTAGCTTCAAAATTGCATTTTTAATATCCTTGATTTTTGGAGGATTGGTATTCATTCTTAGAATAGGAGGTACGGAGTTTTCATCAGTGATGGAGTTGTCAGGCGAGGGGGTAT
The DNA here is from genome assembly GCA_944588485.1 of Phosphuga atrata. Taxonomy (NCBI): domain Eukaryota; kingdom Metazoa; phylum Arthropoda; class Insecta; order Coleoptera; family Silphidae; genus Phosphuga; species Phosphuga atrata. Next base: position 5,185,076 of record OX155900.1, read on the forward strand.
TTAGGACTTCTTGGAAGTGCTCCTTTCACCGTATTAGTTGTGCTTCGTCCGTAGCTAGTAATTCTCCGCTTTTGCTTTTGATGGGAGTGTCACCCAAAATTGATTTATTGGCAAGGCGCCTGGTGATCTGGTATAGAGCGCGCATATTGTGACATTCACTGGCTGTTTGGGCTTGTTCGGCAAGGCCTTGAGCCCATGCCCTCTTGTCTTTTCTGGCACTGTTTTTTACCATCCTGTCGTGTGTGTACATTAGCTGACCTAATTTTTGTTTTTCCTCGGTTGTTTTTGCTTTAATTAACCTGGCTTTGGTTCCTTTCCTAGCTTTAATGGCGTCCCATGTAGTTGCAGATAGCAAGGACTTTCGTTGGTTTTTGGACATATATCCCAGGGAGTCTTCACCAGCCTTTATATATAATTCTTTGACTCTGTTCCACTTCATATCTAAGTTGTCTTCCTCGTGATGCAACGAGTTTGGGTAGCCACTTCTCAGGGACTCTATAAAACGTGATTTAGCAGAAAGATTAGCCAGATTGCCTTAATTTAACTTTTTGGGGGCATTTTGGAGTTTGCTATGAGTTGAGGCAACTTTCATGCGCACTATCGCAATTACCAGGTGGTGGTCACTATAAATGTCTGCTCCTCATCGGGCTCTAACATCCAGCAGGGATCCTCGCCAGGTTTTACTAAAGGCAATGTGATCAATTTGATTTTGAATAAGCCCATCGGGGGAAACCCAGGTTGCTTTAAGGCAGTCCTTATGAGGGCACAGTGACCCGCCCACAATCAGATTAAAGGATCTGCACGTGTCCATAAATCGTTCACCATTGTCATTAATCACTCCCATGGCATGCTTACCCTTGATGTCTTCGTATACCGTGTTGTCAGATCCGATCTTGGCATTGAGATCGCCAGTGATTATAGTCACATCGCCTTTTGGAATGCTCCGTATGGTCGTATGTAGTCCATAGAATGCGTCTTTAACTGTCTCATCCGTTGCTTCAGTTGGAGCGTAGCATTGTATCAGGGAGACGTTTCGAACCTGGGTTTTCAGACGAATAGAGATTAGCCTATCTGAGATAGGGTTCCAGGTGAGTAAGCTTCTTCTTGTTTGTTTATCTAGTAGTATTCCAACCCCACTAGAGCGAGCCTCACCCGCCGGTTTGCCAGAGTATATAAAAGTACAGCCGTCCGGTAAAGTATGCTCTTCACTGTCCGACCAGCGTACCTCGCTTAAACCCAGAATGCTAATGTTATAAGTGTGCATCTCCTTGTGTGCCTGCGCTAGTTTTGAGGGTTCCAGTAGCGTTCTAACATTCCAGTATCCAATTCTAGTTCTTAATTTCATGCCAAATGTCGTCATCGTATATTTCCGTCCGGTATGTTTCGTGTAAGTTTCATTAATCAGTTAAGTCAGATATGCAGGTGATTAGCCCACAGTATCCTATCCTAGTGGCGGGGCTGCCACCTATGTCTCCAGGCCGGCAGGTTTTCTGTCAGGGTGTCCGTCCCTATTCTCATTTTTTCTCATTTTGTCGCCTATCTCGACACGCAGAGTCACTACCTAGTATCTCATCAAGGGGGACTCAGATGACAGCGAGAACCTCTTTTCGATCCGCCACAACTTTGCATCAACAGCGCCGCCACGTGTAGGCGTTACGTACGGTCTTGACATCGTAGAGGCTATATAAATTCGCATATCGATGTCCTGTTGCCTAGGCAGCTTTGGACCGAGCCTTACTAAATTCAGGCCCAGCGGAGCCACTACGAGGGTCTAGGGCTCCCGCTCCACAACACATATTAGCTTCCAATTTTTTTCTTTCGTCCGCTAATCAGTATTATGACATTCTAAAATATCGGCTGAATGTATTGTCGAAATCAATCGGACTGGTCCTTCTGATCGACAACCTTGCAATTAAACGTTTTGACGGCGACGAAACATAGATTCTTCCTTTTTAGTGGCGAATTTTGCGAACAAAATAAGGCCTCTGTTTATGCGAATAGTGCCAAATGAACTGAATCTATGTTGTGATTCACAAGTGCCAAAACCATTGTAATAATTATCCATGTATATGTGATGCCGGAAGTTAAAATAGGGCCGCAGAAGATTTAAAATTGTTTCATGTAATCGGCTTCTTTCTCCACAGTAAATACAAAAAATACAAATGAATGTTTTAGCTTCACGATTTTAGTTTCACAAACCATTCTTATGAGTATTCCATATTTATTAATTTTTGAAGCATTATATACTTTGAAAGATAGACGACCTCTCCATGGCATGGCGCTTTCATCAAGCAAACTTCTTGATATTTAGGAAAAAATAAGAAATAATAAGGCGATTTTTTTAAGTAGATTTCTATCGTCTATGTCATCATTATTTGAAAAACGCCATGAGTACCAAATTTGTCAAAATCGATGGCCGCTCGAGATAGTGAAGGGGTCCGCGGGTTGTTCTTTCGTGGTCTAGATGTAGTGAAAGTGAACAATTTATTAAGGTGATCAATAACTAATATGAAAAAAAGGTACTAAATTCCGCATCAAATTTCTTGTTATAGCTACTGGCTAACTATGGCGTATAAACAATGTTTGTACTGGAGATGAGAGATTCAAAGATTATCTTGGATTGTCCAGCTTAATACTATGTTGCAAGAAAAATGTCATATCCCATAAAATTGAAGGTGACAAGTATAGGACTCCTGTTGAATTCGGAGACGAATTTTACAAAATTTATATGGCGAAAAAACCGAATAAACAAGGCCAAATTGTAATAAAGCTGGATGCCGGCACCGCGCTGGTGTGTTTAATTTGCAGCCTTTCAAAAATTAGAAAGAAGGTAAAATTGATGCAAGATACAACGGCAGTTCCGCTCAACGGCAAATCCACTTTCTGCAGTTTTTCGTAATTTTTGCGTATGAAATATGTTTTATAGGAAATTGGTCATGATAATTCTCCTATTAATATTATTCTTCAGGACAGGACCTGTGGATAAATACCGAAGAAATTTCTTTCGCAAGAAAGGAAATTTTCATATTTGTGAAATCGGTATTGAACGGGAAAATCAACGTAGTCATTGACATTGTTGAGATGGGGGTGCCAACAAAATGGGGGTGTCAAATTAATCATACATTTTGCCGAAAAGTTTGAAAGATATCATGGGGATATCGGAATTTAAAAAGAGGTGGCATAATGCGAGTAGGAACGAAATAAGTTTTTCTGTCCACGAATTGTCCTAGACTAGAATACACTAAGCTAAGACAACGCATGGTTGAATCTGCAATGGTGGATCTGCATTTTTGTTCCAGAAAAGGCCACAAAAGATTATCTTTCTAGCGCAATAAATGCCAAAAACTTTTATTTAAAAATGTGAAAACAAATGTTTGTGAGAACAATAGGTTTTGAGTGAAATCAAATTGAATTCGTCATTTCGAAAAGGGCATGAGTCAATGAATTAAAACTTTTCAGAATTAACAAAAAAATGTGTTAATGTTTTTTGTTAAAAAGGCCATTGATGCTGAAGAAACTGCATATAGAGGTTGTTAAATAAGAAAATATACACGCTTTTTGGAATATTTATTTATTAAAAAAGAACAATTTTCATCAAGATATTTTGAATTAAAATTTTTGGACTTATGCCTTTTTCGAAATGATCAAGGGATCATTTTAAAAACGCATTTGTCCAAAAAAATTAGTTAGTTAATCATCATTTTCCAGCAATTTTGGCTTTTTTTTATTTTATTATTATTTTAGTTTTCACTATTCCTGTCACCAGAGACTCTTTTTCTAGGTCGAAAAGCATTTTCGGAAAGCTCATGATAAAGTAATATTATGTAATATCTGACAGATGCGTTTCGTTTCACTTGAAAGGGGCATAAGTCCAGGACTCGTGCCCTTTTCATTGCTTTTTAAGTTGACTTGTGGTGTATACACATGTACTATTTTCGCATAGAATATGTAAAACGCTTCAACGAATAAAATGGCGTAAAAAAGTGATATTTCAAAAAAGTGTGCCACTTGCCCTTTTCGAAATGACGGGTTCAATTGTTTCAAATTCTGTTTTATTTAATTTCTCTCTTTTATTTAAATTCACTGGCTTGTCGCAAATCAACACTTTATTAGTAGATCGTTTAGTATGAATTGTCCGATTTCGAACTATAACTTTGTTTTATTATATCTCAACCAGGTGTGCAATTTATTAAAACGTATATCGTTAAGATTGTTAACGTAGATTGTTAATACCGACAGCGAAAAAGCTTCAGGAGAAGGTGCTGATTAAATCCGGAAAGGCGTTTTCTACTGCATGTTGTTTCATTGAGAGAAGTGGTCCATTGCCCGGAAGCAATGGTAGTTAGTTGGTGAAAAGTTTGGGAAATAGGATGGGGGACAGTGAGTTTAAAAGCCTAGCTCCTATAGTTTGAGGAATTTTATTCTTGCGACGTGTGGTCAAATAATTGTTTAAAAAAATTCATAGCACGAATTCATTATTTAAATTTGTTTAATTCATTTAAAAAAAATATTTTAATTTTGTTCATTTTGAAGATTAAAATGATGATTCATTTATTAAAATTAAGATTCAAGATCAAAATTACCAGATCGGTACTTCTCATGGTATTGACGTACTTTCAACAGGCACATCCTTGTCAAACATTTTATTGAAATACCGAGAATTCTACACGAAAGTAACATTGATGATTGATTATACACGCTGTGTATAATCTCTCATAATAGAGTATAAATGTTTTCCGCCGCAAATAAAGATTATACAGTGAAACTTGTCTAAGACGGAACCTCAAGGGACTGGGAAATATTTCCGTCTTAAACAGGTTTCCGTCTTACACGGTTAATAATTTTTTTCTTTTATTCTCAATTTTTATTGCATGGACATGTATGTAATACTTTTGGTTTATTAAAATTTAGTATTTCCTTTCCATTCCTAAATTAAAATCCTTGAGCTTACTTAACAATATATTGCCAGCAATGCAACTTTTTATTTTCATGCTATTCAATAGGTAAATCATTTATAATCAGCTGTTTAAAGCACCTGAGTTTGAAAGATTTGCAAACAAACAAAGATTATGAATTTCTCGAATTTTCCATCAGCAAAAGCACAAAAAAATAACAAGTTAAACGTTCTTTTGAAGGCTTACCACCGACACATTTTTCATTATTTAGGGCAAAAGTTTTATTTGGCAAAGCACGAAAAAAAAGCGCCGTTTCATCTCCGTTTGCTATGTTCTAAAGTGGCCTACAGACGATCAACATGGTTGACCAACATGGTTGGTCAAATGCAGTGTTGAAGTGTTTGTTGAACGTCTGTAGGCAGGTTGGTTCAAGCCTCAATAATCCAACCTGCCTACAGTCGTTCAACAAACACTTCAAACACTGCATTTGACCCACCATGTTGGTAAACCATATCGATCGTCTGTAGGCCCCTTTAAACTTATATCCCTCAATTTCTTTTACGATTATTTTTTTATAATCCTCAACTGCTTGCTGACAGACACTCACGCTCTTCCCACAAACTGTGCCAAATTTAATGTCAAAAATTTTTTTACACTAGCTCTTGGTATCTTCTTTCGGGAATTCTGTCGGGAAAACGGACAGAAAAAGGTTATCGCTGATCTGTTTGCACAAATGATACCGACGCAAAAACACCAATCAGACTACGAGAACTCCTACCCCTTACTTCCTTATTGGTAGACGAATCTTCCAGCATTGAGAATTGCCTACTACTACTACTAAATATGACAAAATCCGTTTCCGTCTTAAGAATTATTTTCCGTTTTATACGGGTTGTTTTAAATGAACGGTTAGAAAAAAAATTCCGTTTAATGCAGGTTTCCATCTTTTACGGATTCCGTCTTAGACAAGTTTCACTGTATAAAGATTATGTTTATGCGGCCAGTTTTTTCTTGATAATATTGAAAAATTGCAATTTTGACAGACAAAATACCCCAATCACTGACACGGTAAGGTTAAAACGTCCAGCACCTCCGTGGTAAAAATTGCTAACTACTAAAAACGCACAACTCTATTTGGTCGTTGCTGATCGTTGTAATCTAGGTTAACCTAGATTTAATCTTAATTAGTATATAGTCACGTTAAGTTATATTAGAGCCAGATAGATCTGCACTGAGAGGCCGAGACTTCTTGATTCAAAATATGGAAAAATCATTAAATTTTGTTATACGTCCGAAAATTTATTTTATAAGTCTATGTTTTTTGTTTAGTGATGCGAGTTGTTGCCATAGTAACAACAAACAGAAATCGTTTAATAATGAAACTCCATTTGATTTACATTGGAATTTTACGTACGATTTGGATACTTTTACACATGATTATAATTATGTCATCTTGGTGCGCGAGTATATGAAATATGTTAATATTAATGCATCACCTTCACCATTCATAGCTTTCAATATGGAGATATTCGTAATTTCAATTGCATTGCAATAGTGGTTGTAGAGAGGAAATTAACAATTACACTAAACATGTACAGATTGTGGGACTTACTGCTCCAAATAGACAATACATTATATTATATAGTACTAAAGTCCGTTGGTATAAATGATAACTTATTCGAGTATAAATGTTGGAAGATGAATGCAATCTGACTGTGCAAATTTTATATTCCTTCGAAATTCTAGTATTAAATTGTAGTACCAAATAAATTGTGCCCATAATTATGAAAGTAGTCTAAGTCAAAATTAAAAAAGAAAATAGTTTATCAGTTATTTTGCACAGCATTATTTTAAACTAAATTTATTCAATGTAATTTTTACAATATCGTCAATAATGAACCATTAGGTAGTGGTTGTAATTTCAAAAATGTATGGAATTCATTTATTGTTAATAATGTGGTGTGAAACAACTGATAAACTAATTTTGTTTTTTAATTTTGACTTAGACCACTTTCATAATAATGTACACAAATTAACAATCATAACATAAATGTAAAATATTGTAATTTTAAAGGCAAGTTTTACATCAGATATTCATAAATTCAAATTTAAAATTAAAAAAAAATTATTTTTAAAATTCAATATGTATGAATGAAAATTAACAGACCACACCAAACCCGGACTCGCTGGCCCCTTCATTGGAAGAAGTTGGCCAGATCATTCAATAAAATCCTACCCTTTAAACAGGAAACAACACGTAAAAAGTCACTTCAAATGTTGTAACTGGTATATCGGAGCCGCTGAATATTAACATAGGGGTTCCTCAAGGAAGTGTCCTGACTCCTACCTTGTTCTTATTATATACAGCGGACTTTGTCTCATTTATGCAGAACTTTCAATGCATTTTATAAGCTGATGCCTTAACATTCATAATATCCAGAACTTCAATGACCGAAAATGAAATTGGAGCTAACAATGTTTTATCCAAAATTCTAGTGTGGTTCTCCGCGAACAACCTATTCCTTAACAAGGATAAAACTAAATACCTCATTTTTATATATACAGAGCGAAGTCAGTATGCGGAGAACTTGAACTTAAAGATCGATGGTTTTAACCTTTCGAGAACGAGAGCAACAAATTTCATGAGACTCTATTTTGTCGAGTTCCATACCTGGAGCATGACCGTGGATACGTTACCAAAGAAAATAAATAGTAAGGCTTTCTTGGTCCGAGCGTTACGAAAAATTGTCCACCCACATGAACTGCTTAATTTCTACTATGCTGAGGTTGATTCAATTTTAACTAATGGAATTCTAGCGTGGGTGTCCTCTAGTAAAATATAATTTGTGCTCAAGGCACACAAAAATGCCATGCGCTCTCTGGTAGGTATTCCTTCTACAGCAGACCTGCAGACCGCATTTCCAAGGGCTAAAAATACTAACAGTCACTAGCCTAAACATTTTGGAGGTAGCTTGTTTCATCCACAAAATTAAGTTAGGGTTGAACAGAAACATGGATATCCACCATCACTTTACGAGAGGACAAACGGAACTATAAACGCCTAAGTGTAACTTACAATGTTGCAGTAAATCTCCAACTATACTTGGAGTTTCCATCTACAACCACCTACCAAACAGTATTAGAGATGAAGTTTCATGGAGAAACTTCAAGAAGAAGTTGAAATCCGTTTTGTTAAACGATACTCTTTATTCTCTTCAAGAATTTTTTATTGTATCTTTTTCGTATCAGATTATTTATAATTTAACGACTTTATTTAAAAATTTAAAATTTATTATTTATCATATCTTTCCTTTCGACATTACCATATATGTACTTTAATGTACATCGTTTATGAAGTAAATTTAGTTTTGATTTGATTTGAACTGTGGAAAGGTACTGTAAACAATGCCGTGCGCAAGCTAACCGAGATCATCCAGGACATCTGGGAAACAGAGAAATGACCACCCAATTGGAAATCCGCTCTGATCCATCAGCTTCGCAAAAAGGGAGATTTTACTGATCTAAACAATTACCGTGGAATTTCTCTCGTCCCGGTAACATACAAGATTCTCCGGAAGGCGTTACAAAGAACGTAAAAAACTAATGGATAGTCAACTGGGATAAAACCAGGGGGGTATCAGGAAGACCAGATCCTGTATTGCATAGATCCTCAATCTTAAAAGTGTTTTTCCATTCTCCAAGATAAGACACCGCAAGGTGGTCGCAACCTTTGTTGATTTTAGGAAGGCCTACGATTTCATTGATGGAAAAACGGTTAACAAAGTACTCCAGGAACTAGGGCTAGACAACAAAACCCGCAGACTCATCCTAGCAACTTTAAATCCTTAGGACTCATCCTAGACCAACACCCATTCCAAAGTTAAATTTTGAGACGAGATTTCATAAAGCTTCGAAATAAAAACTGGAGTGAGACAAGGAGATGGACTTTCCCCACTTCTCTTCAACTGTGTCCTGTAAAAGGTTATGAGAGAATGGCGCAAGGAATTGATCAATTTGGGTGCTCAGGGTGGTATCTACTTGAGACGTAAGAACGATGGACTGGTTGTAGATTGCCTGGCCTTTGCAGATGACATGACATTGTCTGCTGATTCTCTTGAGATGGCAACAATGCAGGTAACTTGCCTCAGAAAACAGGCTGCGTAGATGGGTCTCCAAGTGTCGCTAGAGAAAACAGAGATTTCACCAATATCAGAGAAGCAAACAGAGAGATGTTGCTACAGCAGGGAAACATCAAGAGGACGGAGAAATTCAAGTATCTCGGCAAATGGATTGTACCCAACTCATTAGAAAGAGCATCATTATCCAAAAGTGTCAACAAGTTAGAACTAGCCTATCGACTGAGTAAGAACACTTACAACAAGGAATGCCTGTCACCCAACCTGAAATTTATGCACTACACATCAGTCTTACGACCAGAAGCTCTATATGCCATGGAGCGTGTTTCTTTGAACCGAAGAGGTCTGGTAGAGAAATTGGAAATTAGAGAGATGAGAATCCTCAGGAAGATCCTAGGCCCGGTAAAGGAAGATGGGGAATTCCAAATGCGGCATAACTCTGAGCTCTACGAACATATTGAGATGTTCTCTGACTGTGCAAGGAAAAGAAGGGTAGGTTTCTATGACCACGTTGCACGATTGGCTCCAAGCCGACTAACGAACCTTCTGTACACTTTCTGGCGAAACAAGAAAGTTCGTACCACTTGGTTGATAGAAAACGAGAAGGATATTAAAGAACTGGGAATAACAGATCTCCAAAGCATACAATCAGTCTTATGAGTCAAGTATTGAAACTCTTTCTGAAGATCATCCATAATCGTATTTACCGCAAATGTGAAGAGTCAGCGAGTCCCAGTTTGGCTTTCGGAATGGGTTCGTCACAACGGAGGCACTTTTCAGTGTACAAGTTCTGGTACAACGATGCATTGATGTTAATGTGGATGTTTTTGCCTGCTTCTTAGACTATGAAAAAGCATTTGACACCGTAAACCATAATAAAGTAGTAGATATACTTAAAGGACTAGGATTAGACGGGCAAGATATCCGCATTATAGCCAACCTGTATTGGGACCAAACAGCAGCGGTGTTAGTGAACAAAGAACTGTCAGAATAGGTCATGATTCAAAGAGGGGTGCGACAAGGCTGTGTTCTCTCGCCATTACTTTTTAACCTTTATGCAAAAAAAATATTTCGAAAAGCATTGGATGGCAAGAACATAGGAGTAATCGTAGGAGGCATAGTGATCAATAACCTGAGGTATGCCGACGACACCGTTCTATTGGCTACGAACATAGAAGACCTACAAGAACTAATGACAACCGTTACAGAACACAGCTTGTCCATGGGTCTTAAACTCAACGTTAATAAGACAAAATGGCTCGTCGTAAATAAAACCAGCGTAAATAACCAGCTGAATCTAAGAGTTGGAAATGAGGTGATGGAACGCGTCAACTCCTATAAGTACCTTGGCTGTAACGTAAACTACAAATGGGACATGACATCGGAAATTAGAAGCCGCATCGAACAGGCAAGAGGAGCTTTCACCAAAATGAAGAAAGTGCTGAACAACAGGCACTTGGAAATCCCCCTCAGAATCAGATTGTTAAGGTGCTATGTGTTTAGTATCCTGTACTACGGCGTCGAGGCTTGGACACTTACGGAGGCTATGTGTAAGAAGGTGGAGGCTTTTGAGATGTGGACTTACCGTAGAGTGCTGAGAATTTCTTGGGTGGATCGAATTACTAACGTCGAGGTTTTGCAAAGAGTCAATAAGCAAACAGAAGTTCTCAACACAATAAAGAGAAGAAAACTGGAATACCTTGGTCATGATATCCGAAATGATAAGTACAGGTTACAGCAGACAATAATACAGGGTAAAATACAAGGTACGCGGCCACCGCAGAACATCATGGCTCAAGAACCTTCGCCAATGGTTTGCACAAAGTACAAGATCCCTATTTCGAAAAGCTGCAGATAAAATTCAAATAATGAAATTGGTCGTCAACGCCCTTGGAGGGCATGACACATGAAGAAGAAGAAAACGGACAATCTGTGAGACGCACCCTGAAGGAAGTCCATAGGTTTCAGGAAAGGTACCCCCTAGACAGAAGAGAGAAAGGAGTCACACCGGCAGAAGATGCGACAATACTGGACAAAGATCAAAGATCAACAGTTGAACAAGCGTGGTTGAAAGTAGGCCTATTCGAAAGAAGAAGAATGAAAATTAAATTGTATCACCCACTAGCGGACGGATCAAACATTTTTCGTGAGCGATGGTGGTTTTTATGAAAACGTTTTTCCTTCTCTAAACAAAATTAAATGTATAAGAAAAGAATTAAGGAAACTATGTTCTATAATTCACAAATTGACTAATAACAGTAATAAAATATAAATATTAGTACCGCGTGGTTCCTGCATTTCACTGCTACTGGAGACCACGAGGTCCCACAAGATTACATAACCTGATAAATGAAGATAGCTACGAATTGAATCAAAATTAAGTGCAGAGACAAGTATCTAATGAGAGATGCGACACCCACTAAGGAATTTTTGTGACAGAAGTTTGCGCTAACTATGAAAACATTATGGAACTAATTATCAAACGCGGGCTATATGAATGTTTTATTAAATATATGCGATAATATAATTTATTTAAAATAGGGTGAAAATTAAAAACAATTTGTTAAATATGTTATTTACATGTACTAATAATATATTAAATATGTATTTACATTCAAAAATTTATATAAAACGTTGTAGAGGGTAATCCATTGTCTGAAAGTAATGGATATGATGGTAATAAACCAATCATGTTTAATACAATAAAAACATGAACATTTACCTTTCAATTTAGATTATAACTAATGTACGGAGAATTATTTTCAAGAGTCTTGCACTAATAATATCTTGCAGACACAATATATTCTTGGATGCTTGGATGTAAAATTCCTTGACCGCATAAATAGCACTTATTGACAAAAACAAAAAACATATATCCAATATAACGAATGAATATGTTGCACATTGGCGACATCATCTTTAAACATTTGTCTCTGGGTGACATTTTGCTACTATAAATGTAAACATCACTAGTTATTTACTTGAGATTTCACGTGCTCAGTGCCATCTATCTCTTAATTTAAGCGACCAAGCCATCTATAAATTCATTATTGAATTAAAACTTCTGTCACAAGGTCACCCATAAGAGTGCCAACTCCCTGATTAAATGTAAACTAACAACTCACTCAGTATGTCGTGCTCCTAACTGAAAATTATCCCTCTTATTTCTCACAGTCTGACGTCTTCTCGGACCTGCGCTGTGTTGTACGGACGAGTAATATAAAAATTGAATGTAGATTCAGTAGTTAATAGGCACCACATCTTGAAATGGTGGGCGGGCAGAAATTTTTACCATCAACAATGTTTGAAAAATCAGATACAGGTACATATTACTAAGTGGGTCATTGTCAAATTTTGCGCAGGTAACCGTTACTTAAAATGATAAATTTAAAAAAACAAAATGTTTAAACGTAACTCTTTATTTGTCTATGTCTGTTAAAACAACTGAACTTTGCTTTGTTATAGTCGGCCGCGATTTTAAACAAATGGTTTATGAATAATCATGATTTTGTGGGTAAGGGTGTAAAAAAAATACAACTCTGTTACCATTTTGTTTTACCTTTTATTACGAAATTAAACAATTCAGTCACAAATATTTTGGCATTTGTGTTGATTACAGTCTTCTATCTTATAATCACATTTAGAATTTCAACATTTTAAGTTTAACTAGTACATGCGCATCGTATTGCTTTGGACGGAAGAGTTGTTCTGGATGGAATAGTTGAATAGGGTGGAAAAGTTGATGAGGGTGAAACGATTGTTGTAGATGGAATATTTGTAATACTAACAACAATATTAAAGGAGTAACAACAATATATAAAATAGTAACAAACAAATAATAATATTCTTGAAGTGCCTGTCACATGATTTTTCATGAGTATGTGGTTCAAGTAGATTTGAAGGATGTGCGAGTTGTGGCGCTTTTAGTGCCACCTGGGTTGTGTATGTGTGAAAATAAGAGAAATTGCAAATTGGACGATTTCTGATGTACACAAGTATTTTTATAAGCATCAAGAGCAACATAATCAGTTTTTAAATTAATGTATTCATACAATGTTACTAACTGTCTGGAATCAATGTTAATATATTTAAAGAAGTGATATTAGAAATGAAAAGCTGCCAGCATTGATAAGAGAAAGTTACTGTAAATAACGATGTGATATTAGTTACTAAGTATTACAACACAATAAAAGGTACTAAAATCTAACTGTAAACTCCAAAACCAATAAACTAATTAACTGACACTGATATTGTTTACTTTGACGATCAATATAACCAACATATATTGTTTTATTCAAGTTGGTGTTGTTGTGTCAAATGTGACACATAACCAAGTTAAAAAAATTCAGCTCTGCGACACACTTTTTTTTCATCAAACTTGTATGCCAACACCAACAATCCTTGCCACATTATCCTATTTTTCATCGAGAATATAAGCTGCACAGAACTGAAAGAATTTTGAATACATCTGTCCAAGTTTTTAAGCTATAGTAATTTGAATGTCTTACATTGTGTGCCGCTTAGAGTTTGAGGGGCGGCGGCCGCCGCCAGATAATATATTTTTCAAAATTCCTAATATGACTTGATAAAATGATCCTTTCTCTACATATTTGTAAAATTTTGTTCTTCCACGTACTGTGAAACTTATTGAAATAATTTTTTAACCGATCCAGACATGTCAAGCATGAATTGCAACCAATACCGAATACGAAAATTTAAAAATATTCAAAAATTTACAAAATATATATTGTATAACACTTAATGTAAAACACTTTAAGGATCTCCATGAAACTTTTTCTGAATATAGGTGGCCACATGAAGTAGCCACTGGCTAAATTTGAACGTTCAGCCTCCAATGGGGGTGGTGTAAGGGATTATTTTTGCTTATGAGGATTTTTTGCAAATATCTCGTCAACACCTCCAAATAGAAAATGTTGATATACGGGATCTCCATATGTAGGACAACGGTGTCTACTAAAAGTGTTCTTTGCAAATTTTGTAAAATTGTTCGGTTTAGTCACAAAAGTAAAAAATATAAAATGCATTTTTTAAGGGGTACAGAAAGAATCATGTGTTAAGGCTATCGGCCACGAAGATAGCAAAACCTCAAAGTCAATAGAAAAATGTACAATTTACGTAGATCTGAAAGAAATTTGAATATATCTGTTGCAGTTTTCTGTTTATAGTTATTTGAATTTATTACTTTTTGTTAAAGTCCAAGTTTGTGGGGCGGCGACCGCCGCCAGATAAAGTATTTAGCAAAACGAACTGAGGAAAATCATAGACTGACTAATTCTCTACAAATGTGTCAAATTTTATTGTTCCACGTTGTGTGAAACTGACTAAAATATATTTTTTTAAATCCAGACATTCCAAACAAAACCGAAGACGAAAATTTTAAAATATTCAAAAATTGCGAAAAAAATTATTAAGCCTGTAAGGATTTCAATGAAACTTTCGTTGAATATAGTTTCCACCAGAAGTGTCAGCTGGCAAAAATTGAACGCTCCCCGTACAATGGGTACGGCGTGGAAAATTATTTTGTCTTCAGAAATTTTTTGCATATATCTCGTCAACGCCTCAAAATAGAAAATCATAACCAAGATAACCCGATGTAGGACGTCGGTGTCTACAAAAAAGTATTCTTTGGAAATTTTGTAAAAGCCTACGGTTTAGTCACAAAAGTAAAAAATATAAAATGCAAAAAAAATGAAGGGTTAACCCTACAGTGCGCACTGATGCATATTTGCATCAACCAAGTAAATGATGTGGTGGACCTTTAGTTCCCTTGCGACTCGTGGGATTTATATGAATTCCAAAGGTAAAAATAATCCATGTGTACGGGACCTAACCGACACAGAGAACAAGGAAGTCAGCCCGGATTCCCGGGAAGACGACCTTGACCTCACACTCGTAGACATGAGCAGTCCAGCCATGTCTACAGAGGCAGAGGTAGATGTTCTTGTAGGGACAGAGGAGGACTTGCCGCCTCCTGTCACAAAACAAGAATGACCAGCAGGCGCACCAAAATAGCCCAAGTGAACATCCATCATGCCAAAGCAGCTTCAGCTGTGATGGCTAGGATGTTCACCAAGCAGCACCTAGGGCTAGCGCTGCTTCAAGAACCCTGGACCTACGGAGGTAAGATCAAAGGCCTTAGCAACAGGGAATGTAAGTTGATATGGGACAGCCGTGAGGTCTCCCCTAGAACTTGCATTATGGTAAGAAATGGCATAAATTACTTATGTCTTTCAGAATTTTTAACGCGGGATTTAGTACCGATTCAGGCCCTCATCAAGATCGAGGGTCTCCACCGCGAAGTAGTGATCGCATCAGCATACTTCCCTGGCGATGGTAATAGCATACCACCCATTGAAGTACAAAAGCTGGTGGAACACTGTATTAGGAGAAGGCTGCCACTCATCCTGGGATGTGACGCGAACGCACACAATGAGATGTGGGGCAGCACGGACACTAATAAGAGGGGTGAGTACCTTTTAGAATACCTCATTAAAGAGAACTTAATTGTGTACAACGTTGGGAACACACCAACATTTGTCACTAAAGTCAGAAATGAGGTACTGGATATTACGGTAGGTAGCGCTAACGTAAGTAAACTAATTAAAAAGTGGAGGGTTTCAAGTGAGCCCTCAATGTCAGATCATAGGATCATAGAGTTTGAGCTGGAAGGAGCGAGTGAGGAAAACACCCCCATTCGAAACCCCAGACAAACTGTGTGGCCTATGTTTAGTTCCCAACTAAAAGAAAACCTAGAGCAGGTGACAGTGCGGGGTAGTATCAAACACTACACCGTGCTGGAGCAGGCTGTAGGAGAAATAAATGTAGCAATCACCACGGCATTTGAATCCAGCTGCCCGGTAAAAACCGTGAAGGAGCATAAGGACGAAAAATGGTGGAACAAAAATTTGTCTACATTAAGAGCAAAAGTACGTAGGCTTTTCAACAAAGCCAAGCAATACGGAAATTGGCTAGAATACTCTGAGGTGCTTACCACCTACAACAAAGAGATCAGAAGGGCAAAAAGGGAAAACTTTAGGACCTTCTGTGAAAACATAGAATCCACGCCGGTGGCAGCTAGACTGCACAAAGCACTAGCGAAGGATAGAGTGGAAATGACAACCACTCTCAAGAAACCGGATGGGACCTTCACGGAGGATGAAGAGCAAAGAGCTCTCCTCCTACTAGAAACCCATTTTCCGGGATGTAGAGTATACAGGGAGACCGAGGGCTTGATGCAACCACGGAAACCAAGTCGGGCCGACTGGAAGAGGGCAGCGTCCATCTGTACGGAAAACCGAATCAGATGGGCTATCGGCACTTTCCAGCCTTTTAAGGCCCCAGGAGTGGACGGACTAGTTCCTGCCTTCCTACAAAAGGGAGAGAGAGAACTAATGCCGTATCTTCTAAATATCTTTAGAAGTAGCTTAGCGCTCGGATATATACCGGAGCTATGGAGAAGGGCTAAGGTGGTATTTATACCGAAGGTGGCGAAGAAAGACACCACTCAACCGAAGTCATTTAGACCCATTAGTCTAACATCTTTTATGTTAAAGACAATGGAGAAGGTGATTGATAATTACCTTAGGACTATAGTGCTGGTAGGTACACCACTACACAGGAGTCAGCATGCTTACAGAGCAGGGAAATCCACAGAAACCGCCCTGTATCAGCTGACAAACGAAATAGAAGCAGCACTAGAGATAAAGGAAGTAGCGATATGTGCCTTCTTGGATATAGAGGGAGCTTTTGACAACACCTCACACGAGGCTGTCAGGGCGGCCCTCGAAAGAAGGAATATCGACAGCACTATCTCAAAGTGGATGGGAGAAATGCTGAGAACTAGAACGGCGGAGACACAAGTGGGAAAAGACACCATTAAGATCTCCACAACTCGAGGGTGCCCACAGGGAGGTGTACTATCACCGCTAATGTGGAGCCTGGTAGTTGATGAACTACTGGTTAGGCTAAACGACCTAGACATCAAATGTCAAGGTTACGCCGATGACATAGTCATAATGGCCAGAGGAAAATTTGAGGGAACGCTCTGTGAAATTGTTCAGAGAAGCCTCAAAGTAACTAGTAGATGGTGTCAAACAGTGGGATTAAGACTCAACCCGAGCAAAACCACGGTAATACCATTTACTAGAAGGAGAAAACTAAACTGCCTACATCCCATACTCATAGATGGGAAGGCAGTAGAATACCAACAGGAGATAAGGTATCTGGGTATCACACTAGATAGCAAACTCCTATGGAATAGACACGCTGAGGCAGTGGAAGGTAAAGCCAAACGCGCCCTAATGGTGTGCAGAAATCTGGCAGGAAAAACGTGGGGTTGTAACCCCACTATCCTGCGATGGATGTACACCATGATAGTGAGACCTGCTATCACTTATGGGGCGGTTGCGTGGGGAAGTAGAATCAAGCTGGCCTCTATGAGGAAACAGCTTGAGAAGATTCAAAGACTGGCGTGTGTCTGCATCACGGGGGCGATGGGGTCGTGTCCGACAGCAGCATTGGAGCTGCTGCTGGATCTGACTCCGCTGCACCTTGTGGTGGAGAGCGCCGCCAGATCGGCGATCGTAAGGTTCAGCAAGGAAGGAATGGGCAGAGGCAAAATAATCGGGAGCAGAGACCGAAACAGCCTCGCTACCAAGATCCCCTGGCTGGAAGTACCAAAAGACGAAATGGTATGCAAATACCACTTCGAGAAAAACTACACAGCAATGTGTAGTAGTAAAGCCGATTGGAGCGACGAATCCTCAGCATACCACATAGAGCAAAATGCCATCAAGTGGTATACAGATGGTTCGAAGACAAAGGAAGGCACTGGTGCAGGAGTGTTTGGACCTCGTACCAGATACTCCGAATCCATGGGAACATCCCCAAGTATCTTCCAAGCAGAGGTACACGCAATCGAAAGATGTGCACAGTTTAACCTCGACAGGAAGTACCGCAAAAAACGAATTGCTATCCTGTCAGATAGCCAAGCAGCCATCAAGGCCATTAGCTCATACACCATCAGATCCAAACTGGTATGGGACTGTGTGGGGAAGCTGAACAAGCTTGGCAGGGATAATAAAGTAACGCTATACTGGGTACCAGGACACACTGGTATAGACGGAAACGAAGAAGCCGATCACCTAGCAAACAAGGGATCCAGTAGCCCCTTTATAGGTCCGGAACCCTTTTGCGGTATGAGCGTGAACACCATCCGCAAAAGTTTAGATGAAGAAATAAGAAGAAAATGGATGAAAACCTGGGAAGAACTTCCAGGGCTAAGGCAATCCAAAGTGATGCTGGGATCTTTTAACCAGAAGAGAACTAAAGCTTGCCTGAAACTAAGCAGGAACAAGCTCAGAATTCTGACAGGAGCCCTGACGGGACACTGCAGACTTAGGAAACATCTCAAGGCCCTAGGCCTAGAGGAGGATGATGGATGCAGATTCTGTGGCTCAGCAGAGGAAACCCCCATACATCTGTTCAAAGACTGCGGAGCATTACTCCGCAAGAGACAGATGTACCTTGGGGCTCACTGCTTGAACACAGAGGAGCTGCAGGCCTTGAATCCCACCCAGATCCTGAGATTCCTAAAGGAATCAGGATTAGAGGAGGCGCTCTAAATGGGTAAGTACACCAACACTTGGAGGAGGAGGGTGGGGTACAATAGATCTATAAAGGTCGCAGTACAAGTCGTCACCACCATATCTACAATCTACAATCTACAATCTAACCAAGTAAATCGTTAGTAAATGCTTAATATTCTCTAGAAAACGGAAACATGCAGCGGCCTTTATATGAACTAACCCTATTCTGTGTATAGTTTCGGTTACTCTAGCACACTAGACTGTCTAACCTCAAAAAACAACGAGTTTTGTAAACGTTTTCAGTATTGCACGCACGTCACAATTGTTCAAGTTTATTACGTAAGTTTATTACGCAATAATAAATGCAAGGTAAGCTTGAAATTGTTTTTGATATATCATAGGTATCAGAAAAAAGAAAATATATACCCGGTTTCATCCTAATAATATTTAATATTTTTATATGAAATATAATAGTCGATTCATATATGAATCATCGCGCGTACTGGTACATAATATGTAATTTACTATCCAACATGGTTTCTAGTATAGAAATACCAATATATGATGTTTTGCATATCAATTTATTGTAGATGCCTTTATTTTATAAAAATGGAATGGACCAGGTAGACTTGGAAAATATGGATCCCGACAAACTATTCGTTTTTATTGAAAATATACCTACGCAGAGTGAAGATGAACTGGAAGTGGAAAGTGATGAAGATCTTGTAGAAGTTCAACCACATTCAGAAAAATTGTTGGATAAGTATTTTGAAGATCCAAACATCCGCGAAATTATACTGACGGTTGAAGCAGGCCCCATTGAAGATAACTTGACTGCATCCGAGTCAAAAATCAACACGGTAACTGAGCCGGTATTGGATTCTTCAAGAACTCAAACGTTTCCAAAGGTAATTCAGTCATTTCTTCCTAAAGAATCGAACAATTTGCTATGGAGAAAGACAAAACTTGTGAATATTCCATCTACATTTACTGGGCAGAGCACAATTCCGGCTGATGTAACGACCTTTGACTGCCTTATCAGTTTTTTTAATATTTTTTGAAGACAATCTCATTGATGGAATTGTGGAGGAAACTATCAAATATAGTGTTTCGAAAAATCCAGCGAAACCTTTTCATTTGACAAAGAGTATGATCTTATGAGATATTTAGGCATTTGTACTTTGTCTTCAGTTTCATGCGTATCTAACTTTCGTAAATACTGGAACAAACACATTGGAATAGATATTGTACGCAGCGCAATGAGTCAAAAACAATTTGAAAGAATCTAAAGCAATTTACATTTCAATGATAACACGAATATTACCGATGATAAGCTACATAAATTGAGACCAGTCATCGATTCAATTTCACAAAAATTTTTGACAATTCCCATGGATGAAATGTTATCAATTGATGAACAAATTTGTGCCACAAAGGCACGACATCACATGAAACAATATTTACCATTGAAACCACACAAATGGGGATACAAACTTTTAATTCTAAGTGGGGTTTCATGATTTTGTTACAAATTTGAAATTTATGCTGGCACAGAAAACCACCCAAATAAACGACTACCAAATGAACCAGACTTCGGAGCGAGCAGCAATATTATTGTGCGATTGTCTCGCGAAATTCCACGCAACAAATTCCATAAACTATATTTTGATAACTACTACACTTCAATTCCGGTAATAAGTTACTTAGCACAACTTGGTATTCATTCTCTTGGAACCGTGCGACGTAATCGAATTCCATGCTGCAAAGTTCCAACGGAGAAGGATTGCAATAAGATGAAACGGGGAGAATCAGGTGAATTTGTGGCTGATTACAAAGGAACATCCATCAGCAATGTTTATTGGAACGACAATAAAACTGTTACTCTTCTGTCATCATTTATTGACACAGAACCTGTAACGATGGTAAGTAGGTACGATCGAGAAAAAAAAAGAAAAAATAGAGATACCTTGCCCTGCTATTATTACACAATACAATCGCCACATGGGAGGAGTAGACCTGCTAGACAGTATAATTGGGAGATACAAAATAAAGATGCGATCGCGAAAGTGGTACATGAGATTGTTTTATCATTTACTTGATATCATGATTATCAACGCGTGGTTGCTTTATCGCAAATATACCAAAGATGAGACAATAAAACCCTTGGCCGATTTTCGAATTGAATTGGCCATCACGTTGTGCAATATTGGGACATGTACCACCCCTAAACGAGGCCGACCAACTGAAGTTGAACGAAGCATAGAGAATAAACGAAAAAGACCAAATGCAACTCCTGTGCCACCCAAAGATGCAAGACTTGATCGTCAAAATCATTTTCCAGTATGGAATAAAACAATAATCCGATGCAAGTTACCAGGATGTTCGGCTCAAACATACGTAATATGCAGCAAATGTGACACAGCTTTGTGTTTTAATAAAGATAAGAACTGTTTTACGTACTTTCACACGAACTAATTTCATATAATATAGGTTTTAATATAAATAGATATAAGGGTGACTAATGCGCACTGATTCATATATGAATCATATGTTTTTTTTTTGTTTAAATAAACTTTAAAATTAAAAACGATTTTTTTAAATATTTTTTCCTATTTTCTTCATATATTTCCAAGCTATTTTCATTTTTTCGCTTTAAAAGAAAAAATTCCGCACTGCACGGTTTTTAGAAGAAAATCTGCTTTATCGAACAGTGTAAAATACATTTATCTATCGAAATTGACATTTCGAAATCTTCGTGGCCGATAGCCTTGGCGCAGGATGTGCTGCGTTCAGAAAGTTTGACAGAAAAAATAATTGAAGAATTTCAACACAAATGTCTGATTTTAAAAAAAATCGGGTGTCAAGGCTATCGGCCACAAAGATTTCAAAATGACAATTTCGATAGATAAATGTGTTGCAGTTTTCAAAATACAGTATTTGAATGGGTTGTCTTTTATGCTGCGTCGACTTTGAGAGGCGACGGTCCCCGCCGGATAAAATATTTTGTAAAAATAACTGAGGGATATCATAGAAATACTAATTTTCTACAAATGTGTGCAATATTATTGTTCCCCGTGGTGTGAAACTTACTAAAATATTTTTTAAATGAATCCAGGCGTCAATAAAGAATTGCAATATGTTACGGCAGCCGCCGCGCCGCCAGAAAAAATATTTTTCGAAAATGATGTTAGAATGGAGGTGTTAGACGGATAGATTTTTTCTCTAGAGACGTATTCAATTTCATTGTTCCACATGGTGTAGAAATTATTAATTTTTTTTTAATGAAACCAGCCATCAATTTAAATGAGAAACGTGGTCAAAGGTTTAGATTTGTTTGTCACAAAAAAAAACGCTTATTACGAAACTAAGTACATTTAAAACTCGGAATAGAAAAACAGTTTAAATAACCACAAATATTTTTGCTCATAATTCCACTAATATCACATGTTCCAAAATGATTTTCACTGATTTCAAGAACCAACTTTTCTGTGCGAAATTTGCTTGGTGGTCTCTTCTCAGTCAGAATTGTTCGAAAAGTCTGAGTTTTGTCCGAAAACAAATTTTTCAGCGGTCGCAGTAGATTTCAACTAACTGATATTTGGCTTGACGTTTGTGTTTGCGTCTCGCCAGTAGCGCCGCTGTGTTTTCTTGGTGAATTCTTGATTCAGAAAATGTGGAAAATAAATCGAAAATTCGAATCATCTTGCGACGGGACTTGCAGGTGAAAGTGCGGAAATGTGTTACCACCGATTGGTGTTCTTCGTTGCAGCGTAAATGTTGTGGTAAGAAAATTCTGATTTTGACGTACCAGAAATTTGAGGAATTTTGCAAAATTCCTCCTCGCCGAACCGTAGCCGGCTAAGAAGCGAAATTTACAACCCTTGCAGAAAAGAGATGAAATTTGCTAAAGAGGTAAAATTTGCTAAAGTTGAAAGACGGATGAAATAAGATGTGCGAAAAACGGGCGAGGATTCCCAGGGCTCTTAGGGGCGCACCGTGCAAGTGAAACGTGCAAACTTTGTTTCAGAATGTCGGCAATTTCCGGCGGAAGGACACCGTTCAAAAATTTCTGAAGAATTAGCATGTTCCTCTTAGCTAGGACTCAAAATGCGAATTTCGTTTTTTTGCAAAAACTTTACCAGTTGCAAACTTTTTGCAACTTTTAATAGCCTATGGCACGGTCCAGTCTTTTCTCGATATGCTACTGTAGGGCAGGAAGTTGTGCCATTTGTACTTTTGTAGATCTCGATTGCGGATTGACATACTACCGGTTTGCTACTATCGGCCGTGGCGACCTCGTGGTTTCTGCAAATCGGCAAATCGGCACATCGTACGCAAGATACCGTTGACCTCCATCGATATGTTTAGAAGAAATTGCAAAATTCCACCCACTTCCGATTCGGCAGCCGATAACGTCCAGTTTTGCAAAAACATGTACCGCACGGCAATTTTTGCAAAAAGTCGCACGGCCTCTTCGTAGACCCACTACTTTCGCTCGCTACTTTACAATACGTACTCCGGCCCGCTCCATTATATTAGCTGTAATTTTGTAAATATTCGAGATTTTTTTTTTCGTCTCGTCAATACACGCTCAACATAGTGTACTTTCAGAATATCAAAAAAAAAAAAAATTGATTTTTTGAAAATTTTACATGGACTTCCTTCCCCCCTTAAGTTCAGCGGTCGGCTCGCAATAGAACGTTAAATAAGATCGTTTTTTGCGATATTTTTTTTTCGGTTTTTCGCACTTTTCTCCAAATTTTCAGCAAAGACTCGAAAATTTGAGATGACAGTTTTATGCGGAAAAAAACGGGGCTCCAGATAGCACCATTCGCGTCGCGATCGGTCCAAATACGGCCGCTCGGCGGCCCATAAACGAATATTTCGTTTTCGCGCCGCACCCCCGCCGTCTCCGGCGGCACCACAATTTCTCAAATATTAGACAATTGTCTGGGGTATTTTTAAACATTTTACCACTTTCTCCCGGCAAAATTTCTTTCGAAAAATCACTCAAAATGTCCGTTATCATTTTCAAAACCCGATTTCTACCGCCCCCTCCCGGAAAGGCGTACCAAACTATTTTAGTATATGTAACAATCATTAATTTACAATAAAAAACAACTCTGTTACTTCTAGAATTTTGACAGACAACTAACCTAATTATAACATATGACCGTATAAATATCTTACAAATTAACGTACAGTAATATTACATATTATATTAGTTTGCTTTTCATAAAAATCTTTAGTATTTTCTTTAATCTTTGGGACAGAAAAGTAACAAAGTTATAAAACAGAAACATAGTTGTTCTTTTATTGTATCTTACATAACAAAATTGCATTCAGTTGAACTTGAGATCAAAATAAACAATAAACTTCAATATTTATAACAATAAACTCTATAACTTGTATTTACCAATCCTGAATTTCTTTAGAATTTCTTTTTCAATTCTAGAAAACTTTAGCAAAATTAAAAATAAAAATAATTAAAATCATACATGATTATATATAATAAAAAAAAACATTTGTGGGTCCAGTTTATCTGCGCAAAATTTGATAGCGACCCATATAGTCTCACCTTACTAGAATTTAAGTGCAAAGTTAAAGAACATAGGCATATTCAACTTTGTTACCATCTTAACAAGTCTGTTACTACGCCCTAGTAACAGAGTTGTGTAGTAACAGAGTAGTATATTTTATAAACACATAAGTCAGAAAGTAAAGCTTAAAGTACACTTTTTCTTTCATATTTATAATATTTACCTCCTTGCCAACATACTGAAAGTAAAATAATGAAAAATACGTTGATTTACTTACGTAAATAGGTAGGTAACAGAGTGGATGCACAATAAAAATGCGCACCCTGTTCAACGCTTCGAAGACGATTGAGACCTCTTCACCCTCCCACCCCCCGACCTAGCGATCAACCAGGATCCATGCAGACCTCCCAAGCAAGCTAGTACAAAGTCATAGCAGCGATATCTCTATTTTAATTGAAAGTAGGAGATTACCACTACGATATCTTCAAGTCAGTAGCTTCAAGACAGATAATCTGTCAGTAGCTACAATTACACGGAAATCTTCTGTTACTCTTTGGCACACTCCAAATTGATTTACGTTATCTGTCAGTTTGCCATTAGATAAGAGTTCCCGTTGAATGAGGAGCCGACGAGATCTTTTTATCTTGGACTCTAAGGTAGTAATTACACAAATTCTAACTTTATTTTCTTTACTCTTTCATAACATCTGTTGGCCTTCAGCCCCTGACACAAATCGGTCTTGACCGTTCCCGTTACTTGCTTTGACGCAGCGAACGGCTCACACCACGCTTCTTAACAGAAGATTTCCGTGTAATTGTAGCTACTGACAGATTTGAAGATATCGTAGTGGTAATCTCCTACTTTCAATTCTATTATTAATTTGGTTCAAACCATGACATCTCATTTTAAATCTCTATTTTAAGTTGCAATTCAGTCAGTAACGGAGTGGTCCGACACTTTTACACTATACACGGGTCCAAGTTTTAAAATATAGTAACTTATTACATTTTGATACTTACCGGTTCTAAGACATATTTTATAAAGAGAAACAATACTCTGTTTGTGGTTTAATTTATTTATTTATTTATTTATTTATTTATTTATTTATTTATTTATTTATTTATTTATTTATTTATTTATTTATTTATTTATTTATTTATTTATTTATTTATTTATTTATTTATTTATTTATTTATTTATTTATTTATTTATATAAGACAGGCAATCGCCCAATTACATTCTACTTAATCTTATATATTAAAAAAAAGAAAATAGGTTCGCGGTTAACAGTAGTCGGACAGTATCGATATTCTGACACGACTTATAAAACTAAAGCTGGGTAACGAGAAATCAAATTGGTTTTCATTTGCGACCCTACACATTCTCCACAATTGTGCATAATAGTATGTGTTTGTTCGTGCACGTGGCACCTCGTATATGCGAAGAGTGTTTGTCCTTAGGCCGCGAACAGGGGTGTGCACATTGATTTTAGCCTGAATCAATGCGCTTCCCGATTAAATTAAATAAAAATATAATGTCGAAATACCGTCGGTACGAACGCAGTGAGGTTAAGTGCATTAGGTCCGCAATTTGGCTATAATCGTGAGATTCACGAGGGGACGGCAGGCTTAGTTTCCACGCTATAATGTTTAAAAAACGATGTTGGATTCTTTCTATCTTAACTATATGACAGCTGTAATGCGGGGACCAGACCGGTGAGGCGTATAGAAGTATAGGCCTCACTAGTAACGTATACAATGTTTTCAGAGTATATATATTTTCAAATTCTACGGTCATTCGGTTTATGAAACCCAGCGTCTGGTTTGCTTTACTAACTATATAATCAATGTGTTTTTCGAATTTCAATTTATGATCGAGCACTATACCCAGATCTTTGAATTCTGTGACTTGCGCTAGTGGTTCGCCCTCAATTATGTAATTATTATCCATTCTTGACCTAGTCCGGTAAAAACTCATTGATTTACATTTTGCGATGTTTAGCCGGAGACGTTTTCGAGTACACCAGGATAGTAATGCATCTAGATAATATTGGAGATCTCGACAATCTTGGGGTGTCTTGATTGGGTGAAAAAGCTTTAAGTCATCGGCAAATAGAAGAAAGTTACAATTTGGCAAGTGAATCTTCAAATCATTGACAAATACGAGGAACAGAGCTGGGCCCAAATGGGAGCCCTGGGGGACACCCGATGACACGGTTACTTCCCTCGACACGCAGGACTTATATTTCACCCTCTGTGTTCTACCTGTCAGGTAACTTCTCATCCACTCCAGTAGGGTCCCTTTTAATCCTAAGCGACTGAGGTCATCAATAAGAAGGGTATGGTTTACCGAGTCGAAAGCCTTGGAAAAATCTGTGAAAATGGTATCCACTTGGGTACCGTTTTCAAGATTCTCCAAGATATGTTGCTGAAAAGTTAGAAGATTTGTTGTTGTGGAACGATTTTTCATGAAACCGTGCTGTTCAGTAATTATATGTGGGTTCAAAATGGTGGTGAGTTTTTCAGTAATTATGGCTTTCATGAGTTTCGGTATAGTGCTTATTTTCGAGATAGGTCTATAGTTTTCGATATTTGATCTATTGCCGTTTTTGAAGATTGGGGTGATATAGCTAGTTTTGAATTTTGGCGGGAAGTAGCCCTCCCGGAGTGAACGAGAGAACAGGTAGTGTAGAACGGGTGTCAATGTTGCGTTGCATTGCTTGATAAGGGATGATGGTATGCCATCCGGTCCGGGGGCATTACAGTCCCTCATACTGCCAATGGCTTTGAAGACATCAGGTTGTGTCAGGACAATGTTGTTAATATCAAGAGGCAAGTCTGTCAAGTCACCAAGCGGGGCAGAATTTACTACTTCGGTTGAGTATACTGATTCGAAAAAGCTTGCAAATAAATCCACAATGTCTTGGGGATTTTAAATAATTGGTAAAACATAGAGCTAGGTAGACCAGACGTGCCCTTTTTGGCATTCGCGAATTTCCAAAAGGGTTTGATATCGTGGTTAATAGACTCTTGAACAGTGCGCAGGTAACTAAAATAGTCTTCAATCGTAACTAATTTACAATTTCTTCGTAGATCTGAGAAGAGTTTGTAGTCCACCTCATTCAGAGATTGTTTGTAATTTGCGTGTGCTTTATATTTTTCTCTAAGAAGTACCTTAAGTCTGCTGGAGTACCATATTGGATACGTTGAGGCAGTGATTTGCATTTTCGGAACAAGTTTATCTATCGTATCGTAAAGCGCATCATAGAGTGCCTCGACGCAGTGATCAAGGGAATAATACGTAAAAGTAGTAAACCAATTAAAATTAAGCAAGTCGTTGTTTATCGCCTCATAATCAGCACGTTCAAATTTATATCTCGTTTCGCCGCAAAATGAAGGAGTTAAATTTTCCGGTATTGAGATCAACGCATCAATTGCGGGGTGAAATGTATCAGGTGCTATTAAAGGAAAATCCGAGATGGAGGTAGAACATTGAAGTGAGTTTGACACAAATATAAGGTCGAGTGTATTCCCATGACTATTTCTGGCTGAATTTAGCTGATGTAAATTTAGGAAGTTGAATGTGTCTACTAAGCATGTACAAATTTGAATTGTCGTAGGGGTAGCATTATCATGTTGAGTGAAAATGCGGTCCGGATCGTTTTGCCATACGGTTCCCGGGAGATTAAAATCACCACAAATAATAAATGTAGCTACAGGGTACCTATCTGAAACGAGTTCAAGAGTTTCTGCAAATTTTATATAATCTGTGAGTGGTGATTTTGGGGGGAAATATACAACGCTCACAATGTAATCGACGGATCCAATACGCATCAATACAAATATGACCTCGAGATTTCCAGGCGCGACAGGTAGCAATTGATTGAGGTGTTTGCGTTTCACCACGATCAAAACACCGCCGCCGGGCGAACTGGTACTGGTTGCTAAGCTTCTATCGAGTCGGTGAATATCGTGCGATTTCATGTCGAGCTCCGCGTCGAAAATACCTTGGTGAAGCCAGGTTTCAGTTAAGATGATGAGGTCGAGATGGTCAAACGATGGGGTCGCTTTTTCAAACTCTGGGAATTTAGTTCGAAGTCCTCTTACATTTTGATAATACAGCGATAATTTTGGGGATTGCCGAGTTACAAGTTTCCCTGCGACTGGCGGGACCTACGGTCCAGGGGCGACGCCTCAACGATCTTCTGAACCCCGTTGATGTACTTTATCACTTTATCAAATATACCTTTCTCTTCATCAGCTTTGATTTGAGAATACAAAAACTTAAGATGTTCGCGCTGTCTGGGGGTGCGGTCGGGCGTGATTTTAGTCGCTCCACCGACTTTCTTCTTGTTCCTAAGGATATCAAGAGCGATGGCGGGATCCGAGGGAGTGAAGAGCAGGGGTCTTGGTTTGTCCTGGGCAGATGGGTTTGCGACCGGGGGCTTGCCCAATCTAGACACGCAGTAGTTACCAATTTGCTGGCCGCCGATCTGTGTCAAGATGTCCAGGGCTGCACTCTTGTAGGTGTTCTGGCGTTCGCCAGCAGATGTGGGAGCTGGTTCTGGAATGTTGTGGAGGATGATATTCTTGGAACGCCGGTTCCGATCCACCATTTCGCCATACCACTCTTCGAAGTCGCCCGTGGACGGCTGGGAAGAGGAAGAGGATCCACGTTGACCAGAGTTCGCCTTTGCCTTGAGATCGTGAATCTCGGACTGCAGTTTGGCGTTGGAGTCCTGGAGGAGCTGTATCTGTGCGTTCATCTTCGATAAGATTTGCATGATGTTTTCCGGGTTTTCGGCGGCCAAACAGTGCTTGCAGTAGAAGATGACTGTGCGTTTCGACGTCTTCAGTGCGAAGACCTTCAGCTCAGTTGCCGTCAGGTCTGAGCAGGTTGGGTGTAATTTACCTTTGCAGCAGTCGCAGTCAACTACATCCGCCTCCCCTGATTTGTTACTAAACACGATTTCCTGTTTGCATTCCAAGCACTCGAAAGCCATGATGGTGCGAACAAACCACTTGACAATCAAAAGACACTAATTGTGAGATTGACACGAGAATTTTTCTCGAAGTTTCGAATACTGTTCGAGGAGAAACCGGTTTGTTTTGACGCGATCAACCCGCGACGCGAATAGCGTCCGATTCCGACTGCGGTCAAAGCGGAAATTCCTGGAGTACGGTCCTGTTCTTTGTTTACTATTTAGCTTAGTCGTTGCGAGATCTCTACTTTCTTGCTTATACCATGCTTATACTGCGGAAAGAGGACCCTGCCGGTCGACCCGTCGAGAATGTGCCTCTTATCAGTGTTTATCGTAAGTTATTTCCAATTTATAGTGCATAAAACTCAGTTCTACCTGTAATTTGTGAATGTCCAGGTTTGTTTATTCTTCCTATATTCACTATACCACCACTTTAAATTATATTTCTCTAGATTACTATATATCTCTGCTTTAATTCGGAGCTAACTTTCACCGTCTTTATCAGCGGAAGATCGATCTTGAATGAATTTTCATTGATATTTTTTTTTTAATTTACGTAATTTAATTTATTTTACGTACTTTGATATAGTAGAAAACGCAATTATTTGATCTTAATTATAACGAAGCGATACCAGGGACACATACATTTTGTACGGAAAACCACTCTGTTACCAGAAATGACCACAATGTTACTTTAAAAAAGAATTAAAAACATCTAAAATAAGTCTTTATTTTAGTAACAAATATTTATTAGTCCGATGTATTTTGTATTTAATGTAATATTTTTAAAGTACACTTTTGTTTGATTATGACTAATAAAAAAAATAAAATAGTTTCGGGACTAGTTTACCCGCGCAAAATTTGACAACGACCCAAGTGACCCTTGTTTTTTTTTTCAACGAAAAATACATTTGCTCACAAACTCGCTTTGCTGATTATCATATAATAACGTTTATAAAGAAATTTTTAGTTACAAATATATTCTTGTAGTAGCGCTAAAATATTCAAAATATTGTTTGGCGATCGATATTGAATAGAATCAATGTGGAATTACTACTAGTATAAATAGAATTTTGAACTGTCATATAATCAAACTCATCAATTTCATATATTGTAGTTGTAACTACATACTATCGATATTAATTTTACTGTAAGTTTGCTTAGAATGTGAGACACAATATTTTGTTTAGATAACTTTTGATGGTACAATATTTTTTAACAGATTACATGATCCCCCTTGTCAGCCCTTGTGTCACGCTTCAAAATATTTTTTTATAAAACCGTACTATGTATTATTCTGGTTAAACATAAAAAAGAAACGTTTTTCTGGTTAAAGGAAGTAAATATTCTTATTCTACCCAAACAGTTATTTATATTGCATGTTATCAATTTATTAATTAAATGTAAAAAGTAAAATAATTACAAAATAAAATGAAATCAACGAGCAATTGTAGCTAATGAATTATTCATCATATGTTGCAATAACTACTGTTTTTAAGGGAGATAATATTTAAATATAATCTAATTCTTAGGAGAAATTTATATTATTTATTTATTTAATCGATTGTTCCCCTTTAGGGGAGCGATTGAACTTGATTGTACATGATTTCATCTTCTGGCGTTTTCCCGCTTCTCTTCCCAAAATCTCTTCATCCTCTCAGAATGCTCCTTCTTCCGCTTAGTTGTTCATTTTCTTCCAGGCTGTCGTGATGGTCTATCCTCAAACTTAACATTTTTTATTTTATTGCGGCACTCAGTGCGGTCCTCGATATTTTATATGTTGACCTGTTGTAAGTCCCTCTGAACCTGGGTCAACAACTCAGTGCCACATTTACTCTGTGCTGTAACGTTGAGCAATTTCTTCGCCGTTGTGGAATTTTCCATCCTCTAAATATGTGTATAAAACTGTGCTCGGCGTTTTCTGAATACGTCCCTTATCGTGTGAATCTTTTGGTAGAGTTCTTTTTGAGGTCTCTTCATCCAAATACCGTTATTATTGACTGCCCCATAAATCTTTCTGAGAATTTTTCTTTCCTGTTTCTCAATATCCTTAATTTTGGAATGACCGCCGAAACATAACCATTGTTTCGGCTGCGTAAGTTGCTTCCGGAAGAATCACCGTTGTATAGTGCCTTAATTTTGCATCTAGCGAGATGCACTTCTTGTTGTCGTGAGCCCACGTTAGCTTATAGGCCATCTGTAGTTTGGTGATTCTTTGTTCATGGGCGATTCGGTTTAGTCCCGAGGACTGTATGATTTCACCAAGGTATTTAAAATGTGGGACTTGTGTTATCTTACCGTATTGTGTGATTAAAGCTAAGTTATTTTATGGCCGTCTTTCCATAAAGTGGGGTTTTTCATAAGAAATTAGTAGTCCGGTTCTTTGTGCAATTTCATGTAATTTGTCCACAGCATGTATGGCTTCTGGTGTTAGTAATTATGGTATTATCGTCCGCAAAACAAGACACTTGACTGTAAGACGGTTCTCTTTTTTTATATCAATTTGAATGCCTTTCAAATTGGTTCCCATTGGTCCATTGGTTCCAATTGGTCCATTCATGAGGTTCCCATTCCCCAATGTTCTATTCTAGAACAATATTAAAGAGCATTGGGGATAATCCATCCCCCTGTCGAACTCCAGTTTTAATGACAAAGGGATCCGATATTTCACCGATGAATATCACTTTGGACATAATTCCTGTAAACGTCTGTTTTATCCCAAATTTTCCCAAATTTTGTATATTACTCGATGATGTAAACGATTTTCTGATCTCTTGTTATATAATAAAAACCGCTGGCTTTCCATGGGGACATTTGTTAACGTTTTGTTCAATGTATCGAACATATTAAAACATTTTCCTTGTCAAACTCCTTCGAATATCTGGAGTTAAACGATAACAACTATTTACAAAAATTATATTTTGGTATTTTGTATAGGGCAAGTCATCTAAACAATCCCAATAAGAAGTTGCAAAGACGAGGCAATACCTCTCATTCAGTTTCAAAATTTTGCTTTTTTTGAGAGACAATTTCCTTTTTTTATATGGTGGTTTGGGGGAAGCTCTGAAGCTCTGCCAGCTTGTGTGTGGGGCTCTCACCCACTAAACCCCTACTTCCACTTGGCTTACAATGCTCCACCCCTGTATCGCTTACGCATTCCTTCAGGGTGGGCAGCCCGGACGACTAGTGTCGCCCTAGTTGTTAAGGGGAGATCCTGTTGCCCTCTTCTTCTTCCTTTTTCAATTTGTTTCAATTCTTTTGCTTGGTCTTTTTTCGTCATTATCTTCTCAAAGTGGTCTTTTATGTACTTCCAATTGTCTGCACTTTCTATCATTATTTCAATTGCGTTCTCTTTTGTTATTGCTTTCCCTGCTTGCTCTTCTACGTGATTTGTTTCTTCCTTCTATTCTTCACAAAGGAAGATGTGTTCCGGATCATCTTTCTCCTTACAATATATACATTCCTCTTCCATCTGTAATTTGAATTTTTGACAGTACGTGCCGAAGCATCCGTGTCCTGTTAGACATCATCACATCAACCAAATTTGATGATGGAAGAGATAATTCAAATCTTCAGTGCCTACGCTCCACAAACAAGCCTGAGCCCAGAAACTAAAGATGCCTTTTGGGCTCTGATTGATGAGAAGACTGAAGTGGGAAAGAGGACCAAGGGACGACCAAGGCAGAGGTGGGATGATAGGATCCATAATGACCTCAAGACTGCACATCTACACCCATATATGGCTCAATATCGAAAGAAATGGAGACAACGAATCCTCACAGCGGACCAAGCTACCAGACGGGACAAACGCTAGGAAGAAGAAGAAACAGGTCCTGTCTAGTTTTATCTATTCATGTCCTGTGTGGCACAGTCTAGACTTCTTCTTGGATCATACAGTCCCAGGTGATCGTGAGAGCATTTTCCGCGTGTTCTGTCACATCTTATACATGTTCTGTCCCATCTTCCACGTATTCTATCTCATCTTCCTATTCGCATGCATCCGAAGGTCCTGTCTAGTTGTACCTATTCATGTCCTGTCTAGTTTTGTTTATACAAGGTCCTTCTACTTTCGCCTATTCAAGATCCTGTCTAGTTTTAGCTATTCATGTCCTGTCTGGCACTGTTTAGACTTCTTCTTCGATCATACAGTTCCCACGTGATCATGAGAGCATTTTCCGCGTGTTTTGTCACATCTTCTGCATGTTCTGTCCCATCTTCCACGTGTTCTAACTCATCTTCCTATTCCCATGCATCCAAAGGTCCTGTCTAGTTGTACCTATTCATGCCCTGTCTAGTTTTGCTTATACAAGGTCCAGTCTACTTTTGCCTATTCAAGATCTTGTCTAGTTTTACCTATTCATATCCTGTCTGGCACTGTTTAGACTTCTTCTTGGATCATACAGTTCCCAGGTGATCGTGAGAGAATTTTCCGCGTGTTCTGTCATCTTATGCATGTTCTGTCCCATCTTCCACAAGTTCTAACTCATCTTCCTATTCCCGAGAAATTCCTTGAGAATTTTCCGCGTGTTCTGTCATCTTATGCATGTTCTGTCCCATCTTCCACAAGTTCTAACTCATCTTCCTTCCTGTCCCATACATCCAAAGGTCCTGTCTAGTTGTACCTATTCATGTCCTGTCTAGTTTTGTTTATACAAGGTCCTTCTACTTTCGCCTATTCAAGATCCTGTCTAGTTTTAGCTATTCATGTCCTGTCTGGCACTGTTTAGACTTCTTCTTCGATCATACAGTTCCCACGTGATCATGAGAGCATTTTCCGCTTGTTTTGTCACATCTTCTGCATGTTGTGTCCCATCTTCCACGTGTTCTAACTCATCTTCCTATTCCCATGCATCCAAAGGTCCTGTCTAGTTGTACCTATTCATGCTCTGTCTAGTTTTGATTATACAAGGTCCTGTCTACTTTTGCCTATTCAAGTTCTTGTCTAGTTTTACCTATTCATATCCTGTCTGGCACTGTTTAGACTTCTTCTTGGATCATACTGTTCCCAGGTGATCGTGAGAGAATTTTCCGCGTGTTCTGTCATCTTATGCATGTTCTGTCCCATCTTCCACAAGTTCTAACTCATCTTCCTATTCCCATACATCCAAAGGTCCTGTCTAGTTGTACCTATTCATGTCCTGTCTAGTTTTGCTTATACAAGGTCCTGTCTACTTCTTGTCAAGGTCCGGACCGGATCCAGGTCCGGTCTAGACTTCTTCTTGGAACATACAGTTTCCTGGTGATCGTTAGAGCATTTTCCGCGTGTTCTGTCACATCCTATGCATGTTTCCATCCTCCCGTTGTCACTTTTGGCAGTGTTATGTGAGTTAAAATGGTGATTATTGTAAAATTGAGGATTTTTTATTAATTTGGTCTAGAAAATCTTTCGTTTGGTTTTTAGGGTCGCGCCATAAACATATTCCTCAAAATTGGGTCGCGGCCCAAAAAGGTTGAGAACCACTGGGTTAAGCAATATTTAGCACACGATATCGTTAAAATATATTAGGAATAGAAGCGGTCCCAAACGGGAGCGTAGTGGTACAGAGGAGTATAAATACAATTGAGTCTATAGATTAGCTTCATATCCATTTTGGGTAACGGCTTGCAGGCCGCAAGCCTTAGATACAAGGAAAATCAATTGCATAAATTGCATTCCAGGGATGCTGAACTGTTTGCGTTTGTAAAATAAACCTGCAATTTCTACAAACAATGTTTCTCGCATTGTAAATCAACAATACAGGTTTCATGTCCTGTAAATAACGAATGTAGTCGATTTTTAGAATCAATCGCTGCATTCCATGCGGAATTCAGGAGATTAAACTACAACTGCAAACTGCAACTGGAACTTATAATTGTATATATTATAATATATTTAATTGTTATATATTATAATATATTTAATATATCTGGAAGCTGTTAAACCTGATAATGTACGAACAAAATATTTGAATTGAATGTCTGCATTTACATGGCAGTATCTTATTAAAAAAGTTTGTTTTAACGTTATTTATTATGCAATGGTTATAAAACTTTATCATATTTCTACAGCGATTATTTTGTAAAACAGCAATTAAGAAGTTTTTTCTTTTCATTATAAAATTTCCGAGCTATATTTTTATCTCATATATTAAATTGCAGAAGACTATCAGAATAATCTCGTTACTTAGATATTATAATTTTAATCACCACTTCAGGTGGCAATACACAAATAATATTTGCGTATTTAGAAGTTTTTTTTACTCTGATTTGTTTAATATACCGGGGACCGGAAAATAATGTGTCTTCACATGTTGATATTCGTTTATCATTTATCAGCTCACTGGTTAGGGGTTTTAAAATCTGAAGCTTATTGGCTTTCACGCACATGTTCTCAAAACCATTTAATGTCTGGAAAATCAGGAAGATCTGGTTCGCCCGACTCAATATATTTTGCATTAACATGATAACCATCAATTTCTATTGCACTGCATACCTCTGCTAATACATTTGCAGCAAACTCGAAACTCGTTCAAGTATTACGTAAGCAGATTTTTTTGCAAATATTAAGCCCCCAGTCCCCCGTGTCAGCAGGGGTAAGTGTTGTCAGCGGTGTCAGCAGCATAGTAAGCAAAGCTCTTATCCCCCCTCCCATGCTTACGTAAACATTGGACATATATTTTTCAATCTGTTCTGGTTTCTTTATTGATTATTGATTTAAGTATAGGCTTAGAATAAAGGAATTTAAAGCACATAATATTTATTGAAGCAAATTATTGACATGGTATTCAATTATTACATATACTAAAATAGTTTCGTGCGGCTTTCCGGGAGGGGGCGGGATAAATGCGTCCAATCGGGTTTGTAGAATGAAAACGCAACTTTTGAGTGATTTTCGAAAGAAATTTTGCCGGGACAAAGTGGTAAAATGTTTAGAAAACTCGAGACAATTGACTAATCTTTGAGAAATTTTGGTGCCGCCGAAGGCGGTGGGGGTGCGGCGCGAAAACGAAATTTCCGTTTCTTAGCCGCCGAGCGGTCGAATTTGGACCGATCGCGACGCGAATGGTGCTATCTGGAGCGCCGATTTTTTCCGCACAAAACTGTCATCTCAAATTTTCGAGTGTTTGCTGAAAATTTTGAGAAAAGTGCGAAAAACCGAAAAAAATATATCGCAAAAAACGATCTTCTTTAAACGTCCTATTGCGAGCCGACCGTTGAACAGAACGCCTTCCCGTTTGCGGGTCCAGTTTCGTAGGTTCTTTCTCTATGGGTCTTCGAAGAGGCCGTGCAATTTTTTGCAAAACTGGCCGTGCGGTAGATGTTTTTGCAAAACAGGACGTTATCGGCTGCCGAACCGGAAGTGGGTGGAATTTTGCAATTTCTTCTACACCGTTCGATGGAGGTCGACGGTATCTTGCGTACGATGTGCCGATTCTCCGAAACCACGAGGTCGCCACGGCCGATAGTAGGAAACCGGTAGGATGTCAATCCGCAATCGAGATCCACAAAAGTACAAATGACACAACTTCCTGCCCTACAGTGGCAGATCGAGAACAGACTGGACCATGCCATAGGCTATTAAAAGTTGCAAAAAGTTCGCAACTGGCAAATTTATTGCAAAAAAACGAAATTTGCATTTCGAGGTGCATCCGAATTTTTCAGAAATTTTTGAACGGTGTCCTTCTGCCGGAAATTTCCGACATTCTGAAACTAAGTCTCCACGTTTCGCTTGCACTGTGCGCCTCCCATTGCCCTGGGAATTGTCGCCCATTTTTCGCAAGTCGTATTTCATCCGTCTTTCAACTTTAGCAACTTTTACCGCGGAAATCGCAAATTTCAACTCTTTTCTGCAAGGGTGTAAATATCGCTTCTTCGCCGGCTGCGGTTCAGCGTAGGCGAATTTTCCAAAATTCCTCAAATTTCGGGTACGTCAAAATCGGAATTTTCTTACCACGACATTTACGCTGCAACGACGAACACCAATCGGTGGTAACACATTTCCGCACTTTCACCTGCAAGTCCCGTCGCAAGATGATTCGAATTTTCAATTTTTTTAAGCATTTTCTGAACCAAGAATTCACCAAGAAAACATATCGGCGCTACTGGCGGGACGCAAACACAAACTTCAACCCAAACGTCAGTCAGTTGAAATCTTCTGCGACCGCTGAAAAATTTGTTTTCGGACAAAACTCAGATACTCTTTTCGAACAATTCTGACCGAGAAGGGACCCCCAAGCAAGTTTCGCCCAGAAAAGTTTGCTCTTGAGATCAGTGGAAATCATTTTGGAACATGTGATATTAGTGGAATTATGTGCCCAAGTATTTGTGGTTATTTAAACTGTTTTTCTATTCCGAGTTTTAAATGTATTTAATTTGGTAAACGTTTTTTTTTTGTAACAAACAAATTAACAAGTATTTGATTTATCCTGAAAAATCTAAATCTTTGACCACTTTTCTCATTTAAATTGATGGCTGGTTTTATTAAAAAAATGTTATAATAGATTCTACAGCATATGGAACAATAAAATTGTACACGCTTCTAAAGAAAAAGTCGATCTGTCTATATCTAACACATCATTTTCGAAAAATATTTGATCTGGCGGTGGCTGCCGTAACATGTTGGAATTCTTTATTGATGTCTGAATTTATTAAAAAATTATTTTAGTAAGTTTCACACAACGTGGAACAATAAAATTTCACACATTTGTACAGAATTAGTCAGTCTATGATATCCCTCACAATCAGTTAGTTTTGCAAAATATTTTGTCTGGCGGCGGCCGCCGCCCCTCAAACTCGAGCATAACTGAAATTAATAAATTCAAATAACTATAAAATGAAAACTGCAAGAGATATATTGAAATTTCTTTCAGATCTATATAGATTATACATTTTTCTATTGAAATTGACGTTTTGGTATTTTCATGGCCTATAGCCTGGGCACATAATTTTTTCTAATAAAGAAATATTTATTGAAAACTTGCTTTCAACTATTTTTTCCAAGTCTCCGAAGATTACTAACCATGTATCTAGCGCTACTTTATAGAGCAGATTTTCATCTAAAAATTGTGTAAGATGTCCAAATGATGATCCAAATGATGATATGAAAATCTTTCCAAAGCGATCCGTTTGGCCGAAATTTTTTTTTGCAAACGAAAAAATTTAAAAACGAAATTTACAGAAGGGTACCCTTTGATAAATTTTGGGATTTTATATATTTTACTTTTGCGACCAAACCGAAGGATTTTACAAAATTTGCAAAGAATACTTTTTTGTAGACACCGACGTCTTACATACGGATATCCCGGTTATAATTTTCCATCCTGGGGCGTTCACGAGATATTTCCATAAAATTATTGAAGAGAAAATCATTCCTCACGACGTCCCCATTGGAGTGGGAGCGTTAAAATTTTATCAACTGATACTTCTGGTGAATACCCACATGCCGTGAAAGTTTCATTGACATCCCTTAAATTTTAACACATTTTTTTGGAATTTTTGAATATTTTGAAAAGTTCGTATTCGTATTTGATCCGCATTCGTGATTGACTGGTCTGGATTTGTTTAAAAAATTATTTTAATAAGTTTCACACAACGTGGAAAAATAAAATTTCACACGTTTGTAGAGAATTAGTCAATCTATGATTTTCCTTAGTTAGTTTTGCAAAATATTTTATCTGTCGGCGGCCGCCGCCCCTCAAACTCTAACATAACAGAAATTCATAAATTCTAATAACTATAATATGAACACTGCAAGAGATATATTGAAATTTCTTTCAGATCTATATAAATTATACAATTTTTTATTGAAATTGACGTTTTGGTATCTCCGTGGCCGATAGCCTTGACACATAATTTTTGTAAATACAGAAATTAAAAAAAAAATTGTTTTGTAAAAAGTTTTGTCAAATCTTTTTTCTATCCATTTTTCCAAACTCTACCGAACATGATAGACCGGATAGACATGATATACCGTCATTAAGACGCGATAGAGCAGATTTTCATAAAAAAAGATTAGGTGCACACCGCGAAGCGACAGATAAATCAAGACCACATACGCGCGGCAGCGCCGCGCGTATAGTCTTGATCAAATAAATCTAGACCACATACGCGCGGCGCTGCGGTAAACCATATCTGTGGTAAACCAGATAAATCAAAACGACAAACGCGCGGCAGCGCCGCGCGTATGCCTTCATCAGATAATGTCTTGATCAGATAAATCAAGATCCAAAAGCTTAAAACAATGTGGCACAATACATTTATTATCGAAATATTAAAAGACTCTACCGCCTCCATTTGTTTGTACAGTATTGCGTGAAACTTAAAAAAATCGGGTTTTGAATGGCATATTCTTTTAAAAGCTCTATTGCTAGGCAACGCTTTTAAAGCGCTTTGATTGGCACAGTCTGGCAGTATATTTACAATAAACTATAGTCTACCACATGCCGCACCAGGTGGTGATGAAAGCGCCAGTGGCACTTTTACACTTTTAAATTTTCCATATAGGGTTGCATACAGGATTTCATACCGCCAAGCGGCAGAAAAATTGCCAGATAAAATACACCACATGATTCCTTCATCGTCACCAGTGGCGTGCACCTCTAAATTCTCCCCATTATTCCATCCTCATCAACTATTTCACCCTCTACAATTATTCCACCCTAAAACAAGAATTACACCCACAACAACTATTCCATTTTCTTCACTATTTCACTTAAAAAAAACTAATAATATGTACTAGTTACATATACTAAAATAGTTTGGTACGCCTTTCCTGGAGGGGGCGGGATAAATGCGTCAAATCGGGTTTATAGAATGAAAACGCACGTTTTGAGTGATTTTCGAAAGAAATTTTGCCGGGACAAAGTGGTAAAATGTTTAGAAAACTCCAGACAATTGACTAATCTTTGACAAATTGTGGTGCCGCCGAAGGCGGCGGGGGTGCGGCGCGAGAACGAAATTTCCGTTTCTCTGCCGCCGAGCGGCCGAATTTGGACCGATCGCGACGCGAATGGCGCTATCTGGAGCGCCGATTCTTTCCGCACAAAACTGTCATCTCAAGTTTTCGTGTCTTTGCTGAAAATTTGGAGAAAAGTGCGAAAAACCGAAAAAAAAATTCGCAAAAAACGATCTTTTTGACGTTCTATTGCGAGCCGACCGCTGAACAGAATGCCTTCCCGTTTGCTGGTCCAGTTTTGTAGGTTCTTTCTCTATGGGTCTTCGAAGAGGCCGTGCGATTTTTCGCAAAACTGGCCGTGCGGTAGATGTTTTTGCAAAACAGGACGTTATCGGCTGCCGAACCGGAAGTGGGTGGAATTTTGCAATTTCTTCTACACCGTTCGATGGAGGTCGACGGTATCTTGCGTACGATCTGCCGATTTGCCGATTCTCAGAAACCACGAGGTCGCCACGGCCGATGGTAGGAAACCGGTAGGATGTCAATCCGCAATCGAGATCTACAAAAGTACAAATGACACAACTTCCTGCCCTACAGTGGCAGATCGAGAACAGACTGTACCGTGCCATAGGATATTAAAAGTTGCAAAAAGTTTGCAACTGGCAAAGTTATTGCAGAAAAACGAAATTCGCACTTTGAGTCCTAGCTAAGAGGTGCATGCGAATTTTCAGAAATTTTTGAACAGTGTCCTTCCTCCGGAAATTGCCGACATTCTGAAACTAAGTTTCCACGTTTCACTTGCACTGTGCGCCCCCCAGAGCCCTGAGAATTGTCGCCCATTTTTCGCACGTCGTATTTTATCCGTCTTTCAACTTTAGCAACTTTTACCGCGGCAATTCGCAAATTTCAACTCTTTTCTGCAAGGGTTGTAAATGTAGCTTCTTCGCCGGCTGCGGTTCAGCGTAGGCGAATTTTCCAAAATTCCTCAAATTTCGGGTACGTCAAAATCGGAATTTTCTTACCACGACATTTACGCTGCAACGACGAACACCAATCGGTGGTAACACATTTCCGCACTTTCACCTGCAAGTCCCGTCGCAAAATGATTCGAATTTTTATTTTTTTTCAGCATTTTCTGAGCCAAGAATTCACCAAGAAAACATATCGGCGCTACTGGCGGGACGCAAACACAAACGTCAACCCAAACGTCAGTCAGTTGAGATCTACTGCGACCGCTGAAAAAATTGTTTTCAGACAAAACTCAGACTTTTCGAACAAGTCTGACCGAGAAGGGACCCCCAAGCAAGTTTCGCCCAGAAAAGTTTGTTCTTGAAATCAGTGGAAATCATTTTGGAACATGTGATATTAGTATACACATTAGTATATACATTAGTATACATATGATATTACGACAGATAGATTGACAGATAGTAATTTTGTTTTGCCTCAGTTTGACAGGTTTCGATTCGGGTTTGACAAAGTTTGACATATTTTGACTCAGTTTGACAGCTTTCGATTCCGGTTTGGCAAAGTTTGGACAGGTTTCGATTTTGGTTTGACAAAGATTGACATGTTTTGACTAAGTTTTGTCAAAGTTTGACAGATGGTAATTTTGTTATGTCTCAGTTTCACAGGTTTCGATTGTGGTTTGGCAAAATTTAACATGTTTTGACTAAGTTTTGACAAAGTTTGACAGATGGTTTGACAGTACCACATACGCACGGCAGCGCCGCGCGTATTGTCTTGATTAGATCACAATCAAGACCACATACGCGCGGCAGCGCGTTTATTCGCAGCGCGTGATTTATCTGTTTTCTACAAGTTTTGCGAGTTTTCTACAAGAATAGTTAAAAATTACACATTTAATTTGGAATCTAAAGGTGTATTCCGCGACTTCCTAGCGTGTATAACAAAAGAGTTATTGTTGAAAAAACGGTCAGTTCTACCACTTCACGGCTGAAGGAACAGCCATCTCGAAATTTTTCCGGATTATCTTTTTAAAATCGAATAGTGCACATTAAGGCCTATTGAAATGTGCTACATGAACTTTTTGCGGCTGATAGCCTCGACATGCCGAGTGTTTAAAAATGTCGTGTACTTTTCTGCTTCATCTTCGAAAAATCATATGCCTCATTTCCTTGGGTTTGCCAGAAATAATTTGAACACAGAACTAATAATAATTTCATAATAAAAATAATTAATAATAATTTCATCGCTCCGCTGCTAATTGTTTGGTCATGGGAATTTTTTTCATTCAACTCCGAATTCATTCTCCATTTAAACCTATGTAAAATGTAAAACCAAATTCAGAGAAATTAATTGAAAAAAATATCACTTTTCACATTTTTCACATTTGTGACAAAACCAAAAGA
This sequence comes from Phosphuga atrata, assembly GCA_944588485.1. Lineage (NCBI taxonomy): Eukaryota > Metazoa > Arthropoda > Insecta > Coleoptera > Silphidae > Phosphuga > Phosphuga atrata. The sequence continues at coordinate 5,227,481 of OX155900.1, forward strand.
CTTTATAAAATTTGCAAAGAATGCTTAATTGTAGATACCAGAATTCCACATACGGTGCACCAAATCCCTATTTTCTGTTTCGAGGATCTGCAGAGATATTTGCCAAATTCCTCAAAAACTAAAATAATTTGCCGCGTCGTCCCCGATGGTAGCGGAACATTGAATTTTCGTCCGAGTGTACTTTTTATTGGCATCCATGTACAGTAAAAATTTCGTTGGAATCGTTTGAGGTTTAATGCATTTTTTCGCTATTTTTGAGTATTTTGAAATTTCGGTTTTGGATAAAATTCGTGATTGGCAGGTTTGATTTCCTTAAAAAATAGCCTTTATGAGTTCCACCCCACGCAGAATAATAAAATTGTACACATTTATACACAGGGCATCGTTCTATGATATCACTTTGTCAATTTTGCAAAATATTTTATCTGGCGTCGCTCTTAAAGCCAAACCGGAAGAGAAAACAATAAATTCAAATATCTATAGGTTGATAACTGTAACAGATTTTTACAGAATTCTTTCAGTTCTATATAGACCATACATTTTTCTATAGAAATTGATATTTTGACATCTTCGCGATTCTACCCTCAGGCTTCTGCCCTCAAATTCATACCATTACAGAGAGTAATAAATTCTAATAACGATAGTTTGAATTGAAAAATTACTATTTATTATTTAAATTCTAAGTTTTTACAACTAATTAGACGCAATTAACAGTCGCGTACCATACTTTTTATCAAATGAATATAGTTTCAAAAGTTTAATTGGTACATTAAAAAATCTTTCAGTTCTATATAGACTATCCATTTTCTATTTTTCGTTTTGGTATCTCTGACGCCGATAGCCTTGCCGCAGGATTTAATTAAAAAACTATATATTGAAATTTTTCAAAGCTTTTCTGATTCCTACCAAACTTGCGTATAACACTGCTCGATAAAGCAGATTTTCTAAAAAGTGTGCAATTTTTACACTTCCAGATCAAACATTGTGGCCGCGTGACCTCTCGATCCATAATAAAATAAAGTAGCAAGAGATATTGTTAAACCTAGGTTAGGTTAGAACACCTCGATCTAAAATATGCTAAAGTGGAAAAGTCTGTTAGAGTAACTTAGGTTGGGTTATATACCGCAAAGCGGCAGAAAAATTAAGACAAACTACAATCGCGACAAGGGGTAGCGCGACCCAAGAGATCAAAAATAAGATAAAGCTGTAAAGCTGAATGTTGGTTTAACCTAGGTTAACCTATTAGGTTACATGTCGCAAAGCGCCAGATAAATCCCGACCACATACGAATCCCTGGAAGTGAAACCGGAATTGATACTAATAGATTCAAATAGCAACAACTTGAAAACTGTAATAGATATAATAAATCCTCTTTCAGATCTATTAAGTTCAAAGATATTTCTATTGAAGCAATTTGACCATTTTGGAATTTTCGTGGTCGATAACCTTGACACTGGATTTTTTAAATAAAGAAATACATGAAAATCAAGTCAACGTTGACATTAACGTCAGTTGAGTAATTTATTTGTAATTATTTTTTTTGGTGAAACTTTTAGTAACATAATTTTGCTAAGTGTTGCTAATTGTCTAAAAGCAAACTTACTATAATTTGAGGAGTGATATTGGAAATCAAGAGTTGCCAACCTTCATAAAAGGAGGTTACTATACATGATGAAGTGACGTTAGTAACTAAGGTTTACAACTTTGACGAAGAAAACTCTTAACAGCAGATTTTTTCTAACTTGGTTATGTTATCTGTCAAACTTGACAACAACAACGAAACTTCCACAAATAGTTGGTGAGATTTTGTCTGAGTATGTTGGTTACTCAACAACACAAGTTACCAACTTGATAAAAACAATATATGTTGGTTATGTTGAACGTCAAAGTTGACAACATCAACGTCACTTATTTAATTAAAAGGTTATGACATTTTTAGTGAGATTTTTAGTAACTTTTACGCCACAGCTGATTTTTTTTTTGTCCATGTAAACCTTAATAACTAACATCACATCGTTAGATATAGTAACTTTTTTTATGAATGTTGACAGGTTTTCATTTCTAATATCTCTCCTTTAATTATATTTAATTATAGTAAGTTTGATTTCACACAATTGTAAATCACATCACACACTTGAAAATGTATTATACAATTCCACCCTCATCAATTATACCACCTTTAACAACTATTCCATTATTTTCAACTCTTCCATCCACAAAAACTATTCCATTCCGAAAAATACGATCCACATGTACTAGTTATATCCTATTATTGTATTCAATCTTAATATATTAACGATTAACATGTTAATTTGTTTTGTTCTTTTAAAAATTTGAGTATATAAGTCAAATTAGCAGTCCTCAGTCCATGACACTACTAAGTCTTCGATGACATTTTATGTTTGCTGCTCGATGCTCTGTGTTTGCTCACTTTCGTCTGATTTTGGAATATCGACACCGTTCTCTTTGAACCATTCAACATCCTGGTACTCCTCTAAATTTTGTATTATACTCATCAATTCGACGCGCAGTCACTCTTAAATGCCTTGCTTTGGATCTCCTCGACGTGACGATTTAATGACTTGTCGACGTGATGATTTAATGACGAATCTAATGACAGAAGCATCAAAAAGAACATAAAGTTTACATGTTCCACTTGATAGTTTCAATTTTACCGTGGGACAAAAATAATCGTTGGGCATTTGCAGAAAATCTTTGAGTGAAGAATTCAAATGTAGAGCTAAATGGACTGGTCATCCAAACCCAAGTCATCAACTGTCTATTTTACTTTTACTGGTGGTAGGAGAAACCTGTTCTTTAGTAACCTAAATAAACCACTTCTTGGACGACAGCATTCCGTGTTTTTAAATTTTATAATTTAAAGCAAATACTAGTTTTCACGCACATGTTCTAAAAACCATTTAATGTGGAAAATCAGGAAGATCTAGTTCGCCCGACCCAATATATTTTGCAGTAACATGATAACCATCAATAACAACCCTGTTGGCCATGAAATTCTGGCATGTGCCAGATTTTTTAATTTTGCTCCTCCCGACAAAAAAAGGGCAAAAAAGAGATAACAATAATGCCAACCACAGCAAAAGATCTGCTGCAGTACGGCCTTACTACCCGTACGATGAGAGTGAGAATGGAATCTATTATCAGCGACTCACTCGCCCTGGGCTCAAGCTCACCAGCTAAAATCAAGCACGAACTTAGCATAATGTAAACACAAGCTACAATGCAACTGCCTCAGGCCCTAGCTATGACGAGCGAAGGGAAACCTGGTTATTCGGATTCTGGGGGATCAGGACATCATGCAGGGAAGAGTCGGAGCTTCCCAAAACTCCTCAAACCCAAGAGTAAGCACTTCATTGATACTCTCAACGTACAGACGCTGACCAAAACCGGAAAACTAAAGACGCTAACAAACACCTGCGATAAATTCAGTATCCTCATACTTGCAGTACAAGAAACACGATTTCGTGATTGTGATCACTTTGACTCTGTTGAATATTGTATCTTCCAGGGAAAGCCTGCAGTCAAGCTAAGAAATAGTAATCTACATATATTGGGAACCACATTTCTAGTACATAGCAGTATCCAGAACTCTGTGTTAGATTTCTCATCACCTTCGGAACGGATCTCCCTACTCAGAATAAAATGCGCCAACAAGGCCTACACATTGATTAACGCAAATGCTCCTGTTAACAATGACCCTGGCAAGAACAAAGTAGAGAAGTTTTGGTCACAGCTAGAATGGGCAGTCAACAAGATCCCTCAACAACATATCAAGATCCTCCTCTGAGATTTCAATGCTCAAATTGGCAGAGAAAGGGAGCACAGGCACAATCACTGGGAATTTCTCGGCACACAAAAAGACAAATGCCAATGGACATCGCCTAATCAACAAATGTGACATGACTAGCCTCCAACTAATGTCCACACACTTTAAGACACCACCACGCAAGATGACAACCTGAAAATGACCAATCAACCACATCGGGGAATACCAAATCGACCACGTAGCGATAACCAGAAAATCCTCCCCAGAAATCATGAACGTGAGGGTACGCAAGGATTACGTGGAGTCCAACCATTATCTTTCAAAAATTAAAAACCTGCTCTTTCTGCTTCCTGCTCTTCCTGCTTCTTACATAACAGAAGGAAGTGTCAAAAATCTAAAACGCTAAACAGCGTATAGATCCAAAATACCTAAAACACGCGGAGGACTTCGCACAATTACTACAGACCGACACACAAACATGGGATAAACTTCTTCAGACAATCCAGCAATCAGTAAGGAAACTCGACCAACCGCCACGAAAACGAAAACACAGATGGTGGACATTGGAATGCGACAGGGCCCTTGAATCCGCAAGCATAGCGTGGAAGACTTGGCATAGCAACAAGACACAAGAGACTTAGCAGAATTTCTTGAAAAATTGGCAGAATTTCTTTCTAAAAAATGCAGAGGGAAACATCCAAATGGATCAGACGCATTAAACGGACATACCATTTAAAAAAAAATTAGAAGAAATCGACAATACGTTCAAAAGAAATAACACGCGAAACTTCTACAGAACATTTAGGGAAGAACTGATGAACTACAAGCCAACGAGCCTCTGCTTCGGGCGGCCTTATGGAACCCTTGGAACCAACAAAAAAGCGAACTGCGTAATTCTGAAACAGTACTTCGAGAAGCTACACAACTGTGAACCCCCTGAAGAAAGACTCCAATCCAACATAGCCGTCCCAAACCAACACTCTGTTCCACTAACACATGAGGAAATACGAAACATCGTTTTACACCTAAAAAACAACAAAGCACCAGGGAAAGACGGCTTAATCGCCGAAATGCTCAAGATCGGAGGTGAACTCTTGATTCACAGACTGCAAGCTACTATTGCAAATACATGGAAGAGCGGCATCACACCAGCGGACTGGAAAAAATGCTTTGATCCACCCACTATACAAAAAGGGCGACAAGACTGATCCAAACAATTACCTAGGAATTTCCCTTCTATCAATCGCCTACAAAGTTCTCTCACGTGCCCTTCTCACAAAACTGGAAGAACAGACAGAACATCTGATCGGTGAATATCAGGCAGGTTTCAGACCGTACCGATCACGCGCGGAACAAATCTGGAACCTGAAGATAATACTGCGACATCGCCGGCCCAACCGCACAGTTGTTTCTTTTGTAGACTTCAAGAAAGCGTATGAATCGATTGACCGCATAACTCTGTTTAATCTACTCCATGAATGCGGATAGTAATACAACCATGTTAATCGAACAGACTTTGTCAGGCACAACATCTAAAATAAAATTCATGGGTGAAATCTCCGAGCCTTTTCAAATCAGTACTGGAGTAAGACAGGGTGATGGATTGTCCCAACTCTTCTTCAACCTGGTACTAAATAAGACAATCAAAATATGGGAGAAAGAAATACCTGGAGTATATATGGGAACAAAGGACAAACGAATCAACATATGTGCCCCGCTTTTGCTGACGACCTTGCAATAATCACCCGGACTACTGAAGAAGCCAAACACGCCATCGAGGAATTTCATGAAATCGCCATCAGGACCGGCCTTTAAATCTCTTACGATAAAACGCAATACATAGACACCAAGAGCTCAAATATGACACATCTTACAACCAAATATAGCAACATCATACAAGTTAAGCACTTCAAGTACCTAGGTGAAATAATTGGAAACAATGGTAAGGAAAGAATGGCTAACGAAACACGTGCAGAAAAGTTACGCAAAGCCTATATAATCACCTGGAATATGTACAACAAGAAATCACTTTCTACTAAAGCAAAACTCTCCCACTACCATACAGTCATTTTTCCAGAAGCACTCTATGCAATTTAGACTTCATCATTAACGATCTATATCAATGTTAATGAGAAAGTAAAACGTCAGATACTGAGAAAAATATTTGGACCCAAGACATTTGAATACAAGATGGTATCTGGATGCGTAAAAGCTCACAAGAACTGTATTCCCTGATAGAAGGATTCTCCTCAATTGCACGGAAAAGATGTCTGAAGTTCCACGGTCATGTAGTACGAATGGATGACTCTGATTGACCAAGAAAATCTTCCACATCATCAATGGAACCCGACAGTCCAAAGTACGCTGGCTGGTAAACACCCGACATGACCTCTCAGTAATCAATTGGCAACTACACGAACTAAATACAGGCAGGAAATAAATTCATATAACTTCACATCAAAGAATTCAACAGCTAAGGGTTTGAAACTAAAAAACGCATGGACGCAAGAAAGAAGACAGGCGAAGAGCGAAAGGATGATGAAGTTTTGGGAAGATAAAAAGAACAAGATGACCAGTGCTATGCAGTGGTTCTACGCGCTCCTTAGAGGGCTAAACGGATAAATAATAATAATAACCATCAATTTCCATTGAACTCCAAACCTCCGTTAATACATTTGCAGCAAACTCGAAATTGGATCTTTCTTTGGAAATTCGATTTTTCATTAATTGTAACGCCACGGTCATCCAATTGATCACAGTCATCCATTGATTTATCCTTTGCGATCACTAGGTCCATCACGGATTCACCACTACCTCCTACTAAAGTAAATTCCCCGTCCCAGTCTCGTACACAGCACCCATTTAGCATTTCCCATTGGTTTTTCTTCACCCACTCCAATCACAGCTTTCCTTGAACATTCCTTACTTTATCCTTAGATTTCCTCGTAATTTCACCTCCACTACTGCTAATCCCCTTGGGCTGACCTTCCCCAATTCGTACATTCTAGTCTCCTCCTAACACCAGTTTTTCGCCTTCCTCTTCGTTCAGGCAATCCTCTATTTTTCCTCTGACTTGTGTAGTTCCGAATGATCGTCACACCTCAACATTCGATCTTCATTGTCGCTCATAATATCTTCCAATCATTTCTAGGGGTGGATTTTCTTTTTCGTAGGGTCCCATGGCTAAAGAAAGCAATAACGCTAGATTTTCATTATATAATAAAATCAATATAACATCACGCAAAACTAACCTCGCGTATTAAGATGCAAAAAAAACAAGAATGATGAATGACACCGTCGGTCTCTAATACCGTGGGAGGATCTAATTATCTACAACCACTACTTGCAGTCTTACTAGTCTCACTAGTACCACTAGTAGTCCACTAGTAGTCTAGTCCAGTAGTACAGTCTCACTAGTACCAGCTCTCCATCTTATGGCATTGGGAAAGTACATCGAAGGGGGAGTTGCTGCGTCCTTGTTTTCCAAAATGGTATCCAAAAAAAAGTATGACCGGTCTGACACACCGAGCGCGACTACTGGAAGGTTAAGTGGCATTAGTTCAAGTATATATTCAAGTATAAGTAATAAGTAATCAAGTATATCAAAGTATTAAGTATATTCAAGTATATATTTACAATTCTAATAGTCCGTATAGCAATGTTACAGTATGGAAATGTTATTTCTAAAAAAATTATGTTGTTGCAATTAACAAACACCAGTCACTTATTGTTTAGATTTTGTATATTTTAAAATTTACTTCGTTCAGTGGTCACTTTATGGAAGGATTGAAAAACTGTTTACCGGAAAACTGTTTACGTTAAAACAGATTACGGGTTTTGGATTTCAGTTTGCGAGTATTATATATTAGTATTACATTTAAAGAAAACCAATCAAAATTCTACAAGTAACTACTACGATTGATTTTACGTACGTTTCTCATAAATGTGTTTCCTTTTGTCTAGTTTGCATAAAATAATAATTGCTCAATAAAGTCGGAACACACCCTGAATATATAAATATATTCAACCTTTCCGGAGCTCTATATTATTGTTGAGTCTATTTAGAACTACCAAGACAAATCTCATGTGGAAGTTATTTACTAGTTCTCAGTCCACTTTCGTAGCACACAACTTTGGTAGTTCTAAAAGACTCAATAATAATATAGAGCTCCGGAAAGCTTGAATATATTTATATATTCAGACTGTGTTCCGAATTTATTAAGTTTATATCTGTACTGTAGTATGGTTTTACCAATAGTAATAATTGCTCGTTGAGTGAGTTGATCTGATTATTTATAGAACAATATTAAAAGATTGGTTCTAGTAAGTAAAAGGTATTAATAAAATAAATTAATACACCTTTTCATACTTGAAATTTTTTTGTATGCATGTATCAATTTCCGCCATGTTATACTTCAAAAAGTGCCCGAACTTTTTGACGTATAAATAAATATGTGCCCGAAACTTTTCATATTCCCGCCTTTCAAACTTGGCGGATTCGCATGCGCTTAACTAACCGTAAAAGGTCTATTGTACAAAACATACAAATATTTTTTACAAAAATATAAATAAAACTACTACTATAATTAACCCTGCCATGTCAATTATAAGGAATAACACACAGCGCCAATATTTATAAAAAATACTGGTATTTATGCAACCCCTTTCACATAGATAAGTCACCTATTGACCAAAAGTCACTGAACAAAAAATGGGGCAAGAACATGATTTTTTGAAAAATTTAAAAATGATAAATCGGTTAACGACTCGATATCTAACACAACTGATTTGCAAAAGATTCAAGTATTTTCTAAAAATAATTTCAACCATCTGCCGTCTCCGGGGGCGCCTGGGCGAATTTTTCAAGCTTTCTCACTTTTTCACCCACAACTCGGGCAGTTTTCGTCGCACGGACGTGGTTCCGGTGTCGGTGTGTCCGGAACGTCACCACACGTCCGACTGTCACCTCACTTTTCGGTATTTTTGCTAAAAAATTTTGGGAAGTGCAAAAATCTAACTTTTTTTTTCAAAAATATTTGTCATTTTTCGTCGCCTAAACTACGCAAACCGGAAGTCTTATCGAAAATCGCCGTACGTGGGTTCGTTCGTCTATTCTTTGGCTAAAAGAAACTAATGCACCGTTTTTTTCAGACCGCGGGGGCGGTTCTAGTCGGAGGACTTGGTGTCCTCCGACTAGAACTTGGTGTCCTCCGACTTTTCTCCTTCGCAGAAAAATCTGAATAACGTCGCCGACAAGAGTCGCGCAGCCACGAAAGTGGTGTCGGAGGACGCGTCTCGAAATTTTCTATCGGAAATACTTACCTGAATTTCATTTTTCCTGACCATCTTTGCCGTGACTTCCGTAAAAGTGGTAATTTTTTTAAAGCTAACTTTTGGGGTCCGTGTGGGGAAGTGTTCGGCCTGAATCGCCAGGTCAGGACGGAATCGCAAATTTCGATCAATTCTGAAACGACTGACGTGAGTCGTTCCCCGAATTTCACCTGGGGGACCGCACCGTGTGGGTTTTTTAAAAGGTCAAATTCGGCTATTTTAACCCGCCGGAGGCGGCAGATGTTCAATGTCTTAACCGCGCGTTTTCGATGCTCTAACTGCGAATGTCCGTCAGCACGTTGTTACCCGCTTTCGTCCTCCGTCCTGTCGCGTCCCTCCAGAGGGTAAAACCCCCCCCCGAAAATCGAGGCTTTTGCGGAAATGGCCGGACGGAAGTGGCGGCAGCGGAGCTGCTTTTTTACAGCCCTTGCTCGCCGTCCTGCGACGTTCCATTCAGCTGGTGCAAGAGAATATACAACTTTTTTTTGTCGATTTTGTAATCACTTCCACGGACGTCCTACGTTTATTGAATGAGCTCCAGGTCGCCGATTGGGATCGTTCTCCTTAGAACACTTGCCCGCAACTATTTCGGCAAGAATTTTTAAACTGCAACAACTTTTTTGCGAATCCGCGGCAGTTTAAAGAGAAAAATTTCTCTCTTCTCTATTTCTAATTTTAAGAAAAAAAGTGAACCAATTGACGGATCGGAACGGGAAGCTGTTCGATCGGGCATAGAACTAGAACATAGGACACGGGCATAATTTGTTTGGGAGTATAATCCCGATTCCGCTGAAGATGGTGTCGCGACGCCATAAAAACGACATTTTTGAACGTCCAGGAAAACTCACATAGAATCACCAACTTAAGTTCTGCGGTAACGGTTTTGCGCGATTCTCGCAGAGAATTGAATTTATCTTTTAGTGCAAGCGACATCGCGCTGCGTCATTTGCAACCGTCGCGACGCCCGCTCAAACTCGCCCTATTGCAAGAAACTAATGACGAAAGTAAAACGTCCATATTTTTTTAGCTCCCCGGTACATGATCTGAATATTTCAGTGGATTGTAAAATGGTCTTTTGGCTTCTCGCACCCATAATTGACACGCGGCTACGTGAGCGTCGCGTCGCTGCGACGTCTGAAACATCGCCTAGAATAGATGCGGGGATCTAAAAAACCGATTCACACTTCAGTAGCCCCCCCCCCCGATCCGGTAGTATCCTCATAAATGTGCAGGGTGCACTGCAAAAGTGCACCTTGTCGCTGTCTGCGTTCAACGTGCCGCCGCGGATTCGCTATTTTTCGACGCAATTCCTTAGATTAAACATTTGGTTTTGCAGCAGTGTAACCGGCGCCGCTGCCGGGCATCGTGGCGCCGAGTTATGGACGAACAAAGACGTAGAAATTTCTCGCCATTTTTTCAACACGCCCGCAACCCCCCAAGACGTGGTCTATCGAGAAAACTGACACCTTCACCGTGTAGCCTGGTCTTTATACTATCCGGACTGCGAGTTTCACCGTTCCGCTGGCTGTAGTCGGCGATTTTTTCGAAAAAACTCTAAAAAACCAAAAGTCGGAAATTTTTCTACAATTTTTTTGAAAATTCTTAAACTTTGAATAATCACTGCGTTTTATCGCTAGGTGGTGATGGTAAAAAAAGGAACCCCGGGTCTACATCGTCCGGTACGGCGCTATATAAATTCAGGGCCCCGAGTCACATCTCCCGGAATGTCGGTGAAAGGGTTAATTATATAAGATATAAAACCAAACATAAGTTAAACCATATGTAATCAAAATGTAAGATCGAGCCTAATTAGTAAGCAAAACTGTCGCATAAATTAATGTCAAATTGCACCTTAAAAGGTCATATAAGTAATAACATTTGATATTTCTCCAGATAATTAGCAATAAGGTTAAATAATTCTTTTAGGTCGCTTGGCTGCGAGTGGATACTCAGACCATCCTCACCATCCACAGCCACGTCATCACAAAGAACCACCGAATAGGAGTGACGCACAGCGAGCATCGCACGTGGTATCTGCATATAAAGGAAGTCCGGGAATCTGATAAGGGCTGGTACATGTGTCAGATTAATACAGATCCCATGAAGAGTCAGATCGGCTACTTGGACGTAGTTGGTAATTTTAATTACTTCTAAATTAGAACTCCATATAGAACACATTTAAACCGCACGATATACCGTTCGATGGGCAATAAACTGTTAAATCTGTTGTTCCGGCTCATTTACACACTCGAATTGCTCATATAGTCTGGAAACTTCTCGGAAAACTTCATAAACTCAAAACGCATATTAATTCATTTACTTGTCATTTTAATGCCCTAAACCTTAAATCAAACATAATCTTTAAATCTACGAATATGTGCACATATCTTTCATATATTTATCTTTAGTTATCTTTTTCAATAAGGTGGATATAGTTTTGAAATGAAAGAAATTTAAAGTAGTTATCTAGAACTATCAGCGAATATTTTCGTTTAAATTTAAAGTACAAACGATTACACCATGCCGTGAATATTAAATAAGTTAAATGGCCACCTCGGCTTTGTTTACGCGAGAGAATTCGTTGCACAAATTTCCGATTACATTTTCATAGATATAAGATCACGAGTGCATCGTTAAATATTATATTATAAATCAACTTTGTTTGCATAGAAATATAGATTTAACTCCACAAAATTATTTAATTTTTATAAAATCATTTCAAACTTTCCTTGCAATAATTCTAATGATATTAACACTCTGATATGTTGTCTTGTCTTGTTAAAAACACTGCAAATCTGTTCCTCTAATTGTTGTCTTCAAAATAAGTACCTAAAACGACTTTCTTTAACGAAAACACAATTTGCAATTGTGTAGACCAGGGGTCTCCAAACTACGGCCCGAGGGCCACATCCGGCCCGCGGACAGATTTTGTCCGGCCCGCGGAGAGCTAGCATACTTGAAAACTCCTTTTAGAGAACATATATAGCAAATTAAATTTAGTTTACTGAAGTATTCTAATTGTATGTTGAATAATTATTAATATGACATCTACATTGATATGGTCATGGGCTAACTACTCATAACATTGTTGTAGGCTTATTGTTATTGTTTTTGTGATAAGTTGGATAAAGAAACACAGAATTGTAATGAGTAAAGACATGTATAATATGCAGAAAATTTAACTTCAGTATATAATAACTAACAAATTATTGAAATGAATCCAACTAACATTTTATACATTTTAAATAAAAACATAACTTATAACAAGCATAATGACATATGAAATACTAATGAGATTTATGTAATTGAGATTTTCCACTGACAATAGTTTGTAGTTGTGGACTAATTATAATTGTACCAATTATTAAAAGAGATTTAAGATGCTCATCAGTTAATTTAGATCTGTAAACATTTTTTGTGTACTTCATTTTGGAGAAGGTCTTCTCACACAAATAAGTAGTACCAAAAACAGAAAACAGCCCACGAGCAAATTTATGCAAATTATCAAATTGTGTCAGTGGAAGACTCTTATAAAATTCCAACAAAGATGAGTTTTGATATTTGTTCTTAATTATATCACTGCACTGTAGATCAATCATTTCCATTTGAAGTTCCGGGGCTAGGGTATCAATGTCAGTATCAAAAGGATTCTGAAAAATCTTAATTTGATTCGCAATGGCATCAAAGTCCTAGAAACGAGTATCCAAATTTATTTTCAAAGCACTCAAAGTTTCGATTGCAAAATCGATAGGAAACTCAGTCTCAGTGGTGTGGCTGAATATTTCACATGTTTTAAAATGTGAAAAACATTTACTTCGTAGTTGTGATTGAAACAGTATCAATTTCTTCCGGAATGATTTGATATTAGTGTATAAATCAGGAAGATGCTGGTTTTCTCCTTGCAATCTCAAACTCAGTTCGTTCACATGTTTTGTCAAATCAACAAAAAATGCTAACTTCCACAGCCATGCGTTGTTTTGTAATTCAGTAAGAGGGCGATGCTTTTCATTCAAAAAAATTTAGATCACTGCTCGAAGTTCAAAAAAGCGCTGAAGGACTTTCCCACAACTAAGCCAACGTACGGCAGTATGATAAGGTAAGTCATTTTCTCCATCTCTTCAATAAATTGTCGGAATTGTCGGTGATTCAGCCCAAAAGATCTGATAAAATTAATAGTTGATATGACTGGTTTCAGAAGTTCAGACATATCCAAACATTTTCCGCTCAAAGACTGTTGATGAATGATACAATGTTTTGAACCACCGTCATTTTCTACAGCCTTTGACACAAGAGCGACCACTCCTTTATCTTTCCCACTCAAGTTCTTGCCTCCATCAGTTGTAATAAATTTCAAGTTTTTCCATCGAAAGTTCTTTTGATTAATGGCCATTTCAACTCCTTAAAAAATATCTGTACCAGTAGTTGTGCCATGAATACTATATATATATCAAGAAGTTCTTCATGCACTTCATAGGTTTTATCTACTCCTCGAATATAAATCAACACCTGAGCAGTATTTGAGCAGTACACATCTGATGACTCATCCAAGGCCAAAGAAAACCACTCAACATGTCCATTTTTTGTCGAACAGTTGAGAGGATAAATTTTCAGCGATGTTTTCTACCCTTCGAGCCACAGTGTTTGCTGACATACTGACAGTTTTTAATAAATTTACCTTTTCAGGGCACATTTCTTCGGCTACTGCAATTATGCATTCTTTGCTCATTTCTCCATCGGTGAATGGTTTTCCACGTTTTGCAATTTCAAGAGCCACACGAAAGCTGGCACCAGTTGCAGCATCTTGTTCAGTTTTGAGTTTTGTAAATGAAGATTGTTGCGATTTCAATCCGCGCTTCATAGCTTCGAATTTTTCTATCCGCAAACTTCCTGTATATTTTGAGTAATTTTGAAAATGTTTTGTTTCATAATGACGTTTAATGTTATATTCCTTGAGAACGGCTATGCTTTCATTGCAAATCAAACATAGCGCTTTGTTACTGGACTCAATTACGAAATACTGAATGTTCCACTGATCTTTGAATTTTCTGCATTCACTATCAATTTTTCGCTTCTTTTCCATACTACTAAATCACACACAAAAGCAACAATTCAAATCAAAATACTGTTACAAAGATGTCTTAAACTTAAACAGGCACAAACACGTTTTAAGGAGGTACGCACTATTTTATTTCACAACAGTGTCATAGGAACTGACTTGTGGTTGCACCACTAGCCTTCTTATATATTCCAATTACTGTCATCTAGAAGTGAATGGAAGACACCAGAACTTTCTCGAACCAACGAGATTATTCTGTACGTGCTATTAGCGCCATCTGTTAGCGATAGAAGGTACTATCTATTTCCGCTTGTGTCCACCAGATGTCGTGTCACGTTACTCCTCATGGCTCGTACTCTACGACTAATCTAGAAATTACAGATAATGACAGGAAAATTAATAATATGCAGTGTTGCCGTTTTGCGGACTTTAGTCCGATTTGCAACGTTGCGTACTTTTTCGGACTTTTTTTTTATCAGTTGACTATTTCACTTTTTACCACCGGCAACAATGATAATATGGTTTTGGCCGTCGGAACTTACTGGAGTAATCAGTATGGCTCTAAGGCTGGAAAGTTTGGAGACCCCTGGTGTAGACCATAATATTCACAAAATCTTTGGTATTTTTATCAGAAAACGACATCAGTATTTATCAGGATATATCAGCAAACGACTTTTTTTAATAATTGCCAACATTTATAATTTGGTTTAGAATCTACTTCGACATTATGTCTATCAAGATAATAGTATCTATTTAAAAACCCAGTAGTTTTATTAATTGATAAATAACGTAGTAAGATAATTGTATAATAAACTTCAATATTTTTGTTCCTTTAGCAAGTTATTAAAATGATTACGATTCTCAAGACGCCATCACTTTAATATAATATCCTGTTTGACTTATTGCTTATTAAGCATTTTACTTCAATAAATTACTTCAGAGAAATCCTTTGTTCAAAATATCATGTTTCATTCTCGTGTAGAACTTGGGAATTTGAAATTACTAATTCAAACGTTTTCATATCCAAATTTAAAGAGTAAGAACTATGTAACCTATAATTTCAATATTACTTTATTAGTAGACTTACTTTACTTTTTCGTGCCCGGTGATTTCAGGTGGTGGTAGGATTTGCCATTGTCTGTTGGGACAGTGTTACCATGTTCTGCATATACAGGATAAATGCACGCATGGAGGTTCCTTCCGTGCTCCCCTTTGTTAGTGGAAATTTGCTATATTAAAATTCGACTACCATTCATAAAATATTGGTCTATAATAATTATTTTACAATTTCTTATGAATTCCTTCTCAAAAATTTAATGAATTGATATCCAGATATTATTGTGGATTCATATATAAAGCATATACAGTGTGAAAACTTTAACTGGAATAAAATTTTCATAACTTCGATATAGGCGATTTTTTGAAAAAATACCGAATCACGTTACGTATTGTTTTTTCTTGTCTCCATTTCTATGTATATGCTATTTGTTTATCTGTTCCCGGAGGGCACTTGCACATTCCGCCGGGTTTAGTAATATTTGAAAATTGTTACGAGGGGCGGATAAAATCAAGTTGTGGCGCTTATCCGGCCCGCGAGGCTGAGAAAATCGGGATCAAAGTTTCGGAGTCTATCAAAAAGTCATCAAATCGTTTTATAGAAAATTAGAAAGGTTTATTCTCTTTGCAACTGTATCATTCATAGTTTTAATCTGCATTTGAGTTAGATTAATTTAGAAGACGAATCAGTCAATTTAAATTATTTTCGAAAAAGTTTCGGGCTAAAAAGTACGCTATTTTGCGCGTTTTATAATTGCCAATTTCAAGCTTTCCTTTCACCAAAACAGGAAAAGATTATTAGTAGTTTGTTTTATACAAAATTTCGCGTCTTTCTATGTTTTATACGCTTTTGATGTATTATATACGTTCAGTGCGCATGACGCACCGGTGAGTCACGAGAGATTTTTCAGCGGTGCGCATGACGCACCGGTAAGTCATATGTCACGTCATCTAGAACTAGTCAGTATTCCTTCAGCATTTGTGGTAGTGGCATGCTGATGACCTGCGCGTACCGTGATAGGTTAGATAGAACACTGAACGTGTTAAAAAGAAATGAGATTTTCGACACATCTCCAATTTTTACAAAATTCTATATCAAAACACGCAGAATGTTACACAGATTACCTAAATATAAATCAATATGCAATTTTGTTTGCAATAAGTCAGGAAATCTTATTTAAAAACGACGTCGAAATTTAGAATTCTGCAACAAGCAACAACTTTGAAACCAACCACTCCATTGCATTAATCTTATTAATATATATGTCGTAGTCATATAGCGAAATCCGTCAGATTGTGTAAAATCGAGTGTTTTCATAATCTGACGGCAGTTAGTGTATTCTTTTTCAACTACACGATTTGACGTTCCACCAACTGCAATGTACACAATCTGACTTAACGTTTTGACGTTTCTCGAAATCCGTAACCTTAGAAATAAACACGGGTTTACCTAGGATTTCTTGTTGTTCTTGTTCCGTGACATGTTCCTACATGTATGCTATATAATATTTATTTTTGTTATCTGTGATTTTAATGTTATTCAAAAAAGATCTTAGTATAGTATAGTATTGGTATCCCACAAATGAATATAGTAACAGGGAGTGGCAATAGACCTTTTCATATTCGAAATTTGTTTGTGCCCATATGTCAATTTCTGCAATTGTTTTCGTGCACTTTTTGACGTAAAACTAGTGAAAATAACAAAATGGGCCCGAAACTTTCATATTCCCGCCTTTTAAACATGGCGGACGCGCATGCGTTTAACTAACCACAAAAAAATCTATTGCAAATCACGTACACAAAGTACCTGTTCAATAAAAACGGGACTATCTGTTAAGATCCACAGAGAGTGGCAAGAGCGATGAGATTAATTTTTTGAAAATATTAAGATTAAGATATAATATTAAGAATCATAAGATTAAGATATAATATTAAGAAATAAATAGTGTGTAGTATTCCTTGCGAAGAGATCTTTCAAAGTAGGTGTCACTTGACATACCTTTCCATTTGAAAAAAAGGTCGGTGGCAAAAAATCTTACGTAACGTATTTCGAGAATTTAAAAAAAAAATTGCCTATTTTCAAGTTATGAATTTTATTCCAGTTTAAGCTTCCACACTGTATCACGATATATCAAATTTATTGAAAGTAGAAGTGTAATAAAATATTTTAGAAAAAATCTTTGAAAATATTTCTTTCAATAAATTACTTAGAACATACACATTCCAAAAACAACGAAAAACCCCTGCACAAAATATTTTCCACTGCAACGTGAATTTATTAAAAGCCATTAAAAAATACACAAAGATATTGGTTCTGCTTTGTTCATCACAAAAAAAAAGTTTCATTATCATCGATGCCATTGCAACATTTTCAGCAATTTATGCATGTTTTGCACAACACAAGTTTTAAATTCACAAACGAAATTAATTTCAGTGAAATCCCGCCATTGTGTTACGTAGTTTGTTTGTAATTAAAACCTCCCATTGTCCCGAAAAACAGATATAGATCCGTTTATCGAAAAATAAATAATTAATTCTCATTTTAATGCCGGAAATTACTGTATCCACTTCATATTATAATTGAAAGATTCGCAGTGTTTAATGAAATAAAATACCGGGGCTTTATATTGCTGAATTTTCGGAGCTCAAGTAAACAAAACGGTATTTTAGAAATTCATTCCGGTCGCCCAGAGGCTATTCATATACAAACACAAATATACTATATAAATGTTAATTATCTTTTTCAATTTATTCTTCGAAGTTTCAATATCACACAAATCTAATGAACTTTTAATGAAAAAGAACATTATAGCTTTTGTGCAAATAGTTAAAGTTTCTTAATTTGATATTTTTATGTAAGAAAAAATGTAGAAATGTTTGCGTTGATAATAATATTCGTTCTAGTACCGCCGGATATAATCGATTATCAAACGAGCGCCGACATGATTATCCAGGAAGGTTCTAATGTCACCCTTCGTTGCGTCGCAAAAGGCACTCCTGCACCTTCCATCGTTTGGAGACGAGAAAACGGCGAAGCTATCCATATCGATGATCCCGGTAGGACAAATAATTTAGTTTTATCGAGTGTATTGCGACATATATCTATTTCAGGCACTAGTGTGGACGGATCCCTATTAAATATTCACAGAGTGACCAGAAAGCAAATGGGCCCTTATCTTTGTATAGCCTCTAATGGAATTCCTCCGTCAGTCAGTAAAAGGATAACGTTAATAGTGCATTGTAATTAAAAACTCTCAAAATGTGTATGAACAATTTCTTTTTCTATTCGATTTTTAGTTCCGCCGATAATATGGATTCAGTATCAGTTAATCGGTGCCTACGATAGCCAACAGATTATGCTGGAATGCCACTCCGAAGCTTTTCCGAAATCGATTAACTACTGGACCAGAGATAAGGGAGAAATCGTTCCTAAAAGCAAGTTTTATATCCTATTACTACTTTTTTAATACCCAACAAGTTTGCAAAACTCTCTTAAAACGATAATCCACCCCCGGAAAAAGGTGAAATCTCGAGGTTAGCTCGAAACGCACAAATAATAACTCAATTATAACTGCCCACGCTCTATAATACAAAGCTCAATTAAACCTCAATTAAATATAAATTATGAATATAGAAAATAACGAATAGATAAGATCACATCATTAAACAAATTATGTTTGTACATATGGTAATGTACGTATTGTAAATGTATTTTGTGTCCATTTGTTCATCATGAAAATTACTACAACATACGAAAAACATAATTTTTTTCTATCCATTCATTTTTATCTATTCATTTACCATACATTACATCCTAGTTCAAGCTCAGGCATTTCAACTTCTATGCGAACCAACAACCCCGACCGACTAAACGTACTTATTCATATCAATAGACTATCAATAAAACATGCATTATTTGTCGCAAGGTGTGGTTGAGCTTTGTGGTTGAACGCCGGTGCCGCTCTCGATCCAAAATAGGATAATGCGGCAAAGATTGGTTTAACTATTGGTTACCATTGGTTTAACCCAGGTTAGATTAGGTTGTACATTGCGAAGCGGCAGATAAATCAAGACTACATACTCGCGGCATTGCGAAGTCTCGATCCAAAATGGGATAATGTGGCAAGGACCGTTGGTTTAACCCAGGTTAGATTAGATTGCTCACCGCGAAGTGTATGATAATTCAAGAGTACATACGCGCGGGAGGGCGTACTGATCCACAATAAGAGAATGTGGCTTCCGTACCTTGCGATAATTAATGTATGCTATCAATTAAGAGTGTTTGTCACAAAATCGCATGCGAAATAACGCCTTTCTTCGAACCTGGCGATAGTAGGGTTTCTCAATCACCCAGTGCAAAAAATCACTATATACTCGTATTGTGAATAACTCGTGAATTTGATGACGTTGTTTATAAGAGTATATTCGATAAACTTTTTGATTTTTAAGCCTATTTGCAATAAATTATGCATACTGTCATGAATGCGATCGATACGCACACAGCACTACGGCCCATGTAGAGCCTTGGCATCTTCGACAACCACCTTCCATCTGAGTCTATTTACGGCTGTTATAGTCCAGTTCTGTATTCTCAGTACTTTCAGGTCTTCTAGCACGTTATCTTTCCATCTTGAACAAGGCCGTCCTCTAGGTCGTCTGCCCTCTTTTTTTTATTTTTTTTTTCTTTAGGAGGAAGGGGAAACCTTTTATAGGCACCCTCTAGCTGGGTAGTGTGGGACTCCTTCTCTTCCAGAGATAGTATACCCACTAAAACCACCTCCCCTGTTTTTCTTATCTTGTCCCTATCGCTGCAGTGGTTTGCACCCTCTCGGGGTATTATCACTCGGCGACTTTGGGATCACCCTCTTTGGTTACTTTTTAATTTGTTGGCCTGCTTCCAGTCTCCTCTTATCTACTTCCTTGGCCTTCATTATGTTTCTTAGCATCTCCGCGGTTGCGTTCCAATTATCTTTACTTTCTAGCATGGTTTCGGTCATATTCTCCTTGTCCGGCCAAACACCAGTTTTCCTTGCCATCTCTAATCTTAGCTTGTCCCATCTTTCGCAAAAGAATATCGTATGACACGCGTCATCTCTTTCGCCGCAGTACCAGCACTGATCGCTTCGCCTTTTGCCTATTCTGTGTAGAAAGGCATTAAAGCACCCATGTCCCGTTAGCGCCTGGGTCACATGGTAATCGACATTTCCGTGTTTACGTTCAGCCCAGATTTGCATATCCGGAATCAATTCAATCCTCGCGTTTTTCCAACTCGCCATGGTGCGCTGCCGCGCTTCTTTCTTGGATAGGCCTTGGCATTTTCTGAGAGCAATCCTTTCGTCTACAAGGAGTGTTATTGGTGGGGATCCAGCCACCTCTTGTACAGCCTCTGCCGAGACTGTCCGGTATCAGAGTAGTATAGTAACTACTAGTAGTAGTAAGTAAAGGAAAACTGGTGTTTGGCCGGACAAGGAGAATATGACCGAAACCATGCTAGAAAGTAAAGTAAAATATCCGGTATCAGAGACTACTCTAATCAAGGCCCTCCTCTGTGCTCTTATCATAACTGTTCAGCTTATTCCCAGCTGCAGGCCAGTTCCCCAGATCTCCGCTCCGTATAGCATGGTTGAAGTGACCACCGAGGACAACAAACGCCTGGTCAGGCTGAGAGCCCCCCAACGTTTGGCATGAGTCTCCCCAGCATCGCGGCCGTCCTTTCCGCTTTGGCCGACACATTACGAATGTGAGGCGTCAACCTCACCAGCTGGTCCATAACTACCCCCAAGTATTTAATACTCTTCTCTGGTTTAATTATTGACCCACCCAGCTAAAACTGCACTGCGGCCTCCTGCCACCTACCAGGAGCACAGATTCCTTCTTGTGCACTGCTATGGTTAGTTTCATGTCAAACATCCATTGCATTATCTTAGCTAGAGACTGATTAGTTACACTTATTAAGTCATTCTCCTTGTGACCCATTGTCAGAAGAGCCAAGTCGTCGGCAAAGGCCACTGTCCGGGCGCCGACAGGAAACTCCAGTTCCAGGACCGCGTCATAGAGTGCCTTCCATAAGGCGGGCTCCAAAACCTAGCCATGCGGGACCCCATAGGTCACCTTGACTGCTCTATCGTCTTCGACTATTTACCACCTGTCGCTTAGATAGGTCACAGTTATGGCAATAATTTCTGGTGAGATCTCTTTCTTCTTAAGGGCTTCCACTATTTTGCTCCACGAAGCCGTGTTAAAAGCATTCTCCACGTCAATAGTCGTGAGAGCACACAGATCTCTGCTTCTCCGTGAACCGCTATTTGCTAACTTTGCAAAATTAATTACCTCCTCCATAGCACCAATGGTTTGCCTCTTTCCTCAATTTCCTCATGTAGCCTTGCTCTGACTAGGTGTTCGTATAACATCCCCATAGTGCATAGCAGGCATATTGGCCTTACTTTGGGTGTTCCGTCTTCGTTTCCGCCTTGCTTCGGTCGTTCACCACCGAGAGCACCGTTTCAGGAACCACTGCTATTACCAGACGGATCACTTCGGCCGGGATACCATCTGGGCCAGCTGCCTTTCCCATGCGCAATTTTGTTGCAGCAGCATTCAATTCCTCCAGAATAAAACGATTTCGACTTCCTACCTGCGCGGGTACCCAGCGAGCCTCCGGTCGTTCAGGAAACAACTTTGCCACCGCCTGGAGAGTATCTTTTTTCGTCCATACAGAGCGTGTCCTTAACTTTCTCATGACTATTTTATATGCGCACCCCCAAGGGTCCTTGTTCACTTCGTCGACTAATTTTTGCCATGTCAAAGCCTTTGTCTGCTTCACCTGTCGCTTCAATAGTTTCCTAGTCGATTGGTATTCTTCCCTGAGGTCTTGAATTACCTGGTATTGTTGTCTTTGGGTTCTGTTGCGGTTTGCTCTCGCCAGCTTCTTCCTTGCCTCCTTGCAGGTAGGTAGCTCTACAAGCGGCAACTTCGGGCGTTCACCAGTACACAGGTCTTTTGGAGCCATATTGAACATTCTTAGGGGTTAGCGTCTCTTCGCATGACTGTGTTATCGGCTCCATAAGTTTGTCTTCCGTGCAACGAGTGCACCAAGCCAGCTTGCTGTAGATGTTCGCAACCAATTTTTCTTTCTTCCGTTCGTCCCACTTCCACCTACATTTACTCGAGAGGGCTTTGGCAGGTGCCCAGATTTTTTCAGCATGAAGGCTATCGGTAGATGGTCGCTGCTACATTCAGAGTCCAAGACTCTCCATCGATTAAGGCGTGTTCCTAGTGTGCTTGAACAAAAGGTGACATCTATTATAGATTGGCTGTTTCCACCAAAAAATGTGGGGTTGATACCATCTTTAGCAGTCACCATGTTTAGTGCTGCTGCCAGGTTTGCATGCCCTCTAGTGTATTTGTAAACACAGGTCTGGCTATTTTTGTGTTTAGCATTCTCCATACATGGCCCACCCATCTTATACGTGGTCTTTTAATCCAACCAACAATGTCTTGATCTTGTAATAGTTCTTTTAATTCGAAGTTCATCCGTATGCTCCATCCATTTTCCCTCTGCTTTAAATAGCTCTCTCGCCCTCTGCTTTAATAGCTCTCCAGGTATATCGTCAGTTCCGGGGGCCTTGCTATTTTTCGTGCTTCGTTCAGTGGCCTCTACTTCTACAGTGGCCTCTGCGTTCTGGTTGATTCTTCGATCTCTTCTTTTTTCTGTGAGTGCTCTTCATTGTCGCTGTCCTCATTTTCATTTATTTCCGCATTTACCAGTTAGCGGCTAATTTCTTTTTATTTCTCACCACGTCCACTTTCTCTTCCCATTCACCTAGCTTAACCACCATACGAGAACCACCATTTCCGCTAGCCTTTAAATAACCGACTCAATGCAGCTCAATGACTGTAAACTCTAACATCAGTTGGAGAGCAAACTACAACACCAGCAAACTACGCCACAAGTGTGCTGGACTTGAGATGCAAAAGAGGGGTGGATTGTGCCTCAGATAACTTTCTATTGCACGCCATCTATAAATTGCCTTAAAGAGGAGGAGAATTGGAAAGCGGAAGTGAAGAAGGTATTTTCGAATAAACTGATGTTGGAGTTTACAATCATTGAGCTGTACAGAGTGGGTTATTTAAGGGCTAGCGGAAATGCAGGTTCTCATATGGTGGTTAGGCTAGGTGAATGGGGTCGACTATTAATTAGCAGGTGATTAACTTGATTTGTAACGGTTCCGTCTGGTGTAATCCATGTCGCTTTATGGATGGGTTTATGTGGGAAAAAGATTGGTCCAACTCGGAGTCCATTGGCAGTAGCAAATTCCACTAGACGCAATCCATTATCATTACACTCCTCATATAGGCTGTATACACCAATTGTTGGCATAAATATAACCTCTTTGCCTAACTTGGCATTCAGGTCTCCCAAGACGATTTTCATATTCCCGGGATTACAATTATGGATTGTCTTTTCGAGCTTGGTGTAAAATTTGTCTTTTTCGTTATCTTGTGCGTCTTCTATTGGGGCGTACACACATAAGAGGGAGACCTTGTAGAAATCGCATCTTATTCGCATTTTGCACAATCTGCTGTTGATTGCATTTAACAAGGGGACCCTGTCAACTCGTCATCACCGATTTGGCCCAAATTTACAGAATATGTAAGGCTTGACCATAAATGAAAATGGAGCAAGCAGGAGGGCCAGATGGCCAAGCGTTAAAAAAATAACTCACTTTTTACGCGGACCAGTAAGTTACCGACAACTCATAAGCCCGCTATGTTAGCATAAATTTCAATAGCCGGTCAGCGAAAAGGTAAGAGCTCTGGTTCATAGTACGAGGATCGCTGGTTCGATTCCCCGTGGGGACGCTTTTTTTACAATTTTTAAAATGACCTTAATGGATAATAATAAAGCTGACAATGGAAGACAGAGGGGGAAGTTGGTCAAATGTCGTTATGAGGTTAGTCGTTTGCTAGCTCTTGACCGAGTAACTTGAATATTGTGAGAAGAATCTAGCTTTCGAAAATGTAGAATACTGATAGTGAAAATATTAATGTGCCTAGAACATCGGTAGAACAAGAAGAAGATGTGATATGCGCTGATAATCTCCACAGCGAATCGTCGAAACAAATGTTAAAAACGGCGATGGATTATTTGTTACATCTTTTGGCCGAAGACAATCTGATTACATCAGAGAGTGCTGCGGGAATAACCGAACAACACATGCAACTTGCAGGCAAAATACGCGAGAAATGCAATACGTCAAGTATTGCCAAATACTGGACGTTTTGTTAGAGCATTCATGGCTGTGCGTCGATGAATTGATTTTTTCCGAAGAATACGACGAAGAAGGTGAAAATGAAGAAGTCGAAGATGTCGTTTCTTCAGAAGCAGAGTCTGACTGAAAACCGGTTGGAAAAAAAATTTAAGTTGATGCAGATTACGTTCCACTCGATTACAAAATTATGGTGGTTAATCTTGCAAAAGCACATCCAAGGGGGAATTTATAGAGTCTTCAATCGAAAGGAGCACATCGCTTGAAGTATATGCGAGATTTGAAAATCTGGGAAGAGCACATTAAAAGCGGTAGAACCCGGAATGATAAGTGCAACACCATTGATACCTGGACTTATGATCGCTTCGTAGAAAGACGGAAAAGTTAGCAACCAAGAGAAACCTGCAACAATGGGCACTTGTTGCTGCCAGTAAATTTGTAGATTTCGAGTTCAAAGCATCGGAGCAGTGGGCCCAATAATTCAAAGAAAGGCATAGGATTCGTCAAAAGAAAATCGCCAAATTTGTCTCGGAAAGAGAGACAAAAAAAACCTAATCTGCGGCAGAGAACTTTCGAGCTCTTTGGCTCGGACTCTCATCCCAAATTAGGATAAGGAATTTGTTATCAATACAGATCAAACAGGTAAATTACTATTCGTCTACGTTAATCGAAAAACTCTTTTTAATGCCACACATAATAAAATATTCACATTCGTATATTCTCTTTCAAGGTTGCCAGTACTAGTCCATTTACAACCGTACACTGGACCACCGAGGCTCAAAACTAATTCTCGTGAAACGAAAGGATATGAACAAACTAACCCATTCGTATACAGCGCAATATTCGATGACCCTTTCTAGAAACCTTCTGCCAACAGTGTTCGTATGCCTGCAAGAGAGTACTGGCTCGTTTGGACCGATTGATGGATTGAAGACGTTAAGGAAAGTCTTAGTATGATGGGAGATAGGAGATGGAGAGAAAATCCCGCGAAAGGGCAGAAGATGCTGATGACAGACCGGCCAAGAAAATCTTCAACTAGCGGCCAGAAGGAAGAGAGGCAGCGCAAGGAAAGCCGTGGAAGTAAGAATTAGAATGATGGGAGTGGAGAAAGAACAGAACATATAATAACACAACGCGGGTTATAAAGCCAAAAGAAGGAGAAGAAATAAGCCAATGGTATAGTGAAGATAAATCTATCCTATATTAGCCCTACATTCTTCTATGTAGGTCTTTATTGACTTCCTATTCTAGTAGGTCAATGATGGTATTTGGGAATTTGGGCCAAATCGGTGATGACGAGTTAGTTGACAGGATCCCCTTGTAAGTTGATAACTTTGTCTAATGTTCCGTTGTGGGCTAGGAAACCTGTAACCTGTTCATGTCTTCCCCCATCACCTCCACTGTACATTAGAGTATATGTCTTCATTTTTAATATGTCATTACCGGGCCATCTTACTTCTTGCAGAGCTAATATGTCCTTCTTATATCTTGACATTTTGTTTATTACCTCAAATAATGTGCCGGGTCGATAAAGGCTTAATATGTTCCATGATCCGAGAGCTCAGTCCGTTTCCCGTTGCTTAGGTCGTTTTCGAAAAACCAATCCATCGTTCCGAGGCAGTTGTCTAATTTTCGAAACAAAGGTTTTCTTACAGCATGCGCTTGTTAGCAAACATGCCAGCCCTCCTCCTTTACCTGGGCTTGGGACCAGCAGGACGCCGCAATACAACCGCCACTTCCTGGCGGAGTTAGAACGCGATCGATATTCAATTTTAAATCATTCAGTGCTTGAAATTTGTTCCCATGGGTCGTTTCTAATAACACCACAGAAGTAAATCTAAACAGATTAATCTCTTGGAGGACACTTAAACAGTTTCATGTCTTCAAATTATCGTTTGACCAATCTCCGGTTGTCAAGTTTATAAGCACATTAGCTATATGACCCGTGGCTCCGACTGGTTTGAATCATCTAAATATCATTCAAGCACTCGCAAGCTCGAGAGCGACTGACGCGCAAAAGCGGGATAGAAGAAGCACTCACTCAGCGAACAACCAAATGCAGTGCTTTGTGTTAGTTCAAGTCGTAGACAAATATCTAGAAATTTTAGTCGAGAAAAGTTTAGTCGGGCCATTTCCTCAAAACCCACGATTTTCGGAGGGGGGGGGGTGACCCCCTAGAGGCACGACAGGACGACACTTGAGGATGAGTGACGTGTGGACGGACAGTCACAGTAAAAGCATCGAAGACGCCCGGTTAAAACACCGAAGAACCGCCGCCCCCAGTATCTCTTATCTCTTTCTCTGGCCTTACGTACCTCTTAGAGATTTTGCCGCCTGACTCTGCCCACACTTGTGTTTAGTGTCTTGATCTTAGACACAAGTATAGGGAGCTCTTACAGTTTTTAACGTGGCTGGCGAGCCACTATTAGGGGAGGTTTCGTGGCAGATTTACTAGGATGACCTTGCCAGATGCACAGGAGTACGGTGGCTTATTTTTATTTGTGTCCCAGGATTTGAACCTGGGCTTAGTAATCTGACACCTTGACTACTTGGCCACCACCTCGGCGGTATAATACAGCCAAATATACCCTTTTCAAAAACCCACGTAGTGCGGTCTACCAGGTGAAATTTGGGAAACACCACACGTCAGTCTTCTCAGAGTAGACCGAAATTTACGATTCTGTCGTGACCTGGTGATGCCGGCCAAAGGCTTTTTAAAACCCACACTGACCCCAAAAGTTCCGTTCCAAATTGCAAGAACCAATTTTTCGTAGGCCACGGCGAAAATGCCAGGGGAAATTAAAATGTTCCTAATGGTTTTTGTAGAAAATTTCGAGACGCGTCCTCCGACACAACTCTCGTCGCTCTGCTA
Source organism: Phosphuga atrata (assembly GCA_944588485.1). NCBI lineage: Eukaryota > Metazoa > Arthropoda > Insecta > Coleoptera > Silphidae > Phosphuga > Phosphuga atrata. The sequence goes on from OX155900.1 coordinate 5,254,852, forward strand.
CTTTTAACGTCAGCATTATTCACACTGCGGACGCGGCCTGAGAAGGACACCAAAATTGACACTTTGACACTTTTTTTTATTGCGTGCAAACTGTGCAAAAATGTAGGTGTGCCCGTACAAAGTCTATTGGTGTAAACGTGATGGCATCTATCGCAAACGATGAATTGAAGGAGGACCTTCGCCAAATGAGCTGCGCTGCCGCAGGCATTGAATGCAGCACACAGGTGCGGGTCAGAGCAAAAGGCAGAAGGTACTGGATAGGCACTCACTTTAAGCTGTGTGGCATATGTGGGGAAGCTAGTGACATGTGGCCGCATAAAGCACAAAACTGTGAAGGATGTAAGCATTGAGGAAGGAGCGGCTGTGGAAGCGGTTGGGGTTCGTGCATGACGGAAGACTGAGCCGGTTGGCCATTGACGAAAAGGGTGATGCAGTTAAAAAAAAATAATATGTGAATGGTGAATGTTCTTTTCGTTGTTAGGCCGAGGCCGCACTACGGTTTTTTGTCTCGAGCGGTAACCGCTACAACGGCGAAACTGCTGGAGAAACACACAGTACGCTATGGGAAAAATCATTCGCGGGAAAAAAACACAGGTGAGGCCGCTTTTATTAATTTACTTGAGTCATAAAATCAGGCGGTTGAAAACCGCGGCGGTTTAGCCGTAGTGCGGCCTAGTCCTTATTTGGGTGTGAGGAATAACTATTTTAGGTTGCATTATTTTTTGTTTTTGTGGGTTTTGTTTGTGTGTTTTTTTTTTCTCTCTTAATTTTTACTAATGTGAATGTAGCACTTTTTTATTTATATTTATGCCAATAAAAGGATATTACTACTATCTATATATCTATAGATATCTAAAGATTGGCGGCTATCATAGGACTGTTGGTTTAACCGAGGTTAAATTGGGTTGCATACCGCTAGGCGGCAGATAAATCAAGACCATATAAATCAAGACCATATACGTGGCAGCGCAACCTCATGATCCAAAATAAGATGATAAGATGACTGTTGGTTTAACCTAAATCAAGACCACATACGAGCGACAGAGTCTTGTCAGTACGGCATGCAAACCCAATCTAACCTAGGTTAAACCAATAGTCCTTGGCACATCATCTTATTTTGGATCGACTGGTCGCGCTGCCGCCTGGATGTTGTCTTGATGTATCTGTCGCTATGCGGTATACATAACGTGACCATTTATTTTTTTCGTCAGAGCGGGACACTCGCGGAATTATGCAAAAAAAACCTTTATGGTATTTAAGTTACTTGTAAGTTTACTAAAACATTACGAACAGTGTGATAAAGAAAAAGCGAATTTTCCTTAAGTGCTAGGTTATTTCGGAGACGATTAATTTCTTTCGAATACTCAATTTTTCTTTCGAAAAACATTTTCTAAATATTTGGGCATTTGTCGATGCTCCTAAAATAGATTTTCAAAGGCTGGAACATTTTTAAAGTTGTCTTAAGCGCGGGCATTAACGCAAGCCACTTTGTTCTACTGCAGCCCAGCAGTTGGTGATACTCTGTGTCAGTTGGGTCACAAAACCCTTTCAAAGCTCCTACTCTAACGCTATCTCGAACTCGGGAAACAATCTGCGGCTGTTTTGATCGCGTGGTGAACTATGTGGGCTCCACATCCAACCCCAATGAGCTGTCTTCCGTATTATTTGTTCGATTTTGGGTAAACATTATTAATCCCCTTTCTATTTTCCTCCAAAATTGCAGTTTGTATTATCTCCACAACATCCCACAATTTTGTTATTCAAATTATTGACAATAGACAATAAGACAATAACTTCCTTCATATCATTCGTAATTATATCCGATGTTTCACCTTGCTGTTCTCAAATCTCTAAAACCTTGACTTTGACGCCTTCGCATTGAAAAAATTGCGCATTAACAGTAGAAATTTAATCGAGCCATGGTTTGAAGCATCTGTTAATAAAGTTATGCAGTGGGCTTCGCGAATTTACTCGTCCAATTCATAGGTTGACATAGAGGTGAACCCATTTAAAACAATAACCTGAGATTTTGTGCGGGCACATCTAAATTTTTGCTCAAAACATGTTTGAATTTAATGAGAAGCACAAGTCATTTGAGCGAAAGCTGAGATTTTTTGCACCGTATGAAACGTCCACACACCCGTCGCTGCAACTATATCCAAGTCTTCTTTCTTCTTAAGTACAATGTCCTTCTAACGTTGGTCACCAACAAGGCTATCCTTACTCTCTCGACGGCAAGTCTTGCAATAGAGAGCTTGAGTTGACTTTATACCAGTCACGTAGATTCTTGAGCCATGATGCTTTTCTGCGGCCCGGCTTTCTTTTACCATAAATTTTTCCCTGCATGATGTTCTGCAATAATCGGTATTTTTCGCCTCTCATAACATACCGAAATATTGCAGTTTCCTTCTTTTGATGGTGGTAAGAATTTCGGTGGATTTATTCAGACATTTACACAATCCGAATCTTTAGAAGTCAGCAAATCGGTTCTTTTAAATAACGTAAGCATTGACGAGCTTGACGCCGCAGCTTAATCGGAAAGCATGTGTTTTTTCGATTTTAAATGTTTCTCGTTATCGCTGGCACCACCGTGACTAATACTAAAATCAGTACGACACTTTTCGCATGTAACGTTTGCTGAATATGGGACAGACATCCTGTTTTATAATATATATGTAAAGGTACACTGGCGTTTGGGCATTTTTGATATGGTACAATCACACAATCCGTCCGGTGAGAACTTAAAGCATTGAACCGGAATTGAAACACTGGGTTTGGTTGTTCGCTGAGTGAGTGCAGCATCTATGCCGCTTTGACACGTCACCCGCTCTCTCTCTCTCTCTCTCTCTCTTTCTATCTCGTCGCTCACCGCTTCAGTCACACGTTACGACCTTGCGAGTGCACGGCCAGGCAAGTAGTAAGGTGTGTGCACCTTAGCTAGTAGAGACTTAGCCGCGAAAGCGGGACGTTTTTGCCCTAGCTGGGGACAGCGAGACAGACAACCTGAAAGAGGGACTGTTCCGCCCAAATCGAGACGTATGGTCACGTTATTTATGCAACCCAATAATATCGCCATAATAAAGCATAAAATCACCAAACGTTTTTTTAAACCACTTCAAAAATAACTAGAAATTGTCGAGTATACACATCAATCATCTAAATTAGCAAGTCTAAACGATTCTTCAAAGGAACTTCAACCCAAAAAGAGGCTAATATTAAAAAAAAAAATGTAGAAATTATTCTCTTTTGTTGTAATGAGGTGAAGTATTTATTTGATAAAAAATGTTGCAGATGAAAAGTATGAGCCGATATTGATCCAAGATACGTATAAAGTCCACATGAAACTAATTATAAATAGAATTGAACACTCAGATTACGGCATATACAAATGTATCTCAAAGAACGCCATCGGCGAGACTGATGGCACCATTAATATTTATCGTACGTATTTAACATGAAACGTATAAATTCCCATTACTTATAGTATTTGTTTGCAGGTATACCGAAGCCGGTTGTTTCCAATAAGACTCAGCTTCGAAGAAAAAGTGAGTATTTGCTCACTAATTTAACACAAAAAGCGTAACATTTGTAATACAAACTGGGTTATTTACATGGTTTATAGAAAATTATATGTTGTTTTGTATCGGTTATAATAATATTTTCAAATTGCGTTATAATTTATGTTTTTTTCGGAATTTATTTGGATTTTATGAAATATTAATTAATTATCGTTGGCGACTACTTATAGGTCATTTATTTAAAAAACAGTGTCAAGTTAATAATTTGGTTCAATAATATTTCTGTCGATTCAATATCGCAACTGTGCAACACTAAATAAATATTTAATTCAGAGGATTTTTTTATTAAATTTTTCCGGCATTTATTTTTTGCTTTCTTTTTTTTTTCTTATTTAGAATTAGAATTTGCTTAAATTTTGAATGGGTGAAACCATACAACATTATAAATAATCAGATAAACCTAATAAAGACGGAACAAAGCTTGAATATATAAATATACTTAATCTTTCCGGAGCTCTATAATTTTTTTTTTCTAAAAGTTTGGTTCATGTGATTACCGGGTTTGCCGACCCTTCGAACACTGCGGCCTAATGGTAGCCTATTGTATTCTATCACATACACTTATGCCCAGAAAACCTGTTGATATATTAAATTTCCGCTAATTGCCATTTTACACATTTGTCTTTCTGGAACAAATGCGGCCGGACGCTGGGCATAGAACTCGAGCCTCTATACTCGTCAGTTAGCGCTCTAACATGAGGCCAGCGAGCGTCACCACTATGCCACTCGCGCCGGGGAGGTCTGTAATACTAATGAGTCTTTTTACCAAAAATAAATCTCGTGTGAAATTTGTCAGTTATTCTGTCATATATTCAAATATTCTGTCATTGTTGACAAATCATCATTGGCAAATTTCACATGAGATTTGTTTTTGGTCATAAAAAGACATTAGTTTTATAGAGCTCCTGAAAGGATGGGTATATTTATATATTCAAGCTTTATTCCGTCTTTATTAAGAATTTGCTTATTTTATTTCATGGTTCAATCTAGTTTGCCGGTGCAGCTTTGCGTCAAGGGATTAATTAATTAGTTACTTATGTGATTTTGCAAATGTTCGTTACGGATCAATTCAATTTCCTTAACGGAAAGAGTGAATTTTGACTTTAAGGCTTTAATACTTACTACTTACTTACTTAATACTTAAGAATAAGGTACGTTCAAAATTTTTGAGTTTCCTGGTTTTGACATGGTGTAATAGGTAACAATCCTCTACCACGCTGTATTGCTGAGTCCAAAAACCTAAAACGAAGCCTCTACGTCGATTTGTTAATGATAAGGAAATAATAAGGAAATAATTTGATAAAGAAATATCCAGGTTTTGGTGATGATATTTTGTTAATCTTTCAATTGATGTAATCCTTGACACCCGAGCTTTTGTCTCGTTACTTGTCCGAAAATGTTTGCGTACAGTACAGGGTTCACTATTTTTTTTTTTATTAATTGTTTCAATTTAATATTAGTAGGTAGGTAGGTGTATCATAATTTTATTTACATTTGGTAGAATATTTGAAATAAAAAGAAGGTAACGTGGCAGGGACTGTTGGTTTAACCTATGTTAGATTGCGTTGGATACCGCGAATTGGATGATAAATGAAACCCACTTACCGCGACAGTGCGACTTCTCGATACAATATAAGATAATGTTCCACGGACTGTTGGTTTAACCTAGGTTAGATTGGGTTGCATATCGCGAAGCGGAAGATAAAGCAAGACCACATACGCGCGAAAGTGCGACATCTCAATCTAAAATAAGATAATTTGTCAAGGACTGTTGGTTTAACCTAGGTTAAATAGGGTTTGCAAGCCGCTAAGCGGCACATAAATTAAGACCATATAAATCAAAACCATATACACCGTAGCCGAACCCCTAGATCCAAAATAAGATGATGTTGCGTGGATTGTTCTCTCTCTCTCTCCTATGGCTCTACAACCCAAGGTTGGGCCTTGGCCTCCCTCAATTTATTCCTCCAGACGCTTCTGTCCATTGCTACCGTCTTTCAGCCTTTAATATTTAGCAACCCTCTGACATCTTTTTCTACCGGGTCCTCCCATCGTTTCCGTGGTCTGCCTCTCGGTCTCTTCCCTCCATTTTGCAATGGAGGGCCGGTTTTGGCAGTCCTTTCTCATACATTCTTGTGACATGGCCTGCCCATCGTAACTTCAGTATCTTTGCATATGCGGATACTGGCAGGTCGTGCTACAGCTCATTATTGTATCGTATTTTGTACCCATTTTCGTCTTGGATTGGGCCGAGTATTCTACGGAATATTTTCCTCTAAAATATATCTATTTTGTTGCCACTGGTGTGTGTCAAGACCCAGGTTTCGCAGCCATATGTGAGCATTTATCTGACAATTGTTTACTACACCCTTATTTTTGTGTTTCTGTGCACGTGATTTGATCGGAAGATATGTGAGAGAGCGAAGTATGCTCCGTTTGCCGCTGTGATTCTGGCTGTTATTTCTGCTTCTTTAGGGTCACCCCTAGATAGCGGAAGCTGCTGACTTGGTCTAAGTTGCCTTGTGTTGTTATCGCCATTGTCGTTGTTCTTGCCTGCATTAGCACTTTAGTCTTTGTTACGTTAATTTTGTCTCCTTCAGGAGGGTGTACGCTTCTTCTGCTGCGGCTTTGGCTCAACTTATGATGTTTATGTCGTCGGCAAATGTCACCACAGTTTTGTTAGTGAGTAAGTTGGTTCTGCCCATGCCGGTTTTTCTGACTACCCGTTCTAGAGCCAGAATGAAGAGGGTCGGCGCTAATCGATCCAAGGACTGTTGGTTTAACCTAAATCAAGACCACATACGAGCGACAGCGTCCTGAAATCACAGTATACAAACACAATCTTACCTAGGTTAAACCAACAGTCCTTGGCACATTAACTTATTTTGAATCGAGAGTTCGCGCTGCCGCGTGTATGTTGTTTTGATTTATCTGTCGCTACGTGGTATGCAACCCAATCTAGCCTTTTTTTACGGGGGGACGTAGCAATCAGCCCTGCGTTAACTTGGCAAGTGGTCCCCCTGAAACCCACACATCTTGCCACTGCTCTACGCATAAGTTCAAGATGCCACTTGTTCTACAATATTGTCTATGATGTACCTTACTATTCCTATTCTGTCTTGCTGATTAGGGGTTCTGGCTTAGCCGTACTCTTTCATCAATCTGCCTTTTATTCTCATCCTGCGCCTTATAACTGATTATTTTTGATATTGTTTTTTGGAGCATGTTCCAGTTGTTCCATTCTCACCTACTACATATGTAGATGGTGCCCATTACGCTGTCCTCTTCCCCGAAGTATTTTCAGCAGCTATAAACAGCTCTCCCCGCAGCATATTGTGTTTTTGGTTCCACTTGTTTTCCCATTATGACATGAAGGGTTTTGAGGTTCTAGGTCCTTTAAAAGGTTTTTTGAAAATCCTATTTTGAAAATCCTTTAGAAGGTCTTTGTGTCTCACCTAAATGGTGTGCATCACGTTGTACTCCACCGAATTATTTTCAGCAGCTATCAACAGCTCTGCCTATATTGTGAAGGTAATCTCGAAAGCATCCGTGTCCACTGAGTGCTTGTGTTAGATGGTAGTTTAGTTCTCCTTGTTCACGATTTTCCCATTTTTTGACATCCGGATCCATTGTCCCTTATCACTTGCTACCCACTCCTTCTGCCATGCACGTAGTAGATCAGTTAGTGCCATCCTCTTGGCTTCTTTTTCATTAGCAATTGGTTTGATTTGTTTAGCTGAGTAGATGTTAAGCCTCTCTTGCACTAATAACTCAATTGGAGGAATTCCCGATATTACCAAGGACACCTTTCATACAGTTCTGTAAGTGCTACCAGTTCTAATTGCTTGCATTCTCTGGACTCATAGCCCTGGCTCATACAGGGGCCGCAAGTATTGCGCAGTGGGCCACCGATCACAGCAGTTTTCTATTACAAGTCTAGGGTCCTCCTACATTAGGCATGAGCCTCTCCAGTGCAGAAAAAGTTTTGGTGCGGCAGCTTTTTTTGACATGGTTCCTGAATGACAAGTTTTTATCTATTATTACGCATAAATAATTTATGGTCCCCATAGTTGTGATAGTTGCGTCTCTAAGTTTGAAAGATACGTCGACAATTCTTCTCATGCCAGTTAATAAGATTGCCTCCGTTTTTTAGGGGCCAGCTTAAGCTGTTTACCTTTCTATTTTTCTATTAGTAGCAATGCTTCATTTGCCCTCCGCTTTAGCTCATCCTAGGTTCTGCCGCATACCACCAGGGCAAGATAGTCTGCGAAGTCAACAGTCTCTACTACTTCTGGCATCTTAAGTCTGAGAACCCCATCGTACAGTACGTTCTACAATGTTGGGTCCCAATGACTGGTCCCTGTGGAACACCGCTATGAGTCTTCTTCGTAGAGCGTTAGCTGTCTTATTCGATGACAATTGTCATATCAGGTAGGAACTATCTATCATCGCTATCAGGTATGGCGGAAAGCTGCGTCGCGTGACTACCTCTAAAATGTCTTGCCCGCAAGCTGAGTTAAACGCGTTGGGCACATCCAGCGTTTCTCTACAATTCATTACACCCTTACACGTTACATCCCTTTTTATTCTGCAGTGGTCTACAACTTTGTTGGGAGCGTCTATTCTAGATCGCCCTTCCCTAAAACCGTGCTGGTTCTTAGCGAGATCTTTGCTGGTCTTCAGTTCTCTTTTAATTATTTGCAGCAGCAGCTGCTTCATTACTTTACCTGCAGTGTCCGTGAGGCATAGGGGCCTAAACGATGTTGCTACAGGCTTCACCTAACCTAACCTAAGCCAATCTAACCTAAGATGATGTTCCAAGGACTTTTTGTTTAACCTAGGTTACTTTGGGATGCTATTTCATTGTTATTCCAATATGGAGGCGCAGACATTATGTATTGAAATGTTTAACAAAATACAAGGTAAAATACAAAAGGCAAAAAACAAAATACAAGGGATGAGGTAGCAATAAAAAGATAAATTTGGGGGATCGGAAAAAAATCGGATTTAGTTGTCATGCATTTTTTGGTTCAGAAAGTGATAGGGGAGAAATCAAAACAGTCAAGAAAAATGTTATCTATTGCGTTTAAAATTGTAATTATTTAAATAAAAATCGAAATATTTATTGACAAAATAACATTTGAGTTTCGTTTTGGCTTTCTGCCCTTAATAATAAACCGTGGAAAAGGATTATCAACAGTTATACCAGGTAAAAACTCGGCAACTCCAAAATTCGGAACTGATCGTATTCTTAAATAATGCCAAGATACACATTGCTGCGTCATGCATAACATTTCACTGATAATATATAGATGTGTGGTTCATGCATGTATTCACATACCTGTCAGTAAACTGGAAAGTCACTTTAAATCCAGATAGAAACAAATTTGATTTTTATATACAAGTAGTTTGCTCGGTGAGGTGGCGAGAGGGATACAATTAGGACTTTAAAACAACTTACAGGACTTTTTACAATAAGGACGGTTAAAGACCGTTAGGGGTCGTAATTTAAATTATTTTTATTATTTTTTTAATCTTTTATTGTCTTTTGGCTCAAAATAGTTCTCATTCATAATATCGTTTAATTGGCTTCACAAAACAGAAGTTTTAAGCGAACGTAGTTTTATCTTCAGTGAGTCGCATCCAAGCAACTGGCATGTTCATTTTGTCAGAATGCTCTGCCAGTAAGTAACATACTCAATAATAAACTACACAATTTTATTGGCATGTGTCTCTCCGCTTTATGAAAAGCAGAAAATTTGAAATTTAGTTAATTATATTATTTACTTTTTTGACAACCAATGTGCCAAAAAGTCGCCAAAAAATCCAACGTTTTGATCAGGAAAAAGGTGCATTTTCAGTTCTCTACGATCCTCTCGGAAACAACAAATACCAACGTATCATTTTCGGCACACTAAAACTAGACGACAAGAATAGAAAATCTGTGCGTAAATTGTTTGGAAATATTCAATTTTTTACTGTGAAATTCTTAATTCAAATTGTCCAGAATTTCGACTCATCTCGAGAACGGTTTGCAGATAATTAAAAACGAATTGCGGCTTAGTTTTCAGGATATCATTTCCCTGCGTTTGCACTGAGATTTCCTTCAAAAATATTAATTAGTTTCCCAGCTCCCTTCTCGGGCGACAAAATTTCGCGAAAATGCGCTCGATTTTGCCAATTTAAAGGATCTCACAGACCGGAGCGGAAGTTTCGCTGCCGCCGTCGATGCGATATCGCGGCAGACCGATTGGCACAGCGGCTGTTCTGATCAACAAGCGCGATTTGCGTCATAGTCGCGGTAGTACAGCGTTGCTCGATAAGAAAGCTGCATGCGCAGAAAAGATGCGCAGAAAGCTGCAAATCACATTGATTTTATGAAGACGCCGCGATGACGCAGCGGTCGCGGCAGCTTCCGCGCCGGTCTGTGAGCACCTTTAATTCTAAAATGATGTTTATCTACTCACACACCATATTGAACACATTAATAAATACCTACATTGTTGTAGGTGAAGGATGCCATTATTATAATCGTATGTAAAAGTATATAATAATTCGTGTAATTCGTGTGTCCAAAATCCAATGTAAATCAAATGGAGTTTCATTAATAAACGATTTCTGTTTGTTGTTTCTATGGCAACCTAACCATAATCTAATCCAGATTAAATCTAGGTTAACCTAGATTACATCGAAGTAAAATAAATATGGTTCCTTCTAGGCCCTCCACCTCCATTAACTTGTACACTTCCGGTTCCGACTTCCGATCTCGACTTCCGTTTCCGGTTTCCCACTTCCGGTTTTTCACACATGGGAGTGTGAGGTCTATGTAGCCACACGCGCGAGGTCTATGCAACCCCACGCTGGCTGTGAGGTATATGTAGTCCCACATGTGAGGTCTATGTAACCTCACGCTGGGTGTGAGGTATGGTTTCAACTTCCGTTTCATCAATTCCGGTTTTCCACATCCGGCTGCTCTATTTCCGGTTCCTGCAGTGTGCGCGGGAAAATTCAAAATTCGGCGCAGGCGGTAAAATTCAAAATCGAAACCGGAAGTGTCAAGGTCAAAATCAGTGGTAGTGGAGGGCCTAGAGGGAAAAATCTTTCTCTACTCATCGACAACGAGCAAATAGTGTTCCTGTTACTGTGCGATTTTACTAGTTAGCAATTTATTTCACGGAGGCGCTGTGACGTTCTAAGCTTACTGTAGTTATTAGTCAGTGATTTGTAGTATGTTGTCTGTCAAAATTACATTTTTTTACAATGTTATCGGTAAGAAACAATAATTTTTTTGTAGACATCATGACAACTATATGCATGTAAAAATCGCGTTTTGATGTGGGCATTGTCACTTCGCTGCCGCGCCGCTAGCGAATTTTTCTTTGCGGAAATTTCGCGCAGCAAACGCTCCGCGATGGCCTGCAGGAGCCTTTACCCTTTCGCTGCGAATTACGTTTTTGAACTGATGTGATTGTGTGCTCAATATTTTGAACATCACATTATAGCTGTGCGGAATACTTTTATAACTTTGTATAAATTGCAATAATTTGAAAAATTTGCCAAATTTTCAAAAACCGAAATCTCTATTCGAAGCAAATTTTCTTAGCAAAGCGAATTAAAAAAGTTTTTATTTGTTGATTTGAATGGACAAACCTGGCAAAATTCATTTGTTTTTTGTCAAAATTTGACGAAAATGTCCAAATAATTGGCAAATATTGCCAAATTTTAAAAAACCAAAATCTCTATACAAATCAAAATTTGTTTTTTTTCTTGATTTTAATGGACAAACCTGGCAACATTCTTCTGTTTTATGTGAAAATTGGACGAAACGTCAAAATAATTTGCAAATATTATCAAATTTTTAAAAACCAAATCCTTTATTCTTATCAAGTTTTGTTTTTTTGTTGATTTGACTGGACAAACTTTTCAAAAACGATAATCTCTATTCGAAGCAGATTTTGTTTTTTTGTTGATTTGACTGGACACGCTTTTCAAAATACTTTTGTTTCATGTCAAAACTGAACGAGCACGTCAAAATAATTTGCAAAAATTGTTAATTTTTCAAAAACCCAATTTTCTATTCGAAACAAATTTTGTTTCTTCGTTGATTTGGGTAGACACAATTTGCGAAATACTATTGTTTTATGTCATAATTGGACAAAGACGTCAAAATAATTTGCAAAAATCGGCATTTTTTCAAAACCATAATCTCTACTTGAATGAAATTTTGATTTTTTTGTGATTTGACTTTGCAAAATTCTTTTGTTTTATGTCAAAATTAGACGCAAATGTAAAAACAATTGGCAAATATTGCCAAATTTTCAAAAACCAAAATCTCTATTCGAAGCAAATTTTGTTTTTTGTTTATTTGAGTAGAAAAACTTGCGAAATGCTTTTCTTATGTCAATATTGGACAAAAACGTCAAGATAATTTGCATATATTGCCAAATTTAAAAAAAAAACTTCTCTATTCGAAGCTAATTTTCTTTTTTTGTTGTTTTGAATGAGACACACTTTGCGAAATACTTTTATTTTATGTCAAAATTGGACGAAAACAACAAAATAATTTACAAAAATTGCCAAATTTTTGAAAACCAAAATCTATATTCGAAGCAAATTTTGTATTTTTGTTGTTTTGAGTGGACACACTTTGCGAAATACATTTGTTTTATGTCAAAATTGGACGAAGACGTCAAAATAATTTGCAAAAATTCCAAATTAAAAAAAAATCCCTATTGCAACAAATTTTTTTGTTGTTGATTTGAGTGCACAAACTTTGCCAAATTCTTTTATTTTATGTCACAATTGAACAAAAACGACAAAATTATTTGCTACTACTCACTATTCTTTGTCGTGGGTTGTAGTCTGTGTAGTCTCGTCCGTCTAGCCTTGTCAGTCTAGGCTTGTCTGTCTGCCCTTGTCTGCCTACCCTTGTCTGTCTAGTCTTGACTGTCTAGTCTTGTCTCTCTGGTCTAGTCTATCTAGTCTTGTATGTCACATTCTTGTCTGTCCTAGTCTTGTATGTCCTAGTCTTGTATGTCCCAGTCTTGTTTGTCCTAGTCTTGTATGTTCTAGGCTTGTATGTGCCAGTCATGTCTGTCCTTGGCTTCCCTAGTCTTGTCTGCCCTAGTCTTGTCTGTCCTAGCCTTGTCTGTCTTAGTCTTGTCTGTCCTAGTCTTGTATGTCTTAGTCTTGTTTCTCCTTGTCTTGTCTCTCATACTCTTGTCTGTCCTTGTCTTGTATGTCCAAGTCTTGTTTGCCCTTGTCTTGTATGTCCTAGTCTTGTCTGCCTTAGTCTTGTATGTCCTAGTCTTGTCTGTCCTAGTCTTGTCTGTCCTAGTCTTGTCTGTCCTAGTCTTGTCTGTCGTAGTCTTGTCTGTCCTAGCCTTGTCTGTCCTAGTCTTTTATAATTCATGAAGTCGGTAGACTGTTGTAGCAGTCCACAGCATCTGGCCGCCAAGTTAATTGGACTACTTTTAGGCGTACCGGAGAGTAATCATTTTTTTGACAAAAAGTTAAAACTCATTTATTACAAAATTTTATTAATATTAACCCAAAATATATTTTCCATCGTTTGAAATAACTTCTTGCCAACGTGTTACCAGATTTTGAATAACCTTTTTGAAAAATTCTGGTGTCTTCTGATTTAAAAATGAGTTGGTGAGAGTCAAGAAAGTCAAGTTGGTGAATGAGAAAGTCATTTTCGATCTTGATTCCTATATGTTTTATTTCGAATATGATGTTCTAATGATCTGAATAATTGCTAATCCGTTGTCGCCAGGTCTGGAGAATAGGACGGATGTGGCAAAACTTGCCAACCAATTTGTTATAAATATTCTTGGGTATCTTTCGCAGAATGTGGTCTTGCATTATCGTGAAGCAAGATTACGCCTTTTCTGGTAACCAACGCCGGATGTTTTTGACATCATTTCTCATTCAATCTGGTCGATTGTTGTAGGTATACTTCTCCAGTTATCGTTTGACCACGTGGTAAGTAAGTAAACTCATAAGGAAAAACAAATAAAGAAGAACAAATCATTGGACGCTGTTGTTTGTGAATTTCGTTTAATTCATGCGGAACCCACACACCCTCTCTATTGACTATAACAATTTTTTTTAAGTGTTCCTGTACAGTTGACCAGGATGCATAGAGCCTTTCAGATATTTCTTGAATGGTTAGTCGCGGATCTGATTCCACCAGTTTTTTTAAAGCGTCCCCTTTGAAATCACTAGGTCTTCTACTTCGTGGATAATCTGAGAGATTGGTGTCACCTTCTCTAAACTTTCCGAACCAGAATTGATATTTGTTTGTTGTTACAATCTTGCCATATACTGCATTAATTGATTCCGCAACAGCAGTAGTATTTAAACCTTGATCATAGAGAAATCGCATACAATGGCGCAGGTGTACTTTGTCTACTAATTGAATTGCCATTTTTAAACGGTTTATTCAAATAATCGAAACTCAGCGTAAAATGGTATATTAGCCAACGAAAGTTATTTGACATAATCAGTTTACCTTCTCACAGAAACTAGTATAAGAGGTTAGTAGTCACAACATTAAAAAAAAAAATGGATTACTTTCCGTACCCCTAATATAACAGTCCATAGCACGTGGGCATCAAATCAATTGAACTGCTATAGCAGTCCATAGCAGCTAAAGGGTTAATCAAGTCGTGTATCGCGAACGGAAACTGTTAGCAAAATGCAATTTATATATTTACAACCAGCAGGGAAAGTACTTTCAGACACACTTTAAAATTTCCTTTTCACTTGACAGATAATGATTTTAAGGAAATTTCCTATTGACATTATATATATATATATATATATATATATATATATATATATATTGACTATATTGACATTAAAGTGTTATCTATGGCGCTAGTGCTGTTGCGCTGGAAGCGAAAAACAGAACCAAGTAAATCGTTGTACGATGCGATTATTATAAGATAAAAAAAACCTTTCTGAAACCCAAATGTAGTCACAATAACGCAACCAATTTTTAAAAGGATTAAAGGATTTACACCATGAATGAATGCCTCATTTTAATACCTCCCACATATATTTAATTACGACTATTTTAAGTTTCTTTTAAATATTATTTGTCATTTGTAAAACACATTTTTTAATTGTAAATATTCCTATTTTTGTCTGTAATTTTTCGATGTTTCAATTTTCCTATTTAAAATATATATTATAATATTCTGGTTGCCTAAAATATCATATGCTTCTATATAATATATGCATATGTAATATTATAGTATTGCCTTAAATTTCTCAAATCTCTCAGTCTATAATTAGAGATTTTACGAAGAAATGTTCTCTGCAACGGATTTTCCTTGTGTCCATTTATGTTATGGCCAGTATACACTGTTTTTTATGTATTTTCAGGTAATACGTCAAACATAAATGATGTAACATATCAAGTTGGTTCTTCCACTGATGGTAAAATAATAAAGTTCGTATTATGTGCCGGAGCTGAAAATATATTTTGCTTTCAGATCGACCAGGATCTCTTTTCCTCGAAGAAGAGAAGAATATATGTGTGAAACAGAATTATGATAACATGTTCCTCCTATTTTGTTTGGTTATTATTTATGTGATTTTTGAATAAAAGACAAACCCCGATGTAACTGAAACTGTTGATAAATAAGCATTTGTTAGTGTTGAGGGATTTAAAGCAATTATTCGACGAAAGTAACAATTTGTCATTACAGAGAACTTACTGGAAGTAAGTAATCTTCCTTTCATTTCCGAAAGTTGGCTAAAGGTAAAGTGATTAATCATTGTATTCGTTTTATTTGTTAAACACAAAAACAAAGCGAAACGATTTGAGTGCGCCATAAATGTTTTAAAAAATAAAGTTTTCGAGACAATAATACATTAATTTTATATAAATACAAATGCTTATTTTTCAATTGAGGAGTAATTAAGTTCTTTCATTAATATTAGTAGTTTAATTTAATAATCCTAGTGATTTTAGGGGCATTTTTAGATTTAATTGCTATTTTTGTACGCTTCAAATATACCAAAAAAACTTAATAAAATAAAAATATACGACCTAAACGTAATTTACCATTTAACATGTCGAGTTAATTTATTTGACATGTCATATATTCCACGTTGAACACATCCAGCCTCATAATAGGTGTTTGAATTATTATTCAGAGATGTAGTTTTTGTTCGCTCGCGAAGGGGTGGCACGAGCTTTGCAGAGTTGTGGCGGTGGTGACAGCTGGTAGATAGCGTGCGATCACGCGATGCACCCGCCGCAGACCACCCAAAAGGGTTATTATAAACGTAGTAGAAAGCAATCAGGGAAGTATGTCTTATTTATCGCAGCCGTATTATTTTGCATAAGAATTATATACGCTCCGTAAGGGAAACAAAAAGAAACGCAATAGTCACGCATGTCGCTTTCCTCGCCTTTATTACCACTTCGTTATTTATTTCTTTTCATATTAGATAACGATTGAATGATGAGAGTTACAACTTGCAGCAGTTATTTAAACATAATATTATTATTTCACTACTATGTTAATATACATAATATGTTTTATTAGATATTATCTATTATAGTGCCGAATATAATAATAATTTATAATTTATTTCAATTGACAAATATAAGAAAAGCAAATGAATTAATTATGATTAAAATATCGTATAAACTTAATAATATTTAATGACTATCTTCTCTCATGATGTTTCGAGCAAAAATGCCATTCTTCTGGGAACTGTGTCGTTGATAAAATTATATTTAAAAGGCTTTAAGGGGCACACAAATCGATACTTCCAATATTTTATGTATAAGCCCACCACATCATAAGATTACGTTATAATGTTCAAACTTTTCAAACTCAAGAACCTAACGATTTATCCCGTTATTTGGAAGCAAGTTGCATTTAACTCATCTACTTAAAATATACATTTCAAATTATAAACGCTACTAAAACTTGAAATATTACAGCCTGGGTAGACTAGTGTAATTTATTTTTGTCAAACAAGGTTCTGTGTTCGGGCAAAAGTAGCTATTGAACAAATGGTTTTAATTTATATTATTTATTTCCAATTTTACCTTAATTAATACCATATACAGTCATCATCTAGATAGACAGTGATGGGAAACTACGGTATAGGGGAAATGAATGTAAATGGAGAATTACTAGCGGACCTCTGCACAAACCATGACTTATAGGCGGAACAGTTTTTCCACACAAGGAAATACATAAAGTGACATGGTGCTCACCGGATGGCAGAACCCAAAATCAGATAGATCATATTTGCATAAGCAAGAAATGAAGAACATCACTGCTGGATGTCCGGAATCACCGTGGAGCCGACGTACATAGCGACCACCACCTTCTCTGTGGACAGATACGTATTAAACTGATCTCAAACACCAAGCGCCAAGCCACCAGGAAGACAAAGAAAATTTACATCGCAAAACTTCAAGATCAAATGACGGCAAAGGCCTTCGCAGAGGAAGTAGCCAACAGACTGAAGGACGAGACCACAGGGAAAGACATTACAGAAAGATGGTCAAGCATCGTAGATGCGTTAAGAGGAGCTGGAGACATCCTAGGGTACAAATCCAATGAGAGAAAAGAATGGATATCTGATGCGACTTGGAAATTAATCCAAGACCACCGAAACTTAAAGCAACAAATAAACTGTGCTGAAGATAAAGAATTTACAACGCAAATACAATTACAACGCAGCCGATAAGCAAGTGGGAAAGAGTGCTAGAACTGATAAGAGGAAATGGCTAGCTGATATTGCAACCCGAGCGCAACTAGCTGCTGATAGCATGAACACCAAGGAAACATATCGCCTGACACGAAAGCTCACAAACACAGGCTACCCCTCAGAACGACCAATACGCACGACGAACGGCAAGCTAAGCACAACCGAGGCACAGTAAATAACCCGCTGGACAGAACACTTCCAAGAGCTCCTAAACACACCGTTGGAAGAGGTACCACATAGTCCTATGACACCAAACGAAAACAGAAGATTTAGAGACGACCCGCCAAGCATAAAGGAGGTGAAGGCCGCCATCAAACACCTTAAAAACGGCAAGGCGCCAGGCGCTGACGAGACATACTCTGAGATGTTTAAAATAGACATAAAGGGAATCACCGAGATTATAACACCTATAATTCGAGAAGCATGGGAAACAGAAGTAATACCATCCACGTGGAAAGAAGGTCTAATTATCAAACTGGTGAAAAAAGGAGACCTCCAATTGGAGAGGAATAACTCTTCTTAACACCATTAACAAATTAGTATCCAAAATAATTCACGACCGGATCAGCACTGTGGTTGAACCGGTACTACGCAAGGAGCAAGCTGGATTCAGGCCTGGCAGGTCCTGTACCGACCAGATAAACACCCTCAGAATTATCGTTGAACAGTCGGTCGAGTGGCAGTCACCACTCTATCTACTGTTCATCGACTTCAAGCAAGCGTTCGATATTGTGAACAGGGAATTTATATGGATAATACTAGCCAGCCACGGGGTGCCTACAAAGTACATAAACATAATCATATTACTATACAAAGAAGCAAGCTGCATGGTAATCCACCAAGGACAACGCGGCACACCTTTCACAGTGCATTCGGGAGTAAAACAAGGATGCACGCTCTCCCCACTTCTGTTTACCATAGTCTTAGACTGGGTCATGAGGAAAGCAAATTAAAAAACAAGGGGAATTCGATGGACGCTCGTCAGGCATTTAGAAGACCTAGATTTTGCCGATGATATCTGTCTCCTGTCCCACACCAAAGTAGATATGGAAAAAAAGTTGGAGTCTCTCAAAAAGTACGCAATGCAAGTGGGATTGAAAATCAATGTCGATAAAACCAAGCTGATAAAGATCAATGCGACAGCCCCCTGCAACCTGGAGATAGATGGCAGGTAAGTACAGGTAGTAGATAGTTTTTGCTACCTTGGAAGCCTTATTTCACAGGATGGTGGTGCTGATAAAGACGTAAAACAACGGATACAGAAGGCGCGACAGGCATTCGGAATGCTTAACAATCTCTGGAATTCAACAAAAACTTCTCGTAACTTAAAGCTCCAAATTTTCAAATCTAATGTAGTATCAGTTCTTCTTTACGGTAGCGAAACGTGGAAAGTGACTACCACCATAGTATCACAACTTCAGGTATTCATGAACAAGTGTCTGAGAAGAATACTTAAAATATTTTGGCCCAATACCATAGCAAATATTGAACTTTGGAAAAAAGCAAACATGGAGCGTCTTGAAACCCAAATAAGAAGAAGGAAGTGGAAATGGATCGGCCACACACTTAGAAGGCCGGAGGGGGATATTGCAAAAGAAGCTCTTGACTGGAACCCCCAAGGTTCAAGAAAGAGAGGCCGCCCAAAAATCACGTGGCGGAGGACAGTCGTACAGGAAGCCAGGGCAAGCGGAAAGGAGTGGCGCGAGGTAAAGGCGCTGGCTCAGAATAGAATCAGATGGAGAGCGTTTGTTGATGCCCTATGCTCCCACGAGGAGTACAGGAAATGATAATGACGACAGTCAACATTATTGGTGTTCTGCTATGTGCAGGTTCCATTCTGTTTCCACCACTGAAATCTAATCATAGCCTTTCTCTTCATATCCAATTATCCTTTCTTTCGTATCGTCAACCATTTTCACTCTTCCTCTACCTCTATCCCCTACATCCTCCACAGTTCCCTCGATTTCTTCACTCAACAAACAACTCCCTCTTAAAACATGCCCATGCCACAATATCTTTCTTTTCCAAGTTATCTCATATAAAGATCTTCTTTCTCCTATTGTGGAGCACTGAAGGATCCTCCAGGCATGCATTTTCTCCTGTATATGCAGAACATGCCGGCGCTCCCTGGTAACACTGTCCCACCAGACAGTGGCAAATCCTTCTACCACCGGATATCACCGGACACGTAAAAGTAAAGTAAGTACTTTCCCCTATTC
The DNA here is from genome assembly GCA_944588485.1 of Phosphuga atrata. Lineage (NCBI taxonomy): Eukaryota > Metazoa > Arthropoda > Insecta > Coleoptera > Silphidae > Phosphuga > Phosphuga atrata. The sequence continues at coordinate 5,274,398 of OX155900.1, forward strand.
TTTCCAAAACCTGCTCATTTCTGATCATGTCTGTCCACTTTATTCCTAACATTTTTCTCCACATCCACATCTCCATAGCCTCTATACTTTTCCTATCCTTATATAAATTGTCCATATCTCACATGCGAACAACATAACGCTCCATACAAAGATCTTTGCTATCCTTTTTCTTAGTTTTAGATCGAGCTTGCTACACAATATCCTATTTTTCTTTATAAAAGCTTCTTTCTCCATTCCTATTCGTGTTTTTATTGCTTTTCAGCTTCTCAAGTCGTTCGTTACAGTGGTACCTAGATATTTATAGGTAGAAGAGATTTATAGTGGTTTATAGAGATTTATAGTTCTTCTTCTTCCTAGATTTTATACCTAGTTGTCAACCTGTTTCAGCATTTTACCTTTCACAATCACTTGCATATCTTCAGCTTCTCCGATCTTCATAACTTTCGGCTTTTTATGATTTATCGCTAATCGGTATTCCCCTTCCATATCTTCGAATTGTTGGTCTAGTACCTTAAGATCCTCTATACTGTCTGCGAACAGGAGTGTGTCATGAGCAAACCGTATGGAACCGTATGGATACAAATCGCCTTCCTCCAATATTTATGCCTTTATGACCTCTCCAACAATCCGACACCATGGATTCTGCGTAAATTTTGAATAAGGTGGTGGTTAAGGGACATCTCTGTCTCACACCCTGGCCCAGATCAAACCATCCGTACGATTGCCACCGGTTCTCAAAGCAAATACAACTGGCTTATCAACCTTCTGTCCTTCTAGTTCACCCCTTTTTCTTTCCGAACATACATTAATTTTTCCCGCCGGACGAAATGCCTTTACCAGGTCGACAAAACACAAACTTTGATCTTTTCCTCTTTCAATGTACCTTTAAAGTACCCTTCTTACACATCCAATCGCATCTCTTGTTCCCATTCCTATTCTAAATCCGAACTGCTCATCGGCCACGCTTTCTTTCATTATCCTCTCGAGCCTTCAATTTATCACTCGCAACATTGTCGAAACAGACTGAGTCTTCTCTTTCCAATTCCAGTACCCTTGACTTTTAATCTGATTTAAACAGGTCTTTCATGTATTCTTCCCATCTATTAAGGATTTATTTCTCGTCTTTCAGCACTCTTCCGTTCTTGTCTTCTATTTTATTACTACAAACTGGTATTGATTCTACTATCCCAAGTAATCTCTTTTATTTTATTGTAAACAATGTCATGCCTGCCTAATCTTTCCAGTTCTTCCATATACAGTACAGCTACCTGTACTGTATATATATATATAATAACTTGTAGGTAAGGAAGTGTACATAATATAATGTGATTGTGTACATACAATCATACAATACAATCATACAATTCAATACAATAATTAAGTGTACATAATATAATCATTAAGTATACATAATATAATCAGTAAGTGTACATAATATAATCATTAAGATAAGGTAATTTTTAACCTTTTAAATATTTTCAGCTAAATGCTAAATTAGATACATCGGGTGTGCAAAGCCAGTTCTTAATATATAAGTTTCCCAAGGAAGCGTTCTAGGCCCGGTTCTGTACACCATCTTCATGTAACCGAACCATCTTCATAAAGCCGAGCTTCCCGTAGATCCCAACACCACCGTAGCGACATTCGCTGATATCACAGCCAACCTATATGTCCATGAAACAAACTTCCGATAAAGCCTCGAGCATATTACAAAAAGAGGTCAACAATATTCATAGATGGCTGAAGAGTTGGCGAATCAAAACCAGCGACAACAAATCAGTCCACATCAGCTTCTTGACGAATAGAAAAGACTGCCCGACCATCTCATTAAATTGCCAGCCGTTGCAACAAGTCGACGAAGTCAAATATCTTGGATTGTACCTTGATCGCAGGCTGCCTTGGTTAAGCCACATTAAACTAAAACTGAAACAAATAAAAACAGAACAAGTATTCATTGGACGATTTTAATGAAATTTCAGAATTTGATCATGTAAATGAACTGAATCGATCATCTTAAAAAGATGCCTCGTCGTGCATAATATCATCATCTAAGTGATTTTCAAAGTGGTCGCATTATTGGTATGCGAGAAGGGGGTTTTTCGGTTCGTGTTATTGCTGAAAGGGTAGGCCGTAGTGTATCGGTGATAGTATATGATAGTGTCCGATGCTGGGGAGAATCGACGTAAACTTGCATCAGGACGTCCAAGAAGCACCACTGAACGTGAAGACCGAGCTCTTCGTCTTACATCTTTAAAGGACAGATTTGCAACGTCGCGGTCATTGCGAAATTACTTTTTTTTAGAAAAGTGTTTGTTACAATATAAAAGACACAGTATAACCAAACACATTTTCCTCCCACTTTCCCCTAGAAACCATCGTAGTATTACTTCAGGGAAAAGCTGTGTCGTCTATTTTTCTTGTCTATTTGTCTCGTTCACCTATTTCGTCCTTTTCTTTCGTTTTCATTATTTCTGTTAAATTTCTTGTTATATTTCTCCATGTTTCCTCACTCTCCAGCATATACCCAGTAACATTTTCCGCAGTTACTCTTTCGCCTATGCTTTCCGTCATTGTTTTCCTTTGCACTGTGTATTCTGCTGTATCGTCCTCCCCACAGTAGTAACAGTTTGCCATTTCTGCTAGTTTGAACCTTTTTAGGTAGTGGCCAAAACATCTATGCCCTGTCAATACTTAATTAATAGTGCACTTCACCATGCTTTATCCAATTTTTTTAATTTGGTATGAGCCGTCGCGTCCATTCCGCCTTTCCCTTCAAAGTTCTCCCATTTTTTCTGCCACTGGTTAGTTATCTTTATTCTGCTCTCTAAAGCGGATGTTTTTTTGCTTGTGTCTTCCAGCCTTCTACATCTTCCATCTATTATTAAATCGATGGGTGGGCTTCCCGCCACCACTCGCAGTGCATCGCTAGATACAGTCCGGTAGTTGCGAAATGACTGGTTGGCTCTAAATGGCCAAAGAGTATATCCATGTTTACTGTTTGCAGAAGAATTCGCAGTTTTAGTATTAAATCCTACCGTCCACAATTATGTCTATCACTTACTAAGCAGCATAGCAGAGCAAGACTTGATTGGGGCAGGGAAAGACAAGATTGGGTCCATGAATGGAACAACATTGAGTCTCGGTTCTGTTTATGGGCTCATGCTGATCGAAGAAGATTGAGACGTCGACGCGGTGAACTCAGAATTTTACAATTTACTGTTAGAAGACATACAAGGACAAGGCCCTTATGCAGGGAGTTATGGTTTGGTGGGCGATAGCGTATGGTAACCGGTCTCCTCTAGTTTTTTTAGAAGCAAGTCTTAACGTGATTCGGTATATTGACAACATTTTAGAGCCAGTTTTAGTGCCTTATGTAAATACCTTGCAGAACCTCATTGTTCAGCTTCATTTCTGTTACAAGACAGTGTTTTGATAGTGCCGAAATCAATTTGTTACCTTGGCCACCACGTTCTTCAAATCTATCGCCGATAGAACATGTTTGGTCTCATGCTGGGTCTCCCGCATTGAAAGGCGGGTATGTTGTCAACTGCACCGCCGAGGAGGACGCCTAACTTCAACTTACTTTCATACAAGTTCTTCGCTTCAGTTTCCCATTTAACCACTAATACCATTTAACATAACATTTAACTTTATAAATAGCCCTTTTCCGACTATGAATTTCAGTTCGCTTTTTATTAGGAACGAATTGGGCATGCCGAACACCGTGTTCGTTCCAAATGAGGCACCGCATTAGGCCGTAATCACATTTGTAACACACGTCCGGGTTCGTTCTTAATTAGGAAACCTGAAAACGGGTCTTTTTGACCCATGCGTTTGACACTTGCGTTTTATTTATTTGTCTGGAGTAGTGGCGGGTTTAAGTCGTTTATTACAGCATTATTTATAAGTGAATAGTACATATAAAATGCGAAACTATGTCAGCAAGCCTGCGGGGGAAGGTGTAACCCCTACCAGGCGCGTCCCCGGGTGGCGGATACGGGATTGCACACGCGGACCAACACCATTGCACGGTAACCATGCTTCGGCACGAGAAAACCAGTTTCCTCTTATCTTTCCTTCTTTGATCTTTCGACCTCCCTTGGTCAACTCTTCGGTCTACTCTTGACCACCTTTCAACTCCTGATGCTAGTTGGTATCGAGGGCTAGGGAGCTAAACTTCTTTCTTCTTCAGTCTATTACTCCTAATCCTACGGTGATGGACCTTACCCGTGCCAAGAGGATGCATGGCCAGAAGGAGGTCAGTCTGGTCCCTAACGAAAGGAAACCTGGCAAAAGGTATAAATTGCACCCCCCCTCAATGGATAGTGCAAACCGAGGTAACAACCACCAGGTGGGTACGGGCAACCGCTCGGAATCCCACCCTGCGCAAGCAGGCCGCCCAATCGGATCTGGTGTGGGCAACAATCCATTTCCGGAACGTGAGTTCCCCAAAAAGTCCACCCGTAAAGGGAGACTCCCGTCCTCTAAGGACAACACAAGTAACAGGCTAACGAAACCCGGGCCTAGCACTAGTAATGATGCAGAGCTGAATAAAGCGGCATCTAGCAAAAAAGAGGTGAAACCGTCCGTCAGAGCCTACAGGGATAGAAGGGCGGCTTACAAACTCCTCGACAAATTTAAGGGCATCCCGTAGGAAAAGCAGTCTGATCAAGACAAGGCGAAACTCGAGTGGGCCCTTAAAGTTACGAAAGAGCATGAGTCAGCAGCAACCCAGGGATCGTCCAAAAGAAAGGACAGATCGATGGATGAATCCCCGCTCATAGGGAAAAAAAGGGCACGACTGGGTCCTTCGCCACAGTCCAAGAAAAAGGAACTCCCGAAGCGCTCATACAGTGAGATCATGAAAGATCATCTGGTATGGGCGGTCATTGACAGAGGTCACCGGGATGGAAGTATCGCGCTAGCCAAATGGGGACTGGTGGAAGCTGCTCTCTTGGGCAAATACCTGGACATTCTCCAGAAGAATCCAGGCCCAGCTCCTTGCTGCAGAGACGCAGGTTGGCATCAAGGACATATCAAGCTGGTGGCTTGTGCAGATCAACGATCAGCGGACCTGTACAAGCAAACCATCGGGGAAGTGGGGGAAGTCTGGCCATGCGTCCGAATCGAGGCTGTCTCAAGGGACAAGATCCCGAGCAGACCGAGATCGAGAGCCTGGATCCCGACGGAACCCTCTGACCCGAGGACAATTCTGAAGATAATTCAGACCAGCAACCCCACGCTTCCAACTGAGGATTGGAGCGTTATCAAAGTTAGCGAGGCAGCGGGTATGAGAAGGCAAGTAATTGTCATCTTAAACGAAGCATCTCTAGCGCCACTGGCAAAAAGTAAGGGAGTGATCAGCTACGGCTTCGGCTCCACTACCCTGAATGTTTACAAGAGTGACCAGAGAACCCCAATCCCCTCGAGGGAAGGGGAGCCTCGGTCACATTCAGACAGTGAGATGTCAGATATGGGGGTCACTAATATATTCGGACCTCTCCATCTAGATGAGATTAGCGAAGCAGAGGAGAATCTGGCGCTAATCTCTGACACCGAAGACGACAACGACGTAACGATCGTCGCGGTGCCAGAAAACTCTCTCAGCGATGGTGGGGGTAATACAATGTAACCTCCACCACTCCAAAGCAGCCTCGGCTGCTCTGCTCCTTCAACTGTCAAAGGGAGGAGTCGACATCGCCCTAATCCAAGAACCCTGGGTCGTGGGTACTAAGATCTGTGGACTGGGCTCTGACAAGTACAGGTTACTATACGTAAAAAACGCAGGTAAGCCACGCTCGTGCGTCCTGGCGGATAAAAGCATCAACGCTTTTATGATGCCTAACCACAGCGATTGCGAAACTGTCACTGTATCAATGGGACTTTCTAACCGTAGGTTATGGATGATCTCAGGATACTTCGCCCATGAGAAGGAAAGTTCCCCAGAGGGTTTCCATGGTATAATCACAGAAGCCAACCGAGTAGGGGCGGACGTGATTATTGGAGCCGATGCCAATGCCCACCACACCATATGGGGCAGCTCGGACACGAACAACAGAGGTGAGTCTTTACTAGAATTTATACTAACCTCCGACCTAGAAATATGTAATATAGGTAACACTCCCACCTTCACCACAGCCGTGAGAGAGGAGGTACTTGATATTACACTCGTTTCCACTAAAACGCCTAACCTTGTAAGCAATTGGAAAGTGTCAAAAGAACACTCCTTTTCTGATCATAGGTTTATTGAATTTAAGGTAGGCATACAGATGCAAACAAGGCCTAAGTTTGTAGACAAACGGAAGACTGGCTGGGGTAAGTACAAAACTACCCTATCGGGTCTTCTATCGGAAGAGCCGCCCCCAACACCAAAAACAGGGGATGAGCTAGACAGAACTATAAAACAATTCACAGGTGCCTGTAACAAGGCCATGCGCACATCATGCAAAGTCGTGAGCAGGATAGGTAAGAGCAAACCACGGTGGTAGACGCCGTTAATAAGCTCCCTAAGAAAGGAAAGCAGGAGGCTGTTCAACGAGGCAAAAAGCACCAATGAGTGGACTGCCTATAAGAACAGCCTACGGAATTTCAAAACGGAGGTTAGGAAGGCCAAAAGGTCATCCTTTGCTCGGCTCTGCGAGCAAATAGAGGAAACCTCAGAAGCCAGCCGACTGCGAAAAATTTTATCTAAGGATCCGGCAGTCCAAAGCTTCATACAGAAGCAAGATGGAAACTGGACAACCTCATGTACAGAAACGCTGGAGCTACTCATGGATACACAATTTCCAAACAATGGAATAAGTGTAGTGGACTCCACCATAACTGCTCCACCTCGGTATCTGGCTGACAGAATTGTAGGTGGAGATAAGTTAATCTGGAGCATCAAAAGCTTCAAACCCTTTAAGTCACCTGGACCTGCGGGATCAGTCCAGTTGAGCTGCAAGAGGCCATAGATATAGTTACCCCTTGGTTGGAGACTATGTTTAAGGAATGTATAAACCTCTCATACATCCCAAAAATATGGAGAGAGGTCGAAGCGGATTTCATCCCAAAAGAAGGAAAGGCCTCACACACCTCCCCCAAAGACCTGAGACCAATCAGCTTATCATCGTTCCTGCTAAAGACACTTGAAAGACTGATTGACTTGCACATGAAGGAGGCATTACACCCTGAAATGCTGTCAATGTCTCAGCACGCATACACAAAGGGGAAATCCGTGGAAACAGCACTCCACGCCTTGGTAAACCAGATAGAAAGCTCGATGAGGCATAAAGAGTTCACGATGGTTGTCTTCCTCGATATAAAAGGGGCATTTAACAACGTGAAGCCTGAAGCCATAGAATCAGCCTTAACTGGACTAGCTATGGACAACGCTCTATGTCACCTGATCGGAAAAATGCTCCGTGAAAGGAACATTAGGGCCACAATGGGAGAATCCCACATAAGGAGGAAGGTGAGTAGGGGAACCCCACAAGGAGGCGTCCTCTCTCCATTGCTTTGGAACATCACGCTAAATGTGCTGCTCCTCCAACTTAGGAAATCCGGCTGCAGGGTCGTCGCCTATGCGGATGACGTAGCAATAGCGGCCTCAGGGAAACACCTCAATACAATGTCGCAACTTGTTGAAGGGGCCCTATCGAAACTAGCGCAATGGTGCAAAAGGTGTGGCGTAGTTGTCAACCCGGCGAAAACCGAGCTAGTCGTTTTCACAAGGAAACACAACATCCCAGAATTCAGGCTCCCAATGCCAAAGGGCACTGAACTGACGATAAAGGAGAGCGCCAAGTACTTAGGTCTCATACTAGACCGAAAGTTATCTTGGAAGCTCAACATAAACTAAAGAGTACGGAATGCAACGGTGGCGCTCTACTCTTGCAAGAGAGCTATGGGGAAATCTTGGGGCCTCAATCCCAAGATTACCTTCTGGCTATACAGAACTGTAGTTACACCAATACTCTACTAAGGCGTTTTCATATGGTGGCTGGCACTTAATAAAAGAGTCCATCAAATGGCGCTTACAAAAGTGCAGAGAATGGCGGCGCTCATGATAACGGGAGCCATGAGAACGACGACAATCCTGGACATAGCCCCGGTCGATTTAATGGGCAAGCAACTTGCCATTACCACAGCACTTAGACTAATGTCAGTGCGAATGTTGACATCGGACTATCGTGGACACGCCGGAATAATCAGTGAATTTAAAGGGGTCCCCAAAAACATAGACCGATGTCTAGCAACACCTGCTTTTGGCAACAACTTCTCATACCACATACCTTCTAAAGAGGAGTGGATGGAAAAGAAAGAGGTACCAGCAGGACACACGCAGGTCTTTACAGACGGCTCACGGAGGGAGGACAAAGTGGGCAGCGGAGTTTTCTCCAACGACCTCAACCTCAGAATTAGCTTACGCCTGCCAGACTACTGCAGCGTTCTACAGGCGGAGGTAACCGCCATAAAAGGGGCAGCAGAGTGGCTGATGGTAAATGGGGACCCTGGTGAACAGATCCACATTTACACTGATAGCCAAGCCGCTCTCCGGGTAGTTACTAGCGTGTGCACCAACTCAGCAGTTGTCTCTGGCTGTCGGAGAAAGCTGAATGAGCTCGCAGCACACACAGACGTGAGACTCACGTGGGTACCAAGCCACAGCGGGATCCCAGGTAACTCAAAAGCGGATGAGCTTGCAAAGAACGGCACAAGCCTGCACTCAACCGAAGTATTACAGGATATTGGTATTCTATTTGCCTCGTGCAAGGAGACCATAGCCGATATAACCTCGAACCTAGCGGAGCGAAGGTGGAGGGATGAAGATACCTGCGAGGTAACCAGGCAAATATGGCCTCACCGAAACAGGAAAAGAAGCACCAACATCGTCTCTCTAAAAAGCAACGATATCAGACTGGCAGTGGGAGTCATCACGGGACACTGTCCCATTGGCAAGCACGCTGAGAGACTGGGCATAGCGAAGCGGGACTACTGCAGAGGCTGCCTGGACGAGGAGGAAGAGGAGAGTGTTCAGCATTACCTATGCCAATGCCCCTCTCTGACCGCAACACGATTGCTCTTCTTAGGCCGACCTTTCTTGGATGATCTCTCTGACCTCGCATCACTAGATGCGCAGACTCTCATGAGGTTCATCCACGGCTCGAAATGGTTTGACAAAATCCCCTGAGGAGGGTTGGTAACACAACGGGCCCATCTGAGGCCTATGTGAGCATTAGCTGCCACTTAAACCTAACCTAACCTAACCTATGTCAGCAAATTATTTAATTCACTAAATTCATTGATTCATATAGCAGAGAGTCACTAAAATCGCTTTTATTAAATATCCCTTAGTAGTATTAATTAAGCACTGCATATCATACTGGCTGTAGATTTATCTATCTTGTCGTTTGTGCCTATGGTAAGTATTTTAAATTTCAGTGTTTTAACGTTTAGAGCAGTAATGCGCAAACCATGGGTCGCTACCCCCAGAGGGGTCGATAGGGAAATGTTTTGGGTCGTCGTATTCACAAAAAAATGAAGACATTTTGTGTGTAAGTAAATACTGAAATGTCAATATAAACAAATTTAAAGAACATAGATATTTTTAAATTTAATTTTCTCTAAAACTAATTTTGGGATTTGTCTCAAATTTTATGGAGATTTGGTAGAGCTGTTTCGGAATATTTAGCAAATTTTACCAATATTTTAATATTTATTTCAGCAAGTATTGCAGTTTTTTGTAAATTCCACCTTGAAAATCAAATTTGTAAACATCAAAAATTTCAAACTTAATATTTAAAAACACTAGTGTGAGGATTTGCTTCAAATTTTGTGGAGAAGTTGTTGCAGCTGTTTCGGAATACTTAGGAAATTTTACCAATATTTTAATGTTTATTTTAGAAAAGATCTAAATTTTTTTAAAACTCCGCATTTACAATCAAATTTGTAAAAATTGGCATTTACTTTCAAACTTAATTTTCTCAAAAACTAATTTGAGGGTTTGTTTCAAAATTTGTGGAGATGCTGATAGAACTGTTTGAAAATTACAGTGTTTACGTTACTTCTATCCAGGCGTCCCCATAAAATTTTACAGAAAATATTGGGTCGCAAATGAAAATAGTTTGCGCACAACTGGTTTGTACAGGGTGAAAATACGCAAGAGTAGGTCCAAATTTTAAAACAAATTTTCACAAAAAAGAAAAATTGTTGGAATTTTTAACTGCAATAGGGGTCACATAAGCTATCTTCCCTTGAAACTGGTTCTTCGAACTTGCATAATTTGCTACAAATAATCGTCAACTTAGGTAGCTGAAAACCAGGCAGTATAAGTGCCCGGTTTTTAGCTACCTTTTGTTGATATGATTAGGAAACGGCTCTCTTTACAGTGGTATTCAAGTCACAAACGGAGAAGTAATAAATGAAATGTACAACAAAATGACTGTTACATGTACTGCATGTGTGGTGCTCAGAGGTATATATAAAGTCGGACTTTATGGATATCAATTACGAGCTGATCAGAAATATCTTTTTGCAAGAAAATTTTGTCCCTCAAATAATATCTACATATTAATCATTTCGCTAGCAACGGGACACATATGTCTCAAGCACTAAATAATATATTTCGGTGGGATTTATTTCACTGCAAATGTTCATAACGCATTGTACCGTTGGTATTTTCATAAAATAGGCAAAAACCATTTTCTTACACCCCTCCTCTTTTCTATTTACTGCAATTATGTTTAGCCATTCCGCAGTTTTTATCATCTTAACTGCTGTGTAACTGTGTTTATATGCGTTCTACCAAAGTTGTTTAGATAAACTAGATTACTGTGCATTCTCAATAAGCAAAAAGGTTCAGAAAAATCACCTAGAAATTTTATAATGGGACTCATTTATCCCATTGGAATTTTATAGCTAAATTTTTTTTATAGAGTGGACGGAAAAAGACACTGAGGACGAGAAATTGGGAAAACTTTTGTGACGAAGACCCATTCGCATCATCTGATGGCTCTTTGGAAGATGAAAACTTGAAACCAGCAACAGCTCTCAAAGTTCCAAAACGCTCAAAGTTCTAAAGATTCATCCCACGATTCTAACGAGGTATCAATATATGCTGAACCCATTTCTACCCCTGAAGTGACTTCCTGGTATGCGGTTCCAAATTCATTTAGACCTTGATTGCAAGTTACAACAGGCCATGTGCTATCCTCAATGGAAAAATTGGTCTTCAATCGCATAAACAAAAACAAAAACTTAAAGTGTTTTTGCAAGTTATTTCACGTAGTCTGATGATATTTATTGCCGAATGTCATTTGTATTTATTGCCGAGTGTTATTGACCAATTCCTGAAAATACTGAGAAAAGTCAACAAACAGGAAATTTATGTCCCTAATATGGTATGGTAGATAAATTAGGAATTACGCTTGTTATGACTTACAATGGAGTTACTAACTTTTACTGCTACTAACTATGCACCGACTACTGGCCAAAGAATTCATCCTTAGGAAATGAGGCTATAGAAACTGCAATTGCTCGAAATCGCGCCCAACTACTTCTCTTTAAGATATATTTCAATTACCCAGAAAAAGGGACTGATGCTTCAAAAAACATACTACAGTCATGAAGTGGTTTCTTGCCTTCAATATACATTTCAAAAATGCAAGACAGTTTATTCCAGAGCACTGACGAATCAATGGTCGCTCAAGTCTAAAGCAATATCTTTGAAACCCATCAAGCGTGGAATCAAAATATGGGAACAATGCGATGCGGAAACTATATATATATATATATATATATATATATATATATATATATATATATATATATATATATATATATAATAAGGGACTATAATAGGGTTTATAAAGGGTTTATAATAATAAGGGACTGGAAAAAATTAAAAGAGGGTATAAAGAGGAATTTAGAAGATATGGTAACGACAAACTTGCTACTAGGAGGTGATTGGAATGTTAGGCTAGGAGAAGAGCAGGTCAATACGGTGGATAAGACGGGTGATGTGATAAGAAGGAATTCTAAAGACAAAATTAAAAATGCAGAGGGAAAGGTTTGGCTGGCGTGGGTGTTAGAGAACCAATGGGATATTTTGAATGGGTGTATTGAGGGCGACTGGGAGGGAGAATTTACGTTTGTGGGTGCAATGGGTACCTCAGTTATTGACCTAATAATTACAAATGATGCGGCAAGACGGCAAATAAAACTAATGGAAATCGGAATAAGAAGTGAGTCGGATCATATGCCAGTAGTGGTGTCGTTAAAGCAGCAAAGGGAGTAAGATGTTAAGGCGGAGAAATGGGTGGCCAGATGGGATAAGGAGGCGACAGAAGAATACAGAAGGAAATTAGAAGAGGTAGAGTGGAACGGCATAGAGGATATAGACATGATGGCAAAGAAAATGGAATCTGCACTTGTGAAAAAGAAAATAAGAAGGGTTTCCAGGCCGAGCATGGTACGACGGGGAAGTGCGGAACGCAAAGCAAAGGTTTCGAGAAGCTAAGAGAGAATGGAGAAAGGGAGAAGGGCTCAAAGTGCACGTGCTGGAAGCGAAAACAGAATTGCAAAAAATGGAGAAGAAGAAAAAGGAGCTTTGGGAGGAGAAGGAGAAGCAGCGGGTACGAGAAATCAAGACGGAAGCTGAGCTGTGGAAATACGTGAGAGAGAATAGGAAAAGGAAGGAAAGATTACCCAAGAGCATTGTGATAGAAGAATGGCAAAACCACTTCATGAGGATGCTAGGAGGGGTGGAGATGCGGTCAGAAAGAGAAGATAGTTCAGGAGATCGACAGAGAAAGCAGGAAGAGCTCGACGAGGATATCACCATGACGGAGGTGGAGGATGTTATTGATTCCCTAGAAATTCCCAAGAAAACCGGGAGGTTTGGATGGGCTCGGAAATGAAGCGTGGAAAGAAGCACCTGGAATCTGTAAGGAGAAGTTTACGGAGGAATTGAGAAGGATAGGGAGAGGAGACAAAAGGATACCAGTCAGCTGCAAAGTAGGGATAATTCAACCGGTGTTTAAGAGTGGAACGAGGAACGCGCTAGAAAATTATAGAGGTATAACTTTGATGAACTCCTCATACAAAATATTTGCTAAAATCCTGGATTGTCGCTTGAGGAAGGAAATCAATGAAAGGAAGCTTTTTCCGGAAATACAAGCGGGGTTCAGAGAAGGAAGGAGCACGGTGGAACACCTGGTGACCTTGAGAGTCATCATAGACCAAGGAATAAGAAAGGGATGCCGGTTTGCTCTTTTCATTGATTTGAAAGCCGCATATGACTCGGTGAACAGAAGGAGACTGGACAAGTGTTTGGGAAAGCTAGGTATCTCAGAGAGGATAAGAAGGAACATCAGGAATTTGTACGAGGAAACGGTCTGTAAGGTAGTAGCGAATGAATGGGAATCGGACTATTTTGAGGTGAGGAAGGGCCTGAGACAAGGCTGCCCTTTGAGTCCCACGCTTTTCAATCTGTATGTGGCGGATATGGAAAAGGTTTTACAGGCCGGGCAAGCTGGTGGAGTGGTGATTGGGAAAAAGAAGGTGTGGAGCTTGGCATATGCGGATGACATGGTGGTATTTGCAAAGTCGGCTAGTGAGATGAAGGACGTGATTGAAAGGTTCTGTAGGTATTTCGAAAAGAGGGATTTAAGGGTGATTGTTGGTAAAACAAAATGGATTCGGTTTAAAAGGGGTGGGCGATATAAGAAAGGAAGGTTTGAATGGCAGGGTACTGAAATAGAGGAAGTTAGTAAATTTAAGTATTTGGGGTATGTCTTTGGGACTGGATACAGTAATAAAGAACACATAGAGTATATTACAAAGAAGGCATGGGTGGCGGCGGGTCGTATCTGGGAGGTTTGGAAAAGGAACTTTGATGGAAACTTTAGAGCAGCAGAGACCATATGGAAGGCATGTGTGCGAAGCGTGTTACTGTATGGAAGCGAGGTCTGGGGAACGAAAGAGGAAGACAAGATCGAAAAAGTGCAGCTAAAGTTTTATAAGAAAGTGTTGAAACTTGATAGGTCGACGCCTGGTCACATTGTGCTTCAGGAAGTGAGTGCTTGTATGGTGGCGGTAATAGCTGCGGAAAGAGTGATAAAGTTCGAGTATAGGGTGGATGGGTTAGGAGATGAAAGGATAATAAAGGAAATCTTTCGAGTAGTGAATAAAGAGGGGTTAAGTGGTAGAAGAGAGAGCGGTTGGGGTTTGAATAAAAGGAAACTGTATGAGAGAGGCGGGTTATCTTCCGAAGGGTTGGAAACGGAAAAAAGTGCGGGTGCTCAGTGGAAACGGATGCTAAAAGAGAGGTTATTAGAAGTGGACTTACAAGAGCGGCAATCGAAAATAGAGGCTAGTAAATATCACCAAGGCTACAGTCAGATACAAGTGCACGGCCGTGTTCCTGGTTATTTGAGGACAAGTAAAGGGTCGGACGACCAGTCAGTGTTGGCGAGATTTAGGTGTGGTAATGAAGAGCGTGGAAGGACACATTGGATGAAGGAGGAAAGTAGAAGGTGTTTGGTGTGTGGGTTGAAGGAAGATATATGGAGTCATTGGTTGGAAAAATACACGATGGCGGAGTGGTATGACCAGGAGAGAAGGCGAGGAAAGGATTGGAGGGAGTGTATGTACGAGAGCGGGAAGGGACTGTCGTTTTTACACAGAGTGAAAAGATGGAAAGAGCGGATGCGACGGGGTAGTTTTTTGAGTGTTGCGGTTTAGTTTTTTTTTTTGTTTTGTGAGCTTATGTCCGATGTACAGGTGTTGAAGTATAGGTTTATAAGGTGGTAAAATTTCTTGGTTCGTGGTTCTTTTTTTTTTAATGGGGTTTTAGTTTCACAACTAAATATATGATATGATATATGATATGATATCAATATTTACTCTGGAAGAGACGATACTGTAAAGAAGTCACTACTACCTAAGGAGAAAAGGTTGTATCGTCACTTCTCTGCAATTCAGGCTTCACGATTCACTTTAGTATTTGATCGCTTCTTTACCAGCATTAAATTGACGGACAACAGCCCATCAATATAACGCTGGGTGGTGAGACATATCGGACCAAAAATTCGGTAGTTATGACTTTGATAGAAAATCGCAAAAATGGTGGAAACAGGTTTTCTATAAATTGTATATAACATCTGTTGTCAATGCGTCAATTCTATTTAACGAAGAACGAAAACTCACTGTTACAAATTGTTGTTCCTCTAGCAGAACAGTTGATGGCTGTGGGCAAACAAGCAAGTGCAATCAAACGTAAGAAATCTGCTGAACGTCCATCCAAAACAACGAATCTTATGCTCGATGCTAAAAATCACCTCACAGTTGAATGTAGCTCCAGAAGAAGAAGTGCAAACAGAAAAGGGCAAAGAAACGCGAACCAAAACCTTATGTACAATGTGCAAAGTTTAAAATGTGCTTTACGCCTAACCATTCATAAAAATAATATCATTCTGTAATTAGAAAAATTAAATTTTGAAAAAGCAGTACTTACATTCATTGGAGACTTACCCCCAGAGATTTGCATATTTGGTGCGAAACCGCCAGTTCTCGCCAAGCCCACCAATGTTCCATATCCATGTAAGTATAAATATCTTTGATAGACTAGGCTGTCATACTTCGACATAAGACAAGACGAGTCAGACAAGACTAGACAGACCAGACTCTCGCCCCCTATTACATTTTGGCTTTTACTATGCGTTTTTTTACTATTGCTTTTTACTAGGAATTTGCATATTTCGCATTCATTCAGGGTAGGCAGCCCAAAAGGTTCGTGAAAACCGTCCGAGTTCATTGCCTTCCCGACCGGGAATCGAACCCGGGTCTCCCGCTTGCTAAGTCTAATGCATCACTTACTCATATATCATCATATGCATTCATCATATGCATCACTTACTCTTTGGAGACGCCTACATCCCAATAAAAAATACCAATGGGACTATATTTCCCACCACCCCCACAAGCATCCGCCATATAAAAAAGGAAATTCAGCTATAACTGATGTTATTTAGACATAATAAGGCCAACCATCAATGGCCAAATAAAGGGAAAATAAATGGGCAATAAGGGAAATAATGGAAGTAAAGCACGACATGGTGGATGACAAAAGAACTGGACAACTCAGATGGCACGGTCATGTACAGAGAATGGACCAAGACCGACTCCCGAAAAAAGTAATACACAGGACACCGCAGGGAAGAAGAAGGCGAGGAAGACCTCGGAAAAGCTGGAGAGAGGGTATATTGTTTGTACCGATATTTGCAGGATATTTTTGAAATATAATTCGTCTCCAGTAATTGGGATAAGTAAAAATAAAAAAATAATAATATTTTTCTAATAGAATTAAAAGTGCGTTGAGTTTACAATAGATTCCAATTCTAAGATACAACAATGTCATTCCCTGTTCTGTTATAGATGTTAACACCAGAATTAGGTCGCCGGCGAATCTAATAGTCGTTGTTTCCAGTGGAAGTTTCATTCTTAAGACCCCGTCGTATAATACGTTCCACAGGGTAGAGCCCCGTATCGATACCTGTGGAACACTTCTATTGACTGCACGCACTTCACTCTGCCGTCCAGATTGCAGTATGAGACTCCTCCAACAAAGATGCTTTTTGTTATCAGGCTATTCATTAAATGCGTCCAACTGGCACTGTTCAAAGCGTTTCTTACGTCGAATGTAAGGAGAGCGTACAAGTTTTCTTGTTCTTTGCGTTCCAAGGTTTGCTGATTTTGCGATGTTTAGGACGGTTATGGCATCTATGGTCTTCGTACAGTTTACCGACAAATTAGAGCTTTTGACGGTTTGACGGCACGTTATCGACATCAACGTTTGGAATGGTGTACCTTGCGACTGGATTAGGACGTGGAATGGCATAGAAGGGTCTTCCGTGACGAATCCCGATTCTGCTTGGTAATGCATAATGGTCGCTTGAGGGTCAGACGTAGACGTGGAGAACGTCGCCATGTGCAGTGTTCTGTTGAGAGGCATGTGCACAACAAAGTGGGGGTTATGGTATGGGTTGCTATTTTTTATGGGACGCAGGTCTCAGTTGGTATTCATCGTAGACAATATGAATGCACACCGATATTTTGATGAAGTGGTAGAATCCCATATCCTTCCAATCCTCCAGGAGCTGGAGGACCCGATTTTCTAACTGAATTATGCCCGTTCCCACATTACAAGGCATTCTATGGAGCGCTTCGAAGAGGTTAACGTCAATATCTTGCCGTAGCCACCCATACTCCCGACCTTTCGGCCATTAAAAATATGTGGGACATGATGGGTAGAAGAGTCAAGCAATTAGTTTTTGCTCCACAGACACTAAAAGCTCTCCGGCATGAACTACAGATTGTATAGGATGCAATACCTCAGGAAGAAATCGATAACCTGGTGGAATCCATGCCCAGCAGGTTGTGGGAGTGTGATACTAATGGGGGTGGTCCAACATATTATTAATAGAAAGTGCCTTTATCTCTTGTTTATTTACTTAATATACATACATATAATTACAGAGAGGATCCCCGCTGACTGGCAAATGGCTTTGAACCACCCCCTTCATAAGAAGGGTGGTAAGATGGACGTTAATAATTATAGAGGCATCTCTCTTGTTTCAGTTCCTTACAAGATTTTATTGAAAGCGTTACTAACAAGAATAGAAGGGTTATTGGATTCTGACTTGGGTAAATACCAAGCAGGTTTTGGGAAAGGAAGATCTTGCGCGGATCAAATCTTCAACCTGACATTGTCAATGTCATAATGTGAGGAAAATCTCTGGTGACTAGTTCAAATTGACGGAAGATTGCAAACAAGTTATAAATTCAATGCATTTCTAAAGTTTATTTGACGCAACACAAAACGCAAATATTGAATATAATTTACTGACTTGGTTTATAACAAAAACAAATTAACAAAATCAGTCAAAATCCCTCTTTCGTCTTTCCACGTGCACTAACCAAAGCTTATTATTGATAATTAATTGGGTTTATTTTAACACAATGTATATGGGCGTTGTTGTACGTGGACAATGCATACGGATTGCATTTACAGGCATGTCATGTGGATTCAAGTCTCTCGACTAAATTCTATGTGTCGTGTGTAATTACGTTTAGATACAATTTTATCGGTGGAAGGTTCATCTAGAAATGGTTGTAATTTGCCTTAACACCTCGTCTTTTACTTCTCATAAACACGTATTTCATGGGACTGTTGCATTAAGGGTATTACAAAGAAAACTCAATATTCATATTGATTGTTGCTTATTTCATAGAGTAAATTACACTACGTGCTTCGTGATTTTCAAGGCGATATTAAGCAAATACGAAAGAACTCAAGAAACGACGAATGGTTCGAGGAAGAGTGAAAACTAGCAATGAAAATTAAAAACGATACCCGGGCGCGCTACTTTTAAAGGGCAGCGAGAGAAAAGTACAACGAATATAAAAACAAAAGATCGACTGCAACCAAGCTCTATAGAAGAAAGAAGAGGGAATATTACAACGATAAGATCAAAGAAGTTGAAGTTTTTGTCCACTTTTTCCGTTAGTAATTTCCCGTTTTCATCTTTAATTCCAATCTGTATTGGTTTGAATTCACTGGTAAGTTTGGATATGTCTTTCTAAAATTTTCTGCTGTGTTTATTGTTAAGCAATACTTTCAAAAAATACTATAGAAGAAACACAGAAATCAGAATGAACCTTTCGTTTCGAATCAGCTGACATAGAAAGAGAAAAAACCGGCCAAGTGCGAGTTGTGACTCGCGCACCGAGGGTTCCGTGCAAACTTGTAAGTAAGGTATCTTTAGGAGGACTTAACTGTATGCAACCCATATGCTTCTGGTGCCTGAAAATACCACGCAACACATTAGTGTATTTTCATAAGTTTCAAATATTAAATTCGCATTTTTCTTGTAATTTAACAACATATTTACGGTTTTCAGATTTTTTCCTTTACATGTGCTGTAAGACACCACTTCTTGCCAAATTTCATAATTCTGGGTCAACGGGAAGTACCCTATAGGTTTTGATTCCCTTGTGAAATCACAAAATATGCGACATAAACGGTGATATCTTTTGATCGCGTTTACTGACAAGTTTGATTTTTTCACAGCTTAAAGAGACCGCAGACCCGAATATTTGATACAAATTTCAACTTGTTACCTCTACGCGTTCCTGAGAAAAATGGTATTCACAGACAGACAGACAGACGGACAACAAAGTGATCCTATAAGGGTTCCGTTTTCGGTACGGAACCCTAAAAACAGATTTCATAGACACGGAGAAAATTATAAAAAAAATCTAAAGAACAACAAATCACCTTGTGTCACAGACACAATAACAGCTGAATTACTTAAAAAGGGAATTCCTGCACTTACGGAAAGAGTACATAAACTAATCTTAATGATATGGGAAAAAGAAGAAATGCCCAAGGGGTGGAACATGGGAGAGATACACCCAATTCACAAAAAAGCGACAAAATGAGCTGCGAATATTACCGACCAGTTGCCCTCCTAAACATCGCATACAAAATATTTTCAACATATCTCAACATATGCAGGAACCATACTTGAAGACTAGCAATGCGGATTTTGACCGAATAGGTCAATTACTGACCAGATACTCATATCAAAACACAAATGCTACGACATTTGACCAACATTAAACACTAGATGGACTTCGAGAACCTTTTCATAGACTTCAATCAAGCCTTCGGTAAAGACCGCAGAGAGAAGCTGGTCAAGAAAATTCTTGTAATGGTCATCCCAAAGAAATTGTGCAACCTGATCAAGATGACTCTAAACCAGACAAAAACGACCGTGAAAACAGAACTCACATACTAAATCTTTTGATATCGACAACGTAGTACGACAAGGTTTTCACAGAACTTCATTATAAATGATCATCGGTTTGAAGAAGTTCAAAATGTCAAATATCTTGGAGTAACTTTCATTAACACAAATAATCTATCACTGAGGGTACAAGACAGAATCCAAGCTGCGAATCGATGCTATTATTCACATCTGAAGCTCTTCAAATCAAAAATCATCTCACGTAAAGCAAAACTGCGAATATATAAAACCCTGATCAGACCCGTGCTAACTTATGGAGCTGAATCCTGGAGTATGTCGGAAGCAGACAAAAACTCTCTTCGTATTTTTGAAAGACGGATTTTACGGAAGATCTTCGGACCAGTGAGAGAGGAAGAAGGATACAGAATTCGCATGAACTACGAACTTCAAGAACTAATAGAAGGTGAAGACATAGTAAGATTCATTAAGGCACAGAGACTTCGATGGGCGGGCCACATGATTAGAATGCCGAGTGCGAGAGCACCCAGATCCATCCATAAAGCGCAACCTAACACCTCAAGAAGCAGAGGTAGACCCAGAACCAGGTGGAAAGATAAGGTAGAGGAAGATGTAGAAACTTTACAAGTAGGAAACTGGACACGTGTCGCTGAAGACCGTCAAAGGTGGAAGGGGATTGTTAAGGAGGCCAAGGCTCACCCAGGGCTGTAGAGTCAGAAGAAGAAGAAGAAGAAGTACGACAAGGTGACGCACTATCGTCTCTCCTATTCAACCTTTTACTTTGTTCTGAGCAATTTATAAACTGGAGATAAAAGGTTATATATATATATAGAGTTACCATTTACCCTAGTTACGGTAACAAGTCTGTTTGAAATAGTGCTCCATAAAAATAACTAAAAGTATCAGAAATTATGAATTTAAAAATTTAAAAACAGTGAGGAAAGCAATAAGGAACACTGGGACACAGAGGTTACAGAAATTTACATGGGGAAAACGTATTTAGCGAGAACATTTAGATTAATTTTGGGATAAATTTTTGACAAATTTATTTGACATTTGTCAAACGATAAATTTGCATAGACACTATGATAAGAGTGACCTTTCTGTTGGTTCGACGGATAAGTACCAGGCAACTAGGAAACAAAAGGGACGAACACCGAAACCCATGTCGCGTCTGCAGTGGCATCCACCGGCAACCTGGTCAGCGTCTGTTCACCAGAGGTGCGGCTGCAAATACATGTCTACAAAGGCCTCAACAGCCAGTAGTACTAGAAGCCCTGTACCCAACCAGGCAAACTCAAACAAGCAACCATGGCAGTTCAACCAAAACTTTACTATACCCCAGGTGGTAACCAGCAACACAAGACCTAGAAGCAGCAAACATCACAGATACTCAGGACAGAACGACTCTCAGACATCAAATACACCAGTGGGAAGTGAAGAAGGAGACCAAGAAAAAGACTGGAACCTCCTGGACCGGAAAGCCATGAAAATTTAGCGCCATCCACTTTGGGTGCAATTCGAGGAAATAAATAAATAAATAAATATATATATATATATATATATATATATATATATATATATATATATATATATATAGATAAGCACTAAGTCAAAACAATGCTGTGCCTACGTGAACGCTACTGTCATTATGTGCAGAAACCAAAACTTCCTTAGAGAAACTTTCACGCGACTAGAGCCAGCAATTAAACCACTCTGACTAGAAATCAATGTTAACAAAGTAAGACAAAATACATGAAAGTAAGCAGACGACCTGTAAACCAGCAGGAAAACTTCATAGTACACCAACTTGATTTCGAGGAAGTGACCAACTTTACCCACTTAGGGACACAACTAAACCAAAAAATATGTTAAATGAAGAACATGAAGAAATGAAGAAAAAAGGTAGCAGATGCTAGCATGCAAGCAAGAAACTCATATGTACTAAATTACTTAGCACACCTCAAAGCTAAGAATATACAAATTCATTGTGTGACCAGTCGTAACATATAGCAGCGAAACATGAACGATGACACAAAATCTCTACTATTGTCAAGGCTGCAAAAGAAATCAACAGTGGCCCCTGGAAAAGTAAAGGATTCCGCGCATCCTTTCTTGACACAAAAAACGCTTTCAACACAGCAAGGTGGGATAAAACAATCGAAGCTTTCGAAACAATCGAAAAAAACACCAGAATATTTGTTACAGATCAATAGTTATTTTTCTGATAGAATCCAAATATACAACATCGAAAAAGGTCCCAAATTTTATAAAATAACGGCATTTGTTCCACAGGGATCCGTCTTGGGACCATTTCTCTGGAACATCATGTAGACTACTCAATCTAGAACTACCGGTGGCTTCGAGTATTGTGGGTTTTGCAGTTAATGCGGCTGTGGTAGTAACTGCGAGGAAAACAAACACACTAGAACTAATGTTCTACGAGACTGTTAGAAAGGCAAGTAGGTGGTTCAAGAACAAGAAAAAGCGTAAGATGGATTATTTTGGACACGTTAGGAGAGGGGAAGTATCGCATTTGCAGATTATCATGCAAGGCTATTGCCTTGTTGCCTTGGATGTTTCCTAGGTAGAAGAGGTCCAGGAAGAAGACGCACGTCCTGGCTGAAAAACCTTAGAGAGTGGTATGGTGCCGCTGCTGATAAAATAAAAATCATTTTGATGATCGCCGACGTCCTCGGAGGACATGGCACGTAAAAAAGAAGAAGACCGAAGCAGTGCTCACTACAGGAAACAAAACTTCGTACCACCAAGTTTGGAAGTAGGTGGAAACAAAATTGCATGTAGCAGTTTAGTGAAATACCTGGGAGTGCAAATTGACGACCACCTAAAGTACACTTAACACATAGCCAAGATCACTGAAAAGGCTCTGTCAACAGTTACATCGATGTCGCGATTGATGCCTAACATCGCTGGCCCAAAACCACAGTGATACCATTTACTAGAAGGAGAAAACTAAACTGCCTACATCCCATACTCTACCCATACCCATACCCCTCATACCCATGGGAAGGCAGTAGAATACCAACAGGAGATAAGGTATCTGGGTATCACACTAGATAGCAAACTCCTATGGAATAGACACGCTGAGGCAGCGGTAGGTAAAGCCAAACGCGCCCTAATGGCGTGCAGAAATCTGGCAGGAAAAACGTGGGGTTGTAACCCCACTATCCTGCGATGGATGTACATCATGATAGTGAGACCTGCAATCACTTAGGGGGCAGTTGCGTGGGGAAGTAGAATCAAGCTGGCCTCTATGAGGAAACAGCTTGAGAAGATTCAAAGACTGGCGTGTGTCTGCATCACGGGAGCGATGGGGTCGTGTCCGACAGCAGCATTGGAGCTGACTCCGCTGCACCGTGTGGTGGAAAGGGCCGCCAAATCGGCGATCATAAGGTTCAGCAAGGAAGGAATGGGCAGAGGCAAAATAATCGGGAGCAGAGACCGAAACAGCCTCGCTGCCAAGATCCCCTGGCTGGAAGTACCAAAAGACGAAATGGAATGCAAAAACCACTTCGAGAAAAACTACACAGCAATGTGCAGTAGTAAAGCCGATTGGAGCGACGAATCCTCAGCATACCACATAGAGCAAAATGCCATCAAGTGGTATATAGATGGTTCGAAGACAAAGGAAGGTACTGGTGCAGGAGTGTTTGGACCTCGTACCAGGTACTTCGAATCCGTGAGAACATCTCCAAGTATCTTCCAAACAGAGATACACGCAATCAAAAGATGTGCACAGTTTTACCTCGACAGGAATTATCGCAAAAAACGAATTGCTATCCTGTCAGACAGTCAAGCGGCCATTAAGGCCATTAGCTCATACACCATCAGATCCAAACTGGTATGGGACTGTGTGGGGAAGCTGAACAAGCTTGGCAGGGATAATAAAGTAACGCTATACTGGGTACCAGGACACACTGGTATAGACGGAAACGAAGAAGCCGATCACCTAGCAAACAAGGGATCCAGTCGCCCCTTTATAGGTCCGGAACCCTTTTGCGGCATGAGTGTCAACACCATCCACAAAAGTTTAGATAAAGAAACAAGAGGAAATTGGACGAAAACCTGGAAAGAACTTCCAGGGCTAAGGCAATCCAAAGTGTTGCTGGGATCTTTTAACCAGAAGAGAACAAAAGCTTGCCTGAAACTAAGCAGGAACAAGCTTAGAATTCTGACAGGAGTCCTGACGGGACACTGCAGACTTAGGAAACACCTCAAGGCCCTAGGCCTAGAGGAGGATGACGGATGAAGATTCTGTGGCTTAGCACAGGAAACCCCCATACATCTGTTTAAAGACTGCGGAGCATTACTCCACAAGAGACAGATGTACCTTGGGGCTCACTGCTGGAACACAGAGGAGCTGCAGGTCTTGAATCCCACCCTGATCCTGAAATTCCTAAAGGAATCAGGTTTAGAGGAGGCGCTCTAAAATGGGTAAGTACACCAACACTTGGAGGAGGAGGGTGGGGTACAATAGATCTATAAAGGTCGCAGTACAAGTCGTCACCACCATATCTATAATCTACAACATCGGTGGCCTCAATGAAATTAAAGGAGGCTCCTTAACAGCGCCGTACACTCAAAATTACTATAAGGTACGGAGATATGGGCCGATGCAATGAAGTGGACGACGATGAGAAACAAATTAATGACAGCACAAAGGAAATGTGCGATACGCGTCGTCTGCGCATATAGAACGGTTTCGGTTGGAGCTGTCTTGGTGTTAGCTAGCATTTCGCCGATTGACCTATTGGTCCGGAAGAAAGAAGAAATATACAGGAGGTGTAGACTGGACTAAAGCAAAACAAGAAAGGTGGTAGCAAAAATTGCGGCGCGAGAAAAACTATTGGAGAGATGGCAAGCAGTATGAGAATCGGTTGCAGTCGGGCATTGGACACATAGATTGATACCAAACGTAAGAGAGTGGTGTGAAAACACATGGCCAAATGTTCTATGATCTGACACAAGCCTTTTCCGGACATGGTGGTTTCATGGCCTATCTAGAGAGGTTCAAGAAACGGTAGAAAGCGAACGGCTTGCTGTGTAGTCACAGGCATGACGACGCATATCATACGATTTTCAAATGCCCAAACTATGAAGATGAAAGAATTTAGCTTGAAGTCATTGGGAATTAGAGTTCCTGCAATGCTGCTAAGTGAGCAAAATTGGTCTCAGGTGAAACATACATTCGACGTTTTGTGGAAATGAAAAGGGAAGCGGGGAAATTAAATGAAACAATGGAAGACCGGCCTCGGATCCCCTAATCTCGCGAGAGCACGGGGTTTGTAAGGAAACGCCTATATACGGACACCACCCCGAAGTAATGCGAAAGCGGTCCCAGTGTGGCGATCTGCAGTTTAGGAGGGTCACTTGTTGGTAGCGTGCTACCAGTACGCCCAAAAAGAGTATCAAATGATTATTACAACAAATACTCCATGACACAGAAAATAGCGTCCCCACATGATGATATTAGGAGATGATGGGAGATAATAAACAACTTATTTTGTAACACTCCCGATTGCTGATTTCTTCAAATTTGCACGATATTTCGCAATTAAAAAAGATGTAATTGCGTAAGAGAAACAAAATAAAATATTTATAGCAATGTCTTCATCTCAGGGCACTAGGAGTTACAGCGGAATAACAAAAAGCATATATTTTAGAAATATGATTTATTGATTTCTTTAAAGGAAAAATACCAAAAGATAACGTTTCGATTAAAGAAATTGAAATAAAATAGAAATATCTGTAAAAGTAAAATATTTAAACATTAAATATTCATAGCGTGGAACAAAATTAATGAAATCTAAATAGCTCGTAATGCACTTATTTTATATTTTGTCGGCCAATGCGTTTTGTGAATAAATTTGGATGTTCCTCAATATATACATTAAACAAACATTATATGCGAGTTAATTAAGTCAGAATTTATTATGTTAACTGACTAAAAAAATCAGTCAAATTACTGACTTCAATAAACCATGACCTGGTTTATTGAAGTCCTTTGTCTTAAATTGCCCTTAATATTAAATACCTTAATATTAAATTTCTTCAAGTTATTTAAATACGTATATAATCTACTTTAGAAATTGATAAAAATAACTTACATATAGCAAACAATCCTATAATTGAATTAAAACTGCTTATATGTAGTTGAATATAAAGCGATTATTGTTCCAGTTCTATTATAAAATGAAATAGTAGCTAGTTTTATTGGTTTACTGCGTATGGAATGGATTTGGGCTAGCCGAAACCTATTTTATGTTTAATGAAAATAATGAAACTTGAAGTCAGTTTGTATGAAAAGGTAGTAACACTAGGGAGCATTTGCATTTGTTAATCGAGACCGGAGAATGTTGGCTTGGCGCAATCAACAAATACGTAGAAAATAAAACGAAGAGCTTTTCGACCCTTGCCAAATCGTTATCTTCCCCTAGAACGCGTGCCAAGCGTATTAACAGCTACATTTCTGCAAGTGGTAATGAAATTTATCTTCCGTTTTTTAACCTTTACATATAAATTGGGTTATTGTGCAGTTCATTAATACAAATGCTGGAGGAACAATACACCGGGAGACTGACAAAAAATAAACCAACGACTGCTGCACCTTTAAAGCCCCATAAATAAATTCCCCTCGAAATTTATAATTCAAGCCGATTACAAATTCAGTGGAAGGAAAACAAATGAATACCGGCTAAACTATTTATTTTAGCCATCCGCACAGTCATCTTATCATATAAAAAGTTGGTTTGTGTTTTATTTATTTAAGAAATTACAGTGGATGCACATATTCCAAACAAATACTATGAGAATTTCCTTTTCACCGTGTTTCTATGAATAAATAATTCTATTAATCCAAAAACATTTTCCACGTCCTGAATTTTCTGACGATTCTATTAAATTCCAGGTTATTTACCATTATCTGAATGACTTCGCAACAATATATAAAATATATAGTCTTTTTAAAACTATTTTGGTACAAATAATTTTTTTTTTTAACTTGCGAATTGACCACCTACGACCACGCTACAATTTCACTATTTTAGTTGCAATTTCCTCTGCCTCCAGTACTAGTTCATACGATTCGTTCATACAGTTCGGCCGTCCAAGCTCTTCCCATCTTTGTAGTTCGTCTCTCATCATGAAATCCTTCCAAATTGTGTATATTGTTTCGAAACGTATCCCTTTCAAGCATTTGGGCATCTGGGATAATATAGCTTCTGTTAAATCAATCAAGGTCTTTTAGAGTTTCTTTAATCTCTGATGTAGTAGTTATTTTGTTCCAGAAGTAGTCAAATAACTGCTTGGTTAATCCGGATTTGTTGAATCTGTACATGTGCCCAAGAAATATTAGCCTCAGTTTCCTCATGGTCGCAGAGATTTTTTCAACATTCTAGTAGACTTCTGCGTTGTTCCGAAGTTACCCTCCGGTTTCCGTCTGGATTAAGGACATGATTCTCCTTTCCAGGACCTCCAAGTACTCTAGCCTCTAGTTCATTGAAAGCCATTCGCAGGCGTTCAAGCACTCTGTTTTGACTACAGTATCGTAGAGCTTTATTTTGTCGCTCCAGGAAATTCATTTCTTGTTATAGATGTTTTTCGTAAGCCCATACGCTCGCTCCATTTTTGAGATCCTATCGTCTACCGCAGCTTTCTCTGGACCATTTTCCTGTATCGTTTCACATAGATATTTAAATTTCTTTACTCTCTGAATCCGCCCATCCGTCTTTGGGCGTTATTTATCATGAATTTTGTTTTCTCTATCTGGATACTGAGTCCCGTTTTACTGGCGACCTTTTCTCTTCTTCTTCTGGTACCATGAGCGTCCAACGATCGTTGGTTATCATGTAGGCTACCATATTGACGATGATTGTTTTGTTGACAGCGGCCCGGAAAAGCTGAACCGTAGACTTCCCATACCACTGCCTCAAGTTCTATAACCACGATGTTCTCCTTTTTCCTGAGCCCCGCTTGCCTCTATAATAAGGTTTTGTAGCATTTCATATTTTTCCGGGTGCCTTATAAAATGACCAAAATATTCTATTTTTTTCCGTTTGATAGTTTTGACTATTTTCAGATGTTTTTCCATGCGATTGAGAACTTCATTGTTGTTGACTTTGTCCACCCAACTGATCTTTAGTAATCGTCGGTACACCCACATTTCGAATGATACGAGGCGTTTAAGCATTACTTCCATGAGTGTCTATGCCTCCATGCCATAAAAGAAAACTGGAAACACATAGCAGCGTCCCATCTTCATTCTTAATTTTTGTTGTGTATGTAGTACGTAATAGTGTAATTTTATTTTGTATAACTGTATTTTATTCTATCTTATAACTGTATATTATTATATAAAGCATATATATCAAAGCAAATACGAGATGTACATTATTGATTGTCATTCTAGATCTTCGTCCGCTAGGGGCGCAGAGGTCGACTAGTCCTGTGCTAAACACTCTCCCTCGTTGTAAATACTTCCTTAGAAGTTCAAGCGATTTGGATGTCTCCTGACTCTCTAGCTACTACGTGGTGCCATCTCTGCGGGTGCAGGTATAACTTCCACAGGCAATGTACTCTCAGGTTCTATCGGTTTCGGTTCCAGTTGAACTTCTATAGGTATTTTTATTGTTTCCGCAACTAGCGACTTCTTGGTCTCTTGTACAGGTGATATATCATTCATCTGCACAGGGCTAGGCTCTACAATTGACTCTACATTGTGATAGCTTCGAGACGGTATAGCTTCTGGTTGCTTTGTGTTGCAAAAGTAGGTCATGTCCGGATTGTCTCTCATACATGATGTCTTTGTGATTTGATCCACATGTCTTTGGTGTATCCTGCACTCAACCTCTACCTCATAATGTAATTTTCCTTTTCTGTTTTTTATATTTTCGAATTTCCATTTATTTCTGTCATACATTCTTATCTGTACCCTGTCTCCATTTTTGAATTCTTTAAATACTTTAATTTCTTCCTTTTTGTACTCTTTTGCGAGTGGTCTCTTTACCTAATCAATCTTTGTTCTATACAGTCTTTTGAACCTTATCCCAGCTCAACTTCGTTTTACTATTGGGTGTTTTCCTGTACATAATCAGGAATTTCTGTAATTTATCTTTTAGTGATCCTCCTTCATTTTCCATAGCTTTTATTTAATTTTTAAAAATGTGTACATATCTCTCAGCTTGGCCATTCGTCGCTGGATGAAAAGGTGCTGTGAACTTATCTTGGATTCCGTTTACTTTCAGAAATCTTTGCATTTCCTCTGATCTGAACTGTCTTCCATTGTCAGAGACTTGTGTGATTGCTAGGCCAAATATTGTATATATATATATATATATATATATATATATATATATATATATATATATATATATATATATGTATATATATATATATACATATAGATATATATATATATATATATATATATATATATATATATATATTAATATATATATTAATATATATGTTAATAGTAGCTGTAGCTGTTATAGGTGTAGTGGGTTTGACTTCTAACCACTTTGTATGTGCATCCACAACAATTAGGAAGTATTGGTTCATAAACGGTCCGGCATAGTCAATATGAATACGACTCCATGGTTCTTTTGGGTACTCCCATATATGTACTGGAACTTTTGATGGGTTCTTCTGCATTAAACAACACTCAAGAATACTCGGCAAGAACATTCTCGGCAAGAACATTCTCGGCAAGAACACTCAAAATAGCAATGAGAGCTTCAATGCCACCCACCATTTGGCAGTTTGTCCCGAAACATCTATTCAACGGGAAACAAATTGTCGATATTTCTGCCAGGTTGGCAGCTTCCATTTTCAACGAGTGTTTCACGACAGTGACTCAAGTCATGAAAGGACTCGGAATTGGCGTCAGTCAACATGCCGTGGATTATGCAACGAGGCGAGATGTGGAGTGCAGATCAAATTCTGATCGCCGCGCTACGGACGAAGCGAAACGGCGTCGATTAACCCAGAGATTCTGAGCTCGAGGCTCGAAGTGCTACGAAGTCGTGGAAGGATTTCTATATGGTCCAGGAATCGATTCATGGAGGTGGGCGAGAAAGAATCATAATAATGTTTTCCGTCGAAAATGCCTCTCTGCTGCTTGCGACGGATTTTCATCGATTCCCATTTTCCGTTGATCGACCATGAATAATTTCAGAAGTATTTAATATATTTTCAAAATTCTTTTTTCCTCTTATTCCCAATACCTCAAAGTACGAATCGCCCCCATACTTTTGAAATTGGTGCGATTTCAGTATGAGAGAGCAAGTGAACTTTCCATCGCCTTTTTCTCGGAATCATTTTTTTCAATATGTTGCGCATGATTACATAAAGAGTTCTTGACCGATTTGAGAAATCCTTGGCAAGTTTTGTTCACAGTATGAATAGTTTCCCATTGACGGATGGAAATTTTGAAAAAAAAAAAATAAAGTACTATACTCAGTTCAACTGGCTCCGCGCCACCATCTTCAAATTCATAAGCGCAAGCTAGTTTAAGAAGAACCTATACGTAACACTGTCCCGTTAATTACATAGCCGCCGAGCGCAGCTTCTTTAACTTTGGTTCTACATTAAAGAAATTGACAAAAAAGACTTTTTTTGCAAGATTTTTAAAAAGTCTTTTTTGTCAATTTCTTTAATGTAGAACCAAAGTTAAAGAAGCTGCGCTCGGCGGCTATGTAATTAACGGGACAGTGTTACGTATAGGTTCTTCTTAAAATAAAAGAAATTAAAAAACACAGTTCAATTCTACATACCTTCAGAAGAAGAATCCATTTTTCTGGGTTAAAAAAGATCAATTGTAAGGTATAATATAACAAATAATGACGTGCGAAGATTGCCCCACTTTCAATTTATATCCAGACTCGTGTACACCCACATAAGCCTTTTTAACCCTTATATCGAAAGCACAGGACCCTACTTTATCCAATAAAAAATTAAAAATTAAGAAAATATAATCTTTATTTTTTTAATTCGGGCCAGCTTTTTGGAATTGCAGACCACTGTGCGACGTGGACGTGGAAACTCGATTTATTACTTTATTTGAGAATAGTTAAGTATATTTCCCCAAACGGTCATTCCTGGTGAATTTAACAGATATCCTAGCTCGGCACCAGACATAACTTCACGAGGACCATGCCAACCATTACCTCAACACTACGATTTGATTTAGTGTTGTGAATTATAAAATTAATAAAGATTCAAACATAACAACAGACGTTGAATGTGTTGTCCACGAATACACAAATTAATACTCCGTTTCACGTAATCAAACACATTTTGTAATAATGTGTTATCTATCTCTTCGGTAATTTTTATAATATTGTTTCGCAGATCTTCTACTGCATGTCCTGGTCCGCTGAATACTGATTTTTTTTAATATGAAAAAACTACAATATCCAACGGAGTTAGATCACAAGAACGTGGCTGAAATCGAGATTTGTTTATTAGTCTATCGTCGAAGAATTCATGAAGGTAATTTAACGTTTCACGGGCAATCGCGGTTTAGCGGAATCTCGTTGCAAGCTCTTTTGAGCTTCATCATTATGAACCTTGTTAATAAATTGTTGATAAATGGTGGCTTAATAAGTGGTGGCGTTTAAATTACTACTGAAAATATTGAACCGATAATTTGCTTTCGCCTTGGCATTGCTAACCACACACCGTAATAATAACACACCATAATAGCAATAATAGCTAATAAATAGCTAAATAATAATAAGAGCTAATAATAGCTAAATAATAGCTACTTAATAAATCAATGCAGTGGGGTCTTTAAAAAAAAAGTGCGGATTGTCAAAACTCCAAATGCACATATTTTGCGAATTAATAATTCCCTTCAGATGAAACCAGGCTTCATCGGTGAAAAATATTAAATTTAACACTTCCTAGTACATATTTTCATTGAACCACCGACAGTATGCCAGTCTTTTATTATAATCGAGTGATGAAAGTAAATTTGCAATATACCTTTTAATAGTTTAATTTTTTTTGTGCGCATGCGCAATTTCCGCCATGTTTTGGGGCACTTTTTTGACGTATAACCAGTGAAAATAACAAAATGTTTCCGAAACTTTCATATTCCCGCCTTTTAAACATTGTGGACGGGCATGCGCCTAACTAACCATAAAAAGGTCTATTTATAAGGTTTCATGTGAAGTTCTTGACGAATAATCCTGTGAGTGGTAGTACGACATAAATTCAAATGTTGAGCTAGTCTTCTAATTAAAGTGGTAGGTTCGTCTTGGACTGAATTTCTTATTTTATTTATAACATTCTCATTATTAATACGAAGCTTTTAACTACTTGATTTGTAGTTAACGAATCCAGTACTTCGAAAACAATTAACTGATCGTAATACCTGCCTTTGATACTGATTTCTGTTAAATACAGCTATAGGAAAACGTTGCCTAAATTCTCCAATGCAAACGTCGATACTGTATTGCCATTCACCATTTTCCAGGCGTCTACCATTACGATAATAACTTTCCCCAATAAATGTTTTCTGCTCTTTTGTAAACATTTTCAAATCAAATAAATTAAGTAATTAAACAACTACCAAAAAAATAACTACTGACAGCTACTTAATAATAACATTTGATAATTTCTTTAATGATTGTATGAATTAAGAATTTGTGTGAAATAAGAAATTACCTGCGTCTCCAAATGGCAGGAGTGGATTCCAATAGTTTTGGGACTTACATTATTTTACGTCATCGCTACTCCCAGTTTTTTTGTTGTTGAGGTTGATTAATAGACCTTCTCACAGTTGAATTTTTTTTTGTGCGCATACGTCAACTTCCGCATGTTACACTTCAAAATAGCCCGAATTTTTTGACGTATAACTATCTATGAACCCGAAACTTTCATATTCCCGCCTTTCAAACTTTGCGGATGCGCATAACTAACCGTAGTAATTGCGTTCACAATCAACGTTCAAATCATCAAATTAAATATTATGTGCAAAATATCACTACGAAACAAATTAATTTGTTTAATGCCAATATTAAGCTCTAGTTAGGGTTTCTGGATATCCGCACTTTTTCAAATCCGCGGTTTTCGGTTTTTGAAAATTAAAAACCGCGGTTTCGGTTTCGGGTTCGGTTTTGAAGAACTTTTTCTAGTAGTGTCTGTAGTATATTTAAACGAGATCTTAGTTTTGTACAAAAGTTGCCGCTTAGGGAAAATGATCTTTCGGCGTAGGCGGATGTAGCTTTAACTGTAGAGAGTGCTTGAAACTAAATATTTAACCTTTTTGTTCTCTCATAGGTTCTTTTATATTTATCAAGCTCTTGTTTCATAGCATTAGGATAGCGATTTGTTTGTATATAAGTATTTTTGTTTCATAATTCTTCAGTAACTTTTTCAACTTCGTCCTGCAAGGAATAGTTTGGATTGGTCACTTCTTCTAATTCTTCTGAATTTGCCGAACATTCGCCTTCTACTACAACCATCTTGTTGTCTGGATAAAGTCGTTCAAAAAGATTTTCGGCCGATATTAAAACAGTCTCAGTTGGAACTTTCGAAGGATCTAATAAGCATCTAGCCAATTATATTAATTTCAGATTTTCACGGGTCTTGAAACGTTCCATGATATTTTCAAATTGAAGCTTTGCTTATATCAGAACCAATACATTTCTTTTCCAAAAATCCTATTTTACCGAAATTTTACCGTAAATATGTAAGAAACATCGCGGCTTTATGTTGTTACTGCTACGCTTACTGGATATAAAGTTTCAAAACAAGTGAAAATTAACATTTTCAATTAAATGTACTAAATTTAATTATGTTAGAATCTGTAATATTGTGACTTTTAGAAGAATACATTTTTCTTACATTGCTTCAATATAACACCACCTTGTCTTGATGTCCATTGCTAATCCAATTTCCTTTCCAAAAAGTGCCTTTACGTTTCGTTGTAGGAAACTGATTTTATCGAGACGAACGAAGATAAACGAAAAAAACAAGTTTTCTTGCCATTTGTAAATTACTTTTAATTTCAGCATCTTCTTCCACGTAATACTCATTGTCGACATCATCTTCTTGCGATTCTTCAAGAAATAAATCATCTTCACTGCTGCAGCAGTTTTCTACTTGAGTTGATTTCTTGTAAAAAGTGATGAATTGTATGGTTAATGCAAATTTGTGGCTCAGCGGTTCAATCGGACAAAAATAATTTTTTGTTAAAAATAGTTTTCCACAATATCATTTCTGAAACTGATACTCAATGAATGTTTTTCAACACTTATTATGATATTAGCGGTCTAGAACCAAGGCTCTAAACTACAAATCCAAAGGTATATTAAAGCCATATTTATCATGCAATTTTTCGGCTAAGGTTCACTCAGCCTTTGAACCTCATTTTCAAAAAATTTCAAAAAACCTGGGGTTAAACCTGGCGTAATAATAGGCGGCGTAGGAGCATAGGTCCAGCCACCCTGTCTGTATCCCCATATATCCCCATATTTAAACACTAATATTATTAACACCTCTTTCCGCCCCACCCTTTATAAATTACGTTTAGTTCCTTCAGTAGAATTTGTTGAATTCCGGGCAGAGCTGAGCTTCAAGCTTCACTTAGAACCGTATCCTGTTCCAGCGTTTTTTTTTTGTTTTTCACTGCACAGAGGAACTAGAGATCGTTCTTCAATAGCTTTTTCATCCCGCTCTGATCTATCTACAATCCTTTCAACTCCACGCAATATATTGAAATTTGTTCATGATTATTTGATAGACTACAATTAACGGCAAAATTGACGCACCAATTATACATTTTGATTTATTATACATTTATTATACTTATACATTTTGATTTCTTTCGAAAAATAATATGTATTCTCCGATTCATCATATCCAACAAAAGCCGAGGCAGAAAAATAGCTACCCCTGCTTAGTTATCCCCCCTAAGGCTTGTACAAACTAGGAGAAAAGGGGCTATTATTATTATTATAAAGGGGCTATTATATTATTATTATTATTATGACATTATTTACAGTTCCTTACAAGTTCCTTCAATTCACAGAAAACCCAAATTTCAACAATAATTGTTTTCAAAATGAATATAATGTTTAAGTATCTTCGGCGATATTATCTTATTCGGCGACTTTTTTTATAATGTTTAAGTATCTTCGGCGTTTCAAACTCTCTGTGGCAAAATTTGGTAAATGGGCCAGATATTGCTTTCCGAATAAATGCAGATTTTAAAATTGCTCGAACAGATATACCGTCGATAGTTGCCATTTTTGCAACAAAAGTTTAAAATGTTTGAAAGAGCACTAATAGACCTTTTCTTTTGAAAATAACAAAATCTGCCTGAAACTTTAAATTTTTTGGCATTTTCCCGTCAATTCCGTCATTTTTTGTCATTCCAGTCATTTAAACAAGAAGGACGCGCATGTTCTTAACTAACCATAAAAAGGTCTATTCAATGTATATTATGTTTATTTATTTTTAGATGTAACCCAAAACCGCGGTTTTTTATGACGGTTATGGGCGTCGGTTTTTGCACAGAAAATCGCGGTTTTGCGGTTCGAATATGTCCGAACTAGAAACCCTTGTATATTAGCTCTTGTCTATTTGTTTTAAATTGACAGAAGCGTAGCGCTTCAATTCATTTCGTTAATTTCTCATCTTCCAATTAAGCTACAACCTACAATTACATTCTTACAATTATATTTTCTACATCGCTATTATTTCAATACTACTAAATTCAAGGTGAACTTAACTCTTTCGCAGCGAATTATTTTTTACTGATGTGATTGTGTGCTCAATATTCTGAACATTACTTTATAGCCGGTGCGGAATACTTTTATAACTTTGCATTATTTGCAATAATTTGCAATTATTGCCAAATTTTCAAAAACCAAAATCTCTATTCGAAGCCATTTTTTATTTGTTGATTTGAGTGGACAAACTTTTGCGACAAACTTTTCTTTTATGTCAAAATTGTACGGAAACGTCAAAACAATTTGCAAAAATTGTTAAATTTTCAAAAACCAAAATCTCTATTTCAAGCAAATTTTGTTTTTTGTTGATTTTAGTGGACAAACTTTGCGTAATAATTTTGTTTTATGTCAAAATTGTACGAAAACGTCAAAATTATTTATAAAAGTTGTCAAATTTTCAAACACCAAAATCTCTATTTGAAACAAATTTTGTTTTTTTTGTTGATTTG
Source organism: Phosphuga atrata (assembly GCA_944588485.1). Lineage (NCBI taxonomy): Eukaryota > Metazoa > Arthropoda > Insecta > Coleoptera > Silphidae > Phosphuga > Phosphuga atrata. The sequence goes on from OX155900.1 coordinate 5,310,416, forward strand.
AGCGGACAAACTTTGCGAAATCCTTTTGTTTTATGTCAAAATTGGACCAAAACGTCAAAATAATGTGCAAAAATTGTCAAATTTTCAAAAACCAAAATCTCTATTTCAAGCAGATTTTGTTTTTTGTTGATTTTAGTGGACAAACTTTGCGAAATAATTTTGTTTTATGTCAAAATTGTACGAAAACGTCAAAATTATTTATGAAAGTTGTCAAATTTTCAAAAACCAAAATATCTATTTGAAGCAAATTTTGTTTTTTTTGTTGATTTGAGCGGACAAACTTTGCGAAATCCTTTTGTTTTATGTCAAAATTGGACGAAAACGTCAAAATAATTTGCAAAAATTGTCAAATTTTCAAAAACCAAAATCTCTATTTGAAGCAAATATTGTATTTTTGTTGATTTGAGTGGACAAACTTTGCGAAATACTTTTGTTTTATGTAAAACTTTACGAAAACCTCAAAATAATTTGTAAAAGTTGACAAATTTTCATAAACCAAAACCTCTATTTGAAGCAAATTTTGTTTTTTTGTTGATTTCAGTGGACAAACTTTACGAAATACTGTTGTTTAATGTCAAAATTGTACGAAAACGTCAAAATTATTTAAAAACGTTGTCATATTTTCAAAAACCAAAATCTCTATTTGAAGCAAATTTTTTTTTATTGATTTGAGTGGACAAACTTTGCGAAATACTTTTGTTTTATGTCAAAATTGAACAAAAACGTGAAGATAATTTGTAAAAGTTGTAAAATTTTCAAAAACCAAAATCTCTATTTGAAGCAATTTTTTGTTTTTTTTTTGTTGATTTGAGTGGACAAACTTTGCGAAATGCTTCTGGTTTATGTCAAAATTGTGCGAAAATGTCAAAATAATTTGTAAAAGTTAACAAATTTTCAAAAACAAAAATCTCTATTTCAAGCAAATTTTGTTTTTTGTTGATTTCAGTGGACAAACTTTGCGAAATACTTTTGTTTTATGTCAAAATTGGACAAAAACGTGAAAATAATTTGTAAAAGTTGTCAAATTTTCAAAAACCAAAATCTCTGATTTGAAGAATTTTTTTGTTTTTTTGTTGATTTGAGCGGACAAACATTGCGAAATCCTTTTGTTTTATGTCAAAATTGGACGAAAACGTCAAAATAATTTGCAAAAATTGTCAAATTTTCAGAAACCAAAACCTCTATTTGAAGCAAATTTTGTTTTTTTGTTGATTTCAGTGGACAAACTTTACGAAATACTTTTGTTTAATGTCAAAATTGTACGGAAACGTCAAAATTATTTATAAACGTTGTCAAATTTTCAAAAACCAAAATCTCTATTTGAAGCAAACTTTTTTTTTGTTGAATTGAGTGGACAGACTTTGCGAAATAATTTTGTTTTATGTCAAAATTGAACAAAAACGTGAAAATAATTTGTAAAAGTTGTAAAATTTTCATAAACCAAAATCTCTATTTGAAGCATTTTTTTGTTTTTTTTTGTTGATTTGAGTGGACAAACTTTGCGAAATGCTTCTGTTATGTGTCAAAATAGTGACAAAATGTCAAAATAATTTGTAAAAGTTAACAAATTTTCAAAAACAAAAATCTATTTTAAGCAAATTTTGTTTTTTGTTGATTTGAGTGGACAAACTTTGCGAAATACTTTTGTTTTATGTCAAAATTGGACAAAAACGTGAAAATAATTTGTAAAAGCTGTCAAATTTTCAAAAACCAAAATCTCTATTTCAAGCATTTTTTGTTTTTTTGTTGATTTCAGTGGACAAACTTTGCGAAATACTTTTGTTTTATATCAAAATTGGACAAAAAAGTGAAAATAATTTGTGAAAGTTGTCAAATTTTCAAAAACCAAAATCTCTATTCGAAGAAAATTTTGTTTCTTTGTTCATTTGAGTGGACACACTATGTCCTAGTCTTGTCTGTCCTACTATTGTATGTCCCAGTCTTGTCTGTCCAACCCTTGTATAATCTCAGTCTTGTCTGTCCCACTCTTGTATGGCTTAGTTTTGTCTGTCCCAGTCTTGTATGTCCTATTCTTGTATATCTCAGTCCTGTCTGTCCTAGTCTTGTCTTGTACTACTATATCGTACTCTTGTCTATCCTAATCTTCTCTGTCCTAGTCTTGTATTTCCTAGACATGTCGGTCCTGGTCTTGTATATCTCAGTCCTGTCTGCCCTACTGTAGTCTGTCCTAGTCTTGTCCGTCTAGTCTTGTCTATTTATTTTTGTCTGGTTTGAAACAAATTCAAGCTGAAAGAACTTCATGTTGCGAGAAATTCATGTTGCGACTTGGTATTGCGACAACTTCATGTTGCAAAAACTTTATGTCGAAGCGACTTCATCCAACCAATCTATCTAGTTTCAACTATGAGAAGAGATTTTTTTCACCTCGAATTTTCATTTCATCTTCAAATTCATGTTGAAACCATTTCATGTTGCGACAACTTCATGTTGAAACAACTTCATGTTGCGACGACTCCATGTTGCGGCTTCGTATTGCGAGAACTTCAAGTTGCAACAACTTCATATTGAACTTGAATTAGACTATTAACCTATAATAATTAAGTGGACCATGGAAAGTACAATGTAATCCATCGAGTCCGATTCAGTTAGCATTGTAGAGAATTCATTAAATTAAGTACATTTTAATCTAGTATACTACATAGACAAGACAAGAAAGGGACAAGACTAGATACAGACAAGAAGGAGGCAAGAATAGACAAGACTCGACAAGACTAGACCACACAAGACTAGACAAGATTAGACAAGACTAGACATAAAAATTTTAAAATGTTAAAAAATGTTAAAAATTTATACGGCTGCCCGCATGGTTTACAATCATTTTTCGGGATTTTTTTGAAATATTTATCTTTCCAACGATAACACCGTAGGTACAGGGGTGAGTCCCGAATCTTTCACCAAAGGTAACGCAGCGCTCCAATGAGAGTCTATATATTTATTAATCTCTTTGTTATGTTTAAAAAAGACACAATGAATTCATGAAGTCACTAGACTGCTATAGCAGTCCATAGCATCTGGACGCCAACTTAATTTGACTACTATAACAGTCCATAGCACCTGGGTATTGTAATAAAAACCAGGACTGGACATCTGAGCCATTAGCGCACATTCCAAAACGTGCCCTTTGTCCCACGTTTTGGATAAATGCAATGGTTTTATAGTTTGTCCAGAAACTAAGGGTTTTTATTACCACGCTAAAATCTACCTACCTCAAATATATTAGAAAACGTGCGAAGGCCTATAAAAACCTTCTTATAAAGATTAAACAGAGGACCAGACATTTTCAGGTATTTAGAGAATTTAAGCCTCGATTGTTCATGGTAGGAGCCAAGAAAATTCAATCTCCCCCTTATTTGATATAGAGGGATGATTTAACCCCTCTTACAGATATATTATACTAGGAATGGTATAAATACCATTCCCCAGTTGACAGTAACAGGTAAGAAGTAAGAAGTAAGAGAAAAGAGAGTAGAGTGGTAAGCTATAAGTTCTTAAGTCTTAAGTTATTTCGTTGCATTATTGTTTAATTAAATTGTAAAAACCAACTCGACTATTATTCGACAAACTACGTGCCTTGCGAATCCCGGTGAACATTACATTACAAGATCCCGAGATATTTAGATATATCTCAGAGTCCGAAATACGAAATTGTTGGTCAGCAGTCCTTCCCTCTCAACATTGAAGTCGGCGGTGCTTCACACCATAACCCCCTTCACAACATTGGTGGCAGCCCCACAACATTGGTGGCAGCCTCACAACATTGGTGGAAGCGGTTTCTTATAAAACCCCCTTCACAACATGGGCGTCAAATCAATTGAACTGCTAAAGTAGTCCATAGCAGCGAAAGGATTAAACTGAAAAAAGCGAACTGTATGATAATACATGCAACATCAACACACTTTGAAAACATAGAAATAATTTTGGAAACTTGTAGGCAATGAATTAAAATGCTAAAAATGTAAGACATCTGAGACCATGTTAAAGATATAGTAAAAACTAGTAAGCATTGTATGTGTAATATATAGTAAATGTTGATGCTGTCAAAAAAGGGGATTTTTATGAAGAGGTAAAGAGTAACTCTTTGGTATAAAACTATTTATTTTACGTTCTCATACATTTTCACAATATAAAATGGAATGTTTTAATACATTTATACATATTTTTGAATAATTCGTGGGCAAACTCTATAAATCTCCTTAAGTTTCAAAGCAAACAATTTTGGTCAATAGAAAAATAAAACCATATCCACAATAAATTATAAATAAATTGTTCCCTTTTCTTTTTCAACTAGTTGTTTTGGTATAACTGAAGGTACTGTTGCGCTGCCCATATAATTTAACTAAGCGTTTTTATTTTATTCTCACCATTCTATTATTATAAATAGACTCTCTTCCCTTAATATTATTTAAGCTAACTACTTTTCTGTTTATTTTATCTAACACTTTTACGCATTTAATTTACTACGACACAGTGAATTATCAGTTTTATTATAGCCCTTGTCTCCCAAGTTCAATATTTTTTAATTCGGCCAATTAAACATTATACTGATAGTTAACACTACTTAAAATAAAAACTAATGTTTATTTACTATTTCACAAATAATTTTAGGTTTCAGTCATATCGATATAAGTCTAATATTAATTTTTACAGGATTTACCAAGTGGCCAAACCGTAATGTATACCTCTGGCCTACAAAAACTCACGTATATAGCAAAAGGAAGCATATAAAAAATAGGTAAGAGCGGCGTTCTCGGTTTGAACACAGCTTTTCTGAGGATACTTTCTATATACAAGACAGAATTGGGAGTAAGATTTATTGTAGAATGAAAGGCAGAGTGATCAAAAAAGCAAGAAGGAGAAGCTTGGTTTTTCTGCGATCGCCTGGGTTGTAATAGTCATCTTCTTGAAATAACGAATCCGGTTGATCGTCCAAATCTGAAGTTTTAGAAAATTTAAATACTACATTAAACGGTTCATACATATAAACTGTCTACGCTTTGTGATATCGTTTGCAGGGGGTCATTAAACACCATGAAAGAATGTCATTAGCCTTAAAATGTCTTACAAAAAATGCATAACAAGAGAGATATTACTGTTAAAGATTTTAGATTCAAACGATAAATAATTTTGTATTACTCATGCGTCAAAAGTACTATCATTGCGCACGTTTTTTAATACGACAAATGCCACTTTTGGTTGTATTACCACATAACTTGGGTAACGCACGCAATATTAAATACCGCTAAGTTACATTAAAAAAAAAAAACAATCAAATACATAAAATAAACAGAAGCAATATTAAAGACTTGAAAAAGCGACGTGAAAGTGACAGAATTTTTTTTTATATCAAAATAAAAATAAAAATTAAAGAAAACGTTTTAAAATGAGTGCAAATTCTATGGTGCTACCGTAGACTGATGGGAGTTCTTATGACGAATCCACACCACCGGAGACAATTTAAAAAGCAAATTCTTCATTTATGATACTATTCTATTCGCCCACACTAATAAGATATGTTCACTCGCATGAGTAATAAAAAATATTGTTTTTTTTTTTTTTTGGTAACAATTTCGCTCTCTTGTCAAATTGACAACTTGCCGCTCTAGTTGCAAAATATACCCTTTTACTAAGTGGGCTGACGATAGTTTTCCCATTTTTTCAAGTTGTTTCATCAGTTCTTACCGCACTGTGATTTGAAATAAATTCTTTAAAAAAAATCCTAACAACGAAAGTAAAAATAACCAATAACCCTAAATTCCACCAACAGTGAAAACGTTAACTAAAAAATTAACGTAAATTCCACCAACAGTGAAAACGTTAACATGTTGTTAATTTTTGGGGAAGTTCTCCAGAATTCTTGCAGCTGCAAGTCGATTGTACGCTGAGCTGTTTTCTAACAGGTCAAGACATATTAAAAAAAAAAAACTATTCTAGTAGTAGATGTCTCAAATCGAATTGTCTGGCGAACTCTACGCAGGAGTCAATAGACCTTTTCATGGTTGAATTTTTTTTGTGCGCATACTTCAATTTCCGCCATGTTATACGTCAAAATTGCCCAAACTTTTTGACGTATAACTATATATGAGCCCGAATATTCTCGCCTTTAAAACTTGGCGAATGCGCATGCGCTTAAGTAACCGTGAAAAGGTCTATTGTATCCTTTCCATGTACAAAAAATACAGCCTTAAGGCTTTTTATTAACTTAAAGATCATCCTTTACGTTTATAATTTTGACGATGGTTCCTCAAATTCCAAACAATTCTTCCATTGTATTGGCGGCTGATGAAGCAACGTTTACACGTGATGTCATAAATAACAGTCATAATAGTAATATTTGGGGTTATTTGCGGTTTCAAAAATGGGGTTGTCCATGCGTACCGCACGACGTCAATGTCGCATAGCCTCTCTTACCTAAGGCCAACTCTTGCCTCCAAGACTGGAGAATCCTGGTAACATGGTGAATGAAACCTAAGATACGGTATACAACCCGTATTGAGGGAAAGGGAGATCAGAGTCAACCAGAGTGAGCAAAATGGCCCTCCGATAAGTGGGTTTGGTGTGATGCTAATGACTCTACCTCGCAAAAAAGCAAGATTAGGAAACCCAAAACCAAGCCCCGGAAACCGGACGGAAAATATGTAGACGGACACAGCAGACGAAGCAAGGATATAAGGCTTGGAATATGGAATACACGAAGTATGAACATAACTGGAGCCCTTAGAGAAATGACTAAATATCAATATAGATTTTTAGTCGATTGATTATCAGCCTCTCGAAGAGTTTATAGAGGTGACAGAGCAGGGAAATTGGGCGGAAATTCTATGGGTCATCTGGTGACTTTTCTGGTTTCAATAGTGCGATAATTTTAGTTCTTCTCCAAATTTTGGGTACCAACTGCGTAAGCAAAATTCCATTAAACAGATCTAGAATCCATTTTTTGGTTTGTCGTCTAAAATTCTAATTTGTTCAAAATACGTGGTCTGTTAGAAAAGTATCCGACATTATTTTTTATTTTGAAAACCTGATGGATTTGAATCAAGCGCGCTTGCATGAGCCGACCTTGAACCTTCGTGCGCATGTGTGATTTTTTTCCCGCCTGTAGATAGCGTCAGTTGCTGTCGAGAACAACTCGTTGGTTTTTAAATGCAAGTTAAATGACGGAACGATTGGAGCAGAGCTACTGCATCAAATTTTGCCAGAAATTGGGCGACAACCAGGTGGAAACCATTCAGAAGATTCAGACGGCTTTCAATGACGATGCTATGGGCATCATACAGATTAAGGAGTGGTACAACCGGTTTAAAGACGGTCGTACATCGGTGGAAAGCAAGCCACGCTCTGGTCGGCCATCAACATGCAGAAATGACCATGTCATTGAAAAAGTGAACGCTGTGGTGATGCGGGACCGCCATGTGACTATCCGAGAAACTGCTACTGGAGTTGTGGTCATCAGGAAATTGGCGACTCCATCACGACAATGCTCCTGCACATACTTCGCACTTGCTTCACAATTTTTTGGCGAAAAACCAGACTCCTCTGGGTCGATAGGCTCCTTTTTTTTTAAAGTTTGGTTCGATGTGATTACCGGGTTTGCCGACCCTCCGAACACTGCGGCCTATTGGTAGCCTATTGTATTCTATCACATTCACTTAGGCCCAGAAAACCTGTTATAGTAAATTGCGCTAATTGCCATTTTTCACATTTGTCTTTCTGGAACAAATGCGGCCGGCGCTGGGAATAGAACTTGGACCTCTATACTCGTCAGTTAGCGCTCTAACATGAGACCACGAGCGTCACCACTACACCACTCGCGCCGGCGATAGGTTCCTTACTCCCCTGATATGCCCCCCTGCCACTTCTGGCTATTCCCCAAAGTCAAGAGGCCAATGAAAGGAACGCGATTTCAAACAAGAGAGGACATTCTGGCTGCAACGACAGCCGAGCTAAAGTCGATTCCGAAAGAGGCTTTTTCGAAATGCTTCCAACAATGGCCGCACCGCTGGGAGAACTGTGTGGAGTCCCAAGGAGACTACTTTAAGGGTGATTAGGTTTCCAACGCTTCAGGTATGCCAGATTGTTTAACGGCTAAAGGTCGGAACTTTTCTAACAGACCACGTATATGTGATCCAGTCTTGCGACTTTCCGATTTTTAAGTTCGTCGACGGCTTTTTGAAGGTCAGGTACTGAGAAATTTTCTTTCAATATTCCCTGTTCTGAATCCTGGTCTTTCTATCCACACTTCAGTCTTTGGGTCGTTGCTTTATTTTTTGTGATTTTCCAATTCAAGAGTAATTGGTGTGCCACCTGATTTGCTGTTACGAATCCCAGAACTTTTGGTATTGATGTATCAGAACCATTTTTTTATTAATCCCCATGCCTTCTTGCTGCTATGTGGCATGTCGGTGGAAAGTAGAGGGACTAGGAGAGTTCTGGACCAAAATCCCATAAGGATTTACATAGAGGTGTAAATTCACATTTCTTCAGACGGAGGGCGCTAGGGGGCTTGAGAAAAGGTCTATGTAGCCCCACGCTAAAGAGGGTGTGAGGTATATGTAGCCCCACGCTATAGCGGGTGTGAGTCCTATTTTGAATCAGCTTTAAATTAAGTTTTGTAACTGTGTTACCAGAGGTTAGGAATGAAGCTTGGGGCTACATAGACCTCACAATCTCTTTAGCGTGGGGTTACATAGACCTCACACTCTCTTTAGCGTGGGACTACATAGACCGTTTCTCAAGCCCCCCGGCGCCCTCCGTCTGAGGTCTATCCGACACACCAACCTCCAGGACCGGAAGAAATGCGAATTTAGACATCCATGTAAATCCTTATTGGATTTTGGTCCATAACTCTCCTAGCCCCTCAACCGTCGAGCTTATAAGTGAGTGCCAGTTTGTTCTTTTTGTGTTTGATATTTCTTCCATTAACTGGTCTCCTTTTTCCATTATTTTTTCATTAAATGGATCAACATTATATAACACTGTGTATTTTTGAAATTGTTCAGACAGTTCTGGGGTTCGACCTAGGATGTGTCTTGTTCTGCAACCTCTGGGGATAAATTTCCGCGATGTTTGCTTTACTATTTCTACAAACTTTCCGTAATTTTCTGCAGATGCTCCCAAGGTCTTCTTCCAACTTCTTCCGAGAATTTGAGCCAGTTTGCTTTTTGGAAATTAAATCTCCTTTGAAAGTGTACGATGTTGCACCTTAACCTCGACGTAGTTTCACATAGTATAGCGCGATTTTGTGATCGTGATGATATGGTTGCAAATTCGCTTGAAGGCCGGTTGTTTAATGTTTTCAATTAATATGAAAGCTTGTTGGAAAATGAAAGTTAATATGGAATATGGAAGCTTTGGATCATGAATGACTTCTTACCCTTTACTATCGGCCCATGTTTCCCCTCTGTCACCATCGTCATTATGTACTTTATAGTCCCATGTAATGCTATAACTATAAAGACCGATTCTCAGATACGCGACACTCAGCTTAGCCTGTCAAATAATGATTATATTGTTTTAAATGGGCACGTTCTCACTGTGGCTACGCGACGTGTCCATTTAAACAATGTAATCATTACTTGACAGGCGATGTAGCACGACGTCGCATAGCTAAGTGTCGCGCATATGGGAATCGACCTTTAAAGCCAAGCACAATAATTTTTGTTTTTTGTCAAAATTTTTAGGATCTTGGAAGATGAATGGTTTCGCACGGGGCTTATAAATGGTGTGCTTCTTCAGTTCAATGGTTAAAATTCCTAAGTCGTTCCGTGTGATCTGATGATAAGATTTGTAGGTTTCGTTTAGCAAAGATGGTGCTATCCTATTTCTCGTGTGGTCTTTCAACAATGATCTGCATACCTTGGTTATTTGATCTACTGTTATTTGCTGCCCGGTGGGTTTACTGCATGCATAGGATATCGCATATGGTGGTCTTACATAGGTCTGATTATAGTTCTTCATACGATTCTGATAGTCCCTCAATGTTAATTTACATCGTGTTTAACGTCTTGGCATTTGGCCCTGAAGAGGGCCTTTTTTGTTGTTTAAGCATTTTTTGGTTGTTTGGAGTTTGAGGAAATTCTGGTGTGCACTTTTAGAGCGAGCTACAGGTTTTCTACGTGCACGGTGGTAGATCTTTGGCCGTTTACGTTTACGAGGAAGCAATCTACCGTTGAAATCATTATCATCATGGCCTTTTGGTGATCCAATCTTAGATGTAGGCTTCTTCCCTCTTGTTCCACTCTTGGCGATCTTATGCCCGTCTCATCCAGTTTCGACATCCGTGCCGTCGAATGTCTTCCATTCAGCACTGCGGTGGTCTGTCGCGCCTTCGAGTATCCGCTCTGGGTCTCCATTCAAGGACTCGACTTGTCCAGCGACTCTTGTTCATTCTCGCAATGTGTCCTATCGATGTCCACTTTTTCCTTGCTATGACAGCCATGACGTCCTTCACCTTGGCCTTATTTCGGATCCATTCGTTACGTTTCGACTCGGAACTTCTCGGCGGTCTTCTGCGAAATGGTCATAGTCTCTGTACCGTAGGTTAGCACGGGCACGACACACTGCTCGAAGACTTTCATTTTGAGATCTATTCTATGGGTTATTTTGCAAAGTAGAATCTGCTTATTGGCACCGAACGCTGCCCAAGCCTGCGTGATCCGCCTTTCCACTTCCGCTACCTGATTCTCAAAGCCCAGTGTAACCTTATGCCCCAAATATATATACTCGGTTACTTTCTCCACTGGAAGCTGGTATTCTGTGTTTTCGGGAATGTTGGTCATAATCTTGGTTTTCCCCATGTTCATTTTAAGACCCGTATTCTCGGATTCCACTATCAAATCTTCCAGAATCGTCATCATCTCTCCAATGCTCTCTGAGACCACAGCCAGGTCATCAGCAAACCTCAGATTGGTCATTCTAGCTCCATCTATCACCAGCCCCTTCCCTTCCCATTGCATCTGTTGGAATATACATTCTAGTGCTAGGGTAAACAGCTTCGGTGATATTATGTCTACTTGCCTGACACCTCTCTCTAGATGAAATTTGTTGGTTTTCTTGTGCAGGGAGACACAGGGAGATGCGTTCTCATGCAGGTGGTTGAGGATCTGTATCTGAGGATCTGTACCTTTCATCGATACGGCATTTATCTAGAGCTTGTTCTATGGCCCAGCACTCTATAGAGTCGAGCGCTTTCTCGTAGTCGATGAAGGCTAGGATAAGTGGTTTCCTGTACTCATTGCATTTCTCCACGACTGTTTTGGAAGTTTGAAGGTGGTAATTGGTGCCGAATCCTGAGCGAAAGCCTGCCTGTTCTCTGGGTTGAAAGAATTCTAGCTTCCGGTCAAGTCTGTTAACTAGAACCCGAGAGAAGAGTTTGCAGACATGCGAAAGTAGACTGTAGGTCTGTAGTTTTCCAGCCTCTGGATATCCCCTTTTTTGTGGATTAGGGTGATTATGATGATGTGGATTAGGTGACTTTACCATCCAGGATGCACTTTGTGAATAGGAGTGCCAGCACTTCACTAAGTACCTCGTTGCTTTTGATCATCTCTGGTAATACGTGATTTATACCCGGGGGCTTTTCTATTCTTAAGTTGTTGTATAGCGAGCATTATTTCCTCTGGAATGTAATCCGGAATTTTTTCGAATCCGATGTTTTCGACAGGTTGTCGTTTTGGCCGTCGAGCTGTCAGTGGATAACTCGGTGATACTTTGCTTTGTAGAGTGTTTCATAGAAGTCCTGTACCATTGCAAGCAGCAGCTCATTGTTAGGTTAGCTAATTCTTCATTTCCCGTTGAGAAACTTGAAGATGTGTTTCTAGTTTCCCCTCACTCATCTTCAGCCTTAGAACTCCTCCGCTGATGTTCTTTTCTAAAGCCACTTGTATGAGACGGGTGTTATGGTCCAACAGATCGCTTAGGGTCTTCATACAGATTGGCTTTTGCAGCTCTCTGTATTCTTGACTACCCACTTTTCCCTCACTGCACAGTGTCCGTCTTTGTTCCATCATCTTTCCATCATCAGGACACTTGGGGTGATTTCGTCTAGGCTGAGAGTTTATGCTGCAGTTATCTAAGATTGTTCCGCGCTATTTTAAGCCTCACGTATAAGTCCACTCTAAGCAGGCGATGGTCAGTGCCCGTATTTGGCACAACCAGAATAGGTTCTTTGCCAGAACCAATTTAGCACATTAACACCTAACCAGCTGACATACGTCTCTCAGACCCAAAGTAGCAGTCATTTTCTCACCTGAGACGTATGGCAGGTGGTTAAGGGTTAACGTCCTCGACCATAAGTTTAGTGTCTGTGATGATATAGTCGAACTCGTTCTTGTGTACGCCATCAGGTTGCCTTCAGGTCCACTTACATTGCTCTTGTTTTTTGAAGAAGGTGTTCATAGCATACAGTGAATTTGTTTGTAAGAAGTTAAGAAGCATCTATCCTCGGACATTTCGTACTCCGAGTCCAAAATTTCCTATGCTAGTTTCGCCGATGTTCTCCTTTCTACCAACTCTCGCGTTGAAGTCGCCCATTATTACGGTATACTTGGTCTTTACTTTATCGCTCAGGGCTCCTAGGTCTTTGTAGAACTCCTCTACAGTTTTATCCGGATGATCCAATATTGGGGCATAAACCTGGATAACTTTAGGTTTGTGCATTTTGCTGAGTCTTAGTACAATGTAAGCAAGACGATTCGAAATGCTGTTTACTTCAATCACACACTCTTTTATGGTTTTATTTACCATAAAGATTCTTCCCACACCAGGCCTTGGGCATTAGTGGTAGCAGAACATATGCTCTTTTATGGTTTTATTTACCATAAAGATTCTTCCCACACCAGGCCTTGGGCATTAGTGGTAGCAGAACATATGGTCCGAGCTCAGAGTCAGCAAGCAGTTCCTCTCCATTGCGCCGAGTTTCACTAAGTCCCAGAATGTCCCATTTAGTGTTGTCAAGTCTCTAGTTCGACCAGTCTATCCTCCGGCGACAACGACTGTATGTTAAAAATTTCAATTTGTAGCAGTTCTATCTACCAGGGATTACTTGTCGCACCCCTGCCCCGTTTCGCCTGGCCACTGCTCCGACCAGGGATTAACGAAGAACTGGGTAGTCGGGGTCGACATTTAGTTTTGTCTGTCATGGTTTTAAAGGGAAGGAAAGTTAGCCATAATTACCACGTCAGCCACGACGGGTTGGTAATCGCAGTACTGCAACAGGTTTTGATGTTACCCATCGTCGCAAGCAGTTGAGCTACTAGTCGGTCGTTTCACTCCCTACGAGCTCCGTCCTAGCTAGTTACTGGCAGGCTGCTGCCCTCTGCCAGGGCAACACTTATTTGATGGCGGTGTTTGATGCTCGCCATGTCATAGGGTCGTCATCGGTACTTCTGTGCCTTTTGTGGGGAGCACCCACGTCACTGAATGCCCCAATACTACCTTTTGACCCTATCGCCTCGGTCCGGAACTACTTATTTGGTAAACCTTATTTGCAGCTATCCTGCGTACTACAGAACTGTTTCACTATCCGTTACCTATGACCTGGTAAGTAGCTGAGGCTCGCCCCTACCATTCACGAACGAAATTGTGACCATGGTATTTAACAATGAAATAATTGATTTCGATAATCTTACACGGCGACAATTCGAAAACTAAGGCATAGTAAATTATGCCAATTCATGGAAAAGTCGAGTGAGACTTTGCGTTCAACAACACGGCGATAACTTTGAACAACTGGTGTTAAGTGGATTCCATGAAAAAAAATTAAATATTGTTTCCTTCTTCTTCTTTCGAATAGGTCTACTTTAGACCACGCTTGTTCAACTGTTGGGCTTTGACCTTTTCCCAGTATTGTCGCATCTTCTGCCGGTGTAACTCCTTTCTCTCTTCTGTCCAGGGGGTACCTTTCCAACGGTGTTTTTCCTGAAATCCACGGATTTCCTTCAGGGTGCGTCTCACAGAATATCTGTTTTGGAGATCTGTTATTCCCAGTTCTTTAATATCCTTCTCGGTTTCTGTCAACCAATTGGTACGAACCTTCTTGTATTGCCAGAAGGTGAACAGACGGTTGGTTAGCCGGTTTGGAGGCAATCTTGCAACGTGGCCATAGAAAGCTACCCTTCTTTTCCTTGCACAGTCAGAGAGCATTTCACTATGTTTGTAGAGCTTAGAGTTATGACGCCTTCAAAGCTGCCGAATTCACCATCTTCCTTTACCGGGCCTAGGATCTTCATGAGGATTATCCTCTCTCTGATTTCCCCTACTAGACCTCTTCGGTTCAAGGAAAGACGGAGTGTCTTTGGTATATGGCATAAAGGGCTTCTGGTCGTAAGACTGATGTGTAGTGCTTTAAATATTGTTTTATTTTTATAAAAAAAATGTAACACAGTAATATCTCTCTTATTATGCATCTTTTGTCAAGACATTTTTAGAATAATAACCTTCTTTAAAGACGTTTAATACACCTCAAAAATAAAATCACAAGACCGTTAAAACCCTGTATAAAGGGCAAGGGAATCATTTATGGTATTAAATTATTATAATAAGTAAATCAATGAGAATATACTCACTTCCGGTTCTGGAAACCTCAAGATCTGTAATGTCGTTGTTTTTCTTCCTGAATTTGCCTAAACACAAAAAAAAATCTCCTGTTAATTACAGAACCCATAGAAAAACCTAATACATAATTTATAGAATATAAAGGCAGTGTTGATTTGTAAGTGAAATAAATTATAATATCGCATGTTTACATGACGTTTCCGCCTAAATTCATTCTAAGTGACTTGAAAGTGAGGAATCGTGCTGTTAATCGTGACAGTCTGCGCCATGCTGAGCTTTCGAATATTAATCACAACGCGCGAATTATACCCAATATTTCTTACCTTTCCTGATAGATCCGTTTGATCGCTTCGACGGTTTTGGTATAGCTAAACGAGAAAACGGGAAATAAATCATTTTGTCAATTCTACGACACCATAGTAAAAAAGTTATAATTTATGTACCCTTCTATATAATCCTGTATCACTTTCTCTCCCCCTTTTATTATTATTTATTTAAATTACCGAAAGATAATAAACGGTTTAGCGAAATATAATAAAGGTAGATGCGGAATACGAAATGCCGTTAATTTATTATAATTAAATGGGATTAGACGTATTCATAGAATATAGTTTTCTTATTCATCGAGTTAATCTTATAGAAAGTTGGGGATTATTTTGTGTGCTGGATTAAGCAAATACATTCCTGCTAAAATTAATTGAAAATTCAACGGAATAAAGGTTTATTCGAGCTTTCTGAATGGAATCGCGGGGGCTCCTTTGAAGAAAATATGATAAGAAATTATTTAAATGGTCAGAAAAAGTTTTTAATGCAGCTGGAGTTTCAAGAGTTTGTATGTGCGTATGTGTTTGTTAAGTTTAGTAGGTAGCAAGAAATGCTTTTACACGAAATTGCTTGTATAATGCAGGATTTTATAAAACCTTTGATGCAAATAATTCAATTGCGCGCATCGACAGTCAAAGTTTAAAATATCCTCTGAAAGGCTAAAGACAACTTCAACAAACTTTGGCGAATTATTCTAGCCGCCTAAATGGCTGGATGGATAGACAGAAATTGACTTTTAAAGACATTAGATTGGTTTGATTTCATTTCAATCCGAGAGCTCCTTCGCGTAATATAATTAATTAAACTTTTTATAACTGTATATATACTACTTTCGACATGGAAGCGTACAATCTAGATTAAGTTTATACACAAAAGATACAGCACAAACGAATTACTTCCAAAAAGCTTTCAATTAAAATTAAGTGGATTTTTTCTCTATAACTCTATTACTCTATATAAACAACATCAAAGCACTTTAAACCTTCATAACCAAATTATATATTAGTGTGTCTAAACATATACGTATGCTGTATACATATTCATGGATTTTATTAAAATATCAAACATATGCTTAATAAGGAAAATGTAATCTGATATGTGAAATACAAACTTTATGCTATAAATATTTCGAAAATTTTGGAGGATGAACAAATTGAACTGAAAGTACTGGTTAGATTGGATGAATAGTGTAGCCACTATTGTTGGGAAATCTGCGGCCTTGGAAGCCTTCTGAACGGCATTATTAGACGATATGACGGAGTCATATCAGATAAACTTAGGACATTAGATATACTAGGAAAACTATATAAGCTAGATGGAATAGATATACAGATAGAATAGACTTTATAGACTAAATAAAATAGCAAAATCAGAGGGACTGTGAAGATTAAATAGACAAGGTAGATTACATAGACTATATATACTAAGTAAAAATAATAAACTACAAAAACTAGGTGTAGTAGATAAACTAGATATAATAGCTTGACTAGATAAACTGGATCAAGTAGATTCGTAGTATTATTATTATTAGTAGTAGTATTGTTATATATGGAGTAAAATATGCAATAGATTTAACCGACTCGACTAACGTTTTGACCTATGTGTGTATATATATAATGAAAACTAATGTGCAGGTTGAAGTGACAAATGGTATCTTCTCCCTTTAGAGTGGGTCGTTGAAGGATTTTTGTGGATAGGGAATATTTATCACGCTGCTAGTGGCGTACGCCGGGAAGTCATTGCCAGACGGTCATTTCCATCGTTAACGTCTGACGCTACTCAATCAAACATTTGCGCAAAGAAAATGTTCTTTGTGTTTGCTCTCGGTTTTATTTGCTTTTTGTTAAACTTACCGTAAAGTTGGATGGTCCCGTCGGTGTCACCCAGCGAGTTTTTCGCGACGCATTTGTACGTGCCGTAATCTGAAGGCGACACGGATTTTATTGTGAGTTTCATATGTATTTTGTAGCCGTTGTCTATTACGACTATTTCATATTTTCCACCTATAACAAAAGAAAATAGAATTTTATAGGAGCCATTTTCCTGAGTATATATAAAAAAGTCTAATAATTACATTACAAAATAACTTCTCAATCTTACGATGAAGTTCACAACTTCAATTGTACTAGGACATTTTTAAATGGAACAAATTATTTTTTTGTATTACTTAATGATTTCCTGAGATTTCCTCTGTACTTACAATTATTTGTACAAGACGTAGGGAGTTAGTCATATCAGGCAAATATCTTTTGGCTAGAGAAACACTATAAGGAAGTTTTATAATACTCAGATGTATGTTATAACTCTTGCACAGCCAAATAGTATTTGGTGGCAACGTTATTGGGCAAATAGAATTTTGTTTTGAATGTAATATAGTTATGTAGTTGTATGTTGTCATTTTTATCAAGAATTTTAGCAGATAGTTTGTAAAGAGAGGAGGATCTATTTTTAATTTTCTTTTAGAAATTGAGGTTTTATATTGCTAATTTTAGCATCATTAAAATCAATACTTGTCTAAAAAGCAATGGCAAAAAGTGTTCTATTTTGCTACCCAGTCAACTTAGAAGGTTTTTTATATCTCTTGTATAGAGTTTCAAGTTCTAGACTTGTGTTTCTTTTTGCAAGCAGGCCATCGACATGCTTCCTGAAATAAAATGTATTTACTTTTGGTAGACTTTTTAGTAAACTTGAAAAACATGATAGAATTGACGGAGTTGATAAACTCAAAAGGCTTGTTAGAGTGTATAGACTTGAATGATTTGTAATGTTGATAGACCTCATATACTGAATACACTTAATAAATATAACATCCGTAATATGCTTTACATAATTTACATACTTGATAGATTATATAAACTAGAATAGATAGACTAATTACACAAAATTACCAGAATTGGGTACACTAGATAGTTTAGATGGATTAGACGGACTCGATGATATAGATATAAAAGATAGACTAGATAGCTTAGATGGACTAGACGCACTAGATAAGTTAGATAGACTAGACCAGCGGTTCCCAATTTTTTTGAGCTACGGAACCCTAATTGATTAGTATTTTTTTGGCGGATCCCCATTTTGATATTAACAAAAATGATTTTATTATAATAAATGATTATAATAAATATTGGTGGGTAAGGGGTGACGGCAATAATCACCAAGTAAGTCCGACCCAAATGTCAACCTCTCCTGCACGCGGTGCCCGCTGCTAGATAACGAACGAGGCTCTGGCGACCGAGTCATGGCGGTATAACCATTCCAACGAGAATAAAGGAAATGTATTCTCACAACATAAAGGAAGGCAACGGGATACCACCTTTATTATTCTTTCCCAAGACAATAACATGAGTATCAGACAATAACATGAGAATAACATGACAATAACAATCGGATCTCCGTGGGGGGGGGTGCTTTAAATGTAACAAATATAAGAGCAAACCTAAGAAAACTGAACATGGAATGTAAGAAGCCTATTTGAAGCTGGGAAATTGGCAAACCTCACACGAGAAATGAACAGACTTGAACTAGATGTCCTGGGCGTTGCTGAGACCTGGTGGCCTGGCGTCGGAGAGTGCAATGTGGATAACGAAGTATTTTTCTACTCTGGTAATGAAGATCCAAAACATAGGAAAGGTGTAGGAATCGTTATAACTAAAGAACTATTGAAATCTGTGGTGGACTTTGTCCCATACTCGGACCGCACGCTTTATTGAAGCTCAGAGCCAAGCCAAACGATCTTAATATAATACAGGTATATGCACCAACTGCGGAATCGCCGGACCATGATGTAGAAAATCTTTATGATGAAGTCAAAGAATTGCTTAAATTGACTAAAAAACACGACGTCAACATAATTATGGGTGACTTCAATGCCAAAATTGGTAAGGGTAGAGTTGAGGAGTTGGTCGGACCATATGGTCTTGGAGAAAGGAACGAGAGAGGCGATCGACTTTTGCAATTCTGCCCAGACGAAAGCATGAGAATAATAAATACATGGTTTCAACTACACCCTAGCCGACTTTATACCTGGAAGTCCCCAGCGGACCGACTACACAATTTAGTGCGAAACCAAATAGATTTCATCCTAATTAACCAGAGATTCAGCTCGACCATCAAGAGGGCCGTCACATATCCTGGGGCGGATGTACCTTCTGACCATGTGCTGTTGATGGCCGTCTTGAAAATTTCCTTGTCAAGGCAAAGAAAGTCAACCACACAGCGACGGGTGGCGTTGGAAAAATTGAGGGACCCAATAATAAAATCTGAGATGTGTAATGAGATAAACACACAAATTCAAACAATAAGATCGAATATTGGAGATGAGCCGACGCAATCTTGGACAAAGATAATGGACATTGCAACAAACTCAATGCAAAACAGATTAGGATATAGGACAAAGAACAAAAAGCAAAAATGGATGACGGATGAGATTTTGTTGTTAATGGACGAACGTCGAAAACACAAGAACAAGGCGGACAGCAGCAGGTACAAAGAAATTCAAAGACTAATAAGATCAAAGATTAGAATAGCAAAAAACGAATGGCTTAAACGTGAATTCTCAGAAATAGAACAGCTGCAAAATCAACACGACGATTTTAATCTGCACAAAAAGCTAAAGGAGACTGCTGGCATATATAAAAAAATGAGATCAACTATAACAGTAAATATTAGCAACCAGATAGTCCTCGACAACAAAGAAAAGAACAATGTCTGGGAAAGGTATATTGAAGAACTTTTTGACGACGACAGACCCCCAGCTGGCACCTATAACTCTCTAACCAATAACTCTCTGACCGGCCCATCGATCACTAAGGGCGAGATTAAAAACGCTATACGTAATTAAAAAAATAACAAAGCGGCTGGCCCAGATGAAATTCCGTCAGAAATACTTAAACTCCTAGATGAAAGAGGCATCACAGCACTACATAAAGTATTTAACACCATATATGAGACAGGTCACTACCCCAAACAGTGGTTGTGCTCTACCTTTATCCCCCTGCCTAAGAAGACCAATGCAAGAAAATGTGGAGATCATAGACTTATTAGCCTGATGAGCCACACTTTAAAAATATTCCTCAAAATCATACACCAGAGAATTTACAAGAAATGTGAAAGAGACATAGGCGACTCGCAGTTTGGATTTAGACAGGGTTTAGGTACACGAGAAGCGATAGTTGCAACACAAGTGCTTGTCCAAAACTGCTATGATCAGAGAAAGGATGTGTGTCTATGTTTCATAGACTATGAAAAGGCATTTGATCGCGTACAACACCACAAATTAATGCAGCTCCTCAATAGGATTGATATAGACCAAAAGGACATTAGATGCATTGAAAACCTATATTGGAACCAAACAGCGCAAATCAAATTAGGCAATAATATGTCCAAAGCCATACAGATTAGAAGGGGGGTACGACAGGGATGTGTGCTGTCTTAAATAAAAAAAATAGAGAAGAAGCTAGAAGCCTTTGAATTGTGGCTTTATAGACAGATCTTGGGATTTTCTTGGATCCAGTGAATGACCAACATAGCAGAAATGAGAAGAATGAACACATCACCTAACTTGATCAAGATAGTGAAATGCCGAAAGTTTAAATGTCTGACCAAGAAATACTTTAAGAAAAAATAAACAACAAAACAGTTTCTGGAAGAAGACGAATATCCTGGTTTGACAACCTTAGATGCTTGTTCAACATGTCTTTAGCTAAACTGATCCGGGTTGTAATCATGATCGCCAACATCCGAACCGGATAGGCACTGAGAGAAGAAGTAGAAAAGATATTCTAAACAAAATTATATATACTAGTCACAATGTATAGATTAGAACGACAAGATATACTTATGCTTACAATTAGTAAGGTGTTGTTGATGACCGGAAGATCGGAAGTATCTTCATAAAAATAGACAGAACATTATTTTGATAAAGAGCGTGGCATTAGTGGACTCAGATTCCAAAATCAGTTAGTAAAAGTTTATATCTATTAGCTACGAGTTGGTAGCTACATGTGTCCAGAAGCCACATAAGCAGCAGAAACACTGTTTCACTTAAATGAACAATCAAAGACCGGCGAACTTCAGAAGATCGAAAGAAGAATTAGAAGAACGTACATGTGTTTCTCAACGACTGTGTTTCTCATAATATTCTATTAGACAAACTAAACAGTTATGGGATCAGGGAAAAAGCGGGCCGTTGGATACAATCCTACCTGGAAAACCGGAAACAATATGTTTCAGTAAATATTGGAAATAGAACTGGACAATTACAGACAATATGTACACATACAGGGGTACCACAAGGAAGCGTATTGTCACCAACATTATTTTAACTAAACACGGCAGACTTAATTAACTACAAAAGAGGACGATATTGCACTTTATATGCGGATGACCAAGCTTCATTGTGACTGGGAAAAACAAAAGCAACAATGTTGAGGAAGCAAACAGATTCTTAGATTCAGTTAATACATGGTTCTCAGTAAATCAACTCCATTTTAATAAGAACAAAACGGAATATATAATTTTCCAGTCGACAAGAAGTGTCTACGACGAAAATATTAACATTGTTAATAAAAATCACAAATTGAAAAGGGCTAAAGATATAAAATTCCTAGG
Source organism: Phosphuga atrata (assembly GCA_944588485.1). Taxonomy (NCBI): domain Eukaryota; kingdom Metazoa; phylum Arthropoda; class Insecta; order Coleoptera; family Silphidae; genus Phosphuga; species Phosphuga atrata. Next base: position 5,331,920 of record OX155900.1, read on the forward strand.
TATACATTTAGAGGTACATCTAATATGGACAACCCATATACAAATCATCAACTCTATACTGCACAAGAAGGCATTTTTAATCAAACATATACATAAACTGTTAAACAAGGAAGATATTCGCAGTTGGTATTTTGCTGAAGTACAAAGCGTATTAACATATGGAATAATTTTATGGGGTGCTTCTTCGCAAATAGAAGTAATACCGGTAGCACAAAAGAGAATTATCAGGAACCTATTAGGTTTAAAAATTACAGATTCCTGCAAAAAACACTTCCAGAACCTATGAATTTTAACAGTAGTTTTTTTGTATGTTCTAGAAACGACTGCCTATATACATAAGGTTAAACAAAATTTCCAGAAAAATAAGGACAAACATAATTATAATACGACAGGAAAAGATCTTTTATACCCCTCAAAAACAAATCTAACCATGCGCAGCAAAGGATTGGAAAACCAAGGAGTGAAGCTATATAACAACCTATCTGATAGCCTGCGCGATGAAAAATCATATAGGAAATTCAAATCAAAAGTGAAAGAATTTCTATTACTACAAACTCCCTTCTATAATATAAATGATTTGTTTAAATATAAATTTCAAAACTATTAGCTTTAAGTATTTATTTTAACTTAACCTATAGATATTGTTGTATCTCAAAAGGTAATAAATTAAATTAAATTATGATTAAACATCAATAAAAAATACCAGAAAGACGGACAGTGGCGGATAGTGCCCAACAAAGTCGTGTACAAAGAGCTAGAACCCATTACTGACACTATGCGGAAAAGAAGTTTCTTTGGGCACATACTGAGAATGCCAGATTCGAGACATCTGAAACAACTGGTACAAAACAATCTCAAGTCCAAAGATACCACAACAGGGTGCAGATGGATCAGAGAAATAAGAGAGGATCTGAAAGAAATTGGGCGTACACCAGAAGATATCACAGACAAGATAAAGGTAAACCAAAAAATCAAGGGCACAAAACTGCGCTTCCCACTCACAAAGAAAAAAATCACAATACGGGTATTTTCAATTGTAGAGCGGGCACGAAGATCAGAACGTATGTAAAAGTACTGTGAGGACCGCAAGGCTCGAATAATCCCCTCAAATAGACTTAGTCAATGGAGTCACTAAAGTGATCATATGTGGTAATAAAAGAAGAAGAAGCTACAAGTTTATGAAAAAAGAACTAATACGAATTGAGCTTTTAATTTATACCGGGTTTTTCACTAAGGACATAACAATTTTGTATTTAAATAAAACGCAGAATAACCGTGATATCGGGCTGAAATTTATTCCAGGTTCAGTACAGATGTTACAATTATGAACGACGTCGAATTCCAAAGCTCGACGTCGTTCATATTACCACCACGAGCATGACGGCAGCGATCGATTCTTTGTATTCAATTTTCAATCACTTTCTCACATACATCAGCGGTAATGTTGCTAATTTCGCGTTCGATATTGTTCCTGAGCTTATCTAACGTTAACGAATTGTTGGCATAAAGCTTCAACTTAAGGTAACCCCATAAGAAACAAATTAAAGGCGTAAAATACCAAATTTTCCTTCCAATAATTCAATTATTTGAGCAGCAGTGTGATTTGTGGCATCATCTTGTTGGAACCACATATCGCTGATGGCACGAATATCTTCCAACGTGGCACGATAGCGAACTCCTTTTACCATAACACTGCGATTATATTCATCGGCGAAAAAATACGGCCCTATTACATCTGAAATGAAAATCACACCACACGGTTACCTTTTGAAGATGTGAAGTAGTCTCATGAAGCACCTGTGGGTTTGTTGCTGTCCAATAACGCGTATATCTCCCTTATTGACAAAGCCATTCAGCCAAATGGAGCTAGATTGTAGATTGTAGATATGGTGGTGACGACTTGTACTGCGACCTTTATAGATCTATTGTACCCCACCCTCCTCCTCCAAGTGTTGGTGTACATACCCATTTAGAGCGCCTCCTCTAATCCTGATTCCTTTAGCAATTTCAGGATCTGGGTGGGATTCAAGGCCTGCAGCTCCTCTGTGTTCAAGCAGTGAGCCCCAAGGTACATCTGTCTCTTGCGGAGTAATGCTCCGCAGTCTTTGAACAGATGTATGGGGGTTTCCTCTGCTGAGCCACAGAATCTGCATCCATCATCCTCCTCTAGGCCTAGGGCCTTGAGATGTTTCCTAAGTCTGCAGTGTCCCGTCAGGGCTCCTGTCAGAATTCTGAGCTTGTTCCTGCTTAGTTTCAGGCAAGCTGCCGTTCTCTTCTGGTTAAAAGATCCCAGCATCACTTTGGATTGCCTTAGCCCTGGAAGTTCTTTCCAGGTTTTCATCCATTTTCCTCTTATTTCTTCATCTAAACTTTTGCGGATGGTGTTCACGCTCATACCGCAAAAGGGTTCCGGACCTATAAAGGGGCTACTGGATCCCCTGTTTGCTAGGTGATCGGCTTCTTCGTTTCCGTCTAGAAACGATCTATTATCCCTGCCAAGCTTGTTCAGCTTCCCCACACAGTCCCATACCAGTTTTGATCTGATGGTGTATGAGCTAATGGCCTTGATGGCTGCTTGGCTATCTGACAGGATAGCAATTCTTTTTTGCGGTAATTCCTGTCGAGGTTAAACTGTGCACATCTTTCGATTGCGTGTACCTCTGCTTGGAAGATACTTGGGGATGTTCCCATAGATTCGAAGTATCTGGTACGAGGTCCAAACACTCCTGCACCAGTGCCTTCCTTTGTCTTCGAACCATCTGTATACCACTTGATGGCATTTTGCTCTATGTGGTATGCTGAGGATTCGTCGCTCCAATCGGCTTTACTACTACACATTGCTGTGTAGTTTTTCACGAAGTGGTATTTGCATACCATTTCGTCTTTTGGTACTTCCAGCCAGGGGATCTTGGCAGCGAGGCTGTTTCGGTCTCTGCTCCCAATTATTTTACCTCTGCCCATTCCTTCCTTGCTGAATCTTACGATCGCCGATCTGGCGGCGCTCTCCACCACAAGGTGCAGCGGAGTCAGATCCAGCAGCAGCTCCAATGCTGCTGTCGGACATGACCCCATCGCCCCCGTGATGCAGACACACGCCAGTCTTTGAATCTTCTCAAGCTGTTTCCTCATAGAGGCCAGCTTGATTCTACTTCCCCACGCAACTGCCCCATAAGTGATTGCAGGTCTCACTATCATGGTGTACATCCATCACAGGATAGTGGGGTTACAACCCCACGTTTTTCCTGCCAGATTTCTGCACACCATTAGGGCGCGTTTGGCTTTACCTACCACTGCCTCAGGGTGTCTATTCCATAGGAGTTTGCTATCTAGTGTGATACCCAGATACCTTATCTCCTGTTGGTATTCTACTGCCTTCCCATCTATGAGTATGGGATGTAGGCAGTTTAGTTTTCTCCTTCTAGTAAATGGTATCACCGTGGTTTTGCTCGGGTTGAGTAAAAATGGAAAAATCGGGTTGAGTAAAAATGGAGCTAAAACGCTAAAAATAATTTTTCGATGAAATTCAGGATTTTCTCCAAACTTTGCAGAACAAAATCGGATAAGTTTTGACGTTTTAAATGATCCAGAGGTTTCAGTTCAAGGGTTTAATTTGTTCTTGTAAGGGTGTAGCTGGAGATCTTTATGCAATATTCGCCAAAATGTGGACTGAGAAACACCCAATCCGTGTGAACGGCGTGGAATCGACTTGTTTAGTTCATTTCGAACTGAAGCTCTTATGGCTGCAATAATTTCAGTACTTCGACTGGTGCCTTGTCTCACTGGCACAGGAACGTTCAATAGTGAATATGTTGATTTAAAGTTATACAGAATCGCACGCAGAGATTGTCTGGTGGGACGATTATTGCGACCTAAAATTGGGGTAGGCCGTAGGGTTTGGGAATACCCGGTCTTTTTAGACTCGGCGAGTGCGAGTCGAGTCCAAGTCCGATTTTCGGGACCGTGTCTGGGTCTAATCTGTCTCGCAATTTAAACAACAACACGAAAGGATTTTTCATGTTCACGCATATGGTAAAGCAAGCGATACTGTACGAACTTGCCGATTAAGTTAAGTGGGACTTAGATAAACAAGGGATTTAGAGAATGTTATGGTAAATAGGTAAATAAAACAAAACTCCACTAAGAAGCTAAGAGCGGAAGGCAAATGGATGTATTCCCTTCTAAATTGTCTAAAGTTAATTCAACTTGTCCGTATTCTTCGACATCATAGACGCTCTCGTCAGAATAATTTTCATCTTGATCGTCATCCTCATCGTCATCTTCATCTTGCAGGCCGGTAATATTTTTCTTTTTATATACCACATCAGCGGTATACTAAACAATGCCAAATATTCAAGACCCGAGACTCGTCGAGTCTTAGATCGGGTATTTACCCTTGGACTCTTTGAGTCCGGGACCGGGTAATCGGACCCGAAAAAACCCTAGGTAGGCGCTCTTAGTTGCGACTACCAACTCATAATTTCGGTTGCAAGTTTTAACGATTTAACCCTTAAGAGCTAGTCATGGGTCGTTATCGACCCAAGCGAAATTTTAAAGTGCTGTAACTTTTGAAAACGGGTCCGGAGCATGCTATACCCCCTCCCTAAAAAAAGTCCCCCGAGGACCTACCTACGAGGCGACAGTGCGCTAGTTTCCCTCAGGCCATCGTAGTGAGCACATGAACTTCGCCGCGGACGAAAACGACCCATGACTAGACTTTACGTTGCTCAAAAGTACAGGTAAGTTTTTTAAACTTTTTTTTTATGCGTTCAATAAATATCATCTTAAAATCGGAAAAAAAAGTTAAAAAAATTTTTTTTAATTTTTTAAAAAAATTAAAAAAATTAAATTTTTTTTTTCTGTAGTTTCACTAAAAATGTCATCACGATCGGCGGAAGAAGTTTTGAGTATTCTTCGGCCTCGAGATAACATAATATATTTTGGATCAGACGACTCCGAGGAGGAATCTGATCTGTTGGAAGACCATGACAGCGATGAAACGGAGTACGAGGTCTCAGATTTAGACGACCGCGATGATGACGACGTCAGTGAACCAGAACAAGAACCAGAACCAGAACCAGAACAAGAAGAAGAGATACCGACAGGTACTCGACGTAGGAAGTATGTGTACGGGAAGGATAAATATAAGTGGTGCGTAAATGCTCCCGAAAGTCGCGGTCGGAGAAGCAGTATTACAGTTATTTTACCTCGTGCTAAAAACGCGGCTGCTTCGGCGAGTACTCCGTTACAATATTGGAGCACCTTATTCACCGACGATGTTTTGGACGTAATCGTGTTACATACGAACGAAGAAATCGCACGGTTCATGCGTAACGTTGATGACGCTGACTGGGCAGCTGACAGGGTATATCAATCGACGTGTGTTACTGAAATAAAAGCGTTCCTCGGCATATTGTATCTTTTCGGCGCGTGTAAAAGCAACCGACTGAACCTGAGAGAATTGTGGGGTGAACAATTTGGCGTCCCGTTATGTAAAGCCGCGATGGGACGAACTCGGTTCCAGTTTCTGAGCTGCAGAATACGATTCGATGATAAGACAACTCGAGCAGAAAGACGCGTTACAGACGTATTAGCGCCGGTCCGCGAAATTTAGGACACGTTTATAAAAAATTGTGAATTAAATTATTCTCCTAGCGGGTTCTTGAATTTTCGGCGAGAGTTTATATAAAATCAAAACCTGCGCGTTACGGTATAAAAATTGTATCGATGAACGATGCAAAAACATCATATATGTTGTCAGCGATACCGTACACCGGAAAAGTCCCCTCGGAACGAAACGAAAGTGTACCATCGTACTATGTTCGCATTCTAAGCCAACCTATTCATGGTACTAACCGAACGATCACTTGTGACAATTGGTTCACTTCTATTGAAATTTTCAATACAATGAAAAAAGATCACGGGATCACCATGGTCGGAACGATTCGCAAAAATAAGCGGCAGATTCCGGAATCATTCCGTCAAAATGCGACGATGGGCACGGTCCGATACGGCTACGACGGGAGCAATATTTTATTGTCTTTTTGCCCAAAAAAAAATAAGGTCGTATTGCTGTTGTCATCGAAACACAAAACAGGGAAAAAGTCCGCAGATACTGATAAACCTGAGATCATTGAGTTTTATAACTCAACGAAGTGCGGCACTGATGTGTTTGATCAGCTATGCGGCGATTACTCATGCGCTCGAAGGACTCGTAGATGGACTATGCGTTTCTTTCTCGGTATGATGGATCAGGCCACTGTGAATGCCTCCATTTTGTACAATTTAGCTTCTACCAATGAGCCGCGTTCTCGAGCCGATTTCTTGAAAGAGTTTGCATTCGATCTGATAGCGCCACAGCTCCGTAAACGCCTTGAATACCCACAAATTCATACATCTACTAAGCAATCCATTCAAAGACTGCTAGGAGTCGAAGAAAATATAACCGCGAATGTTGGGCTCCAAAAAATGAACAAGAGAAAACGATGTTTTTATTGTAAAACAGAAAAAGACCGCAAAACCAACATTTGTTGCGCGAAATGCGGTAAACCCACTTGCGACGAACACCGTATTTCTTGCTGTATACCTTGCCACCATGCTTAAATAAAATATTGACCTAACACACACTAAAACATTGTTACGTTATTAGTTTATATCCACTTTACAACAAATTTATTCATTAAAATCATTTTTACACGCGATTTTAGTCATTTTTACACGCAATTTTAGTACCCAAATTTTTGCTATTTTCAGGTTCAAAAATTAAGCATTTTTTTTCAATAAAATTTTTTGGACTATTTTTTTTATGAAAGGTAGGGTCTTCACCTTCAATTTCTTTTTTTTAGTTGTGTCGATATCTTTATTTGGCTTTAAGTTATGATTTTTTAAGTAAACAAATGATTTTTCGTGAGAAACCTCCAGATTTTCAATAACAAAAGTATAACAAATTGTTTTTTTCAAAATATTCCTATTGGGGCTTTAAGTTGAAGGTTGAAAGAAGCTCCATGAATTTTTTCAGATTTTTTAAAGCGTTTTTACTGATCCAAATAACGCAAAGACGAAAACGACCCATGACTGGTTTCAGAAGGTGCCGAAAATATGACTAGCTCTTAAGGGTTAAAAACGTTGCTCGTTCGTAAACCTCACCATGATAAAAATGTAAGCTTTAACTGACGTTTTGACTTTGACAGATCGTAAAAAAACTGGTAGGTTATGTTCCGAATTATAAAACAAAATTGTTATGTCCCTATTGAAAAACCCTTTACTTAGTTGATGGATTAATGTAACAAACTTAGTTATGTATTGTTTTTAGATTGATTTTCCTTGAATATGAACATGTAATTATGAAATTTATTCCAAATTTGAATAGTAGCATTAAAATAAGCAATATAGTTTTAATCTTTAGTTAAATTTAAATATTGTAACATTAACTTCCCCTGGAATACCACAAGTCGGTTTACGATGTTACCTTTCAGAAACATAATAGCTATGTCATCAATTCCTGGTTAAAATTTGACATAATGTTTTGAGTATAGTAAAATCAAAGTGATTCTGTTTTTGATACATACGATACTTCGAATAATATGAAACATTTTATGACTTTAATAAAAACGTCCCATAAATTTACAACAAAAAACAAATCAGATATAGGGGTAATAACAGAATTTATAACAAAAGAATTGTAGCTATGAAAAGTTACCTTTAATAAGTTAATAAAATTCCTAGAACGTACGTACAATAAGAATGAGTCACGTCATAATAAAACTTTGCTTTCATAGCGTTTTATAATTGCAAGTTTAATTATTTTGTGTACTATAAATAACTTTACGCTAAAAACTTTTTCCCTTTTCAATAGCTCAAACCGCCTAGTTTTCGAACTTTAAGCTTCATTAATTACATTCGTTTTTTCTTTGCTCTAATCTTTATTTTAATTCGATCGTTCCTTTCTGCCCCGCTTCCAATCAAACTCCTCACAATAACTATCATTAAATATCCGCAACTTACTTTGTGGAACAATTTCCCCGTTGTCCGTTGTCCAGTAGTTGATGGACTTCGGAAAAGCTTCTGAATGGCAATCTAATGTAATCTGTTGACCCTCATAAGCTCCCACCATCTGATTTTGGATCCATATCATAGGTGGAACTGCAATTAAAACATTTCTCATACATAAATATGTAGTTACAATTATAAATTATATGGTAAATTGTTGTTTGTCCGAATTTAAAAATTTATTCTGTGTCCGAAAAATGTTGATATTTGTTTATTAATATAACAACATTGTGATAATGATCATTGATAGACTTCATATAATGATTATTGTGATGACTCCACATGATGACTCCATAAATCTGCCGAAACATTCATTTTTGTTCTTTTGACTAAATTTGAAATTATTTTAAAATAATTTACAGTTAGTTTGACCAATATAATTCTTTAACGTGAGTTCACAAATTTTTATAAATTTATTCCCGCTGCATACTGGGACGGATTACGAATTTACAGCGACAAAAATAAATAATAAACATAAAAAAACCCAGTTCATTTCAATTTTGATGATTTTCACATTTTGATGATTCTAATATAAAATTAGTCTATATTAAAAGTACACAATTAATTAAAAATGCAAATTTAAGTGGAATTTTTTTTTATATGACAAAAGTGCATCATTTTTTTACAAATTCACAACCGAACTTCGTCAAAATCATCGTTATCGTATCACCAAAATTGTTCATCACACATTAACGAAGAAAACTTATAAAAACTCTCATCTCTTAATATAAAAAATAGTTCATTTCTATTCAAAGTTCGCTCTTGCAAATGGTGGTCATCACGACTATCTGGAAAAAAAGGTGCAATTCTCAGTAAGGTGGAACCGTGTGGACGAAATTTTTCCTTTTCTAAAATTGTCAATGTTTGTTTTATTTTGCAAAATATTTAATTTAACGGAACTATGCGGAATTTAAAAAAAAATCAATTTATTGCAGTTTATTAAAAAAGAATTTTAATTTACGATAGTCGTTAGCAAAACTTTTTTTTAACCGTATTGATTAAAACTTTCTACAAATTTGATATTATTACATGTAAATACATACTTGAAGCTATATTCTCCATATTTAAAAAGTTCACAATTTTTTAATACAAAGATAAAACAGATGTTCGGCATACAAAAACTACTCGACAAGACCAACAAGTTAATGTATAAATTGTTCGTAAAAATTCAATAATTCGTTGAGAAATTTCAAGCTGAAATTTTGCGATTCTCGATTTGCTAAGTCGATATCTCAGAAACGGTTGCAGATAATCATAAACGGATTGCAGCATCGTCTTCAGACGGTCATTTTCCCATTGACACACTAAGATTATCCGCGCAAAATTTATTACTTTCGAGATCTCTACTCGATCGCCGAAATTTCGTAAAAATGTCTTCAATTCTTGCAGGCGATAGTGAACGGAATGAGCTAGCGAAATATAAATTGCATATCTGTAATCAGCAGCAGAAATGCTTTCAGAAACATTATTAAATTTTGCTGTAACTAAAAAAATAACGATTTTGTCAAAATCGATTATCTCGTATTTTCTCATGATAAAGTTTCAGATGACTGTGACAGTTTAAAAAACGATTTTTGCTTTTCTTTGTAACAGTTTTGATTTCTAAAAACTTTTGGAACTTTTGACCCAGTTCCTCTGCGGTTTCAACCAGGTCAATTCCAGTTGCGCTTTTATCTTTTGCTGGATCTAAACCGTCAAAATTTGTAACTGTGTCAAAAATGTTAACTGTTTTGTAACTGTGTCAAATTTGTTGCTGTGGTCTCGGAATTTTAGAGCAAGCTTAACGCCCGTTCCAAAATTCTAAATTAATTCCGTGACTACAATGATGAGATCGCTCATCAAGTGGTAGGTATCATAGCGAGATCAGGACTTTTCCGTCGAGAAATTCTGCCTGTTCCTTGCTGAAACGCTCTCTGAGTTTAAATGTTTTGGATTCCAACCTAGCGGTAGCCAAAACCTTCGTTGTGTTTGATTTCGAGGTTTTTGTAGACTCAAAGACATACTTTGGCCTTCCAAAACTTTTTTGATCTGCAAAATTTTAGAAGCTTAAATTGTTTCTGAGGAAGGAATCTGGGTAGATATAGTTTAAGGAAGGAATTGAAGCGGAGCTGCAGAAATTCGCGTGGAATTCTGTAAAGAAAGGTTTTTTGGGAAATGTTTTTAATCGATGCCTATGAGTTCCAAATTTGTGTTTTTGGGCATTTCTGAAGTTTTTTTGTGGATTTAAAGTCCCGATTTGAAATTTTGGTTTTGGAACCAGTTTGTGAAGTAGTTTTGTCCAAATTTTGGACACAAATGCAAAAGTTTATTAGAAGAAATGAACTGTGACAAAGAAATTTTGAGCGAAATCGTGATGGGCTTGTCCAAAAGTCGCATGTTTTTTAATAGCTTAAACCTTATAGGCTTAAATCTAGGTCCATGGGATTCTTCAAGGTTCCAATTCAGGACGAGATGAAGAAATTTTGGACAACCCTAGGTAAATTTGCATTATATACCTGTGAATAATAACTTATAGACTTTAACATAGGGTTATGTGATTCTTCAAGGTTCTAATTCAGGACGAGATGAAGAAATTTTTGCACAAATTTGCTTTATTTAAATATGAATAGGATGATGCAAGAAATGCTGTAGAATATTCCAAAATTTGAGGTTGCGATTTTCTTTGGTTTTGGCTAAATTTGCATGGATTGTGGTGTGACGGCAAAGATTTTGGTTGCTAAGTGTAAAGGCAGCAGAACGTCGTAAATGTCTTCACATTTGTACAAATTTTGCCAGAAATTTTGTAAGAACAAACGAAATTTTCTGAACTTTGATATCGTCAGTTCAAGTGACTAGTGATACGGATATGATGTCTAGTTTGGTTGATCTCGGCGATTTATCAAAATTGCTTCGAAATGTCTGGGGAGGGATTTGTAGAATCCCAAAAGGAGGAATTAGATTTTGTAAACAAAATTATATTCAATGATTTGATGAAAATCTTCAAATTCCTTCGAAAAATATTTTAATATTAATATTTCAATTTTCTCGAGAACTGTATAAAGCAGCGAAACCATTGGCACACAGAAACTACAGGACAAGACGAACAATGCTATGCGTAAATTGTTCGCAAACATACAATAATTCGTCGATAAAGTTCAAACTAAAATTTACCCGATTTTCGATTTTCTAAGTAGATGTCTCGGAAACGGTTGCAGATAATCCGAAACGGATTGCGGCAACGTTTTCAGGTCATTTTCCTGTTCATCCTCAAAAAGTAGCGATTTTGACAAAATCGATTTTCTCGCATTTCGACGTTTTCGCGGTCTAGACTCCCCGTGTTGATAATATTTCTCAACTGAAAACCTCTTAGGGAATATTTCACACGTATTTCGACTAATTTTGGGACGCAGAATCGATTGGTGAATACTAGAAGTATCTGTAGTGAGCCGTTCAAAAGTTATGACAGCGTCAAATCAGTCGGAAATGCGAGATGGTGTAATGCGAAAAAATATATATAAAACTTGTTTACTTGTAACTGTATAGCGAAATAAACTGGAAAACCGTTTTCAGCACTTCGATTTCTCTCGGGTAACCAAAAAAAATCACGAAAAAATTTTCCAAAAAAATTTTCAACAAAAATTTTCCATCATTTCGTTCGAAAAGTATGTGTTTTTTAGGTTTTTTTCGATTTTCTCGAGAACGGTAAAAAGCAGCAAAACCACACTTTTGGCACACTAAAACTACACGACAATGCGAACAAGGCTATGTGTAAATTGTCTGCAAAGATACAATAAGTCGTAGATAAATTTCAAACTAAAATTTACTCGATTCTCGAATTTCTAAGTAGATGTCTCGGAAACGGTAACAGATAATCAAAAACGGATTGCGGCATCGTTTTCAGAAGGTCGTTTTCCTATAGATACACTAAGATTGTCCGCTGGAAACTCACGACTTTCCGAGATCTCTATTCGAGCGCCGAAATTTCTTAAAAATTTCTTCAATTCTTGCAGGCGATAGTAAACGGAATGAGCTGGCGAAATATAATTTGCATATCTATAATCAGCAGCAGAAATCCCTTCAGAAACGTTTTTTAATTTTGGTGTAACTCAAAAAATAACGATTTTGACAAAATCGATTTTCTCGCATTTCGTCGTTTCCGCGGTCTTGACTCCCCGTGTTGATAATATTTCTTAACTGAAAGCTTCTTTGGAAATATTATATACGTATCCCGACTAATTTTGGGTCGCAGAATCGATTGGTGAAGATTAGAAGTCTCTGCAATGAGCCGTTCAAAAGTTATGACAGCGTCAAATCAGTCGGAAACGCGAGATGGTGTAATGCGATAAAAATTATAAAACTTGTTTATTTGTAACTGTAGAGCGAAATAAACTGGAAAACCGTTTTCAGCACTTCGATTTCTTTCGGGCAACCGAAAAAAAAATGACGACAAAATTTTCCAAAAAAAATCAACAAAAATTTCGTCCGAAAAATATGTGGTTTTTCGTTTTTTTCGATTTTTACCAGAATGGTAGAAAGCAGCGAAACCATTTTCGGCACACAGAAACTACACGATAAGACGAATAAGTTGATTAAAATAACGATTTTGACATAATCGATTTTCTCGCATTGGGTAGGTTCCGCGGTCTACACTCCCCGTGTTGATAGTATTTCTTAACTGAAGGCCTCTAAAGGGAATATTTTACACGTTTTCCGACTAATTTTGGTACGTTGAATCGATTAGTGAAGACTAGAAGTCTCTGTGGTGAGCCGTTCAAAAGTTATCACAGCGTGAAATCAGTCGGAAATGCGAGATGGTGTACAGCGAAAAAATATATAAAACTTGTTTATTTGTAACTTTAGAGCGAAATAAACTGGAAAACTGGTTTCAGCACTTCGATTTCCTTCGGGTAACCAAAAAAAATCTGGTTGCAAATGTACTAATTGCATTTTCCTAGCCGCTTCCGTTCGCGAGATAGGACATAATTCGCAAAATTTCTTGCAATTAAATATTGTATATTTTATTAATAGTCAATTTTCAAAATTTCGAAAAATTTATTTTGGAAAAGCAACGATTTTTATTGTACGATTTTAACAACAAAATCTTCTTTAGGAGTTTCTCCTGTAACTTCCAAATTTATTTCAATCAAAATGTAAAAAGTGAGGAAAATATTTAGAAAAATGTACATTGAATTGAAAAATTCACTTTGTTTTTTACCACACTTATAATATGTAAAAATGTTATATAACTTATTATTCACAGTTACATAAAGTTCTACACATATCACGACTCGAGTTTCGACTGTTAAAACTTGAAAATGACCTTTAACAGTCGAAATTTGAGTCGTGATATGTGTAGAAATTTATATAACTGTGAATAATAAGTTATATAACATTTTTACATATTATAAGGGTGGTACAAGCATAGCGAATTTTTCAATTTAATTAAAGTTGTTTTAGTAAATGCAGCTGCTTTATAATTTTACATATTCTAAGAAAATCATGTTTAAACTACGTAAAAATCTCGAGGGTTTGTAGAGTACAATTATGACAAAAAATCATGAAAAGATTTCCATAGACTGCGATAACGCAGAGACGCGTGTAATGGAAACATTATTGAACAAAAACACTAATATTATCCCTTATACACTTAAAATAATGCAGGGATTATTTCTGAAATAATAAGCATTTTTGTTATAGAATATAATTTCTAGGAACTAGCCTAAAGGATTATGGTAAAGAGTCGAATGCAAAAATGATTTTGATACTGGAATATGGAGAAACACTTTAAAAAGATTTTTACTTTTGCGAATTAATATTGGATAAACGTTTCAAAGGTAATGATATTAATTCAAATAGACCTTTCAATAGTTGAAATTTTTGTGTGCGCAAGTGTCAATTTCCGCCATGTTATACGTCAAAACGTGCTCGAACTTTTTCACGTATAACTAAATATGTGCCCGAAACTTTCATATTCCCGCCATTCAACTTGGCGGATGCGCATGCGCTTAACCAACTGTAAAGGTCTATTATATCAAGGTTTAAAATTATTTAAGTTGCTCCTATCCAAAAAAAGATTTTATTTTCAAATTGTTCTAGCTATTTAGCATTATTTTTTTTAAACATTTGTAATTAATTGGGCGTTTAATTCGCCGTTCAGAGAAATACACAACATGGTGTTGAGGGTGAGTTAAATGAGACTGACACTGTTAACAGGATTACGCATTAAATGTGATTCGTAAAGTTCGGTAGCGCCCTGCGTTTATTATTCCTCTAAAATGTTTCACAAATTATTCTACTTTCCGTTTATTAAAAAAAAATCCTATCCGTTTATGTTTTAATTTCAGCTGCTAAATTTGCATTTTTCATTTCCTGACTGAATGAAAGTAAATATGATGTGAAAATTGGCTAAATATTATCTGTACAACACAGAAACGAATCCGAATTTGCAACATAAATCACTGATTACATCAGATTTAATGAAGACTTAACTTACACATAGACAACATTCATTGTTTCATGTGTACCTATACACAATCTGGATGCAATTGGATTCATTTTATTTTCTTGTTTGCTTTCAATTTTTCAAAAAAGTAAACAACTTGCATACACAGCATACGTATTCTTATTTTAACAATCTTTTTGTAAAATTGTCGGTAAAAAGATATGCCAGTACTCACCTAGGTCTGTCACATCAATACTGTTTACTATAACTTTTTTCTATTTTTCATCTACAATAGAGAAGTTAGTTAGAAGTTAGTTAATGATTTTTGCGGAAACGACTAGAAAATAAAATTATTGTATAATTTAAATAAATAATAAAATTGCCCTCAATATTCACTTTTTTCACAAAAACTAGCCAGATCAGATTCTTGTAAATGAAGAATGTGCCGATCCGTTTGAAGAAAGTGAGGTGAAATACATCAGAAGGTGCAACGTTTTCATCACAGCTACCATCTCTTTCAGTTTCAGACTCATTTCCAATCTTATAGTTATTAAAATATTCAGCAACAACCAGCATTGTTCCAAAAAAGGCATCAACAAAACTCGCAAATCTTGCTTCGGTTTTGCTAAAAAATCACAGGCAAGTGGCCACACATTCGATACTTGCTCCAAGAATCATAGAAACTTGTAAATCTGCTTTTCAATCTTCGTCCGATCTTTCTCTATGGTTCTCCGTTAGTTCCAATGACCATAGTATGTATCTGACGATGACTAGCCCGCTGAGGACTTGGGATACTATGAGTACAGTGGCAGTGGTTAGAGTCCTTGCTCCCACAGCTACTTCTTCCATGACGCTGTAAGGGCACGCTGACGCATTCTCCCACGTAAACACACAGCACCACAGCGCGTAAACCATAATTATCAGCAACTATTATTGGCACATAATTCGGCAGTGACGGCAAGTCCAATAAGATTTTCGGACTACATTTGCCAAAATTGCCGTGAGTATCATGAACAGCGTCGAGACGATTAACGGATTCATTCCGAAAATATTCTTTTTCTTGCTACGGCTACCGAAATATGTAATACTACCCCCCGGCTATGACAATAGTTTATCAACTTCTAAAAATAACCGGGGGACCTTGCATTTCTGCGATAATGCCTTAACTATACCATCTTAGAATTATCACATGTTTGTGCAGTTTTGTCGTGCAGTACATCTCGGATTGGCAAAATTTGAAAAGTGTTAAAAATATTTGCTAATATAAATAGCTGGGCAGACTAGTAGATCCTACGCAAGTACCGCAAGGTTAAAATTGATAAAGGAATTTAAATTTTATTTCTGATTTAAAGAATTATTATAATTAATTGATCATTTTTGTAATAAACAAATTGTGTAATTTAGAAAAAAATATAATTCATTTACCTATATTTTTAGAATTGTTAATTAGTATTACCTTATAGCGTTTTTAAATTATGAGAATAAAATTACAAACAGACAAATTTTGTATTTATTTTCTACATATTGGATAATATAATATAGTCTGATTGATATATACCAGCAGCTGCGTTATCACATGAAGCTGCTGGTATAGCTATTAGTATAAGTTATTGAAAAGTTTTACAACTTGTGCCAACTATGTGTAGCACACATAAATATGTTCTCTAAATATTAAGCTGTTTAATACATTCATTTTATATCCTTATAAAGAGAACGTGTGCATGGTAAGAACCCGTATCTTGACAAATAACAATATCAATTATTGTGTACAAGTTACTTTAGCGGAATAGAGTTGCAATTAGTAAACAAACGTAGTATAAGTCAGTGCGAAACAAACACAATTGGATGCTTTAAAAAACCACGCATTCATAATTTTCATATGCTGCGTCTGAACTCGTATTTTGTAGCAATTATTCTTGTCTATTGAAAATTGAACAACGTCTAGCACAATATATTTTAGAATTTAAAATTGTCATGTTCCACAAGAATGCAAATGAAAACAAGAAAATGCAAAGGAAATATCACTTATGAAAAAGGAATAAATTTAGAAAAGAAATATTAAAGTAGTTAATCCGAAAGATATCCGGGATTATGCGTACAATATTTTCTGATATCAATCAATCAATCAATAAATTTATTTCATTAAATATAAGCACATGTGAAAATACAGCAGCTAAATGAAATATGTCTAGAAGAAATAATAATAATATATACAATAGAAAATATAATATAATACACACAAAGATATTCTGAATTAAACATATTGTTTTCTGGGGAGATTTACTGCAGCCCAATACTCATCTATATTATAAGGTTCAATGTTCATAATAAACTGGTATAGTTTGTTTATCACTTGATTTAAATTAATTTGCTTGAACTCAGTTGGTAATTTGTTATATAATTTTATTAGGCTATATGGTATATTCTTCTCCGTTAGTGTAAGCCTATGCAGAGGAAAATCGTACATATCTTTAATATATCTAATATTCCTCTCCGTTGTTTTCTCAAAATTCCTCAGCAGATTTTTGTTTTTTAATAAAAACAGTAAACTTTCGAACACGTATGTACCCGTAGTGGTTATTATGTTGGCTTCTTTAAATCTTCCCCTGCAGGACTCTCTAAATTTAAGGTTTAGAAGTATACGGAGAGCCTGTTTTTGAATTATGAAAATATGTTGGATTTGTAGTCCATTACCCCAAAAAGAGATTCCATAACGAAGGTGGCTATAGAAAATTGAAAAATAGACGAGTCTTAACGTCTTGAAGTCTGCATAGGGTTTTAGTATCCTCATCGCATATACTGCTTTGTTTAGCTTAGTTCTTAGTTGTGCTATGCGTGCCGACCATTCCAATGTATCGTCAATGAAGATACCCAAAAATCTTACAGCTTCTTTACTTTCCAAAATATCTTCACCTATTTTGCATTCTTTTGGATATTATATTGTACTTCGTTTTGTCTTGAATGTTATTCTTTGTCTTTGTTTTATTTACGATTAGTTTATTTGTCACAAACCATTGCTCCAGGGCCTGCATCATAAAATTTGTATTATGGCAGATCTCTTCGACATCCTTACTTATTAACAACAAGCTGGTATCGTCTGCGTACTGAGTTATTTTATGTTTCGTGTTCTTGGTGCTATGAGGTAGGTCGTTTATGTATAACGTAAACAGTAGCGGTCCTATTACGCTTCCCTGTGGTATCCCAATATTAATTATTCTAGTTTTTGATTTTGCATACCCTTGCATGGCTTTTATTCGTGTCAATTGCTCCCGGTTACTAAGGAACGATGCTATCCAGTTTAAAGCCACTCCTCGTATTCCATATTTTTCTAGTTTCTTTAAGAGTATTACATGATCTACTAGATCATAGGCTTTTGTTACATCTAGTAGAATTCCAGTGGGGATTAAATTTTGTTCCATGTTTTCTAAAATGTTTTGGATAAAACAAAAACCTGCCTACTGTACCTGGGTACTCTAAAGTACTGGAGGGCAGAAGGAATGCCTTCGGGTCTTCTGTCCGATGAAGGGAAAACCCCTATCTACAACCTCCACGTGGTAGAGTATGGTAACATCATGATGATGGCAAATGCAGAGGGGGACCGAACCGTTGCCGGGATAAGCAGCAAGCTTATTCTTAGGAAAAAGCTGGGCTCTCTTTGGTCCAGGGGGTTAGAAATAACCCCCGAAGGCGGATGAACCGAACAATACGGTCAACGGCATAGGATGTAGAAGGCAACGGGAAACCACTACATTAAAGATCGTCACAGATATCCCTAGTACAATGTTCAAGAAACCCAAAAGGCCTTAAATAAGCTGAAAAATCACAAAGCGCCGGGTACGGACGAGATACCAGCAGAACTTCTGAAATATGGGGGAGACGCACTACATCGCCAAATCCACCAGCTAATAACGCACATATGGTTAGAAGAAAGGATACCAGCACGATGGAAGGAAAACATAATAGTGCGCATCCACAAAAAAGGGGACAAAACAAAATGCGCGAATTATAGAGGAATCTCACTCCTAAACACGGCATATAAAACCCTCTCAAACATCATTCTTAGTAGACTATGCCCTTATGCTGAAAATGTCCTAGGCGAATATCAAGCCGGGTATAGGGCAAACAGATCAACAATAGATCAACTATTCACGCTGAGACAACTTCTAGAAAAGGGATGGGAGTATAACAAACCCATACACAATCTTTTCATAGACTTTCGACAGGCATATGATAGCGTAGAAAGAAGCCAAGTATGGAATGCCATGGCGGAGTTCTCAATACCAAAGAAACTCATTCGGATGACCAAAGTCTGTATGGAGGGTGGAATATCTAAAGTACGTGTAAATAATAAACTGTCTGGCAGCTTTGAAATCAACAGTGGACTTAAACAGGGTGATGCGTTATCTCCACTACTATTCAACCTTGTTGTATAAATACAATCCTTGTTGTATTAGAGAAAGCCATGAGGTCGGCCGAAATAAAAACAGAATTGCTATCGGGTCAAGGTCCCAAAGTGTTACTCGCATATGCAGATGACATAGATCTCGTTGGAGACTCCATTCTATCCACGAAAGACATTTTCAACAAGGTGGAAGGAGCAACAAGTGAAGTAGGGCTGAAGATTAATGAAGAGAAAACGAAATATATGTGTATAAATAGAACGACACGAAGAGACAGAATAGGACAAAATATGACGATCAACACCTTTAATTTCGAAAGAGTACAACGTTTTAAGTATCTGGGGGGCCGTAATCACAGCGGACAACGATGTTACCGAAGAAATAAAAGACAGAATCCAATCTGCAAACCGCTGTCTATTTGCACTGAATAAGCTCATAAAATCAAAAAATCTCACAAGAAGTTCAAAGATCAAAATCTATAAATCCATCGTCAGACCTGTAATAACATACGGATGCGAAACGTGGACCATGACCAAAGCAAACGAAGAAAAGCTCAGACGCTTTGAACGAAAAATACTTAGAAAAATTTTCGGACCTCACCATGACATCACCACAGACCAGTATAAGATCAGAACCAATATCGAATTAAAAGCACTCTACAACGACACCGATATTGTCCAAGAAATTAAATCACAGCGACTAAGATGGGCAGGCCACGTGCACAGACTGCATAACGAAAGACTTGTAAAACTGGTATGGGAGGAGATTCCCACAGGCAAGAGACCGCTCGGACGTCCCAGAATGCGATGGAGAGATAACATCCAAGCAGATCTCCGGAAAATGAACATTCCATTTGACCCTAGGTTGATGGAAGACCGAACAAATTGGAAAAAAGTTGTACAGTCAGCCAAGACCCACCCAGGGTTGTAGCGCTACGTGATGATGATGATATGCAAATGCATAAAACGCTATTTTTATAGCATTATTGCACATTTTAGTACTTTTCCATTTATAGTGCTTATTTCAGTAGTTAAATGTGTTTTGTATTAGGCGGGAACGGTGGCAGGTCGCAGCCAGTGACGTGCCATGCGGGCACCTCAATAGATTGATTAGTCAATAAATTGATTTCCTCTACAAAGGAAGTGCTTTTAAAAGCACCGTACGTAGCATCGCCCGTACAAAAATATAAAGAGCGACTACCAAACCTAACACTACCTCCAGAACCAATATTAACGCGGTGAGGAACATGGTTGAAAGTTGTATTGTTTTATCGCTTAGAATTTAGAGGCCATAAAAGAAGCAGTTGTTCAATTTGCCATTAGCTAAGCGCATGCGCATTCGCCAAATTTGAGAGGCGGGAATATGAAAGTTTCGGGCACATATTTAATTACACGACAAAAAGTTCGGACACTTTTGACGTATAACATGGCGGAAATTGAATCATGGGCACAAGAAATTTTCAGCTATGAAAAGGTCTATTAATTCAAGCCAGATGGCATTTCAGGCTCCTTTAATCAAACAAAATATTGCTCTAATTGTAACACATTTTAGCAATATTCCCGGCGCAATTGCGACTCTAGAATCTAAAAACCTTCTTCCCTAAAAGCCCTTGGAAAATATTGGAAAAGATGATTGAACAGAGCAACCACCTTCCGAGTTCACTATTCGAAAAGGTCCGTGGCAAATTAAATGCTGTCCTCTATAAAAAAACCAAGTCTTAAAGAAATTAAATGCATTTATAAAAGGCACCCGCCAAACTCTGCCTGAAGAGGTTTTTGCAGAAGTGGTGCCAAATTTCTGTCCAATAACGTCAGTTGCCGTAAAGAGGTCATTTTCAGCCTGCAAATTAATATTAAGTGAAAAACGTCGCAAGTTTGCTCTAGAAAATCTAGAATAGCATATTAAAAGACGAGTTCAGTAAGCGCGATCTTTCAGCACATGTACAAGTTTAGAAAACGACGAGCGTAGCGAGGAGGACGAGGACCTCATCATCATCATCATTACCCAGCCTTTATTTGCCATTGCTGGGCACCGGCCTCTTCTCTGCCATATATCCAACCTCAGCACTAATGCCCGGCATACACGTTACGGTCTACCGTACAGGTTACATGCGCAGGTTTGCCTGCGCAGGTCAACCGTACACAAGAAACTGCACAGGTCTATTCCCACACACGCTCCGGTCTACCCGCGTAGGCAAACCTGCACAGGTAGACCTGTCATGTGGACCGTTGTGTGTATGGCGGGCATAAGATTGAATATGGGGGACCTAGCGGTTTAACGTCGAATCCGAACGACAAATTTCGAGAGAAGGTGTTAGGCAGTGAGACCCCACGGTTGCCTAAGCTGGATTGGGGAATTAAGTGTGATGGGTTGTAGCCATTAGTTTTAATTTTTACTGCTTTAGTTCTAGGTGGGATTCGAACCCACGCTGCCTGACCCGAGAGCCAAGTGCTTAACTCTCTGAGTCACCATCACCTCTCGAGGACCTAACCCAACCTAACCAATTTCTTATGCTTGATGTAAATATATTGTTTTATTACTCAATGTAAATTGTGATTACTATGACAGATTTATTCTTAGGTTTATTTTTAAGTTTAGTCTTTTTAGCATTACGTGCCCCAGCCGTCAAAGAAGATTTACTTCAACCGCAAGTAAAGGTTACAAGTACTGAAAAATTTTAAACGACAAGTTCAGTAAGCGTAATTTTTCAGCACACGTACAAGTTTAGGTTAGTTTATCTATATTATCAATATCTAAACTTGGACGCGTGCTGAAAAATCGCGCTTACTGAACTCGTACTTTAATATACAATTTTCGATTTGTACTTGATTGTACTGATTTGTACTTTAATATACTATTTGGTGACTGTAATGGACTCATAACAGCGCTAATATGCGTGCGGTTATGGCTCGCCGAGTGCTGTTATTACCATTAATTAATTAAATTTGTGTATTCGCGTTTTCCACACATCACATAACCTCAAAACTATCTCGCCGAAAATTTGACACTGACAGCTCTGAATGTCAGTGCCAACCTTGAAGAAATTAACTTATAACAGCATTCGGTGAGCCATAACCGCACGCATATGAGTGCTGTTATGAGTCCATTACAGACGCAAAATAGAAAAAAATATTTAATTGTATATTGTCACAAGAACTACAACTGTATATTGGAAAAAATAAGTAAATTCCAATAATAAATAGTATTTTGATTGTGTATATTTTATGCACATTTCGCCCTTGTTTTGTGCATATTTCGCCCATTTTGAGTGCATATTTGCGTGCATATTTTGGCATGTTGATAGTGCATATAATCCGATGTCTAATAATCTTATATTATAAAAACGGTAATTATTTAGAATTGGTGGAAGTGCTTGTTCTATGTCTTCGTCTGAATATTCAAAACATTACATACTTACAAAAGAAGCTTTCTTCGCATTTGGCAATGTTTGTTTTAATTTGGTCATATAATTATTTTCTTTAAAGGAAATTTGAAAATGGCCGAGGAAAAATTTATTTATGTTGTGTTAATCAATATTTTGAAAACATAAACGTGTCACATATGATCTAACGAACATATGATCCCCGTTTTGGGAATATATCTCTTTAAGGTGAACCCCGCGCCGGATGGCTGTATGAAATTTATGATACACAACTCCGAACGTCGTAAATAGAAAGCCTCAACTGACCTCGCGAGGACAAATTACCCCAGAAATTGGTTAAAATTTGATGAATAGGACATGCATATAATTTCAACAAGATAATGCGAAGCCACTTTATTTATTGTCTCTACTATATTTGATATAGTCAACTTTCCAGGAGTGAACGATGGTAACTTCACTATATTTGTTCGTCGCTCTCCACAACTGACTCTTAATTTTATGAACGAGAATATTATAAAAAATAGGGTTGATTGTTTAACGAAACCAGTAAAACATTTTATTCAACATTATCGTGTATTGATTCAGTTGTAAAAATATTCAGTTCACAAATCAGTTCAGTTCTAAAATTACTATTATTAGTTCCTTTTTTCAAACTAATTTCACAAATTTATTTGGAATAAATTTTATTTTCATTGATTGTCAAATTATAGAGCCATTTATAGAGGTAAACATATTACCTATATTCATATAATATATTTTGTATATCGTACGTTTCGGTTGGAAATATAAAATTTAATTAAGGAAGTTCGAGCGCAACTAATGAGCCAAAATAGTGTTTGAATTTCTCTATATTTTCAATTATCCTAATAGTTATTAAAATTCATTATTTTTATTTATAATATCATAACAAATTTAAAAATTGGTAATTGTTATTTATTTAATAAAATAGAGTAATTAACCCTTTCAAGTGAAGTGGTTACACCATGGGACCACGAATATATATTTTTTCTGAGCGGGCTAGTGATCGTAAGCTGAAACCACCACTGGCTATGACTAATTCAACCAACAAGATTTGACTTGTAACTATGCTTCGCGCGCATTTCCCATACGACTCCCATTAACCTACCATTTGCTCGTAGTCTTTTACATTTGAATGGTTGTATTTATACTTGGTAAACAGATAATTTAAAGCGAACGCACGGTAAGTTCTGCATTATATTATAGCCTTAATATATAGTTACATGATTCTATGATTGTTTCCTATTGTATATTACCTCGTTTATGATCTATGATTATAAGTGGTTCCATATGGTACCAGTAGGCCTGAAATAATGTTTATTTTTTTAGGATCTCAAAATGAACAGATTTGACGTTAGTAAATTGACTAGTGTAAATTAATGCACTAATTAAAGAAATTCTTTCAGATTGATTAGATACTTCTGAAAGTGAAAGTGAAATCGAAACTGAGTATTATATGAATGAAGGTGAAGAAATAACTATAAAATCAGTGGTACGTGTAAATGTAGAGAGTGGCTGCGACAGTGAAGATGAATTACCATTACAAAGAAATATAGTATCGAATGAAGAACAATCTTTAAAATGGAACAAAACATTTCTATCAGTACTATTGTTCAACCATTTATGGAACCTGTATGGCCAAACCTTCCAGATAATTAACATAATTTGGAATATCCAGTTGATGTGTTCCAAACATTGCGATACCTCAGTTCTATAGAGTAACAAGTCAAAAATTGAAGCATTGAGATAATCTCATTTAAAGAAAATCGGTTTCTTTACTTCATTATAAAATTTTTGTGCTAAGGAATTTACGGATAATAATTGGCATACTAAGATATAAATTAATGATTGACTTATAAATAGAAAGTATTGGTTTACACTTTCCAAAATTTCCAAAAAAAATTGAGTTGTTACACTATTGAACTTAAAACTTTGTGCAAACTTCCGTTTTGCAGTATAATTATTTTATATTCACCACTTCACTATCATCATTTTTATTATTTGTTTTTACATTCAGTTTGTTATAAAAACTAACAAAATTACAAAAGTTTATTCAGAAAGAATTTACATGAGATTTAAAAAAAACATAATTTTTCTTATTCAGAGTCGCAATAATCACTTTCTGTGCCTGAAGCGTCATTCTTTTGGTCAGTGCGTAGGTTTTCATAAAACGACCAATATACTGGTTTAATTGCATTTTCTTTACCCAGCTACAGCTAATTCTTTTTCTTGGCAGCTGATATAGAGGAAGGACTTTTATAAGCATGCTATAAGTTTGCTTCCAATGTCATTTTTCTTAAATTACCTCGAACATCGATTAATTTGAAATGTTGTTGTTCGTAGGATGTCTTATATGCTAAAATAAAAGGTTTCCCTTTTTCAACTTTTACCTTTTTTATATCATTCCAAATCACCTTATCATTGTCTTGGTTTTTGGTATAATTATTACCCAACTGCTGTGACAATCTCTTTAGGTCAAAAATATCTTTGGTGCATATTTCGTTACCTTGTATGGGGCTCCTCTCTTCTTTGCTCCTGTCACCACTGTTGCCCATTGGGATGTAAATGTTGAGACGTAAATTGGTCCACTTTTGAGAACTCTTTTCTTTTCTCTTTCAATGGTGGAATGCATACTATCCCTTTCATTTTGTGTATGCCCAACTATCAAAAACTTGTGTGTAATTGATTTTAACTTCTGTATATTTAAAACGCAAAACAGATAAAGAGCAAATATAAATTTATTTTTATTCTGGCCGACGCAGTTGTCAGAATAAAAAATTACGTTTTCATTTTTACAGTCGCCACTTTCAAAAAAATTATAGATACAACTTCCAATCTCATTGACCCCTCTTTTTGCCAGACCCTCGTGCCAAAGGAAACAAAAGCCTCTCTCTCCAATGGCGCTACAGCCCGAAGCGAGCCCTGGCCTCCACCAGACGTTATCTCCAGCGTTCCCTTTCCTCTGCCGCCGCCCGCCAGTTCCGCACCCCCAGCATCTCTCTCGCATCCCTTTTCACACTTTCCTCCCATCTCGCCCTTGGCCTGCCCGCTTTCCTTTTACCTTCCGGCACTCTGAGTATTTGTCTCGGCACTGCTGTTGGAGCCATCCGGCACACATGTCCCGCCCATCTTAGCCTGCTTATTTTTATGTGGGATACCACATCTGGGCTTTTGTATAACTGATATAGCTCGAAGTTCATCCTAATTCTCCAGCCTTCTTCGCTATTAATTGCCCCATTTTCCTCAGGATCTTTCGCTCAAAAATCTCCAGCATCTTTTCCGATTTCTGGGTCAGCGTCCATGCTTCGCTTCCATATGTGAGGATGGGTCGTATGATTGCTTTATATATATTACACTTCGTTTGTCTGCTAGCTAGCTTCGAGTTAAGGATGGATTTAAGAGTGAAGTATGCCCTGTTGGCTTGCATGATTCTATGTTGTACTTCCACCCCTTCGTCGTTCTGATCCGTGACGGTTGATCCCAGATATTTAAAGTTGTTGACGACTTCTACAGTGTACTCTCCCATATCCAGATTATTTACTACGTGTGCTGGCGCTCCCGGTCTTACCATCATTACTTTTGTTTTATCCTTGTTTATTGACAGACCTATCTCCTTGGCTCTCTTCTCCATTTTACCGTAAGCATCTTTCATTGCCGTTAGCGATCTACCGATGATGTTTAGGTCGTCAGCATAGCCCAAAAGTTGCGTGGATTTATTGTAGATGGTACCGTTGCATTCTATCTGAGCTTTCCTTATAGCTTTTTCGAGCGCGATGTTAAATAATATGGGTGATAGACTGTCTCCTTGTCTCAGACCTGTAATGGTTTCAAACTTGTGCGATGTCGTTTTTTGGATACCGACTTGGTTCCAAGTCTTTTTTAACGTACAATTTACCAATTTAATGATCTTTTGTGGTATCTCGAATTCTTCCATTGTCTTCATGAGTGTTCTTCTATCGATAGTATCATACGCTTGTTTAAAGTCTACGAAGACCTGGTATGTGCTGATGTTCATTTCCCATGTCTTTTCTAGTATTTGTCTGAGGGTAAACATTTGATCAGTCGTCGACTTTCCTTTCCGGAAACCTGTCTGATACTGTCCTATAATGCTCTCTGCGTACGGTTGGAGTCTTCGTCCGATTATCCATGACAGCACCTTGTAGGCCGTGTTAAGAAGAGTTATACCACGATAGTTCTTGCACTCCAGTTTGTTTCCTTTCTTATAGATAGGGCATATCTTCCCCTCCCGCCATTCCTCGGGTATCTCTTCTGTGCTCCAGATTCTTCCTATCAGCTGGTGTAAAGCACAGTTCAGAGCGTCTCCTCCCATTTTGATCATTTCAGATGTTATCATGTCCGGTTTCGGTGCTTTGTGGTTCTTTAGTGCCTTTATCGCCTCGCTTATTTCTCTTTGTGATGGTTCGTTATCTTCTCTCAGATCTCTTACTTCTGGTGTGTGAATTGGGTCGTCTTCAGCTGTTTGTCCGGTTAATTCCACTCGTAGTGAGGTATTCAGGAGTTCGTTAAAATATTCCGCCCATCTACCTACCACTTTACTTTCTTCAGCCAGTAAGGTGCCCTCTTTACTGTTGATTATTGTTGCTCTGGGCTGAAATCCATTTCGCAGGTTGTTCACTATCTTGTAGCGTTCTCTAATTTCGTGTTTCTCTTGGTGGTGCCCTATCTGTGCCACCTGGTCGTTAAAATGGGCCCGTTTCTTCTTCCGAAATAATTTGGATGCTTTCTTTCTTTGCTTGTTGTATTCAGCTTGTTTGGCTCTCGTGGGTCTCTGCAAATTCTCTGCCCTAGCTTTCTGTTGTTTCTCGCGTGCTTCTTCACACTCTGCATCGTACCATTGTTTTCGTTTTTTCCTATGGACTTTCCCGAGCGCCCCCTCTGCCGATTCCTTAATCCCCTTTGCAATTTCCGTCCATTGTCCTTCAATACTATGATTTTCCGTCAACACTCCTAGTTTTTCGGCGATCTTTTCTTCGTACCGTTGCCTTACCCTGGTTAAGTTCAGTTTTTCCACATCCCATTTTTCTATTCCGCTGTTTGCTGGCTTTTTCGAGTTGGCTAGCCTTTGTTTTAATTTAATCCTCACCAGGTAATGGTCCGAGTTGCAGTCTGCCCCTTTGCAGCTTCTGACGTCCTGTATGCTGGACATAAATCTTGTGTTTATTAAGACATGGTCTATTTGATTGAGTGTCCTTCCGTCTGGTGATCTCCATGTCATCTAGTAGATGTCTTTATGTGGGACTAGCGTACTGCTGACTACAAGGTTTCTAGATGCTGCTAGGTCCACTAGTCTCTGTCCATTGTCGTTAGTATTTTCGTGTAGGCTGTGTTTTCCAATCGTGGGTCTGTATACGTCTTCTTTCCCTATCTTAGCATTGAAATCCCCCAAGATCATCTTTACGTCGTTGTTGTGTGTCGAATCGAATAGCCTTTCTAGTTTTGCGTAGATCTCTTTTTCGTCGTCTGTTTTCTCTTCGCTCAGTGCATGTACGTTAATTATTGTCAGATTGAAGAGCTTCATTCTTATTCGGATCATGCAGAGTCTGTCATATACTGCTTGGAAGTCCATAATATCCTTCCCTACACTTTTCTTGAGTATGAAGCCTGTTCCTAACTTGTGCGCCTTCCCATTATTACTGCTTTTACATATCCTATATTTTCCTATATCCATGATGCCGCTATCGCTCCAGTTGGTCTCCTGTAGTGCCACTATGTCGAGTTTGTATCTCTCCATTTCGTTTGTTAAGGCTTTTAGTGCACCTATCTGGTAGAGGCTCCTTACATTCCATGTTCCCATCGTAATTTCTTTCGCTTTTCTTGTGCATTGCTGTGGTCGTTGCCGAGTAGTCAGTCCAGTCCGAGGCACGTTTGGTGGTTTCGTAACGGTTTCTTTTTTTCTATGGATGAGTTGTTGGCCCATCGCAAAACCCCCTTTTCGGAGGACCATTTCACCCGCTCTCGTTGGCCCTGACCGCGCTTTCCATACGGATTGGTTACCGCATCTCCAGCTTGGTTGCTCAGGTTACCAGGGTTCACCACGTGGAGGTGAGAGTCGGACTTGGGTAGGAGAGGCAAAAGCCTAGTTTTTGTTTAACATCAAATATAGTAAAGTTGTAAGTGGAAAACCGTCTTTTATAATAAAAAGAATGTACATCGCCACAGGATGTCGATAAAACCGCCTGTAAATCAAAACAATAAACTTGCATATTTTCTTCTGTATTTTCAACATCGTTTGCCTTTTCGATTCTGCTCAGTTCTTTCTCTTTAATATGGTTTTCATATTTATCTCTGACCTTATCTTTATTTTCTTCATTCGCGTTTTAAAAATTCTCACACAACGAGCACTGGTCTTTTTTTGGGGTGTGAAATGCTATATTGGTTTCTGTATTCAATATCTTTGTGTACATCGAAAGTTTTGCATATTCTTTGCCGTTAGTAATACAATTTTTTTTGTACAATCTTTGTCTAATAAATAATATCGGTATAATAGTTGCCATATTTATATATTATATAATATTCTTGCTTAGTCCTGGCCCGTCAATAATGAGATGATATTCTTGCAAATGAATTAATGTGCTGTCTGATGCCATCATTAATTTCAGGTTCTAGTCTCTTCTGATGCCCGTGCTTTCCTCTTTTATCTGACGTCAAAAAACCATGACTGTCTTTTTTCTTCGTTGTGGTGAAAATAGTTCTGTTATTAATAGCAAGTGTACTTTTAAAAAATAATTTGCAATCTTCGAACGATTACTCTCGGGTTTGGTATTGCAATACGAAGGAGTAATTTGAGACAAGTGCGCGTTTATAAAATTTCTTTGCAAGTCAATAGAACCTAACTTCCAATACGTTTCAAAAATTTTGTTTCTTTCTTCGTTTGTAAATTTTTTTGCACATAGTAGCCGACAGTTTTCCTTACAAGGAGGTCCCATTTCTTTCTTCTAAACTTGTTTTCCCGTCACAGTTACATATTAAGTACCCAAGTTTCTATTCCTGTTCCTAACATTTTTACCTCAATTTTTACTATTTCTGGCTCTTTTTCTTGTCAATGGTTTAGATTTATTTTTTTCATGACTTATTGAAATACCTTTCCCAGATTCGTCACTGCTAGACGAATTCGGTTCATAATTTTTATCCGCAACACTGTCATCACTAGCATAGTCACTCTGAAGGTGAACAATATTGTTATCAGTGTTTTTGTCTTCAATGGATTCCAAATGTATAGAAGAATTGTTCGAATGATTTCTCAAGTAACATTTTTGTAAGAAAAGCTGCTTTGATGTTGTTGCCTAAATTAACTGGTTGAGCGCCAAGGCGAAATTTTGGAAAATTTCCCCCTGAACCATCCTCAGATCTGCTTGGAACCGGTATTATTATTGGTCAAAAGTATGTTATTTTGAAAAAAAAAATATTTTGATAACGTTTTCTTGAAAAATAGTGCAGCGGGCACACGTAACCGACGCGGCCCCAGCGGCCCTTAAAGATGCGTGGGACCACAGCGGTCACAATCAGAAATGTTATTGAAGATGTGGCATTTTTCCAACAATAATGAAAGCGTTGAAGGCGATAGATTGCATAAAATTCAACCCTTATTAGATGCATTGAATAAAATCTATCAAGATATCTATACACCAGGAAAAGTTGTCTGCATCGATGAAAGTCTAGTGCCATTTCAAGGAAGGCTTGTTATGAAGCAATACATTCCTCAAAAAGGCCACAAAAATGGCATAAAAATCTTCAAGCTATGCTGTGAAAATGAATACACCTGGTACTTGAAAATGTATGCAGGTAAAGAAAATGATGCAGATTGTTCTGTGCCCACAAAAGTTGTCCTTACACTTTCAAATGATTTGCTGAATTCTGGGAGAACTATTGTGGTTGACCATTTTTATACAAGTATTGAGCTAGCAAATATATTACTTGATAAAAAGACTCACTTGTTAGGAACTCTTCGGTCAAATCGCAGAGGAAACCCAAAAGAAGTCACCCAAAAAAATGACTGAAGGGTGAGATTATTACAAGAGAAAACACGCGAGGAATTGGTGTCCTAAAATGGCATGACAAAAGAGTTGTTCTGATGCTTTCAACAAAACATGCCGATGAGACAGTTACCGTTAACAGAAGGACTGGACCAATTCAAAAGCCTAAAGCTATAATGGACTACAATAATGGAAAATCTTCAATTGATTTGTCGGATCAGTTGCCCATGTCCAGTTACAGTAATGCCTTACGACGTACTGTAAAGTGGTACAGAAAAGTAGCGATTGAGCTTTTACTGGGAACCACTTTAGTAAATGCTCATTTTATTTATAATCAAATAACTCATTATAAAATTAGTATAACTAAATTTAGGGAGCAGGTAGTAGAAGGTTTGCTCAAGGCACAAGAAGAAAATCAAGAGACAGGCAACGAAAATAATACTGGCAATGTTTCTATTCGATTGCTTAGGAATCACATAATGAAAAAAAAAAGAAAGAAAAGCCAAAGAAACGCGGAAATATTGTCGTGAGTGTTATAGAAAAAAGCAGAAGAATCAAATAACAAAAAATATGGTGAAGAAAGTAACTACATACTGTGTGATCATAGGATCATAGAGTTTGAGCTGGAAGGAGCGAGTGAGGAAAACACCCCCATTCGAAACCCCAGACAAACTGTATGTTTAGTTCCCAACTAAAAGAAAACCTAGAACAGGTGACAGTGCGGGGTAGTATCAAACACTACACCGTGCTGGAGCAGGCTGTAGGAGAAATAAATGTAGCAATCACCACGGCATTTGAATCCAGCTGCCCGGTAAAAACCGTGAAGGAGCATAAGGACGAAAAATGGTGGAACAAAAATTTGTCTACATTAAGGGCAAAAGTACGTAGGCTTTTCAACAAAGCCAAGCAATACGGAAATTGGCTAGAATACTCCGAGGTGCTTACCACCTACAATAAAGAGATCAGAAGGGCAAAAAGGGAAAACTTTAGGACCTTCTGTGAAAACATAGAATCCACGCCGGTGGCAGCTAGACTGCACAAACCACTAGCGAAGGATAGAGTGGAAATGACAACCACTCTCAAGAAACCGGATGGGACCTTCAAGGAGGAACCCATTTTCCGGGATGTAGAGGATACTGGGAGACCGAGGGCCTGATGCAACCACGGAAACCAAGTCGGGCCCACTGGAAGAGGGCAGCGTCCATCTGTACGGAAAACCGAATCAGATGGGCTATCAGCACTTTCCAGCCTTTTAAGGCCACAGATGTGGACGGACTAGTTCCTGCCTTCCTACAAAAGGGAGAGAGAGAACTAATGCCGTATCTTCTAAATATCTTTAGAAGTAGCTTAGCGCTCGGATATATACCGGAGCTATGGAGAAGGGCTAAGGTGGTATTTATACCGAAGGTGGGGAAGAAAGACACCACTCAACCGAAGTCATTTAGACCCATTAGTCTAACATCTTTTATGTTAAAGACTGTTACGAGGCGCCCGGTATATTAGCAGAGCGTCTCGTAGTGCTAGTAAATGCGCACATTGTATCCCTATAAACTTATTGTGATTGGAGTGGGGATACACACCGGTGTCCGGAATTGGAATCTGGCCATCGATGAGGGGCAGATTGGAATGGGAATTCTAGCAAGACGCTTAGTTAGAGCCACATATATTTAAATAAATATTAAGTTATGCTGTCTCTGTAATTTATTTGGACCTAGCACTAACAATAAGTGATCCTAATATCCGCGCGTCACATTTGTTCGCCACGTGGATCACACCCCTGTGGACATTCCCAAGGACTCCATCTCCTAAGTTGAGGCCACGAATGGACCCCTTGATAATTCCTGGAGTATAGGAATAATTCAGGTTTGAATTGGCAACCTACGAAAAGAATTGGCAACCTACGAAATTTGCCTCGTAGCAAGGCAATGGAGCAGGTGATTGATAATTACCTTAGCACTAGAGTGCTGGTAGGTACACCACTACACAGGAGTCAGCATGCTTACAGAGCAGGGAAATCCACAGAAACCGCCCTGTATCAGCTGACAAACGAAATAGAAGCAGCACTAGAGACAAAGCAAGTAGCGATATGTGCCTTCTTGGATATAGAGGGAGCTTTTGACAACACCTCACACGAGGCTGTCAGGGCGGCCCTCGAAAGAAGGAATATCGACAGCACTATCTCAAAGTGGATGGGAGAAATGCTGAGAACTAGAACGCCGGAGACACAAGTGGGAAAAGACACCATTAAGATCTCCACAACTCGAGGGTGCCCACAGGGAGGTGTACTATCACCGCTTATGTGGAGCCTGGTAGTTGATGAACTACTGGTTAGGCTAAACGACCTAGACATCAAATGTCAAGGTTACGCCGATGACATAGTCATAATGGCCAGAGGAAAATTTGAGGGAACGCTCTGTGAAATTGTTCAGAGAGGCCTCAAAGTAACTAGTAGATGGTGTCAACCAGTGGGATTGAGACTCAACCCGAGCAAAACCACGGTGATACCATTTACTACAAGGAGAAAACTAAACTGCCTACATCCCATACTCATAGATGGGCAGGCAGTAGAATACCAACAGGAGATAAGGTATATGGGTATCACACTAGATAGCAAGCTCCTATGGAATAGACACGCTGAGGCAGTGTGTGTGAAATCTGGCAGGAAAAATGTGGGGTTGTAACCCCACTATCCTGCGCTGGATGTACACCATGATAGTGAGACCTGCAATCACTTATGGGTTGCGTGGGGAAGTAGAATCAAGCTGGCCTCTATGAGGAAACAGCTTGAGAAGATTCAAAGACTGGCGTGTTTCTGCATCACGGGGGCCATGGGGTCGTGTCCGACAGCAGCATTGGAGCTGCTGCTGGATCTGACTCCGCTGCACCTTGTGGTGGAGAGCGCCGCCAGATCGGCGATCGTAAGGTTCAGCAAGGAAGGAATGGGCAGAGGCAAAATAATCGGGAGCAGAGACCGAAACAGCCTCGCTGCCAAGATCCCCTGGCTGGGAGTACCAAAAGACGAAATGGTATGCAAATACCACAGAGAAAAACTACACAGCAATTTGTAGTAGTAAACCCGATTGGAGCGACGAATCCTCAGCATACCACATAGAGCAAAATGTCATCAAATGGTATACAGATGGTTTGAAGACAAGGGAAGGCACTGGTGCAGGAGTGTTTGGACCTCGTACCAGATACTCCGAATCGATGGGAACATCCCCAAGTATCTTCCAAGCAGAGGTACACGCAATCGAAAGATGTGCACAGTTTAACCTCAACAGGAATTACCGCAAAAAACGAATTGCTATCCTGTCAGATAGCCAAGCAGCCGTCAAGGCCATTAGCTCATACACCATCAGAACCAAACTGGTATGGGACTGTGTGGGGAAGCTGAACAAGCTTGGCAGGGATAATAAAGTAACGCTATACTGGGTACCAGGACACACTGGTATAGACGGAAACGAAGAAGCCGTTCACCTAGCAAACAAGGGATCCAGTAGCCCCTTTATAGGTCCGGAACCTTTTTGAAGTATGAGCGTCACATAACACCATCCGCAAAAGTTTAGATGAAGAAATAAGAAGAAAATGGATGAAAACCTGGGAAGAACTTCCAGGGCTAAGGCAATCCAAAGTGATGCTGGGATCTTTTAACCAGAAGAGAACTAAAGCTTGCCTGAAACTAAGCAGGAACAAGCTCAGAATTCTGACAGGAGCCCTGACTGCAGACTTAGGAAACATCTCAAGGCCGTAGGCCTAGAGGAGGATGATGGATGCAGATTCTGTGGCTCAGCAGAGGAAACACCCATACATCTGTTCAAAGACTGCGGAGCATTAGTCCGCAAGAGACAGATGTACCTTGGGGCTCACTGCTTGAACACAGAGGAGCTGCAGGCCTTGAATCCCACCCAGATCCTGAGATTCCTAAGGGAATCAGGATTAGAGGAGGCGCTCTAAATGGGTAAGTACACCAACACTTGGAGGAGGAGGGTGGGGTACAATAGATCTATAAAGGTCGCAGTACAGGTCGTCACCACCATATCTACAATCTACATCTACAACTACATACTGTGCGGATTGTGTTGGCTATCCACATATGTGTTTCGACTGTTTCAACCACAAACGTCATAAATAAACAATTTATTTAGTTATTTTTAAGTTTCTATGTTTATTCGATCCCAGGGAATTGTATTTGTAGTTCAATAAATTTTCTAAAACTATACGAAGCTCGTTGTCGACAATGTTGTCATTCATGCTAATTGGTCGCTAAAGTAAAATATTTTTTTTAAACCCAATGTTAATTATACAATCTGTAGGACTATATTGGTCATGCGACAACACAAAATGCAAAGAAAAAGCGGTCACCGTGGAAAGATCGCTCCGTGATACGTAAATATGTTGGCGGATATTATGACCGCCGAACCCTATGGAGCTTGTCTCTCGAGCGGGCATAATGACCGCCATGGTGCTCAACCTGTTAAACAAAAATTATTTGTTAAGTCAAAAATGTTTAGGTAGTCCTGTTTTCCCGGAGAAATTTTGCTTTCATACGATTTTAAATCGTTAGATTCGCAAGAGATAGATCAAACTCATACAAATATTGCTATTATTACAATAGTTTGATTTTGTAATGATCATTATTAAAAAGATATAGGTTATATTATTCAAAAGAAACTTACATGTGAATTTTCGTTGAATCCATTGTTGCTAGTAGCTAGTCTAATCAAAAATTGGGTTCGCGTCTCAGTCACTTCTTTGGACTGTGGTCTATTATCGTTTAATCTACTCATTGTTAACACAATAGTGCAAGTACCACAACAGAACTTGTAAACTTTTCATTTAAATCTCCACTTCTATAACGTAACAACTGAGTTGTGACAGTATAGAAGGGAAATTTTATTTTAAATCTGACAAGTTTATAGTGTAACTAGTGCCCTTTACAAACAATCCTTAAAAATTCCACTTGTTACTTTTTTGAATTAAATAAAATACACTTTTTCTATTGTATGGTGTGCTTAAAACAAACATGATTTTTTTGACTTGTTACAATAAAGAACCGGGGTATCGATTATTTTCTGAAAATCTTTTAGAAACTACAGTTTTTTAAACTAATTTATACATGACACAACAGCATGGGGAAAACCATAAAAGGACTGTCGAAGAAATTAAACATTTATTGGCAATCAATTTGCTTATGGGCATCAAAAAAGTTCCTAGTTACAGAAACAATTTTATACCTTCGGATATATCTCGCAACCAATTTGGATATCTTCTAACGCACTTACATCTATACAATAATATACTAGCGTCAAAAAGGGGAGCCTTCAATTACGATAAGTTGTACAAAGTTAGGCCACTGTTAGGACTTATCAAACACATACATAATGTATTATCATCCATCGAAATATATCTCCGTAGATCAATCGATGATCAAATTTAAGGGCGGAAGTAAGTAAGTTTCAGACAATATATGTCGATGAAGCCCATTAAAAGAGGCTACAAGATTTGGATGAGAGCGGACGAAACAGGATATGTTTCTCAATTCCAAATAAACACAGAAAAAATTATTAAAATATCACCAAAAGAAATTTAGGAGCAGAAGTTATATAGGAGCTGATAACAATTGATTTAGCAGGGAAATATTATCAAGTGTTTCGATAATTATTTTAATTCCATTAAATTACAAAGGGATTTATTGAAAGAAGGAACGGCTACATTTGGAACGGCTAGAAAAGGAAGAAGAGACATTCCTAATTTCGTCCATTTTCCCATCATAACTGATTTCGAAAATGACAAGAAAATGAAAAGAGGAGATTTTGATTGGAGGATAAGTCAAGGTGGTGTATTAGCATTGAAATGGATGGATAATAAGCCTATTTTGTTCTTAAATAATTTTCACAGTCCAAGCGATGAAGAATAAGTTCAAAGAGCACAAAAAGACAGAAGTAAGGAAGCAGTAAAATGTTTAAAATTAGTAAAGGATCATAATCGGCACATACTTACTTACTCTCCGTGTCCGGCTCATACGACATCTTTCCAAAAAGTAGCGGCTGCAATAGCCTTGTCGTTACATAAAATTAAATCTTCGTGCGTGCATCCTTCTTCCAGTTGTGGGCAGACCAGTATGTGGCTCATATCATGGGGCTGGTCACACGCACAAAGCACATCGTCGTTCTCAGATATTCCCCACCTCAACAGATTTGTCTTGCATCTTGCCACTCCTGTCCTGAGCCGATTTCGGGATTTCCATACCGCGAAAGAGAGTTGTTAGCCTGGGGCCATTTCTTCTCTTGCGGGTTCCCGAATAGTCAGCTGTTGGGTCCACCTTGTGATACGGTTATTTTCTATGGACCCCTAGAGTGTGATCTTGCCATGAAGCTCTTCCTTGATCTTAGGCCTCGATGGGCTGGCTCGTGTTGGTGCAGAGGAAGGCGAGCATCGGTTTCCTGTTTCGTTCTTTCAGCATACGTGGCGACGGCTCTTCGCACAGATGGGGGTGCCACGCCAATAAGAGGGTACAAACTATTAACTGGAGTTGGCTTTAGGCAGGCTGTCACGTTTGCTGCCTCGTTGATAGCGACGTCCACATGTTTCGCGTGAGCTGAAGCTGCCCAAACCGGTGCGGCGTATTCCGCAGTGAACACACAGAGCGCCAAAGCTTCTGAACGTTTCTGGTTGAGCTCCCCATGCTGCGCCTGTGAGTTTTCGCAATATGTTATTACGCGCACTAACTTTGCCATTAGTATTGATGCAGTGCTGTCTGAAGGACAGAGTACGGTCCAGGGTCATGCCCAGGTATCTCAGCGTCAGGCAGTGCTCCAGTCGTTCGCTTCACCAATGTATCTCGAGCTCCCGTCGTGCTTCTTTGTTTTTCAACCTCGGTAAACTCGATGTCCTGGGCTGCCACAGCTGTATCATCGGCATAGATGAATTGCCTTATATTGTCAGGAATCGGCTGGTCGTTCGTGTTCACATTGCACAAGAGTGGGGGACAGGACACTGCCTTGCGGTAGTACATTCTTCTGGACCATCCATCTGCTATTCTTGTTTTGGATTGAAACATAAAATCTCCTGTTCTGGAGGAATAGTCCGATGACCATAGTGAGCCAATAGTCTTTTGATGACTCATAAAGCTTTCTTAACAGCCTCCTGTGGTTGACAGTGTCATTAGCGGCTGTCAAATAGATGAACGTCACTCCAGTAATCTTCCATCTCTCAAAACCATCCTGTGCGGATTTAGGTTGAGGATTTGGCCACAGCATGATTTCCCTGGACGAAAGCCGGCCTGCTGTTCGATAATCTTGGCATCCAAAATCTCCGCTGTTCGGTTTATAATCAGTCGTTTCTGCAGTTTGAAGAGTTGGCACAGAAGGGACACGGGCCTGAAGTTCTTAGGGTCAGTCGGTTCCTTGCCAGGTTTCAGTAGCGCGACTACACGAGCCTTCCTCCATCCTTTGGGGATCTTCAGTTGCGTGACACATACGTTGAACATATTAAGGAGCCATTGCAGGGTCTGTGGTCCAAAGTTCTCGATCTGTTCTGCCCTCAGATCGTCCACGCCCGCCGCTCGGTTGAGTTTCATCCATTTAATCCCAGCCACAAGTTCATTCATGGAAAAAGGGCGAGGGAGTTGTTCTCATGCTCCAGGTCCCTGCTAATGTACTCTTTGGACTTCTTGCCCTTTGTTTTACCATTCAGTAGCAGTCGGCTGGTTACTTGATCTTAAGTGACTGGAATAAAGTTCTGAACTGGTTTTGTGGCGTGACCACTCAGGTTTTTTAGGGTCTTCCATGCCCGTCTGCTGTTGACCTTCATATCTAGGTTGTCTAGCATGTTACACCACTTGGCCGTTCGGTCCTCTGCCATTTTTGCCATCAGTATTTCTCCGGCCTCAGATGTTTCCTCGGCAAAGGAGTCTGCGTCGTACTATTCTTGGTAGCGTAAAAGAATGGGTTTCGCATCTCCAGATAGAGCAGGGATGTAGTCGGTGCGACCGGCTCTGGGAATGTTTTTTCTTGAGGCCTTCCTAACCAATTTTATGAATGCTTCGTACATCTCTGGCTGAGGAGCGATTCTCGCTATCTCTACATCGAAGTCTTTGCTGAACTTTGCTGAAGCATCTTTTGAGGGGTACATCCTCTGGTTTTACCACGGCGCTAATGGAACATATTAACGGTCTATGTTGGGTTCGCGGTATTGGTTCCCCGATGCTCTTTTCGCATTGTGCTGCCACCCTTCTACTCACGAAGATCTTGTCGCGGTTATATCCTCGTCTCCAGCGACCACTATGGAAGGAGGGTGGGAGTTTGGGATCGTGTATTATCTGCAGTTCGTTGGTTTCGGCCCACTTTTCGAGCTCTGCCCCATTCTCATCCGTTTCACTGTAGCCTCAGGCCAAGCTTTTGCAGTTGAAGTCGCCGATGACAAAGTTGATGTCCTGCTGCCGGAAATCGTTTGGGTTTGAGTACTTGAACTTGACATTCGGGGATTTGTACACTGACGTCACGACACGATATTATCTAAATGTGTCATGGAGGCGGAGATGAAAAATAGCGCTCCCATACTGATCATGTGGTCTCTCAACAACCATCCTCATGCCAGCCACCCTTGGTCTGTTTCGCGTGATGCCTCGGTGGGTCTCCTGTACTAGAAGCACGTCGCATTCTGTTTGCTTGCGCATGTCCGCCATCAGCACATGGGGTTTGTGGATAAATAAGATATGCTAAAAGCATGTTACAAAATTGACAGAAAGTCTAAAAAATGGTGGCATATAATTTTCTGTCATTTTTTGGATTTGACTGTTGTCAATTTTTTATTTTCTTCAAAACACGATAGTTTGGAACAGCAACAATGTCACTGAAAGATTTCAAACTGGCCGTGGTTGTTGGACTAATAGGAGCCCAAACTGGTATTCCAGAGAAAGTGCGAGTATTCCAAATCCTGCCAGTAGATTCAAAGTCCAAGTTCCTTTAGAGAAAAGAACTTATAAATCCCTTTGTAAGGCTGCACATATGCCGGAACATAGCACAAAAGTGTGATGTGCTAATTGAAGCACAAAGGCTAAACCTCGCAGAACAAGATGGCATTGCTATGCTAAAAATTAAAATTGTTTTAAAAAGTTTCATAAGGGTTAAAAATAGTTTATTTCCCGCTAGTGCTTCAGTGGAATCACCTATTTTTGAAAAAACTATTTGTGTTTTTATTTTCGTTTTGATATAAAATCCCAAAAATATCAAATTAATAACACATAAAGTTCTTGGTTCTCAAAGGGTTAAATGACTTCGTTATTTTTGACTTATACGGTGTAATAAAAACATCTGGCAACAGCACTTTATTGTGTCTTGAAACTTTACAGTAGAGTATTCTCTCAGCTGTTCCCGCGACGTTGCCAAACCATCCGTCATGTGACTTACTGCCTATCAACAAGATTCAAAATAAAAACTTTAATTTATTAAAAAACTACATCGGTAACGTCACATTGGTTTAATGTTAATGTGTTTTACAATTATCTAAGTTTGTTGTATATAGTTTTTTATTCCTTAAAGTTTCGAAATTAATATCGAAAAAATAAATAACGACGTAACGGGAGCTTGTCAGCCATAAGAGTCTATGCATAAGAATTGAAAAAACATCATTTTTGATTTATTTTTTTTTCAAATAAATTAAGCGGTGGCTCACTTTCAAATTTTGAGAAGACATAAATAAAGTATTGATCTGCATGTATAAGAAGTTTCAAAGCTTAAACTTATAAATAATATTTAACGTGGGATTAGCTCAAACCTCTTTAACATACAAAAAATTAAAATCTAACAAATGTTTTTAAAAATTAAGTATTAAGTAGTTAAGTTGCATTCATTTATGAACTACAAGTGCAGTCCTTGAATCGTACCCAGATCCTGAAATTCCCAAAGGAATCAGGACTAGAGGAGGCGCTCTAAATGGCTAAGTATACCAACGATTACAGGAAGAGGGTGGGGTACAATAGATCTTGAATGTCGCAGTACATGTCACTACCGAAGTCTACAATCTACAATTTACGAACTACATTTTTATATGAAATATATAGATCAAATCATGGACGTAGCCAGGACTTTAAGCGCCACGTGATATCTGTGGAACGTGCAATTGTATGTGAAATAGTAAACAGAATTGCAAGATGCACGACTCTTGTGGCGCTTTCAGCTCATTTAGAACTTATATGTGTGTGTAGAAAATTAAGGGAGTTGTAATTTACCCTTTTTTTGGGGGGGGGGAGTCGGGGGTCCACACTACGATGAATGACAAACCCCGAAATATTCAAAATATAATATAAATATTATATTGAAATCAGGAGGGACGAGTAGATACGACTATCTTCAAGAGAGCATGGTAGATGTGGAGTTTAGGAACCCTTGTGTGTCAGTTTTAGGAAGTAAATTGGTGCACTTCTGCAAATCCCCTCCTCACCCCCGAAATATTTTCTAAACCTCCCCCGAAACTAAACCCTGGCTACGCACGTGGATAAAATGCAACAAGACCATATTCGTAACATGTAGAATTAAAACTATCTTCTTTACATCACAAAAGTAATTTTATGTAATTCGTTTCATGCATTTTTCATACAATTTTTAATACTTTTTTACAGTTACATTGATTGAAATTTCCAATTTCGCTGTGGAAAATATTTGCTTGTTTGCTGTTGACCTTTGGTGTGCAGTGTTACAGCGCCGTATAAAACATTAAAAACAGAAAACTGAAAACTTACTTAAAATAAACAGCAGCTCGAAACCACATTCAAAATGATATTTAGTAGCGGTCCAACGGGGAAACCTTGTTTGCTTTTAATCACTGAACTTGGATAATTTTCAATTTGAAATATTGAATCTAAATCAAAAACTAGCTGTTTCAAGTTGCCGAATCGAAATCAGTGAATTCTTAAACAAAAGTGTTTATTTTTAGTTTTAATATGAAAATTATTAAATTGCCGTCGAGAGAAGATATAAACTCGAGAGAAGATATATAATTACTACAAAAGATATAGACACTTTCAATGTTTTATTAATCCAAAACTAATTGTTATGGATTTTTTAATGAACGTTGATTATTTAAGAATTTTAATGAACGTTATTATAAATTCGTTTAAACAATTTTATTCAGTGATTCTTAAAGTTTACTTTGGGAACCCATAGGTGCTCAAAATGGGCTACTCCTGTCACACGTCACACATCAAGGCGATAGTCTAGTTCAGGGGTCTCCAAACTACGGCCCGAGGGCCACATCCGGCCCGCGGACAGATTTTGTCCGGCCCGCGGAGAGCTAGCATACTTGAAAACTCCTTTTAGAGAACATATTTTTTTATAGCAAATTAAATTTAGTTTACTGAAGTATTCTAATTTTATGTTGAATAATTATTAATATGACATCTACATTGATATGGTCATGGGCTAACTACTCATAACATTGTTGTAGGCTTATTGTTATTGTTTTTGTGATAAGTTGGATAAAGAAACACAGAATTGTAATGAGTAAAGACATGTATAATATGCAGAAAATTTAACTTCAGTATATAATAACTAACAAATTATTGAAATGAATCCAACTAACAATTTATACATTTTAAATAAAAACATAACTTATAACAAGCATAATGACATATGAAATACTAATGAGATTTATGTAATTGAGATTTTTCACTGACAATAGTTTGTAGTTGTGGACTAATTTTACTTGTACCAATTATTAAAAGAGATTTAAGATGCTCATCAGTTAATTTAGATCTGTAAACATTTTTTGTGTACTTCATTTTGGAGAAGGTCTTCTCACACAAATAAGTAGTACCAAAAACAGAAAACAGCCCACGAGCAAATTTATGCAAATTATCAAATTGTGTCAGTGGAAGACTCTTATAAAATTCCAACAAAGATGAGTTTTGATATTTGTTCTTAATTATATCACTGCACTGTAGATCAATCATTTCCATTTGAAGTTCCGGGGCTAGGGTTTCAATGTCAGTATCAAAAGGATTCTGAAAAATCTTAATTTGATTCGCAATGGCATCAAAGTCCGAGAAACGAGTATCAAAATTTATTTTCAAAGCACTCAAAGTTTCGATTGCAAAATCGATAGGAAACTCAGTCTCAGTGGTGTGGCTGAATATTTCACATGTTTTAAAATGTGAAAAACATTTACTTCGTAGTTGTGATTGAAACAGTATCAATTTCTTCCGGAATGATTTGATATTAGTGTATAAATCAAGAAGATGCTGGTTTTCTCCTTGCAATCTCAAATTCAGTTCGTTCACATGTTTTGTCAAATCAACATAGAATGCTAACTTCCACAGCCATGCGTTGTTTTGTAATTCAGTAAAAGGGCGATGCTTTTCATTCAAAAAAATTTCGATCACTGCTCGAAGTTCAAAAAAGGACATTCCC
Source organism: Phosphuga atrata (assembly GCA_944588485.1). NCBI lineage: Eukaryota > Metazoa > Arthropoda > Insecta > Coleoptera > Silphidae > Phosphuga > Phosphuga atrata. Next base: position 5,374,588 of record OX155900.1, read on the forward strand.
ACAACTAAGCCAACGTACCACAGTATAAGGTAAGTCATTTTCTCCAATCTCTTCAATTAATTGTCGAATGATGAATTGTCGGTGATTCAGCCCGAAAGATCTGATAAAATTAACAGTTGATATGACTGGTTTCAGAACTTCAGACATATCCAAACATTTTCCGCACAAAGACTGTTGATGAATGATACAATGTAAGACTAATGGTTTTGAACCACCGTCATTTTCTACAGCCTTTGACACAAGAGCCACCACTCCTTTATCTTTCCCACTCATGTTTTTGCCTCCATCAGTTGTAACACATTTCAAGTTTTTCCATCGAAGGTTCTTTTGATTAATGGCCATTTCAACTCCTTTAAAAATATCTGTACCAGTAGTTGTGCCATGAATACTATACATATCAAGAAGTTCTTCATGCACTTCATAGCTTTTATCTACTCCACGAATATAAATCAACACCTGAGCAGTATCTGACACATCCGTTGACTCATCCAAGGTCAAAGAAAACCACTCAACATGTCCATTTTTGTCGAAAAGTTGAGAGGATATATTTTCAGCGATGTTTTCTACCCTTCGAGCCACAGTGTTTGCTGACATACTGACAGTTTTTAATAAATTTACCTTTTCAGGGCACATTTTTTCGGCTACTGCAATTATGCATTCTTTGATCATTTCTCCATCGGTGAATGGTTTTCCACGTTTTGCAATTTCAAGAGCCACAGGAAAGCTGGCACGAGTTGCAGCCTCTTGTTCAGTTTTGAGTTTTGTAAATGAAGATTGCTGCGATTTCAATCCGCGCTTCATAGATTCGAATTTTTCTGTCCGCAAACTTCCTGTATATTTTGAGTAATTTTGAAAATGTTTTGTTTCATAATGACGTTTAATGTTATATTCCTTGAGAACGGCTATGCTTTCTTTGCAAATCAAACATAGGGCCTTGCTACTGAACTCAATTACGATATACTGAATGTCCTACTGATCTTTGAATTTTCTGCATTCACTATCAATTTTTCGCTTCTTTTCCATACGACTAAATCACACACAAAAGCAACAATTCAAATCAAAATACTGTTACAAAGATGTCTTAAACTTAAAGACGCACAAACACGTTTTAAGGAGGTACGCACTATTTTATTTCACAACAGTGTCATAGGAACTGACTTGTGGTTGCGTCACTAGCCTTCTTATATATTCCAATTACTGCCATCTAGAAGTGAGTGGAAGACACCAGAACTTTCTCGAACCAACGAGATTATTCTGTACGTGCTATTAGCGCCATCTGTTAGCGATAGAAGGTACTACCTATTTCCGCTTGTGTCCACCAGATGTCGTGTCACGTTACTCATCATGGCTCGTACTCTACGACTAATCTAGAAATTACGGATAATGACAGGAAAATTAATAATATGCAGTGTTGCCGTTTTGCGGACTTTAGTCCGATTTGCAGCCTTTTATAAAGGTTGCGTACTTTTTCGGACTTTCATTTTTCATCAGTGGACTATTTCACTTTTTACCACCGGCAACACTGATAATATGGTTTTGGCCCTCGGAACTTACTGGAGTAATCAGTATGGCCCTAAGGCTGGAAAGTTTATAGACCCCTGGTCTAGTTCATTCCAAACCCGGTGTAACATATCTGCATTGACACTTTCCACAGCTCTAGTGATGCGTTGTTTTAAGTCATAAATCATTATTAAGCGGAGGGACGTAAAGGAGGAGGCCACCTTTCACAAATCCCCATGGAAAAAATCGCACGGTGTAACATCTGGACTCCTTGGTGGCCACCGTACGACAAAGCGGTTGTCGGCCGCTGCACGGGCGCTGAGGAAATGTTTCGACCAGATAATTTCTAACGACACGGTGCCAGTGAGGAGGCGCTCCATCTTGTTTGAAGATAAATTTCCCCCCGTCCTCATGCAGTTGAGACATCAACTTGATCAACATTTGATGATATGTAGCCCCCGTTACTGTGTTTTCTTAAAAAAAAATAAGGGACCTTTTTGCGAGATACAGAACAGAACACATTCACTTTGGGAGAATCACGCAAATGCTCCACCAACACTCTCGGAAGTTCAGTACGCCATATTCGGACGCTGTGTTTATTCACCTTGCCATTTATGTGGAACGCTGACTTGTAACTGAAAATTATCCGCTCACTAAGCTCATCTTCTTCATTAAGTTGCAGCATTTTATAGCGATAAGATTTCGAAAAATTATCCGCCATATTTGTTCCGCCATTTTGTTTAATAAAATATTGATAACTGATTCGTAATCAGAGAGATTATTAACTATAGTTCATTTTTTTTAAGAATGCAGTAACTAGAAACCTGATTTACACCATGACAAATGTTCAATCTAGTCACAAAATTTGGCGTTAAATTCAAATATAGTTACTTGAATATAAAATTGGTAATTCATTAATGGTTGCGTTGAATATCTTATTATTATTGATTAAATACTCTAAATGGCAACAATAGTAATAAAATACAAACAAATAAATAGAGAAAACCGCAAAAAATCTGAATGATACAAACAGATCAGATGATAATTGTGAATTGACAACTGACAGCTGCAAATGGATGTGAAAAGAAAGAGAGAATAGAGGTTGAGATGGAGAAGTAAATATCGTCGGTGTGAACTTCTCCTCGAATTAAGTCAATCAGAGAACAAGGTCAAATAAGCCCTAAGTTCCCTGTACTGCATTCTTAAAAAAATGACTATAGGTACGAAATTTTGTTAAAAGAGTTTTTCGAAAAATTGGCGGCCATATTAAATCCGCCATTTTGTTTTTGAACAGATTTGTAATCAGCGACGTAAACAACACCAACAACAAAAAATTGAAAAAAATATTTAGAGGCATTCTATTTTTGTCCACCTTTTCGACAATCCAAGCCCACTGTGCGGCGTCTATCTCATTTACTAAAACCTCCTAGCAAACATTTATGTGGTTAACCATTAACCACCTGCCATACGTCTCAGGTGAGAAAATTACTGCTACTTTGGGTCTGAGAGACGTATGTCAGGTGGTTAAGTGTTAATACTTTAGTGGACAAATAAAATAGGTTTAGTGGTTTAGTGGACAAATAAATTATACCAGAAATTATTTTTATTTAAACTAGAATTTTTTTCATATTTTCCACAAAATTTATTTAATAAATTAAATTAATAATCAAATTAATCTAAATAGATTCCTATTGTGCAAATAAAAATATTATATAATTTAATTAACTTTAAAAGTTATTGGACAAATTATGTCTTATAAAATACTTCACTGATCAAAGAGTAATATATTTCGTATTTATCACATAGTGAGAACCTTGAATCATCGAGATATTCTCTGGTTGACAACCCTAATTCAATTTAGTTGTAGAAACTGCATTTTCCATTAGGTAATGCACATGCCGTTCGCGAAAGGCAAACCTAACTATTATAGTGTGTTTATAGTTTCACTTATTTTTCTATTTTTCTGCATTTCAGCTAAGTGCACCGCGCATCGAAGGCTGTTTATGTCTCTTGTAGTTATTTTATATTCGTCGTCGTTTCGTTCCAAGTGATAGCCGTTTTATTTTTTGCAAATAAATGTTATTATTACTAATGTAAACTATTCTGACTGAGATTGTTTTTATTTTAGAATTACTGTGATACAGTGATATTTTATATTAAGTTTAAACTGACTGACATTTAATTAATCTAATATATTGAACTAATCATAAGTCTGAATTTAATTTTATTCAAGAACTCAATAAATCTATTCCTGAATTTAATTTAGTCAATTTATAATACCAATATGGAATACGAAGAACTAACAAAATTAAACTCAGACTTAATTAAGATTAAAGTAGTAGGTAAAACCAAACGCGCTCTAATGGTATGCAGAAATATTGTAGAAAAAAACGTGAGATTGTAATCCCACCATCCTGCGATTTATGTAGACCATGATTGTAGATTGTAGTTTTGGTGGTAACGACTTATACTGCGACCTTCACAGATCTATTGTACCCCACCCTCTTCCTCTAAACGTTGGTATACCAACCCATTTATGTAGTCTGTTAGAAAAGTATCCGACCTTTAGCCGGTTAAAAAAAACTGGCATACCTGGAGCGTTGGAAACCAAATCACCCTAAAAGTAATCTCCTTGAGTCTCCACACACTTCTCGCAGCGGTGCCGCCATTGTTGGAAACATTCCGAAAAGCCACAGCCGAAAAAGCGACTTTAACTTGGCTGTCGTTGCAGCCATAATATCCTCTCTTGTCTGAAATCGCGTTCCTTTCAATGGCCTCTTGACTTTGGGGAATAGCCAGAAGTCGCAGCGAGGCATATCAGGAGAGTAAGGAGCCTGTCGAACCAGAGGAGTCTGTTTTTTCGCCAAAAAATTGTGAACCAAGTTCGAAGAATGTGCTCAAGCATTGTCGCGATGGAGTCGCCAATTTCCTGATGACCACAACTCCAGTCGCTTGTGCCGCACAGTATAGTACTCCCTATAGTCGTTCCGTCATTTTACTTGCATTGAAAAACCGACGAGAGCACTACACACTACGTCACTTGAACGCTGCTCTACAGCAACTCACGCTATCTACAGGCGGGAAAAAATTCACGCATACACGCATCAAGGTTCAAGGTCGGCTCTTGCAAGCGCGCTTGATTCAAATCCATCAGGTTTTCAAATAAAAAATAAGGTCGGATACTTTTCTAACAGACCATTTAGAGCGCCTCCTCTAGTCCTGATTCCTTTAGCTATTTCAGGATCTGGGTGGGATTCTAGGACTGCAACTCCTCTGCGTTCAAGCAGTGGGCCCCAAGATACATTTGTCTCTTGCGGAGCAGTGCTCCGCTAGACTATGATACTAAGACCTCCGATCACTTACGGGACAGCTGCGTGGGCAAGTACAACCAAGTTGGTCTCTATGAAGAAATAACTTGAGAGGATTCAAAGAACGGCATGTGTCTGCTTCTCGGAGGCGATGGGGTCAAGCCCAACAGCAGTAATGGCACAGCTGTATGTGTAACGGAGTCACCTTGTCGTGAAGTGGACCGCCAGATCGGCGATTGTATGGTTCAGCATGGAAGGAATAGGCAGAGGTAAAATAATCCGGAGCAGAGACCGAAAGTGTCCCGTTGCCAACATCCTTTGGTTGGAAATACGTAAAGACCAAGGGACGAAAAGATATGCAAATACCATCTCGAGAAGACGCAATGAGTAGCAGTAAATCCGAATGGAGCGACGAAACCTCAGTATACGACATTAAGGAAAGTTCCATCAAGTGGTATACAGACGGTGAGTATTGCGACCTCGTACCAAATATTTGGAATCTATGGGTATTTACTCAGGTATCTTCCAAGCAGAGGTAATCGAAATATATGCACAATTTAACCTGGACATGAACTATAACAAAAAACGAATTGCTATCCTGGCAGGTATTCAAAGTACTATTAAGGGTCCAAACTGCTATGGGATTATATGGAACAGCTAACCAATCTTGGTATAGAAAATAAATTAACGCTATATTTGGTACCAGGACTCACTAGTATAGAAGGAAATAAACAAACCGATCACACAGCAAAGCAGGGATTGCGTAACCCCTTGATAGGACCGGAACCCTCTGGTGGTATGAGCATAAACACCTTTCACAAAAGTTTAGTTGAAGAAATAAGAACACAATGGATGAAAACCTGGAAAGAATGTCCAGTGTTAAGACAATCCAAAGTAATTTTGATTTTTTAACCAGAAAAGAACAAGAGCTTGCCTGAAACTAAACAGGAACAAGGTCAGAATCCTGACAAGAGTTCTGGGGCACTGCAGACTTAGGAAATAGTTCAATAGCTAGAGATGAATCTAGTTATACAAGAAGATGAAAATGCCACATTATGTAGCTTAGAAGAGGAAACGACATACATGTGCTAAAGGACTGCGGAGCACTGTTCTGTAATAAACAGATATATCTTGGGGCCCATTCCTTGAATGAAGAGGTGCTGCAATCCTTGGATCCCACTCAGATGCTGGGATTCCTAATGAAGTCGCAACAAGAGCGGGCACACTAAATGGATAAGTATGCCAATGATCACAGGAATAGTGCAGGGCATAATTGATCAATAAAGGTCGTAGTACAAGTCACCACAGAAATCTACAGTATTCGATCAATGTCATTTGAGACGTTTTATGTACCGCAATTTTGGATTAAAATTAAGAGTGAATATCCAGTTGTAATAAAAACCATACCGACCCACGTGTTTAGGAACATTCCTTTACGCTCCCTTGGTCCCATGGTTATCATGCGATAGCCAATAATTCTTATAGTTAATTACCATTACGACATCCACCCGTCGTAATAAAACCCCTTCAAGCCACACGTGATTTTATTGACATTCCAACCCTCGGTTCCACGCTTAAAAGATTTTAAGTCTTTTGGAAGATAATCTCGTGCATGAATTTATATCTCCCACGGATATTTTTTTATTATCCGAAATGAAATTCTCGGAGAGACACTTAAAACATAAAAACGTACACATCAAAATAATCATGTAGACCAGATTGTTAGTGTCTTTGGAAACCTTTTTAGTTATTTGTGTAAATATATTATATATGCGCTACGACTTACATCCTAAGCTCAAACGACGCTAAAGTCGCATTGGGGTGGAGCCAAGTAGGACTCCCATATTTAATTAAGGGGTATGCACAAACCCCCACGGAACACCACCGGGATGATGTAAATATCTCAACCCGGTCTAGATTAAGTTAGTTGTTAAGTATTGTTAGCTTGTCCTAGTTGTAGGCTTAATGTAATATAATATTTAGTTATAAATATATATTATATATATATATATATATATATATATATATATATATATATATATATATATATATTTATATATATATATATATATATATATATATATATATATATATATATATATATATATATATATTTATATATATATATATATATATATATATATATATATATATACTTTATTCAGTCTACTAATTTTCATTTAATAAACTTCGTGCTTTACGAATACCAGACTACAGAAGCAACAAGATCCCGAGATAGGTAAAACTATCTCAGTGTCCGAAGAATTGCAGGCCAGCAGTTCCTCTTCACAACAATCCATTGTTTTATGTGAAGGTCATGAAGCATTTATTTTCTCCAATAACATGCGTTTATACAACAAATAAGTTTGTTATTTTTGCTTTGTGGCTTGCAGTCACGATATTTATTACATCGATTGAGTACCTGGCATATGTAATAAATAAAAAGATAGAAGACCAAAATTGCTCCTCAAAGGTGCTAGAAACGATCTCCTGTGTTTGGCACCTGGAGGACGCCGTGTGGGACTTGCGAGCGGCAGACAGACACGGGTCGAAGGCCCGTTCAGTTTTACAACAGAAAATGACAATTTCCCGTTTCGACGCGCAAGAGGAACGGAGTTTTTGAAGAAAAACAGAAAAATTTAAAATGCACCTACAGCCGCTCCCTGCGGGGGCGAAACTTTGTGAGGCACGTCAAAAAAAACCTAATTTTTTGTTCAATTCACTGGAAAAAATTCAAGACGTAAACCGCATTTTTTGACAATTTTTCTTAATTTTCAAAAAATCTTGACTTTTGACCCCTTCCGAGTTCAGGGACGGTACCTTACTCGATTAGTATATTTCAACAATAATTTTATTTATTATTAATAAATTAAAAAAAATATATATTTTTTAATTTTTAAAATTTTTCCTTTTGTAAAAACTCGGCAAGATGTCGGCGAAGATCCTCAAGCCTGGTGGCGCTGAGCCAGATGCCTTTGAAACTTCAGTCGCACAAGCTCTTTTGGAGCTCGAAATGAACTCCGACTTAAAGGCACAGCTTAGGTAGTTGCATATTACTAAAGCTAGAGAGATTGAACTCAACAACAAGAAGTCAATCATCATCTATGTGCCTAAACCTAAGTTGAAGCAGTTCCAAAAGATCCAAAAGAGATTGGTTCGTGAATTGGAAAAGAAGTTCAGTGGAAGGCATGTAGTATTCGTTGGGGAACGTAAGATTCTCCCCAAGCCAACCCGCAAGACACGTACTAAGAACAAGCAAAAGCGCCCACGCTCTCGTACTCTCACTGCTGTTTAGGACGCTATTCTAAAGGATTTGGTGTACCCTGCTGAAATCGTTGGCAAGCGCATTCGAGTCAAACTCGATGGCTCCCAGCTTATCAAAGTCCACTTGGACAGAAGTCAACAAACTCCCATTGATCATAAAGTGGACACATTTACATCTGTCTACAAGAAACTCACAGGAAGAGAAGTTACTTTTGAATTCCCTGAACATTATTTGTAATATTTATTATACATACTTATAATGTAAGAAAAACGAAATGGCTATTACCCTATATTAATTATATTCAATTATCTTAATCATTTGTTATAAAAATTATTTGACCACAAAATTCAATTTTAACGTTGGTCATCATGAGCGTCTTCCAAAACGGAATACATTTGTGCAGTTGGTGAATAGTTTTCAAAGAACATGAACTTTGTGACCAGATGCTGCATCCGTATAAGATTACGATGCGAACAACACAGGTTCGCAGATGCGATATTGGAATTGCTGAAGGACGATATCGTTTTGATCACGAGTGACGAGGCCCACGTTCATTCATCGGGGATGGTAAACAAAGAAAACTTTCAGTACTGAGCAAGTGAAAACCAGTAACAACTGCATCAGAATCCTCTGCACAGCGAGAAAGTAACTGTTTTGGAGTGGAATATCTCGAACTAGCATTATTGGGCTTTATTTCTTTCGGGAAAACGGACGTATAGTGACTGTTAATACATATTACCATGTTGCGTGATTATTTCATGCCAGAAGAAGATCAACCTCATTAACACAGTGGGGTTTCAACAAGATTGGGCAAGCATTAAGAGTAACATTGACCTTTTTACGATGTGCCATACATTAAGAGTAACATTGACTTTTTTAAGTCAAAATTTACTAGGACGCCTGATTTCATTGCGTGGAGATGTGGAGTAGCTACATCGGTCACCGAATTTGTCACCTTGTGACTATTTTTTATGGGGCTACACAAAATCTCAAGCTTATATTAACAAATTATGTACCCTTGAAGAGCTTTCCCAAAACATAACGCAAGAAATTCGAAGAATTCCACGTGCCATGCGGGAAACGAGTATGCTCAGTTTCGCCACCGTTTACAAAAATGCCTCGATATAAATGGACACCACCTAACTGATGTGATTTTTCGACGTTAATTATTTTTTTCCAAAATTAATGTTTTTTGCAAATAGTAATGTAACAGTTGTGTATACAAACAATATTTTTTGAAATTCGAAATTAAATGTGTGACAGTCATTTCAAGAACATCTTATATCTCTGCCGGACCCGGTATAGGATATTTCTATAGCCGAAATAATTTTATGCAAAGATGAAGTGTTATTTGTGATATTTGCTTATATAGTTAAAAACCTTTCATATCTACATAAGAAGTGACACTTTAAATCCTTAGAAAATTATATACTTTTGGCACATGGTAAAATAATTAACTCCCAATAATCAACTTCCATATCCTAATATTATTATTATTATTCATTATTTTACATGGTTGGTCCCTTTAGGAACACACGAAGCTTTATTTATAATTCGCTTGGGCCGGATCCACGATGCTTTCATCTGTTCACTAAAGATCCTCTTCCTTTCTTCCGTTCACTTGGTACCTGATCTTTTTGGTACTTCATTCTCTGGAACAACTTCCCACTTATCATTTTTTCCTCTGTATATGTGTCGGTACGAAATTTCTTTTGGTTGGATTTCAGCATTTCTCATGTCTGCCCCTACTTCTTGTGTCCAAGGCAAAGTCTTTAGTTTGTCAACTCTTTCGAGAAATTGGTGGGTTAACCTGGTGTCAGGGAGTCTCTTAACATGTCCATAAAATTTTAATCCTCTTTTACTGAGGTCTGCCGCAATATTAGATAATTTTTCTGTAGATTTCCGTGATTGTAGGCGGTAACCTCCAAATGTCTTGGTCCTAGGATTTTCCTTATGATTTTTCGCACTTCTTTTAGGATATTCTCGAGCTCGCCTTTTTTATTAAGCGTGAGAGTTTCTCCTGCATATAGGGCTTCAGGCTTGATTACAGTATTGTAATGTTTTATCTTAACATGGAGCAACATACATTTTTTGTTGTAAATTCTCTTGTTCTCTCATATGCTCTTCTGAGTTTTTGGACAAGTATGTTTTAAACTATTTTTTCGTTTACAGTTGGTGCGATGATTTCACCTAGATATTTAAAGCGAGAGGTTTTAAAGTGAGAGGTTTTTAAAGAGATTTGCAGTCCAACTTTTTTAGCACATTCCTGGAGAGGTTCAGTTTGCTTTATTGCTGTGATTTCATCGCTGGACAGAAGGGCCAGGTCATCTGCAAAGGCTAAGCATGGAATTTCGAGCTTGTTTTTCTGTGTCCTAATGTTTATTGGGTTCCAGCTATTTTGTGCGTTCATTTCTTTTTCCCATTCCTTCATCACCTTATCTAGGACAAGGTTGAAAAGGATGGGTGATAGTCCATCTCCTTGCCGGACACCAGTTTCTATCATGAATTCTTCTGAGATTTCTTCCATGAATTTTACTCTTGATTTCGTATCAGTGAGGGTCTGTATGGTTAATTTTAGTGTTTTGCCATCTAGTCCTTGTTCTTTCAGGATGCTGAATAGTTATTGTCGATCAATTGAAGCATAAGCCTTCTTGAAATCTACAAAGGCACAGATGATTGGGAGGTTTCTGAGGGCCCTGAATTTAAGAAAGGTTTTTAAGTTGAAAATCTGTTCCGTGCACGATCTGTGAGGACGGAAACCAGCTTGATATTCGCCAATCTTATGCTCGAGTTGTTCTTAAACTCTTTTAAACAGGCATGTAGAGATAATTTTGTAGCCGACTTCAAGGAGGGAGATTCTTCTGTAGTTATTTACATCTGTTTAGTCTCCTTTTTTGTGGAGTGGGTGAATCAGAGCACATTTCCAGTCTTTGGGGAGTCTTTCGTTTTTCCAGATTTCCTGTATAATTTCCTGTATAAGTTCCTTGAGTGAATTTGGACCTAGGTTCTTGAGGAGTTCTGCCACAATCCCATCGCTTCCCGAGGTTCTGTTGTTCTTTAATCGTGTAATGTTATTCAGAATTTCTTCTTGGTTTGATGGAAGTGAGTCTGGGTGACTAAAACTGGGGGCTATTTCAGGAAATCTTTCAGTAGGTTTAGGGCAATTAAGGAGATCTGAGAAGTATCGTGCTAATTCCTTGCAGTTTTCTTCATTAGTAAGGGCCAATTTCCAATCTTTTCTCCTGAAGCACAGATTCTGCGGGACGTATCCTTTGATTTTTTCTCTGAACGTTCTGTAGAAATCTCTATTTCTGTAGTTTCTGAAATTTTCCTCAATCGAGTTCAGTTGTTCTTTTATGTGTTTTCTTTTTTCTTGTCTGATGGTTTTAGATACTTGTTTTCGGATTTCATAAAATTTTTGTTGAGTTTCCTGGGATTTTTTACTGGTAAATTTCTGAAATGCAAATTTTCTTATCTCTAGAGCTTGGTCACAGGTAGAGTTCCACCAGGCGTGTTTTGTGTTCTTTTTTAAGGTAGACTTCCGAGCAAAGCGGCTCTGACGTCACTAACGCAGCGTCAAGGCCGCCGCGACATAGCGATAGTATTATGCACTATGGAAAAATATGAGGCGCCATTCGAGCGCAGCGACATTGACGCGCTTAACGTCAGTGCGTCAGTGTCGCTGCGCTCGAATGGCGCCTCATACATTTACATACTGCATAATACTATTGCTATGTCGAGGCGTCAGTATCGCTGCGTAAGTGACGCCAGTGCCGCTTTGCTTGGAAGTCTACCTTTAGGGGTACAATTTCTCGAGCCTTCTGTGTGATTTTGGTACAAAATTTTCCCCATGCTTTCGCAGGTTGATTTTCCCAAGCTTCTTTAAGATTGGTAAGGGGAATAATTTTCGTATCAAATTTCTGCTGTTGGAGTTTCTTGGGGTAATATTTTCTAGGAGTAAATTTTACTTTAATTCTAGTCAGATAGTGATCAGAGTCGATGTTTGCTCCTTTTCTGACTTGTACATCATGTACCTCTTTCTGGAGGGGATAAGAAATAGCTATATGGCCAATCTGAAATTCACCAATGGATTCAATTGGGGATCTCCAGGTTTTTTGTTTCTTAGGATGCTTCCTAACGGATGTGGACATGATTTTAAGGTTGCATTGTTGACATAGTTCAATGAGTCTTGTGCCATTCTTGTTGTTAAATTTGTGTGCTGGGTAGAGTCCAACGGTTTTTCTGTGTTCTTTCTCTCGGCCAATTTGTACATTAAAGTCGCCTAACAGAATTTTGATGTCATCCTTTGGAACTTTTGACATTACGCTTTCAAGCTTGTTCCAAAATTTTTCTACATTTTCGGGATACTTCTTGTTGTCTATATTTGTGGGGGCGTGTACGTTTATCAAGGTATATTTTTTATTGGCGCACTGAATTCTCATGGTCATTAGACGACTGTTGATAGAGTTGACATCCTTGATTAAGTTCAGTATGCTTTTTTTACCACACGAAGCTCATGCCGAGTATGGGGGTTCCGTTTAGAATTTTTTTGTCCGTTTTACTCTTGAAGATACGATAGTTTCCATACTCCAAAGGGGATTCATCAGTAAATCGAGTTTCTTGCAAAGCAAAGATAAGAATTTTTTGGCGATCAAGTTCTGTGACTAAATTTAGTAATTTTCCTGGTTGAATCAAAGTGTTGATATTGAAAGTACCGATGTATGACGGGGTTTTGTTGGACAGTTTTCTAGAGAGCTCCGATTCTCTCCCATATTTTCGTGATTGTCTAGGCTCCCTAGAATCCGAAAGCCTAGTTGCCGTCTCAGTGAGACGGGTGGATTGGTCACCACCTGGGGTATTGTTGTTATTACGCCCACGAATCATGTTTGGCTTATGATAGGAGTTCCAGCAATTGGCTTATGATAGGAGTTTCGCTGGGTACTTAGAGCCAGAGATTGTTAGTTCCTGGAGCATAGTCCCTGGAGTTAGTTCCTGGTGGATACCACTCAGACGCGCCTGGATTTTAGGAAGGCTTTTCTTTTACTATCCCGAAAAACATGGGTGCCTCTTCTGCCAGTTCCGTGGTGCCGATGATCTTCATCTCCGCCTTCACTGCCATTGAGGACTTCACCGTAACCCTGGCAAGGGGCCCTCACATGGTACTGTCACCCGGGCCAGGTGATCCATGGTTTTTTTAAGAGGTTGTTACTCCTTATATCTTAATATTTATTTACAATTTATAAAAAAACAATTTAAAAATGTTTTAATGGTTTGTAAAATTTTATTTTGAAAACAGTTCACTTTCGCATAGGTTTATCATTTAGCTATTGTATTTAGTCTTTCACTTAAAAAGGTTATTTATTTTTATCAGCTAAATCTACTACTTTCATTAACTGTTTATAGAGTTTTTACGACATTACATTTTACGATTTCTACCGCATGTACATTTTCTATTATTTTCCCACAAATCTGTTAACTTGAATGACTATAAAATGTCTGCTGCATGGTTTATTCCGAAAAATTGTCTATTCCCAAAATGATTTTGCTATTTGCAATTTTGCAGGAAATTATAAAACAATATGACCACCGACAATAATAAAATTGTATTAGTTTGTTAAACGAATATACGAAAGATATTTACCTGATTTTGGATTCTCGACGTTTCGACGAACTAACACCATTTCAAGCCATTTTCAAAAGATATTTGCGTCCGTGCGGGTTAAGCGTTCGGGGCATACTGAACGAATCAACACATATTTACATTCGCGAAAACCTCAACTAAAACAAATAGCTTGCTGTATTCATTTACTAACAAACTAATAAACATATTATTTTCGGGGTATCGTATAGGGCAAGGATGACGAACCTATGATCAGCGGGTTAGACACTGACCCACTAAAGCTTTCTAAAGTGACTCACGCATTGATTTTTATAAACCTTTAGAAACATTCAATAACCCCACATTATTAATATTTTTGAAATTTGCCAGTTATTAACCAGCTTTAAGTCCACCTTCATGGCACTCAAAACACAAAACCAGAAAAATAACAATGTTTTTTAAGATCATGTCTCTCTATTAACTTAAGTGAATAGCCATCTGCAGACACGTTTCGAGATTCATCTCTCATCAGTGCAGCTTTGCTTTTATGAATAATAATTTGTAAAACACTTACTTGAAACCCTCGTGGATGACTAGGAGTTTTAGATATTTTTAATTTGACATTTCGTGAGAGAGACATGAACTTGGCACGTTATTGATTTCAATGATAATTTACTATTGGTACATTATAGATAATCATATAAACTTAATAAAGTCGGAACACAGCCTGAATATATAAATATATTCAACCTTTCTGGAGCTCTATAACAATTTCTTGTAATAAGTTGTGTTCTACTTATTGTAATTCATAAAAGCTAAGCTGCACTGATGAGACATAAATATCGAAACGCGTTTGCAGATGGCTTTTCACTTAAGTTAATAGAAAGACATGATCTTAATAAACAATGTTATTTTTATGGTTTTTTTATGAGTGTAGTAAGCAGAATAATATTCTGCTTCGTAAAGTATATATTATATACTTTACTCAACGTTATTTCCGCCAGAAAAAAATGTTTGTGTTACTCTCAAGTCGCGGCTAAAGAAGTTTTACTTCCAAAATTCAGACCTGTTGAAGTTAAACAATAGTTGTTCAAAACCAGTTGTTCAAAATACATTCAGCTTGTTACTTGAATAGTTGAGCAGATAGTTGAACTTGTCTAGTCCTGTTTAATACTTCTAGTCCGGTCTAGTCCAAACTAGTCCCGCCTAATTCTGCATAATTTTGTCTACTCTTATTTAGTTTCACTTCTTACACTCTTGTCTACTCTTGCATAGTCTTGTTTAACGTAGTCTTACCTCCTTTTTTACGAGTTTTATTTCCTCCTGCTTTTACAATCTTGTCTTGTCTACAATCTTGTTTATAATATGTATTAGCTTGGACAAGTGGATTGTCAGTTGAGAGGTATTTTTTAATTTAAAAAAAAAAATTTTTTAAAAAAGTTTGGTCCGATGTGGATGCCGGGTTTGCCGACCCTTCAAACACTGCGGCCTACTTGTGGCCTATTGTATTTTGCATTCACATTTACTTATAGGCCCAGAAACCCAGTTGTTATTGTAAATTGCGCTAATTAATATTTTTCACATTTGTCTTCTGCTACAAATGCGGCCGGCACTAGGGATAGAACTCGGAAACTCTATACTTGTTAGTTAGCGCTCTAACATGAGGCCACGAGCGTCACCACTACACCACTCGCGCCGGCCAGTAGAGAGGTAAATAAATGATAACTATTACATGTGAACTTCTTCTTCTTATTCATCAGCTTTCCATCGTCCACTCCTTGACATAAGCATCTTCGTATGTCTTCCACATCTGGCGATTTTGGGCTTTGCGAGTCTTTACCCCGGTCTTTACCACCGGTGTGAACGACCCCTGCTCCTTGTCGATTCTCTAGGTCTCGACTGGGTAATTCTGGCAGTTCACCTGTTGTTGCTTAGTCTTGCGACATGTCCGATCCAACGCCATTTTAACTGCGCTATGCGTTCAATAACGTCGGAAACTCTTAATCTTCCTCTCGATATTCTCATCGGATACTCTCGATAATCTCATTGGATACTCTCTATAATCTCATTCCTGACTTTGTCGCTTAGTGAGATCCCAATCATTGATCGCTCCATGGCTCTTTGCGTTACAATTAGTCGATCGGAACTGTTCTTTGTCAAGCTCATAGTTTCTAAACCGTATGAAGGTACTGGCAATGTGCAGGAGCTGTACACTTTCCTTTTGATGTACTATAGTTTGCCAAACGTACCCATTTAAGACCAATACGTGTGGTCACTTCAGGTGTTTGGTTTTTCTTTCGAGACTTGATCATATGGCATCAATGGTTGAGTTAGTTGTACTGGTTCACGCATTCGTTGGTTACCTTATCGAGCACAATGTGGGGAATCTCTGGACTGAAACGGATTATAGATTAGTGAGTAGGACTTCTTATCACCGTGATGGCTGGGAGCAGAGAGATCGCATTCTCGTCTGCGACCACTTCATCCCTAAGGCCACTCAACTTTCATCCCTAAGGACACTGTTCACTTTGGAGGACAAACGAAGAAACAATACAGTTTCCGGTACACAACAGTTTAATTGATTATTTAATTAATAGCAAATTCTACTGTAAGATTTCAGAATAAAGTAGCAATTTCTAAAACGCAATATATAAAATAAGATTGAAAGTAACATTACAGAGTTTTACAAAGTAAAAGTAACTTTCGATGAGAATTTAACAATAATTTTGCTACAAAAAAATCTGTTTGCTTAGGCAATTAAAATCAGGTTTTAGCCGTTTTCGTTGGGAGATTAACGTTTTCCATTATGCACTTTTCTACGGCATGCATTTATGATGTGCATGACCTAGCCAAGACGGACATGCTTGGAAAACCGAGTGGATTGTTAATTGCAATTAATGTACGCATATGACGACAACATAATAAACATGTAGAACAGTTAATCGCGTATGATTTATTAGGGAAACTTGACGTTTCAATAAGAAAATTATTAATGCTTTTAGTGTAAATCATTCTAATTCGTTATAGTTTGAATGTCGTTTTACAAGAAAACATTTTATTTGTAAATTATTATAAAGAAAATTTGGAAACAAATATTTAAATAAATGTGTCTAATGTATAATAGTAGGGAAAGATGATATGTTCTAGACCCTCCTCCTCCTCAAACCTCCTCTGACCTTGACCCCTAACCTAACCTTGACATTGACCTTGGAACTTCCGGTTGCTACTTCAGGTTGCTACTTCCGGTTGCTACTTCCTAGCACCTAGCACTTCCTTCGTTGCGACTAAATACATGATACTAGATAGACGGGACTAAATACATGAGACTAGATAGACGGGACTAGATACATAAGACTAGATAGACGGGACTAAATACATGAGACTAAATAGACGGGACTAGATACATGAGACTAGATAGACGGGGTTAGATACATGAGGCTAGATACATGGGGTTAGATACATGGGACTAGATAGACGGGGCTAGATACATGAGACTAGATAGACGGGGCTAGATGCATGGGGTTAGATAGACGGAGCTAGATACATGAGACTAGATAGACGACGCTAGATACATGGGACTAGATAGAAAGAGCCTAGATAAGAATGAACTAAAATATATAAGGGATTGTTTAATTTAACTAAAATATATTCTCGATTGATAAGACTGAACTAAAATATTTAGGAGATTGTTTAATTTAATTAAAATATATTTTCGATTGTTTTTCTTATAATTGTTAATAATGTTTATATTTTTACTTTCATTATGTTATCTACGTTTTATTTTGATTTACGGCTTGTTGATTAGGTTCGACCGGATGTTTGTCAGACATAATAACTTCTGCTATCTTATCAGCGGTGCGCGAGCGGAGAAAATAAATTATGAAGCGTGGTCTAATCAATTTCTTAGGTTTGTTTTTCGTTTTAATTTAATAAACATAATCACTTGAAACATCCAGCATTTCATTTATATAAACCAGAGTTCAATTTTCTGGCATCCACTTTTCATCTACTTGCATCCACTTTTCATCTACTTGCATCCACTTTTCATCTACTTGCATCCACTTTTCATTACGCTAAACAGGTTGTGAGGTCTATGTGACCCCACGCTCAACAGGGTGTCAGGTCTATGTGACCCCACGCTAAACAGGGTGTGAGGTCTATGTGACCCCACGCAAATCAGGGTGTAAGGTCTAAGTGACCCGACGCTAAACAGGGTGTGAGGTCTATGTAACCCCACGCTTAACAGGGTGTGAGATCTATGTAACCCCACGCTTAACAGGGTGTGAGGTCTATGGTGCCCCACGTTAAATAGGGCGTGAGGTCTATTTTTAGTCAGCTTTTAATCAGCTTTAACCCCATTGGGCTAGTTGTGTTAGCATTAGGTTAGGTTAGCATTAGGTAAGGCTACGTGAGGTTAGGCATGAAGCTCGGTTTATTCCTAACCTCGCGTAGCCTAACCTAATGCTAACCTAACCTAATTCTAACTCAACTAATCCAATAATGGGGTTAAAGCTGATTAAAAGCTGATGAAAGCTGACTAAAAATAGACCTCATACCCTCTTCAACGTGGGGCACCATAGACCTCACAAACTGTTAAGCGTGGGGTTACATAGACCTCACATCCTGTTAAGCGTGGGGTTACATAGACCTCAAACTCTGTTTAGCGTGGGGTCACATAGACCTCACACCCTGTTTAGCGTGGGATCACATAGACCTCACATCCAGTTTAGCGTGGGGTCACATACACCTTTTACCCTGTTGAGCGTGGGGTCACATAGACCTCACACCCTGTTTAGCGTGGGGTCACATAGACCTCACACCCTGTTGAGCGTGGGGCCACAAAGACCTCACACCCTATTGAGCGTGGGGTCACATAGACCTCACACCCTGTTTAGCGTGGGGTTACATAGACCTCAAACCCTGTTTAGCGTAATGAAAAGTGGATGCAAGTAGATGAAAAGTGGATGCAAGTAGATGAAAAGTGGATGCAAGTAGATGAAAAGTGGATGCCAGAAAATTGAACTCTGGTTTATATAAATGAAATGCTGGATGTTTCAAGTGATTATGTTTATTAAATTAAAACGAAAAACAAACCTAAGAAATTGATTAGACCACGCTTCATAATTTATTTTCTCCGCTCGCGCACCGCTGATAAGATAGCAGAAGTTATTATGTCTGACAAACATCCGGTCGAACCTAATCAACAAGCCGTAAATCAATATAAAACGTAGATAACATAATGAAAGTAACAATATAAACATTATTAACAATTATAAGAAAAACAATCGAAAATATATTTTAGTTAAATTAAACAATCTCTTAAATATTTTAGTTCAGTCTTATGAATCGAGAATATATTTTAGTTAAATTAAACAATCCCTTATATATTTTAGTTCATTCTTATCTAGGCTCTTTCTATCTAGTCTCATGTATCTAGCTTCGTCTATCTAGTCTCATGTATCTAGCTCCGTCTATCTAACCCCATGCATCTAGCCCCGTCTATCTAGTCTCATGTATCTAGCCCCGTCCATCTAGTCCCATGTATCTAACCCCATGTATCTAGCCTCATGTATCTAACCCCGTCTATCTAGTCTCATGTATCTAGTCCCGTCTATCTAGTCTCATGTATCTAGTCCCGTTTATTTAGTCTCATGTATCTAGTCCCGTCTATCTAGTCTCATGTATTTAGTCCCGTCTATCTAGTCTCATGTATTTAGTCTCATGGATCTAGCCCCGTCTGTCTAGTCCATGTATTTAGTATCGTTGATGTATGCAACCAACTTCACATCTCATTTGTCTCAACAGGCTCTAATTTCCCCGCCTCGCGTCTATATTTTGAATTTTCCCGCGCATCAGAAAATGGAGGCCGGAAGTCGAAACAGGAAACCGGAAGTAGCAACCGGAATATCACCCGGAAGTAGCAACCTGAAGTAGCAACCGGAAGTTCCAAGGTCAATGTCAAGGTTAGGTTAGGGGTCAAGGTCAGAAGAGGTTTGAGGAGGAGGAGGGTCTAGAACATATCATCTTTCCCTACTTATAATAATGTATCTTCCCCATATTATGTGTCCGATTTCTATATTTCTTGAAACTTAGTGTTATCTCTAAATTTCAATTGCAATTTTGTATTCCATCAAGTTACTTACATCGAAATGGACATTGGTATTCATAGTTTTACTTCAATGAATAAACTTGCTCTTGCTCATGCTCTTGCTAATGCTCTTTTATCGATGTTTGGGTCGGCATATTCTCGTGAAAAATTATTTTCTTTGATCGATTTTGTAAAATATTTGAATAGAAATATAGTTGGAAATGTTAGTTCATTTCCAACTATATTTCTATTTTAATATTTTACAAAATCGATTAAAGAAAATAATTTTTCACGAGAATATGTCGACCCAAACATCGATAGGAAATGTATTAAATTAATCAATACGAAATATGAACCGAATATTAAGAAACTATTTGAAAATAAAGAACAAATTTCTCATTAAATGTACAGGGTCGACTGCGGATTGGGCATGGTGTCACCTTGTGCGGTATGTGGTATCACCTTATTGATATAAAGTTTTTGACTTCGACCTTTACTTTTTGCTCATCACTTGCAAAAGTAGAAGTTAAAAAAAAATAAGGAAATTAAAACTTTTTACAAGCCTTTAAAAGTGAAAACATGTATGTAACCTTTAACCTCCCCCTCTTTTTCAAGTGATACCACTGACCTGGTGACCCGCGAGCTAGTACCAAAAATATAATGAACAAAATTTGACCGAATTTTACTCTAAAAGGTTCGCCATCCCTGATATAGGGTGTTCATTTCGGTGTTCATATATTCATATAAATCAAACATTTATTGTTTCATAATTTCCTGGAACATTTTAAATCGCAAAATAATTTTGGACGCACTTAAATTACTTAACAAAATAAACAATATGTATTGACCAACATTTAGCAGAAATCTTCATAACCTCCTCCGCAAAAAACAATTCCCATATTAACCATATTAACATCAGTATACATGTAGCAAAGCAAATGACATTTTAATCTTAAACAAAGCACGAGATAATTCGTAGTTGGCATCGTTTGCAAAAACGCAAACTACAAGTTATCGAGTAGTTAAGATTAAGAAAATTATATACTTTGTACATCTTTAGGATGCAATATCAACATTTTATCTACATTTCTGTACAAATATAGTTCACAACATCAAACAAGACAAGTATCGTCCAATTTCGCACGTTGCTCATATGTTGAGAAGCTTAATAGCAATTGGAAGATGCACAAACAAATATCAATTTTTGAAGCAAAATACTGGTAAAACACTGGCTACTATTTGCTTTTAATGCAATTACTTTGTATATATTTTAAAGTTATTATTAGTAATTTGATTTCGTATATTTTAGTTTCCAATAACTTATTCACTTTTTCCATAATAAATCGCGTTTTACCGGAATGAATTTCAATGCGTACAAACTTTTTTAATTACCTTTGATGTCTAAAAGTGCTTCCAAATTGAGCGAATATTTGCATCCAAACTGAAATTTATTGGCGAACATTTTACCCGAACATTCTCGATGCACATATAACTTTCAATATATAAATTATAACGATAACTTCTGAACACATCACATTACGAATAAAATTTGATCGTATTTTATTTAACTATAAATATAAGGAATGTTTATAGAGGTTATTTAACTCTTTAAGGAGCAATCTCAAATTCAACTTGTTAATTGTTGTACGGACTACCTGTCTATGGCGAGCTCCGTTCCCTTTATCACCACTATAATGCTGCTTTCGGTAATACTGAACTGCGTCTTATAGGGCAGAGTTGCCAAATGCGTACTGGTTACCTAAATCGTACCAGCTCTTTTATTTAATATTTAATGCATTTTGATGCCTCCTGGTAGTAAAGATATGAACTTTTATTTATGTCGATAAAGTAGAACCAAAAGGTCATACGCATGAAGTTTTGTGAATGGCAGAAGTACAAAGTCTGATGTTAATTTTAAACGATTTTAATCGGCTGAATTTAAAATAAATCTGCAGTTTCTGAGGTAGTCTAACATTTTTTGAACACCAGTTATGTTATATTATTTATTTCTATTTAGTTTATAAAACATGCCGATAATGATTTAAGCTTAGCTTTAATTATTTGTCGGATCGCCTTTTTGTAAATCGTACTTGTAAATCACACCGTGGTTTCCTAAATCGTACCAGCACAATTTAAGATACCGTTATTGAAATTTTACCACGAAAATAAACGATTTACAATTTTTTTTTAGCATGGACAAGCGAAAATATTGCGAATGGACAGAAGAACAAATGAAATTAGCATTAGGGGCTTACAGGAATAAAAAATACGGATTCAACGGATGTTCTTGGCGCAACATAATTCCAAAGCCAAACCTTAAGAAGACACTCCAAGGATTGATAAAAAGACCTACTTCTGCATTAAAAAAGGTTGGAGCTAGACAAGCAATATCTGCAGATATTGAAAAAGAATTAGTTGACCACATTCTTGAACTTCTTCTTAATCTTAATTTTCTGGTTTCAAACAATTTGATAAGTAAAGCATCGAACATCTATTATATATATTCGATGCTTAACTTATCAAATTGTGGAGCAAAATAATATTCCACACAAATTTAATGCAAACAAAAAAATATCTGGCAAAAAGTGTTTTTTTTTTAAAGAAATCCGACGCTTTTGGCCCGATAACCGGAAAATACTTCAATTGCACAAGCTAAATGATTCAAAAAGAAATCGGTCAACATTTTGTTTCGGTCAACAGGTCATACAAACTCATAGATTGCAACCACTTGATGTGGGAGTGTTTGGGCCTATGCAAAAATATTATAATATTTATATTATAACAATCCATGAAGTTGAAAAGCTATTGGGCAAGGAGGAAGGCTCAGCATACGTTGATTCCGCGTGGTCCTAAGTGACCCATCCGCGAGAAGAAGAAGAATTGCAGATCAATGTGTGACACAAATCGAAATAAATGAGTTAATAAAATTAGCATCTTATAAATCCGCAACTGTAGGAAATGCATTTCATACTTAATAAAGCTAGCGGATGTTGGCCAATAAATCGACTTGTTCTTAGCGATGCTGATTTTGCATTTAGCGAATTATTAAACACAACTGAACTTGAGCCTGAACCTATACTTGAGCCTGAAACTTAACCTATACTTGAACCTAAAGTTGTAATAACACCTAATAAAACTGAATGTGTCATTAATAGGTTTTTTAATGAATGTGTGATTAATATGTCTACAGTCCTTTTAAAACTTCGTGTCGCAGAAATCAGTTCAAAAATTCACCGAAAGGGTTCAAGAAAAGGCGGTACCATTTAGGATACCGGTTCCCTAAATCGTACTATTTGCATGATCTTATAAAAGTGTTGATATCACAATGATCTATCAATAAATATTTAAAAAAATCATATTAAATTGCAAGTTCGATTGTTAATGCATAGATGCAAAATATAATATTTGCTAAAAATCCTACTAAAGAATATGTAAACTGCCTTCGAAATTAAGTGGTACGAATTTGGAAACTCTCCCCTAATATATGTTAAATATTCCGACATTTGTTCACCACAAATGTGAACAAATACAAACAAATAAATAACAAACACGTTACTGATTTAATGTGTATTTTCTGGTAAGATCAAATCTAATTCGCTTTTACATCTGTAATGTATCGCAAATTCAGGCAAAATAATCTAATATTTTTCTATGACTTATTTCAGGCATTTCTAAATGAATCATTGCCTCAAATAAGTCACAATATTACTGAAAAATGCAATAAAATCAGAGGTAATGATGAATCGACAGCAAGTGTTACATAGTGAAAATTTGATTTGAAATGGTAGTAACATTATTTTTTTTTGCGAATAATATCAATAATAAGGAAAGACGTAAATGTAAATAAGAGATTTAAATGTCACACAATGTATTCCTCATTCAATTTTAACCATTGGGATAGGAGGAAATGTCAACCCAGAACCCTGAACATCTGGGGTCGTGCCTCTGCGTTCCACCACAGTGCCCCTAGTCCCACCACAGGTGACCCCTTTACAGTCAACCATGGAAAATATTTTAAGGAATATTCCACTAGCTGAACCAAGAGTTCAAAGAAGACAGCACTTGGATACGGCGGGCTGCCATTTAGAAGAAACAATGTGGTCGAAGACATTGAAATACCCTTACAACCAGACGAACAAGAAACTAACAAATTCAAAAATCATACTGAAGCAAATAACCTACTTTTCTACACACATTGTAGTCAGTCAAAATGTAATCACATCAGCACAAAATTCTCATTATGGGACTGCAAGAATTAAGAAACACTAACCAGGACCCCATGGAACCTCAAGGATACAGCCTCTACAAAGGTATACCGGGCAAGAGAGTGACCACAGTTTGGAACAGGTTTTTGATTAACCTTAAAATCACAGACTCTATACAAGATTTCAAGTCACAATCCTCTAGAACAGGGGTCTCCAAACTACGGCCCGTGGGCCCCGTCCGGCCCGCGGACAGATTTTGTCCGGCCTGCGAAGAGCTAGCATAGTTGAAAACTCCTTTTAGAGAACATATTTTTTATAGCAAATTAAATTTAGTTTACTGAAGTATTCTAATTGTATGTTGAATAATTATTAATATGACATCTACATTGATATGGTCATGGGCTAACTACTCATAACATTGTTGTAGGCTTATTGTTATTGTTTTTGTGATAAGTTGGATAAAGAAACACAGAATTGTAATGAGTAAAGACATGTATAATATGCAGAAAATTTAACTTCAGTATATAATAACTAACAAACTATTGAAATGAATCCAACTAACATTTTATACATTTTAAATAAAAACATAACTTATAACAAGCATAATGACATATGAAATACTAATGACATTTATGTAATTGAGATTTTCCACTGACAATAGTTTGTAGTTGTGGACTAATTTTACTTGTACCAATTATTACAAGAGATTTAAGATGCTCATCAGTTAATTTAGATCTGTAAACATTTTTTGTGTACTTCATTTTGGAGAAGGTCTTCTCACACAAATAAGTAGTACCAAAAACAGAAAACAGCCCACGAGCAAATTTATGCAAATTATCAAATTGTGTCAGTGAAAGACTCTTATAAAATTCCAACTAAGATGAGTTTTGATATTTGTTCTTAATTATATCACTGCACTGTAGATCAATCATTTCCATTTGAAGTTCCGGGGCTAGGGTTTCAATGTCAGTATCAAAAGGATTCTGAAAAATCTTAATTTGATTCGCAATGGCATCAAAGTCCGAGAAACGAGTATCAAAATTTATTTTCAAAGCACTCAAAGTTTCGATTGCAAAGTCGATACGAAACTCATTTTCAGTGGTGTGGCTGAATATTTCACATGTTTTAAAATGTGAAAAACATTTACTTCGTAGTTGTGATTGAAACAGTATCAATTTATTCCGGAATGATTTGATATTAGTGTATAAATCAGGAAGATGCTGGTTTTCTCCTTGCAATCTCAAATTCAGTTCGTTCACATGTTTTGTCAAATCAACATAGAATGCTAACTTCCACAGCCATGCGTTGTTTTGTAATTCAGTAAGAGGGCGATGCTTTTCATTCAAAAAAATTTCGATCACTGCTCGAAGTTCAAAAAAGCGCTGAAGGACTTTGCCACAACTAAGCCAACGTACGACAGTATAAGGTAAGTCATTTTCTCCAATCTCTTCAATAAATTGTCGGAAGTGTCGGTGATTCAGCCCAAAAGATCTGATAAAATTAACAGTTGATATGACTGGTTTCAGAACTTCAGACATATCCAAACATTTTCCGCACAAAGACTGTTGATGAATGATACAATGTAAGACTAATGGTTTTGAACCACCGTCATTTTCTACAGCGTTTGACACAAGAGCGACCACTCCTTTATCTTTCCCACTCATGTTTTTGCCTCCATCAGTTGTAATACATTTCAAGTTTTTCCATCGAAGGTTCTTTTGATTAATGGCCATTACAACTCCTTTAAAAATATCTGTACCAGTAGTTGTGCCATGAATACTATACATATCAAGAAGTTCTTCATGCACTTCATAGCTTTTATCTACTCCTCGAATATAAATCAACACCTGAGCAGTATCTGACACATCCGTTGACTCATCCAAGGCCAAAGAAAACCACTCAACATGTCCATTTTTGTCGAACAGTTGAGAGGATATATTTTCAGCGATGTTTTCTACCCTTCGAGCCACAGTGTTTGCTGACATACTGACAGTTTTTAATAAATTTACCTTTTCAGGGCACATTTCTTCGGCTACTGCAATTATGCATTCTTTGATCATTTCTCCATCGGTGAATGGTTTTCCACGTTTTGCAATTTCAAGAGCCACACGAAAGCTGGCACGAGTTGCAGCCTCTTGTTCAGTTTTGAGTTTTGTAAATGAAGATTGCTGCGATTTCAATCCGCGCTTCATAGCTTCGAATTTTTCTGTCCGCAAACTTCCTGTATATTTTGAGTAATTTTGAAAATGTTTTGTTTCATAATGACGTTTAATGTCATATTCCTTGAGAACGGCTATGCTTTCATTGCAAATCAAACATAGCGCCTTGTTACTGGACTCAGTTACGAAATACTGAATGTTCCACTGATCTTTGAATTTTCTGCATTCACTATCAATTTTTCGCTTCTTTTCCATACTACTAAATTACACACAAAAGCAACAATTCAAATCAAAATACTGTTACAAAGATGTCTTAAACTTAAACACACACAAACACGTTTTAAAGAGGTACGCACTATTTTATTTCACAACAGTGTCATAGGAACTGACTTGTGGTTGCGCCACTACCCTTCTTATATATTCCAATTACTGCCATCTAGAAGTGAGTGGAAAACACCAGAACTTTCTCGAACCAACGAGATTATTCTGTACGTGCTATTAGCGCCATCTGTTAGCGATAGAAGGTACTACCTATTTCCGCTTGTGTCCACCACATGTCGTGTCACGTTACTCCTCATGGCTCGTTTTTTTTTTTTTATTCAGCTGTTTTCTACCCTTTGGGTATAAGCCTCCCTCTTATTTTGCTAGTTGCCACGATTTTGTGCCTCCTGGTACCAGTTCAGTCCTGCCGCTCGTTTCAAGTCGTCGCTCCATCTCATTTGTGGTCTTCCTATGCTCCTTTTGTTGCTCCATGGTCTCCATCGAATTAGTTTGCCACTCCACTTATCCTGGTCTCTTGCTACGTGTCCCGCCCAATTCCATTTCTGAGCGGCGGCGCGTCGCACGACATCATGAACCTTTGTTCTTCTCCTGATCCATTCATTTGTTTTCCTATCTCTTAATGATATCCCAAGTATTCTCCTCTCAATAGCTCTCTGGTTTACTTTAAGTTTGTCAAGTATAGCTTTCGTGAAGGTCCAAGTTTGTGACCCGTAAGTAGTTACTGGTAGGATACACTGGTTGTATAATTCGGTTTTGAGGTTTAGGGGTATGTCCATATTCAAGATGTCTTTAATTTTGGCATATGCCGCCCAGGTTTGCCGTATTCTCTCATTTATTTCGAGTCCTTGGTTAGCCTTGCCTATAGTTAGTGTTTGTCCTAGGTATTTGTATGCAGTTACTTTCTCGATTCTGTTGTCTCCTAGGGTAATTTCTCGATCGTCATCTATGTTTGATGTCATGTACTTTGTTTTGTCAAAGTTGATTTCTAGGCCTATGCGCTTCGTGGCCCTGCAGATGTCATCGATATGTGTGGCCAGTTCTTCTCTGCTTTCGGCTATCACTAATATGTCATCGGCAAACATTAAGTGGTTGGGTTTCTCCCCGTTGATATTAATGCCTCTGTTTTGGAGGTCGATTGTTTTTAGTGCGTCCTCCAGAACCAGTGTGAAGAGCTTGGGTGACATAGGGTCTCCTTGGCGCACTCCTCTGTTAATTGCCACTTTGTCGGATTTTTCGTGCAGCTGAATTTGCAGAGTTGTATTTCGGTAAATGTTGTTAATTAGGTTTGCGTATCTGTGGTCTACTCTGGCGTGTTGCAGGGCTTGTTGTAGTGCCCATATTTCCACCGTGTCGAAAGCCTTACTAAAATCAATGAATGCTAGCCATAAAGGTATATTGTATTCCACAGCCTTCTCGATTAGTGTTCTCATCGTTTACAGGTGTTCTGTAGTACTGTAGCCCTTCCTAAACCCAGCCTGCTCTTTTGGCTGATAATAGTCTAACTTTGGTGTGAGACGGTTGGTTAATATTTTCGCGAATAATTTGTATATTTGGGATAGCAGGCTGATCGGTCTATAATTTTCTAGGTTCTCGGTGTCTCCCTTTTTGTGAATGATTACCACGAGGGCGTTTGTCCAGTCCTGTGGTATGTCCTCCTTTTCCAGGCATTTGTTGTATAATATTTCTAGTTGGTGTTCTAGTATATCACCGCCTTGTTTTAACATCTCTGTCAGTATGCCGTCTTCGCCCGCTGCTTTCCCATTTTTAGTATGTTGTAATGCCGATCTGATTTCGTCTTTTGTAATCTCAAGTATGTCTTCAGAGTTGACGTTCATGACTTTCGCTTCCTGGTCTTGTTCGGTTGTGTCGCTCGTTACTTTCGTCCTGTATAGGTCTGCGTAGAATTCTTGTACCGTTCTTATAATTTCGTGTCTTCCTTCGATTCCATGTCCTGTTTTGTCTTTGATTCTGACGATTTCTTTCTTTGTGTTTGTCGCTAGTCTTCTGAACACTTTCGTCCCTTTGTGTTGTTCCAGTACTTTCTGCGCGATTTGCACATTGTGTTTTCTGATGTCCTGCTTTGCCATCTTTCTGGCAATTTTGTTTGTTTCAGCGTATTCTGCTGATGACCTTTTGTTATTTGCTATAAGTTGTCGTCTTTTATCTAGCATGTTTAGTGTTTGCGCGCTAAATCTATTTTGCTTTGTAGTTTTTGTTTCTGTGTACGCTTCTGCTGCTTGGTTTAGGGTTCTAGTGATCGTTTTGTTTGTTTCGTTTATATCATAGGTACTCAGTCTCTGCTCTTTGAATCTGCTTCCCAGGTATATTTGGAATTTATTTGGGTCTTTTTGGAGTTTCTTTCTGTCAATCTGTTTGTGTATCGACTTTGCGATTTTTTTGCAACGCTCTAGTTTTTGATTTATGCTTATCCTTGCCCTCAATAGACGATGGTCACTTCCAGTGTTAAATCTGTTCAATACCTTGACGTTTTGTACTATTTGGATGTTCTTCGTTAGAATATAGTCGATTTGGTTAAAAGTTCTCCCGTCTGGGCTTGCCAAGTCCATTTTCGGTTGATTTTCTTTTTGAAAAAGGTGTTAGCGCTGTAGAGATGTTCTTCTTCCAGAAAGTCAGCCATCATTGAGCCTCTGGGATTTCTTTTGCCGTGTTTGCCTACGTATTTTTCCTCTGGGTCTGCTTGGCCTCCAATCTTGCAGTTGAAGTCGCCGATCACTAAAACTTGTGATGTTTTATTGCTGCGCATTCCTTCCGAGATATCCTCGTAGAATTTGCTGACGTCCTCGTCTTCCGCGGTGCTTGTGGGAACATATGCCTGAATTATCTTTAGTGTTTCCAGTCTATTTATTTGTATCGTTACGTTTCACTCTTTCGGATATAGCTTTGAGCATTTTTACGTTATCTGTTAGTCTCTTGTGTATCAGTATGCCTACGCCTCCTATACTAGAGTTTTCGTGTCCTTTGTAGTAGAGCTTATGCCAGGATTTGAGCTTGGTGTAGCCTTCGCCTCTTTTCCTTGTCTCACTTGTGCCAATCACGTCCCATTTGATTTTATTCAGTTCCGCTTCCAGTTCTTCAGTTCTGTCTTCTGTCGCCATTGATCTAATGTTGTACGTAGCAATGTTCATCTTTGTGTGGCAGCCTGATCTCTTCCAGTTATTCTTCGCACCCTCTGCAGTTCCATTCTGGCTACAGCTGCCGTTGTAGGGAACTTAGGGAACTTAGGGTTGTAGGGAACCGGCTGCTGGGGACTGAGGGCCTTTGCTTTATGTTACTGTTCATTTAATTTAAGGGGGGGGGTTGGCATTTAAAACATGGCTCGTACTCTACGACTAATCTAGAAATTACAGATAATGACAGGAAAATTAATAATATGCAGTTTTGCCGTTTTGCGGACTTTAGTCCGATTTGCAGCCTTTTTTAACGTTGCGTACTTTTTCGGACTTTTTTTTTCATCAGTGGACTATTTCACTTTTTACCACCGGCAGCAATGATAATATGGTTTTGGCCCTCGGAACTTACTGGAGTAATCAGTATGGCCCTAAGGCTGGAAAGTTTAGAGACCCCTGCTCTAGAATCTCAAGACTTACGTTAGAGGCATCAAATAAAATCTACACCATAACAAATGCCCACGCACCCACTAATAACAAAAACAATTCTTCTAAAGACCATAAAGAAACAGAGGAATTCTGGGACCTACTCGAATAGACCATCAATAAAATCCCCCAAAATCAAGTCAAAATATTCAACTTCAACGCTCAATTGGGCAGAAAAAGAAGATACCGCGACATCATCGGAAAATGGCCCGCCCAAAAAAGAACAAACAGAAAGGGACAGAGACGCATCAATCTCTGCAGAAACCATGGACTAATCTCCAAATCCACATATTTCAAGAGAAAACCTGAAAACTTGGAAACACCCTACACTAAAGGAGAATGGCAACTGGATCATGTCTTCATGGACAAACAACAACACAGAGAGATCTATAATGTCAAAATCCTCAGAGGAGTAGACACAGGATCGGATCACTACGTTTTTAAAATTAAAATTAAAGTAACTCCCCGAAGGAAACAACAAAATCAATTTCCTAAATAAAAGAAAAATGGACTGTACTCAGCTAATCAAAAATCAAAATTACCAAAAAGCAAATAAAAATATGAATATCATATATAAACTTGAAGACCTAGATGTAGATTGTAGATTTGGTGATGACGACTTGTACTGCGACCTTTATAGATCTATTGTATCCCACCCTCTTCCTCTAAACGTTGGTATACTTAACAAGCTTAAACAAATTACAGATGAGTTAGCTCCAATAAAAGCCCGTATAAAGCATCAGTGGTGGCATATACTACAAGGCATATGCGACAATGCAACAAGGCGACAAGGCAACAGAGAAAAGACATCAAGCATGGCTGTTACAATAATCTCAAAAATCAGATGTCTTTCCAAAATCTAGTAAAACAATGAAAAGAAACACCCAGACTTTAAGGAGAACAAAAAGACAACATCATAAGGATACATTGAAATCTATTGAAGCCGAATTGAACAAAACACAATCGACAGATTACTACAAAATATTCAGAATACAACTTCAGAAATATGAACCTCCAACGCTATTAATGACGGATGCAAATAGTAATCTGACCCATAACAATAAAGACAATGCAAGACCCTGGTTAAATAGTTCAATAAATTGCTAAATGACAAAAAAACAACAGAACTCCTTAACTTAGACACCAACACTCCAATAACAACACCACCAGAAAACATCAACCTCCCAACAATAAAAGAAGTCTTCCAAGCACTGGATGAAATGAAAAAATAACAAAGCTCCGGGAGAAGATCAGACATGGAAATATGCAGGAAGATCAGCAAAAATTGCTCTTCATTAACAGCTTGTCAACATCTGGATTCAAGAAAAGCTACCAGAGCATTGGACCACAACCATCATTCACCCAGTACACAAAAAAAGCAGACAAAACAGATCCTAACAACTACAGGGGACTCTCACTTTTAGACATAATACAAAATCCTTTCAAGTATCATCCTTAATAGAATCAGATTACAATTTGAGAAAAAATTAGGAGAATATCAAGGAGGTTTCAGATCCTGGAGGAGCTGTCCTGAATAGATCATGTGTCTCAAGCTAATATCTAATGGATTACAACAGGAAGAGAAATAGAGATATGTTGATCACATTTATAAACTTCCAGAAAGCATATGATTGCATCCAAAGGGAATCCCTACTAAAAATTCTAATGAACCTTGAACCACACCCCAAATTAATAAACGTGATAAAACTGACCCTTACAAACACCAAAAAATATGGTGCAGATGGATCAGAGAAATAAGAAAGGATCTGAAAGAAATTGGGCTTACACCAAAAGGCACTACAGACAAGATAAAATTAAACCAAAAAATCTAGGACACAATTCTCTGCTTCCTACTCACAAAGAAAACATTTACAACAGGGCTATTTTCAATTGAAGAACGGGCACGAAGATCAGAACGTATGAAAAAGTACTGGGAGGACTGCAAGGCTCGAACAATCCCCTCAAAGAGACTTCGTCAATAGGCTGACTAAAGTGATCCTATGTGGTGATAAAAGAAAAAGAAGAAGAAATAAGGAAAGACTATTACATATTAGAATATTAGTTACGAAATAGCAAATGATTTTTAATTTGAAAATGATTGTCAAATTGATTAAAAAGGTAATTTGGAACCAGAGATAAACAATATGTTGTACAAAATTGAGTGAAACTGTAGATTGTTAAGTTCACGATAAAAGAGGAACTAATGCTAAATTGTGTTCGTCTTCCTTTTGAAGATCAGAATCTTATTGAAAGCAAAATATTCTATTTACATTGAAAGCTAAATTACGTGACTTGAAAACTAAATTTTCTTTCTCATCTAAGCAGTTCTATAAATAATCGAATGGTGTGAGATCTGGCGAATGTTGAGGGTGCGGGTCCCATAGTGAATAGTTTACGTCCAGTCATTAATAATATGAGGAATCACAATTGGTGGTTCACTTGAAAATTAATTGTCTGGTGGAAACTGAAAAATAAACAATTCCATTTTCGTGTGAATTACGGGTTTCTGAGGGCTTTGAACCGGCTAATTTCTTCTGTTATATGATCGATTGCGTCCAAAATCGTTTCACACGATCATGGTCGATCGAGCTCGACAAATTCAATCACGTTGCAATGTTGTTATTCGGTAGTTTACTTCAAGCAATAATACCTTCAGCAGCTGCAATAGACCTTCCAGCACGTAGTGCATCTCTAATTTCAAAATTGTTAGAACGAAATTTTGAAAACCAGAACTTCTTCATACATTTAACATTTAATAAACATAAAAAACAATTAACATGTAAGTTTTTCTGGCTGGTTTATTTATCATTTCGATAATAAAACAACCGTAATTCCTAAAATGCCTCTTATTATTTTGATTCGATGCAAAAAGAAAACTACACAGAATCGACAAATTTCTTCAAATAAATTATGAAATGTTAAAATATATAATGATAATATGGTGAGAAAAGAAGTTGTTTCGAAAATAATACAACGATGACAATAATACAATAATAATACTCGCGATAAAATCCGAAATTACTTTCGGCTAATAGTTTTCTAAAAAGCTTATAGCGTACAATATTTTATTACTCTGATATTTCGATTAGAAAAATATTTGAAAAGTTTTTTTTCCAATCGAAAATAAGTTACAATTTACGTAGGTTCAGAATGGCGGCAACCAAATGGGGACATTTATTATTCGGTTTGAGAGTGAGAGCTTATCAGCAAAATATCAAATTTCCTTCATTTGAAAAAATAAATATAATGGAGTTTAAATGCACACAATCGAAAAAGAAAACACCAAAATCAATATGCGTAGAAATAAATTTATTTCTTTTCGGTTATTGATAATATATCGATTGTGATCACGACTACTCTAATTCTATCAAACTTCTTTGATAACACTTGTAATAAGAGAGTACAATAGATCTTTATAGGTCATAGTAGACCACCACATTTACAAACTACAAATGGAAAAGCAATCTAGAAATATACAAAATAATAATAATGTTGTAAAGCGGAAGATTAATACACTACATTTTTGTCAGAACATTAAACATGAATCTGAACTGAATGGAATGAATTCAACTACATATAATCCTAAATTGATCATTGCATTATAAAGTAAATAATGTTCAATAATAAGTAAGAAATATATTTATGTTCATACATTTTTATAAACCTTAACAAAGCAATATAAATGTTTGAAATAACGAGATTAACAGTAAAATAAAAGCAAGAGATTACTTTTATAATAACAAAGTTTCACACTAACCAAGAAAAGAGATCAAAATCAAACTCAGATAAAAGTCTTATGAGACATTTTCAGAAACAGGAGTTTCCAGGTCTGCTGCAGAACGTTCGAGAGGTGTGGTATAATTAGAAAACTAATCTATTTTACGGACCTTGCTAATATTGAAATTATATTTTGGTCAAATTTAATTTTTGCCATTAAGCAACAATTCAAAATTGAAATTCAACTGATTGAAATTGACAGAGTTGAACTGTTAAAGGACAAATCTTAAGTTAAAATTTTCTTTCAGTGTCTTAAGCCCAACTCAATAAGCCCCCTCTAATACGATGTTCAGGTAACAAAAATTCTGAAAAATGGGATTATTGATTTTTCCAAATTTGATTACATAGTCAGTATAAATTTTCCAAAAAGTTGGATTAGCGCCACTTGTTGCCCGGATGAGACAAACCCACTTCAAATTCTGAATTTCAGTTAACTCTTATTAGATGCCTCAGTAGTGTAACTTAGGTACCCCACATTGAAAAATTTTATTATAACTTTTTATTTTGAACCCGTTGGCAACATTGAATCCAGCTATTTGTCACTTGACATTTGAGGGTATGTCTCATGCAGTTTCGTTTTTATTAACCCTTTCAACGCTATTCCGGGAGGTGTGACCCGGGGCCCTGAATTCAGATAGCGCCGTCTCGGGCGATGTAGCCCGGGGTTCCTTTTTGTACCAGCGCCATCTATTGATAAAACGCTGAGATTATTTAAAGTTTAAGAAATTTGTCAAAATATTTTCCAAAAAAAGGTTTTTTTTTAAATTCTCCCCGCGCAGACTACAGGCCGCGGAACGGCAAATTCGCAGTCCAGATAGAAAAAAAAACCGGCCAATGTTTCACCGTTGAAACCGGCAAATGCGAGTTGTGACTCGCGCACCGAGGGTTCCGTACAATCTTATAAATAAGGTATATTTTTTTGTGGAGGACGTAGCAAGCACATTCAGTTAACTTGACAAGTGGCCCTCCTCAAATCACGACCATCTTAGTACCGCTGCAGGCATAACCTCAAGATGTCGCTGTCGTACGATGGAATTCTACCCTATATTTTATTACCATACATCCCCCATTCGCTATGAGGGGTTCTTGAACTTCACTATTTGTTTTTACTGCTCAATTTTGCCTGTATACCTATATACCCTATATAAAGGTATACAGGGTATTTTTTTATAAATAACGCGAATATTTTTAAACTTATAAAAAGAAAACTTTATTTTAGTATTACACTTATTCACTAACTTATATTAAGATCTAACTATTTATAGATCTAATATAAAGTAATATATTAACTATTTCTAGATCTATTTCGATACTCTTAACATTCAGTTGTTCAATTGACTGCTTTTGGGCAATTGACTACCAAAAAATATAGGGTGTACGTGATTTACGTATATGTAGATTGTAAACAAAAATTAGACGAAATATAATATATACAGGATGTTACGGGACTTAAGTATGTCGTATGTCGGTTATAAACAAGCAAAATTTAGACATAATATATACCCTGTATATATTATGTATATAGAGCGTACGTGATGAAATGCGTAACGAATATAAACAAAGAAAATTCAGAATAAACAGCTTGTTGCCGACACATACTTTTAAACCTTCGGACCTAACCGAGGAGGACCTAACTGTATGCAACTCATATGCTTCTGGTGCTTAACAATACCACGCAACACAACATTGGTTATTGCAACATTTTCATAAGTTTCTAATAGTAAATTCGAATTTTCTTGAAATTAAACTACATATTTACGGTTTTCAGATTTTTCCTTTATGTGCTGTAAGACACCGCTTCTTGCCAAATTTCATGATTCAGGGTCAACGGGAAGTACCCTATAGGTTTTGATTCCCTTGTGAAATCGCAAAATATGCGACATAAACGGTCATATCTTTTGATCGCGTTGACTTACAAGTTTGATTTTTTCACAGCTGAAAGAGACCGCAGACCCGAGTATTTGGTACAAATTTCAACTTGTTACCTTTACGCGTTCCTGTGAAAAATGGTCTTGACAGACAGACAGACAGACAGACAGACACACGGACAACAAAGTGATCCTATAAGGGTTCCGTTTTCGGTACGGAACCCTTATTTGTAGGAACCCCTAAAAAGACCAGGCTACACGGTGAAGGTGTCAGTTTTCTGGATACCACGTCTTGGCGATTTGCGGACGTGTTGAAAAAAAAGGCAAAAATCTCCACGTCTATGTTCGTCCATAACTCAGCGCCACTCGGAGCGACTCAAGAAGCCGAGAGTGGTACCAAAATACGCGCAGCGGCGGGCGGCATCGCCCCGTGCCGCAAAAGTCGGATTCTGGGACGCGGTGAGGGGGTTAAATGTAAAAAAAAACCGTGCAAAAAAGGGTGATGTTTTCCAACGTCGGCAGCTAGACGGGGACGGATCGGATCGCGAACCCTTAAATACAAAAGTGGCACGGGAATCCGTTCCGATTCGTGCGCATTTTTGAGTCCATGCACAAACGGCGAAACTGCAGCGGCTAAACTGACCGCACCTTCCGGCGAACGGGAGCCGATACATTTCGAACTGTGGCGGGCGAGTCCCTGGTCGCAGCGACGTTGCGCCGGTACCAAAATGGACGTCTCGGCGGGGCCCACGTGACGCTCAACTTGGAATGTCAGTACGCGACATCCTGGTGCCCCAAATTAACATTCAAGTTTTTCTCTGTGCCGATTAACAGTTATAAGTGGGCGTCGCGACGCGATTCCGCGACGTCTAATTATTGGTGCGAGAAGCCAACGGACCATTCTATAATCCACTAAAAAATCCAGAACATTCAGCTATTCGGCGAGTTTTAGCGGGCGTCGCGACGGTTGCAAACGATGCAGCGCAATGCCCCTTGCACTAAAAGGCTACAAAAATATGGACGTTTTACTTTCGTCATTATTTTCTTGTTTTAGGGCGAGTTTTGGCGGGCGTCGCGACGGTTGCAAACGATGCAGCGCAATGCCTCTTCCACTAAAAAATCAAACGTTCAATTCTTCTCAAATCAAAACGTTCAAACGTTGGTGATTCTGCGAAAGTTTTCCCGGACGTCCAAGAAACGTCGTTTTATGGCGTCGCGATGCCATCTTCAACGCAATCTGCAATAAATTTCCAAACAAACTAATAAGTTTTATGCCCGATCGAACGGCGCCGGTCCCGTTCCGATCCGCCAATTTGTTCGGGCGTTCTATGTACCACCGCAAAACGCCTCTGGTGTTTTTTCACATTTTGTGCATTTTTCGCGAAACTGCCGCAGATTCGCAAAAAGTCGTTGCAGTTTAAAAATTCTTACCGGCATAGCTGCGGGCAAGTGTTCGTAGGAGAACGAATCCAATCGGAGAGCTGGAACCCTTTACATAAGTGTAGGGCGTCAGTGGAAGTGATTGCAAAATCGGCAAAAAAAAAATGTATTTTCTTGCACGTCGCAGCCAAAGCATCCGGGAAGAATTTTTGGGATCCGACGAAAAATGCGCCTCAAAGGTTTTTACACCTTATTCGTGATTTTAGGTTTCGGGCTGGTGCGTCCGAACCTGGGGGAGTTGAGTCGCGAAAATGGCACCGCTCAACGGGGCTCTCGGTTTACACCAGAAAAATTGCTTCCGACGGGCCGTTTCCGCAGAAACCTCAATTTTTGGGAGGTTTTCACCCTCTGAAGG
Source organism: Phosphuga atrata (assembly GCA_944588485.1). NCBI lineage: Eukaryota > Metazoa > Arthropoda > Insecta > Coleoptera > Silphidae > Phosphuga > Phosphuga atrata. Next base: position 5,412,048 of record OX155900.1, read on the forward strand.
AGCACGGCAGGCCGGAGAACCAAAGCTGGGGATGCATAACGTGCGGACGGACATGTGCAGTTAAAGCATAGAAGACGACAAGAAGAAGCGATTAAAACACCGAAAATCTACCTCTTCCGGTGGCATAAAAAAGCCGAATTTGACCTTTTCAAAAACCCACGTGGTGCGGGCTCCCAGGTGAAATCTGGGAAACTCCAAATGTCAGTCGTCTCAGAATTGAGCGAAATTTGTGATTCCGCCGTGATCTGGCGATTCAGGCCGAACGCTTCCCCACACGGACCCCAAAAGTTTGCTTTAAAAAATTACTACTTTTACGGAGGTCACGGCGAAGATGGGCAGGAAAAATGAAATTCACTCAAGGATTGCGGTAGAAAATTTCGAGACGCGTCCTCCGAAACCGCTCTTGTCGCTGCGCGACTTTTGTGGCCGACGTTCTTCACATTTTCCTGCGAGTCCGGGTGCTCCGACTAAAAAAGGAGCTTCCAGCGTCCACTCGCTCTACGGACATAGTCGGTGCATCTTGAAGCCAATGTATAGACGAACGAACCCACGTATGGGGATTTTCGATGAGACTTTCGAATCGCGTAGTTTACTTTAGGCGACCAAAAATTATTTTTTTTCAAGAAAAAGAGAGTTTTTCGCCCTTCCCAAGAATTTCAAGCAAAAATTTCGAAAATTGAGGTGCCAGTCGGACGTGTGGCGACGTTCCGGACACACCGACACCGGAACCACGTCCGTGCGACGAAAACTGTCCGAGTTGTGGGTGAAAAAGTGAAAAAAGCTTAAGGGGGCCTCACAGTGTGAAATTTTCAAAAATCGATGTTTTAGAGAGAATAAACATTCTCCGAAATTTTTAAATCGAAATTTAAATTAGTTCGGTCGCTACAGCCTTTCTTAGAAAAAGGGATTGGAGTATCTGGCGCTCATTCCAAACTTTAAACGCGTTTTTCTCGAAATGGTGTTTTTCAAAACGGTCTCCACTCTCAAAGGAACAGTTTTCAAGCTAACCCTTTGAAATTTGGGCTGAACATTCTTCACGTCATTCTTTATGTTCGTATGGAAGCTTTTTTTTAATCTTCAATTTTTTTTTTAGGAAAAATTGTCGAAAAAATGGCCTGAATTCCATACCTTTTTGTTAAACCGCCGCCTTTTTTTTTAAATTTCATAAAAAAGAAAAAGGTTCTATAGGAACATAGAGGTTTTCCTACAGATTAATAATCTTCTTGATATTTTTATATTGGATCAAAATTACGTCCGCCATTATCGAGACGATTCCAGGAGCTTTTTTTTCAACGCCACTTAAATTTAATAAAAAAATGTTAAACAATAATTAAATCAATTAAAAAAAATCATTTTGTATTCTCGATTAGTACTTTAATTTGTAAAAAAAATCAGACCGATTAGTTTATCCTAAACATCAAAAATAAAATCGCGAAAATCTGCTTTTTTCCGAGGTGTCACACTGTGAGAGTCCCTTAAAAATTTGCTCAGCCGCCCCCGGAAACGGCATAAGGGTGAAATTATTTTTAGAAAATACTTGAGTCTTTCTCAAATCAGTTGTCTTAGATTTCGAGTCGTTAAACGGTTTATAAATATATTTTTTTTAATTCAAAAAAATCATGTTTTTTGCCCCCTTATTTTTTTACTGACTTTTGATCAATAGGTGACTTATCTATGTGAAAGGGGTTGCATAACTACCGGCATTTTTATAAATATTGGCGCTGTGTGTTATTCCGTATAATTGACATGACAGTGAAAGGGTTAAATATCTGGTGTTAGAGATTTTGGTTATGTCACTGTCCCAAAAAGGTTTCGAAATGAAGTCAAGTCAGTAAGAACTTATCCAGGTGCCGACATTAACTCTGACCACAATCCAGTTGTATGAAGAACAGAGTTAAAAAAAAAGATCTCAAAAGAGAATCGACAGAAAATCCTTAAGTGAAACAGTTGACATAAGAAAACTCCACAAACCTGAGTTAAAGTCAAACAAAAGGTGCAGGAATCCATCAGTAAAGTCTTTACTGAAATTGGCGATCAGGCCGACGACAGCTTAGAAAAGTGAAACAAACTTAAGGAAGCTATTCAAACATCATGAGCACAACTTCTTAATAGAGAAAAGAAAAAGAGAAAAGAATGGATGACCGACGAAATTCCAGAATTGATGGAGGAAAGGAGAACTTATAAAAGCAAATATCAACAGAAATACCTTGAGGCGCATAAACTCATCAAGAAGAAGATGAGGGAGGCCAAGGAAGTATACCTGTTAGAAAAATGCAATGAAATCGAAGAATACGAGTTGAAGTACGATTATCACAAAATGCATAAGAGGATCAAAGAGCTTACATCGAAGAAAAAACTTAATCGCCAAACAAGTAGCCTTCTGAATAAGAATGGGATATTAAAAACAGAAGTAGCAGACCTACTAGCTATCTGGAGACAATACATCGAAGAGGTATTTAATGTTGCGCGACCCGACAAACATAACACAGATGAGGTCACAGTTGGGGTAACAACCATGGGGAGCAAAATTGAGAGCCATTATATCCATGAAAAATAATAAAATTCCAGGTCCAGATAGTATTCACGTTGAGGTCCCTAAAATAATATGTGAGACAATTCCGAGGTTCCTTAATAAGTTAACTAAGCTATTCAACAAAATCTACGACACAGGCGTAATACCTAATGATTGGATGCACTCGATGCATTTATCGCCCTACCAAAGAAACCAAATGCAAAAACCTGCGAGCAACATCGTCCAATAAGCCTAATTAATCACATAACTAAGATCTTTACAAAAGTGATTACAGAACAGAATCTACGAAAAATACGACTCTGAGGTTGATGATTCGCAATTCGGTTTTCGTAATGCACTTGGCACGGGAGAGGCTATATTTGCCTTGCAAGTTTTAATCCAACGCTGCAGAGAAACAAATAAAAATGTCTACATCTGCTTCATTGACTTTGAAAAGGCCTTCGATAGTGTTAACCACGAACTTCTCATATCCATGCTAAAAAGGTAGGTCTCGACAGCAAAGATATAAGAATGATAGCCAACCTCTACTGGGGATAAACTGCGTGAGTGAAATAAGGTAACTTCTCTACTGAAAAGGTCGAAATAAAGAAAGTCGTACGCCAGGGATGTATACTATCTCCACTCCTGTTCAACAAATATATAGAGGAAATCTTGAGGGAAGCATTACACGACGCTGATGTGGGCATAAAACTAAATGGTGAACTCAACATTAAAATGGTGAAATCAACATAGAACAACATTCGTTATGCTGACTGCAACACTTGCCAGCAGTATCGAAGTACTTCAACATCTACTGAGAAAGATCCAAGCCATCAGCGAGCAGTACGGTTTGAAGCTCAATGTTTCAAAAACCAAATGGATGGTTATCAGTAAACGACAACAACAAGCAGAACAGCTGATACTTAACACCGAACCAGTAGGGCAGCTAGAGAAACATTGCTATCTTGGATCATTAGTAAACTCTCAATGGGACCAGTCTATAGAAAAAAGAAAGTCTTTAGAAGAAGAATTGAAAAAGCGAGAACAGCGTTTACAACATGACGTCATTATTTACTAGCAAAGATATCTTGAAGAGGAAAATCTAATTAGCTAAGTGCTACATATTTTCAATTCTTATATGAAGAAACATTTGTATGAAGAAACTGTAGGCCTTCGTAATGTGGGTATACCGTCGCATTTCATGAATATCGTGGACCGATCACATCACCAATGAGGAGGTTCTCCGCAGAGTCGGCAAACGGAGAAATCTCATTCACTGTTAAAAAACGTAAAATGGAATACCTTGGGCATATAATGTGTCATAAGAAGCACCGTATCCTGCAACTTATCTTACAGGGTAAAACAGACAGCAATAGAAGGTAGACGAAGACATTCATGGTTGCATAATCTGCGTGAAGGGTACGACTCACTTCAGTAGAACTATCACGGAGTGCAGTAAACAAAGATAAAATAGCCATGTTAATCCCCAAAGTCCGCAACGGGCACCACAAAAAGAAGAAGAAGAGATTTTGCCTAATTACTTAATTGGGACCCAGCACCCCCTCTTATTATTTGTGTATTTATGTAAATATAAATAATATTATTTTCATTGCAGTTTATTCCGAAAATACGTTGTACAAATAAAAATAAACCTTACTTAAAAGAAGAACTCGCAAAGCTAGCTGAGAGATTCGGAGTTTTATCCGTGGTAAATAGTGAGGATGAAATTGCCTATGAAAATGAAGTAGACTTTGAAAATGATACTGACGAGAAATTAATTTTGGTATAAAACGTGTACGATCCAGAAGATTCCAACGTAGAAATCCAGTCCAAAGAAGAATCAGATATTGAAGAAAGTGGTAATATACAGAAAATTATTGAAGACGAAGGTGAGGCATACATATCGTAATCAGTAATGAATGGTCCAGTAATCCTGAAAGAGGCTCTAAGCATCTTGTAAGAAATATTGTGAGTACCCATCCTGGTGTTACACACTACAGTCGTAATGCTGACTCAATTTTAGAAATATTTAGTTTCTTCATAACTAATGAAATTAATCATAGTATATGTCTTTCCAAAAATCAGGAAGCTGAAAAATATATCGTGTCGTGGAATGAAAAAAATCACTCACAAAAATCATGGTCATCAATAGAACTCGGCGTTAGATAGTTTTATGGGTATTCTATTCTTATCAAGGCAGGTGCTTTGAGATTCTGGAAAGAATCGGTACGAGAAATGTGAACCACGAATCCCAGTACACGCCGCTCATTTTTTTTCAGCTGCTATGTCACGAAACAGATTTTTTGAAATTTTTGAAATGCTTTTGCGGTTCCACAATAAGCTGACTAGAGCCGAAAGAAAGAAACATGATAAATTAGCGGCATTTGCTAATGTTTGGAATTTATTCGTCGAAAACTGCAAAAGATCTTTTGAACCATCTTAACATTTGACAGTTGATGAACTGTTGGTTGCCTTCAGGACGATACCTTTCCAGGCAATATTTAAAATCAAAACCTGCCAAATACGGCATTAAAATTTGAGCAGCTGCTGATGTTGGCACATCTTACCTTAGCAATTTGCAAGTGTGCGCTGGAAAACTTCTTTGTGTGACAAGAGAAGCAAATCAAGGATCATGTAGTAACGATTTGGTTGAGCCCTACTATAATACAGGACAGGGTTTTTACAGGACAGGCACAATTTTTTCACGACGGTTCGTTTAGCGAACCTTTTGCTAAATAAAAATCTTACATGATACATGGCTCTTCATGAACATGTTAGATATATGTGCCATAAACTTCTTCATTATCTCTATTGAGAAGCATAGAGAATAGTAGAAACAAATTTCTTGTCTTCGACACATGTTTCTATTGGAACTTCGAGAGGACCTTGCTCGCAGAAACATAGAGCTTGATGCAAACAGTTCCAAACAACACCACAGACGCATAAAAACTGCCCTAATGGATTGTCGGGTTTTAGCTAACAGTTCTTTTCAGGACAAGAGCGTCGAATTTAGGAAACGCGGTAGATGTTATAAGTGTAAATTATAAGTTTCAACTATAAAGTAAAGTAAGTTGTGATCGTGACACAGGGCATTACGTCTCGTGACACAGGGACTTACTAGACTGAACCGCATCAGGAATGATTATGTGAGTAATGTTCGAGCTACATTTGGTGTGACTGCAATCCTCAGCATGTAAAATGAAGGAGAGCCGTCTACGTTGGTATGGCCATGTACTGCGTAGCAATCACTTAAGTCGCGAGAACTGCACTTGACATCAGTCAAGAAGGCCGACGAGCACGTGAACTGATTGTGCTTCGAAGAAGTAACCAGATGCATTTTTATTGGTTTATATATTATATTCTGTATATTGTATTTATAATTTTAGGAGTACAGTTTTTGTTTTCTTAAGCATTTTAACATTTTGTGAATTTGAGCAAATTTAAATATTTTTTATAAGTTTAAGCTTTGAAACTTTTTATACATGCAGATCAATACTTTATTGAAATCCTCTCAAAATTTAAAAGAGATCCACCATTTAGTTTATCAAAAAAAAAATCAAAAATGCTGTTTTTTCAATTCTTATACACAGGCTCTTATGGCTGACAAGCTTCCGTCACGTTTTTATTTATTTTTTTCGATATTAATTTAGAAACTTTAAGGAATAAAAAACTATATACAATAAACTGAGGTAACTTCTCTTCAACTGTGTCCTTGAAAAGGTTATGAGAGAATGGCGCAAGGAACTGAACAATTTGGGTGCTCAGAATGGTATCTACCTGGGACGTAAGAACGATGGACTGATTGTAGATTGCCTGGCCATTGCAGATGACATGGCACTATTTGCTGATTCTCTTGATATGACAACAATGCAGGTAAACTGCCTCAGAAAACAGGCTGCCAAAGTGGGTCTTCAAGTGTCGCTGGAGAAAACAGAATTCTTCACCAACATCAGAGAAGCAAACAGAGAGATGTTACTAGAACAGGGAGACATCAAGAGGACTGAGAAATTTAAATATCTCGGCGAATGGATTGAACCCTTCTTATCAGAAAGAGCATCATTATCCAAGAGAGTCAGCAAGAACTAGCCTGTCGGCTGACTAAGAACACTTACAATAAGAAATGCCTGTCACCCAACCTGAAACTTAAGCACTACACATCAGTCTTAGGACCAGAAGCCCTGTATGTCATTGAGTGTCTTTCCTTGAACCGAAGAGGTCTGGTAGAAAATTTGGAAATCAGAGAGAGGAGAATCCTCAGGAAGATCCTAGGCCTGGTAAAGGAGTAGGGGGTCCTAGGAGGTTCATTAAAGTTCATTAAAGTTCAAATAATAAAAGATAAAGTTCATTAAAGAACTGGGAATAACATATCTACAAAACAGACAGTCTTTGAGACTAAGTCCGTGGATTTCAGGAAAAAAACCCGAAGGAAAGGTACCCCCTGGACAGAAGATAGAAAGGAGTTACACCGGCAGAAGATGCGACAATACTGGGCAAAAATCAAAGCCCAACAGTTGAACAAGCGTGGTCCAAAGTAGGCCTATTCAAAAGAAGAAGAAGAAGAAGAGAATACAAAATACATGATCATACAATTCAATTTTCAAATTCCTCGGTGTTAATATAAATGACTGCAACAGAAGACAAGTTGTACACATTACAAATTACATTACAGAACGCAAACAAAATTCACTTTTCCCTGTAAAATTACTTTCCTCTAAGCTGTTGACCAGGAAAACCAAACTAAAGCTATGAAACAGGATCATCCGACTAGTACTGCTATGCGGAGCCGAAACATGGAGTGCGACCAAAAGGGAGGAACACCAGCTTACAGTCTTCGAAAAAAAGGTGTACAGAAAAAATTTCAGAACCACTTTTGACCAGGAAACTCAAAAATAGGTTCTCAGATCAAAGAATGACCTGTACAAGTTTGCAAATCAATCCAGGGTGGTGAACATCATGAAAGCGATACGGCCGCAATGGGCTGGACATGTGATTAGAATGGATGCTCCTAGAATAGTTCGCCAATTCTATGAGAAGAAGATGGAAGGCTAAGGACCCCCTGGAAGGCCGAGTAGATGGCAAGATGATCTCTGACTGCAGGCAGATAGGCGTCGCTGTGTGAGAGGATGCGGCGCTGGATGGGAAGGAATCGAGGCAGGTAGTGAGAGCGGCACGGGATCGTCACGTCCCAATGAAGCCAACGGAGTGAGTGAATGTGTTCAATCAATTGGCCAAATTCCCAAAACGGGAAAATTGCTAAATTCACTTTATCAACTTTGTCATTTATACACAAAATATTAGTTAGGACATGACTAAAAGATTTACTTGATTTTGTTGTTAAATTTATTTATTCAATTTTGAATATCACATTCAATCATCGATCACAACCCAAATCGTGCATATTATGTGCACGTATGTGCATAATGTAAATATTGCTGGATATAGTATAGCAACTTCGTAGTAGTGTATTCCAGAAGATTAACGAAATTAACGTAAATGCTCTCTGAAAGCTTATGCAACATGTGCGGAGAAAATTGCTGGCCATTGAACTTAACCAACCGGTGTCCGATATTTAATTGTGATTAATGTTTCCGTAGATATAGAATCAACATGTTTTATAGATTTTCTACTGAAGCCTCAAAACCTTTGTTACTTGGGTATAAGGTGCGATTAGTTAATTGTAGACCGCGAATTAACCGAATCAATGTATCTAAAAAAATATCCAATCGTGTTAATGTAAGTTCACTAAATATCTAATTCTCACTCAGATTTTTGTGTATATGTGGTAAAACTAGTTTTGTGTAAATGTAGTCCCACTTTCCAAACAGATTAGTTTAACATTAAGCTTTTCTGAATAATTAGTTTTATTTTGTTAAACAAATTAAGTTTCTTACTGTTGCTTACTGTCAATCTAACTCTGCTCCACAACCTTTTACGAATAAGTCGTACATCCTAGAGTTCATTTTTTTAAAGAATGCAGTACAGGGAAGATAGGGCTTAGCTTTTAAAAAAAATGGACTATAATTTAATTTTTCTAGCTGGCCTACTACAATTGGTAACCAAATTAATTCGTTTGTTGCAAAATTGAATTCCTTTGTTGAAACGATTGAATTGTTGGGAATAAAAATTCTAATTAACAAACAAAAAATAAACAAAATATTTTAGATTTATATTTATATCCCAATGTGTGTTCATTTTCTGAACAAATTCGAATTTGAATTTGCATACAGACTAGCAAAACATCCAAACAAAAGGAGATTATTTTAATTTGTTCATGAATTATTATCAGATAAATTAAAACATAGCTGTTTATACAGATTTGATAGTCTCGTTGGTTTCCATAGAGTGGTACAAATGGTTCCAATAATGTGATTTTAAAACAAGGTATCATTTACCCATCCAACTAATATTATCGCAATAAAGTATACAGGGTGTTAGGTAAACACACGGCAAAGATGCAAGGGGTTATTGCTTGGCCTACTCTAATAATATTTTGTCCTATGATGTTTTCTGAAAAAACCTTTTGTTTCGAAGGTACAGGGTGAAAACGTATGTGATAACCATATTCGATATTTGTTGAAATCATTAATGTAAATAAAAGTACGGTGTACGCCAATGTGTTTATCAACTACAAGAAATTTATGAGTTTATCAAAGAATTGTTGACGATAACTTGGAACGGCTGTTTTATCTACTAACGTATAAGTGGATCGGTCGCAGTTGTTTATATTGAGCGAAGTTTGGCTGTTTTACGTGTCTTTAATTATTAGTGAAGTCATCTACCATGTATACGTACGTCAAGATGACTGACACGAATTTCATGTATAGACTTACTGATGGCAATTCATTACACGTTAGATGATTGTACATTGAATTTTAGACATAATATATCCCCGACTTAAAAATCTTGGAAAACATTCACACACGCCTTCGTGAAACAGACACATTGAAACGAAATGGAGGGCCAGGAAGTATACTGCACGTACGCCGAGATGAGTGACAAGCATTTTATGTATGAACTTGCTGATGGCAATTCATTACCAGCTAGAAGATTGTACATTGAACAGTTTCCTAGCCGTAATATCCCCGACCAAAATCTTCTAAACCATCCATTGACGTCATTGTGAAATGGGCACTTTGAAATGAAATGGAGGACCAGGAAGATTAGTGATAGTAAGAATGGTACAACTGGAACATAATGTACTGGACATGATAGAGGAAGTACTTCATCGCGACAAATAGCCAATACTTTGAATGCAATCAAGTTTCGAACATTCTTAAGGGCAATTTGTTGCATTCATACCACATTCAACGTATTCAGGCGCTACCCGCTGTTGAATATCGTCCACATATTGCGTTATGTCAATGGCTTTTGCCAACATTAGTTCTAATCCTTCACCGATGTTCACCGATGAAGTCAGTTTCTCAAGAAATGCAATAAGGAATTTTTATAATAACCATGTGTGGGCAGATGAAAATCCGCATGAGGTGTATGAAGATCTATTTCAACATCAGTTCTCCTTGAATGCTTGGATTGGAATTGTGGGTGACCATCTAATTGGACCGGTATTTCTTCGAGCAAGACTTACTTGCGAGATGTATCATAACTTTTTGGAAGAAACACTTCCCGAGTTTCTGCCGGATGTACCATTGGCGACAAGAATTGCAATGTGGTTTATGTACGATGGTGGAACACCACATTTCAGTTTGATTGCTCGTGAGGTTTTGAACAGCAAAATTCCGAGATCGCTGCATTGGTCGAGGTGGCCTGCTCGATCCTCAGACCTAAACCCCATATATTATTTCTTATGGGGCTATATGAAGTCATTTAGTTTTCGCTACTCCTGTAGAGAATTTGGTCGAATTGCGAAATCGGTTAATTGCTGGGTGTAACTGAGTTACAAGCAACGCTGGTGTGTTTGAAATAGTTCCGTACTCAACGACGAGAAGATTGAATGATTGTATCTGTTAAAGTTGTTGCCGAAGTTTTATTCTGAGATTAAGTTGGTAGAACTGTTTTTAAGAATATTAACGGTTTTCAGTTGTTTTGTTCTGTTGACGTTTATAAGATGTAATCATTAAGATATTTAATTTATTTTTTCTTTGTTTTGAAATAGCCTATTAAATTGTTTTTATTTATAAATAACCACAATAGGATATGGGTCCCAGTACGCATGTGCTAGTTTTTGTGTAGCGTTTGTAAATAAAGACGATGGACTTTTCAAAGCATATAAGGCCATTGAGTAGTGAGGCTGATTGTCCTATGTGGAAAAGAAAGATGAGGGATCTTCTTGATTATCATGAAGGTGCTCTGGAAAAAATCGATGGACAGCTAAGAAAATCAGATTCATTGGCAAGCTCAGCTATGGAAGGAGAAGTCAAGAAACATAAGGAACAAAGTGATCTTTTTCGTAAGGCTAACAGCTATGCAAAATCCATGATTACCAGTGCTGTAACAGACACAGTTTATCTTTCAGTCACAGTTTATCAGTCTAAAACTTTCTCCTCCTCCTCTCTCGTCCCCCAGACTTCTGAGCCATACAATAAAATGCTTCTCGCACACACCTTCCACACCGTCTCAGCCGCCCTGAAGTTTCCTTCGAATTTATTCCTCCATTCATTCCAGACTCGCCCAGCTGCCACCCACGCATTCTTCGCTACATACTCCACATCTTCTCTATTGCTACCTCCATTTCCAAATACATACCCCAGATACTTAAACCGTTGCACCTCCTCGATTTCCCTCCCTCTCCATTCAAACCTCTCTTTCTTGAACCTCCCACCTCTTTTGAACCGCATCCATTTAGTTTTTCCCACATTCACCCTCAAATCTCTCCTTTCAAAAAACCCTCTCACCCTTTCAATCACTTCTCTCAATTCCCCAGCTATCATGCCAAATACAACTACATCAGCGTATGCTAAACTCTACACCTTTGTTCTCCCTACCACCACTCCTCCAGCTTGCCCGTCTGCCAAAACTCTTTCTAAATCAGCCACATAGAGATTGAAAAGTGTGGGGCTCAGTGGACATCCCTGCCTCAGGCCCTTTTTTATTTCGAAATATTCCGTTACACACTTACTCACCCTCATCTTACACACCGTCTCCCTATACACCTCCCTCACATTCCTCCTCACCTTTTCCGAAATACCCCTTTTAACCAAACATTCATACAATCTCCCTCTATCTACGGAATCATACGCTGCTTCCAGGTCGATAAAAGGAGCAAAAAGGCTCCCAGATCTAATTTCCTGATCAATTATAAATCCAAGTGTTATGAGTTGTTCGACTGTACCTCTTCCCTCTCTGAATCCAGCTTGCACCTCTGGTATTAATTGCTTTTCCTCTGCCTCTATTCTCAACCGCCCTTCTAGAATCTTGGCGAACATTTTGTAGGAAGAGTTCATCAGCATGATCCCCCTGTAATTCTCCACCCTTTCCTTGTCTCCATTTTTGTGGATTGGCTGTATTATCCCCTCTTTCCAGCTCTCTGGGATACCCTTTGTCCCTTTCCATATCTTGTTGAACTCCTCCGTAAGCTTGTCGATGCATTTCTCTGGTACTAACTTCCACGCTTCATTTCCAACTCCGTCCGGTCCCGCCGCTTTCTTCTGTTTTAAGGCTGCAATTACCTGGTGTACTTCTCCGGCAGTAATTTCTTCTTCACCTACTTCTTCAACAGTCTGATTCCTTCTAACACTGTCTTTCCCTCGATCCACCGTTATCTCCACTCCTTCCAATAGAACCATATAGTGCCTTAACCAGGTTTCCTTATGTATACTGTCTGGAATTCGCTCCTTCTTCCCGCTCTTCTCCTTTAAATATTTCCACAGCTGCGCTTCAGTTTTAATCTCCAGTATTCGTTGTCGCTCTCTTCTCTCCCACATTTCTTTCTTTCTCCTCTCCAGGTTTCGTAAGTCGGCTCTCGTACATAACCACAGTTCCTTGTCACCGGTACCCTCTCTCCACCTTCTCGTCACCTCTCTTTATTTTTGTTTCTCCCTTATGAATTCATTATCCGCCCATAATCTTCCCACTGTTCATTCTGTGACTCTCCTCCTGACCATTGCTGTTTCCATTTCATCGGTTATCATATCTATATCTTTTAAATTATCCCAGTCTATTGCCTCCATTCTTAATTTAAACAGCTCCGTCGCGCCGCTATCCCACCTGGTAACCCATTTTTCTTTCCTGAACCCCTCTTCTACCGGCTGCTTTAACGTGATCAGTATTGGCATATGGTCAGATTCACCTTTCACTCCGATCTCCATCTCTCTAATTTCTTGCCTCGCGGAGTCGTTAACAACTGCAATGTCTATCCCCGACCCCGAAACGTATACTGTCCCTCCCAGTCCCCTTCCACACACCCGTTCAAGAGATCCCATTGACTTTCCCTTACCCACTCGGCCCATTCTTTTCCTTCCGCATTTCTCGTTTGGTCCTTAGATTTCCTTCGTAGTACTTTACCAGCTCTATCCACCGTGTTGAACTGCTCCTCTCCTATCCTCACATTCCAATCACCTCCTAGCAGCAAGTTAGACGATGTACCTTCTATACCGTACCTTCTATATTACACCTTATGCACTCTTTAATTCTTTCCAGTCCCTTATTGTTATACACCGTGGCTATCTGCCACCAGCCTCCTTTTAGCTCTACCTCCCTGAAAACTATACCCTTCACCTCTTCTTGTAATCTCTCCGCTTCCCTGATACCCCACTTGATCCCTGTTACTATCCCCCCCTTTGCCCTTCCGTAGCCACTCTCCCTCAGCGCCGGTTGCATCTTCCATTTGTACTCCTTGGGAAGTCTCTCTTTAGAGTTCTCCCATTCTTTTTCTTGGACCCAGGACTCCACTAGTCCAATTATTTCGAATCCCTTCAAGAAGGCTATGAAAGAGCCGTCCTCCCTTTCCAGTTTTTTCCTAAGCCCAGCCACATTCCAAAATAATATCTTAACATTTTCCCATTTCGATCCGTCCTTGTGTTTCTGTCCCTTTCTTCTTTGGTCCCTTACTCGTTTTTTCCCCTTCGGACCAAGGTACCCATTTCCCGTCTATTTCAACTCTTTTATAGCCTACTTTGACCCGATGACCACTTTCCTTGAGATTCGTTGCCTTCCTTAATAACTCCTTCTGGATTCCCTGCTCCTTCGGGGTGAAATCGTCTTGTCTAAAAACATTTGTTCCGTTTAGCTTGTGCTTATATCTCATTATCTCCCTTTTTGCCTCCCAACATTCTAGCTTTAACAACATTGGGCCTTTGTTCCCTCCTTTAGAGCCGAGCTGGTATGCATTCACGAAACCCTTGTTAATTCCTAACCTTTCCATAAACGTTTTCTTTGCCTCTTCTCGCCATGTTTCTCCTTCAATTCCGTAAATTGCGATGTTATTTCTTATTTCCTTCCTTATACTCCTCTCTTCAATATCCTTTAGGCTACTCTCGGTTCTTTCCTTCTCCTCCTTAACTGATTCCGCTGCATCCTCCAGCTTCGACATCCTATTCTTTATTTCCTTATTCTCAACCCTTATTGCCCTCAGCTCCGATAACAATTCTTTTTTCCAGTCCTTTTCTACTTCTTCCTCCTCCTTCTGTCTCTTCACCACTCCTTCTAGCTTTTCCTCCAGCCTTCTGTTTCCCTTCTCATTTCCTCCAGCTTTCCATCTACTGCTGTGGACTCCTTTTTAATTTCTTTTAATAACTGTAGAATTATATCCAGCTGCTTACTCTGCACTTTACTACTCTCACCTCTTCCTTTATCTTTAATCTCATCTTTTTTCGACCTTTTAGCTATCTGAATCGGAGATCGATTTAGCTTTGCGCATCTTTCAAACGGACTCATCGACTCACTGTTCGCTCTCGGTCTGTTCTCGTATTCGTCCATTCTCTAGCTAGAACTATTCACACATGGTGGAGAACACGGCTACTAGTTCAGCTATTCCTCACTAGATGGGCACTGTAGAGCTGAATAGGTGATTACCCTTACGCGCGGCAGCTACCAACAGTATCTTATCACCACGTGTCTTATCTCAAACATACGCGACCTTTCACTTTCCTCACAACCAAAAGAAAAACTAAACCTTTAAAAGGAAACCAAATCAAAACAGTTCCCATTAACTAATCTCAGATAATCGCGCAATAAACCACTATCTGTATTTTAATTAAAAGAAAACAGCTTATTAAAATCATCTAGAAATTAATGTATTGAGCACTCTAACGCACGTCTTCACTCGCTGAGACTTGAAACGATCGAATTCAAGTAGTGAATCAAGCTTTCCAGAGGCAATGTGGGCGGAGTTAGTTACAACTGCCACGTACATAGTGAATAGAACTGGAAAATCATCAGAAGAAGGAGTCCTTATGAGCTGTGGACTAGTAAAAAAACCCAGAATAAGACACTTACGTATTATTGGGTCTGTCTGTTATGCTCATATTCCAGCGCAGAAACGCCGAAAAATTGATAAATAGGCTATTAAAGGATACTTAGTCGGCTATGATGGTGATGAAAGGTATAGGATCTGGATAAAAGAAGAGAATACGGTACTTATGTGTAGAGATGTTGCATTCAATGAAATTCCCGGGCAGTGCGAGGAAGATGTGAAACTACAAATAAAAGATATCGAGCGTTCAAATGAGGGAAAGAAAAATACACAAGAAAAAGATGATATTATGTCAGAAGCAAAAGATCAATCAGAAGAGAATTTTTCAGACTCTTTTGAAGACTTCTTTTTTCAGACTGAATTTGAACCTCCAGTGAATTTTGAAGAACCGCTCGAGGCCCTCTCCAAAAATTTTCAATCCAAGGACCTTGTAATGATAAATGAAAATATAATGACTGAAACAGAGACTCTGAATTCATATTATGAGGCAGTCAATGGAGAAAACTGTCACCATTGGAAGAAAGCCATGGATCAAGAGTTGCAGTCATTGAAAGAGAACGGTACATGGGATATGACTACTCTTCCTGAAGGCAGTAAAGCCATTCCCTGCAAGTGGGTGTATAGAGTGAAGAATCATCCAGATGGTAGTGTTAACAAGTATAAAGCTAGGCTTGTCATTAAAGGTTTTAGTCAGAGACAAGGAGTTGACTTCCTTGAAACCTTTAGTCCAGTTGTAAAACTGAGTACTATTCGTGCAATGCTCAGTATTGCTGCTCAAGAAAATATGCACCTACTACAGTTTAATGTGTCGACAGCCATCTTGTATGGTGAACTAAATGAAACAATATTTATGCAGCACCCTGAAGGATACAAAGGCATATAAGGATAGAGTATATAGGCTGAATCGCAGTATCTACGGATTACGTCAAGCTCCAAGATATTGGTCTAAACGCTTCAGCACATTCCTAGGGCAGGTAGGTTTTAAGATGAGCGAAGCAGATCCCTGTTTACACATCAGTCAAAAAGGAGATACAAAATTAATTATAGCCCTATACGTAGATGATGGTCTGGTGATGAGATCTCATCAGAAAGAAGCTGATCACTTTATAAAGGAGTTGGAGGGAGATTTCAAAGTCACCGCTAGGAAAGCATGATATTTTCTTGGTCTCGAGATTGAACGATCAGAGAACGGATCAGTCAAGATTTATCAGCAAGCTTACGCCAAGAAAATACTAGAGAGATATGGCTTTTAAGATTGTAATCCAGTGTCTACTCCAATCACAAAGGAGTCCGAGACCAGTAAACAAATTAGCGCAAGTGAGAAAAGAACAGACTTTCCTTACAGACAGGCGGTCGGACCTTTAATGTACCTAATGGTGGGAACAAGACATGATCTAGTTTTCAGCGTGAGTTTCCTTTCTAGATCTTTGGACTGTCCAAGTATTGAGGATATAGGTAGGCTGAAGAGATTTATCAGGTGCATTGCAGGCACCACCGAGCTTGGTATAGTATATAAACCAACCAGTTAACAGAAACTTTAAAGGCTACAGTGACCCAGATTTTGGAGGATGTAATAAGACTGGGAGGTCAACATCAGGAGTAGTGATCACCCATGCAGGAGGAGCTGTTTCTTGGCTGAGTCAAAGGCAAGGAATGACTGCCACATCCACCACAGTGGCGGAGCTGATTGCCGCCAACGATGCAGTTAAAGAGGTGATTTGGATTAAGCGACTCTTTGAATGTATGGGAAGGATCCAAGAGACACCAATACTGCATGTTGACAATCTGGCTACCGTCAGACTGGCACGGAACCCAGAATTTCATCGTTGAACAAAGCATATAAAGATCAAATACTTTCTTATTAGAGAAAAGGTACTCGAAGGTGAAGTTCAAGTTGTTCACATCGCAACCAGTAATCAGCTAGCGGATGTTTATAAATATGATTATGATGATTATTAGATGAAGATTATTTATGATTATTTATAAATAACCACAATAGTATCCAGGCTGGAGGAAGTCATTTCGAACATTTATTGTTGATTGAGCAGCTTTACATGTATTTTTTGATAATAAAATGTTGTTACTATCGCAAATTTTGTTTACCCTGAATCTTCGAAACAAAAGGTATTTCAGATATTATCGTCAAAATATTTTTAGAATAGGCCAAGGAATAACCCTTTGAATTTTTGGCGCATGTTTACCTAACACCCTGTATATTAAGAAACACACAAATAAAGCGTTAATTTTAAAAGTACATAATAAAATCACCAAAGAAAATTAATTTCTTTACTTCTTGCTGCGTTAATTATAAAATTACTTAGCAAAACATATTAATTAACATATGATTAAAATTTCTCAACTTCCTGGCATGTAAGGCGCTAAGCAGACAGAGCATGTTTGATCTCCCTATTGCGCCAACAGGCAGCTTGCAACTATCTGTTTACATATTACATAAAATCACTGCGAAGACATAGCAACTATAGTTGCGAGTTTTGATGAACACAACCAACAACCGTCAAATTTGTTCTACTTACGTCAAGTTGCTTGTTTCGGCAATCGCATCGCGTCGAGCGATTTCATTCCCTCCCCGTTCCCCGATTATTACGAATACTTTGTCGTTGTTTTTGTTGTTGACTCCGTCGGCGGAGGCGATGTATTAAAAGTACAAGTGCTGCTTCTTCGATATCCATAGCCACACTGACTGTTGACCATGGACTTGAAACTTTTTCTTAGAATCGCGGAAACCGCAAACTGGGCCTTTTTGTTGCAACAACTGGCAATCTTTAACCTTTAATTAGTCGCGTGGGGTCCATTGGACCCCAAGCAAGTTAGTTTGTATCATATTTCGGTAAATATTACACTTACACGGCAATAAGTTCTATTAGCTTCCTAACTCAAATATCCCTAATTCTTTAGTGTTGCGGTAGTCACGGCGTTGATTACACGTGCCGTACGGAGGTGCGACTAATAGCGTAGTACAATTTTGGTAAGTGTAATGACTACATTTTGTTTTTTGGTTTCATAGTTTTATGCAAATTTGTGTTTCATAACTGTTTGTTAAACTTTACAGGTAAAATAACAAAATGACGAGCCGCCTTTGAATATAGACGAAATATCAGCGATGTTAGATGACGATGAAGAGGTGCCATTTGAAGAACGCGACGACAAGTTGGACATCGGAGAACACTTATTTGAGCGACAAAGTCATCATTCTGGGTCTGAGCAGAGTGAAACCGACTCAGAAGATGAAGCAGATTCATCTTCATCAGAGTATTATTTAGGCAAGGGCAAGCAAACCAAATGGTCCAAAAATTCTTCAAACCAAAGAATAAGACGAAGAGCTCACAACATTGTTTTGCAATTATATGGGACCAAAGGTAGAAGCTAAGAATGCTAAGAGTAAGACTGATTAATTCCAGTTAGTTTTTGATAAAAATATGGTAGATTTAATTTTAAAATATACAAATGAATTATCAAAGAGAACGTGGCGCAACAAATTTAACGGGTGAAGAATTACAAGCATTTTTGGGTTGCTGATGATGTCTGGTGTTCTCAGATTTTCACAATTGAACTTTCTTGATCTTTGGGCAAATGATAACACTGGAATAGATTTTTTGTCTGATGTGATGCCTTCTCGACGTTTTCTATTTATACTTAGTTGTCTACGGTTTGATGATGCATTATCCAGAGAATCTAGCTTACAGCTTGATAAATTAGCACCGAATAGAGAATTTTGTGATCTGATGGGTGATAACTTCAAAAAACACTACACTGTTTCCAAGTATGTTACTATAGATGAGCAATTACCAGCATTTAGAGGCAGATTCTCTGGTTTAGCCTACATGCCAAGCAAACCTAATCAACATTGGATCAAACACAATGCCATGGTTGACGTGAAAACAGCTTTCCTTCAAACATTTGAGATATATGTAGGTACTCAGCCAGACAGTCCGTATAAACAACCAAATGACACAGTTAGCATCTTGAACAGGCTTGCCGGGTACCGGGCGTAATATCACCCTCGACAACTGGTACACTAATATTCCTCTGGCAAAATATTTATTACAACATAAGCTTACTTTGGTTGGTACATTACGAAAAAACAAGAAGGAAATTCCATCACAATTTTGACCTGAGTGATGTGCGTTCGTTAAAATTTGTATTTTTAAGGAACTGACTTTGGTTTCATATGTTCCGCAAAAATCGAAGGCTGTGATGTTACTTTCTATTTTGCATCATGCTACATCTATATGTGAAGATGATCAGAAAAAGGCAAAAATAATAGAATTCTACAATAAAACCAATAGCGGTATTGACAACAACGACAAATTGTATGCAACTTATAATGTTGCGCGGCGAACCAAAAAATGGCCAATGGTCATTTTTTTTCATATTTCAACGTAGCACCAATAAACGCGTATGTTTTTTATAACATAAATAATAATAGCAAAATAACAAGAAGGGAATTTCTGAAAAAATCTTCAACGGAACTTGTAAAAAGTTTTAAAACAAAGAGACCTGAAATTACTACCCTGCCACGGCCCTTGAAAAGACGCCTTCAAAATGACATCGAACCTTCTACTTCTGGAAGCAGTTCAAGTGGTTCCAAAGGCCGTTGTCATCTATGTGCCAGGTCTAAAATGTGGAAAATGCAACAAATTTATGTGTAATGAACACCTTATAAAAGTTTGTGATTCATGTGCAATAATTTTGATTACTGTTTCAAAAGTTTATATTTTGTAGTTTTCTGGAAGTCTTATATTGTTTTGTTAATTTAGATGTTTTTCTTGCAGTTCCTATATAAAATAAATATGTCTATTTGTTTTATTTGTTTCTCTTTCGAAAATAAGCCCTGGGGTCCGGACGGACCCCACGCGACTAATAGTGTAAGTATTTATGCGCGACTACATGCGCAGGTTAACACAAATTTTTAAAAAGTTTATAGTATCTGAACATACCTACTACTAATTTTATATGTGTAGACTGAAACAAGTTGATTTTTCCGGATTTTTTTGTGAAGAGGCATTTTATTATATAAATACATAAAATACATGTGCATTTAGAGAATGTATTTACTTTATACCCCCCGCTAATTTAAAAAAAGTATTTCCCTTGCCTTGTGTTCCCTTGCCGCTATAGATGATCTGAAGGTCCTCCGCAAGAAGGTGTCCGGCGGTGAGCAAGATATCTCTGGTTCAAATTATCTGAACTCACAAAAAACCGGGCAAGTGCGAGTTGTGACTCGCGCACCGAAGGTTCCGTACAAACTTGTAAGTAAGGTATCTTTAGGAGGACCTAACTGTATGCAACCTATATGCTTGTGGTGCCTGACAATACCACGCAACACATTAGTGTATTTTCATAAGTTTCTTATAGTAAATTCGCATTTTTCTTGTAATTAAACTACATATTTACGGTTTTCAGATTGTTCCCTTTACATGTGCTGTAGGACACCGCTTCTTACCAAATTTCATGATTCTAGGTCAACGGGAAGTATCCTATAGGTTTTGATTCCCTTGTGAAATCGCAAAATATGCGACATAAACGGTCATATCTTTTGATCGCGTTAACTTACAAGTTTGATTTTTTCACAGCTCAAAGAGACCGCACACCCGAGTATTTGATACAAGTTTCAACTTGTTACCTCTACGCGTTCCTGAGAAAAATGGGCTTGACAGACAGACATACGGACGGACAGACAGACAGACGGACAACAAAGTGATCTTATAATGGTTCCCTTTTCGGTACGGAACCCTAAAAACAAAGCAGATTTACTTTGAGGATAAATAAATGCAGGTAATAAATGAACGAATAGTCAAAATTTCGATTTTTGACAAAATGGCGCCGTCCCAAAAAAAATCGTCTTTTTCGACAAAATTCTCACTTCAATGTTGCTTGAAAAAAATATAAATTTCTGTCACAAATCTTATTCCTTCGTCCATTACCTGAGAAATATATCTAAGAAAATTGTGTGTAAATTTCAAAACGATCGGTCCAGCCGTTTCGGAAAAACTTTGCTCACCGACTCCGTTTGTGAAAACACCGTTTGGAGACAAACGCGTTTAAAGTTTTAAGAGACATTTACACTTATTGTAAGTTTAAAAAAAATTCTATTTACAACGAGTCATCTATTCCAGGACCATAGGAATAACACATTTGTTGTCTACGACACATTCTTCCATCGCGCATGCTCCTCTGCGCTCTCGAGTCGGAGATCGCGATGCGCTCTGCGTCCTCTTTTCCGATGTAGACATGGGCATCTTTCTAATAATTTTTCATTACTGAGATCAGTATGAATTGGAAAAATAACTGTAGCAACTTCAGGTGGTAAGGACTGATAATTTTGTGTTATAAGTTGACAATGTGCCCAAGGCTCGCGCTTTCTGCCAAGAACATCACGAGTCTTCTCCAACTGGACATTTTTCGTGATGAAGATTATCATCAGTTGAGCAATAATGATAATATGTTGCTCATATGGAATTATACATGTTTTCAACTGAATCACAGTGTCTCCTGATAGCCAAACCATAATAAACTGTTAACTTATCTTATATTATCTTATATTTCCAGACAGCTTACCATTTCCACCAACTACTTTTTTCTGTCTGTTTTTTTTTCCATTTTTATCTATAATTTCAGTTGTAGTTTTATTTACACAACCTCGTAGTCGTGAACCCATTCTCCTTTGGACATGACCGATGTATTCTTCTTTAACTATTTCAATGTCTACATAAATAGTTTAGCTTTAAAAATTCCAGAGTAGGTTGTAGAGTCGCCATCGCCGTTGTAGTTCTTGTAACTCCACATTTTTCTAATGAACGTTTAAACATGTTAATGACCGCATCAACTTCCATTTTGCCTGATGGACCATTATGATTAGCAGAAGATAAAATATAAGAGAATCAGCTTTTACTCCGGTTTATACGCCCAACTTTCGAGCAACAAACGTGGCAGCAAATGCGCTCATATCTCATTAGCGAAATCATATCTCATTCATCATATCATCATCATATATATTCATTATATATCTCATTAGAAAATATTAGCGGGATCAACTTCAAATTTTCAGAGAATATACTTAAATATATGTACATTCGCAAAATGCAAAATATCGATTTTTTGAAAATTCTTACTAGGCATAACCCCTTAAACTTTATTAGTCTAATCATGCAGCAATACCTTTCGAAATATAAGGTAGAGGAACGTCGTAAAAGATTTGTAAATAGAACTTATTGTCGATTTAATATAAGATTTAAATTATATAATTTATCAAATCCAAGTAAAATGTGTGAAATGAATAAATACGGTATGCAATATTACAATTCAGATGGAAAGTAAACTCAATTAGCTTGTTTCTTCAACTAAGTTGATAGTTTCTTCATCTAAAGGCTCTGTCTGCGAAGCGCCTAAGAATAATATTGCAAACTAAAACTAAACTATAGACATACATTATTTTAATTCGGTTGAAACACAAGCAAAAAATGGCTAACGAAATGTTTTAAAGAAAGATTACCATTTAAATGTAAATAAGAGAAAATGGGTGTTGGTGGGAAACACAACCTGCAATATTTAAATCATGCACCGAGAGAAGGGTTACATTTTAGATTTAGTTAGCGTGAGAGATAAAACGATTTATAATGTATAAATCGAACGATAATAGAATTGAATACTTACAATGCACGATTAGCATAATCCGTTTACTGACCGACGGCGGAACCCCATTAGATGCGATGCACAAATATGGACCCATTTGTTGCCTGGTCACTCTGGTGATATTAAAAATGGGACCCTCGATGCTGGTCACTGGAAAATAAACGTTTTCGATTGTACACAAATTCATACGTAATTGACTATCGGGCTGTTTGTAATGCAATTTGTCCTATACTTGCATCTTGTTCAGCGGGAGACAATCGCAGATGACAAATATTGATTATATATATATATATATATATATATATATATATATATATATATATATATATATATATATATACATATATATATATATATATATATATATATATATATATAAAGGGAAAGAGAGGGAAATAGAGAGAGAGAGAGAGAATTGTGTGTATATAGCGTTTATTTGATCGCGATGCATGCACGGCAGTATCAGAGCTTTGTAAATGCAGCGAGTAAATAATAGGTGGATCCATAATCGATTAAGCAAGGCAATGTACACCTCGATGGTCAGTCACAGTCATACGAACGGTATCGATTCCGGCTACAGTAAATTGTACAGGTATGTGGCTTGCAATCGGGAAATAAAAACTGTTTTTATATGTAATTTGCATGGGACACGCAAATCGGGTTGTTACCTTCCTTTTTGGCTAGTAATTTCTCTTAATAAGCCCCTTAAATAAATCAATAGGCTAACATTCATTCTTTTTAAAGAAGGATTTGCGTATATTTTGTTTCCGATGTCAGATTAAAAATGAAATTAGTTTGTGAGAAATTATGTTAGTATGTAGAAACGTTAGATAATAGAAACATTGAATAATAATAATTAATGTATCTTTTATAAATCAATCTACTCCATAAACTTTCAACTAATATTAATCCATTCTTAATAAAAATATGTTTTTAAATTGTTTGAAACTAATAATTACTTCACATTTCATTCATTTTTATTTCGCTATTTATTACAAGTTTAAATGTTTCCGTGTGTGTTCTTTGTTTCTGTCTTCATCGATCCGATCCAAATTGCTAAACTCTGTATTATTAAATAATAAGTAGTGACTCTGACTCAAACATAAAAAGCAAAACTTTACAGCGAATATTTGAACGATAATTTGTAGAGGAAACTAACCAAATATGGAATTCCGTTTTGTATTTTACGCATGAAATTACAAATTTTAAAAATCAAAAACTTAAATTGCAATTATCAAGAGACATACATTTGCGCTTTAACAGTCTTGTATTACAGTCTTGAACAATTCATTATGTTTTTACCACACTTATAATATGTAAAAACTTGTTATTCACAGTTATGTAAATTTCTACACATATCACAACTGGAGTTTCGACGTTTGACGAGTGGGCCGATCAGTGGGCCGATTTCTATACACGCATATATCAAGTATATATTATTAATGAAACGTACATTTAAAATTGGTTTTAATACTCTTTCTTTTGAACTGTTTGCAGATTATATGAAAATTTAAATGGAAATTAGTTTAGATTAAAAGTAAATACATTTATAAATCCAATGCCTACTTAATTACTTTTTAATCAATTAACTTTGACGTAAATTATTTTAAGCTTAATCTCTCAGTAATTTAATTAAAATTTCCCAATTGATTATATGAGGTGTGTAAATTTAATAAAACCTAAACTGTATGTATATACAGGCGATTATGTAGAAGTATATTTACCCTCTTCTCCAGTTAATAATTGAATCGGTTCACCCCCTTCTCGTTTCCACGTAATTGAGGGTTCCGGAGATCCTTTGGCGACACATCGGAGGTTTACGTTGGAGCTCTCCCTTACTATCATGTCGGTGCTGGTCGGATAATCCAGGATATCGGGTGGAACTGGGGAAGAATTAAATATGCAATTTAATAAAAAAAAAAACACTTTGAATTTGAAACACTGAGAATAGTTTATTTGATTGTTTCTGAACCATTCGATAGGGGAAGTTTGAAAAGTTGTGGTTTGTTTGTAATTAACAATAGAGTAATAGATGGTTTTTGCTTCGATCGAGATCCATTTGGGAGGGTTTCCAAACCGAGAGATTTTTAAAAGCAATTTCATTTTATTTTTTTGTATAGAACATTTACATATATATATATATATATATATATATATATATATATATATATATATATATATATATATATATATACATATATATATACACATATATATACATATATATATATATATATATATATATATATATATATATATATATATATATATATATATATATATATATATATTCAAGGATTCAAGAACATGTAGTTTCAGTAAGACACAGAGACAAAGTTTCATCGACACTTGTCCAACACACAAACACCGGTCACTGGATGGACTTTAGAAATTCAAGGACTCTTGCACAGATTAGCCACGAAATGTCAGGAGTATACAGAGAAGCCATAGAGATAGAAAAACGAGACTACTGCATGAACACGAGAGACGATTCCTTGAGACTGCCCCCAGCATGGCGACCGATCATATCCACCCTCAAAATGCAATCCCAGACACCCCAGACTCATGTACGACCAACAAGACAAACAAACAACCGAACCGAAGCACCGCACACAACGCGCATGACCCGAAGCCAGACAGCTATAAGTAGTCGCATCGCACGAACGAGCTCTCAGTATGCGTCTAAAGGTTGACCCGCACGGACGCATATATCTCTTGAGAATGGCGAATGTTAGTTCGCCGAAACGTCGAGAATCCGGTTCTTTTCAGAGCCAACCCTCAGCATCAACGCGAAATCCCCGAGAAAACAATACAACACAGGTATCTATCCGCGAAAACCTCAAATACAACATAATTGTGTATATATATATATATATATATATATATATATATATATATATATATATATATATATATATATATATATCTAACAAAATGAAATGGGAGCACGGAAGGAGCCTCCACGCGTGCATTTTCTCCTGTATATGAAGACCATGCCGGCACACTCTGGTAACACTGTCCCACCAGACAGTGGCCAATCCTTCCACCACCGGAATCCACCGGACACGAAAAAGGGAAAGTAAGTCTAACAAACTCGCGAAGTAGGATTTCGATCGGATTTTGGGACAAACGGGCATTAGCAAACTATTAAGACGCTAATCGAAAGATGTGTTCTAATATTTGTCCACTTCGACAAAGTGTCCGACACTATCTCCTCGGTCCTATTACCCTCACAAGGGTTTGGTGGCACTATGTTTCTACCATTTTTAAAGCAATTTTCCACTTCTCTCTGTTCTGGGCTAGTTCTGTGGCCTCGTGCATAGAGAGTCCAGTCAAGCTTCTGATTCCGTCTACCCATCAGGTTGGAGATCCTCATGACCTTCGTCCATCGACTTTGCCTTGAACCATCAGCTATTCTAATGCATTCCGGTTTTCTGGAGACGTTTTCTGAAATACCGCACTTTGTTCCGGTTTATTCTCTTAGGCAGTGTCCTCGATTTTTAGTTCTTCTAGGATCGATGCATTGGTGCGGTGATGCGTCCATGATATATGGAGCATTCGTGGGTAAACCAACATTTCAAATGCATCTATTTTCTTTCTGTCCGACACTATAAACCAGCACAAAAGGAATCTATGAAAATGCAACTACAGGCTCCACGAAGATACTGACAAGTTCAATATTCAACGCGGAGTGTGACAAGATCTCTCCAAAAGAATTTACTGTTCTCTTAGAACTCATCACTAACAAAGTGGATTAGGGCGAAATGGGCGTTAATCGAAACGGCGAGAAACTGAACAACCAGAAGTTTGCAGGTAACATTGTTCTGATAGTGGAGTGGCTGGACCAAGCTAGAAAAATGTTGAAAGGGCTCCAGGATTCCTTTCTCTAATTTCAACACTGACAAGACCCAATTTGTTTTGACTAACCTCGTTATAAGCGAGAATATGAAATCTAATGGTACCGAAATTAAATAGGTAACCTCATATAATTGGGATGGGGATTGGGAACAGATGGGAAGCTACTGGTTACAACAGAAGAACAACTCAATACATGGCAGGAATATTTCCAGGAGATATTCACAGGAATAACTCAAGAACAAAACAACAACGCAAACCATCATGCAACACGGGCACAACTAAACATAGACACAAAACCTCCAACCAGAGCAGAGATAAGCAAGGCCATTAAGAAACTAAAGGACGGGAAAAGTCCAGGCATCGACAACATCACATCTGAAATGATCAAAGCTAACTGCATGACCACGACCGAAATGCTGGCACCTCTAATAAATAAGATCTGGGAATCCGAAACACTACCGAAAGAATGGAACAATGGCCTTCTGATAAAGCTCCCCAAAAAAGGAGACCTGAGCGATTGCAACAACTGGAGAGGCATAACAGTATTAACAATTGCATCGAAAATACTCTACAAAATAATACTCACCCGAATGAGGAAAGCAATTGAACCTACGTTGAGAGAAGAACAGGCTGGTTTCAGTCCGGGAAGATCCTGCGTAGACCAAATCAATACGTTGCGGATTATAACAGAGCAAGCAGTAGCATGGTAAACCACGGTATTTCTATTATTCGTTGACTTTCAAAAAGCTGATACTATTAAATGGGAAAGCATTTGGGCGTCTTTAGACCGGAGAGGCGTCCCACCCAATATAGTAAACATCATAAAATCATCGTATGCTGACTACTCTTGCAACGTGGTACACGAAGGGAATCTCTCAGAAGCGGCCAAAGTGTCTGCTGGTGTCCGACAGGGTTGCTTGTTGTCCCCGCTTTTATTCCTAATAGTAATAGACGAGGTCATGACGAGCGTTACAATACAGCCTCGAGGAATACGCTGGGGACTATCAAGCAGGCTAGAAGATCTCGACTACGCCGATGAAATCTGCCTCATGTCCCATACACTCACCGACATGATGGACAAAACAGCTAAGTACTACAAGAAGCTGAAGAGATAGGCCTGCACATAAACACCAAAAAAACAGAGGATATGCGGATTGGCGCTACCACTAGCAGGGACATACAAGTAAACGGCGTAATTTTAATTTTATGTGCTAAGTAATGAAAATGAACAAGTTTACTTTGATATGTTTATGTTGAAACAAAAGAAAGTTTAAGGACAGAATAGCATTTGTTTCTGTAGTGTCGTCTGTCTGTTGTAAATTGTTGTCATTGTTAGTGTTTTGCAATGAGCATAAATCCACAAATTGTGGCAGCTTTAGAAGACGGTCGCGGTCAGCGCGAATCTGCGAGAAACGTTGGTGTAAGTCTCTCAAGTGTGCAACGAGTATGGCGGCGGTTCGAAGAGACATGTCTGCTCACTCGAGGACCTTGTTCAGGCCGAGGCAAAACTCCAACAGCTAAGGATGACCGCTTTCTCTTTTCTAGTGCTTTGAGAAACCGAACGGTCACGGCAGATTCCCTTCGAAATCATCTGCAAGAAGTGAGAAATGTAAACAAAAGTGAGTGGGCAGTTAGGAGACGACTTTATGCCGCTGGATTATCTTCTCGAACTAGAGCTACTGGACCGCCGCTTTCCCGTGCACACCGGATTGCGAGGTTGAATTTTGCACGAGAATACTTGACTTGGACAATATCGGATTGGAAACGCGTATTGTTTTTCGATGAACCGCGATTCTGTCGTACGGGCTCAGATAGACATGTAAGAGTGTGGTGACGTCAAGGCGAGAGATATGCTCAAGCGTGTAATGCCGAGCGACTGCCATTTGGTTGAGGATCAGTTATGGCATAGGGAGGCATATCTTTGAGGAGACACTCGCACGGAGATAGTCTTTATCGAGAATGGGACGTTGACTGCGCATAGGTATCTGACAGAGATTCTAGAAGACCATGTTTTACCATTCATGGTTATTCTTGGAGACGACGCAACATTTATGCATGATAACGCATAGACCCATACTGCTCGGATAATTACTGAATATCTTTACGAGTGTGAAATCACGTGATTTGTTTGGACAGCTCCCAGTTCAGATTTAAATCTAATTGACCATATTTGATATGAGATGGGCAAACTTTTACGGAGACATGTGCCGGCCCCCAGAAATTCTAGAGAGCTTCGCGACATACTTCGCTAGAATCGGACAATCTTCCGCAGAATGTGATCAAAAATCTAATCCAGAGCATGACACGTCGTTTGTAAGCTATTGTCACTGCCAAAGGAGGGAATACTCACTACTGCAGTCCTTAAACGTTCTTTTGTTTCAACAAAAGCATATCCATGTAAAGTTGTTCATTTTCATTACTTAGCATATCAAATTAAAATTGTTCATTTTCATTACTTTCAATAAACTTTGAACAACAAAAACCTTTTGTTGTATTCAACGAAAAAACACGTAAAAAAATAAAAATTTCTAAAATAACTTCAAATTATGGAGTGACCCTAAATGGAAACATTGGTTAAAAATTCTTTATTGTTAACGTCATAGTTTATGCGTCCTCAAGGTTTTTAGGCGTTTACATAAGGCGTTTTACATCAAGACATTGTAGCCACTATACAGACGAATCCAGCTTGTGTTGCGAATTTGACTTGTGTATCCATTGAAAATAACTTTGAATAACCGTATCGAAAATGGTATTGTATAGTCAAGCAGAGAAAGTGGATATGATTCCGATTTATGGTGTGACCGGCAGAAACTTGTGCGAGCGCAGGAACTTTATGCACAATCTTGTCTTGACAGAAATCATGCTTCCCGTCGATGTTTCGATCGAATTATTCATTTATTCCGACAAACGGACAGTGTTAATCTACGCAAAAAGAAACGTCGCAAGACTAAAACAAACGAAGAAGAAGAGATTGCCGTGGAAGCTGCAGTAGTTCATGATCCGCAAATAAGTAGTCGGAAGATTGAGCACTATTCCGGAGTTTCCAAGGCGAGTGTTTTAAGAATATTAAGACGTCATAAATTTCATCCGTACCATATTTCCTTGCATCAAGAACAGCATGGTGTTGATTTTAGTAGCAGGGTTCAGTTCTATGAATGGGTTCTGCGTCAGTTACAGGTGAATCTGATCTTTTTCTACGACGTTTCGCTTACTGCTGAGCCTACTATTAATTACCATGGACAGTTGAATACGCATAATATGCACTATTGGTCAATAACCAAAAATTCTGCTCCGGCAAATTTTGCACCACCGTCTTTGGAGTGTTAATGTGTGACGTGGCATAATTGAGGATCGGATTATTGGACCATTTTTCTTAGACGGCAAATTGAATGTTTGAAATTTGAGTTTTTGAACATCACTTTAGGAGAATTACTTCAAGACATCCCGTTAGCACAGCGATGCCGAATTTGGTATCAACAAGATGGCTATCCAGCTCATTAGGTAGTTATAGCTCGTGAAGTGGTAAATCGAAAATTTCCCAGGCGCTGGATTGGGAGAGGTGCAGTAATCCCCTGGCCTGTTCGTTCGCCGGTTTTTTCGCTTTTTTCCTATGGGGTTATAAAGGATCGTGTTTGTCATAATGTTTCGACGCCGCATTGTGGTGCCAGAGCGGAAAAAAATCAGGCGCTGATTATGATTATCTAGTTTCTAATTCTCACACTATATAAGCTACAGGATCTAGGAGCAGCATTATTTTTTTCCTGTTTCAAGGGTATTCCCATTAATTTAGGCCCACTCTAAGAATAATGGAAGTTGGACCAAATTACACACTACTCTAAATGAGTAATATATAATTGTAAAAGAGGGATAAATTTTTTTTTTTGCCTGATCTACGATGGCCAACTAAGCCACACATAAGTCAAACTAGGGAAAAAATTAGAGCGATTTACAACGTTATAAGTTACGAATTTTAGATAAGCATTGAGAACAGCTATAATTACAAAACAAGCTCCGGCTTCTTCGAGATGTGGACGGTCTCTATTTAAACTAGACGTGTTAAAGTAAAGATTAGAACAAAAATCATCTGCCTTTATCTGCCTATCCGATCATAACACCGCAAAGAAAAGAATGGATTAGAGTACGCGTTTTTTTTTGTTGCACTTTCTTGTTTACCCAATTGGCTCAAATAATGCCCGTCGCCACTTCAAAATGTTTTTAATTCGCGTTCAGTCTAGTTGCTAACGTTGTCTAGTCATGAGATCCATCTAAATTAAATACCGCCATGTGTGTGAGTGCTTGAGCAGTGGTACAAACTGCGACGTATTTCTTCGACAAAATCACCCTGAACTTAACGACGAAAACATTTCTTCAATCCTTCAATGATGACCCTAACCAAGAGTTTTTTTTGCCTCATTTTAATAAAAAAAAGATATGGTAAATCGGGGCGAGGTTAAAAAAAACCGGCCAAGTGCGAGTTGTGACTCGCGCACCGAGGGTTCCGTACAAACTTGTAAGCAAGGTATCTTTTTTTTTGTGGAGGACGTAGCAAGCACATTCAGTTAACTTGACAAGTGGCCCTCCTGAAATCACGACCATCTTAGTACCGCTGGAAGCATAACCTCAAGATGTCGCTGTCGTACGATGGAATTCTACCCTATATTTTATTACCATAATAGTATACCATTGGGCAATTGACTACCAAAAAATATAGGACGTACGTGATTTAAGTATATGTAGATTACAAAGAAAAATTAGACGAAATATAATATATACAGGATGTTACGGGACTTGAATATGTCGCATGTCGGTTATAAACAAGCAAAATTTAGACATAATATATACCCTGTATATATTCAATTCAATTCAATTCAATTTATTTCAATATATAAGCTTACATAAAGGGGAAATAATTACATAAATATAACAATATTCTGAATGTATGCTAAAAGAAATGTGTCAAAATCCGAATTTAAAACTTGAAACTTCAATAGTTTTTTATTGCAACGTAGTACTCCTGCATCGAGTAAGGCTCAATATTAATTAGGATATGGTGAAGCATTTTCTTATAATCCCTGAATTTTGTTTGTTCTTTAATTGACCGTGGCAGGGCATTGAATAATTTAATATTTACATATGGAGGACATTTTTCAGACATGGTCAGTTTATGTTTGGGAACGTTGTAGTTTAGATTTGCAAACCTTGTGGTCTTCTCGTTGTTAATTTTGTACTGACTGAATAGGTATTTATTTTTAAATATAAACAGTAGGGCTTCGTAAATATATGTACCTGTTGTAGTAAGTATGTTTGCGGCGCTAAACTTTACTCTACATGATTCCCTGAACTTTAGGTTAAGTAGGACTCTTAGTGCTTCTTTGTGTATAGTGGTGATGTCCTTTATGTTTGTGCCGCCACCCCAGAACAGTATACCAAAACGAATATGGCTATGAAAGTTAGCATCGTATACCGTACGTAATATCTCTGGGTTTAGGTAGTGTTTAAGAATACGTAAAGCATATAATGCTTTATTAAGTTTATTTGAAACATATGATATATGGGAAGTCCAATCCAGAGTGTCGTCTATATGGATTCCTAGCAGTTTTACATTTTTCCTAAGTTCCGCTTGAACGTTTTGAACTAAGATATTCATGTTATATATTCGATTATCACGTTTTGTTTTAAATATAATTAGGTTTGTCTTTTTTTTATTTACCACTAATTTGTTCTCACTAAACCACGTTTCCAGCGTTGCTATTGATGTCTCGATGCTATTTGTGAGTTCGGTTGTATCCTTATTAGCTACAATTAAGCTCGTATCGTCTGCATAATTTATTATCAAGTTTGGTGTATTGTTTAAATTTAATTTTGGTAGGTCATTTATGTACAAAATAAACAGAAGCGGGCCCAAAATGCTACCTTGTGGGATACCTATATTTATGGTTCTCGGCGTCGATCTTAGTTTCTCTTGCGGGGTATAAATTTCTGAGATTTGTGTTCTGTTATTTAAATAGGATGTAAGCAAGTTTAAGGTTACTCCCCTAATTCCATATCTTTCAACTTTACTTAATAGGATGGCGTGGTCGACTGTGTCGTATGCTTTAGAGAGGTCCAGTAGAATCCCGCATGGTATATTATGATCTTCAAGTTGACTCATTATCTCTCTTATAAATTGGAAGCAAGCAGTCTCTATGGAACGACCTTTAATAAACCCATGCTGTCGTTGGCTAATGATGTGGAATTTGTTTAGGAAAAGTAATAACCTTTTACAAATTAGCTTCTCCATAATTTTCGAGAAAGCTGATTGTAGACTGATCGGCCTGTAGTTGTCTATATCGTTTATGTTTCCCTTCTTGAAAATTGGTATTATTTTCGAGACCTTTAGTGAACTTGGGAAAATTCCGTGTAAAAACGCATTGTTAATGATGACTTCAAGTGGTTTAGATAGTTCTACAGCGACATCTTTGAGGATTGCCATAGGAATTTCATCGAAGCCCGAGCTTTTTGTATTCTTTAGCTCTCTTATAACTTGTTGTAGTTCCAATTGTGTTATTGGTTCTAAATAAATAGAATGAGAGTTATTTTGCAGCTTGTTATCGTATGGGCGGCTCGTTAGGTCCTTTGTAAGGTTTATGGGATTGTCGGCATAAAAGTCGTTTATCATGTCGGGCGTGATGTTCGGCCCCAGCATACAGTTTGCTCCATCTCGCTTACCAGATTTGATTTGGGTAATATCTTGTACTACCTCCCATGTTGATTTTACGGTATTGTCACCCTCCTTAATTTTATTTTGGTAGTATTTCCTCTTTTCTAGCTTCAATAAACGCGTGTACTTTCGCCGCAGCCTGTTGTAACTGCTTTTTAGTACAGGGGTTGTTTGGGATAATATATGCAATAAGTCGATACGTTCTTTCATTGCATCAATTGTTGTATCATGGAAAAACTTTTTTTTCGTTTGCTTCTTGTTAATTATAGACATGGGAAAGCTTTCCTCAAAATTAAGCTTGACCGTGTTCAGAAAGGATTTCCACTGACCGTCTACGTCTGAGGTTTGTTTGGTAAAAACCTCATCCCATGTTTCGTTATTCAAATTTTCTTTAAAATTCTTTATGTTCTCTTCTTTGACGCTTCTGCAATGACGGAAGGAGGTTTGATTTTTTTCGGCTTTAAAAGTTGTTCGGATAGCTAGATGATCCGAGATGTGAAAGTTTAGCACTTCTGCGGTAAACACCGCATCCGTGTGCACTGCTATATTATCTAGGCAAGTATTGGAGCTAGGGTGGGTGATGTCCTTTATTGTCAGTGTTGTATTAAATGACTCTAAGAGCGATATAAATTTTCTACTGAGTTTTGATGGTTTCAACGTATCAATATTGAAGTCACCGGAAATAATGAATTGTTTTTTTTCTTTAATAACTTTGTTTAGGAGAGTATACAATTTGTCCATAAAGATTTTCACATCAGTTAACGGCGCCCTATAAATGCCGATGATTATTGTGTCTTTTTTATTTAATTTAGATTCGATTGCAGCACATTCGAACACGGAAATTAGGGATAGGTTATGCTCTATATTATGTATATAGAGCGTACGTGATGAAATGCATAACGAATATAAACAAAGAAAATTCAGAATAAACAGCTTGGTGCCGACACATACTTTTTAACATTCGGACCTAAAAGAGGAGGACCTAACTGAATGCAACCCATATGCTTCTGGTGGCTGACAATACTACGCACATACACATTTTCATAAGTTTCTAATAGTAAATTCGCATTTTTCTTGTAATTAAACTACATATTTGCGGTTTTCAGATTTTTCCCTTTACATGTGCTCTAAGACACTGGTTCTTGCCAAATTTCATGATTCTAGGTCAACGGGAAGTACCCTATAGGTTTTAATTCCCTCGTGAAATCACAAAATATGCGACATAAACGGTCATATCTTTTGATCGCGTTGACTTACAAGTTTGATTTTTTCACAGCTTAAAGAAACCGCAGACCCAAGTATTTGATATAAATTTCAACTTGTTACCTCTACGCGTTCCTGAGAAAAATGGTCTTGACAGACAGACAGACGAACAGACAGACAGACAGACAGACAGACAGACGGACAACAAAGTGATCCTATACGAGTTCCGTTTTCGGTACGGAACCTTAAAAAATCAGCGAGTGGATGGAAAATGAATATGTTTTTAATATACTAGACCAGGAATTCACAGGATGTGTTTGGAGATTTTGATGATTGTGGTGAAAAAAGCAAGAGGAATAAAATACGCCGCTTTCAAGCATCGTACCCACAAAGCTTGATTAACGCAGCTGCGACACATGAAGACCACGATAAACCTGAAACTGCCGATCAGGCATTAGCTATATTTTCCCAGGCCAGCCAGACAAAATATCAGTATAAGGTGATTCGACAAGCACTAAAAGTCCTTGGCAGCGATGTATTTCCAAGTTATAAAAAATTAATCCTCTCAAAAAAGCAGTGCTACCCTGAAAATGTGTCAATTAATGAAACATCCGCAATGGTGCATTTGCAGAATATGCTTGACCATACTGCCAAACGAATTCTGGAAACAAAACCTCCAGAAGAACTAATCATGAATTAATATTAAGGACGAAATGGGGATTCGACGGTGCCTCGGGCCAAAGTAAATTTTCCCAAAAATATTCGATGGACAATAACAAAATATTCGAGTGACTCGAATTTATTCATGGCGTCAATAGTTCCTCTGAAGCTCACAATCCCAATTGATGTTGATCAAACTGGATCGATCGATTTGGGAAAATAACCGACCTTTCTCAACAAGACATTGTAGGCCCTAGAGATACAGTTTCCAGAAAGAGACACTTGATTTGGCCCGAACTGCAAAAAAAAAACGAGTTGAAGAAGAAATAGAGGAGTTGGAAGCTACCTAAGTTGTGATCGACATTAATGTCATACGTATTCGACATATTCTGGTGATGACAATGTTAGTACGGCAAGGTAACACAAGCCATCACAAAGAGGAAGTCTTCAAGTGCCTGCAACATATGCAGTGCTCTACCACCCGAAATAAACGACTTGGCAAAAATCCAACAAAAACCTCTTAATGAGAGCATTCACTCGAATTTGGTATCTCTCCATTACATGCCAGAACCAAGTGTATGGAGTACATTCCTCACATTGCCTACAACAAAAAATTTGAAAAATGAAAGACTACAAAAGACCACGAGACATACACGAATACGAAGAGAAACGTATTCAGCAAGAGTTTCTTGAGAAAGTCGGCAGCAAAGTAGACTTCAGTAGGGAAAGATAGTTCGTTCTGCCGCCACCTCCCGCACCTTATGGGAAATTACATGTAAATCTTGGTCCAAGCACCTTATAGTAAAATCCTATACAAAATAGTACAGTACATGTACCAGCCTTGAACAGCGTTGAATCCGCTTTAAACAGCTTTCGAACAGCTTTAAACAGCTTTCGATCAGCATTAAACAGCTTTCAATCAGCATTAAACAGCTTTCAATTTAAAGCTGATCGAAAGCTGTTTAAAGCTGATCGAAATCTGTTTAAAGCTGATCGAAAGCTGTTTAAAGCTGATTCAAAGCTGTTCAAGGCTGGCACATGTACTGTACTATTTTGTATAGGATTTTACCATAAGATGATTGGACCAAGATTTACATATAATTTCCCATAAGGTGCGGGAGGTGGCGCCAGAACGAACTATCTTTCCCTACTGACTTCGTTAGACACGGTTACGGATCTTCAAATAATGGCAACACTGCCAGACGTTTTCTCAATGATTGCAAAGTCACAAGTGCAATAACGGTAGTCGTCGAAACTCTAAAGGTCGATTTCCATATGCGCGACACTCAGCTACGCAACGTCGTGCGACATCGCCTGTCAGATAATGATTACATTGTTTTAAATGGGCACGTCGCGTAGCTGTCGCGTAGCCATATTGAGAACGTGCCCATTTAAAACAATGTAATCATTATTTGACAGGCGATGTCGCGTGACATCGCGGAGCTGAGTTTCGCGTATATGAGAATCGGCCTTTATCGACTAGATCGCTACCACCGTACTGAAAGTAATAGCAATGCAATGATCGACTCAGAAATATTCCGGCTCTCCTCAAAAGAAACGGCAGATATGGCCATTGAGAAGCATTCATGGAACTACATACCATCCACGGTACATAAGATTTTGTTACATGGTGCTGAAATAGTGCAGAAGTCGATGCTCTCAGTCGGAATATTGGCGGAAGAGGCACAAGAAAGTAGAAATAAGGATTACAAGACTTGCTGGACCAGAAACTCGCGGAAAATGTCTCGTTTATCTACCAACGAAGACGTGTTCCACAAGCTACTGGAGACTTCGGATCATTTATCAAGAACATGAAACCCGAAGCAAAAAAAAAAGTGCGAGTTGTGACTCGCGCACCGAAGGTTCCGTACAAACTTGTAAGTAAGGTATCTTTTTTTTGTGGAGGACGTAGCAAGCACAATCAGTTAACTTGTTAAGGCGTTGCTAGTAAGCAAACAAAACTCGTCCCAATTATCATATATATAGTCTTGGTTTAGCAAACAGGAGCGGGTGGGTGAGACCTGTACACTAAAGATAACCCAATTCTTACTATTTGTGCAAACCACGAATCACATATTTCTACTAAAGCTATTAACTATTGTCGTGATAATGGGCTTATCTATCTTTTAGTGTTATAATATAACCATTTCATACAATTTCCATTCTGTATTAAAGTGCCCCACGTGATGTATCTAAGTACATTACGTTAGTGCGGCAGAATGATTCAAAATCCATTTTTTACAAAATACGTAATTTTCCTTTTCTATAACAACTTGAACAACTTTGATATTTGACATTATAATATTTATACATTTAGCTAGACGTTGAGTTGAAAATAAATAAAAAATATTACGTTTATACTTATGTTATTTGATTTTCAATTTTTATGAATCAATCTGCCACACCTCCCCCTATGTAGATTATAAAGAAAAATTAGACGAAATATAATATATACAGGATGTTACGGGACTTGAGTACGTCGCATGTTGGTTATAAACAAGCAAAATTTAGACATTATATATACCCTGTATATATTATGTATATAGAGCGTACGTTATGAAATGCATAACGAATATAAACAAAGAAAATTCAGAATAAACAGCTTGGTGTCAACATATACTTTTTAACCTTCGGACCTAACCGAGTAGGACCTAACTGTATGCAACCCATATGCTTCTGGAGCCTGACAATACCACCACGACAACATTAGTGTATTTTCATAAGTTTCTAATAGTAAATTCGCATTTATCTTGTAATTAAACTACATATTTACGGTTTTCAGATTTTTCCCTTTACATGTGCTGTAAGACACTGCTTCTTGCCAAATTTCATGATGCTAGGTCAACGGCTAGATCAAAACCTAT
Source organism: Phosphuga atrata (assembly GCA_944588485.1). NCBI lineage: Eukaryota > Metazoa > Arthropoda > Insecta > Coleoptera > Silphidae > Phosphuga > Phosphuga atrata. Next base: position 5,449,868 of record OX155900.1, read on the forward strand.
AGGGTAGGTTTTGATTCCCTTGCGAAATCGCAAAATATGCGACATAAACGGTCATATCTTTTGATCGCGTTGACTTACAAGTTTGATTTTTTCACAGCTGAAAGAGACCGCAGACCCGAGTATTTGATACAAATTTTAACTTGTTACCTCTACGCGTTCCTGATAAAAATGGTCTTGACAGACAGACAGACAGACGGACAGACAGACAGACAAACAGACAGACGGACAACAAAGTGATCCTATTAGGGTTCCGTTTTCGGTACGGAACCCCAAAAAGCACTTGGAAATCAGTGATCCAGCTAAAAAACTAATTTTGATCTAATTTCCTTGAATTTTAAATCGAAAGTATCTTTTCAATTTGAACTACCTTTGACTTTGAATCCCTAGTTTTATTATTTTACTAAATTCTTCAGTCTTTGAAGCTTTCTTGAATTTTTAATTCTAAGCATTATTTAATTTAAATATACACTCAAAATACTTGTTGCTACTCTTTTAATGAGTACAATCTATTCCGAAAAATTCAGAATTTTTTATCTTAACAATAGGCTTTCATTTCCTCATTGGTTCTTAAATTTTCGTCAAAATTTCAATAAAAACAATTGATCCTGATGTATTTTTTTGTTGAGTCGAATCAGACCGGCCCCAGGTTTCTTTGTTAATCCGTTCTCGAGATATTGACGATCGAATGATAGAACGAATTAGAAGAGTCTGTGATCCGCCATCACACCAGAAAATATTCGAAGTTCAAGAGAATCATTTATCCGACGTCTTTCAAAATGTGTCAAGGTTAATGGTCATCACTTCGATAAAAAAATCAACTACATTATTCACATATTAATATTATCAAAAATTACGATTTCCCGTCCTTACACGTGTATTTTGGTGAAAAACCATTGATTGATTAAAAAACAACATGTTCCCATTTGAAAAACCATCGATGACCTTGAGGACGCATAAATTATGACCTTGACAAAAAAGAATTTTTAACCAATGTGTCAGCCCTTCGAAATCAATAAAATTCCCTTTTGGCATTTTTTCGCCACTCTATAGGTAACTGAGATATTTGGTGTGGTTACATATCTATAAAGGTATAAGCATCCTTATTATTTTGAAAATATTAAAACTACATAAAATTTCCTACTTTTGCCAATATTCTGGCAATTTGCAGCTATTTTTGAATAGACTGAGTACCAGTTTTTAGCACAAGCAAGTAATGTAAATTTCAGTAGAGAAAATCATGAGTGGAAAATTTATTTGACTTTATTTTCTTTAATAACACTAAGAGAATATATAAAATATAACATAAAATATATAAGAAATTATTATTTGATTAGTTCTTTTACTTTTTGGTGGCTTTTGGTGCTTCGCTCGCAATGTTTTTTGTTTCTTAATACGTTTTTTTACCATTATTCTTCTATAATTTGCTGCTATTTCTTGTCACTTAGTTCTTTTATTTTCCTTGTATTTAGCCGCAATAATATTTAACCATTTTTCCGCAGTGACTATAGAAGGTAACTGTTCTACAGCTTTCGGTTTTTCTAAATTTTTAGGGTTCCGTACCGAAAACGGAACCCTTATAGGATCACTTTGTGGTCCGTCTGTCTGTCTGTCTATCTGTCCGTCTGTCTGTCTGTCTGTCCGTCTGTCCGTCTGTCCGTCCGTCCGTCTGTCTGTCTGTCAAGACCATTTTTCTCAGGAACGCGAAGAGGTAACAAGTTGAAATTTGTATCAAATACTCGGGTCTGCGGTCTCTTTCAGCTGTGAAAAAATCAAACTTGTAAGTAACACGATCAAAAGATATGAACGTGTATGTCGCATATTTTGCGATTTCACAAGGGAATCAACAAGGGTACTTCCCGTTAACCTAGAATCATGAAATTTGGCAGGAAGTGGTGTCTTACAACACATGTAAAGGAAAAAATCTGAAAACCGTAAATATGTAGTTTAATTACAAGAAAAATGCGAATTTACTATTAGAAAGTTATGAAAATACACTAATGTGTTGCGTGGTATTGTCAGGCACCAGAAGCATATGGGTTGCATACAGTTAGGTCCTCCTAAAGATACCTTACTTACAAGTTTGTACGGAACCCTCGGTGCGCGAGTCACAACTCGCACTTTTTCCGCCGGTTTTTTTTTTACTTTGGCTATACTTTTAGTTTATATGTGTCTTTTGTTGACAAGTAATATATCTGAATAATACCTGACAAGTAAGAACATTTTTGTTCTTGACTCAGCAATAGCGACTCACGAATCAATATTCTTGCTATCACATGCACTAATAAGCAATAGGTTTGAGATTGCTTGCTGTTGCAATAATATTGATGGAAGAGCATGGCAACCAAAAAAATTGCCCAGGCAATCTTACCATTGCTTGCTATTAATTGCGTTTGACTACTGAGGAAATCTAGTAGAACAAAATTATGTTGCTCGAGTAAATTGCTTCAGTCGCATATTTTGCGATTTCACAAGGGAATCAAAACCTATAGGGCACTTCCCGTTGACCTAGCATCATGAAATTTGGCAAGAAGCAGTGTCTTACAGCACATGTAAAGGGAAAAATCTGAAAACCGTAAATATGTAGTTTAATTACAAGAAAAATGCGAATTTACAATTAGAAACTTATGAAAATACACTAATGTTTGAAATGTGAAATGGCTGTTTATTATCCCTTAATATTATCCTTATTAAATTATTCCTTAAATAATTTACAACAGATTAAAGCTATTATATAAATAAACTAATATTTATTATGAATAGGATGGTTGCGACAGTTACTACGCGGTAATTCATACTTACATTGAATTGAAAAATTCACTTTGTTTTTTACCACACTTATATTATGTAAAAATATTATATAACTTATTATTCACAGTTATATAAATTTCTACACATACTACGACTTAAGTTTCGACGTTTGACGGTCATTTTCAAGTGAAAATTCATTTTAAAGTGAACTTGAAAATGACCGTCAAACGTCGAAACTTAAGTCGTGGTATGTGTAGAAATTTATATTACTGTGAATAACAAGTTGTATAACATTTTTACATGGTCTAAGTGTGGTAAAAACATAGTGAATTTTTTAATTCAATGTAATATTTATTAATTTCCTTTCAAAATAATACATGATATAGAAAAGTCGTGTGAAAACTCTTTAGAATAAATAGTTTAGTTTTTTAACTATATTAGATAATTTAAAATCGCGAATGGTTTTTGGTTTAAAGTAAACGTAGAAATTAATTAGTTCAAGCTTGAAATTAGTAGTTTGTTTCTAATTAAAATCAGTTGGTATTTATGCATCAGTAAAGATCGATTAACGGAGGGTTTCGAAGTAAGAAGGGATTTTAAATGCGAGTGCATCCAACCGAATATTCCGAGAAAGCAGTTTAATTGTTTGGTCAGAGTTTAGATAAACAGATCTGGATATTTACATAATATATGACGCATGGACGATCGCTGTAATATAAATCAATTAGTCCGCAAGACATAATCCAGTATTAAGCTGCCCCTGGTGTCTAAACTAGTCGGCAACGTGGCATAGGGTTGGGGGAGTGAAACGTTCCCATGATTCCAGGGTTATGTAATTTGATGGCTGTTTTACATACATTTGCATGTTATTGAATAGGAAGAGGCGGCGGTTGTATTACGACCAACTCACTAACCGCACCTGTGGTGACATCTATTATGGGTACAAATTCAGTGGCTTTTTGAGAAGTGGTTTACCTCCCATCCCAAACATGAGAATTCACTACTGACAACCACATTATTTATTAACAAAGTCACTGTACATTTCTGCATTCATCCACCTACATCTTATTTAGATAAGTGATTACATACATAAATAAAACGAAATACCTGCTTTCCATGCACACTCCAAGAATTATTCATCGACAACTGACGGATGAAATTATAAAAAAAAATCAATCTGATACCGATCAGTTTTCCTAAATATTTCGCATACGCAATTTTAAACTTTCAAAAGGTTAGGTGGAGAATTATTGCGAGGGCTCTTAAAATATCGGGAAATATATTACCTATTCCGGTTAGTACTTCGAAAAAATTTAGTATGAGGTTAAGACGGTCCAGGTCGACAACCTTTTTACGGCAGTAATCACATCAATTATTCTATTCAAATAGATTTTCCTCAGAGGCGAAATCCCCAAGAATATATTACACTATCAATCTGGCGCACATATATAGATACTATAAAATCAATAAAGATACAATCGAAATACTACCTATATATTTACAAATGTTCAGTCTGTACAATCGTGGATATAACGTATGTATTTCTAGTTATGCAGTTTAAACGGTCATTCTTTTACAAATCGTACACCTATTTTGACTGCATGATTTGGATTCGTCAGAAATTTTATTTGTCACTTGTTTACATGAAATAAGTCGACACATATATCGGGATTTCGTTCGTATATGTGTATTTTCAGAAATATATACATTTTTAATTTTGGTAGTTTGCTGGATTCAGTAACATTTAACATTCATTATCTCCAGTTTTACTAAATGGGTCGTTCTCGATCTTCCACTATTTAACACCTTGTTAGGTCAGCTTCTTAATCGCATGGTGTAAGTATTTCATTATTGTTAATTAATACAAAATAAAAACAATTTAATTGTTGAAGTTTTCATGCACATCCCCAAGTCGCATGAAATTGAAAAAAATACCATATATTTCCTAGGTCCTAATCTAAAAAACGCATGTTTCAAAAAGGCGGGGTCTTTATTCAATCAGAAGATATTAAATAATTTCAAGCGCGCGGATATAGTTCCAACGGATTCTTGATCACAATGGCGCTCATTTCTTGCTAATACGTCACGTCATGTGAATAGAATATACATTATGCAGAAAGATAATAAATAAAAAGTGACCCTCATTATTTTACTGAATATTCTATAATATAATGATTCTATTTCTATGAAGAAAAAAATTTGAATATTAAGATAGATCAAGAGACGAAATTATTATTAACATATTTATTTTCGATATACAAAACACTATTTAATCTTCAACGATATGTTACAAATAAAGTAACTATTTCATAATTTTAACTTCCGTTGAAGGTTCCTGCGAAGAAAAATGTTTTGCTTCTGCTTTTTTTCTGTGATCGGTATCATGCAATGGTATGTTAACGTCCTTTTCACCGTTAGAGCCATTTTGAATCTTGCCTCTAATATTTGTTCTACTTCATTATATTCTTTATCCTCTACAAATTTCAATGAAATATTAGGGAGTGACTCAGTTGCCCATTCGAATAATTCTTTCGGCGTTTGGATTGGATTGGTTATTCTTTGAAGACTAGTTCTAGCAGCTAACCTTTTCAAAGTTCCACCCAGGCCATCGCACGCACCTTTGCTGTGAGAAGTTGGAAAAAAGTGCCGCTAAACTGCAGCTAAACCAAAATCTTTTAGGTGATGAGTGAGATTGGCTTTTTTTTCTGTTTTTGTACTGCCCCATCAGAACAATATGTAATTTTTTCAATTTTCTTAAAATTTTTCTTTATAAAATCTACTAAACGCTTTTGAAACACATGAAACACAGTTGTATCATGGTGCAAACATTCGGATATAATTACGAAACTTCTCATTCGACTTTCGCCGTCAGCGTGCCTGTAGTAGATTGCAAATGGGTGCACTGTTGCCTGGTTATTATTCCAGTGAATTCCTTGTACGGCATTTTGATCAACAAAAGTATAGTTCTCAGAAAAATCACAGATTACAATGCAATCGTTTTCTGTCAACTCGTTTTTTTTTATTCCTCATAACATCATATTTATCATTCATAACATCAAAAAAACTGATTTTTGCGACCTTTGACTTTGGATGTCTAAGAACGCTCACATGTTGGCATATGTGACTTTTGGTACTCTTGGGACTTTTGGGACTTTTTGGGACTCTCAAAAAAACTGATTTTTGCGACCTTTGACCTTGGATATCTAAGGACGCTCACATGTTGGCATATGTGACTTTTGGGACAACATTAGTAATGCTAAAATAAAGATCTATAGAAAAGATCAGCTTATTCCGTTAGATTCCGAGATTGACCCGTTTTTTTTTGACTAAAATGACTGGACTACTAATATTTTTGCTCTTCCATCAACAGTCTTCCACCAACAGTCTCAAAGACTGCAGATTAGTCCGATCAATTTAGGCATCCAAGGTTACAAAAATTCGCTGAAATTGGCTAAAAATTGGTAGGATTGTTCAAAACACTATTATAAATGAAATCTGAGAAATGCTCATGGATCCGACACCTGGAAAAAAATTTACTCGGGGTCAAATGTCACAAAAACGGATTTTTCAGCAAAACAAGGTATGAGTGCAGAAGTAATTTTTCTAAACCGGTCTTTATTTTTTGTAAATATTCGTCCACTGGGGATATCATAACTTGTAAAGTGGTCCTATCAACGTTAGTCCATTGTCTATAACTAATTTAGTCAATGTAATTAAACTTGAAAATGTTTTCTAATTCGTCGATTAAATCTGTTGCACCAGGACACTCAGAGCACGTTCCAAAATTACAATTTGTAGATGCTTCAACGCAAATCATACGGCTCAAACAGTCATGATAAGTTTGGATTTGGTTCGGTGTATCGGCTGTCAGGTTTTTAATATTCGACCCTTCACGAAAGTAAAATATGCAGTACAATAGCATTTACAATTTACAACAATTAGAGCAAAAGTAATAAAAAACAAAAACAGAAACAAACAAAACAAACAAAACAAGAAAAACCCTACCGCCCTTGTTCCCACTCACGCAACTCCTTAGCCCGCATGACTGTTGCCGCGAATCGGCTTAAGGCCGCCCACACGCCCCGCCCCATCTCGCCGGCGAGGCCACCCGCCACGGCTTCGACCGTGACTTCCCGTTCCAGGGCCGACGCCAAGGCCTGTCGCTCCTTCTCCCAACGCGGACACGCCACGAGAGTGTGCTCCGCGTCGTCGCGCACGCCCTCTCCACAGGATATGCACCTGTCGTCTGGGGCTTTCCCATTCCTATGGAGATACGCTCGGAAGGACCCGTGTCCGGTAAGAAGCTGGGTGAGAAACTACGAACCCACCTCGTCCAGCCCTCGCCCCATCCACCGAATTAAATAAGGGATGAGACGACGAGTCCACGCGCCTTTTCCGCCACGTGACTACCTCTCCTGCCAGCAGGCAAGTAGTTGCTCCCGAGCAGCTCTCCTTGCCTCCCCGCGGTTCCCACCAGAAGTTCTTGCGTCCCTCACCGACGCTCCATAACAACGCGCTCCATAACAAGGAGGTCCGCGGGAGGAATCCGCGATATGACCTCCACGGCGTCACTGCTAACAGTGCGGTAAGCCCGGGCGACCCTAATGGCCACCGGGCGCAGTGCCTGTCGCAAACGCTCCCTGTTACGAGCGTTACCCCTCACCACCGTTGCCCACACCGGTGCCGCGTATAGGAGTCTACTAGTGGCCACACTGGCCATAAGCCTCCTCCTACCCTCACCAGGCCCGGAGGCCCTCGGCATGAGACGCGCCACCTGTTGTGACGCGCGTGCCGCGTTGCCGGCGGCATGGCACACGTGTAATCCCCACTGACCCGCCTGGAGGATCACACCGAGGTACCGAATCGACCGTTCGACCGGTATCTTCTCTCCCAAAATTTCGATCTCCAGAATGCCTCTGCCTGACCTTCTAGTGGAGAGCAGGGCCGCCTGTGTTTTAGAGGCGGCGAGCTGAAGGCCCGCCGTCTCCATCCACTCCCGAACGAGTTCCCCGCGCGCGTGACCCTGAGACGCAGCATATCCCAGCACCTGTCTGTGAAGACGAGTGCCAGGTCGTCTGCATATGCCACAATACCCACCCCTGTGGGCAGTAACCGTCTCAGCGTCCGCAGAAGGCCGTCATAGGCGACATTCCACAAGAATGGTCCTAGAACCGATCCCTGCGGAACCCCGACAGACAACCCCCGCTCACGCCAGTCCTCCCCCTCGCGGTAACTGATGGTTCTGTAGAGCAGGTAATCGGCAGTAAGCCTCAGCAACGTCTCCGGTAGTTTCCAACGGGCTAGGGCCTCAATAACGAACCACCATTGTACCGTGTTGAAGGCATTGGCGACGTCAAAGCTGACGACCACACAATGCCCCCTGGTGCGGTACGGTCCGCTGTTGGCCCCCTCCGCGACACGAAGGACAGCCCGAATGGCATCCTCCGTCCCAACCCCTTTACGGAAGCCGAACTGTTCCGGAGCGAGTCCACCCCCTTGCTCTATAACGGCTTGTAACCGCCATAGGAGCAACCTTTCCAGAACTTTTGCCCCACCGTCCAGCAAACAGATCGGTCTGTACCAGGCGTCGAGGGATTCTTACCCGGCTTTGGAATAAGGGCCAAAATGGCCTTTTTCCAACACCTTGGAAACACTCCCTCTTCCAGACATCTGTTGCAGACGTCGGCAAGTCCTTCGAGGTCCCCCCCTGCTGCCAGCCGGAACAGCTCGTTAGGCAGCCCGTCTGGGCCGGGTGCCTTTTACGCGGGTAGTGAGGCTACCGCTCTGCGGACTTCATCCACGGTGAAGGAGTCCACCGCAACGTACCGCCCAACGACAGCGCGTCCCACCCCCCTCGCCGTGGCGGGGAAAAGGTGCTCAACCACAGCTTCGGTTCCACCCAACACGCACGCGTCAGGACCCTTCCCTCGGTGCCCGAACCGACCGGTGACTATGCGGTACGGCAAGCCCCACGGATCGCGGTCGACCAGAAGGCGATGGAGTTCCTGCCATCGCTGGGATTTGCTCCGCGCAATCGCTCGTCGAAAACTACCACGGTCCTGTTTCGCCCGCTCCTCCGCAGCCTCACATAGCTCCCCTCTGCGCCGCGCCCTCTGAAGTTGACGCCTAGACGCCACCGCCACGCGTCTCGCTTGCGCCACTTCAGGCGTCCACCAATAAACCGGCTTCCGCCCCCCTGAGGACAGACGTCTTTGAGGGACGCCAGCCCTGCACGCGTCAACCACCCTGTTCACGAATGCCCCGGTAAGATCCTCCGCGGCCAGCCCGAGCGGTGCATTTCCTCGAGCCATCTCCCGAGTAATAGCTTCCCGGTCAGCTCTCCCAAGTATCCAACGAGCGCGCTGCTCGCGCGGCTGCCCCTCGATGGCTTTACTGTCCAGGTGAAAGGAAACGCATGAAAGGTGGTCGCTCAGCGACTCCCAATTGTCCCTAACCTGCCAATCCCTGACTCTTCCCATCAGTCCCTGCGATGCGAACGTCAAGTCCACGATTGATGTTCGCGGACCTCTCCTGAAAGTCGGAACCTTTGCCCGGTTGCAAATACCGAGGTCCAGTGCCGACGCCCAGTCCAGGACCATCCTCCCTCTCGCGTCCGTGACGTCGCCGCCCCATTGGATTCCCCAAGCATTAAAATCGCCCCCAATAAGGAGCGCCTTCCCGCTATGCGCCTGGATGGAACGCGCCACGCCGTCCAGGCAGTCCGCAAAAACCTCATCTGGGTTGTTGCGGGAGAAGTAACAGCTGTAAGCTACCTGTTATGAAACCTTCAATAATGCCTCGGAATGGACTGGAAATACGGCAACGACACAAGCAACGGAAAAGGGAGAACGATTGGAAAATTGCATCGTGGAATGTTGTAACTTTATCGAGGCCTGGTGGGTTGAGAACTTTTACGGATGCCCTAAAAATCGGCAGAATGGACATAACTGCTGTTCAAGAAACAAGGTGGCCTGGAAAGAACTTACTAACCAGTAAGGAGTACTCATTTTACTACAGTGGTAAAACGGGCGGCAAAAAGGAATTTGGAGTGGGTTTTATTGTCACAGGAAAGGCCAGAGAGGCAGTAATTGGTTTTAACCCAATAAGTGAACGATTATGCTCCATAAGGCTAAGAGGGAAATTTAGAAACGTCACCCTGATTAATGTCCACGCACCAACTGAGGACAAAGAAGAAAACGTGAAGGACCAATTTTACGAGGAACTGCAGAAAGCATATCGTGATGCGCCAGAAGGAGATATCAAAATCATCCTTGGTGATTTTAATGCTAAAGTGGGACGCGAGGAGATATACCGACCGACAATCGGACTGCACAGTCTTCATGCTGAGACTAATGAAAACGGAAGTAGGATGATAGACTTTGCGACGACCAACAACATGGTAGTCAGTAGCACAAATTTTCCACACAAAAATATTCACAAAGCCACATGGAAATCACCAGGTGGTAGAGTATTGAACCAGATAGACCATGTGATGATAGATGGGAGACACTGTTCAAATATCCTAGATGTAAGAGCCTGTCGAGGCCTCAATGTAGATTCGGATCATTATTTGGTAAGGGCGGTGCTTAGGGCTAGAATTGATTGTCAACGCACACAACAGCCGGCAGTAAAGAGATACGATCTGGAAAAATTCAAAACCGATGAGATGAAAGAGAGATTTCAGTACCAAATGCAGGAACGAATATCCAAACGGCCAGAAAACGCTCTAGTAGAGGTCAATGAAGCGTGGCAAAAGATCAAGCAGGACATCGAAGATACAGCAGCAGAGGTTGTGGGGTGGAAGAAGGGACAAAGGCGTAATAACTGGTTCGATAAAGAATGCAAGGAAGCTCTGACAGAGAAGAACAAAGCCAGAGAAAAAGTACTACAACGAAATACTAGAGCTAATGTAGAGGATTATCGAAACAAACGGAAAGTTGAGAAAAAACTCTTCCGAAGAAAGAAATCTGAAAAAGATGAAGAAGATTTCGCGGAAATAGAAAGAATGAGTAATGCCAACGAAACTCGGGTACTCTATCAAAAGGTCAGAAATGCGAGACTTGGCTACAAACAGCAGCCACTTCTGTGTAAGGATAAGGACGGCAGAGTAATCGGACACACAGAAAAGTGTATCAAGAGGTGGGGTCAGTACTTCAGGGACCTGCTCAATCAGAACACTCGCGTAGTCCAAGAGGAAAGTATAACGCCAACATCAACATCAATATTAGGGACTGAGCAAGTAGAGGAACCCACCTTAGAAGAAGTAGAGACTGCAGTGCGCAGGATAAAGAACAATAAGGCGCCAGGTGCAGATGGCATGCCAGGAGAATTGTTGAAGTATGGAGGTAGAGCCTTAATATCGTGCATGCATGATCTCATATTGAACATATGGAGAACGGAAAAGCTACCCGATGAATGGAAGCTAGGGATAATATGGCCATTGTACAAGAAAGGTGATAAGTTAGATTGTTCTAACTACAGGGGGATAACGCTGCTAAACAATGCATACAAGGTCTTCGCTAATGTGTTGTACCGTCGCTTACTACCATACGCAGAAGAGAATATCGGTGAATACCAGTGCGGTTTCCGCACAAACAGGTCAACCACAGACCAACTGTTTGGCATTAGGCAGATCCTGTATAAATGTAATGAGTTCAATATCACGACACACCATCTATTCGTGGACTTCAGAGCAGCATACGACAGCGTTATAAGACACAAACGTCTTGTGTCTTATAACGCATAAAATGTGGGGGATAATGACAAGTTTCGGATTCCCTGAAAAACTGACAGCCCTAACCAGAGTAACACTGTCTGAAGTATCGTCTGTAGTAAGAATACGAAACAAGTTGTCTGAGACTTTTATAACAGAGGAAGGACTACGACAGGGAGACCCACTGGCAACTTTACTGTTTAACATCGTACTAGAAAAGGCCGTTAGGAGTAGTGGAGTGGATACTAACGGCACTGTGTACTTTAAGTCAACACAACTATTGGCTTACGCAGACGACATTGATATAATTTGCAGAAGCGAACAGGCGACCAAAACTACTTACTCGCTGCTGGAGAAGGAAGCAAATAACCTAGGACTCACTGTCAACGTAAATAAAACGAAATACATGGTGGCTAATGAAAATCATCGGAAGGTAGGACCAACGCTAGAACTAGACGGAAAGCACTTTGACACAGTAGATACACTTGTGTACTTGGGCTCGCAACTGAACAGCGTAAACCGGATGGGCGAGGAGATTAGAAGGCGGATAACTCTTGGTAACAGGTGCTATTATGGGCTACTTAAACTTTTTAGGCCCAAAACAATCCACCCCAAGCATAAGTGCACACTGCACAGGTCACTGATAAGACCGGTGGTAACCTATGGTGCAGAAGCATGGAGCTTAACACAGAGCGAAGAACAGGCGTTAAGTGTATTTGAGAGAAGAATGCTACGTGCAATATTTGGAGCGACCCAAGAACGAGGAATCTGGCGCCGAAGATATAATCACGAACTATATCAGCTCTACAATCAACCAGATATTGTGAGTTTCATCAAGGTGGCAAGATTGAGATGGCTCGGACACATGCAGAGAATGGGTGATCATAGGGTTCCGAAAAAGTTGTTCAATGGCTAACCAGAGGGAAGGAGAAGGGCCGGAAGGCCAAGAGGGAGATGGAAGGATGCGGTAACAACTGACCTACAAAAACTTCAAGTACGGGACTGGAGAACGTTGGCCAGTGATAGGTCCGCTTGGAGAAAAATGCTGAAGGAGGCCCAAACCGGCAATCGGTTGTAGTGCCATTAAGAAGAAGAACTCACTCAATTTTTATTCTTCGATGTTATTATAGCACGTAAATAAAATTGTTCCTATTTTTTTCTTTTTTATATTGATTCCTAATAATATTTAAATTCGATTACAAAATAGTATATTAAAGGACGAGTTCAGTAAGCGCGATTTTACAGCACGCGTCCAAGTTTGGAAAACGACGAACGTAGCGAGGACACTTGATTCTAACAAAAATTAGCACTTCATAGCTTAATATTTCATAAACGGATCTAATATTGTTTTTACAAACCTGTAATATTTTTGAAAGACCTATCCAACGACACCCTACACTATGGGGTAGACGAGAGAAAAAACAAACGTCCCCATTTCTTTAGGGTAAAGGATACAGACATTTTTTTTCAAGATTTTATTTTACCACTTTGTCGGCGTGACTAATCTATATATTGATGCCAAATTACAGCTATATATTTCTAATAGTCTCTGACCTAAACTGCGGACGGACGGACGGACGGACGGACGGACAGACATATCGAAACTATAAAGGTTCCTTCTTGATAATAACGGAACCCTAAAAATCGCCGATACATAATGAGAAAATTGTATCGCACTCGGCGAGCCATAACCGCACGCATATGACTGCTGTTATGAGTCCATTACCGACGCAAAATTAAAAAAAAACTATTTATTAAGCCACATATTACATTCGAAAACATCTAACTGTGCGGCCCGTTTAAAATTTGCTTTTATTTTAATGGCTCTCCGTCAGAAAAAGGTTGCCAACCCTTGGTATAGAATAATAAGTACAAAGATCTATCAGCCACAATTTTAAAACGAAATAAATTATTTGAACGCTCTTAATAATTAAATATAATTAAATTTACAAATACTGTTTACATAAGCTGTAATAAATCTAATATTTATTCCTAATGCTTCTAATTTATGTCCAGTATTTTTCACTTGCCGGAATTTATTGCTTACATACTATAAATTGCTCCGTAATATTGAATCTATCAACTAAATATTGAACGAACTCGGTTTAGTTTGGCGCAAGATGTGAAGATAAATTTTTCGGATTTACTTTCGGCGTTAAGTCCGTTTCAATTCCATTCAACAATATATGTGATTGCTTTTATAGTCACATAAAGTATTATTTTTAAATATATTTCTGGCACAAGTCATTCGTTTATTCGCGTATTCTAAAATAGTAGCGCACGGCTTTTAAGGAGGGGACGGGAAAAATACGTACAATGGGATTTGGAGAATGAAAACGGATGTTGTGAGTGATTTGCGAAAGAAATTTTGCCGGGACAATTTTACCGGGGAGAATCGACTAATTTGTGAGATATTGTTTTTTTGCAAACAGTTTTCTCGTGCGAATTTTTTTCGCAAACCTCATACCACGTTCTCCATTTAAACCCATGTAAATTAAAAAAACTAAATTCAAAGAAGTATATTTGTTGTATACTGCGAAAGACCTGATAAATCCAAACCATATAAGCGCGGCAGAGCAACAACTAGATTCAATATAAGATAGTTTAACAACACTAGTTTATGTTGTAACAGAACTCCGCCTCCACCTCCGCAAGTGCGGAACTTCCGCAAGAAATCGTACCTCCGCCTCCACTTCCGCCATCGTGTTTTTTTTTGCGAAGTTATAACGAAGGTTTTTTTACGTTACGTCAACGCGCAAAGACGACGCTTTGAGACGCGTCGCCGCGCGATTGAGGCTTGCGCATGAAATGGTCAGAATTGTGCTTGTGTAGCGGAAAAGTGAGTAGGTTATGTCACGTGATACATCAACTTGTGGGCTTGCTGGATCGTAATTATTATTTAGCTTTGTAGTAGATATTCTATTTAAAATCGCGCGTTGTAGCCGAAAACCAGTGAGATTTGGCAATATTTTTTTAAAATAGATAATAATTATGCAAAATGCAAAACCTGTAGCAAAAACTTTTCAAGAAAAGGCCGGACTACAACATCATTGAAAGGGCATTTGAAATCCAGGCATAAAGAAAAATATTTTGAATTTTGTAAAATTGAAGAACGTTGAAGAAGAATTGAAGAATTTAAAACGTTGAAATTGAATCAGGTAACGTCAGTTACACCATTACAACAATCAAAACGACAACTGTCTATAGAAGAATATTAAAAAGAAATCAAATATGGCATACATTACACCCCAAAGCAAAAAAAAAATCGACGATATGATCGTAGAAATGATTGCATTGCAAAAGCTGCCGTTCCATTTTATCGAGGGCATTGCTTTTGACCATATATGTGACGAGATATGCGAAAATGGCTACCAAAATTAGACAAATCACAAACCAATAACTGAACATGGATGAGATGATGGATTAAATATGGTCGGTGCAAAGCATTTGGGGAATATGCTTAATGTAAGTTGTACAGTCCACCAACTACAACTGTGTCTTGGGATCAAAAACATTATTCAAAGACTAATCGAAGAGATCAATTCCAGATTCTGTAACCTTCCAAGCAGTGAAAGGTATTCGCTAGCTGTATCACGAAGTAGCAGATAAATTTCTCCCGATCGAAAATAAGATAAAGTGACCAGAACTGTTGGTTTGACCTAGGTTAGATTAGGATCGCGAAGCGGTAGATAAATCGAGATCACATACGGACACCATGACCTCGGGATCCAAAATAAGGTAAATTGGCTTGGTTTAACCTAGGTTAGATAGGTTAGGGTTTCATCCAGGGAAGAAGCCAAACTCCTACAGGGCGCGACCCCAGGATAGGGGACTGCCCTCACCGGCTCACCGGCGGATAGTGGTGAAATAAAATAAACACCGCGGACCACATATCGCAACGTAGAGGACAACTTCCATGGATAAAATAGCATTATGAAAAACCGTGTCCGATGATGGATACGAGCTTATCATAGATGGTAAGTGTGGGCTGATCTTGAAGACCCCTCGCCGCGACAAGGTGGCAGCCCATCGAGAGGGGACTTTCGCAGGACGGTCTGATGTATATAATTACCTGGCGACGGAAATGGCGATCCAAATGGTTATGGTTGGCGGGTAGACGGTCTGGCAGTTGACGACTTTGGCTATGGAAACGGAGGCAATCCTCCGGGCCGTAGGGGCCTCCAATCTCCCATTATTCTATTGAAGATTTGTCTTTCAAGAACCTTATACCGATGGCATAAAAGAGATGTGGGACGGTAACTTCTGGGATCATTCTTATCCTTGGCTGCTTTACGAATTGCTATAACTCTGGCTTTCTTCCATATCTTTGGAATCTTGCAGAATTTTATGCAGTTATTCATCAGTTCTTTCAGCCAGCGCCTTGTTATTGGTCCAAAGTTCTTAATCTGCTCAGCTCTTATTCCATCGAGGCCCGCGGCTTTGCAATTTTCGCATTTACTCAGTACAAGATCTATCTTGACTGGCTTGACCCCGCTTGACCCCTATCTGGCTTGACCCCGCTGAGGGTAGGTAAAGTAAAGACTAGGAAAGAAAACTCACATTTTATTTTGCTTAGCACATAATAAGTCTCCTCGGATACCTTTTCGCAAATTCCTCAATGATTTCGTTAGGTTGTATATTAGAAGAGATATCTAGGTGAATATATATGGAAGCCAAACCGGTTAACTTATCTTGGGTCATTGTCGTACGAAGGTACGATTTTGTTAGTTTAAGCGAAGAGAAGCTGCGATCCACACTACAAGTGGTTACTGGTAATGTAGCGAGAATTTGTAACAAAATCTTTATATTTGGAAAAAACTCATTTGTCTCTTGTTGCGCTTCAGCTGCTGTTTGTGGGAGATGTTGTCTACCACTCCATAGCTCCTTCCAAAGAGATATGTCTCCCGATAACGAGAGAGGATGAGGTAAATCGTCACTGTAAACGCATGCAGCTGCTACTATCGAGGTCAGATTTTCTGTGTTTACGATGGGACTTGGTAGAAAGTGGAACTGATCGAGAATCGAAGAGTGATCTGCTGTCAAAAAACGACTCGTCTCGTTCTTGCTACACTTTCTACCATATAATAACAAAGACTGAGATCTATTGCAACAGCCTACAGTTGCTGAAAACGAAAACAGTGATTTCGAATACAGCGGCGGTTACCGTTAAGATAAGACAAAGTCGAATCGTTGAATAGAAGAAAGAAAACTTGCACTTTTCAATGACGGAGAAGTTCTGTCGATTTCTTCAAGGAACTGTGCGATAGGGTCAAATAACTCTTTGAATTGAAGGAGCACATCATGCCTTTCAACCCAGCGTGTATCACTAAGACTTTCCAACTTGACCTTTTTTCGTCTGTGGGTGTTTATTAGCGATAGCTTGTGAAAAGTTCCAATCTTTATGCTGAATCTCGTACAAAACTGGTAATATTATTTACTATTGCCATCATATTGCGAACACTAGGCAAGCTGCATGCCTTCACGACAGCTAGGTTTAGTTTATGGGCGGCACAGTGCATGTAAGGCGCTAGCGGTTGGATCCCGGGACACGTATTGTAATAAGTCACCGTCCTCTTCTGCATGGCATTACTCTGGCAAAGCTATCACAGCAAATTGCCGAGAAAACCTCCCTCAAATGTGGCTCGCCGCCCACCTTAAAAAACATCAGGGCCTCCTACGCGTATGTCTAAGACCTAGACACCAAACACAAGCATACGTAAAAGGAGGAGACCTAGGTCCCAGTTAAGCTGTTACGCCAAAAAGAAGAAGAACTATGAAAATATATTTTGAGATGGATTCACTTTGATTTGTCACGGAAGACAACACAAGAAGACACGGCTTGAGCCCCTTAGCACCACCACCCCCCCCCTAGATCCGCCACTGATTGCATGTGCATGAGCCAAGAAAGGGCGATAGCTGATGCGAGTTAAGCGCGAATTTTCATCTGGTCGTCATATTCAAGTGGGAAATACATTTCTATGTGTAATTATTTACTATTTACTAGAAATAACTCTCGTAACACTCCCATAGACATATTGGATACATCAGACCTTGCACCTTCTTGCTGATACCAAATATCGTTTATTGGTAATCGGAGTTGAGCGATGGCATGCGTTAAGAAAGTTTGTAGCATATACGCATTCACTATTGACAACAGTCCACGTGTAGTATTGACATCTACTGAGTTTCCAAACCATCCTTAACCTTATTCCTGCACGTTTTCATTGCCAAGTCGTCCTTTTTTATCCCAGTCGTAGGTGTATCGAAAAGCGCCTCACGTAACCCCTGGCGAGTCAGACGGAGGGATTTCCTTCACCACAGGACCCTCCTGGAGATTATTTTTCTACTCGAAATCCATGTTTTTGTTTTGCCAGGTGGTGGGGTTGCCACGTACGGCTCCCTGGCTTGCCTCCATTTCCACAGCCAAAGTCGTCAACTGCCAGAGCGTCTACCCGCCAACCATAACCATTTGGATCGCCATTTCCGTCGCCAGGTAATTATATACATCAGACCGTCCTGCGAGAGTCCCCTCTCGATGGGCTGCCACCCTGTGGCGGCAAAGGGTCTTTTTAAAAGAGCAGCCCACACTTACCATCTATGATCAGCTCGTATCCATCATCGGGCACGGTTTGTCATGTTATTTTACCCATGGAGGTTGTCTCCTCTGTTGCGCTATTTGGTCCGCGGTGGTTATTTTATTTCACCACTACCCGCCGGCGAGCCGGTAAGGGCATTCCCCTATCCGTTACCTGGGGGACGAGCCCAGTAGGAGTTTGGCTTCTCCCCTTGGATGAAACACTAACCCATCTAACCTGGGTTAAACCAAGCCACTTTCTATTATTTTGGATCCAGAGGTCACGGTGCCTGTATGTGATCGGAGTCTTGTGCACGTCGTCGTGAGAGGTAGACGTGTTTTCGAGAACGCTCGACATTCGATTAGCAGTAATTTAGTTTACTAAAATAGTTTATAGTTAGTTTAGTTATATTAAGTTTAGTGTATATATAAATATATTTAGTTTAGTGTTATAGTAATAGTGTGGACTATAAAGAAAAAGACTCAACAGATTAAAACTAAGTGTTTTAGTGTTAGCCACGAGGCGATAACGCCGATAAACGATTAACAAAAACGGCTTCGGATCCCGATATACAGATAAATTTAACAAATTTTATTTATCTATTTAAATTAATTTAATTTACGCATAGGTTCCTAATTAGCGAATCCTCGCCATGCGGCGGAAAACAATTTTCCGCCCCTATTATTAACGACTCGCCGGACCTAACATGGAAACGCGACAACACAAAAAAAACACGGAGATGCCCATCTTTCAAAAAAGGGACCTTAAAATCAGGAGACGGTAACTCAGCCCCGGTTCCTGATTATCAAAAAAACTGATGGTAACAATTTTGAAAGAGAGAATCCATTTAAAATCAATAAGGAAATATATAGTATTATAGGTGAATGCGAATCCATAAGGAAGCTTAGAGACGGAATACTAGTCGAGACCAGATCAAATAAACAATCAGCTAGATTAAGCCAAATAAAGACCTTCTGCGACTGCCCAGTCGAAATCCAAGCACACAGATCTCTAAACTGCAGCAAAGGGATAATCTACTGTTGGGACCTACTAAAAGTATCCGAAAATGAGATATTAGAAGAACTAAAATGTAGTAACGTCTGTGATGTAAAACGTATAAAAACGAAAAGAGAAGGTGAATTAAAAAATACTCCTTCACTAATCCTCACCTTTAATTCCCCGTCCCTACCTAAGAAAATAAAAGCCGCATTCTACAACTTGGAAGTCCGAGAATACATACCGAACCCCCTAAGATGCGTTCGGTGCCAAAAGTACGGCCACAGCGCTGCCCGCTGCTCCAACCTACAAGTATGCGTATGCGGGATTTCTCCACACGAAGAAACTCCATGTGGCCAGACAATATGTATAAACTGCCAAGGAAACCACCTCGCAAACTCAAGAGAATGCCCAAAATATAAGGAAGAGGTTGCTATACAGAAAGTACGGACACAAGAAAAACTATCCTATCACGAGGCCAGAAGAAAGGTGAAAGTCACAACACCGGTAAGCAACATTTCATATGCCAAAGCAACATCATCACCTACTAATGTCCCCGCTATTGATATTAAAGAACTACCAGCAGCACTAATCCCAATCATAATTGAAGCCATAAAACAAATTATACCGAACATATCCGACCAAGCAAGAGCACCTCCTACAGAACAGACAATAACTGCAACCTGTTCATCAGAATCCACTACGAGAGACATACCGCCTAGTGGAGTAACTGCGTTTAGAGGGATATTTAAAAATCCGACCACAGACGATAAAGAAAAACGTAAACGAGGAGGTCACCCGATCCGATCTCCTTCAGTTTCTGACGAACTTTCAGAAAATGAACCGGATCCCAAGAAGACATAGGTCAAGACCAGAACAAAAGGATGGGAGAAAGGAAGTCTGAGAAATCAGGGACAATCCACAGACAACATGAATAATACGTAAACATAATAATACTTAATCAAAGCTTCTCTGAGTAACAAGTAGAGCAATAATACAAATTTTCAAAGCTCATCAACGAACTATTCGTCCGAATCACCGACACAATGAAACACCGAATCAGATGCCTGCAACTGAATCTAGCAAAAAGCAAATCAGCAACTATTGCTCTTTTAGAAAAGATATCTCGGGACAGAATACAAATCGTATTCATCCAGGAGCCGCACTTTCACCGAGGCAAGGTTCTAGGGTTTCCTGTCCATTATAAAGTTATTTACGCATTCGCAACCGACGACAATACCATCAAGACTGCAATAATCATCACAGATCCACGGATCAGTGTGATTTTTATGGCAAAATACAGTAATAACTTACATACCGTCGTACAGATCGTAAGCGGTAAGTTAACATTCTTTGCTGTCTCAGTTTATTTGCCTCCTGACACTAGGACTATATTTGAAGAAAACACACATAGTCTAGACAATATTGTAAAAGAGTTAGCATCTAAAGGTGATATTCTAGTCGCAGGCGATATTAACGCTAAATCTCATAGTTGGGGTAGCCGAAGAGATGATTATCGTGGAAAGTTATTAGATACAATATTTTCAAAACACAACCTCGATATTCTCAACAAAGGCTCTGAACCTACTTTCGTAGGCCATAACGGCTCAAGCCTAATCTACCTCGGCAAGCATCAAGTAAAGTCGAACAATAGACGATTGGCATATCCCTGAAGATAACAGCCTTTCAGACCACAAGTACATTTGCTGGTCCATCGGTCTAGAAACAGAATTGCCAGGAAGTCTCCGCGGCTTCTGCACGAAGAAGGCAAACTGGAATTTGTTCAGTGAACTAGCTACCAAACGAATTCTTGATATCTCACCCCAGATTGATAATTGCCGTTCTCCCCAAGAAATTGCATGCTTTGCAGAAGCCGTTAATAACTCCATTGTCAGCGCTGCCGTCGAATCTCTGCCACGCCGGAAATACTTTCAAAAATCGGTCCCTTGGTGGACCCCTGAGCTTACTTCCTGTCGGAAAGAAAATAACCGACTAAGACGTATATACCAGAGCAGCACAGGACAAGATAGAGAAGTAAACCGTATGAAGTACAAGAAAAAACTGAACGAATACAAATGTTTAATCGTTGAAACCAAAATCCAAAAATGGCGAGATTTCTGTACAAATCATTCCAACGGGGACCCATGGGGCCCTTTATACAAGGTAATACGAGGACGGAAAACCAATTCAGGCTACCTCACAAGCCTAACTAAGAGCAACACGTCTCTAGACATGCACGGCACAGCACGAGAGCTCTTGACAGCCTTCTTTCCGGATGATCCCGAAACAGACTTAAAGGAACACTTACAGTCTAGAAAAACAGCTCTAGAAGGAAAAGGTGGACCCGACGACCCTAAATTCACAATTCCTGAGATTGTAATGGCGATCAACGGTATAAATCCCAAAAAGGCTCCAGGCATAGACGGACTCTCATCGGATATCGTGTCAGCGGCATTTAAGGCTGCCGCTCAAGTTTTCCATAAACCATTTAACAAATGTCTAAGATGTGGCGTTTTTCCAGCAATTTGGAAACTACAACTAGTAAAAATAATTCCCAAACCACTTAGACAAGGTACATCCTGTAAAGACTTTAGGCCCATAAGTCTTATGCCTGTAATTGGGAGTCCTCGACACCTTGCTCATCACCAGGATCGGTTACCATCTTTATAATCGCAATTTACTTAGTAACAACCAATTTGGATTCAGAAAGGGCGTAGGAGCCACCGATGCCATAACCAAAGTCATTCAACCTATCAAAGACAATATTGCTCAGAAACAAGATTGTGCCATTGTTGCACTTGATATAAGCGGTGCTTTCGACAATGCCTGGTGGCCTAACATTATAGAACAATTAGTTATCAAACAGTGCCCTGATAATCTCATTAGCTTGAGTAAAGATTACTTCAGCAACCGTAAAGCCATAATCTCTGAACCAGGCTTATGCGAGGAGAGATCAGTCAGTAAAGGTTGCCAAAGGGATCGAAATCGGGCCCTACCTACTGGAATATTCTATACGACACAATTTTCGAGTATGATCTTCCAGTAGGGTGTAATATAGTTGCCTACGCAGATGATACCATGCTTATTACTTCTTGTGGTAGTATAATGGGCCTAAAAGAGAAAACCAATCAAGCACTAGAAGTTTTATTAGCTTGGGCCAAGAACCACAAATTAATCTTTAATGCCAATAAGACCGAGGCAATATTCTTTGGAAAAAATCCGAGGCAGCGTAGACCAGTTTTTACACTAGGAGATAACCAGATCAAGTGTCAGGCTAATTTAAAATATCTGGGGGTCACAATAGATAGAAATCTAAACTTTAAACCACACATTAAATTAGCTTGTGGAAAGGCAAAACAGTTGAGCGTTCAACTTGGCCGGGTGGCAAGGAAGGAATGGGGCTTAGGCAAAATAGCTTTGAAACAAATTTATAGCGGAGCAATTGAACCAGGATTATTATACGCCGCTCCCATTTTGGCATAAGTCTTGTGGAGTTAGGGAAAAAGCTAAGCTCCTGAGCGTACAACGAGTCTGCACACTAAGAGCGGCGAAAGCATACCGAACGGTGTCTACTGAGGCTGCCTGCGTTATCTCCGGACTTATACCTTCCGACCTCCGACTAAAACAGGTTTCATTGTACCAAACCATTCCCTTGAAAACCAGACCCTAAGAAAAATAACCGGCCTTAACATATCCTCCGACCTTTTGGAAACAAAGACCCACCTTGAGCATCTTATCGATCCCGCATATTTTCGCTCCCTTGTCTACACTACGTCACCCACCAACTCACACCGAATAAAAATATTCACAGACGGCTCTAAATCAGACGCAGGAGTTGGAGCAGCTTTTGTAGCATACAATGAAGAAGAGGAGTTTCATTTCGAAACATTTGATTTGGCTGACTACTGCTCGATATTTCAAGCAGAGTTAATTGCAATTAACCGGGCATTAGCGTATATTCTTTCGAAACCTGACGTAATGGACGAATGCTCTATTCTATCCGATTGCAAATCTGCTCTAGATACTCTTCAAAACATGGCCTCGCCAACCGAGATACTATTCGACACATGGCAGCTCTATAACGAGGTCTCACAAAACACTAATCTAAGCTTCCATTGGGTGAGGGCACATGACGGCCTGACAGGCAACGAAAGAGCCGACAGTCTGGCAAGACAAGCTTCTGGTAAAGGCTCCACAGGCCCAGAACCTCAAAATTGTGCTGAAGTTTTCAAGAAAGTACCAAGCCAGGCTATAAAGCACGGGATCAACACCTATCTTAAAAGGGAGTGGCAACAGCGATGGAATGCGTCAGGAACTGGTCTTTGGACTAAAAACTTTATCTCGTCTATCGACAAGTGGATTAATATGGAGATCTGTCTCTCGCACCACACGGTCCAACTTATTACTGGCCATGGAAATTTTCAGTCTTACTTACATCGCTTTGGAAAAAGGGCATCGTCACTATGCCAGTGCGGTGAAGAAGACACAGCTCCACACGTGCTTTTTTATTGTCCGGTCATCTCAAAATGGAGGCAAGATTCCGAACTGAGTATGTCCCATGCAGGATGCTCCTGGCCACGAGACGAGGAAGAGTTAAGGGAAGTCGAAAAAAAACAAGAAATGGTGGAAGATTTTTGACGAATGCGCCAAAAATCTAAGAAGATTCTATCACGACCTAGTCATCACCAGAAACTAAATTTAAATTGACTATTTTATGTTAATTCGGTCTACTTTCTTGCCTTTGCTTATTATATTATTAATTATGATGTATTAATTATTATGTACCAGCATAGTGTCCTTGTCGACGGAGTGCTGGCGAATATTAGTCCAATAAATAAATAAGCTGTATGTGATCTCGATTTATCTACCGCTTAGGATCGCGCTAATCTAACCTAGGTTAAAAGGTTAACCTAGGTTAATTAAACCGTTCTAGTCACTATATCTTATTTTCGATCGGGAGGACCTACTGCCGTACGTATGTGCTCTATATGTATCTGTTACTTTGTGATATAGCAAGCCAATACAGTTCATTGCTTGAAGGGCCACAGAATCTGGAATTGATGTCTTCGATTAGTTTTTGAATAATGTTCTTGATCCCAACACACAATTGTAGTTGGTGTACTGTACAACTCAGATTAGGCATATTCGCCAAATGCATTGCGCCGATCATATTTGATTCACCATCTCTAACAAAGCATTGCAAATGCTAGTCCTGGATGTTCCAATCCCGCAGCATCATCTTGAAATGGTCACAAATCACCGGTATGGCGATCATGAAGTGAGCAACATTTGAAAACCATTTGTCTACGGGAGAAGTCTTCAGAAATCTCATGTGCCCTTAGGCTCAAAAGCGACATATTAGCACTTGGCTCAGAACAAATATTCCTGGTGAATGACAGTTTTATAAATTCTTTAAGTACTTGTCTAATTTTGGTAGCCATTTTCTAATATATCTCGTCACATATATGGTCAGTAAAAAATTGACGCCCTCTTAATTGATAATTTCGCAAAGCAGTTTACATTACGCGACGAAAACCAATGCCCTCGATAAAATGGAACGGCAGATTTTGTAATGCAATCATTTCTCCGATCATAACGTCTACTTTTTTGCTTTGGGGTGTAATGTATCCCACATTTGACTTTTTTTCATAAATACTACAGCTGTGGACCATATTTTAAAAATACAGTACCCATACTTATTTCACACTATAGTTACCCTTTGAAAGTGCAGCTCTTTCTCGAATATAGCGTGAGGACCAACAAAATTTAAATTACTGTTCTCTCGAAATCAGTAATGTAAATTTTGTTTGTTCCTCTCCCAATCCAATTTAATGTGTGATTCGTCACTCAAATTATTTTGTTAACAAAATTATCCCTTCTGCCCAAAATCCATCTACGTTATTCTAAATATGAGTTTCGGTTTATTGGAAGAAGTTTTTGGGATTTTTGACAATTGTTCTTACCGACTCACCTGAAATTCCTACTTGCCGGAATAAACGTCGCACGGATTGATTGTAATTTTCTTCCGTTTTGTTCCAAACTTGTAAAATCTTTACTTCTGTACTAGCAGTTTTTTTCCTCTCTGCAATTTTAGTATCCTAACCTAACCTGCGCGACGATATTTTGTGACTCATATTGCAAGTTTCCAGCAATTTGGAGGCGCTCGAAACATGAACTGTTGTCGAGACCACCTCTGAGTTTGAAAAATTGAATTCTTTCTACCGCTCTATTTTCACAAAAACTGTTGTTCACTGGATATTAGACAATTAAAATTATGGAAAATAAGTTATTACTTCTTATTAATCCTTTATATTACCCTTTATATTGGTGGTATTGGTTGGAATTAAATTCGCTTTAATATCGATAATAATTGACAACAATACCGACATCAATAAGAAAACGTTTCTTTCCCCATATAATTATACAGATAATTAGCTTGCTTTTGATGCTCTGCTACAATCCTCTTTTGTGTTTTTATAAATATTATCAATTTTTTGAAGCTTTGATGAATTTTTCGCCTTGTCCATTATAATTGGGCTGCACGACCTCTGACAAAGACAGTATTTGCTGGGTACTTGAAGCAGTAAAATCTCATTAAAATTAAAATAATATTTCCCCACTTTTGAGCGTACATTCAAAATACAATAGGAAAACTCAGAGTTAATTAGAGATTGATAAAAAATATTATTATACCATTTTAACTGTAATATCATAATTACAAAACAATAGATTTTATAAATCTTTTCGTACACATAATATAATTCGTTTTATTTTTTAATCGATATTGCTATCTTATTTTATGTCCGTATATATAAGGATACACCTAAGAGTAATAGTCTTAGGTGTATCTTTATTTACTATATTGACAAATTTAATTTAAGACAGATAATCTCGCATCAATTCTGTATCGCATTACTTCGAGTTTCTTAAAATAATTTCTGAGTATGATTGAAGAATAAATCGTTATTTTTGTTTGAATAATATTGGCTATAAATAAAGTAATATTGGCTATAAATATTGGCTATGAATAATATTGGCTAAAAAACGTTAGTTCAAAATCCTGACAATATTTTATTGCTGTTGTTATTCTACAACATTCAGCGCCAAATGTAAAAAAAATACACCATATTAATATATTTGTGGTTTATGTTTTTGTATATCTACTTCTTTAATTTTGAGATTTTTTGGCAATTTTTGGTGTCGTACATTTATGAATGACGTGACATGTCAAGAAAGTTTTCTGTTGCCAACCATGTCACTCAAATAAGTATGACATATTTTTAACTTTTTTTTATTCTTTGTTGTAGATGTTGAAGAGTAAAGTTTCGTTCGAATAGTTGTCTAAACGTCTAAAACTAAAAATGTCAAAACGACGCAAAATATTGACAGAATACCAACTGCAAAAAATTGCTGAAATCGATATAGAAGCTTATAGCGACGAAGTATAAAGAAATTACTGCTCTGAATGGAGTACTAACTTCGATTATGTACTTATACTATGGATAAGGTAATGATCAGAAAAATTAAATAATTATTTAAATTCATCGTAATATTGTTACTCCACTAAATAAATTATAGACAACCGTCTTTTTCATTTGCATGTAATATATCTTTAATTTGATAATCGAGTAGAGAGCAAAGTAAAATAAAAGTGGAAGCTAAATAGTTAAATAATTGGGACAAATTGGATTATTTGGACATTGTTGGTTAGTAAAATTTTATTTTTGTATTAGTTGAGTCAAGAATACACCGTGCTTGTAGTAAACTAAGTCAAAGTGAGAGGGTGATCCAGGGGAAATTGTATACAAATCCTTGGTAGGAGTATGCAGGCTCCGCCGTAAGTGTACTCTCGAGACGAGTAATGAATAGCAAGTGCGCGCGGATTGTTTCGTTCTCGCTTTTAGCTGCAACTTCTATTTGGATATGTTACAAGATCCATTCAGTTACGCTCGGCGCTGAAAGAGGTCTCATGGGGCACCTAATTCAATAGCATAATTTGTACAACAATTGCCACTCGCGCGTAACTTGTATTTCTCGTTTTAGATAAATTGTTGTTTGTTTTATTTATCGCGATCACAAAAACAAATTTTATAAACAAACTTCGCTCGGAACGATTTTAACACCCACTAATTGAACTGAAACGTTCCGCGGAAGAGAAATCTGTTTATTATAAACATTCTTCAAATTATGAAAATTTATTTAGAATTTTTCCATAATAGTAAGAAATAATATTTTAACTTTTTATCTTATCTCTTGTAACCAAACATAAAAACTCGTAATCAAGAAACCCCTAAATTAATTTTTGATTAACATCATATATAAGAATTTTTATATTAGATAAAAGAAGTATATTTATTTTATTTAGTTTTAAATATATGGTTATTATTAGTGTACTCATTTTCACTCTTATAGTATTTAAGTGCGTAGATGAAATAAATATCTAAAATTCTGCATATCATAATTATTTAATGGACAATTTATTAAAAAAGTAAAGGTTACTCATTATAACAAAATTTGTTTATGTTAATTAACAGATGCAATTATTATATTTAATTTATTCTATACTCGTTAATTTCATATGTACTTTTTAATAGTCAACAGTTACTTAACAGGTTGACTGCCACATGTTTTTTAGGAGCATTGCCAAAAACTTTTTGGGGGGGCACACCCCAAACCTACAACAAACGAAGTGAGCCACTACACTGGCGCAAGGCACAATTTTTGAATTTCAATCGAATTATGTTCCAATGAAATCAGTTTCCGGGGCCACATGTACTAGAACTGGTACACGAAATAAAATTGACTTAAACCTACCCTACAGTGCCAGACTGACTCATTTGATAACATACTAAACCTCGAAATAAAGTTCTGGAAAGAAGTATCTGGCTTCACGAACCTTTTTACGTCATTTAAGCGTGGCGTCAGTATCAAAGAAGGTGTGTACCACATGTTTCGCACATGGCAGTCAACCTGTTAATGATGCTATATTAGAAATGTACATGCAACATTTTTGTACAAAAAGGTTTTATAAAAGTGTATTACGCAACCAGAGTTGTAAGAAGCATATTACGTACAAGCGCAACAATTACGTTACATTCTTAATGCTTACATACCTTATTATTTAGTACTTATTTGGTTAAACTGGAATAAGAGTGCTCATAAATATAGACAACCCAATTTACGCAATGTCAATTTCAGTTAGTTTAAATTATGACACGGGAGGCGCTGAACGTATGAGCAGGTAGTAATAGCTCTCAACCAATCAACGAATCGTAACCAAACGCATGTGTGTGTTATCAATCATAACTTATCATTAACCGCGAACTGTTGCATACGTGTGTGTTATGACGTATTTACATAGTCCACGAACTGTACAATAATGGGCATTTACAATAGTGGTCGTAGATAAAATACGTTGTATCTTAGCTTGTATTTTAGTTTTTATATTACATTGGGGTATTCGTACCGGAAGAATTAAAATCAGTTGCCTTATAGTATTAAGGTACTTAATATTAACTATTTATTGGCAGAATAAAGAACATTTAAACTATTTAGACTTGATACATCAAAACTGTTGAAAACCAAAACAAAATGAACAATTTTAACTGTTTAAATAAGAACTGGCTTTTAGAATCCTCTTATATTTTGCATATGTAATTAGTTTTGAATTCTCATTCTAGCTAAGGCTTTTGCACGAGAACGTATTTTTTTCGTTACGTCTCGTCTCGTAAAAGCGAGACGAGACCAAGACGAGACCGCATGTGGTCTCACTCTCGCCAGAGCGAGAACGCACGTGAGATCACATACGCTCTCAGAATATCTCGAGAATCTCGTTCCCGATCTCGGTCATACTTCTTCTTCAATCTTTGACTCTAATACGGGCAGCGGTAATATTTTTTCCATTAATTTGCACTGCGAGCTCCGGCAAGTTACATTTCATTATATAACAATTAAAAGAGTAGATTTCGTAATATGAAATAGACGTCGTAGACAATTTCAAATTATGTTCGTTTTTTATTATGAATTTTAAATAGTCAACAAATTAGAGGGTTTATATAAACATATATTTATGGTTTGTTATCGCTACATTTTCATGTGCATGGAACAAGGCGAATTTTAAATATAGTATACAAATATAAATTGTATGTAAATAGACATTTATAATTTCTTGTCTTCTTATATTACATTTATAGTGCTTTTTAAGCACTAAAATGCAAAATTTTATGTGAGATATTAATTTTTATAATGATATACATACTTTGATATACGATTCTTTACAAAGATATTTTAAAGCCTTTAATTTACTTATATCCGAAACTGAATCGACAGTTTATGAATTAGATAATAAGCGAAACCGTACTGGGGGTTGAAACTCTTTTGATTGCTCTTCAAGCATGAAGAGATAAAATGTTAAAACATTATCGAAAATCAATTTGGTTTTATTGTTTAATTTTATATTCTCGGCATAAAATCGAGACATTTGACAAGACGGAATGGGGCAAGTAAATGAAAAATGTGTCTGTCCAATATTTCGATAAAGTTTATAAACAGTAATATGAATAATATCAATTTTGACAGAGAATCCGAAAAGTTAGTCGTATGAATGGATGTAAATGAATTGATATTGATAATTTATTTTGATGAGTATTTACTACTGAAAAGAGAAGATTTATTATATTATATTTATAAGAGTATTTTATTATAAAATACTCTTTCCAAAATTGCCAAGATTTATTGGGCATAGTGGCAACATCAGTGCCCGTTGAAAGATAATGATCACAACGCGCACATCATTAAAGGATCAAGTGATGATTATTATGTTTGAATTCTTGGCCTTCTTGTGACTTAAAGTGTAAAATTTCAGTTAGTTAAATTATCAAAGTTCATTGTGTCGTAACTTGTAACTTCAAATATTGTAACCTGTATGAATGAATAAAGTATTGAAAATTGTATTTATATAACAATTACCTCTATAACAATTCTTCACGCATATATGAGTTACAATAAAATTAATGATTACCTCGTTTTGGACTATCGTAACAATAAATTCTATCAAGAACGATATTTGACGAGATTAGACGAGACGAGACGAGACGATACAAACGGTTTCGAGAGTGATAGCGAGACGAGACTAACGGTTCCTAGAACGACAGCGAGACTGAGATGAGAGTGATTTTAACGAGAGCGATACGAGATTTTTGATACTCTCGCCCTATCTCGTCTTGTGTGAAGCCCTAGTTTTAGCACCTGCATTCTAGCAAGTTTCTTAAACTTTATGAGAAAATAATAGAAAATAATAGTTTAGTAATGTCAAGGCCATAAAGTATCGGGGGTAACAAAATCAAGTTTCAGTTTTTAAAATTTATTTCTGGTTCAACATGTATTTTGGTCACCTGTGTTAGTAACAGAATTTTTCAACTGGAATTAAAGCAGAAAATTATATTTATTTAAACTAAAACAGGCAATATATAGGCAAGCGACCTGATAATTGACGATTGTCTAAGTTTAATATCTCGATTTATACCACGCTTAGCTATGAAATCACATAGAATTTCTTGTACATCGCATCAATTTTCTATAGTCAAATGATTCTAAATTACTATAGTAGAAGACTGCCGACCCGGACGACTCGGCACTTCCAACTCGGCACCAGATAAGTCGGCACCGGACAAATCGGCACCGAGACATTTCAGCACTCATATTTTTAATTTTCTTTTAACCTCTTATCCTTTTAACCTTTAATAAAGTTACTTATGTTTTAATATTAGTTTTTAATTTAACGCTGTTTTCATGTGAACATGAATTCTACTGTTGGCTAGAAGGTGACTAAATAAATAGTTTACAATTTCCTTATCTTTCCAGGGGCGTGCGTTACTTTTTTTAATTATAAAAAGCGTTCTTTTGTTTTTGATATTACCAAAACCTATGTTATACTAGAAAATTTATATATTAATGACTGGTGCTGTTCTGCCCGGTACCGACTTATCCAGTGCCGAGTTTTCCCGGTGCCGAGTTGTCCGGTACCGAGTTGGAAGTGCCGAGTCGTCCGGTGCCGACATATCCAGTGCCGACTTATCATGTACCGCGAATTTTGTATAATAGGAAATATGCAAGTGATACAAATTTACCTGTTGTTTTTACCCCCGATACTTGACATTACACCTAAACCATTATTTTCTCATTAAGTTAGTGTTTTATTCCATAAAACTTTAATCAAAAAGTCCAAAATAAGCGAGTGAAATTCAAATTTGCGAAACGTTCATTGGTCGAATCGAAACATACTCTGTGACGTGCACGTTATTACATCGACGTCGATATTCATACTGTGCTATAGTCGTGTTTGAAAGAAACTTTGTTTTAATCACTCATGCACAATAGTACTATCTGGGTGCACGTGTTTTAGTGCGATAAATTGTCAATATTAGTTGTATTTTACATAACTTGAATAACGCAAGCAAATATTCAATGTCGCTAGGGTACATTAAAATAAATAAATATAAAATGAATACAATTAAGACCCCGGTGAAGTGTCAAAAAATTTTCATAACAAAATAAAAATTAAAATTAATGCGTGTAAATTAATTTTAAAATGCGTGTAAATTCAATGTTGATACCGCAGACTGAGGAGAGTTCTTATGACGAATCCACACCACCAAATACAACTGAAAAAGCAAATTCTTTGTTTTTGATTCTATTTTTTTTTATGGCACCTGCATCCCAAACTTGTGTATACATCCCCTCACATGAATAATAAAAAATATTGTTTGCAACACGGGCGGTATTGTCAATTGCCCTCTCGAATGAATGTGCACACTCACCTCGTTCATGCGCACAACTTCGCTCTCGTGCCCAATTGACAAACTACCGCTTTAGTTCGAAAATATACAATTTTTCATGAGGATTGGCAGCTTTTTATTTCGAATATCACTCCTTTAATTATAATAAATTTGATTTCAGATATTTGGCAACACTATATGATTAACTTCATTTCAAAAGTGTTTGATTATTTTATTTTACAAACCTAACAGCATTAAAGTCCTTTGAGACGAATGAATTATTAGCAAATGTTTTGTACAGCAGGAGCTGAGTGTTGCCACTCCCGTTATTCTTCATACACGCATACCTTAGATAAGTGGTGTCTGTGTGGCGCACCTCCCCCCCCCCCCTGGAGGGGCCCAGACCATTGCAAGGGGGCGCATAGCTGTTACCAAAATATAATTTTTGAAGCTGTCGCGATTGATAAGGGCTTATGGTACAAGTAAAAGTAATGAAAATAGCGGGAATACAACTACGCAAAATAGTAATTGTAAATGTAGAAAACATGATCCATTCGAAACATGATCCCAATGTGCTTATCATTGGGATTTACATTTAAGATTATTAATGGTCAAGAAAGACCAACGTATTTTCTCTGTACGAATATTTTGAATGAATTAAAACGACATCTTGAAAAAGTAAATGCGGACCACGTTGCCAAGGCAATAGATACAATAGGCAAGACAATATTTTTCCAAAGCAAATTAGAGGTTTGAAATAAACAAAAAACTTTTTTATCTAAAACCACAATTGTAATTGCCCATTATTGTACAGTTCGTACAGTCAGTTGTATAGTCCGACTATGTAAATATATCATAGACCTCGACCTCGACAATTTATAGCGAAAAACGAATTGCTTTCCTGTCAGATAGCCAATAAGCCATCATGGCCATTATCTCATACACCATCAGGTCTAATCTAGTATGGGACTGTGTGAGAAAGCTAAACGTCAAAGAAAATAAAGTAACGCTATTCTGGGTACCAGGACACACTGGTATAGACGGAAGCGAAGAAGCCGATCACCTAGCAAATAAGTGATCCAATAATCCTTTAATAGGTCCGAAACCCTTTTGCGTATGAGTATGAACACGATTCATAAAAGTTTAGATGAAGAAATAAAAGAACAATATATGAAAACCCGAACTTCCAGGGCTAGGACAATCCAAAGTAATGGTGGGATCTTTCAACCAGAAAAGAACAAAAGCTTGCCTTAAACTAAACAGGAACAAGCTTAAAATTCTGACAGGAGTCTTGACGGGACACTGTAGACTGAGAAAACACCTCAAGGACCTAGGCCTAGAGGGCCTGTTAATGTTATGTAATAATTCAAAATCACCCTTGCTTATTTGGTTTACGATTCGTTGATTGGTTGAGAGCTGCACGTTGATACTATTTTTAAATATAGTACTCCGTGATTTCTAAACAATTATTAAACGTCACAGCATAGAAGCTGTCATTCATTTAGTTTTTTCGCGTTTAAATCTGACGAAAACTACAAATAAGTACTAGATAAAAAAGTATGTAACCATTATGAATGTATTTCGTTTCATTTATATCAAGTTAAAAAAGGTCTAATGGGTTACATCAAACATTATTTTCTTATTAAACAGAAACAAATTAGTGTGGTCGTAGATAAAGTGTAGTACATAATTCGAGTTGTAAGGCAATTACGTACTCGCGGAATAACGCGCTCCCCGCTACGCGCGTCGCGCGTAAATGTTCCGCTCGTACATAATATGTATCTCATTACTTAATATACTATTAAACACCATGTCTGTAACATCAAAAGCATTGCTTGTATCATATAAGGTTTCTTATAGAACTGCGAAATGCAAAGAAACCATATTCAAAAGGAAGATTGTTGGTACTACGAGCGGCTATTGACATGTAAGCTACGATGCTCGGTGAATCGTATGCTGATATCTAGAATGAATCTACTTGCAGATAATATGGTGGGAAAATGAATTTACAATATATGTGAAGATCTTTGCGATAAATTAATTGAAGATATTAAACCTGTCAATATGACATTTGTCAAAGGCCTAGTAGGTCTTAATTTTTGTAGATTAACGAACAGGTTGAATATTTTATATTCAAGCTATTTTTCGTCTTATTATGTTTATATAAAACCTTCTTCTTTCGCGTTGCATGTAGATGAAGCAACATATCCGGAGTAACACTGACATAACTACAAATTTATAAATTTTACATTGGGCAAGTTTGAGGAAAAAATTGTATCAATACTTTAGAATATATCTACAAGGGCTTGTGATGTGTTACAAGGGCGGATGATTCTTGTTGTTACAAATGCGGCGTTTTCCCTCCAAAGGTAAAATGAGTAAAGGGATAATTCGGTATATTTAAGTCAGTTTTACTTTTTTTTGCAGTTGTGTCAAAGTTTCTCTGGATGTGCGGTATGTACTTAAAGATGCACCCTTGGGAGAAGATATGTTATTCTGTAAACCTATTGAATGCAATAGTACAGTAAGTGAAGTTTCCAAAATGATTGATATTTTTTTTTAATGAAAACGATATTTTGTGAGAGAAATGGCAAGAAAAAACTGATCGACATGCACTAGTTCTAAAGGTGAATCGTCGTGCAATTTCTGCACATTGTATGATTCATAGACAATCACTTGTTTCAAAAGATATGGGTGAAGAGATCTACTACCAGTATTTTAAGTTATTATATGAGTGTATTAAATGTTATTAAAAATAGCCCATTAAGAGGAAGGCTCTTCCTTTATTATTGTGAGACACGTCGGCTTTCTCGTTCCAAAGTACTTCAAAGGGTGTTATAATATATTGCTTTATTGTCAATAGAAATACATGATTTCTGTGGACAAAGCACAGGCAAAATAAATAAATAAATAAATAAGTCACTTAAAAACTAAAACAAAACATATCAAGAAAGTACATACATACATAAATACATACATTCGTAAAAAAAAGGAAATAAATAAACAATAAATAAACAATTAAATATATAACAATAGGCTAGCTGAGGCTAATAGGTGTGTGTGCAGTTCAAAAACTAGTGATCACCGAAGAATTCTGCCGTAGTGTAGTAAGGTCGTTCTAGGAAATATGACTTGACAGCGGAACGAAGTTTGGAGTTATTGGTGATTGATTTAAGGTGGATAGGTAAATGATTGAACATTTTTTTCGCGTTGTAGAATATAGATTTTTTTATAAGTTCTGATCTAGGTAAGGGTAGATAAATATCCTGATCCAAGTTCCTTGTACATTGTTTGTGTTGTGGTGTCTCCAGTAAAGCACGAATGTGCTTATGCATTAAGCTAACGGATTCCAGGATAAATAATGAAGGGAGAGTTAAAATTTTGAAATTCTTAAAGTAGGGTTGACAATGGCCTCTACTACTCAAACCAAACATATAGCGAATAGCTCTCTTTTGTAGCTTGAATAAAGATTCAAGTTGGAGAAGGTTGGAGTGACCCCAGAACGGAAGGCCATATCGCAGGTGTGATTCGAAAAGAGCGAAATAAGATCTGGAAGTATGGAGATTTAGCTCTCTGGAAATAGACCTAATTGCGAAGCAAGCAGAAGACAGCTTCTTGGTTAAGAGCTCCACATGCGAGGTCCATTTGAGTGAATTGTCAATGTTGAGGCCCAGAAATCTAACAGAGTCAACAGAGTTAATGACGTTGTTGTCTAGTATAAGAGGCGGGAGAGTACCTTTATAAGATAGGACTACAGTTTCCTTAGTACTTAATTCTAGACAGTTAGAATCGTACCATGACTTAATACATGCAAGGTCATTAGATATTGTAGAGTGGAGAAGCGGCAGGTTAGGTTTGGACCATGTGATACTAGTATTATCGGCAAAGAAACAAATTTTTCCGCTGGTATTTAAATTAGTTATATCGTTGATAAATACTATCTATCCAGAATATTCTAGGTTTCGTCGTTTTATTCGCTCCGATCGCAACAGCATTAGCGCCAAAGGTGACCCTTTTAAGAACTTCATGACCAGTAACGTCATTATTCAGCATTTATTTGTATATAATGACATGTTGTGACAAGTTATGGTGTAGTGACAATTTAAAGATTGACAAAGAAAGTCAAAATTTCACAAACAAAAAGTTTGACAACAAAGGTTTAAATACAAAACTTGATAAGAAATGTCAATTTTAACTGTGACAGAAGAATTCCAAACTCGCAGTTTAAATTTTGACAACAAAAATCAATCAAAAGTTTGAGAAATAAACTTCAACTTTGAGTTTTAACAATAACATTTAATAAAATGTTTGATAATAGTTTTTTAAACACACATTTTGTTAACAAATGTCAAATTTTAATGTCAGAATGACAAATTTTGATAAAAAATGTCGAATCTCAAATGTCATAATGTCGAAAATATAAAATATTGATAACATGAGTCGAATTTTAAATGACAAAAATACCAAATTTCGATAAAAAATATTGAATTTTAAATGTCAAATTTTGACAACAAATGTCAAATTTTAAATGTCAGAATGTCAAATTTTGATAACAAATATCGTTTTTTTTAATTTTAACAAATGTCGAATTTTAAATGACTGAATCTCAAAAATGTCAAATTTTGATAACACATGTCAAATTTTCAATGCCAAAATGTCAAATATCGAATTTTAGTTTTTCTTAATTTTGACTAATGTCGAATTTTAGATGACAAAATCTCTAAAATGTAAAATTTTGATAACAAATGTAAAATTTTAAATGGCAGAATTCAAATTTTGATAACAAATATCAAATTTTATTTTTTTTTAATCTTAACAAATGTCGAACTTTATGACCGATTTTCAAAAATGTCAAATTTTGATAACAAATATCACATTTTAAATGTCAGAATTCGCAATAAAAAATTAAATCTTTTACACATTGATTATATTTAACAATTACAACAATTTAATTACAAACTATTTACACATTGATTATATTTTCTATTTTTGTCGTCTAGTTTCCGTGTGCCGAAAATCATTTCGCTGGGATTTTTTCTTTCCGAGAGGATCATAGAGAACCGAAAATGCAACTTCTTTCCTGATCAAAATGATGGATTTTTTTGGCGATTTTTTCAGAAAATTTCAGGACCTTTTTTCATGAAAATCATTATTTATCTATATATGTAAGTGAATGGAAAATTTCAATGTCAAAAATGACAGGCAATATAAAAAATGACAGAAAATGTAAAAAATGACAGGAAAGGTAAAAAATGAGAGTAAATATAAAATATAACAAGAAATGTCAGACATGACAGTAAATATAAAAACATTCAATTTTTGTGTTTTTCCTGCTGGTTGCAAATATACTAATTGCATTTTCCTAGCCGCTTCCGTTCACAAGATATGACCTGACAGAATTGGCAATTTTTGTTGTTGTAAATATTGTATATTTTATTAAATTAATTATTTTTTGTTTTTGCCTGTTGTTTTTATACAATAGTATTGGAGACGAAGTTGTCTATTTGGCCACGGGTGGCGCAAAATGCGGTTAAGCACGGAGAGAATTAAGAATTTAATAAACTATATCTAGGTTGAATCTTGTTTAGCTATATAGATAGCAAACTGAGATCTCTAAATTACCAGTCTAAAATTGATTTTAAGTCAGCTAGTTATCTATCTAGATTATTTTGGTTTTTAGCGGTTTATATAGAAATGTAAGTTATCTATATCTAGACTATTCTAGATTTTGGAATTTTAATAATAAATTGGTAGACTATATCTATGATAAATATTGTTTGTCTATATAGATAACAAACTGAGATCTGTAAAATACCAGTCTAAAATTGATTTTAAATAAGTTAGTTATCTATCTAAATTATTTTAGTTTTAAGCGATTTATAGAGAAATGTAAGTTATCTATCTAGACTATCTTAGATTTTGGCGTTTTATAAATAAATTGATGCTAAATATTGTTTGTCTGTATAGATAGCAAACTGAGATCTGTAAAGAACCAAACAGTCTTTAATTGAGTTTAAATCAGCTAGTTATTTATCTAGATTATTTAGTTTTTAGCCTTTTATAAAGAAATGTAAGGTATCTATCCAGAATATTCTAGGTTTTGTCGTTTTATTCGCTTCGATCGCAACAGCATTAGCGCCAAAGGTGACACTTTTAAGAACTTCATGACCAGTTACGTCATTATTCAGCATTTATTTGTATATAATGACATGTTGTGACAAGTTATGGTGTAGTGACAATTTAAAGCTTGACAAAGAAAGTCAAAATTTCACAAACAAAAAGTTTGACAACAAAGATTTAAATACAAAACATGATAAGAAATGTCAATTTTAACTGTGACAGAAGAATTCCAAACTCGCAGTTTAAATTTTGACAACAAAAATCAATCAAAAGTTTGAGAAATAAATTTCAACTTTGAGTTTTAACAATAACATTTAATAAAATGTTCGATAATAGTTTTTAAACACACATTTTGTTAACAAATGTCAAATTTTAATGTCAGAATGACAAATTTTGATAACAAATGTCGAATTTCAAATGTCATAATGTCGAAAATAAATTATATTGATAACATGAGTCGAATTTTAAGTGACAAAAATACAAAATTTCGATAAAAAAATATTGAATTTTAAATGTCAAATTTTGATAACAAATGTCAAATTTTAAATGTCAGAATGTCAAATTTTGATAACAAATATCGTTTTTTTTTAATTTTGACAAATGTCGAATTTTAAATGACTGAATCTCAAAAATGTCAAATTTTGATAACACGTCAAATTTTCAATGTCAAAATGTCAAATATCGAATTTTAGTTTTTCTTAATTTTGACTAATGTCGAATTTTAGATGACAGAATCTTTAAAATGTAAAATTTTGATAACAAATGTAAAATTTTAAATGGCAGAATGTCAAATTTTGATAACAGATATCAAATTTTATTTTTTTTTAATCTTAACAAATGTCGAACTTTATGATCGAATTTCAAAAATGTCAAATTTTGATAACAAATATCACATTTTAAACGTCAGAATTCGCAATAAAAAATTAAATCTTTCCAAACAATTTACACATTGATTATATTTTCTATTTTTGTCGTCTAGTTTACGTGTGCCGAAAATCATTTCGCTGGGATTTTTTCTTTCCGAGAGGATCATAGAGAACCGAAAATGCAACTTCTTTCCTGATCAAAATGATGGATTTTTTTGGCGATTATTTCAGAAAATTTCAGCACCTTTTTTCATGAAAATCATTATTTATCTATGTATGTAAGTGAATGGAAAATTTCAATGTCAAAAATGACACGCAATATAAAAAATGACAGAAAATGTAAAAAATGACAGGAGAGGTAAAAAATGAGAGTAAATATAAAATATAACAAGAAATGTCAGACATGACAGTAAATATAAAAAATTTCAATTTTTGTGTTTTTCCTGCTGGTTGCAAATATACTAATTGCATTTTCCTAGCCGCTTCCGTTCACAAGATATGACCTGACAGAATTGGCAATTTTTTTGCTGTTAAATATTGTATATTTCATTAAATTAATTATTTTTTGTTTTTGCCTGTTGTTTTTATACAATATTATTGGAGACGAAGTTGTCTTTTTGGCCACGTGTGGCGCTAAGTGCGGTTACGCACGGAACGAATTAAGAAATTAATAAACTATATCTAAATTGAATCTTGTTTATCGATATAAATAGCAAACTGAGATCTGTAAAATACCAGTCTAAAATTGATTTTAAGTCAGCTAGTTATCTATCTAGAATATTTTGGTTTTTAGCGGCTTATATAGAAATGTAAGTTATCTATATCTAGACTATTCTAGATTTTGGAATTTTAATAATAAATTGGTAGACTATATCTATGATAAATATTGTTTGTCTATATAGATAACAAACTGAGATCTGTAAAATACCAGTCTAAAATTGATTTTAAGTCAGCTAGTTATCTATCTAGAATATTTTGGTTTTTAGCGGCTTATATAGAAATGTAAGTTATCTATATCTAGACTATTCTAGATTTTGGAATTTTAATAATAAATTGGTAGACTATATCTATGATAAATATTGTTTGTCTATATAGATAACAAACTGAGATCTGTAAAATACCAGTCTAAAATTGATTTTAAATAAGTTAGTTATCTATCTAAATTATTTAGTTTTTAGCCTTTTATAAAGAAATGTAAGGTATCTATCCAGAATATTCTAGGTTTTGTCGTTTTATTCGCTCTGATCGCAACAGCATTAGCGCCAAATGTGACACTTTTAAGAACTTCATGACCAGTTACGTCTTTATTCAGCATTTATTTGTATATAATGACATGTTGTGACAAGTTATGGTGTAGTGACAATTTAAAGTTTGACAAAGAAAGTCAAAATTTCACAAACAAAAAGTTTGACAACAAAGGTATAAATAGAAAATTTGATAAGAAATGTCAATTTTAAGTGTGACAGTACAAAAATCAATCAGAAGTTTGAGAAATAAACTTCAAATTTGAGTTTTAACAATAACATTCAATAAAATGTTTGATAATAAAGTTTTTTAAACACACATTTTGTTAACAAATGTCAAATTTTAAATGTCAGAATGTCAAATTTTGATAGCAAATGTCGAATTTCAAATGCCATAATGTCAAAAATATTAAATATTGATAACATGAGTCGAATTTTAAATGATAAAAATACCAAATTTCGATAAAAAAATATTGAATCTTAAATGTCAAATTTTGATAACAAATGTCAAATTTTAAATGTCAGAATGTCAAATTTTGATAACAAATATCGTTTTTTTAATTTTAACAAATGTCGAATTTTAAATGACTGAATCTCAAAAATGTCAAATTTTGATAACACATGTCAAATTTTCAATGTCAAAATGTCAAATATCGAATTTTAGTTTTTCTTAATTTTGACTAATGTCGAATTTTAGATGACAAAATCTCTAAAATGTAAAATTTTGATAACAAATATCAAATTTTATTTTTTTTAATCTTAACAAATGTCGAACTTTTTTCATGAAAATCATTATTTATCTATGTATATAAGTGAATGGAAAATTTCAATGTCAAAAATGACAGGCAATATAAAAAATGACAGAAAATGTAAAAAATGACAGTAAAGGTAAAAAATGAGAGTAAATATAAAATATAACAAGAAAAATAAAATATAACATATTTAAGCGATTTATAGAGAAATGTAAGTTATCTATCTAGACTATCTTAGATTTTGGCGTTTTATAATAAATTGATGCTAAATATTGTTTGTCTGTATAGATAGCAAACTGAGATCTGTAAAGAACCAAACAGTCTTTAATGGAGTTTAAATCAGCTAGTTATCTATCTAGATTATTTAGTTTTTAGCCTTTTATAAAGAAATGTAAGGTATCTATCCAGAATATTCTAGGTTTTGTCGTTTTATTCGCTCCGATCGTAACAGCATTAGCGCCAAAGGTGACACTTTAAAGAACTTCCTGACCAGTTACGTCATTATTGAGCATTTATTTGTATATAATCATATATATATATATATATATATATATATATATATATATATATATATATATATATATATATATATATATATATATATATATATATATATATATATATATATATATATATATGTGTGTGTGTGTGTGTGTGACAAATTGTGGTGTAGTGACAATTTAAAGCTTGACAAAGAAAGTCAAAATTTCACAAACAAAAAGTTTGACAACAAAGGTATAAATAGAAAATTTGATAAGAAATGTCAATTTTAAGTGTGACAGCAGAATTTTAAACTCGCAATTTCCGTTTTGACTACAAAAAATCAATCAGAAGTTTGAGAAATAAACTTAAAATTTGAGTTTTAACAATAACATTCAATAAAATGTTTGATAACAAAGTTTGTTAAACACACATTTTGTTAACAAATGTCAAAATTTAAATGTCAGAATGTCAAATTTTGATAGCAAACGTCGAATTTCAAATGTCATAATGTCAAAAAAATTAAATATTGATAACATAAGTCGAATTTTAAATGACAAAAATACCAAATTTCGATAAAAAAATATTGAATTTTAAATGTCAAATTTTGTTAACAAATGTCAA
This sequence comes from Phosphuga atrata, assembly GCA_944588485.1. Classification (NCBI taxonomy): domain Eukaryota; kingdom Metazoa; phylum Arthropoda; class Insecta; order Coleoptera; family Silphidae; genus Phosphuga; species Phosphuga atrata. Next base: position 5,491,762 of record OX155900.1, read on the forward strand.
ATTTTAAATGTCAGAATGTCAAATTTTGATAACAAATATCGTTTTTTTTAATTTTAACAAATGTCGAATTTTAAATGACTGAATCTCAAAAATGTCAAATTTTGATAACACGTCAAATTTTCAATGCCAAAATATCAAATATCGAATTTTAGTTTTTCTTAATTTTGACTAATGTCGAATTTTAGATGACAGAATCTCTAAAGTGTAAAATTTTGATAACAAATGTTAAATTTTAAATGGCAGAATGTCAAATTCTGATAACAAATATCAAATTTTATTTTTTTTAATCTTAACAAATGTCGAACTTTATGACCGAATTTCAAAAATATCAAATTTTGAAAACAAATATCATATTTTAAATGTCAGAAATCGCAATAAAAAATTAAATCTTTCCAAACAATTTACACATTGATTATATTTTCTATTTTTGTCGTCTAGTTTCCGTGTGCCGAAAATCATTTCGCTGGGATTTTTTTTTTCCGAGAGGATCATAGAGAACCGAAAATGCAACTTCTTTCCTAATCAAAATGATGGATTTTTTTGGCGATTTTTTCAGAAAATTTCAGGACCTTTTTTCATGAAAATCATTATTTATCCATGTATGTAAGTGAATGGAAAATTTCAAAGTCAAAAATGACAGGCATTATAAAAAATGACAGAAAATGTAAAAAAATGACAGGAAAGGTAAAAAATGAGAGTAAATATAAAATATAACAAGAAATGTCAGACATGACAGTAAATATAAAAAATTCCAATTTTTGTGTTTTTCCTACTGGTTGCAAATATACTAATTGCATTTTCCTAGCCGCTTCCATTCACAAGATATGACCTGACAGAATTGGCAATTTTTTTGCTGTTAAATATTGTATATTTTATTAAATTAATTATTTTTTGTTTTTGCCTGTTGTTTTTATACAATATTATTGGAGACGAAGTTGTATTTTTGGCCACATGTGGCGCTAGGTGTGGCGGTTACGCACGGAACGAATTAAGAAATTAATAAACTATATCTATATCGAATCTTGTTTATCTATATAAATAGCAAACTAAGATATGTAAAATACCAGTCTAAAATTGATTTAAGTCAGCTAGTTATCTATCTAGATTATTTTGCTTTTTAGCGGCTTATATAGAAATGTAAGTTATCTATATCTAGACTATTCTAGATTTTGTAATTTTAATAATTAATTGGTAGACTATATCTATGATAAATATTGTTTGTCTATATAGATAACAAACTGAGATCTGTAAAATACCAGTCTAAAATTGATTTTAAATAAGTTAGTTATCTATCTAAATTATTTTAGTTTTAAGCGATTTATAGAGAAATTTAAGTTATCTATCTAGACTATCTTAGATTTTGGCGTTTTATAAATAAATTGATGCTAAATATTGTTTGTCTGTATAGATAGCAAACTGAGATCTGTAAAGAACCAAACAGTCTTTAATTGAGTTTAAATCAGCTAGTTATCTATCTAGATTATTTAGTTTTTAGCCTTTTATAAAGAAATGTAAGGTATCTATCCAGAATATTCTAGGTTTTGTAGTTTTATTCGCTCCGATCGTAACAGCATTAGCGCCAAAGGTGACACTTTTAAGAACTTCATGACCAGTTACGTCATTATTCAGCATTTATTTGTATATAATGACATGTTGTGACATGTTATGGTGTAGTGACAATTTAAAGCTTGACAAAGAAAGTCAAAATTTCACAAACAAAAAGTTTGACAACAAAGGTTTAAATACAAAACTAGATAAGAAATGTCAATTTTAACTGTGACAGAAGAATTCCAAACTCGCAGTTTAAATTTTTACAACAAAAATCAATCAAAAGTTTGAGAAATAAACTTCAACTCTGAGTTTTAACAATAACATTTAATAAAATGTTTGATAATAGTTTTTTAAACACACATTTTGTTAACAAATATCATATTTTAATGTCAGAATGACAAATTTTGATAACAAATGTCGAATTTCAAATGTTATCATGTCGAAAATATAAAATATTGATAACATGACTCGAATTTTAAATGACAAAAATATCAAATTTCGATAAAAAAATATTGAATTTTAAATGTCAAATTTTGATAACAAATGTAAAATTTTAAATGTCAGAATGTCAAATTTTGATAACAAATCTCGTTTTTTTTTAATTTTAACAAATGTCGAATTTTAAATGACTGAATCTCAAAAATGTCAAATTTTGATAGCACATGTCAAATTTTCAATGCCAAAATGTCAAATATCGAATTATAGTTTTTCTTAATTTTGACTAATGTCGAATTTTAGATGACAGAATCTCTAAAATGTAATTAAGAAATTAATAAACTATATCTATATTGAATCTTGTTTATCTATATAAATAGCAAACTGAGATCTGTATAATACCAGTCTAAAATTGATTTTAAATAAGTTAGTTATCTATCTAAATTATTTTAGTTTTAAGCGATTTATAGAGAAATGTAAGTTATCTATCTAGACTATCTTAGATTTTGGCGTTTTATAATAAATTGATGCTAAATATTGTTTGTCTGTATAGATAGCAAACTGAGATCTGTAAAGAACCAAACAGTCTTTAATGGAGTTTAAATCAGCTAGTTATCTATCTAGATTATTTAGTTTTTAGCCTTTTATAAAGAAATGTAAGGTATCTATCCAGAATATTCTAGGTTTTGTCGTTTTATTCGCTCCGATCGTAACAGCATTAGCGCCAAAGGTGACACTTTAACGAACTTCCTGACCAGTTACGTCATTATTGAGCATTTATTTGTATATAATCATATATATATATATATATATATATATATATATATATATATATATATATATATATATATATATATGTGTGTGTGTGTGTGTGTGTGTGTGTGTGTGTGTGTGTGTGTGTGTGTGACAAATTGTGGTGTAGTGACAATTTAAAGCTTGACAAAGAAAGTCAAAATTTCACAAACAAAAAGTTTGACAACAAAGGTATAAATAGAAAATTTGATAAGAAATGTCAATTTTAAGTGTGACAGCAGAATTTTAAACTCGCAATTTCCGTTTTGACTACAAAAATCAATCAGAAGTTTGAGAAATAAACTTCAAATTTGAGTTTTAACAATAACATTCAATAAAATGTTTGATAATAAAGTTTTTTAAACACACATTTTGTTAACAAATGTCAAATTTTAAATGTCAGAATGTCAAATTTTGATAGCAAATGACGAATTTCAAATGTCATAATGTCAAAAATATTAAATATTGATAACATGAGTCGAATTTTAAATGATAAAAATTCCAAATTTCGATAAAAAATATCGAATTTTAAATGTCTGAATGTTAAATTTTGAGAACAAATGTCAAATTTTAAATGTCAGAATGTTAAATTTTGATAACAAATGTCAAATTTTAAATGTCAGAATGTCAAATTTTGATAACAGATATCGTTTTTTTTTTAATATTACCAAGCGTCGAATTTTAAATGACAGAATCTCTAAAATGTCAAATTTTGATAACAAATGTCAAATTTTAAATGTAAAAATGTCAAATTTTGATAACAAATATCGAATTTTAGTTATAATTTTTATAATTTTTATAATTTGAAAAACTAATGTCGAATTTTAATTGACAGAATCTCTAAACTGTCAAATTTTGATAAAAAGCGTCAAATTTTAAATGACAGAATGTCAAATTTTGATAACAAACATTAAATTTTATTTTTTTCTAATTTTAAGAAATGTCGAATTTTAAATGACAGGATTTCAAAAATGTAAAATTTTCATAACAAATATCACATTTTAAATGTCAGAATTCGCAATAAAAAATTGAATCTTTCCCAACAATTTACACATTAGGCATATTTTCTCTTCTTGTCGTCTAGTTTCCGTGTGCCGAAAATCATTTCGCTGGGATTTTTTCTTTCCGAGAGGATCACAGAGAACCGAAAATGCAACTTCTTTCCTGATCAAAATGATGGATTTTTTTGGCGATTTTTTCAGAAAATTTCAGGACCTTTTTTCATGAAAATCATTATTTATCTATGTATGTAAGTGAATGGAAAATTTCAATGTCAAAAATGACAGGCAATATAAAAAATTACAGAAAATGTAAAAAATGACAGGAAAGGTAAAAAATGAGACTAAATATAAAATATAACAAGAAATGTCAGACATGACAGTAAATATAAAAAATTTCAATTTTTGTGTTTTTCCTGCTGGTTGCAAATATACTAATTGCATTTTCCTAGCCGCTTCCGTTCACAAGATATGACCTGACAGAATTGGCAATTTTTTTTGCTGTAAATATTGTATATTTTATTAAATTAATTATTTTTTGTTTTTGCCTGTTGTTTTTATACAATATTATTGGAGACAAAGTTGTCTTTTTGGCCACAGGTGGCGCTAAGTGCGGTTAAGCATAGAGCGAGTTAAGAAACTAATAAACTATATCTATGTTGAAACTTGTTTATCTATATAGATAGCAAACTGAGATCTGTAAAATACCAGTCTAAAAATGATTTTAAGTCAGCTAGTTATCTATCTAGATTATTTTAGTTTTTAGCGGTTTATATAGAAATGTAAGTTGTCTGTATCTAAACTATTCTAGATTTTGGGATTTTAATAATAAATTGGTAGACTGTATCTATGATAAATATTGTTTGTCTATATAGATAACAAACTGAGATCTGTAAAGAAACCAAACAATTTAAAATTGGGTTTTACTTAATAACAAACAGTTATTTATAGACGCACTTCACATTTATTAGAAATATTAAATGAATTGAGAATTTGCAGAGTATGAATTGGCTAAGCTAGGAATTGCGAAATTTAGAAACGTTTGGAAAAATTAAACGTTTAAGTCGATAGAAAACTCACCTTGCAATAAAAATAATCCATTCCAAGCAATTATTGATTTGTTAAGTTTCGTTGATTACTCCATGAAGTCACACACTTAACCAATGTAGTCTTATACTTCTTGTTACACTAGTAATAAACTTTAACTTAAACACAATTAACGTGTAAATTCAGCTCAAAATAACAATCTTTTGTGATATATTCAGATTTTTTTAGGTTATTTGTAAATTTTTATTAAAATTGATTTATTAAATTAATCTCGCCATTTGTTTCAGAATCCTTAAACAGCTGTCCTTCTATCTCCGTCTCGCTCTAATCGCACTCGCTCTCGCTCGCACTCCGGCCGCATCCACCACAAAAATCCAAAAACCGAAAAATCGCAATGTCGTTAAACGTAAATTAAGTTGGTCGCCCTGCTAACTCCGCCTTCTTCCACCTTGCAGCGTTGCAATTTATGACAACGAAGACGTGTCGTCGTTCTCTTCCCGAAGTCTCACAAAGTTTCGGGATAAATTCCGGGATAAGAAGGTGCCGAACATTGCGAAAACTGGCGGAGAGTCCTGCTGGGAAAATCGGGATGTTACGGTGAGTCTTTGCAACTCTTGGTGTTTCTTGATTGAAGTTTGTCGAGACTTCTCTTAAATTCCTAGCCTCGAATTTTTTTCACGGCACACCCATTTATTTTAAAATTAAGATTTTTCCTGCCGATCCGACTGAGATTTGTTTCTCGTCGATTATTTATCACGAAATTGTATTTTTGCCAAATAATTTTTTTTTGCACGGTTTGTCCACACAAGACATTTTTTGATAAAAAGAATAAAGTCGGGATATAATTAAATTCGAAACGAATAATTTAAAATAAAAGACAGACAAGACTAGGCGGACTAGACCGACCAGAGGGACCAGATAAACCAGACCGACCAGGCAGGCCATAAGATCAGACAGTCCAGACCGGCCAGTCAGACCCGATAAACCAGAGACCAAACAAGCCACACAGGTCAAACTGTTCAGACAGACTAAAAGGGCCGGGCAGGCGGACAGGCCGGACAGGTCACACAAGCCAGACATGCCACAGGTGTCAGACTGGCCATAAAAATCAGGCCAGACAGGCCAGACATGTTATCTACATAGAATTTTCTCATTAAACTTATCATCTAGAATCTCGTGAAAGACGACTTTAATACTATTCTAGATAGTTCCAGAATGATCTGCTAAATATTCTCCAATATTTATTTTCGTGCTATCTATATAGATTAGTGACCTACATAGCCTATAAATTGAGATCCAAATAGATATAATAAATCTACCCTAATTGTTTACTACAGACACCAAAGTTTGTAAAGCTGTAACCAGTGTTGGGCATAATTCAATTATTTTTTTAATTGTAGAATAAAACAATTACAATTTTAATTGCAACTAAATTAATTGCAATTAATTTAATTGAATTAAGTGATTAATTGTGAGATGCAATTGAAATCAATTGCAATTAAATCCATCAATTGTGATTTACAAATAATTTAATTGCAATTAAAATTTTAATTATTAGTTACAATTAACTTAATCATCAATTGTTTATTATATCAATTAAAAACTATTTGATAAATGTAAAAACTTAAAATAACTAAAGAACTGTAGGGAAAGATGGTCGTTTTGGACCCTCCACCTCCACTTCCGGTCCCCACCACGCCTTCACTTCCGGTTTATATCCCACTTCCGGTTCCCACCCCTCATCCGTTCTTACTTTCGGTTCTCACCCCCACTTCCGGTTCCCACCTCATTTCTATTTCCCACGCCAACTTCCGGTTAATTGCAATTAATTTAATTGAATTAAGTGATTAATTGTGAGATGCAATTGAAATCAATTGCAATTAAATCCATTAATTGTGATTTACAATTAATTTAATTGCAATTAAAATTTTAATTATTAGTTACAATTAACTTAACCATCAATTGTTTATTATAACAATTAAAACTATTTGATAAATGTAAAATCTTAAAACAACTAAAGAACTGTAGGTAAAGATGGTTGTTTTGGACCCTCCACCTCCACTTCCGGCCCCCACCACGCCTTCACTTCCGGTTTATATCCCACTTCCGGTTCCCACCCCTCATCCGTTCTTACTTTCGGTTCTCACTCCCACTTCCGGTTCCCACCTCATTTCTATTTCCCACGCCAACTTCCGGTTCCCACCCTCACTTCTGGTTCCGGAACCGGAAGTGGGTGAATTTTTTGAACCTGAAGTGGGGGTGGGAACGGGAAGTGGGATGGGAACCCGAAGTGGGGGCGGGGGTGGATAACCGGAAGTGCAGGTGGAGGGTGCAGAACGAACCATCTTTCCGCACTCTAAATCTATTTGTTTCTTAAATAATAATTTTTGGCCTAGCTAATGCTCCAAACGAGCTGTCGCGTTGAAAAATCAAACTTACTTTCCGCACTCTAATGTAAATAACTATTTCAGTTACGCATTGTGGCAAGTATTTATTTTAATATTGTGCATTGTATTTACATACATTGGAGTATATACATTCATCCCACTTCCGGTTCCCACCCCACATCCTGTTCCTACTTCCGGTTCGCACTCCCACTTCCGGTTCGCACTCCCACTTCCGGTTCCCAACCCATTTTCCACGCCAACTTCCGGTTCCCACCCTCACTTCTGGTTCCAGAACCGGAAGTGGGAGAATGTGAATCTTCATATCTTCTCACCGACATTTATCAATTGTTAACTGTAATTGTAAGCGTGCATCAATCAATTAACAATTAATTAATTGTAATTGCAAAAATTTACAATAAACAAATAATCAATTGTGTTATCTTGCAATTACAATTAACTTTATTAATTATTAATTTTAGTTATTAGTTGCAATTAAATCTGGCAATTTAACTGTTAGTTTTTGTTTTCACAATTAATTTTTGCCCAACTATGGCTGTGACTCAATCAGTTATATATCTAGGCTATTCTAGTTTTCAGCCTTTTATAAAGAAATATATAGACTATATCTATATTAAATATTGTGTGTCTATATAGATAACAAGCTGAGATGTGTAAATAACCATACAGTCTAAAATTCAAATTAAATCAGTTATTTATCTATCTAGATTATTTTAGGTTTCATCGCTTTATAAAGGAACGAAATGTTTGGCGTTTTGTAAAGAAATTGTGAACTATATCTATACATTGATGAATTATATATATATATATTGATGAACTATATCTATACTACATATTGTTTGTCTATATAGATATCAAACTGAGGTCTGTAAAGAACCAGAGTCTAAAAATGAGTTTAAATCAGCTAGGTATCTATCTAGATTATTTTAGTTTTTACGGCTTAATAGAGAAATGTAAGTTATCTATCTAGACTATTCTAAGTTTTTATCGTTGTATAAAGAAATTGAGAAACTGCATCTCTGCTAATTATTGCTTGTCTATATAGATAACAAACTGAGGTCTGTAAAGAACCAAAAAGTCTAAAATTTAGTTTAAAATAGCTAGTTATCTATCCAGATTATTTCATTATTTAGCCCTTTATAGAGATTTGTATGTTATCTATCTAGACTATTCTAGGTTTTCGCGTTTTATAAAGAAATTGATAAACTATATCTATGTTGCATCTTGTTTATCTATATAGATAACAAACTGAGATCTGCAAAATTCCAGTCAAAAATTGAATTTAATACTGCAAGTTATCGATCTAGATTATTTTCAGTCTTTAGCCCTTTATATAGAAATGTCTATCTAGACCTGTGATTCTCAACTTTTTTTTATTGCGATACATTTTTAACAATTTCAAACTTATATTCTACGATCTTGACAACCGAAATTTTTACAAGGATATAAATATGGACATTAGTACATTACATAGGTCATAGATTTGTACAATACATAGGTACATTATATATACAGATATTAGTATATTACATAGGTCACACCTTTGTTATCTTTCCACTTAACAATGCTGGTCGCTCATGAGCGACCAACCCTTGCCGTTTTCGTCCATTATAGCCTCCCACACCTTTTACAGCTCGATCTTCTCATCTCAGTGATCCCATGCCTCATTAACCATTCCACATATACGGCAGATTCTCTCCTTTGGAGTCATCCAGTACCTCCTGCCCCTTTGTTCACTACCGCACCTGAATCTATCGATCACTATTTCGGGAACGTCGGAGGTATCTTTCCAAATACATGTATTTTTTGATACTCGAAGTTGTACCCCCCTCTATATCATTCTCTCAAATTCAACAACCGACCAGCCACCCCTTTTATACATTTTCCTTCTCTCGCTCCACAATTAGTTTACCTAGCATTACCTATAGTTTCTTTTCTAACCGCTTTAAACACTTCCTTCGCGATCCTTTCATCTCTCATTCTTTCCACGTTACATTCATATTACAACGCAAACGTGGCACTATGTACCACGGTGTCCATTTTTCCAGTTGCAATGCCCATTTCAACATTCGTTCTTGCATTGTCTCTATTTGTTCCTCTTTTCTTTCACTTTCACACCCTATACTTCTGAACCATACATTAAAATACTACGTACGCACGTCTTTCATATAACCATTTTTAGCTGTAAACTTTTCTTAGCATTCACTCTTTCATACACTCCAGAAACCGTTTGCAGCCACCCAGGATTTCCTTGCTATGTAATTTATGTTGTCCTTAAAAAAGCTTTTCTGGCTAAACGTGAATTCAAGGTATTTAAAGCTGCTAACCCGTTCTATTCCCTTTCCTCGCTATTCAAATTTTTAACTTCTCTTATTTCCCTCTTTAGAAAAACAACCATTTTCGTCTTCTTTGCATTCACTAGAGGTTTTCGTTTCTCCAAGAACATTTTTATCCTTCCTATCACCATTTCTGCAAACGTGCTTGCCAAAACAACTATGTCGTCAGCATAAGCCAGGCTCCACACTTTTTTTCCCAATGACTACTTCACTTGCCTCTTGCACAATAAACACATAGTAACACATTTTCCATATCTGCTGTCTAGATGTTGAACAGCAACAGACTTAATGGAAACCCCATGAAACGTTCAGACACCTTCTCTTCCACTTTCACTGTACAATCTGTACCATACAAGTTTATAATACTTCCCCTAACTTGACTAGACATCTTTTTCTTGAACTTCCGGTAAAATGCTTTTTATTTCATCTCTCCCTGCAGTTTTAATTGTAGAACCAAGGTTCTACGCCAAGGCGTATACTTGGTTCGACGCGTTTTTGTCGGCAATTGTCTCGGCATAACACTATTACCGACGACGTGCTGTAAAATTACGACATACCTTATTAGATATCTTTTTCCCTCGCGTTCCGTTTTCAATAAATAGTTTAAATTTCAGAAATTTTGCGGCACATTTAAAAAATTTGGCGGCACTTAAAAGTGCCGCAGCACAGTGGTTGAGAATCACTGATTTAGACTGTTCTAGGTTTTGGCGTTTTATAAAAAAATTGATAAACTATATCCGTGTTGAATCTTATTTTTCTATATAGATAACAAACTGAAATCATAAAATACCAGTTTAAAATTGAGTTGGAATCAGATAGTTATCTATCCAGATTATCTTAGTTTTTAGCGCTTTCTAGAGAAATATCAGTTCTCTATCTAGACTATTCTAGATTTTGACGATTTATAAATAAATTGATAGACTATATCTATGCTAAATATTGTTTGTCTATATAGATAACAAACTGAGATCTGTAAAATTATTGGTACGTCCAATGTAGGTTCGTTCACATGTTCCGCAAGGTATTTCGTAAATTCCATGGGATTCTAACGGGATGGTGTCTTTAACGCTGCGTAGCATGGAAGATATTTTCTGGTTAGGTTTGAAAATGGTGTCGATGTTGTGTCTTTTAAGTATTCTGGCGATTTTGTCAGTTGATCCATGAACATATGGTAGGTACGCTGTGCTAACGGGTTTCCCGATCCAAAAGACTAGCCGACCAGCTTAACTTACCGAAAGAATTGAGGAACTTACGAGAAGCTCTTTCTTCAAATGGATATCCAAACAGCTTAATATCCAGAGCTTTCCGTCGTACAGAGAACAGTAGCCAAAGAACTGAAGAACGCCAGAAACCCGTTAACACAGCATACCTACTATATGTTCATGGATCAACTGACAAAATCGCCAGAATACTTAAAAGACACAACATCGACACCATTTTCAAACCTAACCAGAAAATATCCTCCATGCTCCGCAGCGTTAAAGACACCATCCCGTTAGAATCCCATGGAATTTACGAAATACCTTGCGGAACATGTGAACGAACCTACATTGGACGTACCAATAGAAAAATATCTGCTAGGATTCAAGAACATGTAGTTTCAATCAGACACAGAGACAAAGTTTCATCGGCACTTGTCCAACACACAAACACCGGTCACTGGATGGACTTTAGAAATTCAAGGAGTGTTGCACAGATTAGCCACGAAATGTCACGAGTATACAGAGAAGCCATAGAGATAGAAAAACGAGACTACTGCATCAACACGAGAGACGACTTCTTGAGACTCCCCCAGCATGGCGACCGATCATATCCACCCTCAAAATGCAATCCCAGACACCCCAGACTCATGTACGACCAACAAAACAAACAAACAACCGAACCGAAGCACCGCACACAACACGCATGACCCGAAGCCAGACAGCTATAAGTAGTCGCATCGCACGAACGAGCTCTCACTCGCTCCTCCGCTGTCACAAGATGAACACGTTTATTCCGACAACGCCCAACGAAGCTCTCGCAGCAAAATTCCTCGACCCCGACTACCTGGACACCGTGGACGACAGCGTCCTCGTAGAGATGATAAATTATATAATTAAACTGAAAAAGACCCGAATCGCCAAAGAGAAACCCCTTCAAACCGACACCGAAAAGACAACTGAAGCTGCCCCCGAGAAGACCAACGAAGCCCCCGCCGAGAAGACTAACCAAGCCGCCGCCGAAAAAACAAACGAAGCCGCCCCCGAAAAGAAAACTGAAGCCGATGCCGAAAAGACAACCGAAGCCGCCCCCAAGAAGACAACTGATGCCGCCCCCGAGAAAACAAATGAAACCGCCGCCGAAAAGAAAACCGAAGCCGTCGCCGAAAAGAAAACCGTAGCCGCCGCCGAAAAGACAAACAATGCCGCCCCCGAAAAGAAAACTGACGCCGCCCCCGAGAAGACAAACGAAGCCGCCGCAGAAAAGACAACCGAAGCCGCCCCATGGAGAAGAAATACACCAATGGACACTTACAGCCCCACAGAAGCCGCCCCCAAGCGTAAACCCGACCAAGAAGAAGAGCAACCCATCACCATCAACGAGAAGACCAAACACATCAGGACCACAGGCCCCTGGAGAACAACCACAGAAGATGAAACACAGAAGAAGCAACGAAGAAAACCGAGAACCACACCGAGACAACAGGACCCAACTGTAATCAAGTAAAGCTAACGAAACCCAAACTCAACGAAAGACAAACAACAGACGACACAGACAAACAAACAGACTAAAAAAAAAAAAAAAAACAACGACAACCGAACCCCAAGACGACGGAACAGCTGAGCGGAAGGCTCAATGACCGTCAAGAAGCAAAGGACACATGAACGAGCTCTCAGTATGCGTCTAACGGTTTAGCCGTACGGACGCATATATCTCTTGAGAATGGCGAATGTTAGTTCGCCGAAACCCTCGGCTTTTCAGAGCCAACCCTCAGCATCAACGCGGAATCCCCGCGAAAACAATACAACACAGGTATCTATCCGCGAAAACCTCAAATACAACATATATACATATACATATATATATATATATATATATATATATATATATATATATATATATATATATGCTAAATATTGTGTATCTATATAGATAACATGCTGATCTACAAAGAAACCAAACAATTTAAAAATGAGTTTAACTTAATAACTAACAGTTATCTATCTAGACGCACTTTACATTTATTGAAAATTTTAAATGAGTTGAGAATTTGTTGAGTTGAGTATGAATTATCCAAGCAAGAAATTGCGAATTCTAAAGACGTTTGGAAAAATTTAATGTTTAAATCGATAGAAAACTCACGCAATAAAAATAATCCATTTCAACAATTGTTAATTTGCTTTAATTATCCCATGAAATTACAAACTTACAATTAACCAATGTAGTCTTATACTTCTTGATTCACTATTAACAAACTAAATAACGCAATGACCGTGAAAATTCAGCTCAAAATAACTTTTTTTTTTTAGAAATTCAGAATAATTCAAAATAATTGATTTTATTAAGTCGCCCTGCTAACTCCGCCTCCTTCTACGTTGCAGCGGAGCAATTTATAACAACGAAGACCTGTCGTCGTTCTCTTCCCAAAGTCTCATAAAATTTCGGGATAAATCCTGGGATAAGGAGGTACTGAACTTTGCAAATTTACGAAAAATGGCGGAGAGTCCTGCGGGGAAAATCGGGATATCTGGTGAGTCTTTGCAAATCTTGGTTTTTCTTGATTGAAAATTGTCGTGACTTCTCTCAAATTCGTAGCCTCGAAAAATTTTCATGTCACACTCATTTATTTTAAATTTAAGATTTTTCTTGCCAATCCGACTGAGATTTGTTTCTCGTCGATTATTTATCGCGAAATTTTATTTTTGCCAAATAATTTTGTTTTCGCACTAATTTTGCACTTAATTTTGTTTTGCACAATAATTTCGGTTTTTTCGTGTGAAAAATGTCTTGTGTTGATTATCGAGATTATACTGTATTTGCTTCTGTCTACGAATTAATCCAAAGCTCTATCCATCAACATCTAGCACAATAGATTGTACAACTTAATCTAGTCTAGACTAGATAACTAGACTAGAAGAACAAGCACAGAAGGAACTAAAAGGTTTCGACGCGATATCGCGAAACCGCAAAAAATTTGCAACATTTTCACAATCGAATCTAGCAGATAATTTAATAGACTACATCTGTATGAAATTTGCTGCCTCTATTCCAACTAGTCTGCTAGTTATCTAAGAAATACTAAAGGCGGAACTTTTCTCGGAGTAGTCGCACTAATATCACAATAACAGACTAACGGACGGATATAGACAATTCAGTCTAGTTTTAGTTAGTAGTTGAAAGATGTAGTTACCAATTGCATTTAGTTTCGTTGAGCTAGTTAGACTGGTTTAGAAGTAATAAGGCGGTGAAGTTAGTTATCTAGGTCGTGACTAGTAATTTGTGTCTCTACAGACGAGCTAAATTAACACACATAGTTTTAGAAAACTCAAAGCATGTTATCTGGTAGATAATTTAATAGACTATATATAGTCCAAATTTAGCGCGTCCATCACAACTAGTCTAGTAATTACATAGGAAAGTCTAGATAAAGAAGTTTTTTGTGAGTAGTCGCAATAATTTCGCGATTAAAGACGAACCGACAGATATAGATAACTCATTCTAGTTTTAGTTAGTAGCTGAAAGATGTAGTTACTAATTACGCTTAGTTTCGTTGAGGTAGTTAGACTGGTTTAGAAGTTATAAGTCGGTGAAGTTAGTTATCTAGGTCGTGACTAGTAATTTGTGTCTCTGCAGACGAGCTAAATTAAAACATCGATTTTTGTGCCAAATCTAGATAGTTTTAAAAAATTCGAAACATGTAATCTGGTAGATAATTTAATAGACTATATATAGTCCAAATTTAGTGCGTCCACCACAACTAGTCTAGAAATGACATAGGAAAGTCTAGATAAAAAACTTTTTTGGGAGTAGTCGCAATAATTTCGCGATTACAGACGAATGGACAGATACAGATAACTCAATCTAGTTTTGGTTAGTAGCTGAAAGATGTAGTTACAAATTGCCTTTAGAATGGTTGCGCTAGTTAGACTGGTTTAGAAGTTATCTGGCGGTGAAGAAAGTTATTTGGCTCGTGACTAGTAGTTTGTGTTGCTACATACGAGCTAAATTAAAACTTCGTTTTTTGTGCCAAATGTAGATAGTCTCTGAAAATTCGTAGCATGTTATCTGGTAGATAATCTAATGAGCGACACCTAGTCCAAAAGATAATGCGTCCACTGCAACTAGTCCACTAGTTATCTGGGAAAGACTAGACTAAGAACTTTCTTGGGAGTAGTCGCACTAATTCTGCGATAACAGACAAACCGCGGATGTAGATAACTCAGTCTAGTTTCAGTTAGTGGCTGAAATATGTAGTTACTAATTGCGTTTAGTTTCGCACAGCTAATTAGACTGGTCTAGAAGTTATAAGGCGGTGAAGTTAGTTATGTAGATCGTGACCAGCAAATTGTGTCTCTGCAGACGAGCTAAATTAAAACATCGATGTTTGTGCCAAATCTTGATAGTTTTAGAAAATTCAAAGCATGTTATCTGGTAGATATGGTCCAAATTTAGTGCGTCCATCGCAATTAGTCTAGTAATTACATAGGAAAGTGTAGATAAAAAAATGTTTGGGGAGTAGTCGCACTAATTTCGCGTTTACAGACGAACCGACAAATATAGACAACTCAGTCTAGTTTTACTTGGTAGCTGGAAGATGTAGTTCCAAACTGCTTTTTGTTTGGTTGAGCTAGTTAGACTGGTTTAGAAGTTATAAGGCGGTGAAGTTAGTTATCTAGGTCGTGACTAGTAATTGTGTCTGTACAAACGAGCTAAATTAAAACATCGATTTTTGTGCCAAATCTAGATAGTTTTAAAAAATCTGAAGCATGCTATCTGGTAGATAATTTAATAGACTATATATAGTCCAAATTTAGCGCGTCCGCCACAACTAGTCTAGTAATTACATAGGAAAGTCTAGAAAAAGAACTTTTTTGGGAGTAGTCGCAATAATTTCGCGATTACAGACGAATGGACAGATATAGATAACTCAATCTAGTTTTAGTTAGTAGGTGAAAGATGTAGTTACTATTTGCGTGTAGTTTTTTGTTTTTTGTGCAGTCAACACAAGACATTTTTTGAAAAAAATAATTAACTCGGGATATAATTCAATTTGCAACGAATAATTAAAACTAAAGGACAGACAAGACTGGGCAGACTAGACCGACCAGACCGACCACGGGATCAGATAAACCAGACATGCCATACAGTTCAGACAGCCCAGATCGGCCAGTCAGACCAGACAAGCCACACAGGTCAGACAGGTCAGACAGACTTAAAAGGCCGGGCAGGCCGACAGAGCAGGTGGGACAGGCCGGACAGTTCACACAAGGCAGACAAGCCACAGGTGTCAGAGAGGTCAGACAGGCCGGACCGGCCGGACAAGTTATCTACATAGAAATTTCTCATTAAACTTATCATTTAGAATCACTTGAAAGACGACCTTGATACTATTCTAGATAGTTCGAGAACTATCTGCTAAATACTCTCCAAGATCTATCTCGTTACTATCTATATAGATTAATGACCTACATAGCCCATAAATTGAGATCCAAATAGATATAAGTCTCCCCTAATTGTTTACTACAGACACCAAAGTTTGCAAAGCTATAACTCGGTCAGTTATCGATCTAGACTATTCTGGTTTTCAACCTCTAATAGAGAAATTGATAGACTATATCTATGTTAAATATTGTGTATCTATATAGATAACAAGCTGAGAGTGTAAAGAACCATACAGTCTAAAATTTAAATTAAATCAGCTAGTTATCTATCTAGATTGTTTTAGTTTTTAGCGGTTTTTAAAGGAATGTGAGTTATCCATCTAGATTATTCTAGTTTTTGGCGTTTTATAAAGAGATTGATAGATTATATATATGCTGCATATTACCATACCATATATAAATAACAAACTGAGATCTGTAAAGAAGCAAAGAGTCTAAAGTTTAAAACAGCTAGTTATCTATCTAGATTATTCTAGTTTTTAACGGTTTTTAGCGGTTTAGCGGTTATAAAGCAATGTAAGTTATCTATCTAGACTATTTTAATTTTTAGCGTTTTATAAAGAAATTGAGAGAGGATATCTATGTTGAATCTTGTTTGTCTATATAGATACCAAACTGAGATCAGTTAAAAACTAGTATAAAAATGAGTTTAAATCAGCTAGTTATCCATCTATATCTATGCTAACTATTGTTTTTCTATATAGATAACAAACTGGGATCTATAAAGAACCAAAACAGTCAAAAATTAAGTTTAAAACAGCTAGTTATCTATCTAGATTATATTAGTTTTTAGCCCTTCATAAAAAATCTAAGTTATCTATCTAGATTATTCTGGGGTTTGGCGTTTTATAAAGAAATTGATAAAGTACATCTATGTTGAATCTTGTTTATCTATTTAGATAACAAACTGAGATCTGTAAAATACCAGTTTAAAATTGAGTTTAAATCAGCTATCTAGATTATCTTATTTTTTAGCTATTTATAAAGAAATCTAGGTTATCTATCTAGACTATTTTAGATTTTGGCGTTTTATAAATAAATTGATAGACTATATCTATGCCAAATATGGTTTGTCTCTATACATAACAAACTGAGATCTGTAAAGAACCAAACAGTATAAAATTGAGTTTAAATCTGCTAGTTATGTATCTAGATTATATTCATTTCTAGGTTTTTGCGTTTTATAAAGAAATTTATAAACTATATGTATGTTGAATCTTGTTTATCTCTATAGATAACAAACTGAGATCTGTAAAATACCAGTTCAAATTTGAGTTTTAATCAGCTAGTTATCTATCTACATCGGGGGTCGGCAAAGTGTGGCTCTTTTGGTGAGAGCTTGTGGCTTTTCAGAAATATATTGTATATTGTATAACTCAATAACAAACAGTTATCTATCTAGACGCACTTTACATTTATTGCACATATTAAAGTAATTGAGAATTTGCAGAGTATGAATTGGCTGATCAAGAAATTGCGAAATTTTAGAATCGTTTGGAAAAACTAGAAAAGTCGATAGAAAACACACCTTGCAATTAAAATAATCCATTTCAACAATTATTATTAGTTTGCAAATTTTCGTTAACTTCACTATGAAGTCACACACTTAACCAATGTAGTCTTATACTTCTTGATACACTAGTAAAACACTAGTAATTTAGTAAAACTAAATAACACAATTAGCGTGAAAATTCAGCCCTAAATAATAAATATTTTTTTTTAGGAATTTATAAGTGTATTCGATTATTTGTAAATTTTATTACAAAAAAAATTATTATATTTTTTAAAAGGGATTTATGGAAAATCCAAAAACCGAAAAAATCGCAATGGCTTTAAATGCTAAATAAGCTGGTCGCCCTGCAAGCTCCGCCTTCTTCCACTTGACGGCGTTACAATTTATAATAACGAAGACGTGTCATCATTGTCTTCCTGAAATCTAATCAAATTCCAGGATAAGAAGGTGCTGAACATTGCGAATTTGCGAAAAATGGCGGAGAGTCCTACTGGAAGAATCGGGATAGTACGGTGAGTTTTTGCAAATCTTGCTTTTTCTTGATTGAAATTTGTCGAGACTTCTCTCAAATTCGTAGCTTCGAAAATTTTTCGCGGCACACTCATTTATTTTAAATTTAAGATTTTTATTGCCAATCGGACTGAGATTTGATTCTGGTCGATTATTTATCGCGAAATTTTATTTTTGCCAAATAATTAAAAATTAAAAACACACAAAAGACATTTTTTTAAAAATATAATTAACTCGCGATTTAATTAAATTCGCAACGGACAATTTAAAATAAGAGACAGACATAATTAGGCAGACTAGACCGACCAGACAGACCATATAAACCAGACAGACCAGACAGGCCATAAAGGTCAGACAGCCCAGAACGGTCAGAGAGACCAGACAACAAGGCACACAGGACAGACTGTTCAGACACACTATAAACGACGGGCAGGTCAGATAAGTCAGACAAACCAGACTGGCCATAAAAGTCAGACAGGCCAGACAGGGCACACCGGCCGGACAGACCAGACAGACCAAACGAACCACACGGACAAGACGAGACCAATAAGACTCTTTATAAAAAGTATTTCACTAAACCACCTATTCCACTTCGGCTTTTAATATAGGGGCCTAATTACCGAGGGTCGCCTTTTGCTTAAACTACTTTTATTAATTAAAATTATTGTTCGGTATAGCAGATATGGCGACGAAGCCGCTAGGGGAGGTGGAGGATAAAGTCCGAACGGAATAAATGAATTTTACTAACCGATTTTTGTCGTTTTGGACAAAAATCGCTCATAATTTAACGCCTTTTTAATTTGGTCTTCACATAATATTATTATCTTAAGATATTGAAACCTAAGTACACCTAAGTAAGCCAAATAATTAAGATCAGAACTAGAACCAGTACAAATAAATATTTTTGGGTTTTAACAGCTCTTAATTTGAAGCAAAAAACATCTGAGATACGGGCCGTATCTGAAAAAACTAAGTTAGTTAGAACCCTCGTATGTCTACGTACCAAAGCATAGAGTTGTGGGGCGCAGTTTTGCGTCGGCTTGTATCAAAAACCTTAATTTGTTATTGAGAGAGTAAATATTTCATAGAAGAATATCAATAAAAATTAACGTAATGCATAAAATTGATATTAATTAACGAAATTTCTTCTTCTTCTCCCGGATGGGTCTCTTAGGACCACGCGGAATCAACGTATGTTGAGCCTTCCTCCTTGCCCAATAGCTCTTCATATGCATTGATTGTTGTAGTTTCTGTTCCTCCGACCAAGCACGTCGTGTTGGTATCTTCTGATCTTTTCAAATTCCCTTGTATGAACAATATTCCTGATCACATTTCTATTCAGCAGATATGGCGATCCCATCTCCACTTGTTTCTACCACTTTGGTGTTGTACGTTTGTTCTGTAGAAATTTGTGGATTCGGTAAGTAAGTCTTGTATGATTCAATCTTTCCAAATGACCCAATAATTGAATTCGTCTCACTCTCATGGTATCGGTAAGTTAGCAAGTGTTACCAAGTTATATTTCAGAATAAGTTTGGGATAGTGTATGCCATTTTTAATTCTGGGCCCTAAGATCTTTCTCATAATTTTCCTTTCCTTAATTGTCCCTTTAATGTTTTAATTTGTAAATTGAGCATTTCTGAAGCATACAGAGCTTCCGGTTTAATCACCATTAAGCAATGGCGAATTTTACTATTCCATGACAGGCATGGCTTGTTATAAACATTTTTGGTGTATTGAAAAGCAACCTCTATTTTCTGGATTGTTGATGTTACAGATTTATTTTCATTGCCATTTTCTGTAACCCATGCGCCTAAGTATTTAAATTCCTTTACTCTAGCAATTTTCTTAGCGTTAATATAAATTTCATGTGGCGAATTTTTATGTTAGTCATAAATTTAGTTTTTTCATAAGAGATATGAAGCCATATTTTCCTGCTTGTTCTTCCAAGATAGTGATCTGCTTCTGTGCATCGGAGATGTCTTCAGCAATTAGTGCCATCATCAGCAAACGCTAGGCAGTCTATTTGAATACCCTTAATCTTTGGCCCTAGTCGGTAAGATGGTACCACTGCTTTTCTCCATTCTCTAACAACATTTTCCAGGGCACAATTGAAAAGTTACGGGGAAGTTCCATCACCTTGACGGACGCCTGTATTTATTTCTTCTCTTCACTTAATCCACCCATAAATTTTACTTTAGCCTTTGTCTCCGTAAGTGTGTCTTTGATAATATTTCTTGTTTTTTTGGTTTCTGGTTTTGGTTTCTGGTTCCTGGTTTCCAAATTCTGTTAAGACATTAAAGAGTGATAAGCGATCTATACTGTCATATGCTTTCCGGAAATCCACTAAGGTTACGACATATTTTTTGTTAGTTGGGTTGCGAAAAAATTGTGTGATATTTTTCAAATTCAAAATTTGCTCTGCACATGATCGTCCCTTCCTGAATCCACCTTGATATTCACCGCTTTGATTATCTACTTGATGCTCTGCACGGTTTAGTAAAACTTTTGAAAGAATTTTGTATGTGATCTGAATGGATATACCTCGACAATTGTCCTGGGTCAGTTTTACTTCCTTTTTTCTGTATGGAATGGATTGTCGCCAACTTTTGCGGATTTTTTCCGTTTGCCAAATGTCCAACATAATTTCGTGCAATTTTGTGATACAATTTTCTCTGCATTTTTCCTCAATTCTGCAGTTATTTGATCCTCCCCAGAAGTCTTCTTATGTTTTAATGATTGAATAATTTCTTTTGTCTCTTGTACAGTCGGTGGGGTTGAATCTTGATAATTTTATAAGAATTAATGAACTTAAATTTTTCTAGTGGTAAATCACTGTTAAGTAATTTAGAAAAGTATTCTGCAAGGATTGTACAGTTTGCATCTATAGTATAAGCCAATTCAAACAAAACAAAATTCAAACAAAATAGAGCGATGGCTAAGAATACTTTGTCAACTTTTGCTTGAACGTTCTATAATAGTTTCGTGACGAAATATATTAAGAAGTTTTTCTAATTTATTTTTTTGACAAATTTGAACAATTTTTATAAAATGAAGATCATATCCTATTGTTATAATAGTGGGTTATTATTGGGAAATGGATTTTTATAAAACAACTGAAATGCGCAAGGGAAAAACAACGGAAGTCCATTTTTACTCAATATTAAACTGGTGCTGCCATATGTTAGTATTAGAAGTGTACTTTACGTTCCAGTGTATACAACTGGGGAAAAAGCACGTTAGTCCATATAAAACTGACATCATAAAATAGATATCCAGGGGAAAACAACGTTAAGTCCTCACTTTAATTTTCGTTTGTCTCAAAACGAATCTAGGTGGACATGAGTGGTTTTTCCCCTGTACCCTTCAACCAATATTGATATTTTACCAACGTTTCGGTCAGTATTTTATTATGACCTCTTAACAATTATAACATATTTTTATCCTTCATTCCTTATATCTAATATGTATTGAGGTGGTCAAGTGGGTGTCCAGTGGGTATACAAAACAACAATATATGCTTAACAACATATACATTAACAGAACTAAGACCTTGTAAAAGTACGTCTTGACACTTCGAAGGATGGGGGCAGAGGGAGCGAAGTCTCGTCTGCGATCACCTGACTCGACTCTTATCTCTTAAAATACAATACACTCTGGAGGAAGACAATCGAACAATAGTAAAGGTTACAGTACACTAGTATAGTATCTAGTAGTATATATCTATTATATATTATCGATGATGTAAAGTTAAAAATATAAAAACTATTAGGTTTATGGTCTTGACATGTTAGCTTTAGGAAAAACTCATATCCCTATATCCCTTTGAAAATTGACAAAAATTAAGAAAAATATGTTTTGTTTTTTGTTTTAAATTTAATTAATGAATATGCTATGTTTGTGTTTAAAGTGATTTTAGTTAATAATTGTAGATCACATAGAGGAACTAACTAAAACAGTCCCACAATTCAATAAGGCTGACCAAATTATGAAGAAGAATTATGAACCTGCATTCCCAAGGATAGACAACATAACAAAACTAGAAGATCTTAAGCAACAGGAATGTCCCATAGTTCTTTCAAGTTCTAAGAAATACGTATCGTCGGTCTAATTTTAAAACCTGGTAAGTCAAAAAACTATTTAAATTTAGAAACACTTATTTGACCATTATCTATGCACTAAAACAATTCGCTTGTATTTAAAAATGAATACTTCTATAAGTTTTTGGAAAAATTTATTATTCTTGTTAACTGACTTACAAGGTTTTGAGAAGTTGTGAGAACTAAAAAGAAGCCAAAAATTTTGGCTTAAGAGTTTTCGAAACTAAAATGATCAGGTAATTTTAGCATAGGTGGGCTTTAACTCGTTAATCCGTTAATCGTTAATTAACGAAGTTAACAAAATGATTAACTGATTAACTTTTAAGTTAACTCAAAAAAATGTTAACGGTCTTGTTAACTTCCCTTAAATTGAACTTCCGTTAACTTTAGTCCGTTACATTGCTTGTTTGTTGACATGTTGTCATTTTTTTTTTAATTACGCACCACGCGGGCATACCAGCGCGGCCCGGCGCCGCGGCGCAACAGCAACTGCTCAAAAGAGCAAAAGTACAGAGCCGAGAAACTACAGAGCTGAAAAAATAAAGCGACTCTGTTGATAATTTGCTCCGTGCGAGTGAATACGACAAGTTATTATAACCTGACTTTTGTAGCGTTAGCGTCATTTTTAATCGACTTCATTTATATTTTATCATTCTTCATTTATTTATCTTTTCGTTTGTGTTGGTTCTTGGTGGAAATAGTTGATAGTGTAACATTTACAAGATTACATCATGAACACTACTACTTCTACTCAAAGTACGCAAAGCTCTGAAAGTGAAACTGAATCCTTGGCCACACTTGAGTGATTATTTTGTATTCCAATCAAAACTTGGAGAACATTTGGTGAGAACTTGGCTAGACTTAAATTCAAAAGAATCTTTTTTTTTTAAATATATAGTACTGCAATCCCATCAAGTGCCACAGTAGAACAGCTCTTTTTAACAGGGAAAGATATTTTGAGAGCTAAACGCTCATCACTGTCAGATGACAATTTTAATCTGCTTATGTTCATGAAAGGCAACATAAACGTACAACTAATGACAAATTATGAATAATACAATAAATAGCCTGTTTCTTCCATGCTAGTCTTCCATAGTAGGTGTGTATATGATCTGCTACCCATGCGGACCAGGGCGGGTCGCTAACGACCCTTGTAATAATTAATTCAATTAATCTATCTACTTGTTTTTGTTTTATTTACCAATGTATCCCATCCCAAAAGGTACAAAAAGCAGTATACGTTTTGGATGGTTAACTTTTAACGGTTAACTTTAACTTGCGTTAAATTTTCGAAATTTTAACGCTTTAAAGATTAACGAAGTTAACTTTTTTATTAACGAGTTAACGATTAACGAAGTTAACTTTTGGATTAACTGTGCCCACCTATGAATTTTAGAGAAATACTGTGTGTAGAGAAATACTGTACTGTTCTGTTTTCAATCCGGTAGGATCCGACTGAATTTCCACCAATCAGGCCGGATCAGGCCGGATCGATGGAATTAAATCTAATATAATAAGCTTTACTTAATCACCTTTACTTAATCTACTGAGATCACAACAATTAGGTATTTGAGCATGCTAAGAAGTCTTATTTTTATATTAATGACAGACATCATGATGAATCTATCTGATGAAATATAATATCTATCTAAATGTCTATTTAGTTTGACCAACTTACTATAAACACCGTATTTGCTGTTGCATAAGACGCACCCTAAAATTCAGCCTACCTTTTGTGCGTCTATAATCCCATTTTCATTGATCTGTCGCTGTGTTATTTTTATAAATAGTAACAAAATGGTACCAGATTTTTAAAATTTGGCCTTTTTGGAGATATTGGAGGTTTTTCGATTTTCAAAATTCTTCCAAATAGTCTCACAGTAGAGAAAATAGTGAGAGTCTATGAGTGTTAATTTTGTCAAATCTTAACCTCGTCTTCATTAATCCGTGGCTGCCTTGTTTTTTAAAACATTTACAAAACGGTTTCATATTTTTAAAATTTGGACTTTTTGGAGAAATTTGTGGTTTTTAGATTTCCAAAATTCCTCCAAATAGTCACACAGTAAAGAAAGTAGTAAGAGTCTACAAATGTTGATTTTGTAAAATCTCAACCTCATCTTCATTGATCTGTGGCTGTCTTATTTTTCAAAATATTAACAAAACAGTTTTAAGTTAACAAAATTTAGTCTTTTTGAGTAATTTGTGGTTCTTAGATTTCCAAAATTCTTTCAAATAGTTGCACAGTCAGGAAAATAGTGAGAGTCTACAAATGTTAATTTTGTAAAATTTCAACCTCATTTTCATTGATATGTCGTTGCCCTATTTTTTTTTAAATAATAACAAATTGGTTTTAGATTTTCAAAATTTGGACTTTTTGAGGAAATTTGTGGTTTTTTAGATTTCCAAAATTCCTCCAATTAGTCGCACAGTGAGGAAAATAGAGTCTACAAATGTAAATTTTGTAAAATTTTTAACCTCATTTTAATTGATATGACGTTGCCTTATTTTTGAAAATATTAACAAATTATTTTTATATTTTCAAAACTTGAACTTTTTGAAGAAATTTGTGGTTTATAGATTTCCAAAATTCCACCAAATAGTCGCACAATGAGGGAGAAATTGAGTCTACAAATGAATTTTTTTTTAAATTTCAACCTCATCTTCATTGATATGTCGTTGCCATATTTTTTTTAATATTTAGAGTTAGAAGATTTTGATTTTTGATCAAATTAAACATTAGTGTTTGTATCTTATCTTCATAGATTATAATTTCTTGGAAATTGTTTTATACATATCGTTAACAAAGTTAACATCATTGCGTATAGAACGTATAACTAATCTTTCTTTAACAAACTTTCTTAAAAACAACTACTTCACTGGCAATCAGTTTGCTGTGAAAAACACACTGGGTAAGTCGTATTTCATTTTATTTCTAGTTATAATTTGTTGTTAATGATAAAGCCATACTGATGAAGCCAAAAGGCCGAAACGCGTATATGGATGTTCATTAATTAATTGAAAATTATTTTTTGTATTTGATCAGGATATTGTTATTTTTTGGGAAAATCAGAGGGTCATGTAGAACCCAAAAAAACTTTCTTAATGCAATTCAATGTCAGTCGAGGTTTTTGCCAGTGAAGAAGTTGTTTTTAAGAAAGTTTGTTAAAGAAAGATTTGTTATACGTTCTATACGCAATGATGTTAACTTTGTTAACGATATGTATAAAACAATTTCCTAGAAATTATAATCTATGAAGATAAGATACAAACACTAATGTTTAATTTGATTAACAAATTGGTTTTAAATTTTAAAAATTTTGACTTTTTGAAGAAATTTGTGGTTTTTAGATTTCCAAAATTCCGCCAAATAGTCGCACAATGAGGAAAATAGAGTCTACAAATGTGACTTTTGTAAAATTTCAACCTCATCTTCACTGATCTGTCCCTGCCTTATTTCTCAAAATACTAACAAATAGGGATTGCAATCCGTTGTCAATGGTTGATTGCAATCCGGTGTAATCCGGGATTAAATCTAACATAATAAACTTTAATTAATCTACTGAGATCACAACAATTAGATATTTGATCTTGCTAACAAAGCTTATTTTTATATTTATTACAGACATCATGATGAATTTGTCTAATGAAATATAATATCTATTAAAATATCTATTTAGTTTAATCAACTTACCACAAATATCGTATTTGTCGGTGCATAAGGCACAGCCTAAAATGTATCCTTCGTTTTGTGCGCATATAACGCGAACCTATGTTTTAGAGGCATTTTTTTGGAAAAAAGTGCGCGTTATATAACGCGAAGGAATAGAGATATATCACCTGTGGTGCCCCACAGGGTTCGGTATTAGGCCCTACCCTGTGTAACATACTATATGATAGAATACTAGGATTGACACTGCCAGAGAGTGCAACCCCTTATGATGTAGCCCTGGTGGTAGCGGCTAGAACTGAGAAAGTGCTAATGCAAGAACTTATAAGCGCGTGTGTAAAAATCAAACTACTTGGGAGTAATACTAGACAACAGACTCTCCTTCGCTGCGCATGCCACAGCAAAAGGATTGAGAACAATTGCGACTATGCAACAAATAATGCTGAATGTAGTATTGCCCAATAGCAGCAGACGCTAGAGTTTTGAGTTCCGTGATTTTGAGTCCACTTTGGAGCGGGTATAAGAAACTTTTTTTTTAATTGGTTCGGGGGAAGCTCTCACTAAACCCCCGTAGAACTACTTAAAAAAAGTCTTCCTAGTCTAATCTTGTCTGCCCAGCCTTGTCTGTTCAGTTTTGTCTGTCTAGTCTTGTCTCTCTAGTCGTGTGACTAGTCTTGTCTGTCTAGTCTTGTTTGTCTAGTCTTGTCTGTCTAGTCTTGTCTGTCTAGTCTAGTCTTGTCTGTCTAGTCTTGTCTGTCTAGTCTGTATGTCTACTCTTGTCTGCCTACTCTGGTCCGTCTAGTCTGTCTAGTCTTGTCTGTCTAGTCTTGTCTGTCTAGTCTTGACTGTCTGGTCTTGTCTGTCTAGTCTTGTCTGTCTAGTCTTGTCTGTCTAGTCTTGTCTGTCTAGTCTTGTCTGTCTAGTCTTGTCTGTCTAGTCTTGTCTGTCTAGTCTTGTCTGTCTAGTCTTGTCTGTCTAGTCTTGTCTGTCTAGTCTTGTCTGTCTAGTCTTGTCTGTCTAGTCTTGTCTGTCTAGTCTTGTCTGTCTAGTCTTGTCTGTCTAGTCTTGTCTGTCTAGTCTTATCTGTCTAGTCTTGTCTGTCTAGTCTTGTCTGTCTAGTCATGTCTGTCTAGTCATGTCTGTCTAGTCTTGTCTGTCTAGTCTTGTCTGTCTAGTCTTGTCTGTCTAGTCTTGTCTGTCTAGTCTTGTCTGTCTAGTCTTCTCTGTCTAGTCTTGTCTGTCTAGTCTTGTCTGTCTAGTCTCGTCTGTCTAGTCTTGTCTGTCTAGTCTTGTCTGTCTAGTCTTGTCTGTCTAGTCTTGTCTGTCTAGTCTTGTCTGTCTAGTCTTGTCTGTCTAGTCTTGTCTGTCTAGTCTTGTCTGTCTAGTCTTGTCTGTCTAGTCTTATCTGTCTAGTCTTGTCTGTCTAGTCTTGTCTGTCTAGTCCTGTCTGTCTAGTCTTGTCTGCCTAGTCTTGTCTGTCTAGTCATGTCTGTCTGGTCTTGTCTGTCTAGTCTTGTCTGTCTAGTCTTGTCTGTCTAGTCATGTCTGTCTAGTCTTGTCTGTCTAGTCTTGTCTGTCTAGTCTTGTCTGTCTAGTCTTGTCTGTCTAGTCTTGTCTGTCTAGTCTTGTCTGTCTAGTCTTGTCTGTCTAGTCTTATCTGTCTAGTCTTGTCTGTCTAGTCTTGTCTGTCTAGTCTTGTCTGTCTAGTCTTGACTGTCTAGTCTTGTCTGCCTAGTCTTGTCTGTCTAGTCATGTCTGTCTAGTCTTGTCTGTCTAGTCTTGTCTGTCTAGTCATGTCTGTCTAGTCTTGTCTGTCTAGTCTTGTCTGTCTAGTCTTGTCTGTCTAGTCTTGTCTGTCTAGTCTTGTCTGTCTAGTCTTGTCTGTCTAGTCTTGTCTGTCTAGTCTTATCTGTCTAGTCTTGTCTGTCTAGTCTTGTCTGTCTAGTCTTGTCTGTCTAGTCTTGTCTGTCTAGTCTTGACTGTCTAGTCTTGACTGTCTAGTCTTGTCTGTCTAGTCTTGTCTGCCTAGTCTTGTCTGTCTAGTCTTGTCTGTCTAGTCTTGTCTGTCTAGTCTTGTCTGTCTAGTCTTGTCTGTCTAGTCTTGTCTGTCTAGTCATGTCTGTCTAGTCTTGTCTGTCTAGTCTTGTCTGTCTAGTCATGTCTGTCTAGTCTTGTCTGTCTAGTCTTGTCTGTCTAGTCTTGTCTGTCTAGTCTTGTCTGTCTAGTCTTGTCTGTCTAGTCTTGTCCATCTAGTCTTGCTCGTCTAGTCTTGTCAATTAAGGTAATCCTATATATGTATTTCCAAAATTGATTTGAAATGAATTGTGAAATGAGAGATGATATTGAACTTTTCAATTCAATTTGCTTTTAAAATGTTTGAACAGAGACAAAATTTACCATTACTTATAGTTACTAATTTATAGTAAATAATATATTTGAGGCAAACAAAAATTGTTTTAATATTGTATTTAGTTAAAGATATATTTAGTTAAAGATATATTTTAAAGATAAACTTTCCGCATCGACGTGCAAAACCAACGAAGATAATAATATGTAAAAATGGGGAAAATGATTATTTGAATCGTGTAGAAGGACCTTGTGGTCGATAGCCCTTTGTATAAAGTATACAATAAATATATTCTCTCTCTCTCTCTCTCTCTCTGATGATTTGAATATTGCTAAAAATTGCAACCCTAATAAATATTTGAGCATTCATTGTTTTCCACATTGAAAGAATATCTGAGAAATTTTTCATCTTGATTTATTTTTGTCTTACTAAATCCCTTTTTCTAAACATCTCGATATGGCAGTATTATTTCAACTGAATTCAGGTCCGGCCCTTCGATTTCTCCTACCCTTAACTTCCCCTATCCTCTTACCTTAATATAAATAGCTTTAGAAATATCACATACACGATACGTTGAAAAAATCCATAACTAATTACCAATTAGATTCGTTTTTTCTTGATCCAATTTTCGATAATTTTCTCTTCTTCGGTCTTTCTTGTTCTAGTCAAGGTGCTTGAACGTAGGCCAAAGGCAAAATAAAATATACAAATTTTCGTCAAATTTCATAATTATTAAAATTAGGTTATTTTATTTGATCCATTTAAATCGATAAATAGGTTTTTGGTTTATTGAAGTTTTTAGGCGCAACCAAAGACAAGATAGAGAATGAAAACAATGTTTGGCTAGGAAATTCAAAGCTTTTCTATATTTTGATTACATTTTGGTGAGGTTTGGTCAAACTTTTGGTAATATTTATGTTGGAAAAGCAATTGAAGGAGGAAGAACGTGTTTTTTGTACAGGAAGATTGAAGTTCGCTTAGTTAAACTCGTTGAAACGAGATGCATTTTCTCGTCAGCCCGAGTATACGGGTATACGGTATACCAGAATTATAAAAACAAAAACAAATTATTCGTTTTTTCTTTTTTATAATGTCTATTAGATATTGAAATATCTTTGTAGGAATTATTACAACATATCAATCAAAATTATCCGAAATTATTCGAAACTTTTATATCGGATTCAGTTACGGTTACAGGTAAATTTTTATTTCAAATATCCGATAGTTTCGGTTACGGTTACGGAGCTCCATAACATCCCTGATATAAGGTTTGAGTAAAGTGACCACATTTTCATTTAGACAAAGCGGGACAAATGGGATGAGAGGAGAATTATAATTTAGTTATGAAAGCCGACCGATAATTAAAAAAAATATATTTTATCTACTCACACACCAAAATGAACACATTTATAAATACATTGTTGTATGTGAAGGATGCCATTATCATCGCATGTAACAGTATCAAAATCGTGCGTAAAAGTCCAATGTAAATCAAATGGAGTTTCATTATTAAACCATTTCTGTTTGTTGTTACTATGGCAACAACTTGCCTCACTAAACAAAAAACATTGACATAGTGAAAATAAATTTTGTGACGTATATAAAAATTGAATTAATTTTTCTTATTTTGAATCAAAAAGTCTCAGCCTCTCAATCTGGATTTATTTGGCTCTAATATAACTTAACCTAACCATAAACTAATCTAGATTAAATCTACTCGTTGGGATTAAACCACTCGCCTTCGGCTCGTGCTTTAAACTTCGCAACTCATGGACAGTTCAAATCTAGGATGTTAAAAAATTTCATTGGGGGACATTAAAAAAGGAGACTTTATGACAATATGTGGAAAAATCTTATTTTAAATATTACAGTACATTTAACATAAGAAATGCAGATATTTTCTATAAAGCGGGACATTTTTAAAAATCGGCGGGACGCGGGACTGTCCTCCAAAAAGCGGGACTGTCACGCCAAAATCGGAACGAGTGACCAGACGTACCGATTTTTGTTGGACAGTCCAGGTAGTCCAGTTAAGTATGAGGGATAAACATATTTCATAATGTTCTAATGGTTTTCGTTTAATTTTTATTGTATACCCCTAAAGAGGGTCAGAATAAAATACTGATCGAAACGTTTTTTAAACGTGTTTTATATAAATTTACCCTTATAACTAAAATTACCAAAGCATACAATTATTTATGGTTTTTGATAATATATTTGATAAATCTTGGATTTGCGACATCTTTGTGAAATAATTTTATGTGTCAGAACGCACTTCGTTAAAAAATAGTTATAGTGACAATTTTCGGTCACCTTATTTATTGCCGTGCATTAAGAATCTTGTAATTAATTTACTCACCAACTATATCCAAATAACCAACTTGACTCTTCATGGGATCCGTATTAATCTGACACATATACCATCCTTTATCAGATTCTCGAACTTCCTTAATGTGCAGGTACCATGTCCTGTGTTCGCTGTGCGTGACGCCAATCCTATGATTCTTTGTTATAACATGACTGTGTATAGTCAGAATTGTTTGAGTGTCCACTCGTAACCAAGCCACCTGAAAATATACAAGAAAAGAATTGTAATTTTACCGGGGATACGTTTTTCTTTGATTATCTTGTTTCTCCATGTGTTTTCCCGTTTCTCTTCGCAAAGTTATTTGATCTTCGCCATTGACGTTTTTTCATGTTTTTATTGGGATATTCGACGAGGCAGTTTTCTTATATGTATATATTTTTTACGGCGCATTTTATTTGTTACGTTACAATTCTTTTTCAACTACGGAATAAAGAAATTGATGCATTTGGGCTTACCGTTCTTTGCTATAAATGAAAACCGAATATTCTATTATGGTAGCGCACGTACAAAATATTCAATTGCATAATAAGACTGCACTAACAAAAAAAAACATGTAGTGGATGGGTGGACGTTTACTAAATTTAAAAGATAACTGATATCAAAATATGATATAAGGGGTTGGACATTTATCTCAAGCAATTTATTTCAATAGACCTTTTCATAGCTGAAATTTTTTTGTGCGCATGCGTCAATTTCCGCCATAGTATACGTCAAAATTGCCGGAACTTTTTGACGCATATGAGCCCCAAAACGCATTCAAAACCATTAGTGCGTAGACCAGATGTTAGGACCTATTGGTCGCTCTATCGTAATCTTAGTATAATATGTAAATATTTATTTTTTAAGAACCTAGAGACAAAGAACCTAGAAATTAAAATAATTTTAAGACACAATAAAAATAGAATTATTGGATCAAAACAAAATCACGCCTCTTTCGGGAATTCTCCAACAAGAAATGCGGCACATAAAATTATAAACTCCTTAAAAATATTGAAATTACGACGAATGATATAATAGGAATAATGACGAGCTTAGGATATTTCTTCGAGAAATGAAACGAGATTTAGCTGCCCGATTTCAAGAGAACTTTTTTCAAAGAAAAAGTACTAATTTACTGATTCTTGACAATAAGCTAGAAGGCTTTCAAAAAACAAATGTTCGTACGGACCAAGAACTTTGGACAAGGTAGCACAAGCATGAAAATAAGAAAATAATCTCGTTGTCAACAGAAATTAAAACAAATATCGTAATAGTATATCAAAGGACGAGTTTAGTAAACGCGATTTTTCAGCACGCGTCCTAGTTTATATTTAATTTCGAGATTTATAAACTTGTACGCGTGCTGAAAAATCGCGCTTACTGTACTCGACCTTTAATACAAAATTTTCAATTTTGCGTATGTAATGGACTCATAACAGCATTCATGTGCGTGCGGTTATGGCTCGCCCAGCGCTGTTATGAGTTAATTT
Organism: Phosphuga atrata; assembly: GCA_944588485.1. Taxonomy (NCBI): domain Eukaryota; kingdom Metazoa; phylum Arthropoda; class Insecta; order Coleoptera; family Silphidae; genus Phosphuga; species Phosphuga atrata. The sequence continues at coordinate 5,523,941 of OX155900.1, forward strand.
TTTCAAGGTTGGCAATGAAATTCAGAGCTGTCAGTGTAAATTTTTCGCCGAGATAGTTTTGAGGTTATGTGATGTGAGGAAATCGCGAAATGTCAATTATCAGTGTTACCAACCACCATACAATTTTCTAAATATGTATGGGCGATTTTTTTATTTAGAAATTGCATAAAATGGCATAGAAGGGCGCAAAATAGACAAAATACTATAAGAAAACTCGTTCGTAAGGCGTTTTTCAGCACTTGTCCATTAGAAAACTCCTCGCTACGCTCGTAGCGGAAATTTGACACTGACAGCTCTGAATTTCAGTGCCAACCTTGAAAAAATTAACTCATAACAGCGCTCAACGATCCATAACCCCACGCATATGAGTGCTGTTATGAGTCCATTCTGTAATGGTCGCCTCTGCGCAAAACAGAAAAATCATTTAACAGAATCAATAAACTTCTTTGAAAAGCAGTATACATATATATGTATATACAAAGCAATTTTTTTTTACGTAACCCAATTCTAAAAAAAAAGGGGGCCGTGGTTTATCGATATAAGTTGCAGGGGAGCCGCGACATCAAAAAGTTTGGGAAGCAGTGGTGTAAGCTAATATATCGGCCTTTCGCCCCCCCCCCCCCCCCCGAGGGGGGGGGGCGAGGGGGGGCCCGGGCACGTGCCCCATGTGCCCTTATGGTAAAGACGGTTATGTATGTATGTATGTTAATTGGAAATTGATTAAATCAGGTTAAATCAAACCAAATCAGATCAAACTAGACCAAATCAGTCCCAACCAGACTAAACGAGACCAAACGAGACGAAACCAAACAAAACCACATCAAACCAAACCACAGTCAGTCGGTCCAAACCAGACCAAACCGGACCTTACCCGAGTAAACCAGAACAGACCAGACCAAACCAGACCATAACTAACCAAACCAGAACAAACTAGATCAAGCCGGACCAGAGGTAATGTAAAATGTAAAATTAAAATACACTCGTGGTATAAAAGAGCTTTTGTATTTATGTGGGTGCATTTTACAAATATACGCACATTAATTTATGAACTAATAATAGTAATGATAATAACAATGAAATAATTGGATTTTTATATATTGTTTCTCAACATTTCCTTTCTTAACTCAGCTTTTCTTAACTTTTCTTTATATAAATGTAAAAAAAAATATTTGTAATTAAGTTTAATTTAAGTTAAGCTGTTTAAATGCCGCCATTTTCGCGCGGTATGTTGATGACGTCAATTACTGCTGACAGTTCAGTCCATTGTTTACTACAACTGTTCTCGTATTTAACTTGACGTTTTTGACGTTTGTTTTCTAACCAAGAGACTGCAATGACATACAAATGTACATAGTATGTCACTTTCGTTTTAACCAATGGTGCTGCGTTTTACAAATTTGAATTTACCTCGCTTAATTTTTGAATATTTAAAATGATATTAATTACAAAAATAATGGTTTAGTTCAAATGTTCGGTCAATAAAGATTCGTGAAAAAAATATTTCAACCAAATTTAAATTTTATTCCCATTTTTCCCCTCATTTCATCCAATTTTTCCCCATTGCACTGATACCTGTTTGATATGTTTAATTATAACGAATATAGAAATATGAAATAAAATATAAATGTCATAACATATCAATGATAATATGCACAGAATGAACGAAGAAGTTGAAATGCGATATTTTAACAAGCTGTCAAGACCTATTGTTGTAAGGGTTATCAAAACAAAAGCATACCAGAAACATCCATATTTACTTATTTTTAGTGATGTTTATGTCGATAAAGTTAATATGTGGTTTAATATGCAGTTGTAATAGTATATTAAAGGACGAGTTCAGTAAGCGCGATATTACAAGTTTGGAAAACGATTAGCGTAGCGAGAAGTTTTCTAATGGACTAGTGCTTAAAAACGCACAACGAACGATTTTTTTATATTATTTTTTCTATTTTGCGCCCTTTTATGCCATTTCTAAATTAAAAAAATCCGCCGATATACTTTGAGAAAATTGTATAGCACTCGGAGAGCTATAACCGCACGCATGTGAGTGCTGTTATGAGTCCATTACAGACGCAAAATAGAAAAAAAGTTATTTTGTACTGTTTATAAAAATTTATAAAAGCACATTAGACCTGTTGTATGTTGTTTAAGAGGGGATTACGATATAGGAAAGGTGGTTGCATTACTGGTAGAATAGAGTGAGCCTGTAGAAGAGGTGGCCTCATTAGCATGTTTGTCAGTCACAGGCTCATTAGTAGTCAACATGACAATTTAGATCTGTTCAGCTCATTCAGTGCACGCGATCTACGATATAATACCCACTGTGTGTACCAAACTCAGTCGTTATGTTAAAGCCGATAGAATTATTTATAAAACAGACATACCGAGTTTGATATCCAATTTGAATGTAGATATATAATTAATTATCGCTATTATATAAAACAATTTTCCAGCCCGCAACAGTAGTAATTCGTCATAAATGCAACAATCCATATTTCAATATAATTATATATATATATATAAATGTGAGCTTTGAAATTTACATTAATCAATTCTTGAAATAATAAATGAGTAAAGAGAATTAATATTTGATGAAATAATTAAAATTGGTAAAACGGTATACAATAGTGCGAATTATATTAAAACGTTGGTGTTCCGTAAAATGGCTTCTGACAAAAGCCCCGTGCGGTTATTATTAACGATATTATCTCCTTATGAATCAATATAAAAGCTCGTTTTAGTGGGTAAAGTTTCCAGCTTTTTCTTCCGTCTGCATAATGCACGATAATTCTTAACTTAAACTTATCCGAAACTTTTAAATTGGATAATATTTTTCTAAGCGGCTTTCTATTAATTTTCCGGATTCTGTGTACAAAATAAACTTTGTAATTATTCATTGGTGGCTTAAATACTAACTAATTAATTCATAATTTTTAAATAGTTATGCGAATTATATAAATTAAGGTGTTACAAATTAAAATCAATTAATTAGAAAAAATAATTAATTGGAGGAGCAAACCATTTTAACATCCGTTCAGTCACTCAGTAAAATAAAACTTGTTGTCACTCAAAAAATCTCAAAATTTTGACAAATTGTCAAAAAAGTGACAAAAAGTCACTCACTACAAAATTAATGTAAAATTAAAATCAATTAACTTTAAATTGGAAATAGTCAACATATGTTTTGAATTTTGAAAAATCAATTGCAATAGTTTAATTACTCCAAATTTAGCACTGAATAATAGTATTTGAAGTTGCTATTTTAACTATTGCGGGCTGTTGTTCAATATGGGAATAGTTATTTACACGAGAATGCGGAAAAGTTGAATTGACAACGCTACAGCTCGTTTGGGGATCGAGCCCAAAGGGCGAGTTCTCCATTAGCTGGAGCATTGTAATAGTATATTACGTAATGAGAGTTGCATATTACGTACGAGCGGAACAGTTATGTAATTGGCTTACAACTCGAATTATGTACTATACTTTATCTACGACCACACTAATTTGTTTCTATTTAATAAGAAAAATATGTTTGATGTAACTGATATAGTGATTCATCGATATAGGCAACACAATGTACGCAATGTCAAATGAAATAAAGGTGGACGGATTTGTTATCTATATAGAAGTTAACATGTTTAGAATTTATTCTTAATAATTTATCTTCTTTATGTTTAGTTTCATTAATACCTACTAAATAGATATAAGCCGTAAAGAAGGTCAGTATAAAAAAGATCGAAACGTTGGCAAAATATCCACATCAGTTGTTTTATTAAAATAAATTGCTTTTCCCAAGAATAAACTGCAATATAATAAAAATGATAAGATCTTGAGATATATTTATAATTATTTATTTAATTTTTTTATAGTAACGGAACAATTGTTAAATATTAATGTTGGATAATTATTGACATCATTTGAGATATTAGTTGATTTATGAGTACTTGAAGTCGTATTCCATGATGTACTTGCATTTGTGGAAGTGCCACAATTGTTTGCCACAATGTTTATCGCAGTAGAAATTTTTGTAGCAATATCATTTTGGTTTTTCATGGAGCAGTCTATATAGCCTTCTGCTACTGCAGACGAACGTCAGCCACAATGCCTTTTTAGTCACAATATATCACCACCGGAATCCACAAGAATGGTGGGTGGCGAACGTCTGAAACAATGTCCTGTATAAAGATTTTCTTCCGGCAAAGGAAGATAATTAGCGATTTGTTTCGGAATAGAACCAATTTTATTTATTCCAACACATCGCTGAGTGCATTTCTCATTTCGATAATTTAGAAAAAAAAGGCTGATCATTGTCAATTTTTTGTGGCCGTAGGTTAATATATTTTTTGCAGGTTTGGCAAAATTGTTTAGGTACCACAAACGATATTTGAGTTTTTGTTTTAGAATCAGGAGTTTTAACGATCAGAAATGTTCCAGTGTCTTGTATATGGAAGGGTTTGATATTTCACAGTTCTTGTTCTCTGCAAGCACCACTAATGCCAATGATAAGAATAACCTAAAATTATATTAAAAAAAAACCGGCCAAGTGCGAGTTGTGACTCGCGCACCGAGTGTTCCGTACAAACTTGTAAGTAAGGTATCTTTAGGAGGACCTAACTGTATGCAACCCATATGCTTCTGGTGCCTAACAATACCACGCAACACATTAGTGTATTTTCATAAGTTTCTTATAGTAAATTCGCGTTTTTCTTGTAATTAAACTACATATTTACGGTTTTCAGATTTTTTCCCTTTACGTGTGCTGTAAGACACCGCTTCTTGCCAAATTTCATGATTCTAGGTCAACGGGAAGTACCCTATAGGTTTTGAATCCCTTGTGAAATCGCAATATATGCGACATAAATGGTCATATCTTTTGATCGCGTTGACTTAAAATTTTTTCACAGCTGAAAGAGACCGCAGACCCGAGTATTTGATACAAATTTCTTGTTCTAACTTGTTACTTCTACGCGTTCCTTAGAATTCTACGCGTTAAATTCTACGCGTTCGACGGACGGACGGACGGACGGACGGACGGACGGACGGACGGACGGACGGACAGGCGGACGGACGGACGGACGGACGGACGGACGGACATTATTGTGATCCTATAAGGGTTCCGTTTTTTTTTTACGGAACCCTAAAAATATGTCGTTATGCCAATTAGAGACCATTATAAGTAAAAAAAAAGTAATGAATTGTTATCCGGCGAATTATTGAGGAAACTGTTAATTTCTTGATTGGTGAAATTTTTTGTTTTCTTGCTTTTAAATCCGTCCGATTTTCAATTTGAATGTCAACTTTGAATGTTTTGAAATGTCGATGTCGTGCTTTATATTAATTGTTGTCCGAACCATTGAATAAATTGCCCAAAGTGAAGATGGTTTCATTGTTTGAGATAATTCATCAAAGTATGATAATACAACATTTTCTGAAAACGATTTAACTTTGTGCTTCAATTTCCAGTCCATCAATTTTCTATATGCATCCTCGTATCGATCCCGAGTTTTAATCGTTAGCAAATTATGGGCAGCTTGTTTCGCTTTTTCTACAATTTCGGGCAAAGTGCTATTTTCTTTTTCACTTCCACTGGACATTATTTTAATTAAAATTGTTTTAATTGAAAAAAATATAGTGTTTATCTTAGATTAGTTTGAGGTTTAATAATTGTTTGACAAATAACGGAATGCTTTGGGTTGCATATATTAAACGATAGTAGCAGCTCTCAACCAATCAACGAATCGTAAACCAAACGCACTAGTGTGTTATTGAATCATTAAATAGCATTAATCGCGGACTGTTACATACGTGTGTTGTATGATGTATTTACATAATCCACGAACTGTATAATATTGGGCAAGTACAATAGTGGTCGTCGATAAAATCATTTTCGCACGAAATTTGCCCATTGTGCGTTGTGAATAAGATTTGACGACGACGATTTGGCAATAATAGCCGTGATATTAGAAAATGAAGCAACTGAATGTTTCTGAAACTCCTAACTGACTAATTCTTTTAGAAGTTCGTCGTTCATTTCGCTATATATCCAGGCACACATATCCGTGACGGCTCGGCGTGTACGGATCCTCGAGTACAAATGTCTCGTTGCCGCCTGATCTTATGGTGGTGTTGCGTGTAGGGAATATGCCGGAACTATTGTGGCAGATGTTACGACAAAGCCTCTGTTTTGATACAGATATTCTCAGGTGTTCTCTATTCCGGCCTTCTTTACTTCGGAGTGAATGACATCTTTATAACTATTCGGCTGGCCACCAGGATATCGCAGTGCATGGGATAGATTGCCAAAGAGAATTTGTTTTGTGAGCCGTTTTGCTCCTAAAATTTGTTGCTCCAGTTTTGGGATTTGTTTTGGATCATCGAAAATCCGGCACACATGCCCTAGCCAGCACAGTTGATTGCGCGACAAGGTGTTCTATAGAGTCACAGTTGGCTCTTTCCCGAATTTCTTTGATGGGGATGAAATCAATCTCCATGATACAGCTCAGCTGTCTCATTTGGAATTTCTCCAGCGCCTTAACGTGCTTTTTGTACACAGTCCAGCACTCACCACTGTATAGTAGGATGGGTAAGACAACTGCTCTGAAAACTAGGACTTTAGTGTGTATGGTCAGGTTACTACAGCCAAAGACTCTTTCGCGGAGTTTAAAGAAGACATGCGAGGCACACCGTAGACGGTGGCTAATTTCGGCATCCAGGTCGCAATTCGCTGTCACTAGACTTCCCAGGTAGTTGAATTGTTCAACAGTCTCGATAGGGGTTCCATTTATATATCTACGCACGTGGTTACGTGTTGGTGGATTACGTGTTAGATGCTGCTGGTAGATGAAAGATAAGGGTTTGGGTTTGGACGTGTTTACCTCCATCCTAAGAGACCCATATACCCTTGAGAATGTGTCCATCATACGTTGTGATTCTTCTTCTGTGTTGGCCAAAATAAGAAGGTCATCTGGATGTTGCAGCTTAATGAGGGTTCTCTTGCGTGCATTTTTAGGGTGCAAGCTTATGTAATCCATTATATTGTAAGTTATGTAGATACGGTCCTGAAACACTCGGTCCAAGCATAGGAGAAACGCAGTCCTGAAAATATTAAAAGGAAGAGGTGCTAATACGCAACCTTGCCTTACGCCATTAGAAATGTTGAAAGAACCGGTGATATCGGCACCTGCAATAACTTGTGCCTCGTTGTCCATATGAACATCGGCAATTATATTAATAATATAATAGCTATAACTAGATTTGAAAGACAGCCAAATCTTAAGAGTATTTGCCACAGAGCCTGCCTGTTGCAAATCTGAAGACATTTCTTTATTGCGACAACAATTCGATGAACAATTAATTTCGCGCTTCGAACCGGTGAGTTGGTCCCCAAGATCCTGTCATATCACACCCCTACACTTTTTCCTTTGGAGCTATGTAAAGTCCAAGATCTATATAGATAACCCACGTACGATTGAGGAACTGGAAGCCGAAAACACTACCGTTACGCGTGCTCGAATATTGGAACTGCAGAATGGACCATTTTATCCATTGTTCAGTTACGGACAAAAATAAAAAATGATTAAAATTAATGAATGGTTTATTTGCATATTAATAAAAATAACCCGATAATTTTAAAATTATGTGTCATATGTTATAATAAAAACATATTTATAACTCACTGCAGAATAAATTGGAATAAACTCTAACCATGATTTTCTTTAATTTGTTTGACGAGCAATATATTGACGAGCAATCTTTATTTGTACATTGTCCGCCAAATTAAACATTAATTGGAAGGGAAAGGTTTTATTGCTTAAGGGGTCTCGAGCAAACCTTTATTTGTTTAACAACATTTCATTGGGATATTATTGAAATTTACATTTATCGTCGTCGAAAATAATCAAGGCAACGACATAACGTCCTGGATACGATTCCCAAAAACCATTCCAACTATTACGACCATCATAAAATTTATAATTATTATTTTACTATACTCAAAATATAAAATTGTATTTACTCTCCACTATTGCTATCGAAGAGCAGTATCGATTATGATATCACTTTATTAATATCTCTATAAATCTAATTGGAATAATGTTTGCTACATTAATTTATAACTGATAAAGCCGAAGTCTGAAAATCAATTAGTTCTAATAGTATTTTCTTGAGAGTTTAAGTATTAAAGATCAGATAAATATATACATTTTAAGACTACTGAATGGAGCAAGATATTGGTGATTCACTAAGATAGACATCGAGGGTTGATATATTGTCGGATATCCTCAATCGTCCTTAATCGACCAAATTTCCCCAGCACGCACTATTCTGACTCATATTATGAAAATATGCGTAGGGTTGTAATTACCAAAACTACTGGAGCTTAAGAATCAAAAGCAAATAATGTAATCCAGAATCAGCAATAAAATAAAATGACTTTGATGACGAGACATTAAATAAATTTAAAATAAATAAATTTTAAGTATTAAATAAATTTGCATCCGCGAAATGTTTTTTTGTATTGTTTGGGGGTCGTTTGGCTGCAAAGTCTTTCTGCACTGCGACCAACTTGATCTATTGTGCTTAACCCTACTACAATTACTCTCGCAGCGATTCAACTTCATGAACGAAATCTAAGATATTCCTGAAAGGCTTGCTACTCAGCTCCAAGGTGGTCATTCTTGCGACCCCGAAGTGGGCAAGCCTAATGTGTGCTAGCGCTACACAAGTGCACATTATGTGTTCAGCGGTTTCTTCGTCTGATTCACATAATCTACAGGCAACTTCCTCTACCTTTCTCATTTTGTGTAGGTGATATCTCACCGGACAATGTCCTGTGAGTATGCCTACCAAAGTTCTGATTTCTCTTCTAGAGAAGCTTAGCATCTGCTGCGTTTTTGCGGCAGAATAGTTTATGAGCATTTTAGCTTGCCTCTGTCCTGGTGTGTTCTTCCAGTAGGTTTGTTTTTGCTCTTCTTCCCATTTCTTAGCCCCCTGCCTTATGTGGGCCTTTGTAAGCCCACAATTTGGCTCCGGGGCAAAGAATGGAGCCTCGGTCCCGCTTTTGCCGAATGCGTCGGCAGTTTCGTTCCCATATATGCCCTGGTGACACGGTGACCACATTAGCGTGAGTCTGTTACCTTTCGCCAGCTGCTTCAGGGTTTGTTTACAGTTCCAGGTTGGAACTTGGAATTGAAATTGTGGACTTTTAAATTCCTTAAAGCTACCCGGCTGTCCATTAGCATGAAGATTTGCACTCCTTTAAGACGTTTCTTTAGGCATTTTTGTGCGCATCTTTCAATGGATATAATTTCAGCCTGTAGTACCGTGGGAGTGTGGCCCAATACCGTGGACTCCCTGTGACTCCGGCTATATATGCCAATTCCTGTACCCTTAGCAGTTTTTGATGCGTCGGTGTACCACATGGACGCTTTGTCTTTCAGATGTTTGACTCGCGGTCAGCGGTCATTAATGACCACTTCAACGCCTGTGTCAAAGTCGTATTCTGTAGACATCGTGTCCCAGGGATGCTTCAGAAATTCCATTCTGATTTGTTCCCTTATTTCCATGTGTCTCTGTATAGGCGATGTACACCTTAGTCTCAGAGCACTGAGAAGACCTTCTTTTTCTACCTGTTTGTGCAGTGAGAGTAGGTCCAACGAAACTTCCATTGCTGTGGTTGGAATGGATTGCATCGCTCCTGTTATACCCAAGCACGCGAGCCGTTGAAGCTTTTGTAGCATGCTTTGCGTCTTTTTTTCCTGTGTTTAGTACCACTATACGAGTGAACAGTAAGTGATAATCCGTCTTACCACTGCTGTGTAAGACTATAGGACCATTTTGGGTTTTAGTCCCCATGTTTTCCCAAGAAGCTTACGGAAGATCCAAAAGGCCGCTGTGGCTTTTGAGAGCGTTTTGTTCAGATGCGAGGTCCAAGTGAGTTTCTTATCCAAGGTTGCCCCTAGATATATCACTTCCTCGGAGAACTCTAACGTCTGACCATCAATGCTCGGAGCTTTCAAGCTCCGCTTCCTCTTTCTGGTGAAGGGGACCATTGCTGTTTTGCTCGGGTTGACACTAAGGCCCTCCTTCTTGCTCCAACATTTGATGATGTTGAGTACACTCCGTGCAAGGTTCATGATTTTACTACCAAACTTACCCCTTATTATGATAGCAACATCGTTTGCATAACCTACCGCCTTATACCTGTTCTTTGTTAACACATCTAGGAGATCATCAACGATCAGGCACCACAGCAGAGGCGATAACACCCTGCCCCCCCCCCTCGCCTTGGGCAGCCTGTATCTGTAGTTACCGTCCTCGTTGCCTCCCCAGTGCGGTCTTCGATCCCTTTGTTGGTGGCTGCATTCTTTATTGATAAACGGGTTGTTTTGTCAAACGCTCCCTCTATATCTATAAAGATACTTACTGCAATTTCTTTGCAGTCCAGTGCTGCTTCCAATGTGGTCGTTAACTCGTGTAGAGCGTCTACTGTAGATTTGCCTGGCTGGAGAGGACTTCTTTTGAGAGGCCCGCTCCGTATGTGATTGTCCACATTTTTTTCCATTGTTTTCAGGAGGAAGGAAATGAGGCTAATTGGCCGATAGCTTTATAGGTCACCTTGCCAGGTGTTGAGGCCTGCGCGCTGCCTTAGGGATGAATATCACCTTGGCCCCTTTAGATTCCAGTGGTATGTACGCCAGTCGAAAGCTGGCCTTAAATATCTCAGCAATTCAAGAGGCTCTGGTTTCGATCCCATTCTGCAGCATTGCCGGAAAAATACCATCGGGTCCGGCAGATTTAAATGGCTTAAAACTGTTCACAGCCCATGTGACTTTTTGAACAGTAAACATGGTTGTGGCTATGTTTTTATACATTTTGGTTGGGCGCTTCATCCGCGTTGTCCCTTTACAGTCCGCGAAATGTTTAGTTTAAAGCAATATTTTTAGGAGAGTGAATTTTACTAAATGAAGTTATTTATGGAAATTCGACCGTAACTAATGAGTCAAAATAGTGTTTGAATTTTTCTATATTTTCAATTATCCTAATTCCTATTATCCTAATCCCTATTTTTATCTATAATAACATTACAAATTGAAAAATTGGTCATTATTATTTATTTAATAATTTTTAATTAAATTTTTTAAATTTAATTAAATTTAATAAAATAGAGAGTTATTAGGGTGCATTCGCGTTGGACGCTTACACGCTTTGAGCGCAAATACCGTCGTTTAGCGTTCGACTTGATGCTGTGAGCGTCAAAAAATCACGCACGTGGCTAACTTCGGGTTGCAGATTTCGCGCTCACAGACGCTTACGCTACAGAGGTAGGGCAGCAAAAGCGTGAGCGCCAAACTTCACTTTTTATCAAAACGAATACCAGGTGAGCGTAAGCTAACTAAACATTTGTAGGTTTGATAGGTACAAGTCATGGAAACTTTTACCATGACACAAATCATGGAAACTGATGAAACTCTGTATTTTACTGCAAGTGAAGATTCAGGTAATAAAAAAAACGCCAAGCAAATCAATTTATTAATGAAAATAAATATAATTCTACAGTAAATTGTTTGTTACAGTAGTATATAAGTAGCCTCATGAAGCAATTCTTATGCTTACTGATTAATACCGAAAGCAACAGTCAAAATTCAAGAGTAACTTCTGCAAAAAATTAAAAAATGAGAAATTTCTGCAAACTTGTCATTTTTCGGCCAGGTTATAAAATTTTGAGCTATTTCAACTACAGCTGATGTAACTTTTCGTACACTTGACAATGCTGCTGCAAAACTAACGCCAAACATTTGGCAATTTGACCTTTAGAAATAAGAAATTAAATTTATACAGTGTAAACTCTATATAGCGACACTGAAGGGACTGTGCATTTTATGACGTTATAGATAGTTGTTAAATGGAGAGAAAAAAAAAAGAATAATATTTTACTATTATAATATTATTTATTTACTAATAAAGTATACAATTTACAAACAACAAACAAATTAATATTGATACAAATAACGTTTATTGCGTATAGTCTGTTATCGTCGTTTTATGTTTTTTGCTGCACCAGTATTTTATTTGAATTTTATCATGTATTTTATTCATGTCTTGGGATACTACAATCAACTTGGTTATATAAAAAGTATTTTGCTAATAATTTCGCTGCATCGAGTGCTTGTTTAATGCTTGGTGGAGGCTCAGGATCATCCGTCTCATCCTCTGCATCCCCTTGTTGCTGCTCCTCAGTTTTTCTCACCGACTCCAAAATTTCTTCATCTGTAAGTGAAGCTGTTGTATCCAGGCTGTCGTCTAACCTCGTGTCGTCAAACCTATGTAGGTTTGTATATTTTCAGTGAAATTTTGTGGCATGTTGAACCCCTCAGTTAATGGAAGGTTATCTTCACTTTCAAACTCTTGTCTCGCTTCCACTTCAGCACTCGAAGAACTGGTACAAAGTCCAGCATGACAAAAAAAGTGCTGTATAGTTATAGTCACTTTTTCCCAGGCTTTGGATAAAAAAATTACTGCATGTAGCATATTAATAGAAGTTTCACCATCAGATTCGACCAGCTCTATCAATAGTTTCCTTCTGTAATGACCCTTGAGACTTTTAATCACGCTTTGACCCATTGGTTGTAAGACACTAGTCGTGTTTGGTAGAAAAAATGCCAACTGTATGTTTTGAAGGTTAGATATATGAGGTTGAGCAGGGCAGTTGTGGACAAGAAGCAAGATGTCGTTCCTTTAATTCAGCATCCCACCTTCGCAATTCTCCTTCAACAGTTGACTTGTCATCCAGGCTGATTTATTAGCTTTATAGGTGACTGGCAATTGATTAATGTTCTTAAAACACCGCGGATTTTTTGATTTGTCTATTATCACTAGCTTCCTTTTTTCTGTGCCATTCATATTAGCAGCTATAAATACTGTAATACGCTCTTTGGAGAGTTGTCCTCCTACACTACACTACACTTTTCTCCTTTAAATTTCAAAATTTTATCTGGAGTTAACTTAAAGAAAATTCCGGCTTCATCAGCGTTAAAAATGTCACTTGGAGCGTGCTTTTCTTTCAATTTTGGTCACACTATTAATCCAGTCGTCAATAACATTCGTATCAACACTTCGTGCTTCTCCATTGATTTTACCATAGTTGATATGGTGACGTTGCTTGAACTTTCCGAGCCATCTTCTGATGATTTGAAAGCCGTTAAGCCAAGTTCTTCAGAAAATTTATCTGCCTTAGCTTTCACGATCGGCCCCGAGACAGGCAAGTTATTCAGGCGCTGTCTGTGAAACCATGATAGCATAGCTTGATCCAAATCTTCGTATTTAGGTTTCTTTAATTTCTTAATTAAGATTTTCCATCCTCTGCTTGTAGAATTTGTTCTTTCTTTTTCCATATTGTAGACACGGTAGAGCGACTGAATCCAAAGCGTCTTCCAACATCACTTATCTTTTCTCTCGCCTCTATTGCGCGTATTAATAAAACTTTTTCGTTAATACACAAAGATTTTCTTTTACTCGCCACATTCACAGTTTGAAAGTTTGTGATCAACTAAGAATATATATATATATATATATATATATATATATATATATATATATATATATATATATATATATATATATATATATGTATATATGTATATACATATATATATATATATATATATATATATATATATATATATATATATATATATATATATATATATATATATATAATGCATAACAATAATGGTAAACACTTGCAAGATAATTACAATAAACAAACAAACGAATTTCTTAAAATCTTCGGTATGTATGATGCCGACAGTCGAGGTAAATACGGGCTAGACAATAAAGCAATATAATAATAAACACAAGAACGTACACAGCTGCAGTTATTATTAATTTTGGCAACTTAGAAAATTCTGTTTATTGCTTAATAATTACGTATTGTTGTCGTTATGTAGAGTGGCTATGATGCTACATAGAGTGTATCATTCTATGGACAACATGGTAATCCAACCAAAGTCAAATCATTTCGACGTTTTAGGGAGTTTGTCGTTAAATCGAATGACGTTACATCGAGTTTACACTGTATTTTATTTATGCTGAATAAACTTATCTTGTAAAAAGGAACGTTTAGGGAGACTCCAAAATTTTGTTGAGGAGGTTATACCATCTTTTACTGATAAAGAATTTAAATCTCTCTTTAGGTGATTATTAAAAGTTTATTTACGAAATTTAAGTAATATTTTCTTATTCTACCGATACGAATCTGGAGTTGCCATTTTCCATATAGCTATAAATAACTTTTTATCAGGTGGTACCATTTTACATTCTGGAATTTTTCTTATTAAGGATGGTTTAATTGTATGAAGATCAAAATTAAATGTTGACCGACACATCCTAATATTATTGAAACATATATTTGAATTTAATTAATATAATCTATAAACTTAAAATAGAATCAAATCAGTAATTTTGGAATATTAAATGTTAAACTTTTAATAATCACCTAAAGTGAGATTTAAATTCTTTATCAGTAAAAGATGGTATAACCTCCTCAACAAAATTTTGGAGTCTCCCTAAACGTTCCTTTTTACAAGATAAATTTAATCTATAACATTTCATCATCACTATCTTCAATCATATCATATTCATCAGATTCGTCGTTGATAATTTCCAATATATTATTTACTAATGGATAAACATTTCTCACATTCGCCATGTTGACGCTAACTCTGACGCTAACTGACTGTCATAGTGGCCAAAACAAACGAAATTTTTCTTATTGATTCTAAACGCTCATAGGCCAACAAAAACACCTATAATCTGAGCTTATAAGCGTGCGCGCCCAAAGCGTATGAGCGCCCAATGCGAATGCACTCTAAATGACTTCGTTATTTTTTACTTTTACGGTATAATAAAAATATCTGGCAACAGCGCTTTATTGTGTCTGGAAAGTTTATATAGTACAGAGAGAGAAAAGAATTGTAATTGAAAAAAGTCGAGTGTATTTGTTCCTCTATAGAATTATATTTTTCTCTTCTCTTTTCTCTTTTTCTTTTCTCTCAGCTGTTCTCGCGACGTTGCCAAATCATCCGTCATGTGAATTATTGTTAACAAGATTCCAATTAAAAAGTTTAACTTTAATTATTTAAATAATTACATAGGTAACGTCATCATCATCATCATCACGTAGCGCTACAACCCTGGGTGGGTCTTGGCTGGCTGTACAACTTTTTTCCAATTTGTTCGGTCTTCCATCAACCTAGGGTCAAATGGAATGTTCATTTTCCGGAGATCTGCTTGGATGTTATCTCTCCATCGCATTCTGGGACGTCCGAGCGGTCTCTTGCCTGTGGGAATCTCCTCCCATACCAGTTTTACAAGTCTTTCGTTATGCAGTCTGTGCACGTGGCCTGCCCATCTTAGTCGCTGTGATTTAATTTCTTGGACAATATCGGTGTCGTTGTAGAGTGCTTTTAATTCGATATTGGTTCTGATTTTATACTGGTCTGTGGTGATGTCATGGTGAGGTCCGAAAATTTTTCTAAGTATTTTTCGTTGAAAGCGTCTGAGCTTTTCTTCGTTTGCTTTGGTCATGGTCCACGTTTCGCATCCGTATGTTATTACAGGTCTGACGATTGATTTATAGATTTTGATCTTTGAACTTCTTGTGAGATTTTTTGATTTTATGAGCTTATTCAGTGCAAATAGACAGCGGTTTGCAGATTGGATTCTGTCTTTTATTTCTTCGGTAACATCGTTGTCCGCTGTGATTACGGCCCCCAGATACTTAAAACGTTGTACTCTTTCGAAATTAAAGGTGTTGATCGTCATATTTTGTCCTATTCTGTCTCTTCGTGTCGTTCTATTTATACACATATATTTCGTTTTCTCTTCATTAATCTTCAGCCCTACTTCACTTGTTGCTCCTTCCACCTTGTTGAAAATGTCTTTCGTGGATAGAATGGAGTCTCCAACGAGATCTATGTCATCTGCATATGCGAGTAACACTTTGGGACCTTGACCCGATAGCAATTCTGTTTTTATTTCGGCCGACCTCATGGCTTTCTCTAATACAAGGTTGAATAGTAGTGGAGATAAGGCATCACCCTGTTTAAGTCCACTGTTGATTTCAAAGCTGCCAGACAGTTTATTATTTACACGTACTTTAGATATTCCACCCTCCATACAGACTTTGGTCATCCGAATGATTTTCTTTGGTATTGAGAACTCCGCCATGGCATTCCATACTTGGCTTCTTTCTACGCTAACATATGCCTGTCGAAAGTCTATGAAAAGATTGTGTATGGGTTTGTTATACTCCCATCCCTTTTTTAGAAGTTGTCTCAGCGTGAATAGTTGATCTATTGTTGATCTGTTTGCCCTAAACCCGGCTTGATATTCGCCTAGGACATTTTCAGCATAAGGGATTAGTCTACTAAGAATGATGTTTGAGAGGGTTTTATATGCCGTGTTTAGGTGTGAGATTCCTCTATAATTCGCGCATTTTGTTTTATCCCCTTTTTTGTGGATGGGCACTATTATGTTTTCCTTCCGTCGTGCTGGTATCCTTTCTTCTAACCATATGTGCGTTATTAGCTGGTGGATTTGGCGATGTAGTGCGTCTCCCCCATATTTCAGAAGTTCTGCTGGTATCTCGTCCGTACCCGGCGCTTTGTGATTTTTCAGCTTATTTAAGGCCTTTTGGGTTTCTTCAAAGGAAGGATTTTTGACGGGCATGTCCGCTGTGATATAGATCTCTTCTTTGTGCTGTTCTTCCTGTATGATGTTTAGAAGGTCTCTAAAATACTTTTTCCATTCTTCAGTTATTTCTTTACCGTCGATTATCATACGGCCTTGGTTGTCTCTCAGTGTGTGGATGGAATTGGCTCTATACCATCTTTTCTCAGAGGAAATTGCTTTGTAGAATTCTCTGGAGCCTGGTTTGGGCCGGTCTCTCTCCATAGTTTCATATTTTTGTTGTTCGTAGTTTCTTTTCTTTGTGCGTATTATTTTTCTTGTTTCTTTTCGACAGTCGTCATATTCCTTTTTACTTTACTCTGTTTGCAGTTGTATCCAAGTCTTTCTTACTGTTTGTCTTTTTTCCAGTTGTTTCCGACATTCCCCGTCATACCATGTTTTTGCCCTCTTCTGCTTACTCCTTCCAAAGATCTTATCAGCTGTCTTGGTTATTATTTCGGCAGTCTCTTCCCATAGCTGTTCTATATCATTGTCTTCTCTTTCAGAGTTCAAGGTTTGTTCAAGTTGTTCTCTATAGTTTTGTTGTTTCTCTGCATTGTGTATTTCGTCCATGTTCCATTGTGGGTTTATTGTTGTTTTATTGTATTTGTGGCTAGATATTCTGGACTTGACTTTTGCTCTGACTAAGTAATGATCTGTGTCTCCGTCTATTCCTCTCAGGCTTCTTACGTCTATAATATTGTTGCCATGACGGGCATTTACAATGATGTGGTCAATTTGGTTGCGTGTAATATGGTCGTTTGAGACCCAGGTTTGCTTATGGATGTCTTTATGCGGAAACATGGTTGACTTTATTAGCATATTATTAGCTGCTGCAGTTTCTGTGAGTCTTAAGCCATTGTCGTTGGATATATTGTGTAGGCTGTGTTTACCTATTGTGGGGTATAGGCTGGGCTCTTTGTCTATTTTAGCATTAAAGTCCCCGCAGAGTATGCGCATATCCTGTTTGGGCATCGTATCTATCTCTCTTTCTAGGGCATCGTAGAAGTCATCCCTGATATCTTCATCCTTCTCTTCCGTTGGTGCATGCGCTGAGATAATCGAAATGTTGTATCGCTCTCCCTTCATTCGTATGTAGCATATCCTTTCATTTATAGGTTTAAAATTTAGTATATTCTGTACTAGGTTGTCTCTAATCACAAAGCCCGTTCCAAATTCATGTCTTCCGTTTTTGTTACCGCTAAAGAAGATGGTGGATTTACTTATTTTTATATTTCCATCGTCTGGCCATCTTATTTCTTGGACGGCTGTTATATCCATTCCTATGTTTTCCAGTTGTTCCACAGCATTTATAGCAGCTCCAGGTCTGTACCAACTCTGGACATTCCAAGTTCCAATATTCATGGTCCTTTTACATTGCATTTGTCGTTTTTTGTGTTTGTCTGTCCGGTTCCGAGGCAAAGTTGCAGTTTTCATAACTAGTTTCTTTTTTCCGAGGGTGGGTAGTTAACCCTCCGCTCAACCCTCCTCTTTTATCCGGGCTTGGGACCGGCTGCAGTAAGGTGATTTCAGAGCTGCATTATTTGCCAATTTTCAATGTGTCAAAATTATGACACCAAGTATGACACAATAGGTAACGTCGCATTGCTTTAATGGCAACGTGTTTAAAATTATCTAAGATTACTGTATATAGTTTTTTATTCCTTAAAATTTCGAAATTAATATCGAAAAAAATAAATAAAGACACGACGGAAGCTTGTCAGCCATAAGAGCCTGAGTATAAGAATTGAAAAAACATCATTTTAAATATTTTTTTTCCGGATAAGCTAAATGGTGAATCACTTTCAAATTTTGAGAGGACATAAATAAAGCATTGATCTGCATGTGTAAAAAGTTTCAAAGCTTTAACTTATAGAAAATAATTAACATGGGATTCGCTCGAAACTCCTTAAGGCCTAGGCCGCACTACCGCTAAACCACCGCGGGTTTTAATCGAGTGATTTTGTGACTAAAGTAAGCTAATACAGGGGTCCTCACTTGCGTTTTTTTTCCGCGACTGATTTTTCTCATAGCCTACTGTGTGTTTCTCGAACGGTTTCCCGGTTATAGCGGTTACCGCTCGCGGGAAAAAAACCGTAGTGCGGCCTCGGCCTAATAGTATAAAATAATAAAAATTACTGAATTCAAAAATAATGTTATTACAATACACTCCAAAAGTCTCAAAAAAATCACTTAAAATGAGCTCGTATTATAATCTTTCACAAAATATATAATCGATTTCATGCTTGCCTTATATTGTCCCAAGTCTTCGACGAGACAGGCAAGGATGGCTTCCCGTCCCACGGGGACCGTGACATTGGTGATTGGTTCGCTGAACTTTGGATTTTCTATAACACACAAAACACAAACATTTTTGTAAAATGATATAAATATACGTATGGCAGTGTTAATTTCCGTCCGGAGTGAGTATATTCATGGGGGAAACATTTTGAATTTAGAATACCTAGAGCGCAGATTATTCGTATAATGAGTCAATAAATCCTTTTTGCATGGAGCACATACACAAACTTATGCCCGGATATTAAATATAATGATAGCCATTCTTATTTATAAAAGTCGTTTTTTCCAAATGTTACAGACAGTACAATATATTAATATTTCACGAGCTTCGCTAGATTTTTCATCTTTAACCCGAACAAAGAGTTTATTGCAAAATATGTAATGCGCATAAAAATTATAACTTAATTTAAACAAGATTTAAAATTCTAAATAACTGTATAAGTTTTATATATGTTTGTACCATTGATTACAAAATTATAAAAAGTTTGGCTTGCGATCTTTACCTCTTCTACGACATAAAAGCAAATTGTATGAAACTATTTGTAAAAATACACGAGTCACAGCCAAGTATTGGATAAACATTAACTTTGTTGTTGTTAATTAACAGTGCTTGTATTTAATTAAAAATGAATACCTTTACATAATTTAAACAAAACAATCTATACAATTGAAACATCATAAGGTTATCTTAACCGCTTACAAATTCCTCGCAGATTTTTACACCGTCGCGTGTCGCGTCCACCCGAAATCTAAATTCGGAATATAAAGCTTTATAAATTCGCAGCGTTAAACAAACGAGAAGTTTTTTCTTAATCAAAAAGTATTGTTCTAAAAATCCGGTCGGTCTTTGAAGATCGTATCCGCCCCAGATTGAACTGTAAAGAAATATTCAATAGGAAATCTATAAATGTTTTGGAATCGGTGTGTTTGAAGATTTTATCTAAGAATGAAACAGTTGGGTCTTTTCTTCAAAAATTATATTTTCAATATAAATGGATACATTTCGCTAACCAAGTTAACATCGTTAGTTTAATTCAGGCGTCGGCAACCTATGGCACGCGTGCCAGGCTTGGCACGCGACGAGTTTCTGAATGGCACTCTACAAAGTAAATAGCAGAGTTCGGAATAAATACGGTGAAAAATACGGTATTTTAAAATAATATTATTTAATTTAATTATAATATATATTTAGGGGGTAAAATACGGTATTCCTAGCGAATGTTCACTTTGTTGTCTTTGCTATAACTGAATAAAAACGGTTTTTTTTGTGGGGGGGGGGTCTGAATTTGCTATAAATTTCCTAGTAAACAAGCTAATTTTTGTAAAAAATAAACATTTAAATAAAATCAAAAAATAATTTTTTAACAACTATTTTTTATGAATATAAATGCCCTTATCAAAGATTTCAAAGCAAAATTTCACCTTTTATAAATTCTGTTAACGCCGAATATTTGTTTAAATTTTTCATGAGGGCCGTTTTTTTTTAATATTTAGATAAAATATTTAATTTAGCTTATTACAAAAACATCAAAAATACGGGTTTTTGTGCCGTATTTTTTTTCTGACCTCTAGTAATCAGGGAAATCGTGAAAATATCGAGATGAAGTGATTTTTAAATAAGAGAAAATGTTTAATTATATAATTTATCTAAGGAGGCTTGCCAATGTCACGAAAATCTGCGCGATGCTTTTGTGGAAACGCATTCGGAGCAAAATGACTGAAACATGCGCAGCACCGACTAGTTATCGAAGCGGACTTATACGAATGTTCAAGCCGGAATACATTCGCCCCTCTCTTTCTCGTTTTGTGCTGCGCATATTTGCCTGAAATCCAGTAAAACTTGCATTTCGTTTAATACTGGTCGTTACTTTCCGTTCTAACTTTTTTTTGTAAGACTTTTATCTTATTGGTTTAATATTTGTTATTTTTAATCCATATTTAATCATATGGAGGCAACGAAACAAAAACTAAATATTCGCGGGTTTCAAGACTATTGGACGAATGAATATGGATTTATACAACAAAAGGATCGTGCTGTATGTGTGATATGTCACGAAAGTGTCGTATGCCGCACGTCAAGCGTAGACATAGACTTTGTATGTCTACATAAGCGTAGACAGCGTATACAAAGACATTTCCAAACCAAACATCAGTCCACATTTAATAGCAACGATGAGAAATGTGAAACTATAAAGAGAGCTGTTTCTGGTTATAAGAAACAAGTAGCTTTTTTGTGGAATAACTGGAACGAAGCCTAAGGCGACAGAATGCAGCTTCGCAATTGCTCATTGCATAGCTGCCAAAGGCAAACCCTTTACAGATGGGGAATATATAAAGGAAATCTTTATAAAAAGTGCAGAAAAGTTGTTTAGCGATTTACCTAACCAACAAACCATACTATCCCGAATTCGAGAAATACCGGCTTCTGCGCGAACGATTGAAAGAAGAATAACTGATATGGCAGACAATGTGACAACAAAACAGAATTCTGGACTACAAGAATCTGTTGCATTTAGCGTCGCTGTTGATGAAAGTACAGATGTAAATGATATTGCGCGGCTTGCAGTATTTGTACGGTATTGTGATAAAGGTCAAGTTTATGAAGAATTGTGCAATTTGATTCCTCTGTCTGGGACAACTAAGGGGCAGGATATTCTTGCTTCATTCATAAATTATTTTGACAGCAAGAAAATTAATATCAAAAAAATATTTTGTGTAACTACTGACGGCGCACCTGCAATGGTTGGCAAGGATAAAGGATTTGTCAAACTTCTTGAAAATCATATTGGACATAAAATATTGAACTTTCATTGAATAATACACCAGGAAAGTTTAGTTGCCAAAATTTCGTCACAGCGCTTAATTCCTGTAATGGACACTGTTGTTAAAATAGTTAATTTCATAGTGTATCGCTCTTCATTGACACACAGGCAATTTAAATCTCTTTTAGAAGAAATGGAAAGTGAATATGTCGACCTCCCCTTATACAGCCATGTTCGTTGGCTTAGTCGAGGCAGTGTCTTGAATAAGTTTGTGTCATGTCTGGAACACATTAAAGTTTTTCTTAATGAACAACATTTCCCCGAATTGAACGATAAAGAATGGTTATGTAAATTGATGTTTCTGACTGATATAACTAAACATCTCAAGGAACTAAACTTAAGATTGCAAGGAAAGCGCCAAACTGTGCTCGAACTTTTTGAATATTGGACAGGATTTGCTACAAAATTAAATGTATTTTTATGTGATATTAATACTAGTACCTACAAATACTTCCCAAATGTTAAAGCGCTTGCAAATAAATCGACCATAGACAAAGATGAACTTAAAACCTACGTTGAAGCACTCAAAGATGAATTTTCCAGAAGATGCAAAGACTTTGAAGCTCATTTGCCTATATTTTCCTTCCTGATAAAACCAGATTTAATAGATCCATTAATAATACCGTTTGATTTTTCAATTTTTGAGTGGATGAATGTTGATAATTTTGAAATGGAACTTATCGAACTAATATCTTCAGAATTATGGATAACAAAATTTAAGGAATTACGAAAAAATCTGGAAGATGACTCTATGGAAAAATCGACTGCTATATTAAATTGTTGGATGTCATTGCCGGAAAGATTTTATTGTTTAAAAAAAATTGCATGTGCTCTCCTTTCCGCTTTTGGTTCCACATATGGAATTTTTTTCTCATATGAAACATATTTTGAGTCCACAAAGAAGTCGTTTAACAAATGAACATTCAGAATCTTGTGTGAAATTAAAAGTCACAAATTATACCCCTGATATTGAAATATTAAGCAAAAATGTGCAGGGACAAGGTTCGCATTAAAAATTTTTAATTTATGTTATTTTTTTAATAAATATGTTTAAAAGATAAATTTGGTATAAATTTTGTCTCCTCTAAAACCTCATTATATAAGTTAAAATTCTGGCAGCACCCTTTATCATATTGGTAGAATGGCTTGGCACACCACGGGTAAAACGTTGCCGACCCCTGGTTTAATTGTAAGTATTTTTATAGATACAAACAATGCTTATATATATATATATATATATATATATATATATATATATATATATATATATATATATATATATATATTCTGCTGTTATTAAAGGTGACCTAGGGTGAACATCATAATAATATATATATAAGCATTAGAAAATATAAATTTTGAAGAAAAGACCTATTTGCAACCAATCCCCAGTTTGCATCAATTTGAATAGCACTATTTTGGCAGATTTTTTAGACTTAATGCAATCAACGATTAATTGTTGGTCTCGCTAAAACTTTATTATTATATATTTCACATTTATACCCTAAATGTAAGCCGATTAAGTTAGTTACTCTGTGTATATTTGTTGTTTTAATCGAAACAAGAAATAAACTTGTTCCTAAATTTCAAAGACAAAATATAAAATCTGCAAAATATTTTCTTGAATAAAATATCAAACGAGCGAAAATCTCTTGTGACTATATTGGATATAAAATATTTATAGGCAGAGACGTAGCTAAAGGAGGAATAATTTATAATTCTTGAACTTCAAACTCATATTTTATCTACATGCACATTAGTTCTAAACAAAAGAAAATAAGTTTTTACAATTTAATTTAAATTAAAATGTAACTTCTAGAAATCTTCGGTCTACTTCATTAAATCATGCTGCCTCAAGTATCATTTACTAACTCAAAATACATTTTTAACTGCATTTGTAATGAAACACATTTAAATCGAAACTTCCATCAACAACATTCTAAATTGAATTAATTACACTTTCCTAGATATTGGAAGATAGAGAATATAAAGAATAGAAAAGATAGAAATAGAGAATATAAAAAAAGGAAGGATATATCAATATATAGATAGCAATAGAGTAATGGGATTGAAATGAGATGAAATGAGATTTGAAGTTTAGTCGTCGTAGATTATTCCGTAAAGCGTCTAAGTTGGGTGTCTGCGTGAAGTGGTTTTTATATCTCGTTTTATACATAGCGTTTATACATTTTATACATAGTTTACACATAGGTCCAGTGGTTGTTGCTGTCTTTGAATTTTGTACGAAGTTTTTGATGCCTGTCTAGCAGTTTTGGAACTTTGGAGAATCTATATAGAAGATCGTTGGGAGAAACAGAGTCTGTACATACCCTGGTGCAGATGTACCATCGGATAACGTCCTTCTACTGGGCTCCTATAAATTAAAACTCTCAAGTCCACAGAAAATTAAACTAACGAAACAACTTTATATTGAGAAGCTTAAAAACGAATCATGAACACAAGAACCCTGAAGAATATCGCTGAATAAATGCTAGAATTAGATTTAAAATTAGAAAAGCTAAAACACTATCGTTAGAGTAAGAATGCAAGGAATTAGAAAAACTACAGCAGAATCACGATTTATAAGGAGAACATAAAATGTTGAAAGAAGTGGCTGAAGTGTACAAACGGAAAGAGCCCGCAGTACTCGTCAATAACAGAAACAAAATTGTCCTTGTTGGCAGAAGAGATAAATACTGTATGGGAACAGTACATAAGTGAACTATTTCAAGACGATGAAAGACCAAACCTAGAGATTAAGCAAGGAAATGAACTTCTTACAGGACCACCAATAACCAAAGACGAAATTAAAAAAGCAGTACAACAGTCAAAAAGTAGTCAACAGTAAAAGAAAATGCAAGAAAGTGTAATTAACATCGATTAATCAGTTTAATGAACCATGCTCTGAAAATATTCCTCAAAGTATTGCATAATAGAATTTTTAGAAAATGTGAAGCCAACCTTAAAGAAACCCAATTTGGCTTTAAAGTTGGCATGGGGACGAGAGAGGCTCTTTTCGGTATCAGAGTTTTGATACCGAACTGTTGGGATGTGCAGAAAGATCTTCTTCGTTTGCCTTGTTGACTATGAAAAATCTTTTGACAGAGTTCAACACGAAACATTAATAAACATATTGAGAACAATAGATGTAGCCGAAAAAGGTATTCTCTGTATTCCAAATCTGTACTGGTATCAAACGGCGCACATAACAACAAATAAAATGAAAACCCAAGATATAGAAATAAGCAGAGGAGTTCGACAGGGGTACATATCACCTTTGTTGCTTAATCTATTTTCCGAGGCCATTCTCAATGAAGCTTTGGAGGATAAAGACATGGGAATCAAAGTAAACAGAGTATTCGTCAACAACATCAGATATGCGGACGACTCAGTCATAATAGCAGATAGTAATAAAGATTTGCAACGGATGATAAATCAACTGAACACCATTAGTAATAAATATAGACTCAAAATAAATAGCAACCAGACAATCATGATAGTTAGCAGGCAGAAAGTACCATACCCCAATGCTCAAGTCACAATAAATAATATCAGACTATGACATGTCTAATGTTACAAGTATTTTTGGGTAGTTGGCTGTACGAAGAATGGGCTAACGATAGGGAAATTAGATGTAGAATAGAAACGGCCCGCAATTATTTCTTCACATTTAAAAAAAATTAACACAGACATACAAGTTTAAATCTAAGATTGAGATACGCTAAGTGCTATGCGTGGTCCGCTCTGCTGTACGGCGTGGAGACATGGACGCTGAAAGCATCATCCATGAATACGATTGAAAGTTTTGAAATGTGGACTTACTGTAGAATGCTCAGAGTACCATGGACTGATCGAGTAAAGAATGAGGAAATCTTGAGACAAATGGGGAAAGAGAAATGTTACTTAGCATAAAGAGAAGGAAAACGACCTATTTTGGGCACCTAATGAGAAACCCAAAATACGAACTGCTACAACTGATAGTTGAGGGCAATATTCAAGGCAGAAGAGTAGTGGGAAGAAGGCAACAAGGCCCTGGTTGAGAAATCTAAGGGAATGGGCAGGTTTAAGAACTATATGAGACTTGTTACACACAGCAACAGACCGTGAAGCGTACAGAAATGTGATCGCCAACATCCAATAGTGCTGATAGCCAGATGATGAAGAAGATATATGTCCCACTAAGACATCTTAACTGAGATATATTTGACCCAATAGTCACACAAATTATATTATATAACATTATAACGTCGCCGGTCAGCCCAGAAATATACTGTGGTCGTAGGGGTAAATAGTACAGTTGTTGGTCAGTCGAGAGTGATTGGTCAAATTTTGAAAACTATATGACTATAAGACAATCTTTTGGTAACAGAACTGTTTATTAACTGAATAAACTTTTTTTAATTTAAAGTTTCGTGTGCTTATTTAATTAATAAAATGACAAGACCGAGATTCTTGCAAATTTACGGCGTTTTAGAAAGAAATCTACAAAAAGTGACCCTACTATATCTAGATATTTTCATGACTAAAACATGATTTTTGTGCGGATTTTTGACATTTGTAAATCAATACAGGTTAAATTATACAAATTAAAATTGAAAAATTTGACAGACCAAAAAGTATCACATGATAAACGGTAAAAATAGGTGAATTACTGTTCTGAGGTTAGAGTAACTATATGACTGTTAGTGGCTGTAACTTTTAACTTATAAGTAAGAGCATAAGAAGTTAAGCATAATGGTTTTAATTAAAATGTTGATTTATATTTATATCCTAAGAATTTATAAAAGACAAGACTAGACAGATAAGACTAGATAGACAAAAATAAACAGACAAAAGTAGACAGACAAGACTAGACAGACAAAACTAAACGGACGAGAAAAGACTAGATAGGACTAGACAGACAAGACTAGATTAACGGTACTAGACACGCATGACTAGACAGGCGAGACTAGACAGTCAACACTACACAGACATGACTTTTTTATGTGGTTTGGGGGAAGCTTTACCAGCCTGTGTGTGAGGCTCTCACTCACTAAACCCCTTCTTCCACTTGACTTAAAAGTAAGCCACCCCGGTATCGCTTGCGCATTCCTTCAGGGTGGGCAGCCCGGACGGTTTTTTCTTTACCGCCCTAGTTTTTCTGTTTTTCCTTTTATTTTGATCTTGTAGTTAGGATAGTTGTTGATTCATCTTATTTGGCCCTACTGGTGGATCATTCTATGTGTCTCAGTTTTTCGTCGTTTTACTTAGAGGAAATAACAAATTTAACGAATCTGGCTATTTTATCCCAGTTTTCTATATCTTGTGGCATGTAACCCATTACCGTTCTTGCCTTAAACGGTATCTTCATGTTGGCTGTTAGTTCGTCCCTTTCTGCTTCCCATCTCCAGCAGTCAAATATTGTGTGTTTATTAATATGACAAACTATTTAATTATATACGTTGATTTATGATGTGAATCGTCATGTCTAGATTATATCTAAATGAAAGCATTTATTTATTAAATAGGATGGTTGCGACCATTAATTTAATTTTTCTCAAGCATATTTATATTGAATAATATATTCTCTGTATTATTTATCCATATAAATAATTCATATACGTAATTTTGAACAGAGATTTAGGCGCTGTAATAAAATATCTCACAAGCTTAAGGAAAACTCAAGAGGATTTTTAGAATATATTTTCCACCTAAAAAAGCTATGCAAAATCGGTTTGTGCATGCGAAAATATTCTAGTTTATATTTTAAGGCAATGAAATGGATATAAATCACTTAGATTGAATAAAGCTTCGTTGTTTGTATATGTATGTATATACACACATATATATATATATATACATATATATATATATATATATATATATATATATATATATATATATATATATATATATATTTGTGTTTGTAGTTGTATATGAAAGGATTTAGTCGGAGTGGTTTTGGTGGGGTCCCGCGTTACATGCAGAAATGTTTTGGCGCGGCCGAGGTCTGTGTCAGAAATCCGTGGACCGGAAGTCCTGCCGCGCTTTGTTCGTTTACTAATCTGCGCCGCGTCGCTCCGGTTTGCTCGGAGCGACTCATTAACACACTCCATTAAATTACTGCACTCGGGAAATGAACTGGCAGCGGTATCAGAAACTCACTTACACGCATAATTTATCATATCTTCTCTTTTTTTTTCCTACCATTCCGTTGTTTTTTTTTTAGGTACTCGTTCTGATCCCCGCGAATTCAAGCAGAAATAATAAAAAAAGGTTTGTGAATATTTAGCGAAGTTTTTAATTGGATTCGGCTTTTTCTGTGAATCCTCGCCATTACAACTTCTTACATAAATGTTTGATTTAAAGAATTAACAAATCACCGCGCTTTAATCCGAAATTATCAAGTTCTTTTGAAATTAAAATTCTTAAATTTTCATTATCGCAGTTTAAAACGTAACGTTTAATGTATTGTCATTATTTTAGATTCTTCCATATTGTTATAAAAGTAATAATTAAATTTGACATTTCAAATTGTTTTCAAATCAATACAATACACACAATGTTGATAAAAACTTAGCGATTAATAGCAGGAAACTATGTTTGTCCTACACGCGACCTCTAATTTTATTACATCTTGCGATTCTTTTACCATAATTATCGATATTACGCATCAATTGTCACATATATACATTTTGTTAAATATCAGTAAAAAAGTATAGACACATTTATCCTGAAGCTCCATAATAGTTTGAGAATCTGTAGCATAAACTACTTCCTTCTACCAACCCTAAATGAAATTTACTGAACTAATTTCTTGTAAATTAATTGTAGATTATTTAAATAAAATTCAATTTTCAACACATAAGTCTAGTACAGGGGTGGGAAAATCTTTTGGGAGTCGGACCACATTGTGGATAAAAATTATACCGCGGGCCGCAAATAGTTGTGTCTATATGACTACGAAATAGTATAGAATAGTACCACTATAAATCGCAATGCAATGCATCTCAATTAGGGCATCCAAACCGGTTAAAACCTAACCCGGTTAACCGGGTTTTCTGTTAAAATTTACGAAAGCGTTAAACCAGTTTTATAGTTTTATAGTTATTCATGAATTATTATGTTGTGGATTTATTTGTACTCAAATAAAGCTTGTAAGAGCAGTAAATACGTAGTGAAATAAAGCTTCACAGATTTAGAGTGCGCATAATCTTAATCCTAAATAAATATAAATACTAATACACCATGGCTCATTGTGGGCCATCATGATGGTCATCTTTATCATGGCCCATTATGATGGCCTGAATGCACGCATCCACAAAGTTGTACATCTCTAGATGTGCATGAATGGGCCATAGTGGGCCATAGTGAAATTATAAAGTTAATATTCAAATGTAATAAAGTTTAAATTTATAATTCCTTCGTTTTTGCCATGATTAATAATAAACAGCTATTTCTTGTTATAGAAAACAAATTTTTTCAAAAACTAATATTCAATAAACTAATATCTCAATAAACTAAATATTTCGTTATAATTAAATAATAATAATTACTAAAATCAGTGATATGACAACAAGCAAGGAAATAATGATGACCCATGGTGTGGACATGCCACTTTAGCCACTGCGCAGCTTACTTCCGCATTCTGGCCTCCTTTGATGTGTGTAGTCGGACTGCTCCCAACGCCATCCATGGCCATCACCATTTCCATCCATCCACTACTTAGGCCACTACAGGGCATCTACCCCTCTACACAATGCTGATGGCTCACAGTGGCTCAAGATGGTCCATAGTGTAGAGGAGCATTTACATTTTAGTTTAGTTTATATCTATCTTTTATTTAGTTTATATTTAGTTTTTTTATATCCACATTTATAGTTTTCTTTGTAAAGAATTTATTCTAACAACAATATCTTCAAGTATTAATTATATTTCATTTTAGAAATCAACCTACATGTCCTAGACTCCTAAAAACATACAACCTACATGTCCTAAACGAATTCCCGAGATCTCTACCCGAGCGCCAAAATTTCTTAAAAAATTCTTCTATTTATGCAGGCGATAGTGAACGGAGAGAGCTAGCAAAATATAATTTGCATATTTGGAATCAGCAGCAAAAATGATTTCAGAAACGTGTTTAAATTTTGCTCTAACTCAAAAAATAATGATTTTGACAAAATCGATTTTCTCGCATTTTACCGTTTCTTCACGCTTCGACGGTATTTCCTAATTAAAAGCCTCCTAGGAATATGATATACGTTTTCGGACTAATTTTGGGGCTCTGAATCGATTGGTGAAAACTAGAAGTCTCTGTGCTAAACCGTTCAAAGATTATGAAATGAAATCTTCAGAAAATGCGAAAAAATGTATTTCCTTAAAATGATTATTTATCAAATAATTGGAAGATTCCAAAGTGTGTCTGAAAGTTTTTTACCTGCTTGTTGCAAATATACTAATTGCATTTTCCTAGCCGCTTCCGTTCGCTAGTTATGACCTGACCTAATTGGCAATTTTTTTTGCTGTCAAATATTGTATATTTTATTAAATTAATTATTTTTTGTTTTTGCCTGTGGTTTTTATACACTTATTGGAGACGAAGTTGGCTTTTTGGCCACACTTGGCGCTAAGCACGGTTATGCACGGAGCGAATATGATGTTCATAGAGAAGGGTTTTGCCTTTATTTTTAAGAGCATTGTTCTGTCTGTGTTTGGTATAAAATCAGTTATAGAATCAGCTATGTAGTTTCATACAATTATACCAACACCTCTTCAATGTCTATGAGTATCATTTCCTGAGTAATATATAGTTTTGTTTTCTGATTGAAATTTACCTGAACCTGGCCAGAATGTTTCGCTTACTCCAAGAATGTCAATGTTCAATCTTTTCATTTCTATGATGGTGTCTGCGAGTTTACCTGCTTCGTAAAGGCTACGGACATTCCATATCCCGATTTGAATTTGTTTTTTTGTTTTACCTCCGGGGACTTTTAGCACCCTCGATGAGCCGGAGATTGAGGGCGACTAACTTTTATGTGACTTTTCGTGGGATATTGCTTCACAATCAGTGGTTTCCCGTTGCCTTCTGAGGGATTTATAGTTTTATTTTATAATTGTAATTTATATGTACTATAAATTATAATTATAATAAAACTATGTTTTATCAAAAGATTATTTTATTTTGATTTTTTTTAGCCTAAATTTTTTTTCCCTTAGCTCTAAAAAAAAGGGAGGGGTACAGAATATTTAGCAGTTCATTTTGGGAGCTACAATTTTTCAAAAGGTTGGGAACCAATGCGATAGAACATTTATGGGATGAGCTTAAACCAGGTGTCGGCAACCGGTTTTATGTAAAGAGCCATTTTCCTTTAAAAAAATTTTTACAAATCTTAAGAGAGCCACATGGATGATGGTATAAACAAAATCACAATTAGTTAGATTTTTACGAGTGAATTGATCCAGAGATTTGTTTTATAACAGGTTCGTAATTCGAAGTATGGTCTCGTCCTTCTCGCAATTTCTTATTGGCATTGTTAAGATGCGCTGTCTGATTTCAGTAGCAAAATAGATTTTTGCTTACAAGGGCTTCTAATACTCTATGTTTAACATCAAGCATTCGAAGACAATGAGAATGTGTCAACATGTTCGATACATTGACTGAAATTTTGAAGAACATTTTCGCAATGATTTAATGTTTTTGCAACGATTTGATTGACTATTTTTTGTACCAAGCCCATTATTACTACTCGCACACTAAAATGAATACATTAATAAGTAAATTATTGTATGTCTATATGCATCCTTATGCCATTATTACAATCGTGTGTAAAAGAAACCAATCGTACGTAAAAGCCCAATCAAAGTCCAATCAAATAGAGTTTCATTATAAAACGATTTCTGTTTGTTACTATGACAAGAACTCGCGACACTAAACAAAAAACATAGACGTAGTGAAAATAAATTTTCTGACGTACATTAAAATTGAATTAATTTTTCTTATTGTTAATCAAGAAGTTAATCCCAGTCTGGATTTATCTGGCTCTAATATAACTTAACCATAATCTAATCTAGATTAAATCTAGGTTAGGTTAGGCTTACCTAGATTACATAGTTAACGACCAAATAGTGTTCCCGTCACTATGCGTTTTTAGTAGTTAATAACTTTTACCAGATTTAAACTTCGCAAGTCATGCACAAAAAACCTTCTTCACACACTTGTATCATAAACTACCATTTGAATCTTGACAGGAAATGTTTGCGTACACAGCAGCACCTCTTGATGTATAATGAAAGGTGAAAATATCTATCTTAAAATGGAAACGTACTTTTCGTAATGTAGTTTATATAATCGAATATTCAATTAAATTTTCAATTCAATGTAAGTATGAATTACCATGTAGTAACAGTCGCAACCATCCTATTTATAATCGAATGTAATTTTTCTAAATGTCTCTCAATCTCTATTTTAATAAATGAAAGTTTGATTTGTTTCAATAAACTTAAAATACTTGTTATGGATGAGTTGAAGAGCCAAACAAATTAAGGAAAGAGCCGCCTGTGGCTCGCGAGCCGCGGGTTGCCTACCCCTGGCTTAAACGAACAATCCGAGCTAGGTTTCGTTCCCAACCTACTTCCCATAGCTTATTGTTTCAATAAAAGAAGAGTGGGAGAGAACATATCACATGAAACACTAGCGTGATTATGCCTAATCGTATGAAAGATTTTATTAGGGCAAGAGGGCGTCATACCAATTATTAAAAATTCTGTGTTAATTGAGATAATTGTCAGTAGCTACATTACTTTTAGTAATAAAAACAAAAGTTAATTTGTTTTCTGAGTTAATTTCACTCTGTTAAACACAATAAACCGAAATTTTGTTTTAAGACATATTGATTGTATATTGAAGAGTTCAATAAGCGCGGTTTTTCAGCACGCGTCCATGTTTAGAAAACGGCAAGCGTAGCGAGGGGTTTTGTAATGGACAAGTGCGAAAACGCCTTATGAACGGGTTTTTTATACTATTTTTTTCTATTTTACGCGCTTTTATGCCATTAAATTATTTTTTTTTATTGTATCGCACTCGGCGATCCATTAGCAAACTCATATAAGTGCTTTAATGACTTCATTATAGATTCAAAATAGAAAAAGTATATTAAATTATCTTTCAAACGGCATATTTTTTTACTTCATCTTATAAATAGTTTATAAAGAAAATATAGTCAAAAGTATAAAGTTTAGTCAAAAGTTTACAGGAGGGCGATTTCTATGCACGCAAGTTTATATAATTTTAGGAAATACCATTTCAAATCTTGATACGTGACATAGAAGTATCAAATCTTCTGGACTTGGAACCTCCACAATTTAAAAAAATCAGTTTACTTTCCTTTGGGATAAATGTCCAATGGATAAAAACAAAAACGTAATAATTGATTTGATATTGTCTACCAATACCCACTAGGGCTTTACACGCGAACGATATTTTTCTCGTCTCGTCTCATCTCGTAAAAGCGAGACGACAGCGAGACGAGACGGCATGTGGTCTCACACTCGCGAGAGCGAGAACGTATGTGGTCTAGTTCTCGCGAGAACGAGAACGTATGTGGTCTCGGTCTCGCGAGACACGAGAGTCTCGTTTCTGATCCCGGTCATACTTCTTCTTCAATCTTTGATTCTAATACGGGCAGCCGTAATATTTTCTTGCATAAATTTGAACTGCGGGCAAGTTACATTTCATTATATAACAATTAAAAGAGTAGATTTCGTAATATGAAATAGATGTAGACAATTTCAAATTATGTTCGTTTTTATTATTAATTTTAAACCATCAACAAAATAGAAGGATTATATAAACAGACATTTATGGTGTGTTATCGCTACATTTTCATGTGGATGGAACAAAGCGAAATTAGAAGATATTAATAGTAACCAAATAGAAAAGTTATCTAAAGGGACAGTGAATATTTTGCAATAAAATGAATGATTACCTCGTTTTGAACTATCTTAACAATCAGTTCTAGGCAGAACGATATTTGGCGAGATTAGACGAGACGAGACAAACGGTAACGAGAGCGAGACGAGACAAACGGTTACGAGAGCGACACGAGACTAACGGTTACGAGAGCGAGAGCGAGACGAGACTAAATGCCAGGCATACACGTTACGGTCTACCGTACAGGTTACATGCGCAGGTTTGCCTGCGCAGGTCAACCGTACACAAGAAACTGTACAGGTCTATTCCCACACACGCTCCGGTCTACCTGCACAGGTAGACCTGTCATGTGGACCGTTCTGTGTATGGCGGGCATAACGGTTCCTAGAGCGAGAGCGAGACTGAGGCGAGAGTAATTTCTTACACAACAAACGAGAGCGAGACGAGATTTTCGAAACTCTCGCCCTATCTCGTCTCGTGTGAAGCCCTAATAACAGCTTATAATTATCTTTTTATGAGATGAAACTAGAACTTTACTCTTGATAAAACTAAAAGTAACAACTAAAACAGAGAAGTCAAATTTATTGCTCTATTTAAATCTAATTTAAATGTAGTGTACTTACTAAATACTACTATTATTTCTAAATTGAATATTAAATTTTAGTTTAAATATAGGTTTTTAACTTCAAATTAAACCTTTTTAATTTCAAATTAAACCTTTTTAAATTCAAATTAAACCTTTTTAAAATCAAATTAACCTTTTTTAAATTCAAATTAAACTTTTTTAAACTCAAATTAAACTTTTTTAAATTTAGTTAAATATTAATTAATATAGAAACAACAAATTAATTATCAAAAATTATAATGAAAACAATTATGACAAATTATAAAAATAATGTTAATGTAACGGTTGTCCTGATAAAGCCAATGGTAATTTCATCGACATATCTACTTAATATTTATTTCAATCAGCAGAAGTAAAAGTGGCCATTATTCCTCAATAATGTTAAACAAATTAAGATTATTTTCTGGTTCCGCCAGCAAATTTCTTGCAGCTAATTTAACTTTTGAAAAAACTTTTTGCAGATTTTTGCAGATCTATTACCTGTTAGTCGTGAAAGAAACCGTAGAGATAATTATTCTAAAACAAGTTTACATGAAAAGGATATTTTTATAAAATGATAAGAAGAGGGTAGAACAATTGCAGAATCAGCAGAAAGAGCTAAATATACTGCTAAATCTATAATTAGACGTTATAAGAATGATGAATAGGAGATGGTTAGACGAAATCGTGTTGGAAAAAGGAATAGTAAATTATCTGTTGAGATTTTAAATTATGTAGAGAAAATTATTGAAGAAAAACCAACGATTACTTTAAAAAATATGCAATTCAAGATATTTGAAAATTGAAATGTCAATTTGGCCACAACATCTGTATTTAATGCGTTAACTGCTTTAAAAATATCATTGGAAACTTCTGCAAGTAGTCTGGACCGTTTAAACGTTTCAAAAA
Organism: Phosphuga atrata; assembly: GCA_944588485.1. Classification (NCBI taxonomy): domain Eukaryota; kingdom Metazoa; phylum Arthropoda; class Insecta; order Coleoptera; family Silphidae; genus Phosphuga; species Phosphuga atrata. Next base: position 5,559,213 of record OX155900.1, read on the forward strand.
TTATACAATTTTATTTTCGCAAAATGCTGCAGAAACACGGCAGAATACAATTTTCATTGATGAATCCGGTTTCAATTACCATCTCCGGCGAAATAAAGCCCGATCAAAGAAAAATTGGAGAGTATTTTTCTTTGCCCATGTAATAGTTCCGTTTAACAGTAAGACGCAGAAATGTTTCCATTTGTTTGCATTTCTTGATGGTTTATTTAATAAAAGGCTGAAAGTAACACCGCAAAAGCTTGGCTGGTTCTGGACAACGCCAAAATCTATAAAACTCAGGAAGTTCGTCATAAAATAAATGGAACACGCCATGGACTACTTTTTTCTTCCAGCATATTTACCCATGTGAAATTCCATTGAACAAGTTTTTTCAAGAGTTAAATTAACTGCAAGAAATTTGTTGGCGGAACCAGAAAATAATCTTAATTTGGTTTATGTTTGTGTAATCCGTGGTCACTGCTAGTTCTGATGATTGTATTAAATATTATGTAGATATGTCGATGAAATTACCATTGGCTGTAGCAGGACAACCGTTACATTAACATTATTTTTATAATTTTTCATAATTGTTTTCATTATAATTTTTGATAACTAATTTGTTGTTTCCATTATTAATTTTGTTTCCATAATTAATATTTAACTGAATTTAATAAAAGTTTAATTTGAATTTAAAAAAGTTTAATTTGAATTTAAAAAAGGTTAATTTGAATTTAAAAAGGTTTAATTTGAATTTAGAAAGTTTTAACTTGAAATTGAAAAGGTTTAATTTGAAGTTAAAAACCTATATATTTGAATGTAGGAACAATGTTAAATCACAAATTAATTACATTAATCTATATAAAATAATTAATTACATAATAATAAATTGTTATTTATAAATTCGAACGATTGTATGAATTTATAAATTTGCAATATATGGATTTATCAATATCATTCCGAATTTTATTGCCCCGCTTTTTTGCCGCTCTCCAAATAGCTATTATATAAAATGCGAACTAAACTTTCCTCATAAAAGTTCTGTGGAAATGGCCGACACAATAGGCTATAGTCCATAAATTAAGCGAATCAATTGTTGCTGAAACTTTTTTTTACACAAAAGCGATTTCTTTAAGCACACAATATTCCCGTTTCGAGTTTCATATCAGAAGAAAATCTCAATATAATTAAAATATGAATATGAAATTGATCATTATTGTAATGCAAGGTTATTCACATGTAAAGATATTAATGTAGGCAATTGCGGCTGAAATAATCCAGCCTGTGTCAACACTCTCATGTAAGTTATTACTTACAATTAGATATGTGTCGAAACAATTCTCCAGACTCAAATTGCGACACTTCTCCACCATGTGTTACCACGTAATATCAAACATTTTGAACGACATATATTGTTTTACCATGTCAAGAACCAAACGTTACAGCCGCAGTGATTATTAGTTTTATTAGAAGATATAATTCTTAAAGAGTTGTTGAAAAATAGTCAGTCGTAAAAACGAATAAACAAAAGTATTGCCATAATTTTCTTTTTAAAAATTTTGTTCGAATGTTGTTTTGTTTTACATTAGGTTAGGAAAACACATTTGAGTTGGTACTTACGTATTAATGCCATCACCGCTACATTTTTAATGCTGCCAATCTACACCTAAAATTTTTATGATAAATCATAAAATAAAACATTATATTCAAAATAAAAACATTTTTAAAACTAAAAATATTTTATTTTTTAACCCCGGTTAGATTAGGTTTCCCGCCGCGAAGCGGAGAGATAAATCAACACAATATACGCGCGGCAGTGCGAGCTCTCGATCCAATATATAGCGGTGGTGGCGTTAATAAGTAAGTACCTTTGAGTTTATTCTTTTTGCCCTATGTCACCACTGCCTTTAGTTTACACTTGCTTGCACTTACTTCGCTTGCTTGCTAATCCATTTCAAAACTTAATCTAACGCAAGCAATCTCATGAAACAAATTTGAGTTTGTTTTTGCCCTTTATCAAAGTTTTTGTCAAAGTCCTTTGTTTGGCCATTTGTCAAAGTTCCTTTTTTTTTCTGGCCCTAGAAATTTCTATCATCGATCCATTTTAAAATTTAATCCATCGCAAAGGATCTCGTGGATCCTTCATTCCATTGAAAATTCAAGGCTTAAGGTATACCGGATAAATCTTTGCCTCTCGAAATATAATCGCATTTATCCTTGATCGTCTTTTATTTTTATTTATGGATATATCGATATAACGACTTTCAGTATGTGCACTACTTACTGTCAAATACATAATTCGTTGAAATGGGATTTACGTTATGTTTACAACCATTTGAGTTATTTTTTCAACAAATGATATTGTATGAATTCTAATCCAAATAATCCCAGAGATTGAACATTTGGATTATTTTCCGAAAGCCATTCAATATTTCGAGGAACGTATTATCAGAGTATATACAATATTATCAAAGACAAAAATACTCGCATATTCATATAATGCACAGTATATTCCATTGATGTATCTAACCAAGTCAGCATTATATGATACGAACAGTGTTGCAGCTAGGGCGCTTGCTTAAATAGCACATAGATTTGAATATCTAAAGGAGGATTAACGAAGTTTGTACTCATCGATTTGCCTCATATTTCATGTGTATATATTTAATTTAACAGTTGCCTGTGCGATACAAAGAGATCTTAAATAGCTCGCAGAAAATTACTTATGCGTTACTGTCGATTTACTATCTCAGAATCCATTCTATTGCTACGATATCAGATTTCACTCTTTGTAATGGAGATGAGTCTATTCCGCTTACAGTACTCCTAGCAACTAGTTTTATTGACTTTTATCAAATTTTTAAATATAGAAATTATTATGGAAGTTCTTATTACATCAACAGTACTACAGCAATAGGTACCCCAAATAATCTAATTCTTCCTTCATTTATAGTTACGCTAATATAGTGTAGATTGGGTAGGGTGCAGAATAAGGTTTTTTTTTTAACTTAGATTGCGGACGTTTTACGTGGTGTAATTGTTGTTAATCGTGTTTGGCACTGTTTAACTAAGATCGGAAAGCACAAATGAAGCTTCTATGCTGCCTGGTTCACTAAATATTCGTGTTTTTGTAATCCAAAAAATTGACACATTTGATGCAACGGCTCGTAAATTTATGGTCACATGAAAAAAGTGTGCGTATGTAATTATCTCGCCGTTACCACTTTTGCTTTCTTTACAGAAAATTGAGAAATTGTGATGGATCACAATTTCTCAATTGGCCTCGAAATAAATAGCATAATGTGGCAAGGACCGTTGGTTTAACCCAGGTTAGATTAGGTTGCATTCCGCGAAGCAGTAGATTAAACTAAACCACATACGCACGGCAGTGCGACATCTCGATCTAAAATAGGATACTGTTGCAAGGACTGTTGGTTTAACCCAGGTTAGATTCATTTGCACACCTCGATTCGTCAGATAAATCTAAAGCACATACGCGCGGCAGCGCGAACTCTTGATCCAAAATAGGATTCTGTTGCAAGGACTGTTGGTTTAAACCACGTTAGATTAGGTTGCACACCCCTAAGAGGCAGATAAATCTAAACCACATACACGCGGCAGCGCGAACTCTCGATACAAAATAGGATACTGTTGCTAGGATTGTTGATTTAACCCAGGTTAGATTAGGTGTACACCACCCACAAAATCTAATAATGATTAGGCCGGTCATTTCCTGTAAGGTTTTTTTCCCTTTTTTTTAACAAAATTCCAAATTATTTGTCTTTGCCAGATGGAGAACGTGGCAATTTCGTTTTTTTTTTATGTATTTTGGAGAAAATCTTAATTTATTTTATTTTTTTCCCGGATATATTTAAAATAAACTTTTTTCTTATTTAGGTATAAATTTGGTTATCATTAAACCGGAAATTAGGTTATTACTACATAGGAGTATTTACTACCGAGAATACATCAATATATCCTACAAAAAAGTGTGTTATTTTGATATTCATATGGGGTAATGTTTTTCTTAAAAAAAAAAAAAAAATAAACGTGGCAACGTCGAGTCAGTTGCGTTCGCGTCTACACTCTGTCTTGTTGAAAATGTCACAATTATTTTCAACTAAAACACAAATATTTCTTGAATCATGCTTTCCGATCTTATTTAAACAATGCCAAGACGATTAACTACATAAAGACGATTAACTACAGTTACACCAGGTAAAATGTCCGCAACCCTTGTTTCAATCAAAAGGTTATTCTGCACTTTTTCGTATAGATTTTCTTCCAAATCTGGGCTGGCTTCCAACATTTTTATCACTATTAAATATGTTGTTATTTCTTAAGACCGGTTAGCTGATTGAGGTTAATCGTTAAATAACATTTTAAATAAATCATTCGAAAGTGATTATACTGAAAAGAAATGAGACTTTCATTATTCAACTAATATGTGTGTTTTAAATGTTTGATTACACTGTGCTAATTGAAAAATTAAACAAGATAAAATTGGTGCAACCATCATACGTTATAGATAATCATACAAAGTTAAAACAAACGGAACACAGCCTGAATATATAAATATATTCAGCCTTTCCGGGGCTCTATAACAATTAATGAGTCCTTTTAGGACTACCTAAACAAATCTCATGTGAGATTTGTAAGTTATTTTATAGCCTTTAGTCCTTATATCATATTCTTATATCTTGTATATTATATCTTATCATTTCAATAACCTGCTAAGTTCATGTCTGTTACACAAAATGTCAAATTAAAAACATCTAACCCTAATCACCCACATGGGTTTCATGTGGTTTAAAAATTGTTGTTCATGGAAGCAAAGCTGTGCTGATGAGAGATAAATCTCGAAACGCGTCCACAGATACTCCATTCACTTAAGGTATCGTAAAGACATGATCTTAAATATAATGGTTTTTTTATGGTTTTTGTTAAGTGCCACGAAGGTGGATTGAAAGCTATAAAATAATTTAATGAGATTTGTTTTGATAGTCCTAAAATGACTCAGTAATTGTTATAGAGCTCCGGAAAGGCTGAATATATTTATATGTTCAGGCTGTGTTCCGTTCGTTTTAAGTTTGGAAAATAGAACAAGCTTGAAAGTTATCAAGGAAATTCGGGTGCGCTGCATTCTGTGGTGTTAGTCGTTTTTTTTTTGTTAGGTCATGTAATTTAATTATGTGTTATTTAAAAAAATGACTGTTATAATTAAAAAAAAGCCTGTAGACCTAAACTTCCACCATATTTTAATGATTATCCTAGCAAGTAAATTTGATAATTTATATTTATTTAAATAAATATACCAATATACAGTACCAATATACCGGATCTGGTTATGCTAATTTTTGGTAAAATAATCGCGCTGTGCGTATAAACCAAAATTGATTGTGTGAAAAATAATGTATACTTAAAATAATTATCGTATTTGCCGGTGTATAAGCAGTGTTGGGCATAATTCAATTAATTTTTTAATTGTAGAATCAAACAATTAAAATTTTAATTGCAATTAAATCAATTGCAATTAATTTAATTGAATTAACTGTTTAATTGTGAGATGCAATTGAAATCAATTGCAATTAAATCCATTAATTGTGGTTTACAATTAATTTAATTGCAATTAAAATTTTAATTGTTAGTTACAATTAACTTAATCATCAATTGTTTATTATTACAATTAACAATTAATACTATTTGATGAATGTAAAAACTTTTCCCTCTTGTCACCGTGTATCCATCGTAACCATGCTTTCCCGCATTGTGCCAAATAAAATAATTTCCAATATTGTAAATAATCTAAATAGTTGGGAAAGATGGTTCGTTCTGGACCCTTCACCTCCACTTCCGGCCCCCCACCTCGCTCCCACTTCCGGTTCCCACCTCCACTTCCGGTTCACACTCACACTTCCGGTTCCCTCTTACGCTTCCGATTCCCACCCCACTTCCAGAACCGGAAGTGAGCACCGGAACTGAAAATTTTTGCAACCGGAAATGGGGGTTGGAACCGGAAGTGGTGAATATTTTGGAACCGGAAGTGGAGGTGGGAACCGGTAGTGGGTGAGAAACAGAAGTTGGGGTGGAAACCGGAAGTGGGGGGAACTGGAAGTGGGGGGGGGGGGCGAGGGTAGGGGACCGGACGTGGTCTATTTCCCTACGTCCGGTTCCCACCCCCACTTCCGGTTCCAAAAATTTCCCTACTTCCAGTTCCCACTTTTGGTTCGTGAACCGGAAGTGGGGTGGGTACCGGAAGTATGAGTGGGAACAGGAAGTGTGAGTGTGAACCGGAAGTGGGGGTGGGAACCGGAAGTGGGATAGGAACCGGAAGTGGGAGCGAGGTTGAGTGCCGGAAGTGGAGGTGGAAGGTCCCGAACGAACCGTCTTTCCCAACTATTTAGATTATTTACAATATTGGAAATTATTTTATTTGGCACAATGCGGGAAAGTACGGCCACAATGCGGGAAAGTGACTTTACCGCATTATAGCCGGACTTGCTACATAGTGAGTAAATTTCTAGTTTCGCTTGATGTATACACGATGTCAAAGCTAGCTTTATAATTCAGGAGGCCAAAAAAAATTTCCAATGTTGTAAATAATCTAAATAGTTGGGAAAGATGGTTCGTTCTGTACCCTCCACTTCCGGCCCCCAACCTCGCTCCCACTTCCTATTCCCACACCACTTCCGGTTCTCACCCCCACTTCTGGTTCAAACTCACACTTCCGGTTCCCACTAAAACTTGCGGTTCCCACTCAAACTTCCGGTTGCCACACCACTTCCGGTTCCGGAACCGGAAGTGGGGGGCGGGAACAGGAAGCAGGGTGGGGACCGGAAGTTGAGGCGGAGGGTCTATTTGTTTCTTAAATAATCATTGTCGGCCAAAAAAATTTTACAAATTTCGTGCGAAAACGATTTTACAGCGCTCCAGCTAATGCGGAACTCGCCCTTCGGGCTCGTTTCCCAAACGAGCTGTCGCGTTGTAAAATCAAACTTTCCATACTCTAATGTAAATAACTATTTCAGTTACGCATTATGGCAAGTGATACATTGGAGTATAGTAAACAACTTATCACCGACATTTATTAATTGTTAATTGTAATTGTAAAAGTGCATCAATCAATTAACAATTAATCAATTGTAATTGCAAAATTTTACAATTAATTAATTGTTAATTGTGATATATTGCAATTACAATTAATTATTTTTATTGTTAGTTGCAATTAAATCTCGCAATTTAATTGTTAATTGTTTTCACAATTAATTTTTGCCCAACTATGTGTATAAGGCGCACCTTTTTTCCATAAAAATTGCCTCTAAAACATAGGTCCGCGTTATAGGCAGTCTGCCACCATATTGTACTAGTTCTATTTTTGACTTCTTTCAAACTTCTCTAATTTTGAATAATTTATTAGAGCTGTCATGCAGTAAATCATTATTTCTAAAATGCCACAATCTCCATATTTGCATAAATCTATTGCGGCTCATTGTTTTTGAAGAGATTGGGGTTTGTATCTATCAAAGAGTGGACCAGGAATCATATATATCATCTTTACGTAAGTGGCCCATCAGGATAATTAAACCTATTTTTTATGTTACTAGTAATTCAAATAAATCATTACCAAGAAATAATTGTACTATTTCCAATACGTTTTCCTGATTTTGGAGGTTTTGAAGTTCGAACATATGCTTGTAGCTGAAGTCTCATTTCATTCTCGAACCAACGTACAACTTCAAAGCAAGTAACTAAGAATAGAAAAATAGAAATCGCGTCTATGAAGTCACAGTGGGAGATCTCCTCGATCGGTCGTGCACCGACTTATTTTAAAGTGGGGAGATTTCCCCGATCGGTTGGCTAATGGCTCGCGTACACCTAATCCGTCATCGGCCGAAGTTTGCAAGTGTTTGATTCAATCGCCCGATGACGGATTAGGTCAGTGTTCTTCAACCGGTGTTCCATGGAACCCTAGGGTTCCAATAATACATTCAGGGGTTCCGCGAATCAATGCTAAAAAAATCTGAACTTTAACCGGCACCGGCGCGGCGTTTACAGCTAGAGACGATGTGTTGTGCCGCTCTCAGTAACACGTGTGTCGATTGAATATTCATATTGGAACTATTCATTTGCTCAGTCACTTATATTGGACGAGGACGACGCACATTGCCCTTAGAAATAATTTCAAATATGTGGTGTAGTAGATTTATTGTTAAATTTTAACCTAAACATTTAACCTAAAAGTATCCTAAAACGTTAACCTAAAATAATTTAGAAATATAATGCAGAATTGACTTAAAACTGGGAAATTGAAATCAAAATCCAAAGAATAATCTTCTTGCTCTCTTGAAAATTCCACCAGATTTCCGCCAATTTAAATATTATCCGTCAACATTGCAGTAGACGGATAATATTGAAGAAGAAAATTAATCAGGATCTATTAGCCGCAAAATACGAAAGTATGATGAAAATTATTTGAATTTTGGATTTACATGGATTGGTGATAAAAATGAGCCAAATGGGTTTTGTGTGGCATGTGAGCAAGTAGTCAACTACAGCAGTTTAAATCCTGCAGTTCCTAAGTTAAAGCGTCATTTGGAAAATAAACATCCGAATTTAAAAGGTAAAATCAAATATTTCAAAAGAAAATCTTGAACTACAATAGAAAAAGAATGTATTTGAAAGGTATGTTCGTGGTGATATTTAAGTTGGATCGAAAATCCTTTTAATGAGTGTTGTGATGTGGATACTGGATACCAGATACCTGGCAATACCAAATAATTGAAACAGAGCAATTTATAGATATATGTACCGGCACTATATTAAGGAATTGATGCCTTTCGTGACAACCTATCTCTGTGAGAAATCCTTTTCCACATACGTCGCTACAAAAACTAAGTATAGAAATCGACATGATGCCGAAAATGATATGCGTCTCAATTATCACCGATCCAACCAGATATTGATAAATTATGCAGTCATAAACAACCACAACGAAGTCATTAATTTTTTTAATATTTTTTTCTTTTGATTACAATTTCATTTCTACGTATGTATAGTACAAATATTTTATATTTTGTATGGAATTATAATTTTGTTTGAATAAATGCAAATTTATTTATTATGAGACTTTATGCGACTACAAAATGTTTATAACAAATGCAGGGACGAACTTTGTTTATAACATATAATTCGATTCCCCCTTAATCAAAGTGCTAAGCAGAGGGTTCCACAAATAAAAATTCTCAAAAAAGGGTTCCGCGGGATGACAAAGGTTGAAGAACACTGGATTAGGTAAACGCGCGCCATAAGTGTTAACAGATCTTAAATGATAACTAATAACATAGATGACGCAGATGTGACAGTCCATGGCACTGAAGGAAAATTGTGTCCTGTGGAGAGAGATGAGAATTATGACATCATAAGAATTTGGATGAAATTTCCAAAATCATGTAGACGAAAACGGGCTACAAAATCAAGATATCTTAGTGCACGCGTCAATTTTGCCGATGATGCAGTGCAAATCACTCGTCAGACATCATCCATACCACTTAGTAACAATAAAACTATAACTGTGAAACGAAATTCCCTAATTAGGTAACTTTTCTTGAATACGTCAATGTTCAGGTATTCTTCTTCTTTCGAATAGGCCTACTTTGAACCACGCTTTTTCAACTGTTGGGCTTTGACCTTTGCCCAGTATTGTCGCATCTTCTGCCGGTGTAACTGCTTTCTCTCGTCTGTCCAGGGGGTACCTTTCCTACGGGTTTTTTCCTGAAATCCACGGACTTCCTTTAGGGTGCGTCTCACAGACTGTCTGTTTTGGAAATCTGTTATTCCCAGTTCTTTAATATGCTTCTCGGTTTCTGTCAACCAAGTGGTACGAATCTTCTTGTTTTGCTAGAAGGTGAACAGACGGTTGGTTAGTCGGGTTGGAGGCAGTCTTGCAACGTGGCCATAGAAAGCTACTCTTCTTTACCTTGCACAGTCAGATAGCATCTCAATATATTCATAGAGCTCAGAGTTATGCCGCCTTCGGAATTCCCCATCTTCCTTTACCGGGCTTAGGATCTTCCTGATGATGCTCCTCTCTCTGATTTCTAATTACTTTATTAGACCTCTTCGGTTCAAGGAAAAACACTCCATGGCATACAGGGCTTCTGGTCGTAATACTGATGTGTAGTGCTTAAGTTTCAGGTTGCGTAACAGGCATTTCTTATTGCAAGTATTCTTAGTCAGTCGATAGGCTAGTTCTAAGTAGTTAACTCTCTTGAATAATCTTTATGATAAGTTGGGTTCAATCCATTCGCCGAGATACTTAAATTTCTCAGTCTTCTTGATGTTTCCCTGTTCTAGTAACATCTCTCTATTTGCTTCTCTGATGTTGGTGAAGAATTCTGTTTTCTCCAGCGACACTTGAAGAGCCAATTGATTTTTGGCAGCCTGTTTTCTGAGGCAGTTTACCTGCATTGTTGCCATCTCAAGAGAATCAGCGAACAGTGCCATGTCATCTGCAAAGACCAGGCAATCTACAACCAGTATATCGTTCTTACGTCTCAGGTAGATACCACTCTGAGCACCCAAATTGTTCAGTTCCTTGCGCCATTCTCTCATAACCTTTTCAAGGACACAGTTGAATAGTGGGGGGAAATAAGTGGGGAAAGTCCATCTCCTTGTCTCACTCTCGCTTGAATGGAATGGAATGGTTGTTCGTCAAAGTTTCTAGGATGAGTCTGCGGGTTTTGTTGTCTAGCCCTAGTTCCTGGAGTACTTTGTTAAGCTTTTGAGTACTTTTGGGGTGCAATGTTCATGTATTATTATTTATTATTAGTATTAATGTTCATTTTTTTCAAATGGGATGAAGGATTTTAGGAAATTGATATTTTGAAACTCTAATTATTACATATACTAAAATAGTTTGGTACGCCTTTCCGGGAGGGGGCGGGAGAAATGCTGCAAATCGGGTTTGTAGAATGAAAACGTACGTTTTGAGTGATTTTCGAAAGAAATTTTGCCGGGACAAAGTGGTAAAATGTTTAGAAAACTCCAGACAATTGACTAATCTTTGAGAAATTGTGATGCCGCCGAAGGCGGCAGGGGTGCGGCGCGAAAACCAAATTTCCGTTTATCGGCCGCCGAGCAGCCGAATTTGGACCGATCGCGACGCGAATGGTGCTATCTGGAGCGCCGATTTTTTCCGCACAAAACTGTCATCTCAAATTTTCGAGTCTTTGCTGAAAATTTGGGAAAAAGTGCGAAAAACAGAAAAAAATATCGCAAAAAACGATCTTCTTTGACGTTCTATTTCGAGTCGACCGCTGAACAGAACGCCTTTCCGTTTGTAAGTCCGGTTTCGTAGGTTCTTTCTCTCTAGGTCTTCGAAGAGGCCGTGCGATTTTTTGCATAAATGGCCGTGCGGTACATGTTTTTGCAAATCCGGACGTTATCGGCTGCCGAACCGGAAGTGGGTGGAATTTTGCAATTTCTTCTACACCGTTCGATGGAGGTCGACGGTATCTTGCGTACGATGTGCCAATTTGCCGATTCGCAGAAACCACGAGGTCGCCACGGCTGATAGTAGCAAACCGGTAGGATGTCAATCCGCAATCGAGATCTACAAAAGTACAAATGACACAACTTCCTGCCCTACAGTGGCAGATCGAGAATAGACTGGACCGTGCCATAGGCTATTAAAAGTTGCAAAAAGTTCGCAACTGGCAAAGTTATTGCAAAAAAACGAAATTCGCATTTTGAGTCCTAGCTAAGAGGCGCATACGAATTTTTTTGAAATTTTTGAGCGGTGTCCTTCCGCCGGAAATTGCCGACATTCTGAAACTAAGTTTGCACGTTTCACTTGCACGACGCGACCCCCAGAGCCCTGGGAATCGTCGCCCATTTTTCGCACGTCATATTTCATCCGTCTTTCAACTTTAGCAACTTTTTCCGCGACAATTCGTAAATTTCAACTCTTTTCTGCAAGCTTTGTAAATTTCGCTTCTTCGCCGGCTGCGGTTCGGCGTGGGCGAATTTTCCAAAATTCCTCAAATTTCGGGTACGTCAAAATCGGAATTTTCTTGCCAGGACATTTACGCTGCAACGAAGAACACCAATCGGTGGTAAAACATTTCCGCACTTTCACCTGCGAGTCCCGTCGCAATATGATTCGAATTTTCAATTTTTTTTCCGCATTTTCTGAACCAAGAATTCACCAAGAAAACACATCGGCGCTACTGGTGGGACGCAAACACAAACGTCAACCTAAACGTCAGTCAGTTGAAATCTACTGTGACCCCTGAAAAATTTGTTTTCGAACAAAACTCAGACTTATCGAACAATTCTGACCGAGAAGAGACCCCCAATCAAGTTTCGCCCCTAAAAGTTTGTTCTTGAAATCAGTGGAAATCATTTTGGAACATGAGATATTAGTGGAATTGTGTGCCAAAGTATTTGTGGTTATTTAATCTGTTTTTCTATTCCCAGTCTTAAATGTATTTAATTTGGTAATAAACTTTTTTTTTGTAACAAACAAATTAACAAGTATTTTATTTATCCTGGGTTAAAAAGATATTTTAGTAAGTTTCACACAACGTGGAACAATAAAATTTCACACATTTGTTGAGAATTAGTCAGTCTATGATATCCCTCAGTTAGTTTTGCAAAATATTTTATCTGGCGGCCGCCGCCGCCCCTCAAACTCGGACATAACAAAAAATAATAAATATAAATTACTATAAATTGAAAACTGCAACAGATATATGAAAATTGCTTTCAGATCTATATGGATTATAAATTTTTCTATTCAAATTGACGTTCTGGTATCTTCGTGGCCGATAGCCTTGACACAGAATTTTTTTTATAATAAAGAAATACTCATTGAAAACTTGCAAATATATATTTTTTATCCAACTCTTCGATGGTTCCCAAACATCCATTTAGCGCTCTTTCATAGAGCAGATTTTCATCTAAATATTGTGTCATTTTCATCTTTCCAAGGTGAACCGTTTTTGACAAAACCTATGTAAATTAAAAAATGAAATTCAGAGAAGAATGAACATCTGGTGCAATAAAATTGAATACACTTGTAGAGAATTAGTCAGTCTATGAAGTTACTTTACTAATTTTGCAATATATTTTACCTGTCGATTGCCACTGCCTTTTAAAGACTCTCTCGAATAAAAAGTAATAGATTCAGATAACTTTAGAATATATTCTCCAACAGATTTATTCAAAAATCTTTGAGTTTTATATAGATTGTAACATGTTTCTGTTGATACTAAGATTTTGGTATGTTTGTGGTCGACAGCCTTGACACAAGATTGTGTCGGATTCATTGAATTTTTGTTCACAAGTTTCACATCACTTGGAACAATGAAATTCAACACGTTTGTAGAAAAATAATTATTCTATAAATTGTCTGGGTCAATTCTGTAAAATATTCTATATAGCAGCGGTCCCTCAAAGTCAAAGCAGAACAAAGGGTAAGTTTCTATTCCAAAATCTTTCAGTTTTATATAGATTTTACATGTTTCTATTGAAATTGATATATTTGTGGTCGATAGCCTTGACACAGGATTTTTTTTAATAAAGAAATACTTGCAAATATATTTTTTTGTCCAATTTTCTGGAGTCTAAGAAACATGCATTTAGCGCTATTTTATAGAGCACATTTTCATCTAAAAGTTGTGTCAATTTCATTTTGCCAATGCGAACCGTTTTGGCGGAAGAGCCCATTTAAACCCGTGTAAATTGAAAAACGAAATTCAGAGAAGGAACAATCAGAAAGGGAAATTTTCAATTTTATATTTTTTACTTTTGCGACCAAACCGAAGGTTTTTACAAAATTTTCAAAGAATACTTTTTTGTAGACACCGACGTCTTACATACATCCCGGTTATAATTTTCCACCTTGAGGCGTTGACGAGTTATTTGCAAATAAGGTTTGATGCAAAAATAATTTCTCACGACGTCCCCATTGAAGTGGGATCGTTCAAATTTTGTCAACTCATACCTCTGGTGGATACCCGCATTCAGTATAAGTTTCATTGAAATCCTCCAAGGATTAATATATTTTTTTGCAATTTTTGAATATTTTTAAATTTTCGCATTCGGTTTTGATCGGAATTTGTGATTGACATGTCTGGATTTGTTCAAAAATTATTTTAGTAAGTTTTACACAACGTGGAACGATAAAATTTCACACATTTGTAGAGAATTAGTCAGTCTATGATATCCCTTAGTTAGTTTTGCAAAATATTTTATCTGGCGGCGGCCGCCGCCCCTCAAACTCGACCATAACAGAAATTAATAAATTCAAATAACTATAAAATGAACAGTGCAAGAGATATATTGAAATTTCTTTCAGATCTATATAGATTAGACATTTTTTTATTGAAATTGACGTTTTAGTATCTTCGTGGTCGATAGCCTTGACACAGTATATTTGTAAATACAGAAATTTTGAAAAAAAAATTAAATTTTGTCAAATCCTTTTTCTGTCCATTTTTCCAAACTCTACCGAACATGCTTTTAACACTTAACACGCGATAGAGCAGATTTTCATAAAAAAAAGATTTTGTTGCACACCGCGAAGCGGCAGATAAATCAAGACCACATACGCTCAGCAGCGCCGCGCGTAAAGTTTTGATCAAATAAAACAAGAGCAGACAGCGCCGCGCGTATGTGGTAAACCAGATAAATCAAGACGACAAACGCGCGGCAGCTCCGTGGTGGTCTTGATCGTATGTGGTCTTGATCAGATAAATCAAAATCCAAAAGCTGAAGGCAATGTGGCACAATACATTTTTTATCGAAATATTAAAAGACTCTACCGCCTCCATTTATTTGTACAGTATTGCGTGAAATTTAAAAATAAAGCGGGTTTTGAATGGCATATTCTTTCAAAAACTCTATTGCTAGGCAACGCTTCTAAAGCGTGTTGATTGGCACAGTCTGGCAGTATATTTACAATAAACTATAGTATACATATAGATATATATATATATATATATATATATATATATATATATATATATATATATATTTATATATATATACTCATATATATATATATATATATATATATATATATATATATATATATATATATATATATATATATATATGAAGGCGCCAGTGGCACTTTTACACTTTTAAATTCTCCATATAGGGTGGCATACAGGGTTGCATACCGCCCAGCGGCAGAACAATTGCCAGATAAAAAACACCACATGATTCCTTCATCGTCACCAGTGACGTGCACATCTAAATTCTCCACATTATTCCATCTTCATCAACTATTTCACCCTCTACAACTATTCCACCCTAAAACAACAATTACACCCACGACAACTATTCCATCTTCATCACTATTTCACTTAAAAAGAAAACGATTAATGTTTTCATAATTAATAAACATATGACTAGTAACTTCATAGACTTTATGTACTAGTTAAGTTTATAAAAATACTTTTGATATATTGGTTATATTGGTGAAATTGATTATGAATTTTTCGATACATAATGCCCGAATAATCCGGTACCCCCAGTTTAATTTTAATAATGCTGGATTAGTGAGATTCTACTATAATATGAAATGTTTCAAGGCACTATTGATACCAATATTGCAAATATTCGAAAATTGCAAATATTCACTTTATTTTTGCTATTTACTTTTGTAAATAAAAATATTACAATATTTACTCTTACTCTTGTAACTTACTCTTGTTACCAAAAAACCACACTGATTCTATAATTAAACAATTCAAATAATGGGTTGATGTTTATTTTACGGGTTGATATTTCCTTAGAAGCGCTGCGTTCTGTGAGCACTGTCAAAAGTTTTGTCTGATAAGTTTCACATTCAGAGCCTACTTAAAATATATGCGTATGATGTGTTCTTTTGCGCACATGCGTTTAAATTTTTGAGGAATATAGAAATTTTTTTATAAAACGCAGCTAACGGTGACGATTACCGGAAACTATGAGTTTACGATAATTCTATCAAAAACTCGTGCACCGCGACAAATGAAGTTTTCACTTCAAAAAAACAAAAAATTTCACCTGACTAAATTTTTCTCACTTTCTAAAACTCTATAACTCTTTACGCTTTTCTATAACGCTTTAAAATTTCATGCATTATGGGCCAATCGCTACCTGACTCGTTTATGCAAAACTCCCACTAATTACACTTTATCATCTTCTATTCTTCCCAAGTCAGCCCTATGCACTCTTCTATCCAATGTAGCAATGTGTCAGGACCCTCTCTACATATGACTAACACATTTTCCCTTTCCTTTAGCCAGTAGCTTCTTGCCTTTTCCTCGCACCGAAACCTGGCTATTCTCTATTACAGTGGTTCTTAACCTATGGGTCGCGACCCAAGATTGGCTCGTGAGACAAATTTCTTGGGTCGAACTAAGAGGTGAAACAGAAAAGTTTTTTCCCTAATTTTACGAGAAAACATAGGTATATGAACTATGTAACCTTGGGTTACATACACATGATTTAGCCTTCTTTAAATTCTTTTCCAGTTTTGCTTTTTCTAAAGCCTTTTTAACATTTGCATTGCCTTGATATACAAAAATCTTGTGTTTTCATACAACGGATGGAAACACGGGATAGTTGTAGGCTTTGTTGAACGACCATGGAGTTATTACCGATGAAATGGGGAAAAGGCTGTTCCCCATTTCATCGGTAATAACTCCATGGTCGTTCAACAAAGCCCCCAACTCTCCCAAACTCAAAGTGTGTCCTCCCATTACCTTCTCTGCTTCCTCCATGGCGTTTTGCACTGAATACCTCTTGAAAAATCTGTCCATTTGATACCCGGAAAACTCATTAGTCTGTTTTTGTAACTCGTGCGGTCGTCCCCAAGTTTTTCCTCAGGGTATCTTTTAATTCTGTTAGGATTTCATGTCGGATGTCTGGTGGTAAAGATTTGAATTATAAGGATTTGACGGCGATTCCGTAAAGGTCCTATTGCTTCGCAGGGCTTGAATCGGAGGTGGTAAAGCTTGAAGAAAAATCTTCTTCACTGGAAGAGATTGTTAAGTCTAATTTGGAAAGGGGCAAAACGTATTATATAACGTATATAACGTATCGACAAAACGTATATAACGTATCGACAAAACGTATATAACGTATCGACAAAACGTATATAACGTATCGACATTTTTCGAAGAGCTAGGTTTGGGTTTTGGTAGAGCGACTTTGGGATTGTCCATTAATCAAGTGAGGCTCTAGGGGGGGGGGGGGGGGGCTAGGTTAGGTTAGGTTTCACGAAATATCCCATGATAGTAAGATATCACGTTTATTTATTTTTTCGTAGAACGCGCAATTTTGAATTTTGTTGAACGCTTAAAACATCACGTGATTAATGGACGACCCCTTTCGTGTTTCCCGACAAAACTTTGTTGATTGCAGAATATTTCAATAAAGTCGATAGCAAATTGTTTTTGGATATTATCTGCTTCCGATAAGTGTTTAGACTTCAACTGATTCCTCTTTGCCTGAAACAAACTTGGTTTAAATTTGAAATTTTTAACTGGCGATTCTATTTACATACTATTGTTTGGGTTTTGAGTGCGGGAACTCCGCCATCGAAAACAAACACCGGTTTGATCCTGAAGTACAAGAGTTTGCAAACCCGATGGTAAATCCCCAATAGATGCGCGTTGGGAAGTGGCGCCCCCTAGGAGTCCTGAAAGCCTTTGTTTGCTTGGTGCAGCCAAATCAAAACATCTCATCTTAAGCTAATGACCAAAACCAACTAATTCTGTACAAGTTAGATACATGGGGAAGCATACCGATGACCAAAACTTTGATTTCTAACGTTTCTAGTGGCACTGGTTTTCCTGAGGGCTCGATCAGCCTCCACAAACCGTGAACTCCTATAGTTCAACTAATTCTTTAGTTATAACTATTTAATATTTTAAAGCTAATTCGCAGCGTCGACTGCAGAAACTAAATTAAACAAAAACGTTGGGTGGTTACTTACCCATTATTATTTATTAGGTTATTCATTAAATTTTCCTTGGATCGAAAAATAGCTTTATTTATCTTTTACTTGAAAATGACTTTCAACAGTCGAAATTCGAGTCGTGTAAAGTGTGTAGATTTATACTTCACAGTTATCTTTAAAAATGACCTAATCAAAAATTTGCAAAAGTGAGTAACTAAACATGAAAGTGTCCATGTAACTGTAGATATTTTGATGTTAAAGTCTTGACCATTTTTGGCCCATGTTAGAAGGTTAAGATTAGCTACGTATATTGGCTCGGACAATTTTTTCACATAAAGGTATCATCAGTTTTGGCTCCACAACCCATTATGGGCCTTGGCCTCCCCTAGATTTTTTTTTCCATTCCAATCAATTCCGGTTTAGTTTTCGGTCTAGTTTCAGTTTTCCTCGTCGTCGTAGATTCAGTCCGGTCTCTTTACTTAGAGTTTTCGTAAAGGTTTTTGTTTCTGTGATGTAGTTGTTGGCCCCAAGTTAAACCCTCTTATCGGAGGCCCATCTCTCCCGCTCTCATTAGCCCTGACCTCGCCTTCCACACCGATTGGTTACCGTATCTCCGACGCTTACTCAGGTTACCAGGGTTCACCACGTGGAGGTGAGAGTCGGAATTGGGTAGAAGAGGTTATGCGACAATCTCGTTTTGTGCGGTTCTCGTGCGTGCGGTGCGCATGCACTACCCTTGAATCCCTCATATAAAGGTAGCAGACGTTAAAACCACTTGAGCAGATTATCTCCTTTTTGTCAATTTTCGACTTGACCACTTTTGGCAGTACAGCCACGATATGTGACTTAAAATGTCGTAATTGTAAAATTAAAGATTTTTTTTTAAATGGTCTAAAAATTCTTCCTTTTGGTCTTTTGGGTCGCGCTATAAACATATTCCTTAAAATTGAGTCGCGGCTTAAAAAGGTTAAGAACCACTGCTCTATTAGACGCCGCTTTAACCCCTATTTAAATACAACGGGAGCCTGCCGTATATTTGTATCTTGTTGTAATCCCTGTTGTACCTGCTTTCATTTATAGGACTAATACGTTTTAATAATTACAATGAATAATCACAATGTGTACACAATTTTCCAAGCAATTTATGCTTTTTGAGGGTTATTGTTTTTCTTAGCGACGCGCTTACTACAGAAAAATTAATCAGCAGACCGCAGCCGTTAAAAATTATAATTCTTTGGATTGTCTAGCCAAATACAATTCGTGGTCGGACTTTTTTGGTAATTATTTTGTCAGTTTAATTCGTAGCTTTTGCTTTTATAAAACCTCCAGGGGTTTTCTCAAACGCGACTCATTAACAGACTAAAAAAAAATTGCCGGCCAGAGTCCGACCACTCGTTGTATTTTGTTTGACACATTATTAAATAGTAACATTTGTGTCTTTTCTTCAAAGATTATAATTTTTAGGAAATCAGTATGTACATTAGGGTGGAGCACGGATGTATGCAAAAATATCTTTTTCGATATTTAACGTTGTAATAGGGGCGGATTGGTGCATTATATTAAAGTTAAAATAAATATAATTTTTGAATTAATTTGATGAATATCTTCTGCCTCCGCACTGGCAGAAATTTCATTCAGAAATTTAAATTTAATGATAAAAGTCTAGTACAGTTATTGCCAAATATTAAGCTTAAATTAATGATAAATGGGTGATAAATGGTACGCAATATATAATTCAGAGATATATATATATATATATATATATATATATATATATATATATATATATATATATATATATATATATATATATATATATATATATATATATATATATATATATATATATATATTAATCACCTTTAATCAAAAATACAACGGTTTTTTAATAAAAATATTATTAAAAACAATTTATTTGCTCGGAAATCTCTTTTTGTCTCAAATTTAGGCATTACGTTTCGTGATTCCAACTTGGCTCTTATTGCACCGAATCGTGACTTTTTTATGCATTGAGAAGTGGCAGCCATCGTCGTCAATTTGATGGAATATGGAAGTGGAATGGAAGCCTTAAAACAACACTTCACTCTCACCACCTGATTAAACGATAGACTGAATTCCTTGGTCAGGCAAGTTTCTCTTAATCGGTGGTTCACTTAATATTTCTTGCTAATCTATTAAATCAATATATGTTGAAGCATTGAAATTTTTAGGCGGCACTATAGACGACGCAATCGGTGCAGGTGATCTATCTGATACAACATACCTGTCGCAGGTCTTCGATAAAGTTTGAAAATCGACTCATACTTTGTTTTTCAGAAAGCTTTTGTTTATGGTGTTTGTGGAATTATCTGAGCTACTACGACTTTCAGACGCTGACGATACCGGAGAAGTACTAAATTCTATAACAGACAAGGAAGTATTTACGGCTCTAGTTGGGCTGTTTTCTCATTCCTGTTTTCTCTTTAGGGTCTTTTGCAATTTTTTCGTAACACTTACGTCGATTCCACCTATTATCATACATCGAGAGGTTCTTTGATTCATTAAAAAAGTATGTTCTTGTTTGGGAACCTTTTTATCCTTGCGACAGATACATTGAGGGAAATCTTTACACTTGCATGCAATATCAAAAAGTATCTTACTACTTTGTCGAAAACTTTCTAACTTTTCCGGAGAGAGCCTTTTGACAGACTTGAGTAGGTATTGGATTTTAAATGGTATATTAACATCTGTACGACCCTTGTTGGTGTTACTATCGGAATAGATGCAGTTTGCCATATATTTTCAATTCTGGATGTCACTATATCTGCTATTTCTGAAAATCTGGGCTCTTTTGCAGTTCCCATTGCAACTTTAGTTGATGTCTTGTCCATTCATAGTATTTTATTACATCTTCGTAAGTAGGTGGAACATAGTCTTTTATCTCACAAATATCACCAAAAATAGAACATTTAATAACTAATTCAAGCTAAAACCAATAGTCCACTGACGACGTGACAAGTGTTCAAATTGTCCCTCCTGCGCTCCCTGACACCCCTTATTTTGTATTATAAACTAAAGATCATGCATTTTTTGGTTTTGTATAGGAAATAAACTGTAGTTATAATAATTTCTGGGAATAAAATACGTCTGTTCGTTAAAATTTTAATTAGTCTAAAAAACATATTTCTTGAAAAATGCAATGACGTTGCGGAGGCTATTACTATAATTCTAATCAAATAATATTTTGCATGGATTAATTTGAGTCTAAAAGGCACCGATTTTTCACTATTAGATCACTCACAACCCAAAAAAAATATTTCGCTCCACCCTAATATAACTAATAATACTAATATAACTAATCTTTCTATAAAATACATTTCTTAAAAACAACTACTTCATAGGCAAACACCACGACTGTCGTTGAATTACATATATTAAGAAAGTTTTTGGGTTCCATATAACCCCTATAACCTCTATAATTGGTCTTCTTGAAGTTCATCTGCAGGCCAACATTTTCTGAAGCTACTTGAAGTTCGGTTATCATTTCCTCCAGTTCGTTTATATCTTGGCTCATAATTACAATGTCGTCTGCGAAACGTAAATGATTCAGGTAATTACCGTCTATACACACACCTTTTTGTTCCCACCTTAGGTTTTTGAATATATCCTCTAGTGCCAGAATGAAAAGTTTTGGGGAAATCGTGTCGTCCTGCCATACGACTCTTTGGATGCTATTTTTTTCCTAATAGACTATATCCTGATCAAATACAAAAGATAATTAACAATTAATTAATGAACATCCATAGACGCGTTTATGCCTTTTGGTCGTTAGATTGTTTGACACAACTGTAAATGTCTGTCTAGGTAACATTGTCTAACATTGTCTATATAACATGTATATCTAAATACATTTACAATTTGACAAAATACTTAGTGCCAACATATTGGATAAGATTCATTCACAGGGTGGCGTTTTTGTAGTTGTGTGTCACGTAATCGAATATAGAATCTAGTGACACTGCTCTAGATCAATGGTTTCAAGCATGCGAGCCTTGCCAACCCACAGAAGGCAATAAGTTAATAGGAAATTAATTATAAGACCCTTAACGGTCCAGAAGTATTTATAAAGATTCCTTCCCACCAGGTCCAAGCGATATTTTATATTGTAAAACAACAAAATGCTCAAGATTCTATATACTATTTCGCCCTTACAACTTCCATCTACACTTTCAATCGTTATATCCTAATCAACTTTTCCACCCTATTCAACTATTCCATCCGCATGTACTAGTAAAAACAATAAAATAATATTAATACATACATCTAAATAAAACAACATGTAAGTAAAGTTTTTTTATCTACGACCACTATTAGACTATGTAGATACATCATAACACACACGTATGTAACAGTCCGCGATTCTTCTTCTTCTTCTTCGGCCTTTAAACGTCCACTGCTGAACATGGGCCTCCTCCAACTTTTTCCAGGTCTGTTTTGAGAGATGTGCATCGCCTTGTGACTTCCGCTGTTTGGTTGTCCCTGCCGAATTTAATATTTTATTCCAGATAGATGTACTGCTCCACGGTTTCCAAGTGGTGGTTATCTAATGTTATATGGACATTTTCATAAGAGAGGATTTTGGTCTTCTTGAAGTTCATCTGCAGGCCAACATCTTCTGAAGCTGCTTGAAGTTCGGTTATCATTTCCTCCAGTTCGTTTATATCTTGGCTCATAATTACAATGTCGTCTGCGAAACGTAAATGATTCAGGTAATTTCCGTCTATACACACACCTTTTTGTTCCCACCTTAGGTTTTTGAATATGTCCTCTAGTGCCAGAGTGAAAAGTTTTGGGGAAATCGTGTCGTCCTGCCATACGACTCTTTGGATGCTAATTTTTTCGTTTATACATCTTCTTCGGTTTGTAGATTTTCCTTGATGTTAACTTGTAACGTTGTATTTTTATAAATATGTTTGATTAAGTCCGAGTATCTAGAATCGATTCTTGCCCTGTTCGTGGCATCCAGCACTGCCCATATATCAACAGAGTCGGCCTTTTGATAGTCAACGAATGCCATATGCAGAGGCACGTTATATTCCGTGCATTTCTCTATAAGTGTGCGGACTGCTTGGATAAGATCGACTGTGCTGGTGCCTTACCTAAAACTGGCCTGCTCTATAGGTTGGTAGAAGTCGAATTTTCTGTCTAGGCGATTTGTTAGATCTTCCTCAGCGGTTTGTACAATGTAGTTAGTAAGCTGATTGGACGGTAATTTTGGGCGCTTGTAAGGTCACCTTTCTTAAATAGAAGTATAACCTCGGCATTTTGCCACAATAGTCAACGAATGCCATATGCAGAGGCACGTTATATTCCGTGCATTTCTCTATGAGTGTGCGGACTGCTTGGATAAGATCGACTGTGCTGTTGCCTTACCTAAAACTGGCCTGCTCTATAGGTTGGTAGAAGTCGAATTTTCTGTCCAGGCGATTTGTTAGATCTTCCTCAGCAGTTTGTACAATGTAGTTAGTAAGCTGATTGGACGGTAATTTTCGGCGCTTGTAGGGTCACCTTTCTTAAATAGAAGTATAACCTCGGCATTTTGCCACAATGTGGGGATCTTGCCCTCTACGAGACATTTCTTCAGCAATATAAGCATTGATTTTACCAGTGTTTCCGATTCAGCTTTTAGCATTTCGCTCGTTACGCGGCCCTCTCCAGGTGTTTTATGGTTTTTCATCGAGCTTAGCGCTGCTCTGTGCTCAGGGCCATCTATTTCTGGAATTTCTTCTGAGCCCACGATCAAGATGGTCGGTTTTTGTTTTATTTGGTTTAGCTCTGCTGGACTGACTGGCTGTACAGGGTCTGGTAGAAGTCCTGTCTCACAGTCACTATGTCTGTTTTGTCTGTAACTATTTCTCCCAGATTGTTCTTCATCATATGAATGACCATCTTTTCTTTGGCTCTCTTTGAGCTTAGCACTTTCATGTTCAAATCATGTTCTGTGTGTTGTGCGCCCGAAAATCCTTTCCTGTCGGTGTTTTTACTTGCTTGTTTAATGTTTTATATTGTGGTGCGTCCCTGTGTGTGTTCCTACGCTCCTTTATTAGCTGAGCTGTGTTGACACTGAGTTTGTCGTTTTTCTTTCTCTTGAGAGCGCAATCGTTCTTTGTGGCTTCTCTGATCGTGCTGATAATTTTGGCGTTTAGCTCGTTTATGTTAAGCTGTTTAAGAGCCTCAGTTGGTTGGAGCTTCCTCTCTATTTGCTTATTGTATTCTTCTTTCCTTTCTGTCAACACTTTTATAGATGGTTGTATCGTTTTTGTAATCAACTTCTTTCGTCTTCCCAAACCAAATTGGCCTATATTTGGCGGGTCGGTAGCTTCTCTGGGTCCGATCTTTCCGTTAAAGTCTCTATTTATGCTGGTGTATTTGGATTTTTCTGCGTCTTTCGCTGTTCTTCATAGAACTGCTCGCTTTCATCTTCCGATGACGCACTGATAGGAGCATATCCCTGAATTATTTGAATGTTGTACCTGCTGTTTAGTTTGAGTACGACATAGATTACACGATTTGTGGTGGCTTCGACCTTCGTCACGAGGTGTTTTAGCTTTGTTATGGATTATTATGGCGACCCCGCTGACGTGAGAGTTAGTATCGCTGTTTCACTGGAACAACATGTGTCCTGATTTGAGGATCGTGGTGGTTTCTCAGCTGAGTCTCGTTTCGCTCAGTCCCACAACATCCCATTTAATGTTAGCAAGTTCCAACTCTAAGGCTTCTAGGTGTTCTTCTTGCATCATTGTACGGATGTTAAATGCAGCTATATGTAAAGTTTTAAGTCGTTCTTGTTTCTTGTCTACTATTTGTTTGTTTTTATTATTTGTTGAATTTTTACCTCCCTAAGAATCCTTGAGATAGCCTGATCGTTGATCAGAGCGAGATTCTAAGCCTTGTGCTCTACTCGCCTGGGGTAGTTTCATTTTGAAATTTGACATGTTCATTGATGAGGGTTTTGGCATTTAAAACGCCACGCTTGCCGAGCGTGTTGGCGAGTTTGTTTGGTGAGCTGTATCTATTTACAACTACCTCTACCTCGCTATCCAGTTAGCTCCGGTGTTCTGAGCTAACTGTCGATCCGTCTCAACTTCCGTTGGCGTGAGTACAGTCCCTTGATACCGGAATATTGCTACTCGGTACCCTGCTGCTCAAGGATTTTAATTTTCAGTTTTGGACTGGACCCTACTAAATTCAGGCCTAGCAGAGCCACTATAGGTTTCTAGTGGCTCTCGCCCGTGATTAATGATAAGTTATGATTGATAACACACGCGTGCGTTTGGTTTACGATTCGTTGATTGGTTAATAGCTGCTACTACGTGCTCATAACCTCAGCGCTCCCCGTGCCACAATTCATACAAACGGAAATTGACATTGCGTAGATTGGTTTGCCTATATCTATGAGCACTCTTATTCCAGTTTAACCCAAGAAGTAATAAATAATAAGGTATGTAAGCATTAAGAATGTATTTATTTTCATTTCTAACAAGTTAAATAATGTCGAGTAACAGTTATATATGAAAATAAAATTTGTTTGTTTATTATAATGTTAAATAATGTACCTAATAAGAAATAAATTTGTTTCATCAAACATATATTTCTTATTAAACAGAAACAAATTAGTGTAGTCGTAGATGAAATATAGTACATAACTCGAGTTGTAAGGCAATTACGTGTTCGCGGAATTACGTTCCGACTTACGCTACGGATTACGTTAACTGTTCCGCTCGTACGTAATATGCTTCTTATTATTATTCATAGTTATTACTCATAGTTATTAATCATACTTATTATTATTACTCATATTATTACTCATTATTATTACTCAAATTATATTTTCAATAAATGTAACTAAAAATATGTAATACTAAAATAACAGTAATACGTGCCACAACCGCCAAAGTTTGCTTCAACCACGCATCAATGTTACACTATTTTATTTTATGTTTTGTTTCGCAAACTTCTGTTCAGCTTGTGTTTTTCTTGGTCTCTCAGCACCCTTCTCTTTTTTCAGACGTTACAAACTAATATACTCATGTGTATTTACTTATGTAGCTGGGCTCGAAACTTACGGATAACTTAACTATAAACTTATAATGAAAAGTATGATTGCGACCGTTATTACGTGGTAATCCATACTCACTCTGAATTGAAAAAATCACTATTTTTTCATTTTCAAGTGAAAACAATCTTGAAAATGATCATCAACAGTCAAAAAAAACTCCAGTCGTGTTAGGTGCTTATTAGTGGTTAAAATGTTGTGCATTTTTTAAAGTGTGTTAATTTGTAATCTAATTGTGGTTATCTCCAAAGAACACTCGGACTGAACTAATATAACATGATTGTTTGTGCATAGTGTTTAGATTTGTAATTTTGTAAGAACAGCGCCACCAGTAGGACATTTTTGGGACTCAAGTGAATACGAAAATCTAAGAGGAAGAGAGCAGCATGGAACGGCTCAACAGAAACACACGTATTCTTAACCGTCAAAAAACATAACTGCTGTGTTTAACATTATAACCAATTAAAATAAATAAATAGTTAATCAAAATTAGTAACAAATAGAAGCAAGCGACATTTTGGTCCAATCGACCCGAATCAAACGGATGTACCAGTGAAGAAAATCAGTGTCGGCATTATTGACACAACATCAAAGGACCCGATCCAGGCATTCACATATCAGTGGCCCGATCCAGGCGTCAGCATCAAATCAACAGTCCACTAACACAGAATATATTATTGAGGCCCAAGCGTCCTACTCAACAAGCATCAAATCAGCGAAAAAAAGGTCAGACCATTTTTCCATTTACTTAACCAGACCAGCCTCAATAATTAATCAATCAATCAATACTCTTGATATTAAAAGCATCCCTAATCACGTTTGTAGATAATTTTAAATCTTACATCTAAGCCCATATAAAATGGCAGATGAACTAAAACAAAAACGCAAACAAATAAAATCAACAATAACACGTCATCAGACGGCAGTGTCACAATTCAAATGCGGTGACAATATTTACGGTTTAGAGATTCGAATGTGCGAATTAAATGAACTTTTTAAAAATTACAACGAAGTTCAATCTCAATTAGAAACGTTGAATGCAGTAGAGTCGGTAGATATTGAAGCGTTGGACAGAGAAAGCAACAAGGAACGTTCCAAAGTCGAAACGCAGTATTATAATTTACTTGCCGAAATCAAATCACTCTTGATTGAAACTGGTCCTGCTACATCAACTCAAAGCACAAGGTCAGTGGGACAACTAACAACAGTTATTAACATCACAAAAAT
The DNA here is from genome assembly GCA_944588485.1 of Phosphuga atrata. NCBI lineage: Eukaryota > Metazoa > Arthropoda > Insecta > Coleoptera > Silphidae > Phosphuga > Phosphuga atrata. Next base: position 5,586,467 of record OX155900.1, read on the forward strand.
ACACCTGATCCAGAAACAGTTTAAAATCTAAAACCAATTCCGTTACCGTCATTTTCGGGAAAATATACTAATTGGTATAATTTTTACGACTCCTTTAAGTCATTGGTTCATGATGATAATAGTTTATCAGATATAAGAAAATTTCATTATTTGCGAGGTTTTTTAGAGGGAGAAGCCTTAAACGCCATCGAATCTTTAGATGTGTCGGGTGCAAATTATGCAAGTGCCATAGATTTATTTAAAAAACGGTTTGAAAATAATAGACTAATTGTGCAAGATCATGTCATCAACATATTGCATACGCCTACAATATCAAAATTATCGCATCTAGAATTAAGAACTCTTCTGGACACGGTCAATAACAATATCGCGGCGTTAAAAGTTTTGAAATTATCTGTAGACAGCTGGGATGCTCTTCTAATAGAAATTATTTGTGAAAAATTAGATTTTGCTACTAAAAAAGAGTGGCAAGCGGTGCTTCAAAAGGAATTTCCCAAATATTCTGATTTCAACTCATTTTTGGAAAAAAAGTGTCAAGTTTTAGAAGCAGTTAACAATATTAAACCTGCCAGTCCAACAATTCATAGTAAAAACATCACAAATCAAGCCATTGGCAAAGAAACTAAACATTTTAAAAACAATTTCAAACCTCCTCATAGGTTTGCGTCACATGCAATCAGTAAGTTTAATTGTCCAATTTGCGAACAATCTCATTTAATATATAACTGCACAAAATTTCAAAATATGAACATAATGGACAGAATAAAACAGGTCGAGGATTTAAACCTTTGCCATAATTGTTTGCGAAATAACCATAATACCGGTCAATGCAAATCTAATTACTCGTGTAGACATTGCAATCAAAGGCACAATACCTTACTACACCTTCAGGAAACTACAGCAAATACCAGTTTGCATGCATTGACGCAGAACACAGTTCTTTTATCTACCCTAATCATTTTAATCAAAGGTAAATACGGCAGTTATCAAAAATGTAGAGCGCTTCTTGACATGGGTTCGCAAGTCAATCTAATTACCGCCTCATTTTGTAACAAGTTGGGCCTCGAAACAAACCAACAAGTATCTACATATCAGGCATAAACCAATCACTCAATCAAATTTCAAAGAAAGTATCAATGTCAAGTAGAAAATTTCAGCGCAAATTTAGATTGTTTTATTGTACCACATATCACGGGAATCACGCCACCTACAACATTCGACAAGGCAATTATTGAGATTCCGTCAAATATAACATTAGCAGACCCAAACTTTAACATAGCTAGCGACGTTGATCTATTAATAGGATCAGGATTGTATTGGAATTTAATTATAGGTACACCCATACAATTCAAACCCCATCACCCTTATTTTTAACAAACAAGATTCGGTTCGATTTTGGGTGTTGATTTAACTCAGGTAAATTCAAATTTGTCATGTTGTTATCAGTTGGGCAAGATATCAATTTAGAAAAACAAGTATCAAAATTTGGAGTCAGGAAGAAATTGATTCTAAAGTCGACTGGTCTTTCGAGGAACAAGAATGCAAAACTCATTTCGTAAGCAACACATATCGAGCACCGTGCGGAAAATTCGTTGTTACATTACCTTTTAAACAAGAAATCAGTTTGGGAGAATCACGTGAACAATCAATGAAACGATTCCTTAATCTTGAAAAGAAATTGTTAAACCATGCTGATCTAAAAATATCTTATCAGAAATTTATGAGGGAATATTTTAATTTAAAACATATGGAACTAGTACCGGTCGCCGAATTGGAAAACCCTAAAGCTTATTACCTGCCTCATTTTGCAGTGTTTAAAAATACAATTGAGGGTCCGAAAATAAGGGTGGTTTTTGATGCCGCGGCTAAATCGTCAAACGGCTTATGTCTAAATGACAAGCTAATGACCGGATCAACAATTCAACAGGATTTATTTTCAATATTGTGTAGATTTAGGACCCACCAATTTGTCATTGCTGCCGATATAACAAAGATGTACCGGATGATACTCATAAACAAAAACGATGCAGATTTTCAAAGCATTTTATGGCGTGAAAACCCCAATCAGCCGATTCAAACATATCGCTTAACAACCGTTACTTATGGTACAACCTCTGCACCGTTTTTGGCAGTGCGTTCATTACATCAATTAGCTCTCGATGTTCGTGAAACAGATCCATTAACAAGCAACATAATCATTCGCGATTTTTATATGGACGATTTATTGACTGGCAGTAATTCGTTTGAAGAAACCAAACAAATATAAAATCGGGTATCGACAGTTTTTGCAGGTGGTGGTTTTAATTTATATAAATGGGCATCCAATAATTCAGAATTGTTAGAACACAATTCACATGAACAATCAAGTGTTAATTTAAACAAAGACGACGATATAAAAATTCTAGGGTTTTACTGGAATTGTCAAGCAGACGAATTAAAGTACAAATTCGATATTACATATGTAAATCAAGAAAATATAACTAAACGCGGTATTTTATCAACGGTTGCTAGAATTTTCGACCCGCTTGGATTAATCAATCCAGTTATAGTTAAAGCAAAAATTCTTTTGCAAAATATTTGGGTCCTGAAAATAAATTGGGACGAACCTGTAACAATTGATATAAAACAAAAATGGCTCAGATTTCTAAATGAATTAGTGGAATTAAATAACTTTCGCATTTTTCACAAGGTAATAACAATACATCCAACAAATAACATCGAATTGCATGCATTTTCAGATGCATCAACAAAAGCCTATGGGGCATGTGTGTATTTAAAGGCAACCGATAGTTCAGGAGATTCTTCTATAAACTTACTCTGCGCCAAGTCAAAAGTAGCACCGTTAAAATCCCTCACCTTAGCGCGATTAGAATTAAATGCTGCGGTTTTATTAACTAGACTTGTCAAAAAAGTCAGCCAAACCTTGAATGTAAACATCAATCGCAGATACTTTTGGACTGATTCGACAATTGTTTTATCGTGGTTAGCGTTGCCATCAAATCATTGGAAATTATATGTCGCGAATCGTGTCTCCGAAATTCAATCTTTTAGCTCGCGCCAAGAATGGCACCATGTGCGTTCTTTTGATAACCCAGCCGATTTAGTATCGCGAGGAATATATCCACGACAATTAAATAATTCAAGTCTTTGGTGGCACGGTCCAGAATGGCTAATCAAAGACAATAAAGAATGGCCGCAATCTCTTAATATTAACAGCGAGTCAGATGATTTTATTATCGGACAAAAACCCAAATTCATTATAAACACAGTCAAAATCGAGGAAGAAATGCCAATCTTTACAAAATTCTCATCATTTCAGAAAACTCAGCGAATAATTGCATATTGTCTTAGATTTATAAACAATGCACGAAATAAGACACGAAGTTCTGACCTTTGCCTTACATGCGAAGAACTTGAAGCCTCCACTACTGTCATGATTAGAAATATTCAAATTAGGGCATTTCCGGAAATATTTAATTCTAACAAGATACAAATTCAAAGATCAAAATTATTAAGATTAGACCCATTTATTGATTCTAATGGGTTAATTCGTGTTGGCGGGCGTTTGAAACATGCACCAATTAATTATGAACACAAATATCCTATAATATTTCCAGAAAACCATCACCTCACTAAACTTCTAATTATAAAAATCCACGAAGATCAGTTACATGCGGGAAATCAAGCAATTCTCGTTGCAGTGCGACAAAGGTTTTGGCCTTTAGCGGCGCGAAACACAGTTAGAAAAATTATACATTCTTGTGTCAAATGTTGTCGTGCACGGCCAAAGTTGTTATCCCAAAAAATTGGTAATTTGCCGGTTCATAGATTTCAGACTATACGGCGTTTTTACAATGCTGGAGTTGATTATGCGGGGCCATTTTTGATTAAAGAAGGCAGGATCAGAAGTTCAAGAAAAGTAAAGGCTTATATAGCGTTGTTTGTTTGTTTTTCTACAAAGGCTGTCCATTTAGAATTAGTTGGAGACCTTACAACTGAGTGTTTTATCGCTGCCTTCAAGCGTTTTATATCTCGAAGAGGTATTGTCGCTGAATTATTTTCAGACAACGGCACCAATTTCACAGGGGCCGAAAGACATTTTTTTCAATCAAATTCATACCAAAATCAAATGATCGATAATTTAGCACCAAAAAATATCAAATGTCATTTTATACCTGCACGTTCAGCTCACTTTGGCGGACTTTGGGAACGTGCAGTTAGAAGCGTAAAACACCATCTACAAAGAGTGGTCGGCGATGCTTCCCTAACCTATGAGGAATTTTATACACTTATTACATGTATTGAGGCTTGCCTAAATTCCCGTCCGATTACCCCGTTATCCCCAGATCCTAATGATCTCGAAGCGTTGACTCCGGGGCACTTTTTAATCGGAGCCCCCTTGACGGCTCCAGTGGAACAGGATGTTACCAATGTTCCGACAAATTGTCTCTCTCGTTGGCAACGAGTTCGGCACCTCCAGCAACATTTTTGGAATAGGTGGCATAAATAATACCTGTCTCAGTTACAAGAACGCCCAACTTGCGAGCAATCATCTAGAGAAAACATCAAGCCGGGAACTATGGTTGTCCTAGTGGAGGAAAACCTACCTCCTCTACGTTGGAAACTGGGACGCATCACCGAAACACATCCTGGTAACGACGGCCTAGTGCGTGTGGTGTCAGTAAAAACAGTCAATGGTGTTGTCAAATGGAGCGTGAAAAAAGTGTGCGTAATTCCTACAGAAAATAATCAGCTGTGAGTGCGTTTATTTTAAGAACCAAGACCTTTTCACAAAACCTTTTATTACCAAATTTGTTAATCGTGTGATTGTATTTTATTTTTTGTTGTTATTTTATGTATCTATTATTTGTTTACCACTAGTAAGTAACTTTACTTTAGTATCTAAGTTAGAAGCTACATCCATTTTGTTGAAGATCCAGTGACTTCAAGGGGGCGGCATGTTTGTGCATAGTGTTTAGATTTGTAATTTTGTAAGAACAGCGCCACCAGTAGGACATTTTTGGGACTCAAGTGAATACGAAAATGTAAGAGGGAGAGAGCAGCATGGAACGATTCAACAGAAACACACGTATTCTTAACCGTTAAAAAACATAACTGCTGTGTTTAACTTTATAACCAATTAAAATAAATAAATAGTTAATCAAAATTAGTAACAAAATGAAGCAAGCAACAATGATGTTCTAACAAAAAAGGAGATATCTCAGTTATATTGCCAGCTTATATATGATATGTTAGATAATGATCTCACCAAACTGTAAGCTAACTACTCAAAAAGCCACTAATGACCTTAAATGCAACATCAATAAATATCGTTTCCCATATTCGCCGACTTCGCCTGTCAAATAATGATTACATTGTTTTAAATGGGCACGTCGCGTAGCCATAGTGAGAACGTACCCAATTAAAACAATGTAATCATTATTTGACAGGCGAAGTCGCGTGACGTCGCGTAGCTGAGTGTCGCGTATATGTCGCCTTTATGCAACAATATTATTTTCTCAGAGTTACTTCATATGTAAGAGGCCGCCGGCTACTAGTTGGCCAATATCATTTCCTGCATATAAAGCCAATTTTTGCTAATTATACAAATGAACATGTATAAAAACTATTTGTTTGATTGATTAAAATTTGCAGACCATGTAGCAAGGTAAAAGAAAATTATTATTATGCCTAGGCCGCGCTACAACTAAACTGCCGCGGTTTTTAATCGCGTGATTTTGGGACTAAAGTAAGCTAATACAAGTGGCCTCATTTGCGGTTTTTTTCCCGCTACTGATTTTTTTCCATAGCGTACCGTGTGTTTCTCGAGACCTCTGTTAAGTTGGCAGGACCAACAAGGAAAAAAAAAATCGGCGACGGCACCTAATAATCCCCTTTTTATCCGCAAACGATTGTAAAAAAAATTCCCGCATTTCCCGGGAAAATGGGGTCCCGCTAACTTAAAAGGAAGCTAGCGGGAGCCACCCTAAAAATAAGTCGCTTCATTTGCATTTGCATCTTAGATACGTTATTTTGAGGAAATAAATGCACCAGAATTTTCCGCTTTTTATCCGCAAACGAATGCCGCGAGAAAAAAATTTCCGCGCTTTTCATTTCCTGGGAAAATTTGTGAAAGTTTTTGTTTTTGCGCCGAATCGCCACATAAGCCGCGCGCGTCTCCTGCTTTCTTTATTATTTCTATTGCTCCGTACAAATACGCCTCGGCGGCTAAATGCTAGGGCCTTTTAAAGAAGCGGGCGACATGTTAAGGCACTTTCAAAGATGCAAGGGGCATGCTAGGTCTTTTCAAATATGAATTTTCCCGGGAAATGAAAAGTGCGGGAATTTTTTTTTCTCGTGGCATTGGTGTGCGTATAAAAACGGATTATTCCGGTGCATTTATTTCCTCAAAATAATTATTATTAGGGTGGGTTCCGATAACTTTCTGTTAAGTTAGCGGGACCCATTTTCCCGAGAAATGGGAAGTGCGGGATTTTTTGTTACAATCATTTGTGGATAGAAAGCGGATTATTATGTGCTGTCGTGGATTTTTTTTTCATCGTTGGTCCTGTCAAGTTAACAGATTTTCTCGAGCGGTTTCGTGGTTATAGCGGTTACCGCTCGCGGGTAAAAACCGTGGGGCCGCACCACGGTGATGCTATATAGAAAATAAAATTATATTAATTTTTCCTACAACTGAAACTTTTATATTTCTACCGGAAGGAGTAAATATTATTAAATAAATTAATTTCCTGTGTAAGTATAGATTTTCTGTAACAATTTCTGAATAAAAATACAAAGTGGTTAATTGAATTCGGGTTTGATTCCATGTTTTTCACTACACAATTTTCTTTGGCGAATAAAATATTTATAGGTACAATTAATAAATGAGTCTCGGTTTTGTAATTGGAATACACCGTAAAATATTTACCCAATTTAAAAGTATATTTTAATTGCGCTCTGCATTCGCCGACAGCAAGATATATCTCTGCGGAAACAAATAAAAATGGAAATATAACAATTTAAATTACAAAAGGAATGTTTGCTTTTTCTAGCTTTTATTAAGGGGCGCTTTAATAACTGTAGTTATTTGAATAGAATCTACATTTATATAAAATGAAGATATTAAACTTTTATTTCCTAAAAAAGCTTGTAGAGAGACATAATTGGAGTCGTTTCATATTTTTATTTCATTCCGGTACAATTTTTATGTCACTTAAATAATAATTTAAAATTCATTTATGTCTTAATATTTACATTGATTTTGAATATGGATACCCAGATTAAATTTGATATATCTAAGAAATTCAAGGTGTAAAATAGTTTCAATAAATATTTTTATCTTCAAATATATCCAATAAGTAATGCACATGTAAAATAAGTTGTAGAGATTATTTTAAATTCTTCTTCAAGTGTCATCTCCTCTTATAAGGTTGGCATCATCATAGCAATTCTCACTTTTTATGTTGCAGCTAACCTAAAGAACTCAACGGAACTACAGTTCAACCATTTTCTTAGGTTATTTAACCAGGAAATGCGTCTAAGTAGGGAAAGATCCTTCGTTCTATTCCCTCCTCACTCCTCGCCCCCCACCACTACCCCCACTACTACCCCACCACTACCCCCACTACTACCCCCACTACTCCCCCACCACTACCCCCACTACTACCCCACCCCTAGACCCCGCCCCAGACCACACCTCTAGACCCCGCCCCAGACCACGCCCCCCAACCCCCACTTTCATCCTAAAACTCCACTTTGATGAGAAAAATCAAATCTGGTGTCAGAACGGCTCTAGCATGTACCCTAAGGGAGATACCGCCTCACCTTCAGTAGATGCTAAACTAATTATCTCGCTTCTGATTGGTTGATTAATGAACAAATAATTACCGTTGACCTTGTGTCTCACCGAGTCAGCATTTTCGTATTTCAACTTGTATACATTCAGATGTTCGGGCGTTTTGTTTACAATAAATTTACTAACATACACCTCGAGCGCGGTCGGTTGTTTAGCATTGATAATTATTTATATTAGGAACGCGATTGATATTTAATCTTATGCTCTAAATTCATAGTCATATCAACAATTAAAACTGTATCCCTGCGATCAATCTGTAAAGGTTTTCGCAGCAGGGATAATCTTGGAAGCCATAAGGAAGTATGTGATGACAATAAAAAAATGTACTACAAATACACCGTCTGAAATTCAATTTTCACAAGAAAAAAAAGCGACATATGAGAAAACATAATAATGGTGGGAAGAAGAGGAGTCTAGATCCTGAATATTCACCCTAAACCTGAAGCCGGTGAAGCCGGTCCAGCAGAACATCATCCAAGCTTGTGTCAGCTATAGAATTGATGGTTCAGGGATTGATGTAGATAGCTTTATTAGTAAATTGAACAGCCGTTGTACGAGAAGCCGCATTCTATCCATCCACTTTTCATCCACTTACATCCACTTTCCATCCCCTTTACATCCACTTTCCATCCACCTGCATTCACTTTCCATCCACTTTACATTCACTTTCCATCCACTCGCATCCACTTACATCCACTTTCCATCCACTTTACATCCACTTTCCATCCACTCGCATCCACTTACATCCACTTTCCATCCACTTTCCATCCACTTTCCATCCACTTACATCCACTTTCCATCCACATTTTCCGTCCACCGTCCACTTTTTCCGTCCACCGTCCACTTCTTCCGTCCACTTTTCATCCACTTTAACCAGATTTTAAACAGCTTTTTAACAGCTTTTAATCAGCTTTTTAATCAGCTTTTAAACAGCTTTTTAATCAGCTTTTGAACAGCTTTTAAACAGCTTTTTAATCAGCTTTCAAACAGCTTTTTAACAGCTTTTAATCAGCTTTTTAATCATATTTTAAACAGCTTTTAAATAATCTTTGAAACAGCTTTTTGATCAGCTTTTAAACAGCTTTTGAACAGAAGCTTTTTAATCAGCTTTTGAACAGATTTTAATCTATTTTTAAACAGCTTTCAATCAGCTTTAAACAGCTTTCGACTAAAGCTAATCAGTTTAATCCACTTTAATCAGCTTTTAATCGGGCCTTAAAAGTATACTAACTATATAAATCCATCAGTCATGTCCCAGACCTTCACACTGTAAAGTACTACAAAAGTGCTCTCTGTGAATTATTAACTACCGACAGAATTAGACCTCGACACATTATATTGCTTAGGACTTATTGGATTTCACACATACAGTGCTATTCAAAATATTTAAGAAGATCGTAACAATCTGCTAGAGTACGCGGATAGGATACAAATAAAAATACCAACTGGCTCGTATGAGATAGTCGTTTAGAGCTGAAGAGTATTAAGTGAGAGAGAGAGAGGGTGAGAGGGAGAGAGAGAGAGATGGGAATTAATTTTCACGGAAATCGTATAAGAGCGGTTGTTTCGGACAATTCTACCAATCGACATTTACATCGCAGAAAGTTAACACCTATATTAAAAAATAAACTATTATCTCTAGGATATAAGTTAAAGCGACAGTATGGATAAAATAGATATGTTCTCCAAAGTTGACTATGAGGATACTATCACAAAGAGTGAATTTCACACGTATTATCCTATAGCTCAAAATTATAGAAACAATGATGAGATTCGTATTAGGATTCAACACCAGGATATTTACACTTATCCTAGCGAAAGTTATATTTATGTAAGCGGAACCGTAAATTTTCCGAAACTCATTCCACCTGCAACTACACACAACTTTGAACTTGTGAAAAATGCATATGCGTTTTTGTTTGAAGAAATTCGCTATGAATTGAATGGAGTTGAAGTAGATAAGAATCGAGATGTAGGAATTACAAGCACGATGAAAGGATTACTCTCCAATACCAAGCGAGATCAGTATATACTGATGAAAATGCTACAAATGTTACATACTTTGGTAAGAACAAAAGGTTCTATGCTCTAATTCTATTGAAATATTTAGCGAGGAGTGAGGAGGGAATAGAACGAAGGATCTTTCCCTACTCGTCTACTACCTCTGCTTCTTTCCTTGCATAATATTCTGCAACTATTCATATTTCTCTCCCCTCCCCGGTCATCACGTGACCCAGATACTGCAGCTTCCTTATTTTAATTGTGTTTAATAATTCCCTTTATTTATCCTTCTTCCCAGTACCTTCTCGTTTGTTACTATGTCTACCCAACTTATTCTTAAGATCCTTCTATATGACCATATCTCAAATGCTTCCAGTCGTTCACTTATATCTTTAACGTCCAGGATTCCTTCCCATATAGCAACACTGTGAAAACGTAGCACGTCAATATTCTGACTTTAAATTGTAAGTTAAGATCTCTATTGCATAGCACATTTCTCATTCTGTTAAATATGGTTCTGGCTTGTCCAATTCTTGTTTTAATTTCTTCAGTGTACTCCTTACTTTTATTGATTGTTGTTCCTAAGTATTTGTATTTACTGACTTTCTCTACAAATTCACCATTGATCCATAGGTTTTCCTGTTGTTATACTGAATTTGTAATGGTCGTAAATTCGGTATTTTTGATATTTAAGTTAAGTCCGCTCTCCTCGCTGCTCGTTAGTACTTGATCCACCAAGCTCTGTAAATCTTCTATTGTTTCGGCAATAACTGTCATCAGCATACCGGATATTGTTAATGGGTGTATTCCATTTACCTTTACTCCCGTTGTTGCTCTCTGAATCATTTCATCCGAATAAAGAATAAATAATAGCGGCGATAGTACACATCAGTAGGGAAGTCATGTGTGTCTAGTCTTGTCTGTCTAAACACCATAATCTCATTTGAACCAACCCCTATCTGTAAATATGTCCACCCCCTCATTTTGAATTTTCCCCGCTCGCACGCCATCTACACATACACTCTCGGACACGTTGAGAACTACGGTTAAGTGATGGGGTAGTTTTGCTCCTTCGGGCTCAATGGGAAACTTATGGAAGGAGCAGCCCCATGTAAATTCTTACGGGGAGTCGGATCCAGAACGCATCATGTTCTGGATCCGCCTCCCCGTAAGGATTTACATGGGGCTGCTCCTTCCATAAGATTCCCATTGAGCCCGAAGGAGCAAAACTACCCCATCACCTAACCGTAGTTCTGAACGTGTCCGAGAGTGTATGTGTAGATGGCGTGCGAGCGGGGAAAATTCAAAATGAGTGGGTGGACATATTTACAGATAGGGGTTGGTTCGAATGAGATTATGGGGTTTAGACAGACAAGACTAGACATACATGACAGGCAAAACTAGACTAACAAGACTAAACAGACAAGACTAGACTAGACAGACAAAACTAGACAAGCGGATAAAATGAGTTGGCGTAGTTGGTAGCGGGGAATCGTGTATACAAAATTGATTGCAAACATATTACGGCTTGGTTCAATTGAGATTATAGGATTTAGACCGGACAAGAACATACAAGGCTAGACAAGATGACATATATCTTGTGATATTTATCTGAATAATTTCCTATGTGTAAGCGAAATTTCTTAAACTGGTCTATTACCTCGACCGTATAAAATACTTATATATTTAATATAAATAAAAAAGTGTTTCTTTTATTTGGTTTAATTTTGAGTGAGAATAGGAATATATTGTTTACGTACTCAGTTTAGTATTTGAACTTGAAGATTTTAAATGTAAATCAAGGAAATACCTTTCGATTATTTTCTACACCAACCACGACAGTGAATGTTTATGTAACCGCGCGCAAAGATGGACCGGGCGGTTAACCTTGATAAAATATATAAACAATCGTGTCCAGTTTAAAAAGTGCAACCGCTGCAATAATTTAAATACAACTACCGCAATAAGAAACGCAGTCTAATCAGTTTAGTGTTTTATACTTAAACTTGTTAAGGCGCGTGGTAATGACATATCTAAATCGTGAGATAGGAAACGCTGCCAGTCTAAAGTTCCTGAAAGTTAAAACCACTGAGTCAGCATTTTCCTGTTTCAACCTGTCTGGATGAATCATTGAACACGTGATACATCCGGCGCATTTTGATTGGCTTATTGAGTCTACACACTACAAGAAAAATATTTTATATCTTTAAAAAGTATTTAATAAATACGTATTTTATATCTTGTATTTCAAAAACTACTATTTCCAAAAGTATCTTGTGTCTGTTATTTCAAATACATTACTTAAAAGTATCTTGCATCTTGTATCCCAGATACTTTTTTTGAGGTATCTTGTATGTCTCTGCCCCTACGTTAGGCATGAGTTTTTCCTTTGGTGCCATTGCTCTCATACCTTTTGCTGCGGCTTCGTTAAGATGGGGAATGAAGAAGATCCGCTTGTCTATGATGACACCTAGGTATTTTAACGACTGTTTTGGGGCGATGCTAACGTTGTTTGTTTGGAAAGTTATGGGCGCAAGTTCCTCAGTCCCGTTAGTAGGATCGCTTCTGTTTTCTCTGGTGCGAGATTTAATTAGGAGGCCGGCATGCCACAATAGGCTTTATTTACGTCTAGGAATAGAGCACCAGAATGATCTTTGCGGAGGTTGGCGGTTTGTAGGTTATTGGTGAGGATAAATAGGGGGTGATTGGTGGAGTGGGAAGGCTTGAATCCAAACTGGAATGATGGAATGGAATTCTTGAGCAGATTCCATAATCCGTTTTTGAGGATTTGTTCAAAAATTTTGCATAAGACTGGAAGGAGCGTAATAGGACGGTAGCTATTTAATAATGAATGTTTTGATTAGGTTTTTTGATATGGTGATAATTCAACCTTTTTTCCAACATTTGAGAAAATATCTTTTATGGAGGCAGACGTTGAACAGTTTAATTATGTTGTGGTGGATATCGTCAGGAAGGTTTCCAAGTAAAGATTTTTTAATTGCATCCAACAGTTAATTTGGGATATTGCTTGGTTTACAGTTAGCATCACCGTCTGTTTCGACTAGAGATGCCACGAATATTCGGTATCTATTCGGTATTCGGCCTATTCGGCCACTTTTTCAATATTCGGTATTCGGCCGAATATTGCTAACTATTCGGCCGAATACCGAATACCAAATCATGAAAAAATCATAAAATTTATCAGAGCTAAGTTGTGATGAATGACAACAATTTTTTCAGCATTTGTTGATTGCAACCGATTGCGTTTTTCCTCATAAACTATACCCCGCTTCTAAAAATAACATCTCACTGTACACAATGCTACCATGTGATGATAGATACTTTTTTGCGAATTCTGTCAGTTTTGGATACTGCTGTACGTTTGCTGACTACCACTAGTAAGGATCTGTTGTCCTGCCTAGGCGAGCCGTTTTTAGATAAAAATCAATCTCATTTGTAATATCACTTTTCTATCTCCATATTTTCTGTAGCGACTTCCTCAAAGCAATTCCAGAAACTGTCGTGTGTTGCAATGGTTTTGTCATTTTTATTGATATGTATTTTCTTTCAAAGTAGAGAAGAATCATTATCGGTACTACAAGACTCATCAGAACTCATTTGCAGAGCTTCTAGAAGATTTTTTTGCTTAGTTCTTTGTGTTTGAACTAATCCCAGGAAACTGGTTTTGAAACGAGAATCAAGAAAAGTGGCAACCAAGTATCTGTAATTTTCATCAAAGCTAAACCGTGTTTCTAGTTCAGGTTGTAGTGGAGATCTCATTCTCAGTAAATTTTGTGTTCTATCTACTGTCTCTTCCTTTCCCAGGTATTTCAACAACGTGACAACGAGTTGAATCACTTTGGAGATGCAAGAAATACCCGAGCTAGTTATTTTTGTTATCTCTTGAAATGGTTTGAGGAGTGTGACACCTTGTTCCAGTAACAACCACTCAGAAAGGTGTTAGATTTATAATAATTCGTGATCAGTTATGTATAAAGAAACAGATCGCTTTTGTTCTAAGAATTCTCCATTAAATAGTATATAGAATTCCAACGTGTGCTTGCATCTTGCACTAATTGGTGGTTTGGCAAGTTCTTGGCGAATGGATTTGAACTTTTCTTCTGCTATACTTGAGTGGTTCAAATGTGAAATAATTCATCTTGCAGCAGCTACCATATGTGTTATTTCCGTTCAGATATATAGCTCATTTTAGTGAATCAATAAAGCACTTGGCAGAATCATTTTCTGCGTCTTGTACACCTTTTATCATATTGACTACACTGTCGTAGACAAGTAAATGTATCTTGCTATAAAAATGTATGTTGCGTATGTTGCACAAGTGCGCGGCAGCGCTGCTGGGCACTCACTGCCGCGCTCATTTTTTGAGCAGTTTACGCAAAACCGCCCGGAATATTCGGAGGCCGAATATTAGGCGCTTCGGCCTAGAGCGTGGCCGGATATTCTAGTTTCGACTTTGCTGTTAGCCATCCCCACATATCCACCTAGATAACATTGACGTGACACCGACAACTCGTATAAAATACCTAGGCATGACATTCGACAATAAACTAAAATTCAACACCGACACTAAAATACGGAAGACCGAAACTGTCCAAAGGAGTAAACATTTCCGCTGCTTTACACAAGGAGACCAAAGTATATCTATTAGCCACCAATATATACAAATCCATTTGCAGACCTATCCTCGAACTACGGACATATACTACTGACAACTACTAACAGAAAAACGGCAGACTATACACAAACGGCAATACGAACATCCCTACGCATCATTTCCAAACTAAGACACCCCAAAAACATCCTCCATAACCCTTCCAATGAACTCCTTTACAGACTCACCCAAATCCCGAAACTCTTCGACAGACACAAACGACTGCTGACCAAATACAAAGCGACTAACACTCACTGGACCATCACAAGCACCCTATGTATCAGACGTGACTCTACCAAACCCTCCCGTAGACATCCACTCACAACACTCCAAGAAACAATATACGACTTAAGACTAAACCCTCCATAATATGTAAATTCAGCAGTTTTTTTGTATAAATTTATTTTAAATAGTAAAATGTAAACTTCTAGGCGGAAAGACCTAGTGGTCGATAGCCTTTTGTAAACGATTGTTTTCAATAAACATTTCTTCTCATGTGCCTATTAAACTTAGGTATAGACCAGGGATGGTCACCTTCACCAAAAAACCTTTGTGTGTAGTGGGGCAAAGTTTGTACATTATATTTTTCGTACTAACACGTGGGCAGTGTTGGGCATAATTCAATTAATTTTTTAATTGTAGAATCAAACAATTACAATTTTAATTGCAACAAAATCAATTGCAATTAATTTAATTGAATTAACTGTTTAATTGTGAGATGCAATTGAAATCAATTGCAATTAAATCCATTAATTGTGGTTTACAATTAATTCAATTGCAATTAAAATTTTAAATGTTAGTTACAATTAACTTAATCATCAATTGTTTATTACTACAATTAATACTATTTGTTGAATATAAAAACTTTTCCCTCATTGTAACCGTGCTTTCCCGCATTGTGCCAAATAAAATATTTTCCAATATTGTAAATAATCTAAATACTTGGGAAAGATGGTTCGTTCTGGACTCTTCACCTCCACTTCCGGCCCCCCACCTCCACTTCCGGTTCACAGCCACACTTCCGGTTCCCACTTACACTTCCGGTTCCTACCCCACTTCCAGAAACGGAAGTGGGAACCGGAACTGTGAAAAATTTTGCAACCGGAAATGGGGGTGGGAACCGGAAGTAGTGAAAATTTTGGGACCGGAAGCGGAGGTGGGAACCGGAAGTAGAGGTGGGAAACAAAAGTTGGGGTGGAAACCGGAAGAGGGTGGGAACCGGAAGTAGGGGTGAGGGTGGGGGGCCGGAAGTGGAGGCGGAGGGTCTATTTGCTTCTTAAATAATAATTGTGGGCCAAAAATATTTATACAAATTTCGTGCGGAAATGATTTTACAGCGCTCCAGCTAATGGGGCCTAAAAACCTAAACGAGCTGTCGCGTTGTAAAATCAAACTTTCCACACTCTAATGTAAATAACTATTTCAGTTACGCATTATGGCAAGTGATACATTGGAGTATAATAAACATCTTCTAACCGACATTTATTAATTGTTAATTGTAATTGTAAAAGTGCATCAATCAATTAACAATTAATCAATTGTAGTTGCAAAATTTTACAATTAACAATTAATTAATTGTGATATATTGCAATTACAATTAATTATTTTAATTGTTAGTTGCAATTAAATCTCGCAATTTAATTGTTAATTGTTTTCACAAATAATTTTTGCCCAACTATGCACGTGGGTCACCGGGTTAGTGAAATGGGAAAAGAGAAACTTGGAAAGAGAAGGGAGGTCAAACAACCCTGTTTTATTCTCACTTTTTAAAGTTAACAAAACCCAAGTTCCATTCTTGTTTTACAACTTCTAAAGTTACAAACCGATTGTAGGTACATTAAAAATAATTGTACATTAAAAATTAAAATCTCAGAATATTGGCACTCAGTTTCCTCTAATAATTGTGGAAATTGGAGTTTATTAAGACCTCGTACGTTTACGAATATAATGACTTTTATTAAAACTGGAATTACATTGTAAAATATTTTCAAACCTTGTTTCGCACATAAAACTTCCTGTTGTATTATATAATGAAATTCTTACGCTTTTTAAAAACTCTTATTCTGAAAGATAATTCCTAATAATAAATGTTTCCTAAAATACAAGTGTAAATAAATACAAGCTGTAATCAGTACCTTAGCTAGGGTAATGAGCGCCCCTGGCAATATTTTAATTTTGTGCCCCTCGAGACTTATTTTCTAGGATGAGATCATTTTTTGGAATCAAAAACGCTTGTAAAACACAATAATTTTCTAGTTGTCTTCTCTGAAAAAATAAAAAAAAATCTTTCTTCGTCTGTTGAAAAGCCGAGATTAGAATGCAACTTTTCAAAATGTTTGAATTGAAAAAAAAAATGTACGTGAAGTAACTTTTTCATTACAAATTTTGCACGTCTTTTATTCTCTTCAAGCGCCATATTTATTAAATCATTCTGTTTGGACGGTCTGGAATTTGTATCGTTTGTTTTTCTTTTTTTAACTACCGCCATACTATAGGGCTACAAACTAAAAACATATTTTAAACACATAAGTTGAGAAGAAATTTTGAAATGCAGTTAACGAATTTTAATAAAAAGTAATAATAATTTTGAGTTATTGACCATTTCTAAAGGTTTATAAAAAGCAATGTGGGGTCACTTAAAAAGTGTGTGTGGGTCAGTGTCTGACCCGCGTGTCAAAGGTTCGCCATCACTGGTATAGACTTAAGGCCGATTCTCATATACGCGACACTACTCCACGTCACGCGACATCGCCTGTTAAATAATGATTACATTGTTTTAAATGGGCACGTTCTCACTACGGCTACGCGACAGCTACGCAACGTGTCCATTTAAAACAATGTAATCATTATTTGACAGGCGATGTGGCACGACGTCGCGTATCTGAGTGTCGCGCATATGCGAATCTACCTTTCTAAGGAAGCTTCTATTAGAATCTGCGGGATTAAAATTAAGGGATAATTTATGTATTAGGTTAGTTATCGTATTAGGTTATTATATCAAGATAAAATATAAATTTCCCTCTCTAAATTGAGTCGTCTCTAAACTATCGTCGTTTATATAATTCCTGAAGTGTTATGTTCTAAAAGTCTATGTAAAACTTTAGTTGTAATAACACATCAAACCGAACATTCGTTTGATTCCTTAAACGATTTCATATTTACCTAGAGTTAATCACATAAATAAGAACAAGTTGGGTCAATATATAGGACTATTGCTGACTATTGCAACGATTGTTTGTCGACGGAGTACATAATAAAATCTGGTTTGCTTTGATGTTTTCAAGTCTATTTTTATGCGTTATCAAGTCTGTTTATTCTTGCCTTCTACGGTACTAATATAGCTTATATTAGTCAGATTTAATGTAGCTTTCAAAAATTTCAAACGCTTATTCGTAGCGTTTTTAACAGGACAATGGAAGATATTTGGAACTTTTTTGTTATATTTTTGTTCTGATAAACCTATTTAAGAGAAAACTTATTAATCGGGCATAATAGTCACTTTTATATAACAGGAAATAATACACTTAAGCAGTTGCCCCATCGATTGATTCACTGTTTTGCTTATTTTTCCATGTATATGAATTTATGAAAATAATAGTAAAAGATATAAAACCAGGGGTGTATTGGGGGGGGGGACGTGGCGGAACGACGTTCCGGTACCTTTTTCCAGAAACGGAACGCGTTCCGGTACTTTTTTTGGTAGTCATTTTCTTAATTTTAAATGAAAATTGTATTTTAAATTAGCGTATTTGTAAAAACATTTCAAAAGATGTGTTAATTAATGCAGAATTTATCTAAACAGAGAAATTACCACCCGATTGGAAATCTGCTCTGATCCATCCGCTTCACAAAAAGGGAGATTTTACTGATCTAAACAACTACCGTGGAATTTCTCCCGGTAACATACAAGATTCTCTAGAAGGCGTTACAAACAAGGGCAGAAAATCAGCTCAATCAGTCAACTAGGAGAATACCAGGGGGGCTTCCGGAAGACCCGATCCTGTGTTGAACAGATCCTGAAACTTAAAACTGTACTTGCATACTTCAAGATGAGAAACCGCAAGGTGGTCGTCACCTTTGATGATTTTAGGAAGGCCTATGATTCCATTGATAGAGAAACGCTTAACAAAGTACTCCATGAACTAGGGCTAGACAACAAAACCCGCAGACTCATCCTAGAAACTGTGAACAACATCCATTCCAAGGTAAAATTTAGAGGCGAGATTTCAGAAAGCTTCGAAATAAAAACTGGAGTGAGACAAGAAGATGGACTTTCCCCACTTCTATTCAACTGTGTCCTTGAAAAGGTTTTTGGGTGCTCAGAGTGGTATCTACCTGGGACGTAAGAACGATGGACTGGTTGTAGATTGCCTGGCCTTTGCATATGACATGGCACTGTTTGCTGATAGTCTTGAGGTGGCAGCAATGCAGGTAAACTGCCTCAGAAAACAGGCTGCCAAAGTGTCGCTGGAGAAAACAGAATTCTTTACCAACATCAGAGAAGGAAACAGACAGATGTTACTTGAACAGGGAAACATCAAGAAGACTGAGAAATGTAAGTATCTCGGCGAATGGATTGAACCCAACTTGAATCAAAAAGAGCATCATTATCCAAGAGAGTCAACAAGTTAGAACTAGCCTATCGACTGACTAAGATCACTTACAATAAGAAATTGCTGTCACGGAATCTGAAACTTAAGCACTACACATCAGTCTTACAACAGAAGCCTGTATGCCATGGAGTGTCTTTTCTTGAATCGAAGAGGTCTAGTAGAGAAATTAGTTAGAAATCAGAGAGAGGAGAATCCTCAGGAAGATACTAGGCCCGGTAAAGGAAGATGGAGGCGTAATTCCGAAGGCGGCATAACTCTGAGCACGACGAACATATTGAGATGATCTCTGACTGTGCAAGGAAAAGAAGGGTAGCTTTCTATGGCCACGTTGCAAGATTGCCCCCAAATCGACTAACCAACCGTCTGTTCACTTGCAAAACAAGAAGGGTCGTACCAGTTGGTTGACAGAAACCGAGAAGGATATTAAAGAACTGGGAATAGCAGATCTCCAAAACAGACAGTCTGTGAGACGCACCCTGAAGAAAGTCCGTGGATTTCAGGAAAAACCCCGTAGGAAAGGTACCCCTTGGACAGAAGAGAGAAAGGAGTTACACCGGCAGAAGATGCGACAATAGTGGGCAAAGGTCAAAGCCCAACAGTTGAAGAAGCGTGGTCCAAATTATGCCTATTCGAAAGAAGAAGAAGAAGAGAATTTATCTTGCATTTTGTATCTTGTTTCCTTTACCTTTTGAATCAAATCAACATCATTTGTCCTGTGTTAGCTATTCTACATACCATACTACTAAACTATAAACTTTAACAATAGTGCGATTGCGCAAATCTGCGGTAGTTCGAATCCCGTCAATTACTATTTCATTGCTAATTGCGTCAATAACCAGTAACGATTTAGTCTGTGCCAGCAACGTTGTTGTTTAGATTGTGTTATTGTGTATAATGCCAAAGTTGTTTTGGCAGTTTGTGGTTTCTATTTGCATTATAAATTATAAGGTAGTAGTAATTATTTTTGAATGGATTATTATAATGCATATTGATTTTTATTATTCCAGAAATATTTCGAAAAATCTACAATAATTTTTTTTTTGTACTAAAAATTTAAAATGAGCGTAAAACGTAAACAACCCGCTTTGGACACTTTCTATGGAAAAAAACTTAAAACGCAACAAGAAGAAAATGTGCAAGTGCTGAAAACTATGGAAAAACATATGGATATTCCATCAACTTCAACAGAAAATGTTCAAAAAGAAGCAGAATCCACATTAATAAATTGGCCCAGTATTTGGACTGTAGATATGTGGTTCGAAAAGAAAAAAATATGCTTGTCTAAAATGCGATTCGGGAAAATTAGGATGTCTGACTAGTTCAGCTAATACCACTTCGAGAAAAACTACACAGCAATGTTCAGTAGTAAAGCCGATTGGAGCGACGAATCCTCAGCATACCACATAGAGCAAAATGCCATCAAGTGGTATACAGATGGTTCGAAGACAAATGAAGGTACTGGTGCAGGAGTGTATGGACCTCGTACCAGGTACTTCGAATCCATGGGAACATCCCCAAGTATCTTCCAAGCAAAGGTACACGCAATCGAAAGATGTGCACAGTTTAACCTCGACAGGAATTATCGCAAAAAACGAATTGCTATCCTGTCAGACAGCCAAGCAGCCACTAAGGCCCTTAGCTCATACATCATCAGATCCAAACTGGTATGGGACTGTGTGGGGAAGCTGAACAAGCTTGGCAGGGATAATAAAGTAACGCTATACTGGGTACCAGGACACACTAGTAAAGACGGAAAAGAAGAAGCCGATCACCTAGCAAACAAGGGATCCAGTAGCCCCTTTATAGGTCCGGAACCCTTTTGCGGCATGGGTGTCAACACCATCCACAAAAGTTTAGATAAAGAAATAAGAGGAAAATGGATGAAAACCTGGAAAGAACTTCCAGGGCTAAGGCAATCCAAAGTGATGCTGGGATCTTTTAACCAGAAGAGAACAAAAGCTTGCCTGAAACTAAGCAGGAACAAGCTTAGAATTCTGACAGGAGTCCTGACGGGACACTGCAGACTTAGGAAACATCTCAAGGCCCTAAGCCTAGAAGAGGATGGTGGATGCAGACTCTGTGGCTTAGCAGAGGAAACCCCCATACATCTGTTGAAAGACTGCGGAGCATTACTCCGCAAGAGACAGATGTACCTTGGGGCTCACCGCTTGAACACAGAGGAGCTGCAGGTCTTGAATCCCACCCAGATCCTAAAATTCCTGAAGGAATCAGGATTAGAGGAGTAAGTAAATGGGTAAGTACACCAACACTTGGAGGAGGAGGGTGGGTTCAAAAATCTATAAAGGTCGCAGTACAAGTCGTCACCACCATATCTACAATCTACACAATCTAGTTCAGCTATTCAAAATTTAGGACCTCTAAAGACGCCGGGTGTAAGCATCTCAAAAGAATGGAGAGGCACTCAGATATCAGGTTATGGAAAGGATAAAGCCGCACAACTAACTTCTTTGCAAACAAAATTACAAACATTGCAAAAAGATTAACACAAACAACAGCTGAGAAAATCTTAAAAGAAGCAGACAAGCAAAAGCTTGAAATTATTTGAGATCAGTTGAAAGATTCTGAAATTTGTAGCACCAGTAAGGTTTTTAGTGCTTTAAAACTGCTTAATATATTGCAGTATTACTGCAATTGATTGATACTGCTTATAATATTACTAAACATGATCGTCCATATTTTGATAATTTTATTGAAACTTCAAGAAATGTATGGATCTACTATAGCTCATGGATTACAATCTATATTAAGTGCAACAGAAATAATTAATCATATAGGAACTCAAGTGAAATCCAATATTTGCCAACAAATAGTAAAAGTTCAAGGAATCTATTATCTTAGATGAATCTACCATTTTAACACCTAACCACCTGACATACGTCTCTCAGACCCAAAGTAGCAGTAATTTTCGCACCTGAGACGTATCGCAGGTGGTTAAGGGTTAAGCAAAAAGTCTGGTCTTTATTTGTCATTTATTTAAAATGCGAAACCGATAAAAAGAAAGATCCTCATTTCTTGTTTCTTGATTTAATTTAATTGCAGGATCAAACAGCTAACACGATAACAGAGGTTTTTTACTAATATGTTTGGAAAAAATGGCTTTGATGATAATTATTCAAAACACCATTTAATTTCATTTACAAGCGACATTTACAAGCGATTCACAGTTTCTGCCTGTGAAATAAAACAATTATCTTTAATTTCGTTAACGGATAATAAAATGGCAAAATTGATTTACAGAAATCAATTCTTAATTAGTATTATTAATAGTATGAGGAATAGGCTAAACACTACATCTGTAAATTGTTCAGGTTCAGACGGAATTTTGACTTCCGACTGTTCCGACATTGTTAAAGAATTTAAGAAATTCTTGAACCAAACGAATGACCATCTGAAATTAATATGGAATTTGGAGCAAAAGAAGTAAAATCTCTGAGCCAACGATTTAATTTACCTTTGGGGTAAATTTTAAATGTCTTTAGAGATTACTTGGCTTGTGGTGGTTGTAACATTTCAGACGATTTGAAAAATATTCTAAAATTACAGCTTGCAGTTCTTCAGAATGCGAGCGTACTTTCAGCAGCATGAATTTGATTATAACGGAAAGAAGATAACTCATTTTAATTGATCATGTTGCAAATTTATTGTTTATAAAACTTCTTGGACCACCCTTGGAATTTTGGAATCCAATTTTATACGTAAAAACCCGGTTGCGTTCTGATCGATCCTCTACTGACCAGCAAACTAAAAGAGCAGGGGCAAATGATGAAATTGTGTGTTATCCTATTTGCGAGTTTCACTATAAGTGTACTACATAAAAATAATATCTTTGAGATTCTTATTTTTATCTTTTTTCGAATTTCTTATTTTTGTGTTTGTTAATATTTTGTATCGCAAGAATAAAAAAAACTTACAAGGAAAACAAAAGTTTGCTTAAAGCACGATGATCTCCAAAAAAATTTCAGGAAGCTGGAAGTCGCGGACAATTTTTGTTCTCTCACCATGCGTTCCGTTACTTCTTATTTTACCAATACACCACTGTATAAAACTGATAATAACTTTTTGTAGTTTAGAGTAATAGAATGTAAATATTACTCGCTGAGAATTCGTATCTCAGATTTTAATTTTTAAATATTCGTGTCTTGAATCAAAACGAACATTTTTTAATTAATTCAAACTTAAATGTTATTTTGACGAAAAAGAAAAGTGAGAGATAATTTTAGGGAGTGTGTAAAACCAGATGAAAAAACCTGCTAAAAATGTAATTATGCAGATTGTGATTTCTCGAGTAGTTTTAACTCCGTGGATTTTTTCCCGCAGTTTCTCGTTAAGTTCTATACCCCGCGACGAAGATATTTTTTCAATTTAGAAAAATTAAGCACTCGTAACTATAATTGAGATAAAATTGTTATAAGAGACTTTATGAAGTGACTATTTGTTAAAACTATATGAAGCGAAATGATTTATTTCAATTACTGAACGATTTCGACTCGCCGGCGATAATTACTGACAAATTGTACTAATTGAGCAGTTATGAATTGCATCATCGAGAACGGTGCTATATTAACGAGAACCGATTCGTGATCGGGGCGTCGGGTGCGTCTCGACGCTGCTGCATGTTGGTACACTATTTATTACCACTGTTTAGAAACAGTAATAATCTCGCATTGAACGCACCACAATGTACAATGCATAGTTATATGATTTGGAAACCTATTTCGCATTGATTTATAGCTTTTCCAACAATACACTAAGGACTTCGAACGATATTTAAGATAGTTGCGCAAACTATGATTTCTTTTAATTAATTAAAATTTAGGTGGATAACTGTTTACAGTGGATTTAAGTTAAACCGTTGCAGAAGTTGTGGGATTAATTCCATTAGTAAAATAAATTTAATTGTGAAGTTAAGGCAGGTAATGAATTAATCTTAGACACGGTGGATATTTAATTGCTCATATAAACGCATAACGTCGCCGCTAGAAATTATTATGACATTATTGAACCTAAACTATAATCTCCGTCTAGGAGTAGTGTGGCTAGAAACGTAATTAAGGCCGTAATTAAAGTTCCGGCGTACGGATAAGTAGCGCGAGGAATACATAGGTATCATCAATATACAACTCTCTCAAATCTACTTTTTATCTACTAAATATAGAGCGGCGCTTTGCCATCTATAAATTCTCGAATCGACAGCAGCGAAATGTATATGCGAAGTCTCATTAAAACTTATCTCTCACACCCTTCATCCATTTTACCTATATATTGAATATATTTTTTTTATTTTTTGGACTTATGACATATATAAAATACAGTATACTCTCCTTCGCCTCACTGTGCTTTCTATAATAAAAGCATTTATTTATTTATTTATTTAGGCGGTAAAACTTATACGAAGGAATACGCTAATCAATGGTCTCATTATCTGGCTGAACTCTTGTTCGTGCTAGTCCATGCTCCCCACCATGGTTGCCACCTTTTGACGGGTGCATTGACCACCTGGGGTATTAATGTTATTACTTGTACGAGCCATTTTGCTTCTAATTGTGGTCTAGCATTCGCTAGTATGTTAGAACCAGGGATTTTCAGTTCCTGGAGCTTGATTCCAGCCGCAACATTGAACAGACGCTGACTTATTAGCCGACTGATGCACTACAGACGCTAGTAGGATATGTTTATTCATTATCATTTTAAATGAATAGAAATAATACTAATGTTACACATGTGATATCTTTCGAAAATTTCTTCTGCATTTTTTAGATTCTTGGTTGGTTGGAATTATAGTTCATTGTTGGTTGGTTGGAATTATAGAACAAGCATTTATATTTAAATCAAATTAAATTTATTTAAATGTTTATTATATTGCAGGTGCAAATCGCAAATTAATGTATTGCAATGATATTTGTTATTATTGTTGGTCTGGATTTTTAAGATACGATAATATAATATAGCAATAGAACGCAAATATAGCTTAATTAAAAAAGCTTTGTTGTCCAACTATTTTTAGTCTTAACAAGATTCTGCTGAGTTTGTTACAGCTAATCATAATAAACTCCTTGAAGCAATTTAAATATTTGTAAGTGAATTATGCAATTATATTGCATACATTTAACACATCAAAACGAGTTAAGATTACCATTATAGTGTATCAATTTCCGAGCGATTAGTAAAGTTATCTTTAGAAACGAGATTAACCTTTGCCAAAACGCTCTGTTATAAAATGTAAATTAAGTCCGTCATAGTTTTTATAGCAGGTGTTTAACTAAACATAAATTCTACTTGTTCATCCGTTTGCCAGACTAAATTATTGTAGAATTTTGTAGAGACATTATACAAAATATATAACTTATAGTCTAGACATTATACAAAAACTAATAAATTATTGATAATTCAACAAATTATTGATAAACACCAAGTGGCTATAAATGATGAAAATTATTTTGAAACGTTGATAACATATTTGAATTCTTTTATTGGCAACATCGCTGCCATGGCACACTCAATTTTAAAAATTCAAAACAAAAACGTCAAAAAAAATTAAAATTGACAGATTCAAACTTTAATAAATAAAAATGGTTTTTATAACAGAGCACAATACATTTATGTGTAATGGCCTATTTTTGCATTGCATTGCAAAATAAAAGTGGATATCGACTGTATTCACAGCATGTAGATTACGAACAATTTATTTGACATAACCTAAATAAACACGATTGACAACTGATAGGTTGTACAACCAACACATTAAACTACTACCACCCGCATAGTGTTGCCAATGTATTATTTTGCTTCAATCATTCATAGTCACTCGGTATAATATATGTAGAAGAAACAATTTTTATCAAAACTCGTTTCCAGTAGAACGCGACCGCTTGTGTAAATAAAGTATCAGACTAGATTGTAGTTTGTAAATTTTGGTGGTGACTTGTACTGCGACCTTTATACAGGGTCCGCCAAGAGTATTGCACCCATCCAATTTCGGTCCACTTTTCATTCTTTCAGCTTTAATCTCATTGGGTTAGTTGGGTTAGCATTGGGTTAGGTTAGCATTAGGTTAGGTTACGGGATGTTAGGAATGAAGCACACTTCATTCTCAACCTCCCGTAACCTAACCTAATGCTATCCTAACCCAATGCTAACCCAACTAACCCAATGAGATTAAAGCTGAAAGAATGAAAAGTGGACGGAAAGTGGATGGGGTGGACGGAAAGTGGACGGAGTTTAGCGTGGGGTTACATAGACCTCACACCCTGTTTAACGTGAGGTCACATAGACCTCACACCCTGTTTAGCGTGGATTCACATAGACCTCACACCCTGTTTGGCGTGGGGTCACATAGACCTCACACCCTGTTTGGCGTGATGAAAAGTGGATACAAGTAGATGAAAAGTGGACGCAAGTAAATGAAAAGTGGATGCAAGTAGATGAAAAGTGGATGCCAGAAAATTGAACTCTTTGGTATTTATATAAATGAAAAACATTAATACGATCTGGTTCACAGACAAGTATAAGAAATTTCGCTTACTCATAGGAAATTATTCGGATAAATATAAGGTCTGTATAGTCTTGTCCGTTCTTGTTCGACCTTGTTCAGTATTGTCGGATCTTGTCCGGCCTAAAACCAATAATCTCATTTGAATCAATCCGTATTATGTTTGCAATCAATTATGTATGCATACAGGATTGTCCGCTACCCATCCGCAACTCATTTTGAATTTTCTCCGCTTGTCTGTCTGTCTAATCTAGTCTGTCTAGTCTAGTCCCTCTATTCTTGCCTGGTGTTATGACTGACAAACATCCGGTTGCGTCTAATCAACAAGCCGTAAATCAAAATAAAACGTAGATAACAAAATGAAAGTAATAATATAAACATTATTAACAATTATAAGAAAAACAATCGAAAATATGTTTTATTTACATTAAACAATCCCTTATATATTTTAGTTCAGTCTAATCTAGTTTCATGTATTTAGCTTGGTCTGTCTAATCTCATGTATTTAGCCCCCTATCTGTCTAGCTTTATCTAACTAGTCTAGTCTAGTCTTGTCTGTCTAGTCTTGTCTGTCCAGTCTTGTCGATTACATATAAATTGAGGGAAAAGGTCAACTGTAATTATTTATTCGTTAATCAGCCAATAAGCATCGAGGTAATTAGTTTAGCAATATCTGCCGCGGCGGATGACGTCATCAACTGTGGGGTAGGCGGTCGGGCGATATCTCGCTTAAGGCACATGCTAGAGCCGTTCTGACACCAGATTTGATTTTTCTCATCAAATGGTTTAAAATGGTTTAGTCTAGTCTGTCTAGTCTCATGCATTTAGTCCCGTTGATGTATCTAGCCCCGTCTATCTAGTCTCATGTATCTAGCCCCGTCTGTCTAGTCTCATTTATTTAGCTTCGTCTGTCTGGCTCCATGTATCTAGTTTCATGTATCTAGTCTCATGTATTTAGTCCCGTCTATCTAGTCTCATGTATTTAGTCCCATGGCTCTAGCCCCGTCTGTCTAGTCTCATGTATTTAGTCCCGTTGATGTATGCAACCAACTTCACACCTCATTTGTCTCAACAGGGTCTAATTTTGAATTTCCCCGCCTAGCGTCTATTTTTTGAATTTTCCCGCGCATCTGGAAGTTCCGAAAATGGCGGTCGGAAGTCGAAACCGGAAACCGGAGGTCGAAACCGGAAACAGGAAGTCGAAACCGGAAGTTCCAAGGTCAAGGTTAGGTTAGGGGGTCAAAGGCCATCGCGCATGCGCATGACAGTGGAGGTGGAGGATCTAGAACATACTATCTTTCCCTACTGATGTAGAATTAATACGCGTGCGATTTAAGACATCATATTTTACGGTTACATACAATATCCACCAGTGCACATTTTGATGATATTTTTAATTTGCTAGTAACAATTGTTTCCGAGTGGTGGCGCCACATACGTTATTTTGACAGTCACCCATGACATCATGGGTCGTTTTTGGTCGTTCCTCTGCTGAGCTGCAAAGTCTGCAATTGTCCTCTTCATCTAGGCCTAGGATCTTGAGGTGTTTTCTATGTTAGCAGTGCCCGCTCAGGACTCCTGTCAGAATTCTACGCTTGTTCTTATTTTCTTTCAGACAAGCTTGACGTCTTCGCTTACCTTTTAGAAGCCTTACAAAGTCGTAACATTAAAATTGCTGAAGCAAATTCTTTAATCGTTCGGTCTAATAACGCTATTAATTATTCTGCTGGTTCATATGAAGCGAGGATATGCTTAAGTCTAAAGTGTTTCAAGGGCTAAAGAGTTACAAAATTCGCTCCCCTCTCCAAGGTGGCGGTCATCGGCAGCGAGCCCATTGTTAACATTTTCCTAGCACACCACTGCCTGTAAGTGATCGCAGGTCTCACTATTATGGTGTATATCCATGGCAGGATTTTGGGGTTACAACGCCACGTTTTCCCTCAAAGGTTTCTGCATACCATTAGAGGGCGCTTGGCTTTATCAGTAGGGAAAGATGATGCGTTCTAGACCCACCTCCACCTCAGACATGCGCATGCGCGATGACCTTTAACACCTAACCTTGACCTTGGAACTTCCGGTTTTGACTTCCGACCGCCATTTTCGGAACTTCCAGATGCGCGGTAAAATTCAAAAAATAGACGCGAGGCCGGGAAATTCAAAATTAGATCCTGTTGAGACAAATGAGGTGTGAAGTTGGTTGCATAAATCAACGGGACTAAATACATGAGACTAGACTGACGAGGCTAGATCCATGGGGCTAAATACATGAGACTAGATAGACGGGGTTAGATACATGGGGCTAGATACATGGGGCTAGATAGATGGGGGAGATGGATACGGTTGTAAAATAAAGAAAACTCCACATAAAATTTATGGTTTTATTAAATTCTAATAATAATACAATTAAATTTACATCAATACATTTAAATACAAATAGTGGTCATGCTTTGTATATGTTATGCGTTCGGAAGAAGCAGCTTAAGCAACAATGACTTGCACACATATTACAGCGAAACTTTACACAACTAGTTTTACTTGAGACCTTTTGTCTTCCAAATATCATTCGGTTTTCTTTATAACAACCAACACACCGTCTTTTAACATCCACTTTCTCGAGGGAATGTTCACTATCTTTATCATTGGATGAACAAACAGCTGATTGGTTTATTGAATCAGGAACATGTGCATTCAAACTCTCAACTTTATTCTTTTGACATTTAACATCCGTTTTCTCGGGGGAATGTTCACTATCTTTAGCTTTGGATGAACAAACAGCTGATTGGTTTATTGAATCAGGAAGATGTGCATATTTTTCTCTATTATTATCATAGTCACCATTAAAACTCTCAACTTTATTCTTTTGACGTCTAGGAAGCGTCTCATATGATGGTGATAAACTAGTAGATATTCTAAGTGGAGTCCAATAGATGGTTTTATTACGGGCATGCTTCTCACCAAATACAATCCCCATCTTGATAGTAAAACACCAGCGTTAACACTAAATTATAAATGCTATCCAACCCTATTTATATCGTGCAGAGTTCTTTGCATCAACCCCACGCTCAACAGGGTGCGAGGTCTATGTGACCCCACGCTAAACAGGGTATGAGGTCTATGTGACCCCATGCTAAACAGGGCGTGAGGTCTATGTGACCCCATGCTACACATAACCGATTAGAGCTGAAGAGTATTAAGTGAGAGAGAGAGAGGGAGAGAGGTGGGAATTAATTTTCACGGAAATCGTATAAAAGCGGCTGTTTCGGACAATTATATCCACAAAAAAAAAAAAAAAAAAAAAAAAACGAACCCAAACAAAAGACGGCGGAAAGACGGGCTTACGGCCCACAACCGCCACAAAACAAAGGATCCCATGCAATTCTATCACTCGACATTTACATCTCAAAGAGTTAACACCTATATTAAAAAATAAACTATTATCTCTAGGATATAAGTTAAAGCGACAGTATGGATAAAATAGATATATTCTCCAAAGTTGATTATGAGGATACTATTACAAAGAGTGAATTTCACACGTATTATTCTATAGCTCAAAATTATAGAAACAATGATGAGATTCGTATTAGGATCCAACAGCAGGATATTTACACTTATCCTAGCTAAAGTTATATTTATGTAAGCGGAACCGTTAATTTTCCGAAACTCATTCCACCTGCAACTACACACAACTTTGAACTTGTGAAAAACGCATATGCGTTTTTGTTTGATGAAATTCGCTATGAATTGAATGGAGTTGAAGTAGATAAGAATAGAGATGTAGGAATTACAAGCACGATGAAAGGATTACTCTCCAATACCAAGCGGGATCAGCATATACTCGACCTTTGCGGCAGGGCTGAAAATGCTGCCAAATGTTACATACTTTGATAATAACAGAAAGTTCTATGCTCTAATTCCATTTAAATATTTATTGGGTTTTGCTGAGGTTTATACAAAAATGTTAATTAATGTAAAGCAGGAATTAATTCTACTACGAGCTAGAACTGACGTGAACTGCTACAAAGTAGATGCAAATATAAGATTCAATATTGATCAAATTTACTGGCGAATTCCCCATATCCAACTCAGCGACGGAGCTCGATTGAATGTATTGGACACACTCGAAGAAGATAGGCCGATATTAATACCGTTTCGTAGGTGGGAGTTGCATGAACTACTTGCTTTAAAAAATACCGACAGAGATATCTGGTCTGTAAAAACATCTACAACTCTGGAGAAGCCTCGATACGTTATAATTGCACTGCAAGAGGGGCGAAGGGATGCTCATGTAAAAAACGCGTCCGAATTTGATAATGCATCGCTGCAAAATATGAAAATTGACCTAAACTCAGATTCATATCAATATGAAAACTTCAATCTTAATATGGATAGTGGTGATTATGCACAACTTTATTACATGTATGCCACTTTCCAAAGCAGTTACTATGAACGCAGAAATGAGCCGATATTAGATATGATTCAATTCAAGGATCATGTTCTTTTTGTGTTTGATGTATCTAAACAAAATGAGAGTACTAAATCATCTGCTGTTGATTTAAAAATTGAATTTGAAGCTACGCAAGCATTCAAGCCAAACACTCGAGCCTATTGCCTTATTTTGTGTGAATCTGCCGTTGAATACACCCCATTGTCGGGAATAGTTCGAAAATTAATTTAAAAATTTAATTAAAATGAACCATTGTATATATAAATCATATTAGCGACTATTCTATATGTTTTGCAAGAAATGTTGAATGTTTATATAAGTATTTAAATGTATTGATGTAAATTTAAATGTATAATTATTAGACTTTAATAAAACCATAAATTTTATGTGGAGTTTTCTTTATTTTTCAACCTTTCATTCTCTTGGAAACTAACACTCGCTCGCCGCTGATAAGATAACAGGAAGTTGTTATTGCTAGCAAACATCCAGTCGAACCTAATCAACAAGCCAGAGCAGTAATCAAAAAACAATCGAAAATATATTTTAGTTAAATTAAACAATCCCTTATATATTTTAGTTTAGTATTATCTAGTTTCATGTATCTAGCCCCATCTATCTAGTCTCATGTATTTAGTCCCGTCTATCTAGTCTCATGTATCTAGCCCCGTCTATCTAGTCTCATGTATCTAGTCTCATGTATTTAGTCCCGTCTATCTAGTCTCATGTATTTAGTCTCATGGATCTAGTCTCGTCGGTCTAGTCTCATGTATTTAGTCCCGTTGATGTATGCAACCAACTTCGCACCTCATTTGTCTCAACAGGATCAAATTTTGAATTTCCCCGCCACGCGTCTATTTTTTTGAATTTTCCCGCGCATCTGGAAGTTCCGAAAATGGCGGCCGGAAGTCAAAACCGGAAGTTCCAAGGTTAGGTTAGGGGTTAAAGGTCATCGCGCATGCGCATGTCTGAGGTGGAGGTGGGTCTAGAACGCATCATCTTTCCCTACTTTTATCTACCACTTCCTCAGCGTACCTCTGCCATAGGAATTTGCTATCCAGTGTTATACCCACAATTGTGAAACTAGCATCAGATTGCTAATAGATTTGTAATATAATAGAGATTCATTATATTAACACTCTATTTTGTCAGAAATAAATGACCGGTGAAGATTTCTTCGTATCACAATTATAATTAATTATAAACTAAAAATATAAAGTTCCATATGTTGAGGACTTCTGCTTTTAGGAACCTATTGTGTGCATCGGTATTTGTAATGCTTAAGAACTCATGGTAATGTAAGAACTCATTGATTCACTGACGCAATTATGGAATATAGCTTATATTTACTCTTCTTGAAATAAGACTAAAAAATTGAAACAGCTGACATTTACTTTTATCCGTCAAGGACCGTTATAAAATATTTCGGTAACGTATTCATATTGGTCCTTACCTGAACAAAACTAAACAAACCCCGTCATCCATTATCGAATAATTTCAATTTATTTGATAGACATTGCTTATAACCAGGGGCCGTCTTTAACCCATTGGAGGCCCTGGGCACATTAGGATAATGGGGCCCCTTAGGTCATGGCCATATGATCTTCACAGAGCATTAATTTGTCAAAATAGATAAGAAAAGTAGATATATACAGTGTTAGATTTTCATATCTTTACACTCACATTAAATGAAGAGATAATATGAGGCATTGAGCGCAAAAGCGGACTAACCCCAACTCATATAAAACTGAGTTATTTGGGATGCAAAATAATTGGATTAAAAAGCATTTTTTTTCTATGAAACTTTTTTGTATTTGTTCATGTTATGTAGCTTCTGATTCTATGCAAGATGACTATTATTGGAAACAGAACTAGTTACCCCAATATTTATTGAATAACATGATTTTGATGTGGGTTAGTCCACTTTTGAATTGGCTTGTTTTACAATTTTGTGGGATAGTCCGTTAACAAATTCATTTAAATGCAAAAGTACTACTTATTAAAACCAAAACTTATTACAAGACTCTAGTACACATCTTCTACACTACAAAAATCAAGTACATTTATATCATTGTTGGTGGTTGCGCGATAAATAGGTGGAATATATGCCAACAAACTAAGGTCTTTCTTTTCTATCTATTTTTGAGATCAGTTTAGAGTGTCTTTAGCCGATATCAATTTTATTAAACAGCACGTCAATATTGTTTGAATATTTGAAATACTTAGATTTTAAACGGCTCTTCTCTCACAAAACGCAACCATTGAATCTTTAACCATTCCACTTTTGATTGGTCCTTAGCAAATTTTCGATTTGTTATATTCCTCTCAACTAAATCTAGTGTTTAGCCTTTTGGAATACTGATTTTACGAATATGTTCGAGATTTATTAACAACTTTGAACATAAAAATAATGACTGCAAGTCATAATTTCCTAGCTTATAAAACTCGTTAACTATTTGAATTTTCTGCTCTTCATTTATCTTCGAATAACACTTGTTACTGTATTGGCATGCACCTGTTTTTGGTTGTTTTTTTAGGTACAAGATTACCCTTCAAATTAACATATTCTTCACCATGTGCATGATTTTGTTTTCTCTGATTCCGCATCTAAACCTGTTCGTTACTAACACGTTTTTTTTTCCTTTGCTTCGTATTCGTACCATATATTCGTATTCGTACAATATATTCATATACGTACTATATATTCGTACCGTATATCCGTACCACAACTCTCTTCTACTTCCAATTAATCAGGATCCAGTATACTTGCAGAAGACCGGCTATTCTCATCAGAAGGCATGTATTCTGAGTTTGATTCTCAAAACTTATCTGGCTCCTCACCAGATTGAATTAAAATACAAAAATATTACCCTGCAATTCCTCTCCCACGGTTTTTGATTGTGTTGTCATAACTTATGCACAATATTTGTGTATAATACAAAAATAGTGGCTTAATAAACCTACAAAACTTCTACTTATTTTCACAATGGCAAACACATTAACCTATCTTTTCCATCACAGATTTGTATCTGGGCTGAGCAAAAACGGACCAACCAACTTTAGTCCACTATTGCACACAGACAATATAAAAAAAAAATTCAATGCAACAACTCTTTTTATTGTGCCATCTAATTTTGATTAGGAAAATTTGGGTTAATTCACTTTTACTCGATTCAGAAAGTAAAATAATGTACATTAATGCCAAAAACGCAAAATCAGAAAAATTGTGTCTTAGTCCGCTTTTGCGCTCAATGCCTCATATAATCCCGCAAAGTACCTCTTTTAGCATTCACAGGTTACTTTTTAAAAATCTGTGTTGAGTTTAGATTTGAGATGGGCAAAATCTTTAATCACATCTTCAAAATCTATGTTTTTGCGCATATCATATTCTATGGACTAGGGCGACAAACTGGATAATCTATCTTGAAGCATTGTACTTCGCAATTAATTTTTTATGCTTTTCAATTTTGAGAAGGAGCGTTCTCCACTGCAGTTAATTACTATCGTGCTTAAAAAGATTCTCAGTGATTTCTACATTTGTGACAGATTTGTATATTTGAAAATGTATCTTCAATTTTTTTCCCTTTCAAAAAGTATCTAGGTCCTATCAATCGCAGGGCACTGAGCACGTGCCCAGAGTGCCCAGTGGGAAACAGGGGCCTGCTTATAACAAATTTTACATTTTATGTTATAATTTTTGGATTCACATTGATTTTGTGTCAATGAATAAATGTATAAACTGACTGAAATGAAATGGATTTCACGTAATACCAACATGTGTGAATTCCAGATAGATCATGTGGCCATTTCACGAAAATCTCAAAAGGAAATACAAAACGTGAAGGTTCTAGGAAGCGCCAATTTGGACACAGAACACAACCTCTCAAAGATAAAAATAAGACTCCAGCCTAGAAACACTAGATTACACAGAACCTCCAAAATGGTAAGATTTGACGTAAAGCGACTCAAGAACAGTCAAAAAGTAAGTCAGAGACTGAACAACACAGACCTAAACAGCTGGGACCATCTGAAGGAGTCTATTGTCAAGGCGGTCAATGAACTCGCCCCTCTCTAAAAGAAGAAAGTAACCGTGGTGGACTGAAGACTGCGACAATGCAATAACCCAAAGACAGATAGGCTGGGTGAAGTGGAATTCTAAAAAGGCCATGGAAAATTGGCATACATTTTTGGAACAAAGAAAGGTTACAGCCAAGATAATTCGAGGAACAAAACGAACCTTCATACAAAACCAAACAACCCGAATCGAAGAGAGCTTTGCTTAGAATAATTCCAGAGATTTCTTTGGAACCTTCAAGCAGGCACTCAGAAAATACGCTCCGCCAAGCCTCCATTTCAGAGACTCACAAGGCAAACTGGCTTACAACAACAAGCACAACTGCCACCTTTTGGCTCAGTATTTTAAAAATCTACTCAACTGTGACCCACCCAGCGAAGACTTCGACTATAAACAAACCACACCAAACCCCGACTCGCTTCCCCCTGCATTGGAAGAAGTTGGCCAGATCATTCAACTTCTGAAGAATAATAAGGCAGCTGAAGAGGACTCTATCGTTGCTCAGCTGTAGAAAGGTGCTGGAAACAATGCCGTGCGCAAGCTTGCCGAGATCATCGAGGACATCTGTGAAACAGATAAATTACCACCCGATTGGAAATCTGCTCTGATCCATCCGCTTCACAAAAAGGAGATTTTACTGATCTAAACAACTACCGTGGAATTTCTCTCGACCCGGTAACATACAAGATTCTCTCGAAGGCGTTACAAACAAGGGCAGAAAATCAGTTGGATAGTTAACTGGGAGAATACCAGGGGGCTTCAGGAAGACCCGATCCTGGGTTAAACAGAACCTCAATCTTAAAACTGTACTTGCATACTCCAAGATGAGAAACCGCAAGGTGGTCGTCACCTTTGTTGATTTTAGGAAGGCCTACGATTCCATTGATAGAGAAACGCTTAACAAAGTACTCCAAGAACTAGGCTAGACAACAAAACCCGCAGACTCATCCTAGAAATTCTAACCAACACCCATTCCATTAAATTTAGAGGCGAAATTTCAGAAATCTTCGAAATAAAAACTGCAGTGAGACAAGGAGATGGACTTTCGCCACTTCTCTTCAACTGTGCTTGAAATGGTTATGAGAGAATGGCGCAAGGAACTGAGCAATTTGGGTGCCCAGAGTGGTATCTACCTGGGACGTAAGAACGATGGACTGGTTGTAGATTGCTTAGCTTTTGCAGATGACGTGGCACTGTTTGCTGATTATCTTGAGATGGAAAATGCAGGTAAACTGCCTCAGAAAAGGCTGCCAAAGTGGGTCTTCAAGTGTCGCTGGAAAGAACAGAATTCTTCACCAACATCAGAGAAGCAAACAGAGAGATGTTACTAGAGCAGGGAAACATCAAGAGGACTGAGGTAAGTATCTCGGCGGATGGATTGAACCTAACTTATCAGAAAGATCATCATTATCCAAGAGAGTAAACAAGTTATAACTAGCCTATCGACTGACTAAGAACACTTACAATAAGAAATGCCTGTGAAGCAACCTGAAAGTTAAGCACTACACAGCAGTCCAGAAGCCCTGTATGCCATGGAGTGTCTTTACTTGAACCGAAGAGTTCTAGTAGAGACATTGGAAATCAGAGAGAGGATAATCCTCAGGAAGATCCTAGGCCCGGTAAAGGAAGATGGGGAATTCCGAAGGCGGCATAACTCTGAGCTCTACGAACATATTGAGATGCTTACTAACTGTGCAAGGAAAAGAAGGGTAGCTTTCCATGGCCAAGATTGGAAGATGCAAGATTCCAAGATTTGCCTCCAAACCGACTAACCAACCGTCTGTTCACCTTCTGGCAAAACAAGAAGGTTCGTACCACTTGGTTGACAGAAACCGAGAAGGATATTAAAGAACTGGGTATAACAAATCTCCAAAACATACAGTCTGTGAGACGCATCCTGTAGGAAGTCGATTTCAGGAAAAACCCCGAAGGAAAGGTACCCTCCTGGACAGAAGAGAGGAAGGAGTTACACCGGCAGAAGATGCGACAATACTGGGCAAAGGTCAGAGCCGAACAGTTGAACAAGCGTGGTCCAAAATAGGCCTATTCGAAGGAAGAAGAAGAAATGATTACCTTACTCTTTCACATTTGCACTGAAAGTCATGTGTTAATAGTTCAAAGTAGTAAACGAATGTCATATGTTATGGTAGCATATTGTTTGCACGCTTCTTTAGAAGTCTGAAGACACCACAAATGCAGACCAAGAAATGAAAAAATCACGATATATATTAGGGTAATTTTCGGGTAGTTATTAGAACATGAATGTGTGGTCTCCAGTATTACAAATTTCCTTTTTATATCGGAAAAATAATAACTACAGGCTGAATATATTAAGAACTTACCTTTTAAAACTGTTAATTGGCGCTTTAATGTACATTTAAATTCGCACAATGCAACGACTATTTTAATAGTATGAAACTGTAACAGGAAATTTCGTTGAACTTGAAATCGGAAATACACCGAAACATGTGTTAACAGTTCAATGAAGATTAGTTAATTTAATTGAATTGAAATTCGTATTATATTAGTTTTGTTCTGTGTGATTGCGCGTTTATTTTTAAATTATAGCATTCGGTTTTTGTTTCGTATTTATATATTAAAAATTTCGTTTAAATAAAACATTATCCAGTTGTAAAAGCTACTAATATAGAAATAGTTTAATACTAGTAAGGTTATTAGACGTCCCATATTTATAACGACGTCCTGACGTCATTACGTCCCTCATGCTCTTAATATTACCCGTTTTATGAAGTAAGAACTGAGAACAATGTTTGATTAGGTTTATGACGTTAATATACGCTGTGCTGCTTGTCTTGTGCTCTTCTGTTCCGAATGAAATTTTGCAATATAAATAATTACTTAGTAATTAGTGTATGGAATAACCAAGCTTTATGAAATGTAGCTTATGTAAAATGAAATATAACTTAACGAAATGTAACTTAAATGTTTGCTGATGTTTCAAATTAATTCATTTGAATTCCTTAGATCATAACACTAATAACAAATATGAATCTTAGGCAAGTGTTAATGTACATACTATCCATACAAACGGCGTTGACGAAGAGAATTATTTAAAACTCGATAGTATATAGGTATGTTAACCCTTTCGCTACTGGAACTGGATAAAGCCGCAAAATATTTCTGTGGCCTGTGTACGGGAACCGGATTAATCCGCAAGCGTTTTTTGTACTTAATATGGGAAAGACAATAATAGATAAAGTATCAATAAGATATCAATAATAAGAAAATATACAAGGAGAAATTAATAGTAAACCAGAAACAACTCATCTGGAACGAAGAAACCCAAGAACTTAAAGAGATGAGCACTCCAAAAAACCAATAGAACAAACAAGCAGACAAGGAAAAGCAATAACGACAAAGCAACGAAACAGGACAAGAAAAATAGGAACATGGATAACAGATGAAAAAACACAAATACGTAAAAACACACTGAAAGGAAGGACATGGAAAATAGGAACATGGAACGTCAGAAGCTTATCGGGAAAAGATGAGGAAGTAATAAACGAATTAGAAAAGATGGATATGGATATTGTGGGTATTACAGAAACGAAAAAAAAAAGGAAAAGGAGAACAAATGCTGAGAGCATATACTAATATATAGCGGAGTAAATGAACAGTAGCATGCTACATAAAGAGAGAAAACGTGAAATATATACGAAAGTGGACTGCAATAACGGAGAGAATCTTGAAGATGGAATTAGAAATTGATAAAAATACGTTATTAACAGTTATAGTAGTATATGGTCCAAGTGAAGACGAAAGGGTTAGAATAAAAGATGAATTTTGGAATCAACTGACGGAAGTAATACAAGTAAGTAGGGGAAGGATGTTGATAATAGGTGATATAAATGGGCGAGTAGGGAAAAAAGACTATGAATCTGGAGAGACAATAGGTATACATGGAGAAATCACTAGAAACAATAATGGAAGGAGATTGATAGAGTTGTGTATGCTAAATAATCTTATAATTACAAATACTTTCTTCAAACATAAAGAGGTACATAAATATACGAGGGAATGTTAGAGTAGGGGAGAAAGATCAATAATCGATTATATAATAATTAACAGAGAATTTAGAAAAAAAGTAAAGGACACAAGAGTAAGACGAGGACCTGAAATATATTCGGTCCACTATCTAGTTTTGACAAAATTAAAAATAGGCAACACAAAACAGCAAGAAAATACCAGTGCAAATATAAACAAAAAGTGTGAAAATAAGCAAGTAATTAAAACATACAAATTAAGGGAAGATGAGACAGCTAAATTATATAAAAAGAAAATAGAAACGGAGATTTTATTAAAATCAAAGAAAGTATGAGCAGCATGTCAGTAGAAGATGCATGGAGAAATATCAAGGAAATAATAACGAAAACAGCGAGAGAGACATGTGGATATATTAAAATCAACAAAAACAAAAAACAAACTAGATGGTGGAACGACGAAGTAAAAATGGAAGTAAAAATGAAAAAAACAACAATGGAAAAAGTACCTTACGAACAGAACTACAGAGAACTATAATAATTATAAAGAGCAGAGAATGAAAGTCAAAGAATTAGTGAAAACATTGAAGCAACAATCCTGGGAAGAATTTGGACGTAAGATGGAAGAAGATAGCAAAGGAAATCAAAAGTTATTTTACAGAGTCTTAAAAACACTTCGAAAAGGAAAACCGAATAACAGCATAGCCATCAAATCTAAAGAGGGAAACTTAATAGAAAACGAGAAAAATATAATGGCACGATGGAAGGAGTACTTTGAAGATATGTTAAATACAAAGCAAAATAATACAGGAAACAAAACCGAAGGAAAAAATGAATACATAGGAAACAAGGAGAATATGATAGATGAAGACATAAAGACAGAAGAAGTAATTGAGGCTATAAAAAGGTTAAAACGGGGAAAGGCTGCTGGACATGATGGAATAACAACAGAGATGGTAAAGAACATGGGCAACAATGGATTAGAAGTGTTAGTAAATTTTTTTAACAAAATCTGGGAAGAAGAAATGATACCTGCAGACTGGGAAATAGGAGTACTATTACCACTCCATAAAAATGGAGACAACAAAGATTGCAATAATTATAGGGGTATAACATTGATGAGTACGATGGTCAAGATATATGAGCGAATCCTGGAGAAAAGATTAAAAACTGTGACTGAAGCCCAGGTGGAAGAAGCCCAGAGCGGTTTTAGAAAGGGTAGAGGAGTACAAGATCATATATTTACCATGAAGCAACTAATAGAAAAGAACGTAAGCCGCACCATATATGTAGTCTTTGTCGACGTTGAAAAAGCATTTGATAGCATCCCAAGAATGGAAGTATGGAACAGCCTTAGACAAAGAGGAATCAGTGACAGGCTAGGAAAAGCTATTTTCAGTCTTTATAAAAACACAATAAATTATGTTAGAAAAGGAAACTTACAGTCAGAGGAGTTCGTAATCAAAGAGGGATTAAGACAAGGGGGAGTACTGAGCCCGACTCTATTCAATGTAGTCCTGGATGACATAATAAAAGAAACAAAGAGAATCTAATGATTTATGCAAAGAACGAAAAGGATTTACAAACGAACCTAGACATCTGGAAGACAGCGTTAGAAAACAAAAATATGAAAATAAACGTCGCCAAAACCAAAGTAATGACCAGCGGGAAAGGAGAACCATGCATAACCAAGCATAACCAAAAATAGATGGAAAAAATATAGAACAAACAGAAACATTTAAATACTTAGGATTAAATATACACAATGACGGAAAGGAAGAGGCTGAAATCAACACCAGAATTGAAAATACAACAAAACTATTCTATGCACTTAATAACACGTTTATAAGAAACAAAGATATATCGAAGAAAACGAAAATGACAGTGTACAATACTATATACAAACCAATTCTGACATACGATGGTGAAAGCTGGGTGCTAAGCAGTCAAATGAAAAGTAGAATACAGGCGCTAGAAATGAAATACCTAAGAAGCACTAAAGGAATTACTAAAAGAGACAGAGTAAGAAATGAAACAATTAGAGCAGAACTTAACGTCGAACCAGTCCTGGAAAGCATAGAAAAAAGGCGATTAAAATGGTTTGGGCATCTAGTAAGGATGGAAGAAGGAAGACAAACGAAAAGAGTATGGCTAGCCAAATATACACAGAAAAATCAAAGAGGAAGACCAAGGAAAACATGGAACCAAGCAGTGGCAGATTCTTTGAAGGAACGAGGAATATCCTGGAATGAGGGATTGAAGATGGCGAAAAACAAGAAAGCATGGGCAAAATTTATTTATGCATGAAATGGGTTGATTTATTTTATTTTATTTTATAGTGTAAATTTGATTTATTGTTATGGTAAATTAGTATATTGTAATAACTACCTTATGGTAAATTAGTATATTGTAATAAGTACCTTTACACCTTAGGGTAATAAAGGTTTTTACTGATTAAAAAAAAATAAGAAAATACAATTCTACTTAATATGGAACAGACTACGGGAACCGTATTTATACGCAAAGAGTAAGTACCGGGAACCGGACGAATCCGCATTACCCTCAGCACCCCGTTCACATGGCACGACTTGTAGAAAATCACCCCATAGCGAATGGGTTAATATTCATTAAATTCCGGGGTAGCTGTTTTAAATAAAAGATAAAACTGTAGAGACCTTTAGAAACGAAACATTCTAGTACAAAACGCACATAATTCTAACGAAGAAATCGTAAGAAACCGTATCTAGCAATAGAATTGACTGGACAGCGAAACGTATTTACTATAACATATATAAAATTGAAAATTGTCTATTCCTTTATTATGTCCGTATTTACATATGCGGCCTCTGTCTATGGCAGCTTTATCGACTACGAGACGTCTAGAAGAATTCAAACTGTACAAAATTTATGTATTAGGTACATTCACAAGCTACTAGGTAAACAAACCACGAACGAGACGACTGATTAGTGTTTTTGGTTGGGATATATCAGAACTGCAAAACCGCGGTTTTCTGTGCAAAAACCGAAATTGCGCAACCGTCATAAAAAACTGGGGTTTTCGGTTTTATCTAAAGATAAATAAAAATAAAATACTTTGAATTAGTGCTCTTTCAAACATTGCAAACTGTTGTCGCAAAAATGGCAACCATCGATGGTATATGTGTTCGAGCAATTTCAAAATCTGCATTTATTCGGAAAGCAATAGCTGGCCGGTTTTGCAACCAAATCTTGCCGAAATGTTCTTCAGGTGTTATGACCTTAATTAAAAGGAATACGTAGAAAGAAAGAAATAAATGATTTTAAAGTTTCAAGAATTAAGAGCAAATGAAAAAAAAATAGTATTGCGCTAGATTATGTGGACTACTTTGAGACGCCGAAGATATAATACTTAAAACATTAATATTCGTGGAGAAAGCAATTTTATTGCAATTTAGGCTCTCTGCGAATTGAAGGAACTTTTTCTGCAAATAATATCGTAATATCGGGACGCCGTTGTCAAAAATTTCGCAACGCGGTTTTTAGTCGCGCTTTACCACAAGCTTTCCCTTCACCAAAACATCAAATTTGTTTCAATATCTGCAAAATAGCAACTAACTACAGCGGCAAAACCACCGCGAGTTCCCGAAATTCGACCTAGATTAGCAAGTTGAATTTTGCAGCGACGTCGCGACGCCGTTGTCAATGATTTTGCAACGCTCCCTTCAACAAAAAATTGAACTTGTTTCGCTAATTTGAAAATTACGAAAACTACGGGGGAAAAACCAGCAGCCGCATTAGGCAATTGAACTTTGCGGTGGCGTCGCGACGCCGCTGACAAAGATTTCGCAACGTGGATTTCAGTCTCGCTTTCCGACCACGTTTTGCTCTAACATAACGTCGAATTTTTTGCGGCAGCTGTGAAATTTCGAAAAAAAAACAAATGCAACTAATCCTCGGTAGATCTAATTTTGACGGGCCGTCGCGGCGTTAGTTATCGAGCGATTTGAACGCGGTTTTCAATTTCTGGTCGCAAAAACCTCAAAGTTTGATTGAGTCTGGGATTTATTGCCGTGGGATTATTATTGAGTAAGATACTACACATGACGATGCCCGGGTAATTTTAAAAATGGTACAGATTGTACCAAAATTTTGTATTAATCATACGATTCATCTCGCTGGGTGCGACACTTTTTACAAGAAATCATCTCAAGTGGAAAACAGCTGCAGCAGTGAAGATGAAGGTTTATTTCCTGAAGAATCGCACGAAGAAGATTTGGATAATGAGTGTTACGTCGAAGAAGATGCTGAAATTAAATGTAATTTACAAATGGTAAGAAAACTTATTTTCGTTTATCTCCTATAAAATCATTTCCTAAAACGAAACGTAAAAGTTCTTTTTGAAAAGGAAATTGAATTAGCAATGGACAGGGAGACATGTTGGTCTTCTAATGAACCAATGTAAGAAATTTTTTTTCTTCTAAAAGTCGTAATATTACAGATTCTGGCAGATTTAAATTCTTAGTATGCGACTATTTTAATGGTATGAAACTGTAATAGGATATTTCGTTGAACTTGAAATCGGAAATACACCGAAACATGTGTTAACAATGAAGGTTAGTTAATTTAATTGAATTGAAAGGTGCATTTAATTGAAAATGTTCATTTTCTATAGTTATGGAACTATATCTCCAGTAAACGTTGCCGTAGCAACATTAAGCAGCGATGATTCTAGGAAACGATTCTTCTAGGAAAGAAATGTAGGATTCTTGGAAAAGAAATTAATTAATTAATTGGTTCTGTTATAAGCAGAGCTTCAATGAAAAATATCATGGAACGTTTGAAGACATGTAAAAATCTGGAATTAACAGAATTAGCTAGATGCTTCGAAAGTTCCAACAAAGTCTGTTTTAATATTGGAAAACGATTTTATCCAGACAACAATGAGGTTGAAG
Organism: Phosphuga atrata; assembly: GCA_944588485.1. Lineage (NCBI taxonomy): Eukaryota > Metazoa > Arthropoda > Insecta > Coleoptera > Silphidae > Phosphuga > Phosphuga atrata. Next base: position 5,630,569 of record OX155900.1, read on the forward strand.
TCGAAGGTGAATGTTCGGCAAATTCAGAAGAATTAGAAGAAGTGACCAATCCAAACTATTCCTTGCAAGCAGAAGTACAAAAAGCTATTCAAGAAGAAATAAACAAAAATACTTATATGCAAACAAATCGCTATCCTAATTCTTTGAAAATAGAGTTTGCTATATATAAAAGAACTTCTGAGAGAACAAAAAGATTAGTTTCCGAAAGATCTCCGAAAGATCATTTTCTCTAAGCGGCAACTTTTGTACAAAATTAAGATCTCGTTTAAATATCAGACACAACTACCAAAAGTTCTTAAAAACCGAACACGAAACCGAAACCGCGGTTTTTAATTTTCAAAAACCGAAAACCGCGGTTTTGAAAAAGTGCGGATATTCAGAATCCCTATGACTGCTATTAGGAAAAGGCATCAGATTCTCATTATATAAAAAAATATTGAGACAAAGAGACCCACCCATATACCTACACAGAAAAATAAAATACCGATCAACCGAAGTGACGATCACGAGAAAAATACCGAAGTGACGATCACAACATCAACATAATAAGCAGAGGCACTCTAGCCACCCCTATGCACAAGTCAGCACTATTTCAGCACTACTTCTCTTTGCAAGTCGCGAAGCTTCTGAATGACTTGCCTGAAGATTTGAGGCTTGCCAGTCTTCAAAACTTATAAGCGAGCTACACACAGCAGACCAGCACGCTCTGCTCCGGATAATTAACGTGTTGTGTATAACATCAAACACTGTGTATACTTCTCCTTTCCTAATCTCATTCTACAATGCTTTCACATCCCGTAGAGATAATTCAAATAGACTAGCAGTTTTAGGTACTTAAGAAGAAAACTTAAGAACGAATACGTAAATAAAATACTGTAGTTGGATGTATTGGACACATACGGATGTTTGTGTGTCTATTAGGGTGGAGCAAAATATTTTTTTTGGGTTGTGAGTGATCTAATAGTGAAAAATGGGTGCCTTTTAGAGTCAAATTAATCCATGCAAAATATTATTTGATTTGATTTATAGTAAAAGCCTCCGCAACGTAATTGAATTTTTGAAAAAAAATGTTTTTTAGACTAATTGAAAATTTAATAAACAGACGTATTTTATTCCAAGAAATTATTACAATTGCAGTTTATTGTCGATAGAAAACAATAATAGCGAGGATAAAAAGGTTCCCAGACAAGAACATACTTTTTTAATAGATTACAGAACCTCTCGAAGTATGATAATAGGTGGAATCGACGTAAGTGCTAAGAAGAAGTTGCAAAAGACCCTAAAGAGAAAACAGGAACGAGAAAACCGCCCAACTGAGCCTTAAATACTTCGTTATCTGTTATAGAAGTTAGTACTTCTCCGGTATCGTTAGCGTCTAAAAGTCGTAGTTCAGAAAAAAATAAATAATATTCTTTTTTTTTTCGGAATGCTTTTGTTTATGGTGTTAGTGGAATTATGGTGGTTAGTGGTGTTAGTGGAATTATCTGAACTAGTACGACTTTCAGACGCTGACGCTACCGCAAAGTGTACTAACTTCTATAACAGATAACGAAGTATTAAGGCTGCAGTTTTGGTCGATTTTCCTACCTTATCGAAGAGCTGCGACAGGTATGGTGTATCAGATAGAGGAACAGCAGCGATTGAGTCATCTGTTTTATTCGACATTAAGTCTGACATCGAGGGCATTGACAGACATAAAGTACGAGGAGAGAGAACTAAAACTAGACAAAAGTTAATGAAAGAGATCCCAAAACTGTCTGCTTTATATTTTGATGGGAGAATTGATGAGATTATTTAAAAAGGTGGTAAATGCTACAGGACTATGACATTTAAGGAGCACATCTCAATAATTCAAGAGCCAGGATCTATTTACAAGGGGTACGTAGTACTTAACGTTGGTTCAGCTAAAGAAATAGAAACTGCGATGACAAGGTTTCTATCACATGAAGGAATTTCCCAACATCATCTTATGGCAATCGGTTGTGATGGTACCAATGTAAATACTGGCAGGTATGGGGTTGTTATAAGAATGCGTGATAAAAGGCTACAAAAACCACTCCAGTGAATAATTTTATAACATAACAGTTTTTACTCCCATGAACTAACTTCCTTTGAGACACTTGATTTTTCATCTTAACGGTAGTACTTCGGGGCTTACACTGGGACATTAGGGAAAGCACTCGAGACTTGTGAACAACTGCCTGTTAAAAACTTGCAGCACATTGAGGGAGATTTGCTTCCAGAAATGCCTCAAGGTTTAAGTACAGATCAACAGTACTTTCAGGTGGTTTCCCAGAAGATTTGGCAAACAAATCTCCAGGTAAAATGTCACATGCCCGTTGGCTCATACAACACACGTGCCAACCGAATACTACGTTTTTTATGTAACAACTGAGACACCATCAAAAAACTAGACAACTTTGGCTACTAAGCTACTATTTGTTGTAAAATTTTACGTTCTACATTAAAAATAAACCATCATGCAAGAACATAATTAGGGCCTCCAGATACCTGTCAGAGGATCTAAAAAGGTTATTGTTTCTGTGATTCGACGCAATGGTTATTTTGCACATCCCGAGTGCATACTCCTTGCAATGATAACTGATGACAGAAAGCACATTGGAGAACTGGCAGCCCGGCGCATTTTAAAGACACGCAGGATGCCTCAACCTTCAACACCTAGAATGTTTGAAGTGCCGCCTATAAATTGCAATGCTTCAATGCAACATATATTGATTGATTTAATAAATTGGCAAGAAATATTAAGTGCACCACCGATTCTGAAAAACTTGCCTGACCAAGAAATCCAGTCTATTTTTGAATCGGGTGGTAAGGGTGAAGTGTTGTTTTTAAGGCTTCCATTCCATACTCAAGCTGTTGAACGGGCTGTAAAATTGACGACGATAGCTGCCACTTCTCAATGCACAAAAAAGTCACGATCCGGTGCAATAAAAGCTAAATTGGAATCATGGAACGAATTTGACACAAAAAGAGATTTTCTAGCAAATTAATTGGTTTTTTTTTAATATTTTTATAAAAAAATTGTTGTATTTTTGATTAAAGGTGATTAATATATAACTGAATTATATATTGCGTATCATTTATCACCCATTTATCATTAGATTAAGTACTTAATACTTGGCCATAACTATACTAGACTTTTATCATTGAATTTTAATTTTTGAGGTCCGTGCGGAGGCAGAAGATATTCATCAAATTAATTCAAAAATTATAATAATTTTAACTTTAATATAATGCACCAATCCCCCCCTATTACAACTTTAAATCTCTAAAAAAATATTTCTGCATACATCCGTGCTCCACCCTAGTGTCTATATAAATCAATAAGTTAAAAGTCGCTTAGAAAATGATTATTAACTCTATTTTTGTTTTATAATCTTTGTTAATTCCAGTTCTATTATTGTGTTTGTAAGAGTATTTTCCTATTTTGCGTCTGTAATGGACCCATAACAGCACTCTTATGCGTGCGGTAATGGCTCGCCGAGTGCGATACAGGTTTCTCAATATGTATCGGCGATTTTTTTATTTAGAAATGGCACTAAAGGGCGCAAAATAGAAAAAATAGTATAAAAAAACTCGTTCATAAGGCGTTTTTCGCACTTGTCCATTAGAAAACATGGACGCGTGCTGCAAAACTGCGCTTATTGAACTCGTTCTTTAATGTAGTATACTTTCATTTTCAAACAGGAATTGCGGAAGAATGAGAATGTTATAAACATGTCTCAAGCAAGTCCCTTTAAACATTATGTTATAAAAATTACCAATGTATAATTTCTAGATCAATAAATGTATTTAAAAAAAATAATAATTTAAAAATCTAATTAAACCGACTTTGATTGTTTCAATAAAATAGCTGCGAAATACATTTTCTATATATCATCATCAAAAAGTGAAAAGGCTGTAGTCATGAAACATTTTTCTTTTTCCATGTTTTTTTATTGAAATACTTATTTTATTACTCATACGTTAAAAGACTATCTTGGTACACCATTTTTTGCTGTAGCGCTTAACTCGGGTAACGCACGCAAATATTCAATATCGCTCTCCTCCTCGGTCCTATAACCCTCACAAGGGTTTGGTGCACTATGCTTCTACCATTTTTAAAGCAATTTTCCACTCCTCTCTGTTCTGGGCTAGTTCTGTGGCCACGTGCAGAGAGTCCAGTCAAGCTTCTGATTCCGTCAAAATTAACAATTAAATAAATAAAATAAAACACAATCAAGACCACAATATTAAATAAGTGAAAAAAATAGTTTTTCGTTACAAAATTAAAATTAAAGAAAACGTTTTAAAATGAGTGTAAATTTCATGGTGATACCGGAGACTGATTAGAGTTCTTATGACAAATCCACACCCCCGGAGACCACTGGAAAAGCAAATTCTTCATTTTTTGTTCTATTTTTTTACGTGGCCCCTAGATCCCAAACTTGTAATGCCTGTAATGCGACACCGAACAGGTAGTAGCTGCTGCTGCAGCTATTTGTGCTTTTAATTATTATTATTATGTTATCCCAATAACTGATCCCATATAACTGGTTCACTTTGAAAAGCCTCAAGGAATTGTAATAGCAGTTCTTGGGACCAATCGCTCATAATTTACTATTTAAATTACTATAAGTAAATTATTTTTATATTATTTAAATTACTATTAAATAATTAAATAATTAGTAAAATTTAATAATATTAAATAAAAATATTTTGTTTGTTGTGGCGGTTGAAACGCCTCGTGTCCCTTTGACTCGGGCACGAAAAACCGCTTCATGAAGCGAAGTTAGCCAAGACGAGGCGAGGAAGCACAAGGCGAGGCGAGTAACCTGACCACACTCTCGTTCCTCGTTTAACTCCGTGCAACTTCGCGAGAGTCTGGAGCGAGCATAAGATACGTCCCCTCGCATGAGTAATAAAAAATATTATCCGCAACACGGCCGGTATTGTCAATTGTCGTCTCGAGCGAATGTGTCCAATTTCGCTCTGGTGACCAATTGACAACTTACCGCCCTAGTTGGAAAATTTAAAATTTTATAGCACAAGAATTATTTGCATAAAACCCTATAAGTATTTTCTTACTGATAGAATCTCATCAGGCTTACAGCATCCAACCTACATAATTTTTTGGATCCTAAATTAAAAATTTCAATCAAACCATGAAACTCGATTTTTGTTTTGCGTTCATTTGCTTTATGTTAGGTTAGGTTGATAGGAGGACGATATGTTAATGACATTCCTATTATTAAATAATTAATTTACAATTTGATGAATTATTACATGAGAAATATTGCTACGGGCAAGAAAGTTTCTGCAACTTATAAGCGATTGATTGATGGAAAATACGAAAATGTAATAAAACTTGTCAAGAAATATTTAATACTCTTCAGCTCATCTTAAATTTGCGAACAAACTTTTTCTTTAATGAATCTAAACAAAAGTACGAGATCAAGATTGAATTACTTATATTTTGTTAACGAGAGCACAAAGTGTACAGGTACAGCGAGATATAAAGAATTGGCGTTGCAAAGCGCTGTAACACTCAATTTTTTGTTGTTGTTAGTTAATTGTTGTTACGATGTACTAAACGAGTAACGAGCCTTCCTTAACTAACAACGGGTAAAAAAATTAAGATTTTATTGAAAATTGGTTAAAAACGAGTTTTTCTCAAGATTTTTTTTCCATTAGATCGAGCAAGAAATTAGAATATTTATTACAAGTATGGCTTTAGGTGCCTTTTAACATTACATCACATTCTCCCCGAAATCTCCTTTCCTCTTGCACGGCGAAACCGGAGAATATCATTTTCGGCGTAGGACAGAATGGGCTTTTCGCGTCCTCCAGGTACGAAAATCTAAGTGCTCATCCACGTTGACTCGCGGGCGCGGTGGCGGGCGCGGTCACGAAATATCAAACATATGGCGAAATATCGAAGTGTTACCGAAGTGGCGAAATATGTAGTAGCGGGCAAGCTAACGACTGGCGCGCGCGGAGCGTTCGCGGCAATATCAAACGCGTGAGATGTTTCTGTGTGTTCACGTCGAACTAGCGGCGGAACGCGCGATTCACTCGCGACGCCTGTAAGTTCAACCAGTACGAACTTATCGCTAGAAACGATGGCATGTTTTCATCATGTCTTTCAATACAGAAGCTGTTCAGCTTAGTATACTAACCTTAGTATACTATCCGCCTTATGGGCGATTTGAGGAGCAAATTTGGTCTGCGGCTCAATTTTTTTGCTGCATCCTCTGGCCGCGTACCTAGCACGTCTTTCTACATTTGGCGGACAAATATGCGACCGCCGGTTCGTCCGACCCAGCGGAAAGAAAATTTCGTTTCTACGTTTACATTTGTGGACGCGGTTCGTTTATTAGACGGGCTCCCGGTCTGAAAACAGGTTCGTACGATGCGGGAGGGTTTCCCGCAAAGGCAGGTGAAAGAATCCGGTTACTGCGACGTCCTGTTCCCGCTCCATGTCAATTTAATTGCGAAAAATCTGGAAAACGCTATTTTTTTCAACACGATTTGCGGGGATTCTAACCCCTCCGAGGCCGACTAGCGTCATTTGATTCGGCATGGTGTCTTTTAGTTTGTTTGGAAGTTTAATCCCGATTTGCGTTCAAGATGATGTCGCGACTCCATTAAAACCGACTTTTTTGGATGTCCATGAAAACTCGCACAGAATCGCCAACTTTTTTTTTCAAATCAAAATCTTTATTTATCATGTGATGTAACTCATACATATTTGATAAGTCAAAAAGGGGAACAATATGAAAGTAAAATAAAAATACTTAAATTAACACTGTAACCCTAAAATTAATAATAAAACAAAAGAGTAACGCTAAAGAAATAAGAACCAAAAGATTACTTAAACATGTGGTATAACTTAAATAATGCGATGACGATTTCATGCGATTTTCACAGAGACTTGAACGTTCTATTGTTTAGGGGAAGCGCCATCGCGATGCATCTTTTGCGGCCGTCGCGACGCCCGTGAAAACTCACTGTACTACAAAAAACAGATGATTAAATTAAGATATTTTGGCAACCCTCTCGGAAATGTTCTGGATTTTGCAGGGGATTGTAGAACGATATTCTGCTTTTCCGCACCAACATATGGACGCCGCAGAATCGCGCCGCAAAAATTTTAGTGCCCATTTGGCAGAATAGATGCGGCAATTTGAAAAACCGATCCGCATTGCAGCCGCCCGTTCCGAAAATACCATCATAAATGTGCAATGTAAAATTGCACTCCCGAGTTTGCCGCCTTCTGGGTTGAACATGCCGAGGCAGACTCTCGATTTTTCAACGCACTTCGGTAGATTGTACCTTTATCTTTGCGGTAGTGTAGTCGGCGCAGCCGTAGGGCGCCGCGGCGCTGGTTTGTGGTCGACCGAAGACGACGAGGTATTTCGACTTTTTTTTAAATACACCCGCAAGCTACCAAGACGCGGTCTGTTCGGAAAACCAACACCTTCGCTGTGTAGGCTTTGTAGTCTTTTTTCTACCCGGGGTGCGAGTTTGGCTATTTTGCGACTTAAAGTCTCGACGGGTCGATTTTTTTTAAAAACCTCTAAAAAAAACAAACATTTAGACTTGGGACTGGGACTTGGAATTTTTCAACTCAGTTCGGTAGATTGAACCTTTTCGTTTGTCTTTGCGGCAGTGTAGTGGGCGGCAACAGTCGGGCGCCGCGACTCTGGGTTATGGTCGACCGAAAATACGCCCGCAAGCTACCAAGACGCGGTCTGTTCCGAAAACCGACACATTCACCGTGAAGGCCAGTCTTTTTTCCACCTGGAGTGCGAGCTTGACTATTTTACTACTAAGTCTCGACGGGTCGATTTTTTGAAAAAACCTCCTTAATTTGAAAAAAATTTTGACTTGGGATTGGGACTGCAATTTTTCACCAAATTTATAGAGGAATTTTAAAAACGTTCTTCGCAAAAACATACCGAATATACCGAAATGTTCCTTATTTTTTTGCCGATTCTTTTGATTTACGACATTTAGCGAAACGTACAAGTTTTTTTTTAAATTAAGGTTTCGCCGCAAAACTCATCACCCACCTCGGACGCTCAGCTGCAAAACAACTGTCAACGGTCATTTCAGTTAATTTTTCTCAAAACCAAAACAAACACCCGTTTTTCGATAAAATCGATATTTGCTCATCTTTTCCAGACATTCTGGCAACGGAAATGGATAAAACGGACTTTTATCAAGATTTTCTGAAAATGACGCTTTCCTCCGGTCCGCCGTTTGGAATCTGTGATTCGAAACAGCAACCCTAACCTGTTTTTCCCATCAGAACGCGTGTAAATTTCCAAGTTCCTACCAACTTGTATAATGCTATCCGTATTGGCTTGCTATTCCATTAATTATGCAAAAGTCAACTAGATCTGCGGCATTTGTCTGTTGACCTGTAAGTTGGTTCTCCAATGGAGAGATGTTTTTATAGTTCCTCCCCATATGTTCTTGTTGGTTCTACTAAATAACTTATTTCTGGGAATAAATGAATTCAATAATGGCTGTTTGTTAATTTACTTAAGTGGCAAATGAAAAACATTTCATTACATATGGCTTTGAATTATTAGTTACGCTTATCTAAGATCCACATTTGCATTATTTGTACACCTTATTTAAAAAATCATTTTTAAATAAAATTATTGAAAATCGTCGATTCAGGCATGTGGACAGTGCTGAAGTGAGTTAGCAAATCAATATGTGTATACCGTATATACAGCGTAAACGACAACGAAGATCCCAATGTGCTTCCTTGTGCCACGTCCTTAGTAACAATTCGGTATTGCGGTTCATGTTGACATATTTTCAGCCAATATCAAGAGCTTGTATCCTAAAATGAAATTTACTATTAAAGCTTAAGAGCTGCGATTAAGGTCTGTCATAATTGTCTATTGTCAATTTTACCGAGAGATCGAAATAAAGGCTATTGATAATTATAAAAAATACACAATCAATGCGCTTAGGTATGCTTAAATATCAAACCGACAATTACGAACCATCGGGAAGAGTAGGACAATTCGTCAGGCAATTAATAACACTTGCTTTAAAGGCTTTGAGCTTGCCAAAAATGTCACAATCAGAGCTCAACGAGTTATGGATGGAGCATAATCTATTGAGAGGTGGGTTCAAGGAAATAGGACCACGCGATGTATGAATATAGAAGGACGCAGACTGACGACTAGCAGCTTTTGGCACTAGAAAGTTTAGTTGGTTGACAATCTCAGGGGCGTCAAGGATACTGTGAACTGCCTTAAATAGAAAGACCTGACCAGCCAGAGTTCTACGAAATTTAAGTGATTCAAACCCAAGTTCAGCCAGCAGCAAAGGGTGATCGACGTGAAGCGCCGGAGGACCGCCGAACGTTTTAAACCAGTGGAATTTGAGAAATTTCCTCTGAATAACTTCCAGAGCAGTAATGTGCTTTTTAAAGTGAGGGTCCCAAATGATGGATCCATACTCTAAAACGGATCTCACAAAGCTGTAGTAGAGCACCCTCCGAGCCAAGTTATTATTAAAATTGCGAGAATTACGAATGATGAAACCAAGAGCCCTTGCAGCCTTCTTGACTGAAGACAGTATGTGGTGGACAAAGCTGACAATCGAAAATAATTCCCAGATCATTGACTGACTCACAGCGATCAAGACTGACGTTAGATAAGGAATACCTGCACTCAATCGGTTGCTGGAGTCTAGAAAAGGTAACAACTTTGCACTTGCTAAGATTAAGGTCCAACTTGTTGACTTCACACCATTCCCCTAAGGTGTTTAAACTAGTTTGCAAAAGATGACAGTTATCAGGGTTCATGACAGCCAAAAAGATTTTAAGGTCGTCAGCAAAGAGTAAATGAGAAGAAGATAGAGACGCGCTGAAGTCATTAATGAACATATTGAATAACAAGGGCCCGAGGATGGATCCCTGAGGAACACCAGAAGAGGCTAAAAATTCAGCTGATGAAAAACCGCTATGAGATACAAACTGCGTCCTATCCTCAAGGTAAGAGGAAAATAAAGCTATAAGTTTGCCGCCAAGGCCAAATGAATGCAGCTTGTTTACAATGATAGCATGATCGACGCTATCGAACGCTTTGGCGAAGTCTGTATAAATACAGTCCACCTGCCCCCTACTTGCAACAACTGGAGTAGCATACTCAGCGAAGGTTACAAGATTGGTGACCGTGGAACGACCCTTCATGAAGATGCTTAATGCGGGGAAAGATAGAGTTAAAAACGATCTATTCCGATATTTTGGAGAAGTTGGAAACTAGTGATATGGGACGATAATTTGAAATGTCGGTCAACGGGCCAGATTTGTGTATTGGGCAAATCTATGAGGATTTCCAAAAAGCTGGAAACTTGCCTTCAAGGAGAATTTTGTTGAATAAAGTAGTCAGTGGAGGTGCAAAAATATGCGCACAGTCCCGAAGTAAGAAAGATGGAATAAGATCCGCTCTGCTGGTCAAGCTACACTTGGCTATCTTGAGAGTTGATAGAACCTCGTCGTCCGTGACTCTAGTAAGACTGATCAGAGGGATGTTGAGACCAGAGATATCTGATTGACTCGTAAAGGGGGATGATGTTCTATAAACTCCCTTGAAGTAGCTTGCAAAACCATCTACTATAGACTGCGGAGTTCAAGGTAGCACCATCCAAAGACATTTCACCTGGAATACAGCTTAGACACTTCTTAGCCTTAACAAATGACCAAAAACTTTTTGGACTTAGTAATCAAGATTAGATCTGGATTTCTTGTAAGCACGATGCAGAGCACGTTTCTTACGAACTCCATCAATTATTGCGGGTGAAAACCATTTGGGATAGAAGGATCTGTGATAGGAGAACTTGGGAACAGATATCGAGAACTGCATAAAGGCGGAAGTAAAAAGAGTTCAAAAGTTCATTCGATGACTTGATCCGCTCATCAGGAAAAGTGAAGTTAGCACTATTAACCAGGTCCAGGTAAAGGATGGGGAGATCGGCACGTCGAAAGTTATAGGCTTTGCTGCAAGGAAGTAACTTCCTATTGCACATAAACTTAGAGATGCCTTGAATGGGAGGAATTGTAAAATATGCCATTAGGGCAGGATGATGGATATCCTCAGGGATATAATGTAATTATACCAACAATTGTAACACTAAATTACACTATTAAACATAAAAACTACTATAAGTACACCAGATAAAGTGTTTGATAAAGTCCCAATCGAGGTGTATAGTCCACCCTAGCCACATCTTGCGCATGCGATACAAAATATGCTCGATTGTCCGATTGTACTTTAAAAAACCGCTTTCAGTCATTGTTCTGGATCATTTATAATGTCACAATATTTCAAAATCGCACTAGGTATTGGAACACTACAGAAATATTGCACAGCAAAACAGAACAGTAAAAATCTACGCCGATAATAGTATATTACGTAACGAGAATTGTAAGAAGCATATTACGTACGAGCGGAACAGTTACGCGCGTAATTCCGCGAGTACGTAATTGCCTTACAACTCGAGTTATGTACTATACTTTATCTACGACCACACTAATTTGTTTCTGTTTAATAAGAAAAATATGTTTGATGTAACAAATTTATTTCTTATTAGGTACATTATTAAACATTATAATAAACAGTTGTATTTTCATATATATAACTGTTACTCGACATTATTCAACTTGATAGGAATGAAAAGAAATACATTCTTAATGGATACATACCTTATTATTTAGTAATTATTTGGGTTAAACTGGAATAAAGTGCGCATAGATATAGGCAACCCAATATACGCAATGTCAATTTCCGTTAGTTTGATTTTTGGCACGCTGAACATATCAGCACGTAGTAGCAGCTCTAAACCAATCAATGAATCGTAAACCAAACGCACGAGTGTGTGTGTGTATTATCAATCATAACTTATCATTAATCGCGGACTGTTACATACGTGTAGGTAAATGTCATAACATGCACGTCACACTTCATGTTTCGATTCAACCAATGGAGATGCATTTCGCAAATTTGAATTTGGCTCGCATATTTTGGACTTTTTGATTTAAATTTTTGGAATTAAATACAAACTAAATGCGGAAATAATGGTATAGGTGTAATGTCAAGATAATAAAGTATCGGGGGTAAAAAATCAAAGTTAAGTAATCTTAAGCTCTATTCGGTATTGAGGTTCATATTGAGGTGACATATTTTCAGGCAATATCGAAAGCTTGTATACCAGCATGAAATTTGCTATTAAAGCTTAAGAGCTTCACATTTAAAAAGAAATGTGTTTTAATATAGCTATCACATAATGATTGCTTATATCCAAGGTTTTAGAGCCGTTCGGGGAAGTAAAACTTGGTCAAATGTACGATCTACATTTCAAATTTTATATATTTTAAGGTATTGATGTTATTTCCATCATAATGTAATGTCGTAATGATAATGTATTTCCATCACTTTTTTCAAAAAAATTTATAAACACTAATTGGACTGATAACAGAAAATGAGTTTAGTTTTTGGTTTGTAATTATTTTATTGTTATAAACATAAATCATTATAGAATTGAAAGTAGGAGATTATCACAACGATATTTTCAAATCTGTCAGTAGCTTTAATTATTAATTTGGTTCAAACCATTACATCTCATTTAAACTTTATAAATCATTATATTTTTTTGAAATGGCGTTAGTAATAAAATTAGCTGTGGTAATAACATGAAAATTTGTGTATTTATTGTGATAGTACTGTGAATAATACCATGCTGCGATTAAGGTCTGTCATAATTTTCTATTGTCAGTTTTACCGAGTGATCGAAATAAAGGCTAAAGCCTATTGATAATTAAATTGGAATTTTAGCTTAGCTCATACAAGTGAATCATCTGTCACACACTTTAATTATTTATATATTTGAATGTTTATACAACTCGCAAAGCGGTTATCACAAACACAAAAACCTTATGAATTGAAAACCTATGAGACCTATGATTGAGTAGAAGAATTGAAAATTTTCAGCAATTTATGTTTGATGAGCATACAAAGTAACTGGGACATTTGCGCTAATAAACTGTTATGTTTTCTGCTACATGTCATAGGGATTTATAGAAAAATATTATACCCTTCTTATACAAGGTGTAGGCTCCCCTTGAAACTTGCCGCGTGTTGACCATAGATATATCACTTATCGTCGTCGAAATATACTAATCGAGTAAGGATTATATATACCGTCACTGAACTCGAAAGCGGTCAAAAGTCAAGATTTCTTGAAAATTAAGAAAAATTGTCAAAAAATGCGTCTTGATTTTTTTCCAATGAATTGAACAAAAAATTTTTTTTTAACAAAATTGAACAAAAAAGGTTTTTTTTGACGAGCTTTACCAAGTTCCCCCCCGCAGGGGGCGGCTGTGAGTGCGTTTTAAATTTTTCACTTTTTCCCTAAAAACTCCGTTCCTCTTGGGCGTCGAAACGGGAAATGGTCATTTTTGTTGTAAAACTGAACAGACCTTCGACCCGTGTCCGTCTGCCGCTCGCAAGTCCCACATGGCGTCCTCTAGGTGCCAAAAACAGGAGATCGTTTCTAGCACCTTTGAGGAGCAATTTTGGTCCGCGGCTCGATTTTTTTACTGCGTTCTCTTGCCGCGTCGATTTCACGTTTTTTGACGTCATGCGGAAAAGTACGCGACCGTCGGTTCACCCGGTGCGGCGGAAAATGTAAGCGAAAAAAAAAACCGTTTTTTTCATCACATCTGTGGACGCCGTTCTCTTGATTGAAGAGCGCCGTGTCTCCAAACCGGTTCGTTCGATGCGAGATATTTACCCGCAACCGGCGGTGGAAGAATCGGGAGGCCCGAAAAACCATGTTTTGCAGAAGTACGCGAGAATCCTCTGGGATTCGCTAAATTAAATAGCAGGGCCTCGCGGTGCTGGTTTCTGAATATAGAACGAAAGGGTCTATAAGGCGATAGGAACGATGCATCGCTCGATCGCATTTGGGGGTCTCGACGCCCGTCCAAACTCGAAACGAATTTTTCAAAATTGAGCAAATTGAAACCTTCAATATTCGGTGAAATGTTTTAGAATTGTATTGCTCTTTTCAGGAATTATAGCCCCACGTGTCTACTTTCGAACGACACCAGTCTCGGCGCATTACACCTCCGGGAACGTTCCGCAGGCCCCAATTCGCGAAGTCACTTTTTTTTCACCTCTTCAAACGGAAACGCTTAAAAGAAAATTTACATTTCCAGTCCAACAAGTGCATGCCCGGTGAAAAGGCCAACAGTATGGCGTTTGAATTTCTCAAATCCATCAACGGCTTCGCACTCCTGGTCAAAAATACTACGACCATTGCTTGCCACTGAATCGCCAATTTACACTTACAGCTGATCATTCTGACACTATTTTCGCTCAGGTTATGTGCAAATGTCATTGTTGAAGTTTATCCGTTTATGATTATTCGTGTAATAATGAGAAGATAAAATTTAAAAAAAGAATTTAAATCAAAATTCTGATTTTTCGCTCATTGTTAGGTTGAAATTCAAATCAAATTCAAAGAGATATCTAGAAATCTCTAAATTGCTGATTTCGGCGACTCTGCCTCTTGATTAGCAACACATAGCAACGTCAAAATTCGCAATTTTTCACAAATTTCTACAAGAAGGCAAATATTTTACACTTTTATTTTATCAGATTCTTAAAATTCAGACCATTTTACATCAGAAACAGTTGCTTCCGTTCACATTTGAATTTTAAAATTTATTTCATAAACCGCAATATTTACGAGTTTTTTTTGAGAATAATTGGAGCTTTTAAATTGAATTTAGATTCCAACGGTACAACACGCGTCTTCCTCGGATGTATAGCAACAGAGTTATTGGCGAAAAACTTTCAGTATTACCATTTCACTGCGGAAGGAACAGCCTTTCAATATTTATCGGCATTTTTTTATTCAAATTCGAATACAACTCATCAAGTTCTATTAAAATATGCTGCATGAATTTTCTGCGGCTGACGGTCCAGACGTGGCCGACGTTTGAAATCTCCCTCCAACTGTTTACTTGATTTTCAAACATTTGCGTTTTTCATTTCCCTACATTTCTAATAAATTCTTCTAGCATGAATCGATAGAGTAAACTTTCCTCTACCAGCGGAACAAATTTTATCATTCCTTTGCAAACCGTTTTACCAGGATTTTTTTTAAATGCAATTCATTTGTCAGGATTCGGGATGGCTAGCAACGGTTGCATAGTTAACTCCGCCCCACAGAAGTTTCCTTCCATTGTCCGTGTCCGGGAAAATTTTATTTCTCAGATTTGTTAAAGTTGGAAAATTCAACATTAGAAGCA
The DNA here is from genome assembly GCA_944588485.1 of Phosphuga atrata. Lineage (NCBI taxonomy): Eukaryota > Metazoa > Arthropoda > Insecta > Coleoptera > Silphidae > Phosphuga > Phosphuga atrata. The sequence continues at coordinate 5,645,915 of OX155900.1, forward strand.
ATTGAATATTCTTGCAAATTCACACTCTTACTTGAGTAAAAGTAAGCTCGGCCATATTTGATTAGAGTTTTTACTGATTTTATAAAAGAAAACTATTGTTTTACAAATTTCTGATTGGACATTCTGAAAATTCGGCTAATTTTACATGGGGGACGATGTAAGTTTTTGGGTCATCTGGTGATTTAAAATCCATTTTCCAATCGGTGAGAATTACGACTTTCCTACAAGAATAGTTAAAAATTGCACATTTAATTTGGAATCTAAAAGTGTATTCCGCGACTTCCTAGCATGTATAACAAAAGAGTTATTTTTAGAGTTTTACTTGACGGCCGAAGAAAAAGCCATCTCTAAATTTATCCGGTTTTTCTTTTTAAAATCGAATAGTGCTCATTGAGGCCTATTGAAATGTGCTGCATGAACTTAAAAATGTCGTCTACTTTTCTGCTTCGTCTTCGAAAAATCATATGCCTCATTTTCTTGGGTTTGGATGAAATAATTTTAACACAGATCCATAGTTCTTTTAACTTTCTTTTAACTTTCTTTTAACAAACGCATAAAGTTTTATGTAGTTTACATAAGTTTTATATAGAGTGTAAATGTTTCTATTAAAATTGACATATTTGTGGTCGATAGACTTGACACAGGATTTTTTGAATAAAGAAATTCTTCCAAATATATTTTTTTGTCCAATTTTCCGGAGTCTAAGATACATGCATTTAGCGCTATTTTATAGAGCAGATTTTCATCTAAAAGTTGTGTCATTTTCATTTTTCCAAAGCGAACCGTTTTGGCGGAAGAGCCCATTTAAACCCATGTAAATTGAAAAACGAAATTCAGAGAAGGGGGTTTCTTTTGACCCCTTCTAAAAAATTTTCAATTTGATATTTTTTACTTTTGCGACCAAACCAGAAGGTTTTTACAAAATTTGCAAATAATACTTTTTTGTAGACACCGACGTCTTACATACGGATATCCCGGTTATAATTTTCCGTCTTGAGGCATTGACGAGATATTTCCATAAAATTGTTGACGAGAAAATCATTCTTCACGACGTCCCCATTGGGGTGGGAGCGTTCTAATTTTGTCAACTCATACCTCTGGTGAATACCCACATTCAGCATAAGTTTCATTGAAATCCTTTAAGGATTAATATATTTTTTCGCAATTTTTGAATATTTTGAATTTTTCGCGTTCGGTTTTGATCGGAATTCCTGTTTGACATGTCTGGATTTGTTGAAAAATTATTTTTGTAAGTTTTACACAACGTGGAACGATAAAATTTCACACATTTGTAGAGAATTAGTCAGTCTATGATATCTCTTAGTTAGTTTTGCAAAATATTTTATCTACGGCCGCCGCCTATCAAACTCGAACATAACAGAAATTAATAAATTCAAATAACTATAAAGTGTAAACTGCAAGAGATATATTGAAATTTCTTTCAGATCTATATAGATTATACGTATCTCTATTAAAATTGACGTTTTGGTATCTTCGTGGCCGATAGCCTGGGCACATAATTTTGTCTAATAAAGAAATATTTATTGAAAACTTGCAAGTATATTTTTTTGTCCATTTTTCCGGAGTCTAAGAAACATGCATTTAGATCTATCTTATAGAGCACATTTTCATCTAAATGTTATGTCATTTTAATTTTTCCAATGCGAACCGTTTTGGCGGAAGAGCCATTTAAACCCATGTAAATTGAGAAACGAAATTCAGAGAAGGGCTACAGGACTACATACCCGCGGCAGCGCGTATGTGGTCTTGATATATCTGGTCTTGACTAATCTGGTTTTAATTCACCCCATCAGATCAGATAAATCAAGACCACATACGCGCGGCAGCACGTGTGTGGTCTTGATTTATCTGATGAAGACCAAGACGCGCGGCAGCGCGAGATCTGGATTCAATATAGGTCAATGTGAAAAAGGACCGTTGGTTTAACCCCCGTAGATTAGGTTTCCCGCCGCGATGCGGACAGATAAATCAAGACAACATACGCGCGGCAGCGCGACCTGTCGATCCAATATAGGAGGACAGTGCTGCAAGGACCGTTGGTTTAACCCCGGATAGATTAGGTTGCCCGCCGCGAAGCGGACAGATAAATCAAGACAACACACGCGCGGCAGCGCAAACTCTGGATTCAATATAGGTCAATGTGAAAAAGGACCGTTGGTTTAACCCCCGTAGATTAGGTTTCCCGCCATACAAATCCAGACCACATACGCATCCCTCGAAGTCAAACCGGAACTGATACTAATGGATTCAAATAGCAACAACTCGAAAACTGCAATAGATATAATAAAAACTCTTTCAGATCTATTAAGATCATAGATATTTCTAATGAAACAATTTGACCATTTTGGAATTTTCATGGCCGATAACCTTGACACTGGATTTTTTAAATAAAGAAATACATGAAAATTAAATCAAAGTTGACAATAACGTCAGTTGATTAATTTATTGGTTATTATTTTTTTTTTGTGAAACTTTTAGTAACATAATTTTGCTAAGTGTTGCTAATTGTCTAAAAGCAAACTTATTATAATTGGCGGAGTGATATTGGAAATCAAGAGTTGCCAACCTTCATAAAAGGAGGTTACTATATATGATGAGGTGAAGGCTTGCAATTTTGACGAAAAAAAAGACAACAATGTAACTTTTACAAATTGTTGGTGAGATTATGTTTGAGTATGTTGGTAACTCAAAAACACAAGATACCAACTTGATTAAAACAATATGTTGGTTATGTTGAACGTCAAAGTTGACAACATTAATGTCACTTAATCAATTTAAAGGTTATGAAAGTTTTAGTAAGATTTTCAGTAACTTTTTACTCCACAGCTGATTTTTTATCGTCCATGTTGTACACCTTAGTAACTAATATCACATCGTTAGATATAGTAACCTTTTTATGAACGTTGGGAACTTTTCATTTCTAATATCACTCCTTAAATTAAAGTCACTTTGATTTCAGACAATTGGTAACATTATATGATTAAGTACACCTCAAAAGTGTTTGATTATATTATTTTAAAAACCTGACAGCATTAAAATCATTTGAGACGGATGAATTATTAGTTAATATTTTGTGCAGTAGGAGTTGTACATCTTGCAACTCATACAACCTTAGCTGATGCGCTTTCTACAAGAATCGCGCAGCTCGCAATTCTGATTACTCTTTCATATACAAATGTCAAAATTCATTATACAATTTCACCCTCATCAATTATTCCACCTTTAGCAACTATTCCATTCTTTTCAACTCTTCCATCCACAAAAACTATTCCATTTCGAAAAATACGATCCACATGTACTAGTTGCTACTAATTTAGAAAGAATCAGTCTCGCTCGACCCGTCGCAGCGAGCAGATTTGCTACAGTGCGCTAGGGCAGCGTACAGTCCACGTTTGTTTACAACGTTTTCAGAGTTTGTTTACAACGCTATTGTATATAAACACATAAATCACCAATGCGGTCCAAACCCAAAACTATTGCACGGGCCAAACTACCAGTAAGCTACTGCGTAGGTTCTGCGACAGTGCAACATCAACATGGAAAATCAGCCGAAAAGGCTTCAATTCAGCTAAAAAATTCCAAAACAGAAACTACATGACTCGCAAAATTTGATTAGTGCCATAAACGACGAGTTCGAAATGAATACAATAATGCCAACGACATGTACGAAAAAAACAGGAGCAAACAAGAAAAGAAAAATACACCCTAACCTAGATACATACAACTGATGCAACACATGCAACGTCCTAACGACAATACCATGAACATCTACACCTCAACGGAAATTGTAGAACCTAAGCCTATCTAGATCCAAGCACAAACTATCGACCCACTGACAGAACTACTAGAAGAACACGCAGGCATAAACAATTTTACCTACAGCTCACATCATCCGAAAATTATCGAAAAATAGTCAACGAACTAAAAAGTAAAAATGCAAACTTTCACAGATACCAAATAAAAAGAGAAAAAAGCTATATAGTAATAGTCCAAGGCATAGAGGAGAAGTCCGAAAGAATTCTATCTCTAGTAGAAGGTCAAAACGACCTCAAAACTTCCACGTGGAGGGTCCTAAGAAGAAATCCAGTAGGCCCAACGCTGTAAATGACCCTGTCGGTGGACAACGTGTCGGCAGGAAAAATCAGGGAGCTCGGGTCCAACTTAACTATAGCTTTGGACAGATCTCCTTGAGAGAACGCCGGGACGGAATAGGATGCAAGGGACGGAATCACAGCACAGCACTTCTTCATCCGGCGCTGGGAAGGGGGTTAGCAGATGCCGCCATAAAAACAATGGCGAAGTCGCAGGACCCTAATGGCTCTAAGAAGCCTAAGAAGTCCGGCGACTAAAGCCTAATAAAAGAATGAGGAGCCAAATTGTGGTGTCAGCAAATAAACCTGCACCACTCTAAAGCGGCGACCAGCGCCCTACACATGGCCTTCAAACAGGCAAATGTCGGTATTGGTTTTCTGCAAGATAAGCAAGAGGCACATTATTTTGGTCTCGGTCTACTTTCTAGGTGATATGGACAAGCCTCCACCAGAGGAAACTCTACGCCTCGTGGACTGGTGCAACAAGAACAACAAACATTACATTCTGGACTGCGATGCTAACGCAGATCATACAGTGTGGGGCAGCACGAATAGAAATAATAGAGGTAAGCAATTACTCAAATACTTATGTACTAACAATGTAGTGATCGTTAATAAGGGCTGTAAGCCCACCTTTGTCAACGCAATCAGACAGGAGGTTTTAGATTTGACTCTAGCTGATGCTTTTACAACAGAGTTAATCATAGATTGGCGAATTCTTGACGAGCCATCTATGTCAGAGCACCAAAAGATTAAGTTCCGCTTAGGTGAGGTACAAAATGTGGTAATAGGGCTCAGGAACCCTAGGTGTACTAATTGGCAACTCTACAAGGAGATCCTCAGACAGAAAACCGAAGGTGTCCGCCTCATAATAAACAAAACAGACGAGCTGGAAACAGCATCGTCTCATCTAAAAGACGTTCTGACACGCCTATGAGACTAGCAGTCCACACAAGAAGATTCAAAGATTAAAGGCTCAGGACAAAAATCAAGGGCTATTCCTTGGTGGAACAAAGCGCTAGGACGTCTGAGAAAGACGACTTGGAAAGCCTTTAACGGTGCGAAAAGAACAGGCAACTGGGAAGCCTACAGAGTTGCACTTACTGATTACAACAAAGAATTGAGAAGATCGAAAAGGAAAACCTGGCGTGATTTCTGTGAGGGCATTGATCAATGCGCCCCAACGGCAAGGCTGCAAAAGGTTTTGGCAAAGGACCACTCAAATGAAATCGGGCTTATTAAGACACTGAGTGATAAGTATACCAATAATTTAGAGGAAAAACTAAGCGTTTTACTGCAGACGAACTTTCCTGGCTCTATATCAACCATAACTGGTGAAGGGATAACGCGGATGAAGCGCCCAACCAAAATTTGCAAAAGCATGTCAACAACCATGTTTACTGCCGGACCTGATGGTATTTTCCCGGAAATGCTGCAGAAAGGGATCGAAACCATAGCCCCCTGCATTGCTGAGTTATTCAAGGCCAGCTTTCGACTGGCGTACATACCGCTGGAATGGAAAGAGGCCAAGATGATATTCTTTCTCCTAAAGACAATGGAAAAAATTGTGGACAATCACATACGGTGTGAACCTCCTAAAAGAAGTCCTCTCCATAAGCACCAATACGCTTATCAGCCAGGCAAAACCACAGTGGACGCTCTATACGAGATAACGACCACATTGGAAGCAGCACTGGACTGCAAAGAAATTGCAGTAGGTATCTTAATAGATATAGAGGGAGCGTTTGACAACACAACCCGTTTATCAATAAAGAATGAAGCCACCAACAAATGGATCGAAGACCCTAAGAGGTTATCGCCTCTACTGTGGTGCTTGGACGTTGATGATATCCTAGATGTTCTAACAAAGAACGGGTATAAAGCGGTTGGTTATACCGACGATTTTGCCATCATAACAAGGGGTAAGTTTGGTAGTACAATCATGAACCTTGCACAGAGTGCACTTAACACCATCAACTGTTGGAGCAAGGAGGGCCTTAGTGTCAACCCGAGCAAAACAGTAATAGTCTCCTTTAGCAGAAAGGGGAAGCTGAACTTGAATGCTCCTAGCATTGATGGTCAGACGTTAGAGTTCTCCGAGGAGAGGTGAAATATCTAGGGGTAACCTTGCATAAGAAACTCGCTTGGAACTCGCATCTGAACAAAACGCTCTCAAAAGCCACAGCGGCCTTTTGGATCTGCCGTAAGCTTTTTGGGAAAACATGGGGACTAAAACCCAAAATGGTCCTCTGGTCTTACCCAGCAGCTGTAAGACCGATTATCACCCACGGTTCACTCGTATGCTGGTACAAAATAAAGGAAATAAAGACCCAACTAGCTTGCGTACTTGGGTATAACAGGAGCGATGCAATCTACTCCAATAACAGCAATGGAAGTTCTGTTTGACCTACTTCCACTGCACAAACAGGTAGAAAAAGAAGGTCTTCTCTGAGGTGCTCTGAGACTAAGGTGTACATCGCCTATTCAGAGACACATGAAAATAAGCGAACAAATCGGAGAGAAATTTCTGAAGCATCCTTGGGACGCAATCTCTACAGAATACGAATTTGACACAGCCGTTGAGGTGGTCATCAATGACCGCCAAAGCAGTGTTCAAAGAATCGAAAACCTGAAAGACAAAGCGTCCATGTGGTACACCAACGCATCAAAAACTGCCAAGGGTAAGGAATTAGCATATACAGCCGGAGTCATAGGGAGTACACGGCATTGGGCTAGGCTGCCACGGTACTACAGGCTGAAATTTTAGTCATTGAAAGATGCGCACAAATCTGCCTAAAGAAACGTCTTTAAGGAGTGCAAATCTACATCCTAACGGACAGCCAGGTAGCTCTAAGGAATTTAAAAGCCCGCAACTTTAATTCCAAGAACCATAAACAAACCCTAAAACAACTGGTGAAAGGTAACAGACTCACGCTAATGTGCTCACCGGGTCACCAGGGCATATATGGGAATAAAGTGGCCCACGCACTCGCCAAAAGCAGGGCCGTTGCTCCCTTATTGGGCCCGGAGCCAACTTGTGGGCTTACAAAGGCCCACTTAGGGCAGCGGGCTAAGAAATGAGAAGAAGAGCAAAAGGAAACCCACTGGAAGAACGCGCCAGGACAGAGGCAAGCTAAAATGCTCATAAACTATTCTGCCGCAATAACGCAGCAGATGCTAAGCTTCTCTAGAAGAGAGATCAGAACTTTGGTTGGCATACTCACAGGACATTGCCCGGTGAGGAATCTCCTACACAAAATGGGAAAAGCAGAGGAAGTTGCCTGTAGATTATGTGAATCAGATAAAGAAACCGCTGAACACATAATGTGCACATGTTTAGCGCTAGCACACATAGGGCTTGCCCACTTCGGGGTCGCAAGATTGACCACCTTGGAGCTGAGTAGCAAGCCTCTCAGGAATATCTTAGACTTCGTTCACGAAGTTGAATTCCTGGGAGAGTAATTGTAGTAGGGTCAAGCACAATAGATCAAGTTGGTCGCAGTGCAGAAAGGCTTTGCAGCCAAGCGACCCACACAAAAAGGCCATTAGAATGATAACTATAATATTCAATGCCACACTTAGACTCAAATACTTTCTAACAAACGGATACAAATCAAGAACAACAAACCAGCTAGTCAAAGCACAGTACACCAACAGGACTGCCAGAAGACTAAAAAGAACACACCCCCAGGACCTTGCGACACCATCACCTACACAAACTTAATAGCCAAGAAACAGAAAACAGAATATTGTAAGGATGCTACACCAATAGTAGTATTCACATGTTACCTGTATATAAAACATAACGACTTGAGACAAATTGTAAAAAAAGTTTGGGATCAATGAAAAAAAAACATTAGGTAAGAATCCAATGCGACAATAATTCACATGATGTGATTTGATTCACAGAGGCAGCATATTTGTCGGGATCGCGTATCAGGATACATAAATATGTTCTCTAAATATAAGAGTTTAGTTTGCAAAAAACACACATTTTCTGTGAATCTTGATTATAGCTTTAAGAAATTGATTTATCTAGATCTATCTAAGAATATAATTTTCAAATGTAATTTGAATGCGAAAAACTGATTGATTTGCTAAGGAATTACAAAGGGATTACAAGGCTAATTTTTAATTATAGTTTAGTCCTCAACAAGTAAATGAACATATTTAAAAAATAATTGATTTAAATTTTGACATTTATTTCTCGAAAAAATGATATTTGTTTAATTTATCATAAATGGTTATTGATAACATAAATGGTTCTTCTAAAATTATGTAAATATCAATAATAGAACTGATAGATGTTACAGTAGATGTTTAAATTTCGAACAGTAAGCTAAGGCCGATATGTCTAGATATCTGTACATAATTCAATTACACAATGCTGACTGCTTAGTAGTTTTAGCAGCGTCGATTTGGAATTAATATTGTAGTAACAAATGTTTAGTAATTGTTAAAATGGAATTGAAAAAAGCTGTAAATTGTTAGTAATTGTTCCATTTTTATAAACAAAACTTTTCGCTTTTGATAATAAAAGTTGTGGAGTTTAGCGAAAACAAAAATAAATCGAGGGACAAATTTATTACTTAGTTAAACAGGGTAAACCGGGTGGTCTGGCTAGAATATTTGTGTTCCTGGTTATTTGTCATGAGACCAACGGTGTGCTCAATCAATTAGTTGAATCTCCGAGGGTTGTACTTTGAAAGACTGATAATGATAAATACCTCGAGGAAAGAAAACTAAGGACGCAATCCCCACGGACCGAGTTTCATCAAGTTTTCTTTACAACAAATTTAGAATAACAGGAAATAACGTATCGCATACAATTACCTAAAAAAAGTATAAACGGATTAGAAACTTTGGAAAATACAGGTATTAAAAGGATTTCTGTCAGCAAATAGAATTCGATTTTAGCAGTGAAATTTATTCTATGATACGCTTTGAATAATGTTTGCACACAATAATTTAATCATCTTTATAATCAACAATAAATCTATAGTTTAAATTTTAATTAGTTTATTGACCTAAAATTCGAAAAGCAATTATCCCTAAAACTGAAAACCAATACCAATCTATTCGCAACAAACCCACACAAAAGAGATTATTTTAATATCTCTAGGCCAATGCATACAAATTGAAAAAATGAGACCAATTGCCACCATGGGTGTGATATTTTCTGACACTACTACTCGCCTAATAGACCGGGAGTTAGTGACAGATTTTCAGACGTGATTTCTTACAGTATGCCTCTTGGAGTATATTTTATATTGGAGACGTATGGATATTCTGACGACAATAAACCATATTTTAAGGAATAATTCCTTGTTGCTTCATATATTGAAGTTAGTTTGAGAACATTTAGTTAGTTTGAGATCATAGAACATTTGTTTGCAAATTAAGCATTTTTATACGTACATACGTACGTACGTACGTTTATATATACATTAGGGTGGAGCGAAATATTTTTTTTGGGTTGAGTAATCTAATAGTGAAAAATCGGTGCCTTTTAGACTCAAATTAATCCATGCAAAATATTGTTTGATTTGATTTATAGTAATAGCCTCCGCAACGTCATTGAATTTTTGAACAAAAAGACATCAATTAAAGTTGCAATTGGAAACTGCAAAAGAGCCTACATTTTCAGAAATAGCAGATATAGTGACAACCAGAATTGAAAATATATGGCAAACTGCATCTATTCCGATAGTAACACGAACAAAGGTCGTACAAATGTTAAAAGCATATCATTTAAAATGCAAGTAAACCTACTCTGTGTCTGTGTCTGAAAAAGTGTCTGTCAAAAGGCGTCTATCAACAGTTTTCGACAAAGTAGTACTTTTTAATATTGCAGAATGCAAGTGTAAAAATTTCCCTCAATATATCTGTCGCAAGAATAAAAAGGTTCCCAAACAAGAACGTACTTTTTTAATTGATCATAGAAGAAGTTACGAAGAAGTTGTAAGAGATTCAAAAGAGGAGACTGGAACGAGAAAACTGCCCGATTAAAGCCTTAAATACTTCGTTATCTCTTATAGAAGTTAGTACTTCTCCGGTATAGTCAGCGTCTGAAAGTCGTAAGAAAAGTCGTTCAGATAATTCCACTAACACCATAAACAGAGGCATTCAAAAAAAAAAGATTTTCCTCCGTTATCGAAGACCTGCGAGTGATACGGACTATCAGATAGAACAGCAGCAGTCGTCTAATTTATTCTACATTAAGTCTGATATCGAGGTACAGACATAAAGTACGAAGAGAGAGAACTAAAACTAGACGAAAGTTAATGAAGGAGATCGCAATCCCAAAACAGTCTGCTTTTTATTTTGATGGGAGAAAAGACAAAACGTTGAAGATTATTACACAAGGTGGTAAATGCTACAGGACTATGAAAGTTGAGGAGCACATCTCACTAAGTCGAGAGCCAGGATCTATTTCCTTGGGGTACGTAGTACTTAACGTTGGTTCAGTTTCAAATGATTAGAAACTGCGATTACAAGGTTTCTATCACATGTAGGAATTCCTCAACATCATCTTATGGCAATCGGTTGTGATGGTACCAATGTAAATACTGGCAGGTATGGTGGTGTTATAAGACTGCTTTAAAAAAAGGCTACACAAACCACTCCAGTGGATTATTTGTTTAATCCATATGAACGAACTTCCTTTAAGACATTTGTTTTCATCTTGACGGGGGTACTTCGGGACCTAAGTCTTACACTGTGACATTGGGGAAAGCACTCGAGACTTGTGAACAATTGCCTGTTAAAAAATTTCAGCATTGAAGGAGAATTGCTTCTAGACATGGCTCAAGATTTAAGTAAAGATCAACAGTACCTGCACAAGATTGTCTCAGCGTTACTTTCAAGTGATTTTCCGGAAGATTTTGCAAAAAAGTCTCTAGGTAACAAGTCACATGCCCGTAGGTTCACACGTGCCAACCGAATACTACGTTTTAAACTTGAGAACTTTGGCTACATTTGTTGTCAAAAGTTAAAAGAACATCTTAGTTCTACATTAAAAATAAACCATCATGCAAGGATGGCTCACAACACCTTTTTAACATAATTAAGGCCTCCAGGTACCTGTCAGAGGATCTAAAAAAAGATATTGATCTTGTGATTCAACGCAATAGCTATTTTGCACATCCCGAGAGCATACTCCTTGCAATGATAACTGATGACAGAAAGCACATTCGAGAACTGGCAGCCCGGCGCATATTAAAGGCACGCAGGATGCCTCAAACTTCAACACCTAGAATGTTTGAAGTACCGCCTATAAATTTCAATGCTTCAACATATAGATTTTCAAGACATGAAAATTCAAGAAAAACATTTAAGAAATATTAAGTGAACCACCGATTATGAAAAACTTGCCTGACCAAGAAATTCAATCTATCGTCAGGTGGTGAGGGTGAATGTGTTGTTTTTAAGGCTTCCATGCCATACTCGAGCTGTTGAACGGGTTGTAAAATTGACGACGATAGCTGCTACTTCTCAAAGCACAAAAAAGTCACGATTAGGTGCAATAAAAGAAAAATTGGATTCACGGAACGCGATGCCTTAATTTGAGACAAAACGAGATTTTCGAGCAAATTAATTGTTTTTTTATAAAATATTTTTATAAAAAAATTGTTGTATTTTTGATTAAAGTTGATGAATATATATCTGAGTTATATATTGTATATCATTTAGCACCCATCTATCATTAAATTAAGCTTAATATTTGGCCATAACTGTACTAGACTTTTATCATTAAATTACATTTTTTGAGGTCAGTGCGGAGGCAGAAGATATTCATCAAATTGATTCAAAAATTATATTTATTTTGACTTTAATATAATGCACCAATCCCCCTGTATTACAACTTTAAATCTGTAGAAAAATATTTTTGCATACATCCATGCTCCACCCTAATGTACATACGTACATATTTATATATTTTATATTTCAATAGGGTTACAATGTGTTTCTAAATGAAATCAAGTAACAAGCTGTAGGCAAAATCATTGCATACCGTTCTCGTGAGTCCATAAGGTCGCCTCGGACAGGTGTATCTGTACTTAATAAAGTTATTTATCCGCGTTTCTGAACAGTCTGCCATTGAGTAGTATACCTGTTTATGTCATACTTGAACTAAAAACTAATGTCTTCCCGTTTGCGCATGTCCAAGAGCACCTCGCATTAAAACATCTGGTAAATTTTTCTTAATAATGTTCCGTCATTTAAGTTAAGTTCGAGCAAAACTAAGGGATCGTCCATTAATCACATGAGGCTCGAAAGGTGGGGGGGGGGGGGGGGAAGAATCAGGAAATATCACATGGGGGGAGGTGGGTCTGGTGATATATCACGTGTATTTATTTTTTCGTTGAACGCGCGATTTTTAAACCGAAAAACGGCGCGCCACTTGTACTAAAAAAATACACGTTTTTGGGAAGAGGGGAGCGGGGTCTTAACCTAAAACCTCGCCACGTATCAATAGGGGGGGTTTAAAAAGTTGCTAAAACACATCACGTGAATAATGGACGACCCCTAATGAGTCAAGAGAGTGTTTGAATTTTTCTATATTTTCCATTATCGTAATAGTTATTAAAATTCGTTATTTTTATTATTGGAACGGTAACTTCGTAGGGAGGAGGTTCTTTGTGTTAAAAACAAAATTACGATTTAATCATCGACGTTTCGCCTTTATTAATTTAGGCCTCTACAGGATGCTAGAACGGAACAATACTTGCTTATTTTATCAATTCTCAAATAATCGATTCCTCTTACCTATCGTCTAACACTACAAATTAATGACATTAATAACATTAACAATTAAAAATTACAAATTAAAAAGTTAAAACATAAAACCATGTTTCTTATACATGTGGTAGTCATCATTAAATGTTAGCAACCAAAATTCCTTCTAATATTTTACCATAATTTACGGAACTTTATTGTATATAGGCTGCACACATTCCTTTTGTGACAACACACACAACATAATTAATACAACTCATCAATATTACAAAATTGCCAACATCTAATCAATATGAGTTGGATTAATTAGATTAGTGTATATGCTGCTGAGGCCCGCTGTGTCCATCTTATCGTTTATACAATTGTTGGTCCTTTTTATGAACCACATTTCCGAAAATAGTCGTTTTTTTAAATTTTCTTCAAAGTGTAAAATTTTTGCATTTTGCAAATCAAATTTGTGGCCAGTAGTTATGGCATGGTTGGCCAATGCTGTCTTAAGCTGTTGGCATTTATTAAATGGTCTGCAATCTAATCTGTGTTGGGCAATGCGGGCTGATAGTCTTTGTTTTGTTTGGCCGACATACGAAGAGGGGCAGTTTGAGCAATTTATTTTGTATATTAGGTTACTGCTATCCAAAGTGGGTGTACTATCTTTTAGTTTCGAGAATAGGTTGCAAATAGTATTTTTGTTGTAAAAAAACAGTTTTGTGCCCTCATTTTCAAACAGTCTCCTGAACTTATGGTTCATTTTTTGTACATTAATGAGCTTTTTGTATATCACTGGTTGGTTGGATATGAAATTAGATTTAGTGCGGGTTGCCCTGTTGTTGAGCACTCTTCTTATTACATAGGTTGGGTAATTGTTGGCCACAGCCAACTCTCTTATTATTTGCAGGTTTTTTTCTTGGAAAGTAGGGTGACTCAGTTTAAGGACTCTATTTTTTAGGGCAAACAAACAACCAATCTTTTGGTGGAGTGGGTGGTCAGACAGATAATTCAGAAATCTTCCAGAAGCTGTGGGTTTACAATACCAATCAGTTATAATAGATTTGTCATCATTTCTGTAGACAATCGTATCTAGAAAAGGTATTGCTCTGTTGTTTTCTGGTTCAAGGGTGAATTTTAAATGCGGATCAACGTCATTGAACACATCTAATATGGTAGTCTGGGTATCCCGGGGAATCGCGGTTAAAATGTCATCCACGTATAAGAACAAAAAGGGGACGCGGAATGGTAGGGTGTTGATGCACGATGTTAGTTGCATATGCATAACTAAATTCGCTATAATAGGCGAGGCAGGGTTGCCCATAGCTGTTCCGAATGCTTGTTTGAAAACTTTGTTATTATACGTAAATATGTTAGAGTCATAAACCGTAAATTCAATCAAATGGTGCATTATTGCTTTTGGGATTGTTGTAAAGTCAGTTAGCGTTTTCCACCAAAAGTCTAGGGATTTTTTTGCTGTGGCTTTTGAGATGTTGGTGAAAAGGGAAGTGACATCTAAGGACACCAGTATGTAATCGGGGGGTAAGACTATTTCAGTAATTTTATTTACAAAATCGTACGAGTTATTGATGTTATAGGTCAAGTACGGTTCTAAAAATTTTAAGATTGATACAATGTATTTAGACAGTTCGTATGTTGGGGAATTGATGCAAGATATGATAGGACGCATAGGCCAATTTTCCTTATGTATTTTACACAAACCGTATATCTTACCCGGTGTACTGTTGTGTGTGGTCAATCTGGCGTGGGTGCCTGCTTCAATGTGGCCGTTATCAAAAAGATTTTTTGCGTATTTATTATTCTGTTTTTCGATGGATAAGATGGAGGAGTGATTAAGTTTCTCGTACGTTTGGGTGTCATCCAACAATGCCTCCATTTTCTGTTTGTATTCTCCTTTGTTCAGAATGACAGTGGAATTACCTTTATATTACCTATTAGTTAGTTTATAATCAGCGTGCAATCAGTTTTAATCAGCTTTTAATCAGCTTTAATAAGCGTTAATCACCTTTAAGCAGCTTATGGTCAGGTCTTAAAATCAATAGCAACTATACGTTCTCTGTTAGAAACGTTTCCGACCTTATTTTTTATTTTGAAAACCTGATAGATTTGAATCAAGCGCGCCTGCATGACCTTGAACCTTCGTGCGCATGCGTTCATTTTTTCCCGCCTGTAGATACCATCAGTTGCTGTCGAGCAGTATTCTAGTGACGTAGTGTGTAGTGCTCTCGTCGGTTTTTCAATGTAAGTAAAATGACGAGAAGTGAATTGAGGGATGTCCTACGTCGCCTACGTGATGCTGTGCGGCGCAAGCGACTTGAGTTGTGGTCATCAGGAAATTGGCGACTCCATTACGGTCAATGCTCCAGCATATTCTTTGCACTTGGTTCACAATTTGGCGAAAAAACAGACTCCTCTGGTTCGACGGGCTTCTTACTTTTCTGATATGGCCCACTGCGACTTCTGTCTATTCCCCAAAGTCAAGAGGCCATTGAATGGAACGCGATTTCAGACAAGAGAGGACATTATGGCTGCAACGACAGCCGAGCTAAAGTCGATTCCGAAAGAGGCTTTTTCGGAATGCTTCCAACAATGGCGGCACAACTGGGAGAAGTGTGTGAAGTCTTCTTTGGAGTCCAAGGAGACTTCTTTGAGGGTGATTAGGTTTCCAACGCTACGGTATGCCAGTTTTTTTTACCGGCTAAAGGTCGGATACTTTTCTAACACACCACGTATAAATCCATCAGCCATGTATCAGACCTTCACACTGCAAAGTACTACAAATGTACTATCTGTGAATTATTATCCACCGATGGAATTAGACCCTAACACATTATATTGCTTAGGACTTATCGGATTTCACACATACAATACTATTCCAAATATTGAAGAAGATCGTAATAATCTTCTTGAGGACGCGGACGGAAAACAAATTAAAATACCAACTGGCTCCTATGAGATAACCGAATTTCTCTTGCGTCTGGGCTGAAAACCTATAAAAGCGGGTAACATCTCACATAATGTTGATCCCGGGTTTGCAATAAATATTGAACCACGAAATATTATTTTCTTACCAATAAACGCTCGAGCGATAGATAACATCACATTAACAATTCTCGATAAAGACGGCTGCCCTGTGAATTTTAGGGGTGAAAAAATACCAGTACGTTTAGAGCTGAAGAGTATTAAGTGTGAGATGGGAAGTAATTTTCACGGAAATCGTATAAAAGCGGTTGTTTCGAACAATTCTACCACTCGATATTTAGGTCGCAAGGAGTTAACACCTATATTAAAAAATAAACTATTATCTCTAGGATATAAGTTAAAGCGACAGTTATTAGGATTATATTAGGATATTATTACAAAGAGTGAATTACACACGTATTATCCTATAACTCAAAATTGTAGAAACAATGATGAGATTCTTATTAGGATCTAGCATCAACATATTTACACTAGTCCGAGCAAAAGTTATATTTATGTAAGTGAAACCGTTAATTTTCCCAAACTCATTCCACCTGCAACTACGTACAACTTTGAGTTTGTGAAAAATGCATATGCGTTTTTGTTTAATGAAATTCGCTATTAATTGAATGGAGTTAAAATAGATAGGAATCGATATGTAGGAATTACAAGCACAATAAAAGGATTATTCTTCAACACCAAGCGAGATTAAGATATACTTGATATTTGCGGTTGGGCTGAAAATGCTACAAATGTTACATACATTGATAAAAACAAAAAGTTTTTATCAAAGTATGTAACATTTATTTATTGGTTTTGCTGAGGATTATAAAAAAATATTAATTATTGTGAAGCAAGAACTTATTCTACTACGAGCTACAATTGACGTGAACTGCTACAAAGGAGATGCAAATATAAGATTCAATATTGATCAAAACTGGAGAATTCCCCATCTCCAACTCAACGACGAAGTTCGATTGAATGTATTGGATATACTCAAAGAAGATAAACCGATATTAATACCGTTTCGTAGGTGGGAGTTGCATGAACTTCCCGCTTTAAAAATATCGACAGAGATATCTGGTCTGTAAAAACATCTACAACTCTGGAGAAGCCTCGATATTTTATAATTGCACTGCAAGAGGGACGAAGGGATACTCATGTAAAAAACGCCTCCGAATTTGATAATGCATCACTGCGAAATATGAAAATTGACCAAACTCGGATTCATACCCATATGAATACTTAAATCGGAAGTGGGGGCGGGACCGGAAGTGGGAGGGGGGGGGTCGTAAAGGGGGTCGTGGTAGTGGTGTCGGGGTAGTGGTGTAGGTGTTGGTGAAAATGAGGAGTGAGGAGGGCCTAGAATTAATCATCTTTCCCTACTGCTAAGGTTTTAGCATTCTGAAGTGGACATGAAGTCACTCGTTTTCTGTCACGATTTTTTTTATTTAATGTAATAGAGTAGTGGAATAGTGGAGAATTTCTGCGCTACAGATGCTACTGATTCTGCTAATTTTAATTGCATTTTGTTTGGTCAGTTTCTGTCAGAACGTAGATAGAGTGAAAGATATATTTAATGCGATATATAGAACGTTTATTTTAAAAGTGGTCTAAGTCCATTAAAAAAGAGACATTACGCAATTGATGCTTAATTTGGTCTAAACTTTTTATTTATAATAATTTAAAATTGGCAAATATAGGAAATTGCGTAGCGCTTAATATATTAAACTTTAATTTCCACGAAACAACAATAAATGGACTTACACAACTTTCAATATAAAGGGTCCATATATTGATTGTTATTTTGGAGAAAAACATTTTGTAGAGCAATGTGGATTTGTCACTCGATTCTCTCTCATTGTTTCGATTGAAAGAGCTTCGTATACCGCGAGAACCTTAAAATTTGGCGTCAGCGCAACGGCTATATAAGTCATTCACAGTGCAGCAGGTATATTGTGTTCAGAAGAAATAAACCATTTGAGCGAATGCACATTGTGGATATCACATTTGTCATTCGTATATATTTATATAATAACTACGTAGAAGTGTGTATCAGAAAGAATTGTTGTTTGACAGATTTAAATAAATTGAAGTATCGACTAATACATTCATAATCCATAATCAATGTTAGAATAATATTTGTTCTACATTTTCGAATATTTCATACATAGAAAATATTTATTAAATTCAAATACTACAGGTGCATACAGGAATAATAATTTTTGGGACATAAAATATTCATGATTTTTTATATTTTTATATTCCATATGCACCGATTTGCATCAATCATTGATGACTGAATCGAATTTGTTATTCAATAATTGATATTTATGCTGCCGTTCTTTAAATAAATCAACGATTTAAGCCCCGATTTGTAAATTATTAAATTTTCGTCCCTAGGCAGGCCGAAAAACAATCTCTTAGAATCAGGGAATTTCTCCGATAATTTCTTCTTTTAATTATCTTGCTGTCTTGTTCCTGTTTATTTCGCATGTCAAAATAAAAGAAACTTTGACGATAAGGCGATAAGACAGTGGACAAAAAAGGAGGACGATTGATGAGCGAACGTCGGAGAAAACGAATAAAATCCCATTGGCAGAGCGTGCAGGTGTGAACTGGGTCAATCGGTCGAGTTCACCTTAATAAATGTATTTTTGCTGTTGCTCACAATTTGTATTTTTATTCTCGGCTATATTTCGCTTCAAATCGATATTGCGTTTGACACAAAATATTTGTAATTTGAATATTTATATTAAATTTAGTTTTTATCTAATCGATTTTTAGGTTCATATCCAATCGATGAACGTATAATGGCATTTAAATTCTCTCTATGGTGTAATTAGAATTTCATTTCAAATAAAATATTTCATATTTTGAAACAATAATAGTAGATTTTGCAGCTAGGGTGAAAAGTTGTCAATATGAGTCGAGAGCGAAATTGTGCGCACGAACCCTTGTGCGCAATCGTTCCAGACGATAATTGACAATTTCGCTCGTGCTACAAACAATATTTTTTATCACTCATATGAGGGGGTGTATCTTACAAATTTGGGATCCAGGTGCCATCCAAAAAAAAAAAAATGGAATGAAAAATTAAGCATTTGCTTTTCCAATTGTCTCCGGTGATGAGGATTCATCATAAGAACTCTCCTTAGTCTCCGGTATCACCATATAATTTACACTCACTTTAAAACGTTTTCTTTAAATTTTATTTTAACTTTGTTATGAAAAAAAATCTGACACTCACGTCACTTTTTTAATACCGAGGACTTGATTGTAATCATTTTTTGCGAATAGGCCATCTAAGGATCACGTTCCAATTTCAATTCCTAATTCTTTTCTTATCTTCCAATATTGTTTCATCTGTTCACTATGTCTTTTCTTTCTGTCGTCAGACCATTTTAAACCAGTCTTCTTAGCAGCCCTGCCTTGGGATCCTCCCATTCTCAATAATTTTCACGAAAGGCTTCTCTGTTGTATATTGTTTCTTTATAAATCCTTTTGTAATTCGTTGACCCAGCTTGTTGTGGACTTTTTACTCCATAGATATTTAAAAATCTTACTGGTTAATCTGTCTTGCATTCGAAATAAATGTCCGAAAAACATGAGTCTTCTTTTTCTCATTACGTTCGATATATTTTCGTGTACTTCAGCATTGCTTAGTAATTTTTAACCTTCTGCTGTGTTTTGTGGTCCTAATATTTTCCTCATAATTCGCCTCTACTTCAACTTATCCAAATTGTAGTTTAGTGCCAGACATTCACTTACATATAGACATTCTGGCTTCACTACTGTATTATAATTCTTACTGTATTAATTTTGTTTTTATTTATTTGTTTATTTTAATGTACCCTAGCGATATTGAATATTTGCGTGCGTTATTCAAATTATATAAAATACAACTAATATTAACAATTTATCGCACTAAAAAACGTGCACCAAGATAGTAATATTGTGCGTGAGTAAAATGTGAAAAAAAAATAGATAAAGATATTTTGTTCAATTGCATTTGATTTTATTAATATTTTCAATGTAACAATAACTATATTCGCAATTTAAAATAAATAGATAATATTGCCATTCTTTTGAGATATAGGCTAGTTGCCCCACTACTGACAAATTTCATTGTTGTTCAAGATATTTTGAACGGAATGAAACTAAAGAAAAGCTTTTGTTTGGCTGTCCTCCGTCAGCATGTAAGAGAGGTATAATAATTTCATCGATTGTTATTCGAAAGTTAATGCGCTTGTAGTTCATGCACTACTACTCAAATGCTATGTATTTATCTGGCCTTTGCTGTCGTGTAATGAATGTAGCTCCAAATATAAGTTAGGTTTTTAACGAATATTCGTTTGACAGGCAAAATCTAGTAACAAACATCTTTTGAATGAAAATTCGTACTGAAGCTAGAAAAATGATAGCCTTTACTTTAAAACCTGCTGAATATAATATATTGTCATTTAAAAATCGATAATTTTTATTTCTTGTATTACACATAAGTTTTCGAATAAAAGGCAACAATAGTATATTACGTAACGAGAGTAGTAAAAAGGATATTACGTACGAGCGGAGCAGTTACGCACGACGCGCGTAGCGTTCGGGAGTTTTTAATTCCGCGAGTACGTAATTCAGTTACAACTCGAATTATGTACTATACTTTATCTACGACCACAATCTCAACTAATTTCTTTCTGTTTAATAAGAAAAATATGTTTGATGTAACAAAATTATTTCTTGTTAGGTTAGGTTAGGTTTTTCTTATTTTTTAGTTAAATAATTATTTAACATTATAATAAACAAACAGTTGTAATTTCATATATAACTGTTACTCGACATTATTTAACTTGATAGAAACGAAAAAAAATACATTCTTAATGGTTACCCATCTTATTATTTAGTACTTATTTGGGTTAAACTGGAATAAGAGTGCTCATAGATATAGGCAACCCAATATAGGCAATGTCAATTTCGTTTGGTTTTAATTTCGGCACGGTGGGGCGCTGAGCGTATGAGCACATAGTAGCAGCTTTTGACCAATCAACGAATCGTAAACCAAACGCACGTGTGTGTTATCAATCATAACTTATCATTAATCGCGGACTGTTGCATACGTGTGTGTTATGATGTGTTTACATAGTCCACAAACTGTACAATAATGGGTATTTACAATAGTGGTCGTGGATAAATATTTTTACATGCATACTTATTAATGCCGATTGTTTAGTTAAGGTTTGTTTAATATTCTATTCCCATTCATATAAATTGCTTAGTTGTTGAAAGACTGAGCCTTTAGGTTGTGAAATAGTCTTAACATTGCAGTACTCGCGTGGGATACACACGTATCCCACGCACATTAAAAATGGTTTTGCGCAGTAATATATTTTTATTGGCCGACGAACCTTTTGATAAGCTTACTAGACAGTGTGTCTATAGTTCTAGTAGTGTGCCGCGGCATTTATATGCATTCGTTTTTTTTAACGACCATCTCTAACCCCTGGGATACTTGTGTATCCCGCGAGACCGCTGACGTTTTGTAAGTCTTATTTTACTTTTTTATTCCATTTTTTTATATTATTGCGCTTATAGTTCTCTAAAAAATAGCCATCAGTCGTGATCCAGCTAAATGGCTTGAGTGGTACAACCAATTAGAACAGGAAGACATGCTTGGTGAAGCAGATCCTAATGAAGACGAGGGCGACAGTTGTACTGAAAGTGACCACAATACGGATTCTGAAGAAGATGCTTATGTTGATGATATTGTAGAAACTATTGAATGGTTTGATGATGATAATATTGCATGTTACATAGGCATAGATCGTACTACACAGTGGAAAAAAATCGACCGAAAACTAGGGCTCATAATGTATTTGAAAAGAGGCCGTGAGCAATAAATAACGCAGCTAATGCTAAAACTATTAACTAATGCTAGAGATTAGATGGTACAGGAATGGATGCCATTTATTGCACAATGTCATACAAACGATTTTGCCTACTTCTTCTTTGCCTACGATTTGACGATATAAATACTCGTCTACAACGAAGAGAAACCGACAAGTTATGTTAGGTTTAGGCAGCAATAAGAGAAATTTTTTATTTGTTCCTAGAAAATTGTCAGAAATCAGTTGTTCCTGGGGCAGACTTAACAATTGATGAACAGCTAGTGGCATTTAGAGGCCGCTGTCCATTCCGACAATATATTCCCCTAAAGCCAGGAAAATATGCCCTAAAAATAATCTCTTTAGTAGATTCAAATAATATGTTTAGTTTGAATCTAGAAATATATGCTGGAACTCAACCTGAAGGCCCATACCATTTATCCAATACGCCTGCATCATATGCTATATATGTTTAATTAAATTCTTGTTTTTTTAGTTAATTTAACGTGTTTTACGCGTAGGATACGTGTGTGTCCCACGCGACCTCACACGTAACTATTTGCCGCGCGAGTACTGCAGTGTTAAGAATCATTTATGACATAACTTAAGGATGTTAGGGGGTTGACCAATATACTGAAAAAGTTATGAAAATTCTACAGATAGTTTAATAAATAACATAACCTGACTGAGGGGAGGTAAAGAAGGGTAGCTTTCTATGGCCACGTTGCAAGATTGCCTCCAAATCGACTAACCAATTGTCTGTTCATCTTCTGGAAAAACAGGAAGGTTCATACCACTTGGTTCACAGAAACCGAGAAGGGTATTAGAGAACTGGGAATAACAGACTGTCTGAAGGAAGTCTGTAGATTTCTGGAAAAAACCCGAAGGAAGGTACCCCCTGAACAGAAGAGAGAAAGGAATTACACCGGCAGAAGATGCGACAATAATGGGCAAAGATCAAAGCCCAAGAGTGGAACAAACGTGGTCCAAATTCGGCCTATTCGAAACAAGAAGAAGAAAACAATGTTTAAGTATCTTCGGCGTTTTAAATTAGTCCATTTGCTTTTAATTCTTGAAACTTTAAAATCATTTTTTCTTTCTTGCCTCATATTCATTTTGAATTAAGTTCATAATACCTGAAGCACATTTTGGCAAGGTTTTTTTTTGGGAAACCGGTCAGTTATTGGTCTTTCCGAATAAATGCCGATTTTGGAAGTGCTCAAGCAGATCTACCGTCGAAGGTTGCCATTTTTGCAACAACAGTTTGCAATGTTAGAAGGATCACTTATTCAATGTGTTTTATTTTTATTTATTTTTAGATAAAATCGAAAAGCGCGGTTCTATCCAAGAATATCCGACTAACAAAAGACCTCCAGGACGGCCAAAACTCCGATAGAAAGGGTTTCCAATCGACAGGCATCAACTACTTGGAGCAAGGAACCAAGAACTGGAAACAAAGGAGGAATATTGCCGAAACATCCTTGACCAGATATCCATAGATAGATAGAGATTTTGTAAGTTTAAAATTTTTTTTTAAAAGGTTTAAATTTTAATTATATTCGTCAAAATACAATTCTTCTTCTTTAAGTGTCGTGACCGCTTCGATCGTTGACCATCATGATGTTGGCTAATAAGTTGATGATTTTGCAGCTAGGGTGAAAAGTTGTCATTATGAGTCGAGAGCGAAATTGTGCGCAAGAACCCTTGTGCGCAATCGCTCCAGACGATAATTGACAATTTCGCTCGTGCTACAAACAATATTTTTTATCACTCATATGAGGGGGTGTATCTTACAAATTTGGGATCCAGGTGCCATCCAACAAAAAAAAATGGAATGGAATGGAAAAATGAAGCATTTGCTTTTTCAATTGTCTCCGGTGATGAGGATTCATCTTAAGAACTCTCCTCAGTCTCCGGTATCACCATATAATTTACACTCACTTTGAAACGTTTTCTTTAATTTTTATTTTTACTTTGTTATGAAAAAAAAATCTGACACTTCACGTCACTTTTTTAATACCGAGGACTTGATTGTATTCATTTTTTTGCGAATAGGCCATCTAAGGATCACGTTCCAATTTCAATTCCTAATTCTTTATTCTTTTCTTATCTTCCAATATTCTTTCATCTGTTCACTATGTCTTTTCTTTCTGTCGTCAGACCATTTTAAACCAGTCTTCTTAGCAGCCCTGCCTTGGAATCCTCCCATTCTCAATAATTTTCACGAAAGGCTTCTCTGTTGTATATTGTTTCTTTATAAATCCTTTTGTAATTCGTTGAACAAGCTTGTTGTGGACTTTTTACTCCATAGATATTTAAAAATCTTACTGGTTATTCTGTCTTGCATTCGAAATAAATGTCCGAAAGACATGAGTCTTCTTTTTCTCCTTACGTTTGATATATTTTCGTGTACTTCAGCATTGCTTAGTAATTTTTAACCTTCTGCTGTGTTTTGTGGTCCTAATATTTTCCTTATAATTCGCCTCTACTTCAACTTATCCAAATTGTAGTTTAGTGCCAGACATTCACTTGCATATAGACATTCTGGCTTCACTACTGTATTATAATTCTTACTGTATTAATTTTGTTTTTATTTATTTGTTTATTTTAATGTACCCTAGCGATATTGAATATTTGTGTGCGTTATTCAAATTATATAAAATACAACTAATATTAACAATTTATCGCACTAAAAAACGTGCACCAAGATAGTAATATTGTGCGTGAGTAAAATGTGAAAAAAAAATAGATAAAGATATTTTGTTCAATTGCACTTGCATTTTATTAATATTTTATTAATATTTACAATGTAACAATAACTATATTCGCAATTTAAAATAAATAGATATTATTGCCATTCTTTTCAGATATAGGCTAGTTGCCCCACTACTGACAAATTTGATTGTTGTTCAAGTTATTTTGGAATGAAACTAAAGAAAAGCTTTTGTTTGGCTGTCCTCCGTCAGCATGTAAGAGAGGTATAATAATTTCATCGATTGTTATTCGAAAGTTAATGCGCTTGTAGTTCATGCACTACTACTCAAATGTTATGTATTTATCTGGATTTGCTGTCGTGTAATGAATGTAGCTCCAAATATAAGTTAGGTTTTTAACGAATATTCGTTTGACAGGCAAAATCTAGTAACAAACATCTTTTGAATGAAAATTCGTACTGAAGCTAGAAAAATCATAGTCTTTACTTTAAAACCTGCTGAATATAATATATTGTCATTTAAAAATCGATAATTTTTATTTCTTGTTTTACACATAAGTTTTCGAATAAAAGGCAATAATAGTATATTATGTAACGAGAGTAGTAAAAAGGATATTACGTACGAGCGGAACAGTTACGCACGACGCGCGTAGCGTTCTGGAGGGCGTAATTCCGCGAGAACGTAATTGCCCTACAACTCGAATTATGTACTATACTTTATCTACTACCACAATCACAACTAATTTCTTTCTGTTTAATAAGAAAAATATGTTTGATGTAACAAAATTATTTCTTGTTAGGTTAGGTTTTTCTTATTTTTTAGTTAAATAATGATTTAACATTATAATAAACAAACAGTTGTATTTTCATATATAACTGTTACTCGACATTATTTAACTTGATGGAAACGAAAAAAAATACATTCTTAATGGTTACCCATCTTATTATTTATAACTTATTTGGGTTAAACTGGAATAAGAGTGCTCATAGATATAGGCAACCCAATATACGCAATGTCAATTTCGTTTGGTTTTAATTTCGGCACGGTGGGGCGCAGAGCGTATGAGCACATAGTAGCAGCTTTTGACCAATCAACGAATCGTAAACCAAACGCACGTGTGTGTTATCAATCATAACTTATCATTAATCGCGGACTGTTACATACGTGTGTGTTATGATGTGTTTACATAGTCCACAAACTGTACAATAATGGGTATTTACAAAGGTGGTCGTGGATAAATATTTTTACATGCATACTTATTAATGCCGATTATTTAGTTAAGGTTTGTTTAATATTCTATTCCTATTCATATAAATTGCTTAGTTGTTGAAAGACTGAGCCTTTAGGTTGTGAAATAGTCTTAACATTGCAGTACTCGCGTGGGATACACACGTATCCCACGCACATTAAAAATGGTTTTGCGCAGTAATATATTTTTATTGGCCGACGAACCTTTTGACAAGCTTACTAGATAGTGTGTCTATAGCTCTAGTAGTGTGCCGCGGCATTTATATGCATTCGTTTCTTTTTTAACGACCATCTCTAACCCCTGGGATACTTGTGTATCCCGCGCGACCGCTGACGTTTTGTAAGTCTTATTTTACTTTTTTATTCCGTTTTTTTTTATATTATTGCGCTTATAGTTCTCTAAAAAATAGCCATCAGTCGTGATCCAGCTAAATGGCTTGAGTGGTACAACCAATTAGAACAGGAAGACATGCTTGGTGAAGCAGATCCTAATGAAGACGAGGGCGACAGTTGTACTGAAAGTGACCACAATACGGATTCTGAAGAAGATGCTTATGTTGATGATATTGTAGAAACTATTGAATGGTTTGATGATGATAGTATTGCATGTTACATAGGCATAGATCGTACTACACAGTGGAAAAAAATCGACCGAAAACTAGGGCTCATAATGTATTTGAAAAGAGGCCGGGAGCAATAAATAACGCAGCTAATGCTAAACTATTAACTAATGCTAGAGATTAGATGGTACAGGAATGGATGCCATTTATTGCACAATGTCATACAAACGATTTTGCCTACTTCTTCTTTGCCTACGATTTGACGATATAAATACTCGTCTACAACGAAGAGAAACCGACAAGTTATGTTAGGTTTAGGCAGCAATAAGAGAAATTTTTGATTTGTTCCTAGAAAATTATCAGAAATCAGTTGTTCCTGGGGCAGACTTAACAATTGATGAACAGCTAGTGGCATTTAGAGGCCGCTGTCCATTCCGACAATATATTCCCCTAAATCCAGGAAAATATGGCCTAAAAATAATCTCTTTAGTAGATTCAAATAATATGTTTAGTTTGAATCTAGAAATATATGCTGGAACTCAACCTGAAGGCCCATACCATTTATCCAATACGCCTGCATCATATGCTATATTTGTTTAAATAAATTCTTGTTTTTTTAGTTAGTTTAACGTGTTTTACGCGTGGGATACGTGTGTATCCCACGCGACCTCACACGTAACTATTTGCCGCGCGAGTACTGCATTATTAAGAATCATTTATGACATAACTTAAGGATGTTAGGGGGTTGACCAATATACTGAAAAAGTTATGAAAATTCTACAGATAGTTTACTAAATAACATAACCTGACTGTGTGAAGGAAAAGAAGGGTAGCTTTCTATGGCCACGTTGCAAGATTGCCTCCAAATCGACTAACCAACCGTCTGTTCATCTTCTGGCAAAACAGGAAGGTTCATACCACTTGATTCACAGAAACCGAGAAGGGTATTAGAGAACTGGGAATAACAGATCTCCAAAACAGACTGTCTGAAGGAACTCTGTAGATTTTTGGAAAACCCCCGAAGGAAAGGTACCCCCTGAACAGAAGAGAGAAAGGAATTACACCGGCAGAAGATTCGACAATAATGGGCAAAGATCAAAGCCCAAGAGTGGAACAAACGTGGTCCAAATTAGGCCTATTCGAAACAAGAAGAAGAAAACAATGTTTAAGTATCTTCGGCGTCTCAAATTAGTCCATTTGCTTTTAATTCTTGAAACTTTAAAATCATTTTTTCTTTCTTGCCTCATATTCATTTTGAATTAAGTTCATAATACCTGAAGCACATTTTGGCAAGATTTTTTTTGGGAAACCGGTTAGTTATTGGTCTTTCCGAATAAATGCCGATTTTGGAAGTGCTCAAGCAGATCTACCGTCGAAGGTTGCCATTTTTTGCAACAACAGTTTGCAATGTTAGAAGGAGCACTTATTCAATGTGTTTTATTTTTATTTATTTTTAGATAAAATCGAAAAGCGCGGTTCTATCCAAGAATATCCGACTAACAAAACACCTCCAGTACGGCCAAAACTCCGATAGAAAGGGTTTCCAATCTATAGGCATCAACTTGGAGCAAGGAACCAAGAACTGGAAACAAAGGAGGAATATTGCCGAAACATCCTTGACCAGATATCCATAGATAGATAGAGATTTTGTAAGTTTAAACATTTTTTTTAAAAGGTTTAAATTTTAATTATATTCGTCAAAATACAATTCTTCTTCTTTAAGTGTCGTGACCGCTTCGATCGTTGACCATGATGTTGGCTAATAAGTTGATGATTTTAACTTTGTCGACTGCTGCACGAAACAGCTGGGCTGTTGTCTTTCCATACCATGTCCTTAGATTTTTTAACCATGATGTTCTTCGTCCTACACTCCTTTTTCCCATTATCTTTCCCAGAATGATAAGATGCAGTAGACCATATTTTTCCGGATGATGCATAACATGTCATAAAATATTCGAGTTTCCGACTTTTGATAATGTTCCCTAGTTCCTTAGTTTTATTTAGTCTTTGTAGGATTTATACGTTCGTCACTCTGTCTACCCAACTGACTTTTAATATCCTCCGATAGGCCCACATTTCAAATGCTTCGACTTTTTTCATTACTGTGTCTGTTATCGTCCAGGATTCAACGCCGTACAGTAACACCGGGAATATGTAGCACTTGAGTATTTTAGTTCTTAGTTCTACATAAACCGTGAGTACATAGTGCTCGTTTCATTTTGATAAGTGTTGTTCGCGCTATTGCTATTCTACGCTTTATTTCTTGGCTGGGATCCCATTTTTCGTTATTTAAGCTTCCTAGATATATTAATTTATTTACTCTTTCAAGTTGATTACCGTTTACGAGTATTCCTGCATCTTGCCTCCTGCTCTTACTATCATATATTTCGTCTTGTTGATGTTCAGTTTCAATCTATATCTCTCACTACTTTGAGAGATTCTGTTCAATACATTCTGTAGTTGAATTTCTGAGCTTGTTACGATAAGAGTGGCATCGGCGTATCTGATGTTGTTTATAATTCTTCCGTTGATCAACACGCCATCAGTAGAGTTTTCTAAAGCCTCATTGCATATGTGTTCTGCATACAGGTTGAAAATCAACGGTGAGAGTATGCAGCCTTGACGCACCCCACGTTTTATTTCTATATCATCTGTCGTTTTTTCTCCTATACGTACATTTGCTCGTTCTTGTGAGTATAGTGCCGTTATTATCCTCAGGTCTTTCTCGTCTATTGCGGTGTCCTTTAGCATCTTTATCATCTTGTTGTGTTGGATCTTGTCAAATGCCTTCTAAAAATCTATTGCGCAGATATATATTATCATGACTTACGTCTCGACATCTTTGCACCAGTACTTGGGTACTAAAAAGGGTTTCGCGCGTGCCCATTCCGTTTCTAAATCCGAATTGGGTTTCTCCTATTCTACTGTCTAGTTTCTTATACAACCTTCCATGGATGGACAGAAACACTTTGAGGGCGTGGCTCATCAAGCTTATAGTGCGATGATCCCCGCATGTGCTTACATATACCTTCTTCGGAATGGTAACAAAGGTTGAGTGCAGCCAATCCTTTGGTATTACACCAGTATCATAGATTGTATTGAATACTTTGGTCAAAGTTTTGATGCTAGATTCTCCCATTATTTTCATCGCCTCTGCGCATATTTCATCTGGCCCTGCGGCTTTCTTTGTTTTTGTCAGAGCGATCGCCCTTTCCACTTCTTGGCTTGTAATTGGTGGTCCAGTTTGTGCTTTTATATCTATTAAGTTTCTTCTGTCGTCATCAAACAATTCAGCTATTGTGCCACCTCCTGCCACCTCCCTCTCAAGTTGGTTTTCAATATCAAAGATCGCGTTTCCCTGTTTGTCCTTTATGACACTAGGCGTCCGGGTTTTGTTTATCCCTGCCAATTCTTTAATTTTCTTGTGAAGGAGGAACATGTCATATTTTTGTTGGAACCCCTCTATTTCGTCGCAATCTTTTCTATTCCATTCAGCTTTCGCTTCCCTGATTTTTTGTCGTATTTTTGTATGGGCGTTTTTGTATCTGGTCGAGTTTACGCCTTTGTATTTTCTTCTTTCTTCCATCATCTGTATGATTTCGGCTGTCATCCATGTTGGTCTAGCCGTTTTTTCATGTTATCTGTCTTTAGATTTTGTTCTTGTGCTTTTAATATTATGCCTTTGCAGTTCTGCCACACGTTTTCGGGCTCTTCACCTCGTACCATGTTTATTTCTTCATCCATAACCTTTCGAGTGTGCTTCTCTGGGTCATTACATTTCTCTCTGTCAATTCTTGAGTTCTTTTTTTGTTTCGGTTATCTTCTTAAACCTTGAGCGCACTTTTCCCGCCAGCATGTTATGATCCGAGGGTACGTCTTCTCCTGGAAATGTTTTTACCGAAGTTATTGCGTTTCTGTATCGCTTGTTTATGCAGATGTAATCAAAAGACAATAGGTAGCTCAGTAAATGGCCCAGGCACATTTATTAAACCTTCGCCAGGAACAGCACAGATATTTTAAATATTAGATAATTTCATCCTCGTCGTTCTAATTCGAAAAAAAGGCGAATCGCAGCGCAGTCGGAGAGACAGCTGTTTAGTGAAACGGGTATAATATTTAAAACAATCGGAACATAGCCGGAATATAAAAATATATATTAAACCTTTTCGGAGCTCTATAACAATTATTGAGTCGTTTTAGGACTACCAAAATAAAAGTTTTAAAGATCATGTCTTTCCGATAACTTAAGTAAGTAGCCATCTGCAGACGCGTTCCGAGATTTATCTCTCATAAGTGCAGCTTTGTCATCTTCATCTTGTATGTAGTAACAATGCAAATTAGGAATAAGCTTTTTATCCAATTTTGGCAATGACTGATGATTATATTGAATTATATTTGACAATGATTATATTGAAAAAGTCCCAAATGGTAGACCCATCAACAACCATCGTTTATTGTTGGATTATTATTTATGTTATAAATATTAACAAATTGCTGCAATCACTTGTTGAGGAACGTTAAATCCCAACATAGTTTTACAGTTGCCTGATCATAGGGCCTCTAGTGGAAACTTTTAGTTGATAACTTAAGTAAGTAGCCATCTGCAGACGCGTTTCGAGATTTATCTCTCATAAGTGCAGCTTTGCTTTTATCCTAAAAAGACTCAGTAATTGTTATAGAGCTGCGGAAAGGTTGAATATATTTAGGCTGTGTTCCGTTTGTGTTAAGTTTGTATGATTGTCTATAACGTAAGATGGTTTAACCAATTTTATCTTATCATTTAAATCAATAACCTGCTAAGTTCATGTCTCTCTCTCGCGAAATGTCAAATTAAAAATATCTAACCCCTAATCACCATGTGGGTTTCAGGTGAGTGTTTTACAAATTGCTATTAATAAAAGCAAAGCTGCACTGATGAGAGATATATCTCGAAACGCGTCTGCACATGGCTACTTTCTTAAGTTATCGAAAAGACATGATCTTAAAAACTTTTAAGTTTGTATGATTATCTATAACGTAGGATGGTTTTAACAATTCTCTCTTATGGTATAATATTTTATCTATTTTGAGTGTATAAAGAAGTCATTAAAGCACTCATATGGGTTCGTTTTGGATCGCGGTATGCGATACAATTTTCTCAATATGTATCGGCGATTTTTTTATTTAGAAATGGCATAAAAGGGCGCAAAATAGATAGAATAGTATAAAAACTCGTTCATAAGGCGGTTTTCACACTTTTTCATTCTAAACATGGATGCGTGCTGAAAAACGGCGCTTATTGAACTCTTTAATATACCATTATTCATATATTAAGAATTTATAAAATATTGAGCCTATGCGGGGGGCCATCTAAACGAGTTTTTTTTTAAGTGGCCCGGCAGTGCTATAATGAAACGGACAGTTATTGCAGCGGAATCGATTCTGAAAGGCATCGCTGTAAGTGAAGATGACAGAAATTCTATTGTGGAAGAAAATTGTAGTAACAATGCAAATTAGGAATAAGCTTTTTATCCAATTTTGGCAATGACTGATATTGAATTATATTTGACAATGATTATATTGAAAAAGTCCCAAATGGTAGACCCAACAACAACCATCGTTTATTGTTGGATTATTATTTATGTTATAAATATTAACAAATTGCTGCAATCACTTGTTGAGGAACTTTAAATCCGAACATAGTTTTACAGTTGCCTGATCATAGTGCCTCTAGTGGAAACTTTTAGTTGATGACCTAATTTTGAACGAATGACCGAATTATATAAAGAATATAAATAAACAAAAATATAACTATAACTCTCATTTTCTTTAAAATCCTCTTACTGTTATTAGTAGTATTCAAAATAGCCTGCTGTTTATAATTGTCTGGATTTATCCATTAAATATTACCTATATATTTTCATTGATGGTCAATTTTTATTAAAGGAGATGATAATTAAAATGAACACTTTTATTACATATGAAGCAATATTATAATTCATTGCAACCGGGTAATATAATATTTTATGTATTTTGAGTCTATAATGAAATCATTAAAACACTCATAGTTCGTTTATCGATCACGGAGTGCGATACAATTTTCTCAATATATATCGGCGATTTTTTTATTTAGAAATGGCATAAAAGGGCGCAAAACAGATAAAATAGTATAAAAAACTCATTCATAAGGCGTATGAACAGTTTGTCGTATGGACAGTTTACATATTTCAATTGTATATTGTATATTTCAATATATTTAGTTACATATTCAATATATTTGGTTACATTTCAATTGTAAGTAAAAAAATCAACAGTAATACCTATATTTTTCTCTCTATTTTCAAGGGGTGATTTTTGTTGCTGTTAGTTTTTAAATAAATGTTTTTGTTGCTGTTAAAATTTTTTAATTCAAACGATAAATTATCAGTGAATTAAAAAAAAATCAGTAATATCTCTCCTATTAGGGAACTTTTGTTAAGACAGTTTTGACCTTCATGACATTAACCTTCATGACATTAATGATCTTCCCATTTAGTATTATTGAGCGACTCTAAGAGATGATGAACAAAAACTATCCAAACCTTTTCAATCTGTTATACGTGCGTCGAAACCAATACAGAAGGCAAATCGAAATATGACCGGGGTCAATTGAGTTATCTCGATAGAGCTCGTCAACTTCCTAAGAGAAAAGGGATTGACTTAAGTTGGAACTATCAGTGAAGAACCAAAGGAATTTCTACCCTAAACCTCAACTCGTCGGCCTAGAAATGGAGAGGCGCCTTGCCAAATACACAAAGGAAAACAGATTGTTCATATATCGAATATTGAGAGATCTAAATAGAGAAAATCCGCTTAAAGCTCGTAAAACGTAAAAAGACGTGTAAGACATGCCACATCACATAAAAAATAGAAACATTTGTTTATGGTTGTGCTATGTATCATAATCCGGTTTGCTTGCTAAATAATGCCTTTGATTGCATGTTTGAATTATATTTTTGTTTTATATGTAATAAAAGTGTTCATATTATCATCTCCTTTAATAAAAATTGCATGCAAACTCAAATTGTTTCCACCGCACATCAGTGAATCTACATGGTTAGTATTTAATGGACAATTCCAGAAAACAATAAACAGTATGTTATTTTGAATGCTAGTAATAACAGTAACAAAAGTTTAGAGAAAATTTATTTAATTTTTGTTTTATGTTGCTTATATAATGATAACCAATTTATTCACAGTACAAATATTATTTTCTCTGATATAAAAAACTTGTGAGCATATTCCTGTAAACCACTCAAATAGGTTTATCGCGTTATTTTTTTTTTA
This sequence comes from Phosphuga atrata, assembly GCA_944588485.1. Taxonomy (NCBI): domain Eukaryota; kingdom Metazoa; phylum Arthropoda; class Insecta; order Coleoptera; family Silphidae; genus Phosphuga; species Phosphuga atrata. Next base: position 5,679,439 of record OX155900.1, read on the forward strand.
GTTTTACGCCCGACTATTTGCTATATTTTCTATAACTCGATATAAACGAACTTAACTTTGAGGAAAGCACTAAACATAAAAACCATTTAGTAAACATACTAGCCTCTCATGGAATGTTGGAATATGTCCCACCAATATACAAGGATAACAATAAAATCAAGCACACTGTTAGACAATATTTTTGCAAAGTCTAGACAGTACTTATCCACCTCAGTAGAAGACATCCCGATGTCCGACCTTTTGTAGCCCATTCTTAAATTTTCACGGGCACAGACCATGATAGCGTGTATTTCTGTTTGGAATGCTGTGGCATGTGTCCCCAGGGGTACAGGCAGGCTGCTCCCCAGGGACAGTCCATAGATTCCTGCACCAGTACCACTGTACTTCTGGGAGCCTTCTGTTTACCAATCTAGTCCTCCTCGGCAAGTGGTTATTTGATTGCCTTCTGTCCATCGTAGATGTGTTTCGAAGGGTAGATCGAATGACAGCCTTTTAGGCATCGAGTCCCCCACTATATTGAGGTACGGTTCTGATATGACATTTGTAATCATGGTGTGTCCTGACCTCGCCAGAGATTCCCATGTGCCATTGCATATGCATCTGAAAGCTCCCATCCTTGCCTCGCCCATGATAAAGATATCCAGGGGAGCAAGGCCTAGGATCACCTCCAGAGCCGCAGATCGGGCTGTTTTCATCGTTCCTTTAATTGCTAAACAGGCCAGTCATTGAACATAGAAGAGTTCTTTGATGGCCTGTTTTTGCTTCACTTTGGTCCACCATACTGTGGAGCCATATGTCAAAACTCTACAACTTCTACTCCTACCTCCTACTTCCTTAATCTTTTTGTGCAGGTTCAAAGTATAATACTTTGCCTGTATATTTTCTATTTCTGCACATTCATCACTCAACCTCCATTGGTTGTGAGCATTGAATATTTCTTAGTCTTTCTTGTAGAGCCTCACTTGCGAGGTTTTGAAGATGAGTGTCATGCAGGTTTTGTACGTCTACTCTGCTCGTGGTTTGTCCTTTCTTACTGTTTTGCGCCCGGATACGTTTTCACAGATCTAATGTATTTCTTGAAGTCGTGGCTTGCCAGCACGAAGTCAATCTGGTTTCTCATAATCCTCTCCTTTGCGTCTGCTGGGGATACCCTCGTGTACAGTCTTCTTGTATGTTGTTTAAAGAAAGTGTTTGTAATAGCCACATTGCATTCAGTGCAATTTTTTTTCAAAATTGAGTCCATCTCTCAAATTTGTCTTCTAATCCTTGTATTATTTTATTGTCCGTGCTTCTTAATACTGCTGCCTGAACCCTTCTACTCCTACTAGTTCTTTAATCTTTTGGTGCAGGTTAAAAGTATAATACTTTGCCTGTACATTTTCTATTTCTGCACATTTCTCACTCAACATCCGTTGGTTGTGAGCATTCATTATTTCTTAGTCCCTCTTGTAGAGCCTCACTTATGAGGTTTTTAAGATGAGTGTCTTGCAGGTTTTGTACGTCTTCTCTGCTCGTGGTTTGTCCTTTCTTACTGTTTTGCGCCCGGATACGTTTTCACAGATATAATGTATTTCTTGAAGTCGTGGCTTGCCAGCACGAAGTCAATCTGGTTTCTCATAATCCTCTCCTTTGCGTCTGCTGGGGATACCTTCGTGTACAGTCTTCTTGTATGTTGTTTAAAGAAAGTGTTTGTAATAGCCACATTCCATTCAGTGCAATTTTTTTCTAGCCGGTCCCTCTACTGTTTCGTTCTCCCAGTTATCTCCCTACGAAATCATTTTCGCAGCCGAACCCTACCTTGACTTCGAAATCACTTATTCTTAAAGTGATTTCGTCTTTCTGCGTAGCCTGTATGCGTTCCTCTATATTGTTATAGAAATCGTCAACTTCTCAACATAAAAAACTTGTGAGCATATTCCTGTAAACCACTCAAATAGGTTTATCGCGTTATTTTTTTTTAGTTTTACGCCTGACTATTTGCTATATTTTCTATAACTCGATATAAACGAACTTTGAGGAAAGCACTAAACATAAAAACCATTTAGTAAACATACTAGCCTCTCATGGAATGTTGGAATATGTCCCACCAATATACAAGGATAATAGTAAAACCAAGCACACAGTTAGACAATATTTTTGCAAAGTCTAGACAGTACTTATCCACCTCAGTAGAAGATATCCCGATGTCCGACCTTCGATTAATACGTCTATGTGGCAATACGAAGATTAATCAGAAAAAAATAACATAGCCTCACCACAAACATGTCGATGTCAAACAAAAATCGCTTGCAGAACGAAACTGGGAAAAAATCTATAATAACCCAGATTGTAATGGGAAGACAGTTTGCTTCATCAACATCCTACAATATATTACTTCTTTTACATCCTTCGCAATCCAAGAATTGCGAGTCTGATTGATTTTTACCATAAGAAATCATGAGATTTCTTATGGTGAAAATCAATCAGACTCGCAATTCTTGGATTTCGAAAAATGTAAAACGATGATAATTTCGTATATAGTGTTATTTTATTATTGGATTTTCCTCTCCATTTAGCATTATTTAATAAATATTATTCTCTTTGACAATTTGTACATATTATATATTTTTATGTGCTCTAAATTAACCCTTTGGAGACATATATGTCCCACAGCTTAACTAATCAAGTCTGACTTAATCTGTAGTTATATCTTCTTCTTCTCACGCAGCCTCCTGCCGGAGGTTGGCGATCCAATTGACCATTATCGTTCTTGACACGGATGCTCGGAAGATATCAGTGGTCGTACAGTTGATCTAACGGCTTAGGTCTTTCAGCCATGAGTTCCGTAGTCTGCCAATCCACCTCTTTTCCTGTATTTTCCATGATGTGCCCCAGTCCTTTCTTCTCATCATAATATGAATACTTCAATATAGTCAAATATAGTTCAATAGTTCAATTAAATATAGTTCAATATAGTCAATAGTTCTTTTGACTTTTTCGTACGGATAAGTACATCAGCGTCAGTCACCCTTTGTACCGATCTATTCTCACTACATGCTCACTTCAAATGTTTCGATTTTTTTTTTGCACAGCGGGGTTTAGAGTCCATCTTTCACATCCGTACCGACACATTGGAAACACGTAGCATCTCAACATGCGGACCCTCATTTTCAGACTTAGGTGAGGTCTAATAAAGAAATTTTCCATGTTAATAAATGTTCTGCGGGCTTGTTCTATTCTCGATTTTATTTCTTTCATGCCACAATATTGATTGACTGTGGCGCTGACTTGATGATTATGGAAACGTTTGTCGGTTTTCTTGTGAATAACATGTTTTTTTTTTATTCCAGCATTTTTCCGTGATAATCTGTGTCTATGTCTCTCCTATTGATTTCAGTATGTTATAATTTTCTCGCACAATGCCTTTTGTCCAAATTGCCAAACACAATGCCTTTTGGTAGTCTATATAGTAGGCGTACAGGTCGGAATTCTTATCTCGGCATCTTTGGGGAAAGACATTTAGGGGGAACAGGGCTTTACGTATACCGAATCCAATGCGAAACCCAAATTGTGTTTGGCCCATATGATTCTCACACTTCTGCTAGATTATTGTGTGGATTATACGTACGTAGAAACACTTTGAGTACGTGTCACATTAAACTTATCATTCTGTAATCATCACATTGGGACTTGTTTATTTTTCTTAGGTTGGGTGATAAAGGTGGATTTTAAACAGCTTGAGTTGATTTTACCCCAGGTGTATATTGCGTTAAATTGTGATGTCAGTAGTTTTAGCCCATGGCCCTCCCGTTCTGCAAAAATTTTGAGGACCTTTGTTAAGATGGTATCAGGGCCGGTGGCTTTTCTGTTCTTCTGCGCGTTTATAGCATGTATGACCTCTTCTCTGGTAATTTTGGGCCCCAATTCGCTTACATCTGTCAGCAGCGGTGGTAGTGGTCAATCATTATGGAATAGTTTCTCAACATATTGAGTCCATCTCTCAAGTTTGTCTTCTATTCCTAGTATTATTTTATTATCCGTGCTTAATACTGCTGCCCGAGGCCTTCTCCTCTATATTGAGGTACGGTTCTGATATGACATTCGATATCATGGTTTGTCCTGATCTCACCAGAGATTCGTATGTGCTATTGCATACGCATCTGAAAGCTCCCATCCTTGCCTCGCCCATGATAAAGATATCCGGGGGAGGAAGGCCTAGGATCACCTCCAGAGCCGCAGATGGGGCTGTTTTCATCATTCCTTTAATTGCTAAACAGGCCAGTCTTTGAACATAGGAGAGTTCTTTGATGGCCTGTTTTTGCTTCACTTTGGTCCACCATACTGTGGAGCCATATGTCAAAACTCTACTCTACAACTTCTACTCCTACCTCCTACTTCCTTAATCTTTTTGTGCAGGTTAAAAGTATATTACTTTGCCTGTATATTTTCTATTTCTGCACATTTATAACTCAACCTCCATTGGTTGTGAGCATTCAATATTTCTTAGTCCTTCTTGTTGAGCCTTACTTACGAGGTTTTGAAGATGAGTGTCATGCAGGTTTTGTACGTCTACTCTTCTCGTAGTTTGTCCTTTCTTACTGTTTTGCGCCCGCATACGTTTTCACAGATCTAATGTATTTCTTGAAGTCGTGGCTTGCCAGCACGAAGTCAATCTGGTTTCTCATAATCCTCTCCTTTGCGTCTGCTGGGGATACCCTCGTGTACAGTCTTCTTGTATGTTGTTTAAAGAAAGTGTTTGTAATAGCCACATTGCATTCAGTGCAATTTTTTTCAAAATTGAGTCCATCTCTCAAATTTGTTTTCTAATCCTTGTATTATTTTATTGTCCGTGCTTCTTAATACTACTGCCTGAACCCTTCTACTCCCACTAGTTCCTTAATCTTTTGGTGCAGGTTAAAAGTATAATACTTTGCCTGTAGATTTTCTATTTCTGCACATTTCTTACTCAACCTCCGTTGGTTGTGAACATTCAATATTTCTTAGTCCCTCTTGTAGAGCCTCACTTATGAGGTTTTTAAGATGAGTGTCTTGCAGGCTTTGTACGTCTACTCTGCTCGTGGTTTGTCCTTTCTTACTGTTTTGCGCCCGGATACGTTTTCACAGATATAATGTATTTCTTGAAGTCGTGGCTTGCCAGCACGAAGTGAATCTGGTTTCTCATAATCCTCTCCTTTGCGTCTGATGGGGATACCTTCGTGTACTGTCTTCTTGTATGTTGTTTAAAGAAAGTGTTTGTAATAGCAACATTCCATTCAATTGCATTTTTTTTTCTAACCGGTCCCTCTACTGTTTCGTTCTCCCAGTTATCTCCCTACGAAATCATTTTCGCAGCCGAACCCTACCTTGACTTTGAAATCACTTATTCTTAAAGTGATTTCGTCTTTCTGCGTAGCCTGTATGCGTTCCTCTATATTGTTATAGAAATCGTCAACTTCTTCAGTTTTTTCACTTGTTGGAGCATATGGTTTTATAATATTAATTATTCGAGAGATTTTCAGTCTAAGCAACGACCGTGCAACGTCTTGCCAAGCCATACTGATATTGGATCCACCCGAGTAGTACATCGAGCCAGAGTGTTCCATTTTCTGATGTCCTTTACCGGGTCATATGGCTTCACTTGGACCAAGAATATCGATGTTCGTTTCATCTTCGACGTTTTATAGCTTACCGGCCATGAAGAGGCTCCGTATATTCCAGGTGGCTATGCGCATATTAGTGTTTGTATTTGAAATTTTGATTTATTTTTATCATGTATTAGATAAACGAAGAGGGGATTCTTAGCACTCTCTCTTCATTTCAGAGGTGCCGCGGATTATGGCCGTGTTTTCATTCGTCTCTGTCATTTTGGATAATTTGGAAATTATGTAGTATAGTAGAAGTTCCGGTTTCTTTCCATACCGCAGTGCTGGCACCGTTCCAGCTATTTGGGCGCGTATTCAGATCTGTACAATTTTAAAAGTTATTTTCTGATGCTACAGCTTGATAATATGTTCACTTTCCAAAAACAATATTCAATACTTGAAAGCAAATACTTAAGTCAAAAATATGAACACTCTATGCTTATTAAGTCGGCAAAAGAGTCTTTCTTTCGTCATAAAATAATCGAAGCACCAAATAGACAAAGAGCCTTCTGGAAAGTAATAAAGAAGCAGACGAATAAATCTAGTGCACCAGAACCAATCCAAATAGAGGAAAATGAAATGCTAGTTACTCAGGCAAAACAATCTTAAACAACTTTTTTGAGGAAGCACCGAAAGTAATCCGTCAAAAGATCCAACCAACATACATCACAGATGAGCATATCACACGCATCTCACAAACAATCTCGCAAACATTTACAACGACTGAAATACTACAGATTATGAAGTCACTAAAAAACACAACTACTTGTGGCCCTGACTCACTACCTACCATCGTTCTCAAAGAATTCAGAGATGTACTGGTACATCCAATAACAGACATTGTTAACGCCTCCCTCAATAATGAAATCTTTCCAGAAATTAAAAACAAATTATAATAATAGAAAATTAGTCGCAAGCAAATAACTATCGTCCTATAGCCCTAATATCGGTTCTAGCAAAGATATTAGAATATTGCGTGCGGATTATAATGTTGCCCTTCATAGAAAAATTCCACCTAGTGCCACATCAACAGCACGGTTTCTCCAGAGGCAAATCTACAACAACAGCGTTAACCGAATTCTATAACAAAATTTTAGATGAAGGAAATCACTAGATTGGTATCTTTAGCGACTTATCGAACGCTTTCGACTGTGTGTCGCAAAGCTCCTTAAAAAATTTCAATTACGGTATAAGAGGTAAATCTGCTAGATGACTCATATCTTTCCTCACAAATAGGAAACAATTCGTGAAAGTAAAATGCGGATCGATAACTGGCCAATCCGACTTCTGTTGTGTAAACATGGGTGTCCCGCAGGGCAGTGTTTTGGCTCCTACTATACACTGAAGACCTGGTTAGCTACATCGGAGATCAACACAGCACCTTATATGCTGATGACGCTAGTTTTATCGTCTCCGAAAAAATATTTCAACAACCCACTCCATGCCAACATACTCCTGGATGCACTCAAGAAATAGTTCACGCACAACAGTCTCTTTCTCAACAGAAATAAAATAGAATACGTTATATTCCGTACAGCACGTAGCAATTACCCTATAGACATACAATAAACTTTTTCATAGTTTTTATATAGTTTTTCATAGTTTTCATTTTTTTTTTGCACATGTGTCAATGTCCGACATGTTTTGCCCGAATTTTTTGACGTATAACCTTATTATTTGCCCGAAACTTTCATATTCCCGCCTTTCAAACTTGACGTATGCGCATGCGCTTAACTAACCGTAAAAAGATCTATTGAAAATAATTAACGACGAAATTAATTTGTGGGAGATATAAAATGAAATTAAATTCAAAAATTTTACAAATAGTGAACTTTTTTAGTGATTTGTGTTTTGGAAAGAAAATATTATGCGGAGGGACCAAATTTAGTGTTAAATTACAAGTCGTTGAAATTAACATTTCAACCGAGACTTCCGGTATAAAAAGTCACCCCTATACCAAGTGCCAACGGTATACCTGGATGGCGGATGGGCGGGTATAGGACTGGGGCACTCTGTTGTCCAGGGAGTGAGAAATCACCCCCAAAGGTTAGACCGAATGACACCTCTTGTTGGCCAACAGCTCCGGGTGGACGAGCTGACAAGAGCAGGGGCACCCTCTTGTCCTTGGGATGAGAAATCGTCCCTAAAGACGGATGAGTCAAGAAATGATCAACGGCATGAAGATGCAGAAGGCAAGGGGAAACCACTGCAGTAAAGATCCCTTTGGATATCCCTAGTAAAATCATCATCATGGTTAATATCAAGATTAAGAAATATACCGGAGTAAAAAGTCCTCCAATCGGATATCCGGGGAGGACAGTTTTGAAAAAAGCCATGAAAATAAGTACATGGAATGTTAGAAGCCTCTTTAAACCAGGCAAAGTTGATAATGTAACAGCAGAGATGCAAAGATTGTAACTGAATATACTTTAAATAAGTGACTTAAGATGGCCAGGAACTGGAATCCATCACACAGACGAATCTGTTCTATATTTATCAGGAAGTAGAGATAAATCTAATAAATATGGAGTTACTATCATGCTGGATAAAAATATACATAAATCAGTAACCAGCTTTATCCCCTACTCAGACAGAGTTATGCTGATACAGATGCCTTCGCATAATAGAAACATTAATATCATACAGATTTATGCACCAACAGCGGATAAATCTGATGACGAAATCGAACAGTTTTATGCAGAACTATACACGGTGCTCGAAAGCACCAAAGAACAAGATGTTACTATCGTCATGGGGGATTTTAATACGAAGGTGGGCGAAGGAGCAGTAGAGGATATTGTGGGTAGATATGGACTTGGAGAGAGAAATGAAAGAGGCGACAGATTAACAGAATTTTGTCAATCAGAGAAGCTAGTAATAACTAATACCTATTTCAAACTGCATAAAAGAAGACTATATCTATATATAGACTATATATATATGGAAGTCTCCACAATATAATGAAGAAAACATAGTAAAAAACCAAATTGATTATATACCTACTCATAAAAAAAGAGATTCAGAAATAGTTAAAACCTGCCCAGGGGCAGACATTGGTTCAGACCACAACCCAGTAGTCGCCCGATTTCACATCAAATTAAAACAACTAAAATCTAAAATAAAGAATAACAAGATAGCAACAGAAAAACTTAAAGATAAAGATATAAAAGAACAAGTACAAAAAGAGATTAATATAAAAATGAATGAAATACGAGAAAAAAATACTATCCCAGATATAGAAAAAAAATGGGAAAATATAAAAACAGCACTAATAGACGGAAGTAAACATTAATTGACACCAGATAACACAAAATCAAAACAAAAATGGATAACACAAGAAACCCTCCTTCTTATGGAAGAACGAAGAAAAAACAAAACCAACCCCACAAAATATAAAGAGCTGCAAAGAAACATAACAAGGAAAATCCTGGAAGAAAAAGAAAAATGGCTAACTGCAAAATGTGAATATATAGAAGAGCTTCAATCAAAATACGATAACAGAAATTTACATAAAGAAATCAAAGATTTAACAGGAACATCGCGAAAAAGACAAACCATCATTATAAAAAATAAAAAAGGGAAGATCATAGTAGAACCAACACTAAAACTAATACGGTGGAAAGAATATACAGAAGAACTATTTCATGACACAAGAAGTACTAGAACCAAGCAGCATATGACAGAAGGACCAAACATATTGAAAGTTCTCTCTGCAATAAAGACATTAAAAAGCGGAAAAGCAGTGGGACCAGACGAAATACCAAGCGAACTATTAAAACTAATAAATGAGGACCAGCTCGATATTATGGTAGATCTATTTAATACAATATACAGAACCGGAATGATACCTGAACAATAGATAAAATCTACCTTCATAACTTTACCAAAAAAAACCAAATGCCAGAGAGTGTAGTGACTATAGGATTATTACTCTAATGAATCATACACTGAAAGCATTTCTCAAAGTCATTAACAAGAGACTATACAACAAGCTAGAAAATGACATAGGTAATACTCAATTTGGTTTCAGGAATGGTTTTAGTACAAGGGAGGCATTATTCAGTTTTAATGTATTAACACAAAGATATTTTAGACATGAACCTAGATATACACGTATGCTTCATAGACTATGACAAGGCCTTTGATAATGTACGCCATGATATTCTAATAGATCTACTGAAAAAACGAAACATCGACTCGCGTGACATTCAGATTGTTCTCACTACTGCAACCAAACAGCCACGATAAAAGTGGACAACGACGAATCTAACGAAATACAGATACTAAATGGAGTACGACAGGGTTGTATACTGTCTCCAATGCTGTTTAATCTATACTCCGAAGAGATATTCAGAGAGGCGCTAAGTGAAGAACACACCGGAATCACAATAAATGGTCAGACGATTAACAACTTGAGGTATGTCGATGATACTGTTATTATAGCAGAGAATCTTGCAGATCTCTAGAGCTTAACAAACAAGCTAAACGACATCGATATACAATACGGTCTCAAGATGAATCTGAAAAAGACGAAGTACATGGTCATAACAAAAAGCAGAACACAATATCAAGACTTATACATCGATAACACGCGTATAGAAAAGGCAACTAAATATAAATACCTTGGTACATGTATAACCAATACAATAGACCAAACCCTAGAAATTAAAACCAGAATTGAAATGGCCAGAAGCACATTTCTTAAAATGCAGTTGTTTCTTTGTGATAGACAAGTAAAACTTGATCTACGTACAAAAATACTAAGAGGCTACGTGTTCTCATTTCTACTATATGGAATGGAAGCAAGGACTTTAAAACAAACACAAATAAAAAAGCTAGAAGCCTTCGAGATGTGGTGTTATAGACGAATGCTAAAAATACCATGGACGGACAAAGTGACGAACACTAAAGTAATGGAACGCATGAACAAGCAACGAGAAATCATACAAACAATAAAAAGAAGGAAGATACAATATATAGGCCATATATCCAGAGGAGAAAAGTATGAGTTGCTTCAACTGAAAATACAGGGCAAAGTAGTAGGGAAACGGAACAGCGGTAGACGCAGATACGCATGCCTGCATAACCTGACAGACTGGTATGATAGTACATCCCAAGAATTATTCCGAGCTACCGCTTCCAAGATGAAGATAGCGATGATGATTGCAAACCTTTTGAAAGGAGATGCCATATAGAGAAGAAGAACGACGAAATTATACGAACCAAGGTGGCTGAATTCCTGGGAATTTATTTAGATTCACACCTTTAATGCAACACCACCATACGACATATAGGCTCCAAACTACATATGGAGCTGTTTCAAATAAGGTATCTACGACAATTTCTAAAAATCGCTTTAATACCACGCTTACTGAACTCGTCCGATTTTAATATACTACTCTAATGATGAATTTTGGAGTTTTGTATGAATCAATATTGCTGTGTCATTCCCAAATATTACCACTGGGTCATATGAGGTTGTTTTTCTGAGAGCTTCTAATTTATTTATTTAACAACTACATCCTAATACAAACATTAATTTCTGATTTATGTATTTCTTGTCTGAAAAATAAAGTTTACTAATATCGCTGCCCGTATTGGTGCCTCATTCCTAAAACTACAAATACAAAATCAAGTTTCTGCAGTTGTCCCTATATACCCTGGCACCTGGGTACCTTCCGTTCTCCTATACCTCTTTGTAATAATTTGTCGGTAAACGAAGGGGGTTCACATTTCAAAATATTTGCTAAACTGAAAGGAGTGAAATGTCAGCAACTTATACATCTTATGGACCCTCGTAATACATGGAACCCTGTCAGCTTTACTTGCGATACCTCGAATTGTTACGCTACTGTTTAGAATAAAATTCAAATGAAAAATATAATACTGTTAAAATACTGTTATAGTGCCAACAATTATTTGTGGTAATGCTTTGGCGATGTTTGCTCGAAACTTTAATAACATGTATAATCGCTGACTTGAACGTTGAGCCATTATACATGTTGTTAAAGCACCAACTAGAAATCGAGAAATCTTAACCTGGGCTCATATTTAGGAATTGCAATCCGGAAAACCGGATCCGGTAATCCGGCGGATCCGGCATCTCTAAACGTTTACAGGATCCGGTACCATTATACCGGATCCGGTGATGCCAATTGTTGGTAAAATAATCGCGCTGTTGCATGAGTAGGTACTTTAAATGCCTGATGCGCATGGCGCCACATGGTTTTTTCAAAACCAAAATTGTTTTGGGGTATGTAATAAAATTTTAATGTCAACAATCCTCCAGATATATGCACCAACGAGCGATCACTCAGACGAAACTGTTGAAGTATTTTACGAACAACTACAAACCGCCCTAAATCTCACTTAAATTTCAGAAGTAACCATTATTATCGGAAGATTGGTAACTGTGCGAGAGAGGACATAGTAGGTAGATATGGATTGGGTATTGCAAATGAACGTGGCGACCGATTATTCCTGTTTTGCCAAAAATGCGGTTTGTTGTCTCGAACACTTTCTTTAACCCCTTAACATACAATGACGTCTCGAAGACGTCATGTATATGTGATAAGATCACATATAAATGGACACGTCGACGCGCATTTTATTCGTAAGTCAAGGAGTTAAGCTTCCACCAAGACGCCTGTACACTTGGACTTCTAACGCCCATACGTACGAGTTAATATTCAGCACCTAAATAGACTTTCTATTTATAAATAAACATTATAGAAATTGCATTAAATCGGCAAAAACCTACCTTGGCGCAATCATAAATTCCGACCACAATCCGCTTGTAAGCAAATATTCAGTTAACTCTAAAAACATGTACAGTAAAAGGAAATTGCCATAAACCAGATCTGACAAAACTGAACAACGCAGAAACGCTAGATGAGGTCAGTAACGAACTAAATTGTGGACTAAGCAAAGTAAACTTAGCGGAGAATTTCGAAGCAGAGACTGTTTGGATCAACATCAAGGAAGCTTTCACAAAGGCATGTTTGAAATTATCTTCAAACGATACTAATTGTAAGATCAAAAAGAAAGCTTGGATGACTGTTGAAATTCTTTATTTAATGGAAGAAAGACGCTTGAAAAAGGTCATCCGGAATATCACCAGATGAATCGATGAAAGAACAAAATTAGAATAGCCAAAGAAAATTGGCCTAATCAGCAATGTCGCGAAATCGAAAATTTGGAGGCGAAATATGACAGTTTTAATATGCACAAGAAAATTAAGGAAGCGGCTGGTGTATACAAACCTCGACAAACTGGCATTCTCTTGGACAGTGAAGATAAAATAATTCGTAAATGAAAATAAAATAGGACGTTATCGAGAGCGTATAACAGTGGTGTAGCTAAATCAAAAACCTTTTTCATGTTGAAAGATCGGACACTCCTGAACTATATACACGCGAAGGGCTTGGTATAACTAAGGAAAAAGTCCAGCATGCAGTCTCGTTATTAAAAAATAGAAAATCTCGAAGTCATGCGCATACTTAAAAGACGAAAGCTGGAATACTTTGGACAAATTCTCAGAAGCGAAAAACACAGATTTCTCAAATTAATAATAGAAGGAAGGATCGATGTCAGAAGAGGACCTGGGCGTCGAAGAATATCATGGCTAAAGAATTTGCGACAATAGTACGGTGCCACTACGACAAGTCTCTTTAAAAAAAGCGATCAACAAAGCTCAGATAGCGCTAATGATTGGTGTTGACCGGTGTATAACGCACAACTTTTTTTTTCAAAAAAGTGCCTCTAAAACATCCGCCTATAAAGTCCGCGTTATAGGCGCACAAAGAGTAGGTTAAATTTTAGGGTGCGCCTTATGCACCTGTAAATACGGTATTTATAGTAAGTTATCCGGATCCGGCCGGATCGATGGAAATGCGGCCGGATCCGACCGGATTGAAAATGACTCCGGATTGCAATCCCTAGTCATATTTAATATGTATTGAGGTGGTCAAGTGGGTGTCCAGTGGAGAGGTATATAAAACAACTATTTAGGCTTACCAACGTATATATTAACAAGACTAAGACCTTGTACTATGTCTTGACTACGATGAGTAAAAGCAAAGAGAGCGAAGTCTCGTCTGCGATCACCTGACTCGACTGTTATCACTTGAAATACAATACACACTGAACTGGTTTGTCCTCCAAACGAACAATAAGACAGATTACAGTACACTACAATATTCTTGTAAATCCATTGATAAGTAATATAAATCAATGCAAATTGAGTAGACATTTTTGTTAATAAACTTAAATTTTAATGAAACACATGGGTTAAACAGTTCTCTAAATAATAAAATAACAGCAATAGAAGATGCTCTAATGTTTAATAAGCAATTAAAAGATATACTTATTTAAATGCATACTTTAATATGTTAAGTAATTATTTCTAACCCAATAGTACTTTTATTTGCTGAACTTTATGACACTATTGTTGCAGAGAAATATTAAATACTGAAAACGTGTGTTTTGAATATCTGAACATATATATTTAAAAAAAATATATATTAATATTCTAATTGAACATTTAACATTCCGACCCAATAGCTACCTCAATTTGAATTTCACATATAGAGCTTAAAAGTACGTGCATTATTCAAGCGGCGAAATGGCTATCTTTACCAACAATCCGTAGATTATTTCAACAAAAAAAACATAGGAGATTTAGAAAAAAGATTATATATAAAAAGGGTATATAAAATGGGTTGTTAGAAACGTGATCGAATAGAGGGTTTGTGTCATCATCGTTTTTCCGCATTTGATTTATTTATGTCTGTCCTTTAACCCAATACAATCGAAAGCAGAAAATGTCTGTTTGGCAACGACGTGTTTTGTGTTCGGGATCGTCCTGACCGACCGGCTATATATGTATACATCTCTCGGAGCGTCGTGGGCGGCGAAGAGAACGCTTGGCACGTATTTGCTTTATGACACCTGTTTGATACTTGCGCCTATGCTCCTTTTTACAACCACCCCTCCATTTCAAACACATTTATTTCTTCTTTCCTCGCACACATTTTATTCACTTTTTTTTCTTACTTCGGAGAAACAATTTTATTGCTTACACCGAGAACTTATACAAGCGCGAATGAGATTTTTAAAGTTTATAAATTCAGCATTTGAAAAAATAATAGAATTATTTTTTATTACCATTATATTATAAAATATTTACAACGTTTTACGTTTAAAAATACAAATATTTTTTATAGGATTTGTTGATAAACAAATTAATATTTAAAATTTACAAAGCACTACATTGTACAGTGATAATTTTATTGTGTTCCTAATCTACAGAGTTTCTCACAGAAGAGAACATCCCGTCAAAATGGAATAATGCAATAATCATTATCATGCACAAGGAAGGAAATCATGCAGACCTTGCAAATTACAGGCCCATAATCCTGACTTACCCATCTGATTGAAAAGGAAGGTGTACGGCCAATGTGCCCTGTCTGTTAAACTTAAATATATATATATATATATATATATATATATATATATATATATATATATATATATATATATATATATATATATATATATAACTTAATTTAAATAGAAAGAAAAGATCTTAAAAAATGTTATTTATCTAGCGCTTATTAATAACATACAAATGTACTAGTACGTGTTAATACTAGTAATAACTTGCAAATGTTATAACATGCTGTTGTATAATTCAATATCCTGCGTGGTATTAGCCAGGGAAGTAGTTCTTTCAACATGAGATTTGTCACCGTCTTAATAACACTTAATATTATAGAGCTACGAACAGGTTGAATACATTTATATTTAGTTAATATATATTTATATATTATATATAATTATATTTAGTTATTATATTTAGTTTTTTAAATAAATAATTATCAAAACTAAACACGAAAATAGTAAAATTAATTTTAATCTATCTTACAGAACACACTTTATGGGTAGGAGTGGAAATTGAGAAACTTTCGCAGCTCACAGCAATGATACGGAATTCCCTAATTGTTAAATCGTTGCATCGAAAGAATAACCGCGAAAATGGTTGGGACGACTATGATCTGCTGGGAATGAAGAAAAGAACTAGAGCGGATTTTAATTCATGGAGAGAAAGAAGAGCAACATTAGAAGACCTCAAAAAGCAAAGCAACGTCATACCGTTGCTGGAAGTAAAAACGAGAAAAGAAAAAGTTAGCGGAACGTCAAATACGGAATATTATTCAATTGAGCAGAGAACCAGATATTTGGAAATATATTACTTCTAGCAAATAAACAAGTAAGGTCTCATCTTTAATAGTAGTGTATAAAGTTGGAAGTATCACTAACGCAGAGCCATTCAAAGAAATGAACCCAATTTCTAAAATCTCCTTGCACCAGGACTTTCAACATAAAAGTCCTGATGCAAAGAAATATGGTACCTATGAAATGTATGAAGTCGTAATATTATCTTAAAACACTCACTTTGGAAATTCCGGGATAGTGCTCAATATGGCGACTACTTGCAGATCATGAACTGCGGCAGTCAAAACGCCCAAGAAAGATGGGTTCTGAAAAAACGCTCGGATACGTCAACTTTGTTTGTGAGGGGGCAGCTTTTACAAGAGAATTTGTAGCCAAATCACTTAACTTCTTCGTGCTGGGACAACAACCCCTAAAAGTTCTCTGTAGAGTTCTCTGCTTCTTCGTTTGTTGTAGTGTTGCTACGTTTCCTTTTAAATTGATCGACGCTGCCCGTTTCACGGAATAAATAAATAATTCTTTCGTAACATGAACGGGAAAGATGATTTCTGACAAGATAACGTTGTGCATAATGTTCTTGCACTGCATAGAATTTCTGCTGGTCTCGCCATAAATCACAATCATTCCCACTGTCCCTCTGCTTGACTGTACAATACCATTTTCGATTTGGTTATTACATCTAACTTTGGATGGTTACATATTTCAAATCATTTCAAGCTCATGATATCGCAGTTCGTTGGATTCTTCTAAATATCAGCTACAATTTTTTTAATAAAAAGAACATGTTCCTTTGAAAAAACATTGATCACCTTGAGAATCCAAAAGCTGTGACTTAAATAAAAATCTTTTCTGGCCTTGAATTAGGTTTTTTCCCTTCACTTTTGCAGTTTTTCTAAGGACAGATTGAATAATTGGATTTCCTTTCAAGGACATAAACGAAAAACGCGTTCATAACTTGAAATTAAATAATCTCGACAACAATCGATAAATTTGGAAAACGTTTAGTATTCAGGGCTAAACGGGCTATCAAATCAGCTATCACTTACCCCACGGTGCTATTTAAAATTTTAGAGGTTGTTGTCCTAGCGCGGAGATGTTAAGTGATTTGGCTATAAATTCTTGTAAAAGGTGTCCCCTTCACAAATAAAGTTGATGTGTCCGAGCGTTTTTTTGAGAATCCATCTTTAACTATCCGAAAATCCCTCTGTTTGGTTTTCAATGGCCCACTTGTTATATTAATTTAATTGAAGATCTCTATGAAATGTGATGTGAGATTCACGCCGAAAACTTACACAAGCAACCATTTTCAGACCAACCAAGCTTAGAATTTGCGCAAAAATAAACATATTTTATGCGGTTGAATAGAACACAGCATGCACACAAACATTGTTTCAGCTTCGCTCCTACATAGTCGCGAAGCAACTCTGCATAATAAACAATAATGTTAATAATGCTAAACAATGGCTTAGTTGCGGAGACAATGGGAGTTTAATCTGCAGACCTACTTTTGGGGAGTGCGAGGATAATAATTAAAATTCTTAAACCAAACTGCATATTTTACGGAATAGTTCTCCTAAACTAACAACATTAACTCACTTATAAAATAGACAATACATATATTCATGAAAACTTCTTTATCATTATACCTATTCTTTGCATATAACAGTTCAAGAGATCCTTGAGATATTTATTATATAATCCTTTCATTTATTGTTATCTTTCTCCTTACTATGCATTATTACATCTTCAAACTTTAATCTGTGTTTTAATTTCATTAGATGTATTGTAATCTAAATATAAATGGCTCATAATTTTCATTTCTAATATTCTATGTTTTTTTTATGAAAATCCTTGCTTCTCAATTATCTTTTAACTTTCATAATGACTATTTTATTCCAGTAATTTATATAATTAAAGTTTATGATACTTAAAATTAGCAGATTAAAATTCTTGGAAACTGTATTTTTGTCTGGATTAAGTTGCTACAAATAAGTTGTTAACTTTATTTTTTCAAAAATATTTATTCACTTATATACACTTATTAAAAGACGAAAGGTTTAGCTTGAATATATTAGCTTTTAAATGTATTCAACCTGTTCGTAGCTCTATAATATTAAGTCTTATTAAGACTATGACGTTGATTCAGTATGAGACTTGGCACAAGACTTAAAATTATAGTACTACGAATGGGTTGAATAGATTTATATATTCAAGCTTTCAATGGAGCTTCATCTTCCATTTCGCCTTTTAATAAGTGGATATAATTGTATCTATAAATAGTATGGTTTTACCAATATTCAATATACAATGTTACCGTGAAAGACCTAAAATCGATAATGTCGACTTTTACCGGTGAAAGTCAACATTCACATAGTCGCTTGGTGTAAGTCCAAAATATTTGCTACATACCCTTATTTCTGATTTACATCGGTAAATGTCGACATTCACGATGAACTAATGGTGAATGTTGAACATGTCCGAGATTTATATTTGCTTCCCCGTAAGTCAGTCGCTATAAAACGTCATAAGGAGGGCGTTTTTCGCCTCTCTTCCTGAGGGGAGTGACTAATAATTTAATACCCACAGTACATTCTAAATGAGAAAAGAAAATAATGGTAATACAAAAATTTCTTAATTAAGTGATTCAAATTTTTTTTATTGCAACAACTTAAACTATTATGACACTTTGAATTGTACAAGAGTACGTTTACAACTGCATTTATTTTTGAAAGACTTCTGTTTGCAATAACAGCGTGTATAGCCTTGTTCGCCGCTTCTAGCAAGCAAAATCTTCACGGAAAACCAATACGGTTCAGCTACAAGCTCTGGTCAGCAGCTACTCGCCATGGGTATTTCTAGCTCTGGCCTCAAGATGCAGTCCGACTTGGGTCTAGGAGCTGCTGTTATTTTAGAGCGTCAATCTAGATTACCACAATAGTTAGGACCATATAACTTATACTTTGATAATTTATTTACTGGTTTACCGTTGCTAAAGTATTTGCGAGAGCAGAATGTTTTAGGTACAGGTGATGTTTATGAAAACCGTCTGGAGAATTGCAATTTTCCAAACTCTAAGGACATAAAAAGGAGCCATGAAGTAAGCTATGTCATAAAGCTGATAAAAGAAATTATTGCAAGAAATTATTGCAAAGAATAATAAAAACCGCGTGTGACTTTTAGAGCCTTAACTTTACGCAATAACCATTATCACTTGTAGGTAAAAAAGGGGGTGGTTTATTTATTTAAATATATTTTTGTCCTAACTAAATGTATTTAAGGTATTTTATTTGAAGATATAAAAAATAAATACTCTAGTTGCCGCAGCCACCCGATGGAGTAATAAACTTGCGTAATTTTCACGTGATTTTCGGGGGAAGATTCCCTATTGTTC
The DNA here is from genome assembly GCA_944588485.1 of Phosphuga atrata. Taxonomy (NCBI): domain Eukaryota; kingdom Metazoa; phylum Arthropoda; class Insecta; order Coleoptera; family Silphidae; genus Phosphuga; species Phosphuga atrata. Next base: position 5,698,684 of record OX155900.1, read on the forward strand.
AGTGAAAACACTTTGGAAGCGTAGATCACGCAGCCGAAACTTTAAACCAGTCGACCAGTCCGGTTGTATGCCACGTGCTCTCGAGTTTTCAGTGTTTCTGTCTTAGTTAAAATTAGTGATTACATTTGATCCATAAATCAGTCTTTTCCAAGACTTTGTTTTTTTTTAATTAATATAAAAAAAAGTAAAATTTGGCAAAGCAGTGTAAATCAGGCTTTTTACAACGTGACTACGAACTATCACGTGAACGCCGCGTGATCACTCCACGGGGTCGCTGCAAGTATAAAAATTAACTTACAATTAGATATGGGAATTGAAGAGTTAAAAGTCATTTTTGCAATACATATGGAGATCAAGGAGAAGTAATATCAGGATTAAACAAATTGTACAAATATGTGGGATACCAACTGCTAAGAGTAAAAAATCATATTTAGAGCGAGCAGAGAGACATGTATGTATATTTCCTTTCATTTAAAGACTTTTAATTCAAATTTAATTATACCTTGTTTTATATACAAAGCATCTTTATGTAGATCAAACCATTTTCCATCAAATAATAATAATGTAATACATACTTCTTCTACTGATATATGTGAAAATGGCATGAAAATACATGAAATACATGAAAGCATTTTTTTCATTTTTTCATTCTAGAGATGAAAATATTTTCATATTTAGTGATGAAAATGATCATTTTAAATTTATGATTTTCTCGATTAAAACACTAAACTAACCAAATTTGCATGGACTTTCTAATTAATTACATCAATTTCATTGGATTATTTTATATACAAACGTAAAACGAGCCAGAAACTATTTAAAAAACCGAATTAAAATTAGGACATTTGACTTGAAAAGTATTCTTCTATGAGAATGCAACAATATTACCATGAAAACGAACAAACCAAGCATTAAATTTGTATTGATAGTTCCGAAAGTTCGCTTCGAATTGGTTTTATTAAAGTCGAATTAAGGGTTCTGCAACCGAATATCAGTAGAAAAAATTGCATTTACTACTCGAGATGAAAGCGTTTTTTTTTGGGTTCGGTGTGATTGCTAACTCGTTGGCGCTCGTGAGCAAACTCTCACCTCACCAAAAAAGGCCACTTTCATCTCTCGTTGTAAAATATACTATTTATAACACAATTATTGTTTTCGCGCGCGTTGGTAGGTCAGTCTTGTGGTTAAACGCATATTCAAAATGGAAAATCCTTGAAAATAAAAAGCAACCAAATTATGTCCAAGTAAACCATAAATATTAATTAATCTGCCAGAACACACACTTAAAGTCTTATTACCGCTAAAACTGAGTAATTCAAAGCAAAATACTCAGTTCTCTGTTGCAACATCCAAAGATATTAAAACCGAATTCTAATTAAAGCAGCAATGTTTTATAGTCAGCGATTTAACGAAGAGCTTGTAATATTAATTCATACAAAGTGTAATCTAATGTTAGTAAATAGGTACTAATTTATACACACACACACATTTGTAACAAAGTTCAAAGTTCGTTGAGGTATATATATATATATATATATATATATATATATATATATATATATATGTATATATATATATATATATATATATATGTATATATATATATAGACTGGCCAAAAAGTTGGTATACAGGTTATACAGGTATTTCTTTATATATATATATATATATATATATATATATATATATATATATATATATATATATATATATATATATATATATATATATATATATATATGTATGTATATATATAGACTGGCCAAAAAGTTGGTATACAGGTTATACAGGTATTTCTTTTGTTTCTAGTGTAAACCATGGCTGAAAATCAGAGCGAAGAGCGTGAGATCCTCAATACCTACTGGAAGTACGAAAATGCAAACACTATGCGTAGAATGTGGGAAAATGAATTTTATTCCGGCCCGCGCCGTCACGTCTAACGATTTACCGCATCAGAGACAAGTTTGAGACCACGTGTTCCGTCACCAATGCATCGAAGCCTAGACGACCACGCGCGACGTCGACATCGGAAAATGAGACGAAGGTACCTCTTACATTCGTAAACAGTCCGAAAAAGTCCATGCGACAAGCGTCTCGGGAGCTGGGTATACCGAGGACATCATTACAACGCCTGATGTACCAGCTGAACCTTAAGCCCCAGACTGTTGCATGGCCTTCTTGAAGACGATCCTGATCGAAGATTACAGTTCTATGACATAATGCGCAATCAACGGACTGAACAACCAAACCTGCCTTCGAAAATCGTGTGGACAGATGAAGCCTGTTTTAAATTGTCTGGTCACGTCAACAGACATAACTCTGTGTACTGAGAGGGTAGTAAAGGATAAGGTTTATTCCGCAAAACCCGTCACAGTAGAATAGTTGAAGAATTTCATCGATGATGCGTTTGAGGATATTCGTTCTTGAATTGAGACTTGAATTTGTGAGATTGTCGGGGCTAGGACGTATCGGCGAAATAACATTCGCTATTTTCAAGAGATATATGACTCCGTGCGATATTTAGCTTTAGACGCATACTGATTGCTCGATCTTGTGACGCGACTACTTATAGATGTCTGGTTTCGGGTCATACGCGTTGTATGCGGTACTTCGGCTCGTTTGTTTGTTCGTATTGTTGGTTGTATACGTGTCTGGAATGTCTGATAATGCATTTTGAAGGACGATATAATCGGTCGCTATGCTGTGGGAAGTCGCATGAAATATGCAGGCAGTCTCGCAAGTCTCGCTTTTCAATCTCTATGGATTCTCTGTATACCCGTGACATTTCGTGACTAATCTCCGCAAGAGTCCTTGAGTTTCTAAAATCTATTCTGTGGCCGGTGTGTTGGACAAGAGCGGATGAAACTTTCTCTTTGTGTCTGACTGAAACTGCTAGTTCGTGAATCCTAGGCGATATTGTTCTATTAGGACGTCCAATATAGGTTTGTTCGCATGTTCCACAGGGTATTTCGGGATTGGATTGGGATGGGATTCTAACGGGGTGGTGTCTTTAACGCTGCGTAGCATGACTTGAAAATGGTATCGATGTAGTGACTTTTTAGGATTCTGGCAATTTTGTCAGTTGATCCATGAACATTTAATAGATGTTGACTCATGTGAACAATACATTTGTAATCTGACCCTACGGCAGACTAGAACTGAACAAACTCCTCACCAATCATAACTCCCAACACGACCAAATTAAATTTATAATGGAAGTCGAAAACCATCAAAGATCCCTTTTCTTAGATGTTTTGACCAGATGGCATCTTGAGTCACACAGTGTACTGAATACCAAGGCATATAGACATTTATTTGAATGCCTCTTCGTACCATCACCCCAAACAACTAGCATCTGTAGTCAACATTCGAACCACCCTATTCAAAAGTCTGGTTGACAACTTTAACTAACCAAAGGAATTGAAGAACTTACGAGAAGCTCTTAGAACATGAACTAAGAATATCTTACGAGATATCCAAACAGCTTAATATACAGAGCTTTCCGTCGAACAGAGAACCGCAAACAAAGAAGTGAAAAACGCCAGAAACCCGTCAGCCCATCATACCTATTAAATGCACATGGCTCAACTGACAAAATTGCCAGAATCCCAAAAAAACAAAACATCGATACCATTCTCAAATCAAAAAAGTCAAACCAACAAATATCCTCCATGCTTACGCAGCGTTAAAAACACCATCCCGTTAGAATCGCATGGAATTTACGAAATACCCTGTGGAACGTGTGAACGAACTATGTTGTACGTGCCACTGGAAAAATATCGACTAGGATTCAAGAATATCGTAGTTTCAGTTAGAAACAAGGAGAAAGTTGCATGCGCTCTTGTCCAACGTACCAACACCGACCAATGGATGGATTTCAGAAAGTCAAGGACTCTTGCACAGATTAGCCACGAAATGTCACAGGTATGCAGAGAAGGCATGAAGATAGAAAAACCAAACTACTGGCTGAACAAGAGAGACGATTCCTTGCGACTTCCCCCAGCACGGTGAACGATTATATCCACCCTCAAAATGCAAATACAGACATCACAGACACATATACGACGAACAAATAAGCGAACTGAAGCACCGCACACAACGCGCATGACTCGAAGTCGGAGTGTAATCGCGTCACACGATCGAGCCCTCAGTATGCGTCTAACACTTAACATGCACGGACGCATACATCTCTTGAAAATGGCGAATATCAGTTCGCCGAAACGTTGAGAATCCGTTTCTTTTCAGAACCAAACCCCAACATAAACGCGGAATCCGCGGAATATATATCTCTTGAGAGTGGCCAAAGTTAGTGTATATTTGTAGCGTTACTAATCCGGGTCGGTCGTGTGTCGCATCTGTTCAGTTGTCTGACTTCGGGTTATGCGCGTTGTGTGTGGTACTTCAGTTGGGCCCGCAGAGAGTGCGTTGTTTGTCAAAGATAAAAAACTTACAAAATAATAAATTAGTTGACTTATTAAATTATTAATGTATATTAAGAAAAGGTAGAAAGGATATTTAATAACCTGAATGGGAATGGATTATAGATTTAATTACGTACTACAATTTGGAATAAAAAAAGTAAATGCAGACAACAAAAATTTGAATGTAATTAAATGTTTCGGACTTTCATCGGAGTGTGATGCCGTTAACTAATACATATTCATAAAATTTCTAAATATTCATCCGTTATTCGTGATTTTTTTTTTCTGAGCCAATGTAGATTGCGAGTTATTTACTAACCTTTAAACACTGCGGCCAAGTGTCCTATTGTATTTTTGTGTTAATTTTCAAGGGGTAATTAGGGATGTTTCCCCCGTGTGTAACTTCTATACAGAGAGTAGATCCATTTCTTCCAAGACATTACTTAGTCTGCGAAAAAGATCGTAATTTACAAAATTTTTGGTGCATTTTTTCTCCAGAAGATCCATTTCAGGGTCTAAATCTTCGTCGTTATTACCATAATCTCTAGACAGGACTTAACTGGTTACACATATTTGTTTTTACGGTGCTGTGTCTTCACAGAAGATGTCTTAGAATCGGTTTAGTGAACTCTGATCGCATACTTTTGACGTTTCACCGCGGTATTTTCACCGTAGCAACTTTCACCACAGGAACGTTCACCGCGGAGCAGTTTCACCTGTATAAATCTGTTTTCCTATATTTTTGTTTATGTATTTTTGGAATTCATCATCATCACGTAGCGCTACAACCCTGGGTGGGTCTTGGCTGACTGTACAACTTTTTTCCAATTTGTTCGGTCTTCCATCAACCTAGGGTCAAATGGAATGTTCATTTTCCGGAGATCTGCTTGGATGTTATCTCTCCATCGCATTCTGGGACGTCCGAGCGGTCTCTTGCCTGTGGGAATCTCCTCCCATACCAGTTTTACAAGTCTTTCGTTATGCAGTCTGTGCACGTGGCCTGCCCATCTTAGTCGCTGTGATTTAATTTCTTGGACAATATCGGTGTCGTTGTAGAGTGCTTTTAATTCGATATTGGTTCTGATCTTATACTGGTCTGTGGTGATGTCATGGTGAGGTCCGAAAATTTTTCTAAGTATTTTTCGTTCAAAGCGTCTGAGCTTTTCTTCGTTTGCTTTGGTCATGGTCCACGTTTCGCATCCGTATGTTATTACAGGTCTGACGATGGATTTATAGATTTTGATCTTTGAACTTCTTGTGAGATTTTTTGATTTTATGAGCTTATTCAGTGCAAATAGACAGCGGTTTGCAGATTGGATTCTGTCTTTTATTTCTTCGGTAACATCGTTGTCCGCTGTGATTACGGCCCCCAGATACTTAAAACGTAGTACTCTTTCGAAATTAAAGGTGTTGATCGTCATATTTTGTCCTATTCTGTCTCTTCGTGTCGTTCTATTTATACACATATATTTCGTTTTCTCTTCATTAATCTTCAGCCCTACTTCACTTGTTGCTCCTTCCACCTTGTTTAAAATGTCTTTCGTGGATAGAATGGAGTCTCCAACGAGATCTATGTCATCTGCATATGCGAGTAACACTTTGGGACCTTGACCCGATAGCAATTCTGTTTTTATTTCGGCCGACCTCATGGCTTTCTCTAATACAAGGTTGAATAGTAGTGGAGATAACGCATCACCCTGTTTAAGTCCACTGTTGATTTCAAAGCTGCCAGACAGTTTATTATTTACACGTACTTTAGATATTCCACCCTCCATACAGACTTTGGTCATCCGAATGAGTTTCTTTGGTATTGAGAACTCCGCCATGGCATTCCATACTTGGCTTCTTTCTACGCTATCATATGCCTGTCGAAAGTCTATGAAAATATTGTGTATGGGTTTGTTATACTCCCATCCCTTTTCTAGAAGTTGTCTCAGCGTGAATAGTTGATCTATTGTTGATCTGTTTGCCCTAAACCCGGCTTGATATTCGCCTAGGACATTTTCAGCATAAGGGATTAGTCTACTAAGAATGATGTTTAAGAGGGTTTTATATGCCGTGTTTAGGAGTGAGATTCCTCTATAATTCGCGCATTTTGTTTTGTCCCCTTTTTTGTGGATGGGCACTATTATGTTTTCCTTCCATCGTGCTGGTATCCTTTCTTCTAACCATATGTGCGTTATTAGCTGGTGGATTTGGCGATGTAGTGCGTCTCCCCCATATTTCAGAAGTTCTGCTGGTATCTCGTCCGTACCCGGCGCTTTGTGATTTTTCAGCTTATTTAAGGCCTTTTGGGTTTCTTCAAAGGAAGGATTTTTGACGGGAATGTCCGCTGTGATATAGATCTCTTCTTTGTGCTGTTCTTCCTGTATAATGTTTAGAAGGTCTCTAAAATACTTTTTCCATTCTTCAGTTATTTCTTTACCGTCGATTATCATACGGCCTTGGTTGTCTCTCAGTGTGTGGATGGAATTGGCTCTATGCCCTCTTTTCTCAGAGGAAATTGCTTTGTAGAATTCTCTGGAGCCTGGTTTGGCCCGGTCTCTCTCCATAGTTTCATATTTTTGTTGTTCGTAGTTTCTTTTCTTTGTGCGTATTATTTTTCTTGTTTCTTTTCGACAGTCGTCATATTCCTTTTTAATTTGGTCTGTTTGCTGTTGTATCCAAGCCTTTCTTATTGTTTGTCTTTTTTCCAGTTGTTTCCGACATTCCTCGTCATACCATGTTTTTGCCCTCTTCTGCTTACTCCTTCCAAAGATCCTTCCAAATTGGATGGGTTGAAATTGCCGAACTGTGAAACGTGGACGTTGAAACTTCGCAGAGGTCTACAGTCTCAGCTACAGTGAGGATTCCACGATGAAACGAATACGGTGAACATACCAGATACCCTGAGAATCTATTTCATCTTCCCATATAAAGTTGATTGGCGTTAATTAATTACACATTTGTCTTTGGTATAAATGCGGGCGAAACTCGCATCCGGGATTCGAACAGATTTCTTAGTTTACACTATAATTCTGCAGACTACTTAATACTACGGGATATTGTTTTTATTTTGAGTTGTATGAAGGAAAGCAAGAAGGTGGACATCAGTTAGATGGATTGGCTATTGGATGACTATCAGAAATCCTTTGAATCATGTCTTTTATTTCGACAACTTTTTTATGAGTTTTGAGTTAATGAAAGTCCTGAAAGAAAAAAATAATGCCGCTACTGAACAGTGCGTTTTAACAGGATGAACCACTGTCCTATAAAGGCCGATAGTGACATGAAAAAAGAACACCGTGGTGCATTTGACTACCGCTTTGATATTAACAATGACATATTTGGGGTGGTATGGAAAGATAACAATTGTGTCAAAATGTTATAGAATCACCAAGCCCTTCTACCACTGCAAATTGTACGCAGATGGTTAAAGGCACAGTGCCGCAGTGCTTAGATCGTTACAACAAATATATGGGAGGAGTAGATAAGATGGACTAGCTTATCAATAAATATAGAATTAAAATTAGAGCTACTTCCCTATTTTTACCAATCTAATAGACATGGCAGTGGTGAATGCGTATGCACTTTACTATCTCGCTAACAAGAGTATACCCCTACTAGGATGTAGAAGAACGATTACGAGGGCCTACTTGCGCACATCATCGATCATTTCTAATCCAAAATATGCTGGCAGACCCTGTTTGCAAAAGTTATCTCAGAATCGGGTTCCTGAAGATGTTAGAAGAGATCCTGTAGGGCATCATTTAGAAAGATCCGAGGAAGGAAAACAAAGAAAATGTGGCATATGCAAAAAGAATACACGATAGCAATGTTCAAAATGTAATGTTGGACTTCATATGCAGTGTATGATAAATTGGCATAATTTGTAATTGTTATAACATAATTATACATACTAACAAAATTTATACTATTTAACAATAGACTTGACACGAACCACAAATGGGACTTTTTCAAAATTTGGATTTTTTTAGCAATGGTTGTTTTTTTTTGTTAATTTAACTTACTAAAATACTTTTCTAGTAAAAAACAATAAATAATTTACAAAAAATAGAAATAAAAAAGTTTGGCAGGTAATGGGTTAGGGATGCAATGTTCTTTAGTTTGTGGTCAATGCAATGTAAAAAAAACGGTATAGTACCTTGGAATTCAGGATTTATCTTTCGCTAAGGTACTTATAGTTGAACGCTCCACTGCGTCCCCTATCTAAAAAGCAGTTCGACGTATAAAAAAAGTCCCAGATGAAATTGATAGAGAATTTTATTCTCTACAACTTTCATAATAAATGAAAATATAGTAGGGGGCTGAAAAAAAGAGATATTCTCAAAAACTGATTTTTGCGACCTTTGACCTTGACCTTTGAACCTTTGAATATCTAAGGACGCTCACATGTTGGCATACGTGACTTTTGATACAACATTTGTAATGCTAAAATAAAGATCTATACAAAAATTCAGCTTCTTCCGTTAGATTCCGGGGTGAAATGCTAAAATGACTAGACTAAAGCACTCCATTTCCCAAATCTCTGTAATTATTATTGATATTAAATTTATTTATATTAAAGGTAGACTTCCGAGCAAAGCGGCTCTGGAGTCGCAAATGCAGCGTTACTGACGCGGCGACATAGCGATAGTCAGAGGCGTAGCGTGGGGGGTGCTAGGGGGGCCATGGCCCCGGGCGGCACATGAAAAGGGGGCGGCAAGAACGAAAATTAGAGGAACAAACGACAATCTTTGGCGGCAAGGCGGTAGAGTATATGGAGAATTGTTGAAATTTATCCAGTTTCGATAATAAATTGGTCAGGTTAAGTTGTCCTAGAGACAATAAATCAAGAACTATCGCACGGGAGTGCGAACTCTCAATCCAAAATAAGAAAAAACTCCCAAATCTATTTTAACAGACTGAAATTGCAAGAGGCAACAAATATTCAGATTTTAAAAACTGTTTTTTACCACTGCGCTACGATTTTACTGAGCATGCGCCAATTTACTTTCTAAACCTGACACCTTATACTCCACATCTACCTTTATTTATTTTGTTTTTTCGGTTCTTTTCGTTGTTCTCGATAGATATTATATAATGGAGACGGATACCTACTTTTTTATTTTTTCTCTTTTAGCACATCTAACTAAATATGAAAAGGGCAAAAGAAAGTGGAACATGGTAAAGAAAGCGAAAGAGGAGAATATTAGAAAAAATGAAGGGGCTATATTAAAGTTTGTGAAAGTTTCGGAGACGCCACATTGTACGCCAGAGTCACCACAGTCTACGTCAGGGCCTTCAAATGTTAGTTCTTCAGGGTCTAGTGCCGTTCGAATCCAAGAAGTAGCTCATGTAGTACAAATATTCGATACCGATGATTTGCTACAACCTTCAATTGATTGTTCGAATTTGTCAGATTCAAATACTTGCTGCTGTGATTGCTGAAATTTCGACACCAGAACGAAATGTAACCGCACATATTGAATCCGATTTGGATATCAACGAAATTGGGAAATGGCCTGAAAATATAAATTCAAACATAAGGCTGCTATTGATACAGAGAGGTCCTGAAGTCGTTCAACATATGAATACAGACTTCTCAGTAGAGGCAACAGTACCACGTACGGTTCAGTCAGACGCAGACTCTGTTACAGCAAAAGTATTGTCCAGGAGGCGGCTGACGCGAGATTGGTTTTACCGCACATTGCCAAACGGCGAGAAACTTTTACGCTCTTGGATGGCATATTCTCCTTCTAAAGCATCATTGTTCTGCTTGTGTTGTCGTTTGTTTCAGAACGCAAATTTACATTCACCAAATGCGCCGAAATTTTACTCCTGCGACGGATTTAAAACTTGGTGGAAATAGAATCCCAAAGTTGCCAATCATGAATCAAGTGCTCAACATAACCAACATTTTTGCAAATGAGTTAGAAACGAGGCTTCGAAAGGGAGAGACTATTGATAAGAAAGAACAAGAAATAGTGGCAAGAGAAACTAAAAAATGGAAATGAAAATGAAATTCTAACCAGAATGTTTGATATCATACAATTTCTGGCAAAACAAAATTTGGCGTTACGTGGTCACAGGGAAGACGACACCAGTGCCAACAGAGGCAACTTTTTAGAATTGGTGCATCTACTGGCAAAGTACGATCCTGTTTTAAGAGAGTATTTAGTAAGAATAAAAGTGGGCCAGAAAATTTCTTTTGCTTATATGTCACCTAAAATTCAAAACGAATTCATTTAAGTTTTAGGAAATAAAGTTCGCCAAGAAATTATAGCTCGTGTTCAAAAGGCCAAGTATTATTCCATGATTTTTGACAGCACCCCGGACATCTCCCACAAAGATCAAACAAGCCAAGTAATACGATATGTGATGTTTGAAAACCAGGAGGTGCGAGTAGAGGAATCTTTTATAGATTTCATTGAAACGAAAAGCAAAACTGCGGAAGGTATTAGTGACATGATACTAAGCAAACTCGAGGCCAATGGGGTCGACATTATGAACTGTAGAGGGCAAGCATACGATAATGCTGCTACGATGGCTGGATGCCACACAGGTGTACAACAGCGAATAAAAGATATCAATCCTAATGCCAAATTTGTTCCCTGTTCAAACCATTCACTAAACCTACTTTGCCTACATGCGGCTTCAGTGGAGGTAAATTAGGTGACTTTCTTTGGTACGCTAGAACGCTGTTACGCTTTTTTTCTATGTCGACGCACCGTTGGGAAGTTCTTCTTGCAGCCACAGGAAAAAGTTTGAAGAGGGTTCAGGACACACGTTGGAGCGCTAGAGGCGATGCTGTAAATTTCATTAGAGATCATTTCAAAGAAACTTTAACTGCACTAGAAAATCTGACGGAAGCGGACGAAAGCTTGAACACACGGACGGACGCGGGAAGTTTATTAGTGGCGATGGAATCATTTTCGTTTTTATGTTACTTGGGCCTCTGGCAACCGATACTGCGTGAAGTCAATGATGCTCAAAACTATTTGCAAACTGAGGGACTAAACATTTATCAGTGTGCTCAAAAAATAGGCGCTTTACAGACCGTATTAGAAGAACAACGAGAGGAATCTGTAGACAAGGCTTTAAGATACGCTAAAAGTTTATGTGAAGAACTTGGAATTTCTTTTGAACCCTTAAGACGAATTAGGAGGAGGCATATATATGGCGGCGGAAGTAGAGATGTTGGGTTATCGTACGACGACTTGAGACGAACTATGATTTCTTCAATAGACAGAGCAACTGCTGAAATTCAAGAAAGATTCCAACAATTGCAAAATCTGGCGCAAAAATACATACGCCTTTTTAAGACCCTCGGTGATATTGGGCGTCGACAAACTTAATCTAGATCAAGCTCCTCATGACATAAATAGAGAAGAGTTCAAACTTGAACGCGTACGTCTACGAGCTTTCGTAGCTACAACAGACCCAGACTATAAAAAAGAGATCATTAACTCCGGCTCACTGGGTTTATTAAAATATATTATTGAGTCTAAACTTGAAGATTGCTTACCAAACATTGTCATAATGTTGAACATTGTCATAATGTTGAGAATATTCTTAACAGCTGTCATAAGCAATGCCAGTTGCGAGAGAAGCTTCTCTAAACTAAAGTTAATTAAAAATTATTTAAGATCGACTATGTCCACATTTAGACTATCCAATTTAGCTATATTGACAAGGGGCGGAGAATTTCCAGTCGGCCCAGGGCGGCGAAAACCCACGCTACGCCACTGGCGATAGTATTATGCACTATGAAAATGTATGAGCTGCCATTCGAGCGCAGCGACACTGACACACCGACGCTGCGCGCGTCAATGTCGCTGCGCTCGAATTGCGCCTCATACATTTCCGTATTACATAAAACTATCGCTTTGACGCTGCTTTAGTAACGCCAGAGCCGCTTTGCTCGGAAGTCTACCTTAAAACGTATTTAAGGTATTTTTACTGCGGCTCTGATTAGTGGACGACATTTTTCGTAAACATGTACGACAGGCCAAAGCAAAATACTTAGTATTTCGTAAATTTTCTGTACGGTCACACCATATCAATTACCACAGAATTTTACATAAGCTGTTTTCTGTGAGATGTTAAGGTGAAAAGGGTGTTAAACACATATGAATGATGCAGACTAAATAGAAGTTTGAGCGCCACTCAATATGTTAATATTGATTAGTTTGTATATGTATCTGCTCCAAATGTATATGCGGTATATTTTAGCGTTGGCCAGACTTTTTATTGCAAGAACCATAGTTATACACCTAGTCGCACTTAAAGCTCTTATGACGAAAAAAAGATTCCATGTTCCAATATGTTCAACAAGAATGAAGGAAGTTGAATTAAGGAGAGTGCAGTCAATTACAAAAGAGCCACCAATTCATATTAGTAGTTCTACTTATTCTCGGTATAAAATATTCTTTCGTCGCTTAAAACATTTTTAATTTTCCTTTAGATTTTACTACTTATTCATCCTTTGGCCGTTTGCTAAGTTAGTTCTGTTGTGAAGTATATTCTTTTGCTTAGCGAGGAATATCGTTGCTTTACAATATTAATCTGTTGACTTCCTGTCGTACTAAAGTTCTGTTTTGTCATGCCAATAATATATTTACATCAAACGAATATTTGCTCATTTTATTACACGGAAGACGAATATTTGCTCGTTTTATTACACGGAATGATTACGTTTCGTTAATAAACAACTTATTTATTTACAAGTGACAATTCTATATAACTTGTTAAAGATTATTATTAAAACAAAAATATTTCAAAAAGCTATTTTCTTGGTAGCTTGTATTAGAGTCAATTCCTCTACAACGCTATTAATTCCTACGGTGTTAATCGAAATCGCGTTATAAACAATATACTGCATTGTAAACGATGTTATATGAAAACTTTATATCGTGTTATAAGAAAATCAGCCGTAACGTATTATATAAAAATCAGCCACTTTCCAAGGATTATTTTCTAGATTGAAATTTGCAACTTAATCTTTCTCGCAAGTGTTAAACTCGTAACTCTTGCTCCGCTTAATATGGAAGTCGAGTTATGGGAGTAACGCGTAACCTTTTAAAAGATTAGTTTTAATTTTTGTAGAACAAAAAATGCCTTCAAATACTAGGAATGGTGGCCGATCGCATTATTTGTTGTTAAGAACTTACTAGTCCTTCGAGTTTAAATGCCGCTGCGAAATGAATATTTTGTTTGTACGCATGATATAATAACTGAATAATCCCGCATCGTGTAGCATTGTATTTATCGTTTGTAAAATTTAAATAAATTTTTAGAACCATTTACCGATTTCGTGACAATGTGAGCCCGTCCAGACGCATTTACATTATTAAATCTGACGACGTACTCGGCGCATCCACCGAAGTAACATCCGGTCCCCGATGCATCATCCACAATTAACTTCAACCAGTACAACATAATGGACAATTGCCGCTTCCCATTTTTTTAATCAGAATGTGCAAATTAATGTAAAAGGATTCTGAACGAAGCAAAGAGGTGATTTGTATAAAAATAAAACGCTATTTGTAGATCACTGCGGGATATTTGATTTCGGTGTGAGTATATACAGTTGCGAATTTTCCGCTTGTACTAAATTAATGCATTTTGTCGCAACAGCAAACTTGGATAAGATGCAAATTGCAGAGATAGCTCACATAAATTTCTGACTTTTCTAGGTATTCCTTACACTGCACAAATGTTAATAAAACATAAAAGAATATGAAATGTTTACAATATTAGATTTCGAGTTGCATAAATTAACTCGTACGAAATATATTAAATTTACATCTATATATCTAGTGCCTATGTTTCGCAGTTCAAATTGTTAGATATTCTAGATATACATATTTAAAAATTAATTTACGTTTATCAGGAATTCACATATGTTGTGTATCACTCACATAAAATAAAATTCAATGCCAATTCTTGTTTCAACTGATTATATCATAAAACATAGTCCGTTCGAAATGGTGCTAAATATAAAAACAATATTTGTGTTTTGCTTTGTTAATACTGAATTTGCTTCAAGCAAAGGAATAACTTATTTTTCTTGCAAATAACAAAAGATGTCTCAAGATGAAAACGAACAATCGCAAATGCAATTTCAAAGATAATCGTCTGAAGGCAGCGATTAAGAGACTACGAGACTGTATAGTCAAAAATGAAATTAGAAAAGCTTACATTAAATTGGACAAGACAATTCAACTAAAAAACACTTACGGCAGGCTAAAAAAGAAAATGGATTTCGTGTCACTGAATGAAGAAATACGGAAAATCCACAACATTTTCTTTTGCCTGTTGATCGCAGCATTCTCTAATCGTTTTGTTTCGGAGTCGGTCGCGAATAGAGACACGCAGTATTTGTCTCAAACATCGCATTTGAAATACCTCGAGCTTGTTTAGGTCCGGTTTGAGCAGTGTCCAATTTCCGATCCGTAAAGAAGAATAGGAAGGAGTAACGTTTGGTATAGGCATATTTTGATTTTGATGGTGATATTCGTCCGCTTCCATATGTATCACTTTAGCGAGGCGAATGTTGCTGCTGCTTCACCGATCCGGCTATGAAGATCGGCCGTCTACACCAATTCCTTCTCTGTCATAAGCGATCCCAAGTAGTTGAACTGTGATGCCTATTCGATTTGGGTTTCATCGAGGTAAACCCTCGCTTCCGATTCGTCCGTTGTGAGTACTTTGGTTTTATCCGTATTGAACTGTATGAGTGGGCGATGCGGGAAATATAGTACAAAATGTCTGTTGCTTCGGCATCCGTGTCGGCGCAGACGGCGCTGTCGTCGGCGAACATGACCGGTTATGAAGTTGTCGTCGCCTTCGCCGTATTGGACTCCGCGTCGTTCATCGAATGCTTTCTGCATAATCTCATCAACCACAAAGTGAAAAAGTAGTGGCGAGGCGACGCACAGTGGTCTGGATTTTAAAAAGTTGCCCAAAAACAGAAACACGTTTCAGATTGAAACGTGAATTGGTATATAGGGATTCTCCAGGCCGCCGATTACGAATTTCATAATATAATTTTAAAATTCAAAATGGAGGATCCAATATGGCCAAGTACTTCATTAAAATTTGATCGAAATTTCATATAAATTGTTATATAAGGGTTTTCGAGGTTACTGAATACGAATTTCATAGTATAATATTAAAATTCAAAATGGCGGATCCAATATGGCCTACCACTTCATTAAAATTTGATCGGATTTTGATTTAATTTGGTGTATGAGGGTTTTCGGGGTCACTGATAACGAATTTCACGGTATAATTTTAAAATTCAAAAGGGCGGATCCAATATGGCCGACTACTTCATTAAAAATTGATCGAAATTTCATACAAAATTGGAATATACGTGTTTTAAACTTCACTGATTATAAATTTAATTGTTTAATTAAAAAATTCAAAATGGCAATCCAAGATGGACGAGCACTTTTTTCACAAAAATTGCTCGTAATATCATGTAAATATGTATATAATGGTATTCAATATTGGTAATAATAATTAGAATATTACCATTGTGAAATAATAAACAGTTTATGTATCAGTTATTATGGAATACTATGAATACAAATGAGGAAAATAGTTAAAAAATTGTATAATTAGTCGCTATCGCTGTCGGGATAATTATCATGTTCCAAATCAAAGACAATTTCATGCTTACAAGGGCGTACCCAGCGAAAATGGAAAAACATCTATGGTGGGATTCCAACTGCGAACAAGCCATCATCAATTGCCGACTCGCCTTTAAAAAATAGAACCGCAACAAATCGCCGGTAACCCTACAACAATTTCTCGATATCCGCAAAGAGACAAACAGAACCGTCAGAAAAACCAAACGCCAATACATAACAGAACAACTCACATCAATTGAGGATAACTTTGGAAACTACAACAGCAGAAATTTCTATAGAGCTTTTGCCAATAAAATTAAAGGTTACTCACCACAGAATTTGACCTTCAAGAAAAAAGATGGAAAACTTGCACTCACCAACCAAGAAAACTGCGAAGAACTGTATAACTACTTTTCCGAGCTCATTAATTGCCCCGAACTATCCGAACGATTCCCACACACATCTTCAATATACACGTAACCCGACGCTGATCCAGCGACACTAGAAGAAATCCGGCACCGTATCACAAAACTGAGGAATGGAAAGACATCAGGGGAAGATGGAATAAACGCAGAAGTACTGAAAAATGTTGGACCACAATCATTAGAGGAAATCACAAACATAATTCAGGAAATTTGGCGAAGTGAAGAACTCCCAGATGATTGGGGTCCTACAGGGTAAAACAGGTCCAAATTGATCTAAAAAACGCCAACATCTCACCGACAGACATCAAAAGTGGAAAAATCTTTAGACATAAGATCCACAGCTGGGAAACTATATCAGTGGAAAAACCCAAAATTTAAAGAGGAGATGAACGTCGAGCTAAATATAGCGAGATGATGAAACAATTCTAAGAACAATAAAAATAAAAGCAACAGGTCATAACTTGCTTTATGTGATCCCCTGTTGGCCTAAACTATGTAAATAAATAAATATGAAAATTACCAAACAAATCTTGCGATAGCAGGTAGTCCAGAAACCCCAACTGTATCCGCGTAGATCCTAAACTAACAATTTGCCCGACGCGGCGCCATGTCGGTCGGCGCTTCGTATTTCTAATCTCACATGTACAAAGGCAAAGATAGGCAAGATTTTCTTCTAGATTATATTACAAAACATTGTAATCTATATGTTCCATATATCAACTTCTTAGACTGCGCTGGTGTGATAACTTTTTTGCTAATTTACGGATTTTTTTTTACTAGAAAAACCGTTATTACACATCTTTGATATGATTTCTAACACACGCGAGTATAAATTAATGAAAACGTTATATATGTAAAAATTTTACATACCTTCCTTAACACCCTCCACCAAATAAAAATGAAAAAGGACACTCTAGTAAAAAGTTACAAGCACTTGAATTGACAATTATATTTCGGATCCGCTACACGGTCGGCTCGCGCTATGCCGACAAGGGTAACTTTGAAGGAGCATAGCGTCTCAGGGAAAAAAGATATCGCACTTTTCTTTTAGAAAAACACACACCAAAGTATTGTTTACAAGATTATTTCGGAATAAACTCATTTGTTGACTATCATTTTTTCGATTTTTTGCCAGCTTTTTTCAGATTCGGACCACTGTGGTGCGGCAGAGTGAGATAAAAGGTGACATTTTTTTTTGTGTGTGTCTATGACACACAGCTACCAATTCGTCCGTCGCTGCATTCCGAAGAGCAATGTTTATTTATTTTCAGTTTCTGTTGGCTTTTTTTTCCACGAAATCACTCATCCCCATCACTGGACCTCCTACACTAAATTTCATGTGTTGAATAAAGCTACTTATTTGCCTAAAATATTATTTGAACAAGTAGTAAACTCTTGACTTTTGATTGGTTACCAAAAAAATGCTGCATGACACATAGTTTTATTTTAATTTATTTTGAATTTTCTGTTTCCCCTGCCTAGTTATGGACCTGTATATGACCATAATTTACAACTCATATTAATCCAACTAACAAAGTAACAACTGTTGTAGAATTTTATTAATGAAAGTAACTCGTTAGCACATTAATGGTGCTCCTGCGAAGCAAGAGCAATGAGCCTTTCTTCAAAACAAAATATATTGTATTAATTTGAATCTACCATTACATCATTCTTCTTCTTAAGGTGCCGTACTCTCTGAGAGCTTAGGCAACCTCTCGCGCATACTTGTGGGACGCATCATCCACTAATATACGGAACCTGGCAGTTTATCGCCGGTTCCGAATGGCACTAGTTGAGAGGTTTACTAGGCAGAATTACTGGTGGTAGTTTGCCCTTGCTTTCTACGAGGTGGCCACAGCATAGTTCCGTGAAAAAAAAATACTGTTTGGCCTGGTTTAACCCGGGATCTCATACATAGCTAGAAGATGCGTTCACTACTACATCACTGTGACCAAATCCTTAGGCCTTAGGCCAGGATTTATATCATTAGACCTTGGAAATTAGTCCTGCCGCTTCCCCTATAACTATGCTTGTCTTTTGAATGAACAGTTTGGCCAAATTTAGAAGATTCTTTTATCTTTATCTGTCATAAACAAGTTCATTTTCATGTTTTACAATATTTTGTTTATTGATTGTATTATTTTTATTTGTTTTTATTTTAGGTCGTAATTCACGTGTGAGAGCGGGAAAATCATACATCACTCTGTCCAACATAGATTATCCAATTCTTCGTCTGGTTCAGTATATGAACAGCGAGGTGAAGAAACGGGCATGGAAATAACCGAAATTCCTGATGATTACCTAAACCAGTCTTACGTTTTGAAGCACATATGGGACATTTTTTGCGAGTGAGGTGAAAAGGCCTGGCGAAAACCCCAGCGAAAAACAGCGACCCCCACCTGATTATAAGCGGAAGCAGGCGAAGAAGTTTGTAAAAGTCGCTGTCTGATTTGTCCAGGATTGGGATGGAGGGTGGTAAGTTTCAGCGGGATATTAAGCAAAGACTGAAAGAAAGGGAAGGAGAGATTTGATACTGACGCATAAACTTATTCTAAATATTCACAAAAAAATGAATAAACACACAAATATTTCGCGAATTTCAATTAGTTTTGATACTAGTACATATGAATCGTTTTTTTTTTTAAGTGAAATAGTGATGAAGATGAAAATTTGTTTGAGGGTGGAATAGTTGTAGAGGGTGAAACAGTTGATGAGGATGGAACAATGTGGAGAATTTACAGGTGCACGCCACTGGTGACGATGAAGGAACCATGTGGTGTTTTATTTGGCAATTTTTCTGCCGCTTGGAGGTCTGCAACCCTGTATTGGAAATTTAAAGGTGCACGCCACTGGCGCTTTCGTCGCAACCTGGTGCGGCATGTGGTAGACTATAGTTTATTGTAAATATACTGCCAGAGTGTGCCAATCAAAGCGCTTTAGAAGCGTTACCTAGCAATAGAGTTTTTGAAAGAATATGCATTTCAAAACCCGCTTTATTTTTAAATTTCACGCAATGCTGTGCAAAAAAGGAGGCGGTAGTCTTTTAATTGTTCGATAAAAATGTATTGTGCCACATTGCCTTAAACTTTTGGATCTTAATTTATCTGATGAAGACCTGATGAAGATCTGATGAAGATTTGAATTGATATATCTGATAAAGATCAGCGCCGCGCGTATGTGGTCTTGATTTATCTGCTGCTTCGCGGTGTGCAACCTAATCTTTATTGATGAAAATCTGCTCTATCGCGTGTTAAGTGTTAAACGCATGTTCGGTAGAATTTGAAAAAATGGCCAGAAAAAAGATTTGACAAAAATTCTATTTTTTGTTCCAAAATTTTTGTATTTACAAAAATTCTGTGTCAAGGCTATCGGCCACGAAGATATCAAAACGTTAATTTCAATAGAAAAATGTATAATCTATTTAGATCTGAAAGAAATTTCAATATATCACTTGCAGTTTTCATTTTATTGTTATTTGAATTTATTAATTTCTGTAACGTTCGAGTTTTAGGGGCGGCGGCCGCCGCCAGATAAAATATTTTGAAAAACCTAACTAAGGGAAATCATAGACTGACTAATTCTCTACAAATGTGTCGAATTTTACTGTTTTTTTGAACAAATCCAGACATGTCAATCACGAATTTCAACCAAAAACGAACACGAAACTTTCAAAATATTCAAAAATTGCGAAAAAATATATTAGCACTGTAAAGATTTCAACGAAACTTTTACCGAATGTGGGTAGCCAAATGAAATACCCGCTGGCCAAATTTGAACGCTCCGCCTCCAATGGGGACGGCTTGGCAAATGATTGTGTATTTAAATGGATTTTGCAAATATCTTGTCAACGCCTGAAAATAGAAAATTATAACCGGGATATTCGTATGTAGGATGTCGATGTCTGCAAAAAAGTATTCTTTGCAAATTTTGTAAAATCCTTCGGTTTGGTCGCAAAAGTAAAAAATATAAAATCCCAAAATTTATCAAAGGGGTACATTTGTACGTACCCTATCTGTGAATTTCGTTTTTAAATTTTTTCGTTTGCAAAAAAAGCAGATAAAAATTACACAATTTTTAGATGAAAATCTGCTCTATAAAATACACGACAATTTCAACAGAAACATGTACCTACAACAATCCCGTTGTTGCGCCGCCGCCGCCGCTACCGTCGGGCCGTTTCTGTAAAAACCTCGATATTCGGGTGGGTTTTGACCCTTGTGGAGGGGCGCGGCAGGCCGGAGGACGAAACTTGGGGATGCGCAACGTGCGGACGGACAATCGCAGTTAAGTCATCGAGGACGCGCGAGGTTAAAACGTCGAAGATATGCCGCCGGTGGCCAAATATGACGCCGGAGGGAAAAATGCCAAATTTGAGTCTTTTCAAAATCCGCGTGGTACGGTGCCCCAGGCGAAACTCGCGAAATACCACGTCGTCACAAATAGTCGTCTCAAAATCGATCGAAATTAGCGATTCCGCTTTGACCTGGCGATTCAGGCCTAACGCTTCCCCACACGGACCCCAAAAGTTTTTATTACAAAAATGACCACTTTTACGGGGGTCGCGACGAAGATGCCCGGGGAAAACGGAATTCACGCGAGGATTCCGGTATAAAACTCGAAGGCGCGTCCTCTCCGACGGCACTCTCGTCGCTGCGCGACTTTTTTCGGCGCCGTTATTCACATTTTTATGCGAATCCGGATCCCCCGACCAAAAGGCCGCCTCCCCTCAGTCCTAGAGAGTCGGTTCATCAGATTCTTGTAGCCAAAGAACAAACGAACGACCCCACGTACGGCGATTTTCGATGAAACCTGCGGATCGCGGTACTTAGCCGTCCAAAAATGACGATGCAATAAAAGTTGGTTTTTTGCACTTGCCAAGAGAATTAGGCAAAAATGTCAAAAAGTGATGTGACCGTCAGACGTGCGACGACGTTCCGGACACGGCGGTGCCGGAGGCAGGTCCGTGCGACGAAACCTGTCCGAGTTGTGGGCGAAAAAGTAGAAAAAACTTGAAAATTCGGCGCAGCAGCCCCCGCAGTAGGCAGAGGGTTGAAAATATTTTTAGAAAAGTTTAATCTTCTGCAATATTTACAATCAAAATTGGTCAGATAAATTAGTCTTCATCAGATAAATCAAGACCACATACGCGCGGCTGCTTGGTCTTGATCAGATAAATGAAGATTGATCAGATGAATCAAGACCAGATAAATCAAGACCAGATATATCAAGACCACATGCGCGCGGCAGCTTGGTATTGGTCAAATAAATGAAGTCTTGTGGTCTTGATCAGATGAATCAAGACCAAATAAATGAGAACCAGATATATCAAGAACACATGCGCGCTACCTCGCGCATTTGGTATTGATTAGATACAAAATTCTGTGTCAAGGCTTTTGGCCACGACAATACCAAAATGCAAATTTCAATAGAAAAATCTATAAGCTACGTCGAACTGAAGGAGTTTTTAATATAACTTTCCAAGTTTTCAAACTATAGTTATTTGAATGTCTAACCTCGTGTGCGACTTTGAGTTTGAGGGGCGGCGACCGCCGCCAGATAAAATATTTTGCAAAACTAACTCAGGGATATCATAGACTGAACAATTCTCTACAAATGTGTGAAATTTTATTGTTCCACGTTGTGTGAAACTTATTGAAATAATTTTTTAAACAAATCCAGACATGTCAATCACGAATTTCAACCAAAAACGAACACGAAAATTTCAAAATATTAAAAAATTGCGAAAAAATTTATTAACATTTGAAGGAATTCAATGAAATTTTTACTGAATGTGGGTATCCACCAGAAGTATTAGTTGACCAATTAGTTGACGGCGTGAGGAATTATTTTTTCTTCAATAATTTTTTGGAAATACCTCGTCAACGCCTCAAAAGAGAAAATTATAACCGGGATATCCGTATGTAAGACGTCGGTGTCTACAAAAAAACATTATTTGCAATTTTTGTAAAATCCCTCGGTTTAGTCACAAAAGTAAAAAATATAAAATTACAAAATTTATCGAAGAATTGAATTTCGTTTTTGTATTTTTTCGTTTGCAAAAAAAAAATTCGTCCAAACTGTTCGCTTTGGAAAGATGAAAATGACACAATTTCTAAATGAAAATCTGCTCTATAAAATAGCGCTAAGTACATGTTTGGTAGACTTCGAAGAGTCTAGTTCGAAAAAATATTTGCAAGTTTATGGTAAATATGGTAAAACTAACAGTTTTTCGCCAATAACTCTGTTGCTATACATTCGAGGAAGACTCGTGTTTGTACCGTTGGCATCTAAATTAATTTAACAATTTAAAAGCTCCAATTATTCTTAAAAAAAACTCGTAAATATTGCGGTTTATGAAGTCAATTTTAGAATTCAAATGTGAACGGAAGCAACTGTTTATGATGTAAAATGGTCTAAATTTTAAGAATCTGCTAAAAGAAAAGTGTAATATCTTCGTTTTCTTGTAGAAATTTGGGAAAAAATGCGAATTTTGACGTTGCTATGTGTTGCTAATCAAGAGACAAGGTCGCCGAAATCTGCAATTTAGAGATTTCAAGATATCTCTTGGAATTTGATTTGAATTTCAACCTAACAATGAGCGAAAAATCAGAATTTTGATTTAAATTCTTTTTTTTTAATTTTATCTTCTCACAAGCACACGAATAATCATAAACGGATAAACATCAACAATGACATTTGCACATAACCTGAGCGAAAATAGTGTCAGAATGATGGAATGCTGGAAGTGTAAATTTGCGATTCAGCAGCAAGCAATGGTCGTAGTTTTTCTGACCTGGAGTGCGAATCCGTCGATGGATTTGAGAAATTCAAACACCATACTGTTGGCTTTTCGCCGGGCATGGACTTCTCAGAATGGAAATGTAAATTTTCCTTTTCGCGTTTTTGTTTGTTGAGGTGAAAAAAAGTGACTTTGCGAATTGGGGCCTGCGGAACGTCCCCGGAGATGTAACGCGCCAAGAGAGGTGTCGTTAGAAAGTAGATACGTGGGGCTATAATCCTCGAAAAAAAACAAAACAATTCGATCGAGCGGTGCATCGTTCATATTGCCTTATGACCTTTTCGTTCTCTATTTAGAAATCGCCAACGCGACGCTCTGCTCTTTAATTTAGCGAATCCCTGAGGATTCTCGCGTACGTCTGCAAAACATGTTTTTTTGGGCGTTCCGGCGCCATCCGGCGAGCAATGGAAATTAAACTCCAAAACAAACTAAAAGGCACCATGCCGAATCGATTGGTGCCGGTCCGGACCCGATCCGACTGTTGGTTATTCCAGGATAGGGATCCCCGCAAATTAGGCGAAAAAAACAGCGCGTTTTTCCGATTTTTGTGTTAAAATTGACCCAGAGCGGGAATAGGATGCCGCAGTTCCCAGATTCTTCTACCGCCCGTTGCGGGTAAACATCTCGCATGGAACGAACCGGTTTGGAGACACGGCGCTCTTCAATCAAGAGTACGGCGTCCACAGATGTGATGGAAAAAACGGATTTTTTTCGCTTACATTTTCCGCCGCACCGGGTGAACCGACGGTCTCGTAGTTTACCGCATGAGGTCAAAAAACGTGAAATCGAGCCGCTGACCAAAATTGCTCCTCAAAGGTGGTAGAAACGATCTCCTGTTTTTGGCGCCTGGAGGACGCCATGTGGGACTTGCGAGCGACAGACAGACACGGGTCGAAGGCCCGTTCAGTTTTACAACAGAAAATGACAATTTCCCGTTTCGACGCGCAAGAGGAACGGAGTTTTTTAAAAATTTAAAACGCACCTACAGCCGCCCCCTGCTGGGGCGGAACTTGATAAGGCTCGTCAAAAAAAACCTAATTTTTTGTTCAATTCACTGGAAAAAATTCAAGACGTAAACCGCATTTTTTGACAATTTTTCTTGATTTTCAAAAATCTTGATTTTTTTACCCCTTTCGAGTTCAGGGACGGTACCTTACTGGCCAACAAGTTGCATTACATTACAGTTGTATTACATTTACTTAAAATTAAAATATTCACAGAGATTTTATCCATAGAAATATTTTATATACGACCACTATTAAATGCCCATTACCGTATAGTTCGTGGACTATTTGAATACAAATAACACACACGCATGTAACAGTCCGCGATTGATGATATGATTGATAACACACACGTGAGTTTCGCTTACGATTCGTTGATTGGTTGAGAGCTGCTATTACGTGCTCACACGTTCAGCGCCCCCAATTCAAACTAACGGAAATTGACATTGCGTACATTGTGTTGCCTATATCTATGAACACGCTTATTCCAGTTTAACCCAAATAAGTACTAAATGGTATGTAACCATTAAGAATGTATTTCTTTTCATTTCTTTCAAGTTAAATAATGTCGAGTAATAGTTATATATGAAAATACAACTGTTTGTTTATTATAATGTTAAATAATGATAATTAAATAAACATAACCAAATAAGAAATAAAGGTTCATACCAGGTAAAGGTACACGAGAGCAGCTACTCAATGCCCGACAGATCATTGAAAAATCGAAGGAACGCAACTTAAAATTACGTTTGTGTTTCGTGGACTATACGAAAGCGTTCGACTCTGTGAACTGGTCACTTCTGTGGATAGTAATGGATGTTCCCAACCATCTGATATTTTTAATAAGGAGACTCTACCAACACAATAACACCAAGGTCAGGACAGGACAAACAGTGTCCAGAGCTTTTAAGATAGAGGCCGGTGTCTGACAGGGATGCATACTCTCGCCCCTCCTTTACAACATAATTATCGAATAAATCATGAGAAAGGTCCTTGGCAATTGGGAAGATGGAATATCATTCGGAGAAAGAGAAATAAGTATCCTGAGGTATGCGGACGACTCCTTGATTATCGCAGCAGACAAAGAACAACTGATAAACATAATAAACAAATTAGAGAACTATAGTAGAGAATTAAACATTTGTGTTTGTATCTTATCTTCATAGATTATAATTTCTAGGAAATTGTTTAATACATATCGTTAACAAAGTTAACATCATTGCGTATAGAACGTATAACTAATCTTTCTTTAACAAACTTTCTTAAAAACAACTACTTCACTGGCAAACACCTCGACTGACATTGAAGACTGAATCTATGAAGATAAGATACAAACACTAATGTTTAATTTGATCAAAAATCAAAATCTTCTAACTCAACAAAATATAGTTAAATAAATAAATATATATATATATATATATATATATATATATATATATATATATATATATATATATATATATATATATATATATATATATATATTAATATAGTAGAGAATATGGTTTAAAGATCAACCAAACAAAAACCAAAGTAATGATCATTGATCGATCCAATGACACATCCAATATTAAAAACGTAGCGAGATATGATGTGGTGGACAAGTTTGTATACCTGGGGTCGTTGATAACCAAAGATGGAGGCTGTTCAGAGGAAATAAAGAGAAGATTGGCAATGACCAGATCAGCAACAACTAAACTCATAAAAATATGGAGAGATCTGTAATAATAAAAATATGGAGAGATATGTAATGGTTTGCAAAAACAGTGAAAGTAATGCTGGGCAATTCCTTGATCTTCCCAATTGCTGCTTACTTCGCTGAAACATGGACACTAAAGAAAACAGATCGAAAAAGAATTGAATGTCTTCGAATTATGGATGTATAGACGAATCCTACGAGTGTCAGGTTGGAACACAGAACAAACCCCTCTCTTCTACAAGAACTTAAAATCAAAAAGCGTCTACTAAACCAAATCAATAGTGCATATCTCAGTTACTTTGGCCACATAGCTAGAAGAACAGGTGAGATGGAAAACCTCGTGGTCGAGGATAGAGTTGAGGGAAAAAGACCAAGAGGACGGTCTCCAATGAGATGGGCCGACAGATTAAAAGAAATGACGGGACACTCAATGCACGAGGCGATACATCTAGCACAAGATAGAAACGCATGGAAACAACAAATTCAAACACATACCGAAAATAGTATCACTACACCCTCCAGAGGGTAAAAATACTGAGAAGGAATAAGAAATAAATTTGTTACATCAAACGTAATTTTCTTATTAAACAGAAACAAATTAGTGTGGTCGTAGATAAAGTGTAGTACATAACTCGAGTTGTAAGGCAATTACGTACTCGCGGAATTACGCATTCAAAAATAAGAACAATATATAAATAATTTGGTTTCAGAGAATATTTTAATGCAATTTACAACATTTTTTTAATTTAAGATTTCTATTGTTAGTTCCATCATTAGTGTTAATAATAGATTCGTAAAAGTTGAATTTCTTTCATTATCTTCAATTCAATTAAGATTGTTACTATTGAAAATTATTGATTATTATTGAAAGTTATTGATTAACTTCTATAGATTTATCAATTGTTGTGGATGCTAAAACTTACTTTAGGGTCGATAATGACTTAATGGCATGAATAAAATAAACATTGGTTGAATCTTATTTTTATAATTCCAATCGCTTGCAATAATTCGTTAGCAATTGGTTATTACATGACACGACGGATAAAAGCGGAAGATCTGCATTGTTCAGAGAGAACTAAGATTCATTGTTATGCACGGAATCTTATTTTTGTAGTACAAGTAATTTAAAGCAGTTCGTTCTTACCGACAATATCCATGACTGTATTATAGAATAGGCGATTATTTATCAAACAGTATTAGTGGATTTTATGTAAATTAGCGTGGTGTTGAGCATAGTTAATCCGGCTGTGCGGACGATATATACGACGCAATTGAATTTGACATTTGTAGATTTAAACCGACTGTGAAAATAACAAATAGCTAATATCGGACGCAATCATAAAATCCCGAGAATGTTTCCACTTTGTGGAAGTAATATGGATTGAATTCATCGGACCGAGTCGACGGCGAAGGGAGCGCCCGTTGAGGGTGACGTTTTCGTCCCCCAAGCATGCATATAAACACATCATAGGAAAAATGTATATACGGCGGAACACAAATTGGATTTTATTGCATTGTTTCATGTTCTCTTCTTGTTTTCGGGTGGCGACGGCGAAGGGCTGGAAATTAGGAAACAAATTTCATTTCGCGGTTTTTCCTTCTTATATACACAGAGATGTATATTCCTATGGGTCACGCCATTTTCAATTCGGCAAGCATTTTTAATATAGCGTTCGTAATTTAAAACCGTGTCGCCCCAGACCGTTGTAATGATTTAATAAAAAAAAAACCGCACGGTGTCGCTTCTCAATACCGCCCCGTTTTAATTACAAATACCGAAAATTATCGACAATTTTTTTCTCTCGCAACAATTCAAATTGCCAACATCAAATACTCGTTAAAATATATTAAATTGTTTATAGAAAATTTAATATGCAATTTATACCTATATTCGTAATTAAATTAGAATTTACAGAATTTATCAATTTTACGAAGTCTCGTCTAAGCAATCTATCATGAGACCTGCTAGACAAGTTATGTGGGTCACATTTCACCTAAACATAAAAATAATTATTTTCATATCGGCAAGCAATAAAGTGCTACTTCTTGTTGGAAAGTCACGAGGGTGCTACTTTTTGACAATTCAGAATAATCGTTATTTCTTGATAGTTTTCATATTTTAAATAAGAATTCCTATATTTCCCGTAGTTTGGATTAGAATGTAGTATGGAAATAGCTTTCATCTACGACCACTATTGTATATGCCCATTATTGTACAGTTCGTGGGATATGTAAATACATCATAACACACACGTATGTAACAGTCCGCGATTAATGATAAGTTATGATTGATAAAACACTCGTGTGTTTTGTTCACGATTCGTTGATTGGTTGAGAGCGGCTATTACGTGCTCAACGTTCAGCGCCACAATTCTAACAAACGGAAATCGACATTGCGTATATTAGGTTGCCTATATCTATGAACACTTATTCCAGTTTAACAATAATAAGTACTAAATAATAAGCTATGTGAACATTAATATGGTGACCAGATTTTTTAAACGAGACGAGACGGTAGGAGGGGTAATGGTTATACTATATTTTTATAATATCCATCCAAAAATATGTAGCTCTTCGAAGCAATCAGTCCATAATTTACATATTCAAGGAAATTTTTATAAATACATTTAATTTCTTTAATACATTTTGCCTCGCTTCCAGGAGATTTCTTCTCGGAAGAGCTGAAACTTTAGAACTTTCAATTTCTTTAATAGTAATATGAAATAAAACCACTTGACTATGAATGAAATGTAACTTCAGATAACTCGTTTTTGAAAAAATCTTTTAATATTTTGGGACACTGGTATAAACTTAAAAAAAAAATTGAGCGCATAGGCTTAATTTGAGCATTTTATTACCCGTTCCACGGCAGGTGTAACAGAAAGCCATCTCGTTGTGGAATATCCCAACATATTTTTGTATTATTT
The DNA here is from genome assembly GCA_944588485.1 of Phosphuga atrata. Lineage (NCBI taxonomy): Eukaryota > Metazoa > Arthropoda > Insecta > Coleoptera > Silphidae > Phosphuga > Phosphuga atrata. Next base: position 5,727,575 of record OX155900.1, read on the forward strand.
CTGCTTCCTCAAAAAAATTCGGTGAAAAAGATTGGTGACTCTCACTCTTGCATTAATCTGTGCACACTATTTTCACTTTTCCTTTTGAGTCCTCCAAATTACTATTAGTTTTATCTGCGGATAGAGCGATTATTAATATATAAGTAATATATTTTGCTTTTTCCAAATCTTGTTAGTAGGGAAAGATGTCATGTTCTGGAGCCACCACCGACCTTGAAATTACAGATTCCTACAATGAAATTACAGATTCCTGTAAACAACCTGTCAATCTTTACCCTACTACATTAATGACGCCAAATTACAGATTCCTGCATATTCCTGTAAACAACTTGTAGGGAAAGATCCTATGTTCTGGCGCAGCCTTCTTATGGAGAATTTACATGGGGCCAGCCTTCTTATGGGAATTTACATGGGCAGCCTGCTTATGGACGTTTTACATGTGCCAGCCTTGAACAGCTTTCAATCAGCTTTAATCAGCTTTAAACAGCTTTCAATCAGCTTTAAACAGCTTTAAATTGAAAGCTGTTTAAAGCTGATCGAAAGCTGTTTAATGCTGATTGAAAGCTGTTTAAAGCTGATTTAAAGCTGTTTAAGGCTGATTGAAAGCTGTTTAAAGCTGATTGAAAGCTGTTTAAAGCTGATTGAAAGCTGTTCAAGTCTGGCACATGTAAAACGTCCATAAGCAGGCTGCCCATGTAAATTCCCATAAGAAGGCTGGCCCCTTGTAAATTCTCCATAAGAAGGCTGCGCCAGAACATAGGATCTTTCCCTACAAGTTGTTTACAGGAATCTGCAGGAATCTGTAATTTGGCGTCATTAATGTAGTAGGGTAAAGATTGACAGGTTGTTTACAGGAATCTGCAGGAATCTGTAATTTGGAGGCATCTGTGATGTAGTAGCGAAAGATTGGCAGGCTGTTTACAGGAATCTGTAATTTTATTGTAGGAATCTGTAATTTCAAGGTCGGTGGTTGTGGTGGTTCCAGAACATGACATCTTTCCCTACTCTTGTTTAAAAAATTCGAATGCGTAATTTTAGAGTACATTATCATCTACTATTGCTTCGCATTTTGTTTGGCCACAATTATTTTTTTTATTACTCATGCGGGATAAGTACTATCTTGGCGCTCGTTTTTTAGTGCGACAAATGTCTATTTTTGTCAATTCAATTATTACCACATAACTTACACAGGCAAATATTAAATAAAATTCGCTAAGTTACATAGAGAGAAAAAAATGAATAAATAAAATAACAATCAAACCGTCAATATTAAAAAACGTGACGTGAAAGTGACAAAAACTTTTTCATTACAAAATAAAAATTAAAGAAAACCTTTTAAAATGAGTGTAAATGGTGATACGGGAGACTGGTGATAGTTCTTATGACGAAGCTACACCACCGAAGACAATTGAAAAAGCAAATTCTTAATTTTTGATTCTTTTTTTTATGGCCCCTGGACCCCAAACTTGTAAGATACGTCCCCTTGCATGAACAATAAAAAATATTATCTGCAAATCGTGAGGTATTGTCAATTGCCCTCTCTAGCGAATGAGAGCACTCACTTCGTTCGTGCACCCAATTTCGCTCTCGTGAACAATTGACAACTTACTGCACTTATTGCACACTATATTTGACGTACGATCCATATTACGAAACTATGGTTATGGCATATTGTATGATATGCAAATGTTCCCTCCGATATTGCTATTATTTTTTCATCTAATGAAAAAGTTATATTTTTCAAGTAGTCAATCTTGAAAAATAATCTCTGCTGCATTAATGTGAGTGTTATGTTCTTTACTATTGCAATGTTTTTTTTGCCGCTTTGCCTCTATTAGCAATTCTGAATTCTGAGCAACAAATTGTGAATTTTACAATAGTGTCATCATTTTTGCTATCATCATTCTCTATCAATAACGCCATCAACACAAGAAAAAACAACTGATCATTCATAAAGGAATTGTAGTGAGCGTACTGCGCGTACTGTCTGCCCGACTTATTTTTTTCAGTATTCATAAAATTACTTCAGAACGGAATCTGTTGAGATTCCCCGTGGTCTGCTTGTCCTCTACTTTCGACACCGCATCTATTTCGCTCCAACACATTAATGCCACCATCCGTCCGACTTTGTCATCCTAACTAACGAACTGCTTGGCGAAAGCTGTCAAGACAATACGAACTTCGCAGAAAACAAGGGTACTCGCAACAAATGATGTCTGAATGATATGCTTTGAAAATGCATAAAATCACAGTAATAATTATTAAGTTTTACAATACCATGCAAAGTAGTACAAGCATAAGAAAGGCAGTACAAATTCAGTACCTAAAAATTGGACAGTACAGACTATCTCAAAGAAGTACTGTACTGCCGAAAGCAGTACGTCTGGTCACCGTACCATTAAGAATGTACCATTTGAAAATGAAAATGTTGAAAATGTTGAGTATGAAAATACAACTGTTTGTTTATTATTATGTTAAATAATGATAATTAAATAAACATAACTTAATAAGAAATAAATTTGTTACATCAAACATATTTTTCTTATTAAACAGAAACAAATTAGTGTGGTCGTAGAGAAAGTATAGTACATAACTCGAGTTTTAAGGCAATTACGTACTCGAGGAATTACGCACTGCCCGCTACACGGGTCGTGCGTGACTGTTCCGCTCGTACGTAATATGCTTCTTACAACTCTCATTACGTAATATACTAATATACCCAGTGATTAAGGAGGAAGGCATGAAAATAGGAATAGTTAAATCTACCATGAATAGGATGGTTGCGACAGTTACTACGTGGTAATCCATACTTCTCCAACAAGTAATCCAACAAAGTGAATTTTTCAATTCAATGTAATCATCTACCAAGTAGAGGTGTATCATATAATATATGCACAGTTCAAGCGTAGCGAACATCACAAAAATATATTACTATTCCATCAGTAGGATCATTTACAATTTGAAGCAGGCAGAAATAGAAGACAATAAGCTCATTTACCATCGGGTTCTAAATTGTTTGGTATTGTGTGAGGAAGCTAAACAAATTTTGCGCATAAACTCCATAATGGGCGCCAGGAAGAGTCGGTATACAGGAAACGAAAAAGCCGGTAATCGAGCAAATAGAAGATTTGCGTGTTCATGAAGACAAGTTAAAAACCTGGCCATGACGATAGGTTAAGAAATGAAGTAAAGAAGAAATGTATAAGAGCCTTAAAGGAATTTATTCAAAACCATCTAAAGCATCTATTTCTTAAATACTGGGAACTAGAAACGGACTAAACTTTGCCTAAATTCGAGCGATAGGTCCTGAACGAACCATCTTTCCCAACTATTTAGATTATTTACAATATTGGAAATTATTTTATTTGGCACAATGCGGGAAAGTACGGCTACAATGCGGGAAAGTGACTTTACCGCATTATAGCCGGACTTTGCTACATAGTGAGTAAAATTATAGTTTCGCTTGATGTATACACGATGTCAAAGCTAGCTTTAAATTTCAGGAGGCCAAAAAATAATTTCCAATGTTGTAAATAATCTAAATAGTTGGGAAAGATGGTTCGTTCTGGACCCTCCACTTCCGGCCCCCATCCTCGCTCCCACTTCCGATTCCCACACCACTTCCGGTTCTCACCCCCACTTCTGTATCACACTCACACTTCCGGTTCCCACTCAAACTTCCGATTCCCACTCAAACTTCCGGTTCCCACACCACTTCCGGTTCCAGAACCGGAAGTAGGGGGCGGGAACCGGAAGCAGGGTGGGGACCGGAAGTTGAGGCGGAGGGTCTATTTGTTTCTTAAATAATAATTGTCGGCCAAAAAAATTATACAAATTTCGTGCGGAAACGATTTTACAGCGCTCCAGCTAATGCGGAACTCGCCCTTCGGGCTCGTTTCCCAAACGAGCTGTCGCGTTGTAAAATCAAACATTCCACACTCTAATGTAAATAACTATTTCAGTTACGCTTTATGGCAAGTGATACATTGGAGTATAATAAACATCTTCTAACCGACATTTATTAATTGTTAATTGTAATTATAAAAGTGCATCAATCAATTAACAATTAATCAATTGTAATTGCAAAATTTTACAATTAACAATTAATCAATTGTAATTGCAAAATTTTACAATTAACAATTAATTAATTGTTAATTGTGATATATTGCAATTACAATTAATTATTTTAATTGTTAGTTGCAATTAAATCTCGCAATTTAATTGTTGATTGTTTTCACAATTAATTTTTGCCCAACTATGGCTTATAGGTATTCACTCCAATCGATACAAAATAAACTTCTCTTGTACAATCAAATACTAAAACCCTTATTTGTATACCATATGTGCGGTACAACTTTAGGGGTGTGTCAAGCAAGGTAACATCCAAATTATACAAAGGTTTCAGAAAAAAGTACTAGGGAACATAATGAACGCGGCTTGGTACATCAGAAATTGTGATATCCATAGGGATGTACATGTGGATACTGTGGATAATGTTATTAAAAAAACGCTGCAGCTCACGAGCGGAGGCTCCACACCACGCGAATTTTGCGGCAGTCAATAAAAAACACGGGCCTAGTGAGAAGACTAAACCCTTCGAGTTAGTGTAATGAATGGTGTCAATGTTACAAAGCAAGAATACAGGAACGAAGTGTTTTGTCTTTATAGATTCTAAAATGACGTCAGTGGACATTGAAGTCTAGATTGTAATCTACAAATAATTGTATTTTAAATTTTGATTAGTTTTAGATTTTATAGTTCCGTATTATTTGAATTTTGTAGCCTTAATTTAAGACCCAATTTAGGGTCGAAACGTTGACGTAATTTAAATAAATTACTATTTAGTAATTGCGTCCAAATTACCTGATACGTACCTAACATAATATAACATATTTACGTAACAGAATTCAAAATGATTATTTAAATGTTGAATACATACGGGAGCGAGTGTGTGAAGTGGGTATTGGTCTATCAGCATTTGTGTTTCCGTATTCCCTATATAATAGCATGATGTGTCTAAATCGAATAACATACAAATTGAAAAAGTAAACAAGCGCACGGCAATAAAAGGGATAATGGTGCATGTGTATGATTGAGTTTGATATTCACGATGGTATCAAACAGCATTTATGAGTAAGACCGGTTAGCAGCTATATTAGGGTCCGGATAAGGGCTGTTGCGAGTTTGTACCAGTTGGTGTAAGGGAGCTTGTCGGCTATAAACATCTATCCAACTTCATCCTCATTCTATAACACATTGCTCTTGTCCTTACACACACAAGCGATTAACAACTACTTGGCGGAGCTTAACTCAAGACATATAATTTTCAATGCTTCACTTTACAACTTTGTAAAACGTTTAACTAACCAAAAATGATAGTTTTGTGCTTGTAATATCGATCCATCATGGATATAATTTGGCTGTCCAGAAGTATATTGTTGAAATTTAATCTTGATAAAACGTCCGACAACAAAAGCAAAATTCACCAAATTAACTTAACGGAATATCATACAGCATTCGCCCTTTCTTCTATACATTTGTTTGATTTTATCAAAATAATTATACAAAAATTTAGAAACGAAAAAGAAGGAAATTTTATTCACAACTATACACTTGATTTATGAGTGTCAAAGGTTTTTTTGCCGCCGCAGTATATGAACCGAAACCATTAGCCTAATGAAATGGACAATAAAAAATGTAAGGATTTAACAGCAGCAATATATTAAATGCATTAAAATTACGTTTTTATTTATTATTTTGCTTAATCAATAAAAACGTGATATATTAGCTGTATTAAGAGCCAAGGCACATATTAGCAATAGTCATTATTTCTAACTGAACGTAAATATATTGCGTCTTGAATAATAAAACACGTCCTTTGGTTAATTGATCAAAACAAACAAAAAATTCCAAGGATCATATCAAGTTTATTTATAAAACAGGGTATTTTACTCCAAATCAGAGTTGGGCAAATTTTGTATTCAAAAAATGTATTCCAATAATAACCATTTATTAATTATTCAGCAATGTTTATTATAAATTAATAATGAACACAATGAATAAAATATGTTGGTTATTCCCTACAAAGATTTTCACTCCAAATTATTCTTAACAAAGATAACATCAGTCCTGTAAAGGTTCAAATTCGTTCTACCATTTAAATTCGTCTTTGCTACTTGTCATTTTCTTATGCATTGATTATTTGTTTGAAACAACGACGAAATATAACAGGGAACTGACAATACAGCTGCTAAAACCATTTATTCATGAATAATACAAGTAGGAACAAATGTTGTTGTGTTTATTGTGAAAAATGTGTTTATCCATGAACAAAAAAAGTTTATGTATGATTAAATTTATTCCTCGTGTTTGAGATATTAAAGTATTTATTTTCAACAGAAGTTGTGTTTTTTATTAATATCACTCTTGAACGATTAAGCATTTTGTGATGAGGTGTATTATATTACAAGTTTTGCTTTGAATTATATCTCGGCATAAAATATATTATTATCCTGCCGCTCACCACGTCGCAAAACACGTAATCGTGCGAGAGTGTTATTAATAAATAACACAATTTCTTCTGAAACTAAATAATTTTAGTTTCTCAAATATATACTATTCTCTATAAATAAATAAACACACATCATATGTTATTATTCATATGACCATCATATTACATGGTAAATTTTAATAAAGTGAATAGCGAGATACGACGTTTACGGTCTGAACGTCTCACACTGAACGCGTTTTTCGACAACAATAAAAATTGCTCACATATGTAGTGATTTGTTTAACCTTTAAGTATGGACGTCATTTTTTTTAACATTAGTGCGGACGTGGACTTTCTCAGGCTAATATATTCACAAGCAACTTTTTTCTAGAATCTGATTCCTAATCACGTGAAAACCATTTCTGTATCTGAAAATAGGTCCCTAATAAGAAGAGAACCATTTCTGTATCTGAAAATTTATCTAACAAAGAATTCAATATTTTAAACCTAAATTATTGATTTGAATAAACCATCCAATAACGCGATATTCTCATAAATTGATTTCCAGTTAGCACAAAAAAAAACCGGCCAAGTGCGAGTTGTGACTCGCGCACCGAGGGTTCCGTACAAACTTGTAAGTAAGGTATCTTTTTTAGCAAGCACATTCAGTTAACTTGACAAGTGGCCCTCCTGAAATCACGACCATCTTAGTACCGCTGCAAGCATAACCTCAAGATGTCGCTGTCGTACGATGGAATTCTACCCTATATTTTATTACCATACATCCCCCTCACTATGAGTGTTTAGGGGTTCTGGAACTTCACTATTTGCTTTTACTGCTAAATTTTGCCTGTATACCTATATACCCTGTATAAAGGTATACAGGGTATTTTTTTTTAATAACGCGAATATTTTTAAACTTATAAAAAGAAAACTTTATTTTAGTATTACACTTATTCACTAACTTATATTAAGATCTAACTATTTGTAGATCTAATACAAACTAATATATTAACTATTCCTAGATCTATTTCGATACTCTTAACATTCAGTTGTTCAATTGACTGCTTTTGGGCAATTGACTACCAAAAAATATAGGGCGTACGTGATTTAAGTATATGTAGATTATAAAGAAAAATTAGACGAAACACAGGAAAATATACAGGATGTTACGGGACTTGAGTATGTCGCATGTCGGTTATATCAATACTGCTAATTTACGTTTAAATCTGAAAGTTCTTTCTATTTTTGGCCAACTTTTTTGAAATCCAGACCACTTCCGCGAAAAAGTGTCCTCGCTAACTTCACGAATTCCAGAAAAAACCTTATCTTTCACGTAGTCCCCCAAAAAAAAGTACAGGAGTTAAATCACAAGATCTGGGTGGTCAATTGTAATCGTCTCTTCGATAAATCACACGATCTTTTTACGCTAACGAGCGATTATATCGTTATTTGTGTAGGATGTAGCGCAGTCTTGTTGAAAATAAACGTCTACATCAATATCTTCCAATTCAGGCCATACAAAATCATTAATCAACTTTCGATAGCGCAAAGCATTCAACGAAATGGCTCCAGCCTGATTTTCGAAAAAGTAAGGTCCAATGACCCCGTCAGACCAAAAACTTCACCAAAAACATACACATTGAAGATGGAGAGACTTTTCTTGGATTTTCCGAGCCCCAAATGCGACAATTCTGCTTGTTGACTTAGCCTACGAGGTGAAACTGGCCCTCAATACTTAAGATGATTTTTCGATGAAATTACGGGTCAGTTTGATGCATTTCAAGGACACAATCAGCCCCAATGACTCGACGTTGTTGATGGTAGGTAGGCGTGAGTTCTTATGTTAACTGAACCTTAAAAGCCTTAAGACCTAAGCCTTTATGCCAGATACTGTAATGTCGTATGTGAAATGCTCAATTCCAAAATGTTCGAATTATTGTCCTGTATATTCTAAGCTTGTCCTTGCGGTACACAGTATTCGATCTTAATATTTCCGCCATTGCATAGTACGCCTTATTTGCTGCTAGGACTCGGCATCTTACTTCTCCGTCTTCGATACCATCTTCGTTGATTTCCAAATCCAGCTATATAAATTTGTTGACATCCTCGATGTTTTTGGGCAACTGTAATTCTGGTCCGCGATCTCTTTTTCGTGTCATCACCTTTGTTTTGTTTGTGTTGATGCTGAACCCGTTTGTGTTGATGCTGAATCTTTGCTAGCTGCTTTTAGTTGGGCATAGGTACTCTGCGCTTCGTCGGCCCTTCTGCTCATAATATGCCGTTGACTAGAACACTTGGAAAATTGTGGGGCTTTAAACCAAATATGGTACACTGGTTGTACAAGGCAGTAGTAAGACCCATCTTGACATATACGTCCAAGCTTTTCAGTGTACTAGCCTGCTTACTAATTACAGGATCGATGAGAACCGCAGCTCTGCAAGCAATGTTAAGCCTCCTTCTCTAGATGCTCTAGATTTGGAGGTAGATTGGTACCCATTTGGAGCGCTTCCTCTAGTCCTGATTTCATTAGGAATTTCAGTATCTGGGTGGGATTCAAGGACTGCAAGTCATCTGCGTTCAAGCAGTGGGCCCCAAAGTACATTTGTCTCTTGCGGAGCAGTGCTCCATAGTCTTTGAGCAGTTGTATTGTAGTTTCCTCTGCAGAACCACAGAATCTGCATTTGTCATCTTCCTCTAGGCCTAGGGTCTTGAGGTTTTTTTAAAGTCTGCAGTGTCCCATCAGGACCCTTGTCAGAATTCAAACTTGTCATAACGGATGTAATAATAGAACCAATCCCTAACAAGGAAGGAGAAAGGAGACTTACAATGGTTCCGCACAAGTGGCCAGCAATACGGAAAATGGATGATAGGCACCATATCTAATAGCTAAAATCTTGCAACTGTGCAGGAAGCAGATTGAAACTGTGGAGGGTCTCTTAACAGGACACTGCACACTAATGGGACAACTGCAGAGATGGGCATCTGGACAGATGAACCACTATGTAGACTCTGGAACGAAGAGGACGAAACTGTCTCTCATAAAATCTTCTACTGCGAAGCAATCGCCTGCAGGAGAATAAAACTCAACATTACAGCCAAGAGACTCCCGCCTAACTAGTCACGTAGACTTCTGAACTAATACATGGTCTGGATTAGAGATGAGCATGGGATTCCATCAACTCATCCCATCGTCCCATGGGATGGGATGAGTGGTATGAATGTCGCGTGGGATAGGATGGACTGGGACGAGCTTTGATAATCTAACAAATGTAACTCTTGCATAGTTAATTGCTTATCGTGTCAATACGCAAATATTACATAATATGTCCAGCCCAGGAGATTTATGTGATAACAATGTGGTTATCTGATATGTTAGCTGACAAGTCTTAAGATCCGTTTGATGATGGAGTACTCATTGTCAGGTTAGGTTAGATTAGGTTAGAAGAGATTAGGTTAGAACAAATTAGGTTGATGGAAGAAATTATGGAAAAATTAAACTGGACCGAATTATCGTTAACACTGTCTGAAAGTACCTGCTGTGTGGAGGAAATGGGATTAATGGGACGAACCGCGTGACCGGGATGGAATAGTGGGACGAAAATGGAGGGGATGGGACACTGACAGGCATTCGTCGGACGGGAAGGAATCTGGATTTAAAAGCTCCCATGCTCGTCTTTAGTCTGGATCTATTTGCTTGAATAGAATAATGTGGGGGAATACAATAGGCCTATAAGGCAGCAGTCTTGGCTGTAATGTTGAGTTTTATTCTCCTGCAGGCAATCGCTTCGCAGTAGAAGATTTTATGAGAGGCAGTTTCGTGCTCTTCGTTCCAGAGTCTACATAGTGGTTCATCTGTCCAGATGCTCATCTCTGCAGGTGTCCCCTTAGTGAGCAGTGTCCTGTTAAGAGACCCTCCACAGTTTCAATCTGCTTCCTGCACAGTTACAAGATTTTAGCTATTAGATATGGTGCCTATCATCCATTTCCTGTGTTGCTGGCCTCTTGTGCGGAACCATTGTAAGTTTCCTTTCTCCTTCCTTGTTAGGGATTGGTTCTATTATTACATCCGTTATGACAAGTTTGAATTCTGACAAGGGTCCTGATGGGACACTGCAGACTTTGAAAAAACCTCAAGACCCTAGGCCTAGAGGAAGATGGCAAATGCAGATTAATAAAGTGATGTAGGTCATCGTTATCACAGAATCGGGATGAGAAAGAAACCACATCGGGACGAGAAAGAAAAAAAAATTAAAGACTAAATATAAGACCTGAATTCTATTAGGCTGTGATATCAAAAAACTAATTCTAATGGGATTGAATAAAATTTTGGCTTCAGGTTGAAGCGAAACGTAAAAGATAACCAATACGCCTAACTACAAGTCATGTTGACTTTTGAACTAATACATGGTCTGAATTAGAGATGAGCATGTGATTCCATCAACTCATCCCATCGTCCCATGGGATGGGATGAGTGGTATGAATGTCGCGTGGGATAGGATGGAATGGGACGAGCTTTGATAATCTAATAAATGTAACTCTTGCATAGTTAATTACTTATCGTGTCAATACGCAAATAATTCGTAATATGTCCAGCCCAGGATATTTCCGTGATAACGATGTGATTATCTGATATGTTAGCTGACAAGTACTCATTGTCAGGTTAGGTTAGATTAGGTTAGAAAGATCCACCCTGGCTACGCCCATGTTTATGACACTGACTAGTGCCATAACACACACAACCTATTTGACGTAAAAGCCACAGGACCGTACTAAAAATATTTATGCACATCTTTTGACAACATTTTGTAACATTTTTTAATTTAATTTTAAAATATCATTTCATATGATAAATTAATTTACCTATATTATGTTGTAAGTAAAATATATTATATCATATGAACAACAAAATTGGTTAGCTTCTATGTTTCGCTTCAACCTGAAGCCAAAATTTTATTCAATCAGATTAGAATTAGTTTTTTGATATCACAGCCTACTACAATTCAGGTATTATATCATGATAAACAGTGCTAATTGCACTGTTTATCACAGTCTATTAATAATTTGTTTATTTGGGGTTCCTCCAACGATTAATGATTCGCTTATTTCAAGTTCTATAAGCTGAATACATAAAAAACTTAGGACCGAAATACTGCACTATACCTACTTGCCACAGCGACCCCGTGGAGTGATCATGCGGCGTTCACGTGATAGTTGGTAGTGACGTTGTAAAAAACCTGATTTACACTGCTTTGCCGAATTTTACTTTAAAATTTTTTATATTAACTTTAAAAAACAAAAAATGTTGGTTATTATCATCCCTATTATGCATCGTTTGTTTAGTTATGTTTATATTTGAAAAAAAAATGGGAATTTCATTTTCCGTTCCCAATAAATAGACAAACGATTAAAAAACAAAGTTTTGAAAAAGACTGATTTATAGATAAAATGTAATCACTAATTTTAACTAAGACAGAAACACTGAAAATTCGAAAGCACGTGGCATACGACCGGACTGGTCGACTGGTTTAAAGTTTCGGCTGTGTGATCTACGCTTCAAAAGCATTTGCACTGACCAATAGGGAATCATCCAGTGTGGGGTTGTAGGTCCCCCATCGGGCGCCTCCCCAGGTGGCGGATAGGGGGATGCCTCCTAGATATAGGTGGTACCGGGGAAATCAAATACCCGGGGCGGACCAAAACCTACAAATGTAGCGTCTGCACTCAGAATGAGCGGCTACAAATCCGCAGCGTCTGTTCCAGATTGGGCGGCTGCAACAGCGTCTGACCCAGAATGGGCGGCTGATTTAAATCCTGTAAACAGGAGGCTGGTTTGGAAGCTATAGCTGGCAGCCCCAGCACCAAACTACGGCCACAGTGGGCTAATAACCTGCTTGGCCTAAACTATGCTATTAATGAAACCTCTACAACACAAATCCGGACGGACAAAACGAAGACAACACTGGCTACACTTAAGGAAAAGTTACGTTTTGGATGCTGGAACGTAAAAACTCTATACGAAGCATCAAAACTGCATCAAGCGGTGAGAGAATAAATTAACTACAACATCTCAATTTTAGGCTTATCAGAAGTTCGCTGGCTTGGCAAGGGGGAGCTCAACTTACAATCTGGGGAGCTTTTCCTGTACAGTGGCAAAGAAACTGGGTCTCATGAAAGAGGCGTTGGTTTCATAATTACTAAAAACGCCAGAAAGAGCCTAATTTCATGGAACCCCATTGATGACAGAATAATTACAGCAAGGTTCCACACTAAATACAGAAATATCACCTTTGTACAATGCTATGCACCCACAAACAGTGCGAGTGCTGAGGAATGTTCAACATCAGACCTAGTTATAGGTGGAACAGTGTTCCCACACAAGCAAATCCACAAAGTCACATGGATATCCCCCGACAAGAAAACCCAAAACCAAATTGACCATATTGCCATATCGAAAACATGGCGGAGATCCCTACTTGATGTCAGAAACAAAAGGGGTGCAGACATGCACATGGGTGCAGACAGGTTGCCAGCGACCACCACCTTCTGCTCGGCACGTTCAGAATCAAACTGGCCGTACCAAAGAAACCTGAACAATCAAAGAGAGTAAAGTTCAACCTACACAGACTGCGCCAACATGGTATCTTATACAAGACAGAAAGGATGCGAAGAAACTGGTACTCCAGTGCAAAACTTCGATGACAAAAAATGATGCAATATGGAGATATACACAACTATGCAAACAAATTAAAGCATCTGCCAAAAAAGACAAGCGAATATGGATTGACCTGATATGTGAGCAAGCAGAAGAAGCAGCCAAAAATAACAACTCGAGGACTCTTTACACACTGACAAACAAGCTCTCCCAAAAGCACACAAAGACTACAAATATAGTTAGAAGCAAAGACAACCGCCCACTGACCACCCCAGAAACTCAGCTCGATAGGTGGAAGGAATACTTTGCTGATATGCTCAGCTCACCCAAGGAAGACGAACTTGAGATAGCCCAAGAAGCCAATGCAAATGAACAGCTGAATATAAAAATAGACGCGCCTTCAAAAACAGAAATACTAAATACCATCAAGCAGCTGAAAAACAACAAAGCGGCAGGGGTAGACAACATACCTGCCGAACTAATCAAGGTAGACCCTAAATGGATTGCACCTCTACTTGCAAAAATAATAAAAGGGATCTGGACAAACCAAGAAATTCCAGCAGAAATGAAACATGGTCTCATTATCAAACTGCCAAAGAAAGGAGACCTAACGCAATGCAAAAATTGGAGAGGAATAACTCTGTAAACACCATAAATAAAATTATTGCAAGTGTAATCCAACATAGGCTGGCAGAAGCATTCGAACCCATACTGCGTCCAAACCAAGAAGGCTTCCGCCCAAACCGCTCATGCATAGACCACATAAATTCAACAAGAATAATTATAGAGCAATCCGTTGAATGGCGATCGCCACTATATCTTGTTTTCATCGACTTTGAACGTGCCTTTGACAGCCTATCCCACTCTGCTATATGGAAGATACTGCGGACAAGAGGCGTGCCAACAAAAATCATCGACACGATTAGAGAACTGTACCATGACGTATCATGTAGTATCCTGCATAGCGGAGCACATAGCAACCTTTTTCCGGTGAGATCAGGAGTGAAGCAAGGATGTGTGCTCTCTCCCTTGCTTTTTAACATTGCTCTTGACTATATCCTGGAAAAGTCTTGCAGACCAAACGATGGTATTCGATGGTCTCTTTACTCTAATCTCAAAGATCTCGAATACGCAGACGACATTTGCCTTTTGTCGCATACCTATGAAAGTATGCAAAGGCAACTCACCCTACTATCAGACATGGCACAGAAGATAGGGTTGAAAATAAATGTCTCAAAAACAAAAGCGATGCGAATGCACACAAATAACAACGCACCGTTTCAAATAAACGACCAACCAATTGAGAATGTAGAAAAGTTTCAGTATCTAGGAAGCATTCTCAACGAGACGGGCGGAACAGACCTAGACATTCTAAACAGAATGCAAAAAGCACAGATGGCATTCAGGCAACTAAACACAATATGGAGGTCCAACATCATAAAAACAAAGAGCAAGCTGCGTTTATATAGAACAAACGTGAAAGCAATCCTCTTATATGGATGTGAGACCTGGAAAAACACTAATGCCACAAAACATAAACTTCAGGTTTTCGCCAACAAATGTCTACGAATCATCCTCAGAATCTTCTGGCCACAGAAAATTACTAATGAGCAACTTCTTAAACGATGCGGAGAAGAAACAATAGAGCACGACATTAAGAAAAGAAAATGGGGATGGATCGGCCATATTCTAAGAAGAAAACCAGACGACATTGCAAGGGCATCACTAGACTGGAATCCCCAAGGAACGAGATGACGAGGAAGACCGGCTCAAACATGGAGGAGAAGTTTAGTGTTAGTGCAGTGTTAGTTCAGTGTTAGTGCAGTGTTAGATGAACTAAAAGCCCAGAAAACCTCTTGGAGTGAAGCCAAAGCAATGGCCCAGAATAGGGTCCGCTGGAGGGTGCTTATGGAGGCTCTATGCTCCACCTAGGAGTCCAGAACCCATATATATATATATATATATATATATAATAGGGAATCATGCTCCGAAAATCACTTTAAGATCACACAAGTGTATTACTCCATCGGGTGGCTGCGGCAACTATAGTATTTATTGAAATTACAATTTTTAATTGAAATTTTCAAATTTTCTTATTATAGAGAAAACAAATCAGTATATATTTTTTCTAATTGGCTACTTCATTTTAAGAACTTAATTTCATTGAGTATATTCCATCAAGTTGGTATTTCATCTGGTATAGCCATGCTTTGTTTCTTAAAGTAGTTAACTTACGAAAATATCACGTTTCGTTATCAAGAGCATTTTATATTCTGAGACTCAATTGGCAATTTTTTTAAATTAAAAGAATTGATTTTACAATTTAAAAGCAAATAACCTTGTCTCGATCTGTAACAATATGAGAATAAAAGCTCGAAGGCACGATATTAAATAACAAACAAAAAAAAAACTTGAATTAAGGATTTCAATAAAATTCACATTTATATTTTCATTTGCCGTAAATATATTAATTTCGCTTGAAATTGAAATGTTTCGGAAAGAGGATAGCAAGAAGAAAAGCATAGAACTTAAAGCGTTTATGAAAATCTGAAACATTTTTTGTGTGTGTATAAGTAATGCGAATAATGACTCGTTTATGTGAGCTTCGCAGCGAATAGTCTCTTAATTAGAGACTCGTTATACGATTGCTTGTCGCGCAATTAATTTCGACAGAAAATAACTGATATATAAAGATTCGCATTCAAAATTCATTTCCAATCCGGGATTAGCTAAACTAATTTTTTTTAGTTAATAAATTCGCAGGATTCAGATTCGAAATGAATTTGGTTAAATCTGTCACATTATAAATTTAATGATTTGTTGAGCTGTTTTAAATTAATATTTGTGCGGTGATCTACTCTGTACAAGGATTACGATATTTCATTTAGCTTTGTTTATTTCAAATTCTATTTCGTAAAAAATAATCCGATTTTATATCATAATGGGTTTCAAAAATAAACAGAAAAAAATTAAACGTTTGTTAGATTTCATTTTAAAACGATTTATATTACTGCTATAAATGACATGCTTTATGTTTTCAAATGATGTTCGCCGCGACTATATAATATAAGATTTAATAAATATTATAAACGTCTTTCAATTACAATTCTTAAATAAAAATTTCAATTTAATATGAAGAAAACAAAGTAATATTATTTTTTTATTACTCATGCGTTAAAAGTACTATCTTGGCGCATGTTTTTTTAGGGCAAAAATGCCATTTTTTTGGCTGTATTACCACATAACTTGGGAAAACATTTAACTTTATATTTAACCCTTTCGCTGCGAATTACTTTTTTGAACTGATGTGTGCTCAATATTCCGAACATTATTATTATTATAGCCCGTGCGGAATTCTCTTATAACTTTGAATTAACTGCAATAATTTGCAAATACAGTCGAACATCTATAACTCGAAGTTCTGTAACTGCAATTTTTCAATAACTCGAATATTTTTAGAAATTCATACGTTTATATAGATAGCATTTTACATATATTACCATAATTCGAATTTTCCTTAACTCAAATTTTTCCATAACACGTAGTAAAAATTTGTACAATGGTCAAATTTCACATACAAGATAATCTCTATAACTCCAATTTTTTATCCGCCGCGTATTTTCCAAAACTTATGATGATATTGCGTATCCGGATATTGCCTACCATAAACCGTCGATAGTGTACCCCTCGGGCAAATAACCAAATTTTATTTTTCATATTTTATGATCACCAGAAACTCGAATAAATCAAAACTAATTACGAGAGGATATTATTCTCCCGAGAATCGGTAATCCAAAAATAGACGATGTAATCGAAGATCACCGACAAGGTGCTAAATAAAAAAAAAATTATTAAATTAAAAAAAAAATTAAAAAATAATGCATTAATTAAAATTATTTTTAATTAATTATAATTATATAAATTATACACAAATACACCACATACACTTTGTATTTACTATTATAATTTAAAAACGTTGCCTCATCTTATTACACAAATTGAATTCTCTTAAAAAGTAGTTGCCAATAGCCTACAACATTTAGTGTTGCTCATAAACTCATAAACAGGAATGCTATGGGCAATACCAAAATCACTTGAAATATATTCTTCTTAGTATGTCTAAATAAATTAGTATAAACCCATCCTGGACACAGTGTGTAGACATTAGCGCCCTTAATATGATTCCTTAGTTCTTGGCCGAAGTACATCATTGCCAATTTAGAATCAGCGTAAGGGTTTACAATAGGTGTTCTATTTCGAACCGTCCGTGTATACCCGAAGATGGAAAATATTTGATAAATGGTACCTAATCAATGATAACTTTGAAGGGCGAAAGTGTTCTTGTATGTTAACGTCTAGTTCGATATTGTTCAAAGTATTTGGTAGGCCTATGACATCTTCAATTAACGTATCGTCTGCAAATTGGTCAAGCAACAAGCAACATGAAGCAAAAAAAAAACAAAATCGTCTGCAAATTGGAGCTGTAGAGAGCTAGTTGCTTGAGGCGGATGTCTACTGGAAGGAGACCTGTAATCACACAAGCTGCCTCTGTGGATACTGTGCGATAGGCTTTCGCAGCGCGGATGGTGCTGAGGCGCTGTATGCCCAAGAGCTTGAGGCTTCCTTTCACGCCACATGACTTCTGCCAGATAGGACCTCCATATAATAATGCGGGTTCTATCGCGCCGCGATAGATTTCGGAGAGCTCTGTTCTTCCTAGACCCCATTCCTTCTTTGCAGCGATACCTAATTTTATACTCAGTTGTTTCACTTTACTACATGCCTGCTTTATGTGTTCCTTAAAATTCAAGAGTCTGTCTATAGTGACACCTAGATACCGAAGATGCTGTTGGCATTTAATTTTTTCGTTTCCTAGTGTGAAAACGGGACTCCATTGACTTGAGGATCTGCTGAATAAGAGGGCTTCAGTCTTTTGGGCATTGAAACTGAGCCTAGTTTCAGTTGCCCACTGGCGAAGATTTTCTAAAGCACTGTCAGTGGTCTCTTTCAGACCAACAATAGTTTTGCTTTTGCAAAGCAGAAGAGTATCATCGGCATAAGCTACGATCTTACACTCTTCAGGCAGATTACTTTCAAAGATAGTTCCATACAAAATATTCCAAAAACCTGGACCTGATTTAGAACCCTGTGGGCATCCTTTGCTAATTCTTTTCTCAACGTACAAACCTGGTTCGCTGATAATGGCCTTGCGTTCTGAAAAGTAGCTCCTGGCTAATTTGATGAGATTGTCAGGACAACCTTTCTCTATTAGCCTGCAGATAATAAGCAACCACCAGGCGTTATCGAATGCCCCACTAATGTCTAAGTCTATTGCAGAACAATAATACTTAGTTCTTACCGACTCACGTATGAACCTGACCGCTTCAGAAATAGCCTCAACTGTTCCAGCCCCTTTTCTAAAGCCAAATTGGTTTTGGTTAATCAGCTTGTGCCGGTAGAAGTGATGTTCGATTCTCGAGATGAGTAAAGAATCTAGCACCTTTCCGGCAGCAGGAAGTAAACTTATGGGTCTGAAGTCCTTCGTGGATAGTGCTGGTTTGTTGGGTTTGGGGATGATTTTGTTGAGTTGCTCTTTCCAACAAGATGGGAATATAGACTTTTTTAGGCACTCGCTGTACAAAGTAATGAATGTGTTTGGTGTCGAATAAAAGGCAGCCAACACTATGTCTGTTGATATGCTGTCCAGACCAGGCGCCTTCTTCGGGCTCATCCCGCGTATGATGCGTTCTATTTCAGAAAAGGTGAACTGCGTGTCATCAGGTCCACCTCTATCGACTTCCGCCCGTGGTCTGACTCGAGTGTGTAATTAAGAGTCATCTTCATCGTCCTCTGGAAAGAATGTATCTAGGAGTTGTCGAGAGGTGTCAAAGATATCCAACGATCTACCCCCAACCTTAAGGCTACTCAGGTAGCTTGTGGATGTTTTTCTCCCCCTTAGTATTTTAAAAACGGGACCCCATGGATTTCCAATTGAAGACTGTGTACAGAAATCTCTCCACTTTTGTTTCTTCGATTCCAAAATTGCATCCTTATACTCTCTTGCCTTGGTGTTGTAGATTAATTTGTTAGATAATCTAAGTTCACCTCTACTTTTTTGGTATTTCCGACGTAGCCTGTTAGTCTCTTTGCGCAGGGCAGTAAGCTCTGGTGTCCACCAGGGAACAGAATTTCTGGAACATTTCCTTGCTGGAAAAGTGTCACGCGCAGCACACATCATAGCCTGATTCAATCCAGTTGCAAATAATGAAATATGCTCGGTGGTCAAACAATCGTGTAGCTGCGGAGTAATGTCTTGTAGATAGAGCAGGAATTTATTGCTAAATTCTGCCCAATCCCCCTTTCTGGTACAGAAACCACGTTGGACTTGAGGAAGCTCGGTTTCATTTCCAATAGACCAACTGATATAGCGATGATCTGACAAACTACTCTCATCCGGAAGGTGCCAACCCTTTTCCTGATTTTTGTAAAAGGTCTAGCAGCAAATCAGTCAACAAAAAATGGCTCAAATAATTTATACAAAAGTGAATTTCATATCTGTTATTGATCAAGATTTAGTTAGTTTTTTGGGAACGTTACTCCAGCATTATTTATTAATATGTCCACTTTGTCATATCTTGATTTAACTTCTTTTGCAAATCCTCAAACTGAATTAAATGATGAAAGATCTA
The DNA here is from genome assembly GCA_944588485.1 of Phosphuga atrata. Lineage (NCBI taxonomy): Eukaryota > Metazoa > Arthropoda > Insecta > Coleoptera > Silphidae > Phosphuga > Phosphuga atrata. Next base: position 5,747,409 of record OX155900.1, read on the forward strand.
ATTGAATGTAATCCAATTTCAGATTCATATTTAATTCATATTCCATATTTTTAATGGCATTTCTTGCTAATTCTTCCCTGCGGCAAGCAAGCACAATAGTTGCACCCCTACTGGCTAAATCTTTGGCAGTTTCATATCCAATTCCACTATTAGCTCCTGTTATTATTACAATCCTACCATCTAAGCGGACTGTATTTCTGCATTTACCCCATTTGCTCTCCCTGTATTTACAAATTCCATACAATAAAAAAACTGCCGGTACTGCATATAATAATACAGTCGGAACCATCTTGCACGAAAGATTTTTGGCAAGAATAACCTTTTTAGAAAACCTATAATCATATTAATAATAGTAGGGAAAGATGATTCGTTCTGGACCCACCTCCCGCACCATATGGGAAATTACATGTAAATCTTGGTCCAAGCACCTTATGGGAAAATCCCATACAAAATAGACCAGCCTCCTGTTTAAACATGTTTATTAGCTGTTAATACGCGTTCAAACCTCTTAATTTCTGTTTATTAGCTCTTAATATCAGTTCAAAACCTGTTCATTTCCTATTTGATCCTGTTTAAACCAAATCGGATCTGTTTATTAGTTAAGAGGGTGTGAGGTCTATGTTACCTCACGTTCCTCATAATCTGGTTCTGGTCTGATTCTAGCGCATGCGCAAACCGCCTATACCTGTTTATTAGCTGATTATACCTGATTACTACCTGTTTAAACCTGTTTATTAGTTGATTGAACCTGTTTATTATTTGATTACTACCTATTTAAACCTTTCATAGAAAATACTGCTTGAACAGGTATTGGCGGTTTGCGCATGCGCTAGAATCAGACCAGAACCAGATTATGAGGAACGTGAGGTAACATAGACCTCACACCCTCTTAACTAATAAACAGATCCGATGTGGTTTAAACATGATCAAATAGGTAATGAACAGGTTTTGAACTGATATTAAGAGCTAATAAACAGGTTTAAACAGGAGGCTGGTCTATTTTGTATGGGACTTTCCCATAAGGTGCTTGGACCAAGATTTACATGTAATTTCCCATAAGGTGCGGGAGGTGGGTCCAGAACGAATCATCTTTCCCTACTAATAATGTATACATATTTCTTTTTTGTTTATAAATATATACATATGTATTTACTTTGAATAAATTGTGTATAGTGTATTTTAATCATTTTATAGTTTGTATTTCTGTAACTCCAATTTTCTATATCTCCATTTTTTTTTCATGAACTATGGCAATTCGACTTATGGAAGTTTGATTGTATTGCCAATTTTAATCAAAAGCCAAAATCTCTATTCGAATCAAATTTTGTTTTTTTTAATTTGATTGGACAAACTTTGCGAAATTCTTTTGTTTTGTGTCAAAATTGGACGAAAATGTCAAAATAATTGGCAAATATTGCCAAATTTTCAAAAACCAAAATCTCCATTTTAATCAAATTTTGTTTTTTTGTAGATTTGATTGGACAAACTTTGCAAAATTCTTTTCTTGTGTGTCAACTTTGGACGAAAATGTCAAAATAATTGGCAAATATTGCCAAATTTTCAAAAAACAAAATCTCTATTTGAAGCAAAATTTGATTTTTTTTTGTAGCCAAGGGAATCATATTTTGTTTTTTTTTTGTTGATTTGATTGGACAAACTTTGAAAAATTCTTTTGTTTTGTGTCAAAATTGGACGAAAACGACAAATTAATTTGCAAATATTACCAAATTTTCAAAAACCAAATATCTGTCTAATCTTGCCTCTCTAGTCTTCTCTGTCTGTCTGTCCTGGTCTTGTCTGTCCTGGCCGACAGACAAGACTAGACAAGACTAGACAAGACTAGACAAGACTAGACAAGACTAGACAAGACTAGACAAGACTAGACAAGACTAGACAAGACTAGACAAGACTAGACAAGACTAGACAAGACTAGACAAGACTAGACAAGACTAGACAAGACTAGACAAGACTAGACAAGACTAGACAAGACTAGACAAGACTAGACAAGACTAGACAAGACTAGACAAGACTAGACAAGACTAGACAAGACTAGACAAGACTAGACAAGACTAGACAAGACTAGACAAGACTAGACAAGACTAGACAAGACTAGACAAGACTAGACAAGACTAGACAAGACTAGACAAGACTAGACAAGACTAGACAAGACTAGACAAGACTAGACAAGACTAGACAAGACTAGACAAGACTAGACAAGACTAGACAAGACTAGACAAGACTAGACAAGACTAGACAAGACTAGACAAGACTAGACAAGACTAGACAAGACTAGACAAGACTAGACAAGACTAGACAAGACTAGACAAGACTAGACAAGACTAGACAAGACTAGACAAGACTAGACAAGACTAGACAAGACTAGACAAGACTAGACAAGACTAGACAAGACTAGACAAGACTAGACAAGACTAGACAAGACTAGACAAGACTAGACAAGACTAGACAAGACTAGACAAGACTAGACAAGACTAGACAAGACTAGACAAGACTAGACAAGACTAGACAAGACTAGACAAGACTAGACAAGACTAGACAAGACTAGACAAGACTAGACAAGACTAGACAAGACTAGACAAGACTAGACAAGACTAGACAAGACTAGACAAGACTAGACAAGACTAGACAAGACTAGACAAGACTAGACAAGACTAGACAAGACTAGACAAGACTAGACAAGACTAGACAAGACTAGACAAGACTAGACAAGACTAGACAAGACTAGACAAGACTAGACAAGACTAGACAAGACTAGACAAGACTAGACAAGACTAGACAAGACTAGACAAGACTAGACAAGACTAGACAAGACTAGACAAGACTAGACAAGACTAGACAAGACTAGACAAGACTAGACAAGACTAGACAAGACTAGACAAGACTAGACAAGACTAGACAAGACTAGACAAGACTAGACAAGACTAGACAAGACTAGACAAGACTAGACAAGACTAGACAAGACTAGACAAGACTAGACAAGACTAGACAAGACTAGACAAGACTAGACAAGACTAGACAAGACTAGACAAGACTAGACAAGACTAGACAAGACTAGACAAGACTAGACAAGACTAGACAAGACTAGACAAGACTAGACAAGACTAGACAAGACTAGACAAGACTAGACAAGACTAGACAAGACTAGACAAGACTAGACAAGACTAGACAAGACTAGACAAGACTAGACAAGACTAGACAAGACTAGACAAGACTAGACAAGACTAGACAAGACTAGACAAGACTAGACAAGACTAGACAAGACTAGACAAGACTAGACAAGACTAGACAAGACTAGACAAGACTAGACAAGACTAGACAAGACTAGACAAGACTAGACAAGACTAGACAAGACTAGACAAGACTAGACAAGACTAGACAAGACTAGACAAGACTAGACAAGACTAGACAAGACTAGACAAGACTAGACAAGACTAGACAAGACTAGACAAGACTAGACAAGACTAGACAAGACTAGACAAGACTAGACAAGACTAGACAAGACTAGACAAGACTAGACAAGACTAGACAAGACTAGACAAGACTAGACAAGACTAGACAAGACTAGACAAGACTAGACAAGACTAGACAAGACTAGACAAGACTAGACAAGACTAGACAAGACTAGACAAGACTAGACAAGACTAGACAAGACTAGACAAGACTAGACAAGACTAGACAAGACTAGACAAGACTAGACAAGACTAGACAAGACTAGACAAGACTAGACAAGACTAGACAAGACTAGACAAGACTAGACAAGACTAGACAAGACTAGACAAGACTAGACAAGACTAGACAAGACTAGACAAGACTAGACAAGACTAGACAAGACTAGACAAGACTAGACAAGACTAGACAAGACTAGACAAGACTAGACAAGACTAGACAAGACTAGACAAGACTAGACAAGACTAGACAAGACTAGACAAGACTAGACAAGACTAGACAAGACTAGACAAGACTAGACAAGACTAGACAAGACTAGACAAGACTAGACAAGACTAGACAAGACTAGACAAGACTAGACAAGACTAGACAAGACTAGACAAGACTAGACAAGACTAGACAAGACTAGACAAGACTAGACAAGACTAGACAAGACTAGACAAGACTAGACAAGACTAGACAAGACTAGACAAGACTAGACAAGACTAGACAAGACTAGACAAGACTAGACAAGACTAGACAAGACTAGACAAGACTAGACAAGACTAGACAAGACTAGACAAGACTAGACAAGACTAGACAAGACTAGACAAGACTAGACAAGACTAGACAAGACTAGACAAGACTAGACAAGACTAGACAAGACTAGACAAGACTAGACAAGACTAGACAAGACTAGACAAGACTAGACAAGACTAGACAAGACTAGACAAGACTAGACAAGACTAGACAAGACTAGACAAGACTAGACAAGACTAGACAAGACTAGACAAGACTAGACAAGACTAGACAAGACTAGACAAGACTAGACAAGACTAGACAAGACTAGACAAGACTAGACAAGACTAGACAAGACTAGACAAGACTAGACAAGACTAGACAAGACTAGACAAGACTAGACAAGACTAGACAAGACTAGACAAGACTAGACAAGACTAGACAAGACTAGACAAGACTAGACAAGACTAGACAAGACTAGACAAGACTAGACAAGACTAGACAAGACTAGACAAGACTAGACAAGACTAGACAAGACTAGACAAGACTAGACAAGACTAGACAAGACTAGACAAGACTAGACAAGACTAGACAAGACTAGACAAGACTAGACAAGACTAGACAAGACTAGACAAGACTAGACAAGACTAGACAAGACTAGACAAGACTAGACAAGACTAGACAAGACTAGACAAGACTAGACAAGACTAGACAAGACTAGACAAGACTAGACAAGACTAGACAAGACTAGACAAGACTAGACAAGACTAGACAAGACTAGACAAGACTAGACAAGACTAGACAAGACTAGACAAGACTAGACAAGACTAGACAAGACTAGACAAGACTAGACAAGACTAGACAAGACTAGACAAGACTAGACAAGACTAGACAAGACTAGACAAGACTAGACAAGACTAGACAAGACTAGACAAGACTAGACAAGACTAGACAAGACTAGACAAGACTAGACAAGACTAGACAAGACTAGACAAGACTAGACAAGACTAGACAAGACTAGACAAGACTAGACAAGACTAGACAAGACTAGACAAGACTAGACAAGACTAGACAAGACTAGACAAGACTAGACAAGACTAGACAAGACTAGACAAGACTAGACAAGACTAGACAAGACTAGACAAGACTAGACAAGACTAGACAAGACTAGACAAGACTAGACAAGACTAGACAAGACTAGACAAGACTAGACAAGACTAGACAAGACTAGACAAGACTAGACAAGACTAGACAAGACTAGACAAGACTAGACAAGACTAGACAAGACTAGACAAGACTAGACAAGACTAGACAAGACTAGACAAGACTAGACAAGACTAGACAAGACTAGACAAGACTAGACAAGACTAGACAAGACTAGACAAGACTAGACAAGACTAGACAAGACTAGACAAGACTAGACAAGACTAGACAAGACTAGACAAGACTAGACAAGACTAGACAAGACTAGACAAGACTAGACAAGACTAGACAAGACTAGACAAGACTAGACAAGACTAGACAAGACTAGACAAGACTAGACAAGACTAGACAAGACTAGACAAGACTAGACAAGACTAGACAAGACTAGACAAGACTAGACAAGACTAGACAAGACTAGACAAGACTAGACAAGACTAGACAAGACTAGACAAGACTAGACAAGACTAGACAAGACTAGACAAGACTAGACAAGACTAGACAAGACTAGACAAGACTAGACAAGACTAGACAAGACTAGACAAGACTAGACAAGACTAGACAAGACTAGACAAGACTAGACAAGACTAGACAAGACTAGACAAGACTAGACAAGACTAGACAAGACTAGACAAGACTAGACAAGACTAGACAAGACTAGACAAGACTAGACAAGACTAGACAAGACTAGACAAGACTAGACAAGACTAGACAAGACTAGACAAGACTAGACAAGACTAGACAAGACTAGACAAGACTAGACAAGACTAGACAAGACTAGACAAGACTAGACAAGACTAGACAAGACTAGACAAGACTAGACAAGACTAGACAAGACTAGACAAGACTAGACAAGACTAGACAAGACTAGACAAGACTAGACAAGACTAGACAAGACTAGACAAGACTAGACAAGACTAGACAAGACTAGACAAGACTAGACAAGACTAGACAAGACTAGACAAGACTAGACAAGACTAGACAAGACTAGACAAGACTAGACAAGACTAGACAAGACTAGACAAGACTAGACAAGACTAGACAAGACTAGACAAGACTAGACAAGACTAGACAAGACTAGACAAGACTAGACAAGACTAGACAAGACTAGACAAGACTAGACAAGACTAGACAAGACTAGACAAGACTAGACAAGACTAGACAAGACTAGACAAGACTAGACAAGACTAGACAAGACTAGACAAGACTAGACAAGACTAGACAAGACTAGACAAGACTAGACAAGACTAGACAAGACTAGACAAGACTAGACAAGACTAGACAAGACTAGACAAGACTAGACAAGACTAGACAAGACTAGACAAGACTAGACAAGACTAGACAAGACTAGACAAGACTAGACAAGACTAGACAAGACTAGACAAGACTAGACAAGACTAGACAAGACTAGACAAGACTAGACAAGACTAGACAAGACTAGACAAGACTAGACAAGACTAGACAAGACTAGACAAGACTAGACAAGACTAGACAAGACTAGACAAGACTAGACAAGACTAGACAAGACTAGACAAGACTAGACAAGACTAGACAAGACTAGACAAGACTAGACAAGACTAGACAAGACTAGACAAGACTAGACAAGACTAGACAAGACTAGACAAGACTAGACAAGACTAGACAAGACTAGACAAGACTAGACAAGACTAGACAAGACTAGACAAGACTAGACAAGACTAGACAAGACTAGACAAGACTAGACAAGACTAGACAAGACTAGACAAGACTAGACAAGACTAGACAAGACTAGACAAGACTAGACAAGACTAGACAAGACTAGACAAGACTAGACAAGACTAGACAAGACTAGACAAGACTAGACAAGACTAGACAAGACTAGACAAGACTAGACAAGACTAGACAAGACTAGACAAGACTAGACAAGACTAGACAAGACTAGACAAGACTAGACAAGACTAGACAAGACTAGACAAGACTAGACAAGACTAGACAAGACTAGACAAGACTAGACAAGACTAGACAAGACTAGACAAGACTAGACAAGACTAGACAAGACTAGACAAGACTAGACAAGACTAGACAAGACTAGACAAGACTAGACAAGACTAGACAAGACTAGACAAGACTAGACAAGACTAGACAAGACTAGACAAGACTAGACAAGACTAGACAAGACTAGACAAGACTAGACAAGACTAGACAAGACTAGACAAGACTAGACAAGACTAGACAAGACTAGACAAGACTAGACAAGACTAGACAAGACTAGACAAGACTAGACAAGACTAGACAAGACTAGACAAGACTAGACAAGACTAGACAAGACTAGACAAGACTAGACAAGACTAGACAAGACTAGACAAGACTAGACAAGACTAGACAAGACTAGACAAGACTAGACAAGACTAGACAAGACTAGACAAGACTAGACAAGACTAGACAAGACTAGACAAGACTAGACAAGACTAGACAAGACTAGACAAGACTAGACAAGACTAGACAAGACTAGACAAGACTAGACAAGACTAGACAAGACTAGACAAGACTAGACAAGACTAGACAAGACTAGACAAGACTAGACAAGACTAGACAAGACTAGACAAGACTAGACAAGACTAGACAAGACTAGACAAGACTAGACAAGACTAGACAAGACTAGACAAGACTAGACAAGACTAGACAAGACTAGACAAGACTAGACAAGACTAGACAAGACTAGACAAGACTAGACAAGACTAGACAAGACTAGACAAGACTAGACAAGACTAGACAAGACTAGACAAGACTAGACAAGACTAGACAAGACTAGACAAGACTAGACAAGACTAGACAAGACTAGACAAGACTAGACAAGACTAGACAAGACTAGACAAGACTAGACAAGACTAGACAAGACTAGACAAGACTAGACAAGACTAGACAAGACTAGACAAGACTAGACAAGACTAGACAAGACTAGACAAGACTAGACAAGACTAGACAAGACTAGACAAGACTAGACAAGACTAGACAAGACTAGACAAGACTAGACAAGACTAGACAAGACTAGACAAGACTAGACAAGACTAGACAAGACTAGACAAGACTAGACAAGACTAGACAAGACTAGACAAGACTAGACAAGACTAGACAAGACTAGACAAGACTAGACAAGACTAGACAAGACTAGACAAGACTAGACAAGACTAGACAAGACTAGACAAGACTAGACAAGACTAGACAAGACTAGACAAGACTAGACAAGACTAGACAAGACTAGACAAGACTAGACAAGACTAGACAAGACTAGACAAGACTAGACAAGACTAGACAAGACTAGACAAGACTAGACAAGACTAGACAAGACTAGACAAGACTAGACAAGACTAGACAAGACTAGACAAGACTAGACAAGACTAGACAAGACTAGACAAGACTAGACAAGACTAGACAAGACTAGACAAGACTAGACAAGACTAGACAAGACTAGACAAGACTAGACAAGACTAGACAAGACTAGACAAGACTAGACAAGACTAGACAAGACTAGACAAGACTAGACAAGACTAGACAAGACTAGACAAGACTAGACAAGACTAGACAAGACTAGACAAGACTAGACAAGACTAGACAAGACTAGACAAGACTAGACAAGACTAGACAAGACTAGACAAGACTAGACAAGACTAGACAAGACTAGACAAGACTAGACAAGACTAGACAAGACTAGACAAGACTAGACAAGACTAGACAAGACTAGACAAGACTAGACAAGACTAGACAAGACTAGACAAGACTAGACAAGACTAGACAAGACTAGACAAGACTAGACAAGACTAGACAAGACTAGACAAGACTAGACAAGACTAGACAAGACTAGACAAGACTAGACAAGACTAGACAAGACTAGACAAGACTAGACAAGACTAGACAAGACTAGACAAGACTAGACAAGACTAGACAAGACTAGACAAGACTAGACAAGACTAGACAAGACTAGACAAGACTAGACAAGACTAGACAAGACTAGACAAGACTAGACAAGACTAGACAAGACTAGACAAGACTAGACAAGACTAGACAAGACTAGACAAGACTAGACAAGACTAGACAAGACTAGACAAGACTAGACAAGACTAGACAAGACTAGACAAGACTAGACAAGACTAGACAAGACTAGACAAGACTAGACAAGACTAGACAAGACTAGACAAGACTAGACAAGACTAGACAAGACTAGACAAGACTAGACAAGACTAGACAAGACTAGACAAGACTAGACAAGACTAGACAAGACTAGACAAGACTAGACAAGACTAGACAAGACTAGACAAGACTAGACAAGACTAGACAAGACTAGACAAGACTAGACAAGACTAGACAAGACTAGACAAGACTAGACAAGACTAGACAAGACTAGACAAGACTAGACAAGACTAGACAAGACTAGACAAGACTAGACAAGACTAGACAAGACTAGACAAGACTAGACAAGACTAGACAAGACTAGACAAGACTAGACAAGACTAGACAAGACTAGACAAGACTAGACAAGACTAGACAAGACTAGACAAGACTAGACAAGACTAGACAAGACTAGACAAGACTAGACAAGACTAGACAAGACTAGACAAGACTAGACAAGACTAGACAAGACTAGACAAGACTAGACAAGACTAGACAAGACTAGACAAGACTAGACAAGACTAGACAAGACTAGACAAGACTAGACAAGACTAGACAAGACTAGACAAGACTAGACAAGACTAGACAAGACTAGACAAGACTAGACAAGACTAGACAAGACTAGACAAGACTAGACAAGACTAGACAAGACTAGACAAGACTAGACAAGACTAGACAAGACTAGACAAGACTAGACAAGACTAGACAAGACTAGACAAGACTAGACAAGACTAGACAAGACTAGACAAGACTAGACAAGACTAGACAAGACTAGACAAGACTAGACAAGACTAGACAAGACTAGACAAGACTAGACAAGACTAGACAAGACTAGACAAGACTAGACAAGACTAGACAAGACTAGACAAGACTAGACAAGACTAGACAAGACTAGACAAGACTAGACAAGACTAGACAAGACTAGACAAGACTAGACAAGACTAGACAAGACTAGACAAGACTAGACAAGACTAGACAAGACTAGACAAGACTAGACAAGACTAGACAAGACTAGACAAGACTAGACAAGACTAGACAAGACTAGACAAGACTAGACAAGACTAGACAAGACTAGACAAGACTAGACAAGACTAGACAAGACTAGACAAGACTAGACAAGACTAGACAAGACTAGACAAGACTAGACAAGACTAGACAAGACTAGACAAGACTAGACAAGACTAGACAAGACTAGACAAGACTAGACAAGACTAGACAAGACTAGACAAGACTAGACAAGACTAGACAAGACTAGACAAGACTAGACAAGACTAGACAAGACTAGACAAGACTAGACAAGACTAGACAAGACTAGACAAGACTAGACAAGACTAGACAAGACTAGACAAGACTAGACAAGACTAGACAAGACTAGACAAGACTAGACAAGACTAGACAAGACTAGACAAGACTAGACAAGACTAGACAAGACTAGACAAGACTAGACAAGACTAGACAAGACTAGACAAGACTAGACAAGACTAGACAAGACTAGACAAGACTAGACAAGACTAGACAAGACTAGACAAGACTAGACAAGACTAGACAAGACTAGACAAGACTAGACAAGACTAGACAAGACTAGACAAGACTAGACAAGACTAGACAAGACTAGACAAGACTAGACAAGACTAGACAAGACTAGACAAGACTAGACAAGACTAGACAAGACTAGACAAGACTAGACAAGACTAGACAAGACTAGACAAGACTAGACAAGACTAGACAAGACTAGACAAGACTAGACAAGACTAGACAAGACTAGACAAGACTAGACAAGACTAGACAAGACTAGACAAGACTAGACAAGACTAGACAAGACTAGACAAGACTAGACAAGACTAGACAAGACTAGACAAGACTAGACAAGACTAGACAAGACTAGACAAGACTAGACAAGACTAGACAAGACTAGACAAGACTAGACAAGACTAGACAAGACTAGACAAGACTAGACAAGACTAGACAAGACTAGACAAGACTAGACAAGACTAGACAAGACTAGACAAGACTAGACAAGACTAGACAAGACTAGACAAGACTAGACAAGACTAGACAAGACTAGACAAGACTAGACAAGACTAGACAAGACTAGACAAGACTAGACAAGACTAGACAAGACTAGACAAGACTAGACAAGACTAGACAAGACTAGACAAGACTAGACAAGACTAGACAAGACTAGACAAGACTAGACAAGACTAGACAAGACTAGACAAGACTAGACAAGACTAGACAAGACTAGACAAGACTAGACAAGACTAGACAAGACTAGACAAGACTAGACAAGACTAGACAGACTAGACAAGACTAGACAAGACTAGACAAGACTAGACAAGACTAGACAAGACTAGAAGACTAGACAAGACTAGACAAGACTAGACAAGACTAGACAAGACTAGACAAGACTAGACAAGACTAGACAAGACTAGACAAGACTAGACAAGACTAGACAAGACTAGACAAGACTAGACAAGACTAGACAAGACTAGACAAGACTAGACAAGACTAGACAAGACTAGACAAGACTAGACAAGACTAGACAAGACTAGACAAGACTAGACAAGACTAGACAAGACTAGACAAGACTAGACAAGACTAGACAAGACTAGACAAGACTAGACAAGACTAGACAAGACTAGACAAGACTAGACAAGACTAGACAAGACTAGACAAGACTAGACAAGACTAGACAAGACTAGACAGACTAGACAAGACTAGACAAGACTAGACAAGACTAGACAAGACTAGACAAGACTAGACAAGACTAGACAAGACTAGACAAGACTAGACAAGACTAGACAAGACTAGACAAGACTAGACAAGACTAGACAAGACTAGACAAGACTAGACAAGACTAGACAAGACTAGACAAGACTAGACAAGACTAGACAAGACTAGACAAGACTAGACAAGACTAGACAAGACTAGACAAGACTAGACAAGACTAGACAAGACTAGACAAGACTAGACAAGACTAGACAAGACTAGACAAGACTAGACAAGACTAGACAAGACTAGACAAGACTAGACAAGACTAGACAAGCCTAGATATGACTAGACAAGACTAGAAAAGACTAGACAAGACTAGACAAGACTAGACAAGACTAGGCAAGACTAGACAAGACTAGACAAGACTAGACAAAACTAGACAAGACTAGACAAGACTAGACAAGACTAGACAAGAATAGACAAGTCTAGACAAGACTAGACAAGACTAGACAAGACTAGACAAGATTAGACAAGATTAGACAAGTCTAGACAAGACTAGGCAAGACTAGACAAGACTAGACAAAACTAGACAAGACTAGACAAGACTAGACAAGACTAGACAAGACTAGACAAGACTAGACAAGACTAGACAAGACTAGACAAGACTAGACAAGACTAGACAAGACTAGACAAGACTAGACAAGACTAGACAAGACTAGACAAGACTAGACAAGACTAGACAAGACTAGACAAGACTAGACAAGACTAGACAAGACTAGACAAGACTAGACAAGACTGGACAAGACTAGACAAGACTAGACAAGACTAGACAAGACTAGACAAGACTAGACAAGACTAGACAAGACTAGACAAGACTAGACAAGACTAGACAAGACTGGACAAGACTAGACAAGACTAGACAAGACTAGACAAGACTAGACAAGACTAGACAAGACTAGACAAGACTAGACAAGACTAGACAAGACTAGACAAGACTAGACAAGACTAGACAAGACTAGACAAGACTAGACAAGACTAGACAAGACTAGACAAGACTAGACTAGACTAGATAAGACTAGACAAGACTAGACAAGTCTTGACAAGTCTAGACTAGACGAGAATAGACGAGATTAGACGACACTAGACGACACTAGACGACACTAGACAACACTAGACGAAACTAGACGAGACTAGAGGAGACTAGACGAGACTACACGAGAGTAGACGAGACTAGACGATACGAGACGACATCAGACGAGACTAGACGAGACTAGACGAGACTAGACAAGAGTAGACGAGACTAGACGATACGAGACGACCTCAGACGAGACTAGACGAGACTAGACTGAACGAGACTGGTCGAGACCGGTTAAGACTGGACAAGTCTGGACAAGACTAGACAAGACTAGAAAAGACTACACATAAAATAATTTAAAAAAATAATTGTATGGCTAACCGCGTAGTTTACAATTTTTTTTTGGAATTCTTTTTAATATCTAATCATAATCTTCTCATCGATAAGACCCTAGGTGCAGGGGTGAGTCCCTAATCTTTCACCCAGGGTAACGCAACTCTCCAATGGGACTGTATATATTTATTAATTTCTTTGTTATGTTTAAAAAAGCCACAATGAATTCATGAAGTCGGTAGACTGCTATAGCAGTCCATAGCACCTGGGCGTCAAATCAATGGAACTGTTATAGCAGTCCATAGCAGCGAAAGAGTTAAAGATAGGAAGCGCTTAATGAAAGACCCTATACAAGCTATGGTACTAAATATTCCAACATAATTTTATTATTATTATCCGTTCTGTCAAAGTTAATTATTTAATATTTATAGAAATTTAGAATGAAAATATTTGGGTTATGAATAGTGAAGGTAACAAAATTAATTTATCATATGAAATGATATTTTAAAATTAAATAAAAAAATGTTACAAAGTTGGCAAATAAAAGTTTTTGATATGAAATCAATTCTGGCGATAATTAAAAATTAAAACTAAACCTAATTTACAGAATTCGTCACTAGAACCCGTTAAAATATTTTATTAAATTTTACTGCATATTAGCTTTATAATCACGAATTTATTTCGTCCAGATAATATTTTGCCAAATTTTATAATTGAAATCTGGAAACTCCGACAGGATAAACAAAAATTGCCTCCTTTTTTGTGGAACTCTTTCGTGTCGTTTTTCATTTCTTTTGCGAGACCGGTGACATACAAAAGAAAACTTTCCGCTCTGCATTCGCCGCACAACTAGAAGTGAACGACGAATTATAAATTTAGATTAGTAAATGCAATTCGGAAAATTCGTCTACGTGTACACACTTTCGTATATTTTAATGCACAAACTGGATTTTAAATGTATGCAACGATATTTGGAATGCGTTGTAAGACATATTTTTCTTACAAATGAAACACAGCAAAACACTTCTCGTATTTATTCAACTGGATTTTCCACTAAACTGGAATTTCATGGATTCATGCAAATTTAAATTTGTCTTGTACAAAAGTTAAATCAGAGTAGAGATTCTATTTTTAAACAATTAATTAATAGTAGATTTGAATTATTACACTGACTTTCCACAAACCCTGTTACATAACATACCCCATATACGTTACGAATATAAAATAAAAGAGAGAATTACTTTTTAAATTACTTGTTTTTCTGTGATGAACTGTTTAACATCATTATAGATATGTTGTTTCAAAAGTTTTGTCCGTTTTAATGTCATGTGTTTTTGTAGGTCTATATCTCAATAAATATTTACTCTATTGTGTCGTGGTATATACTGATCGATAGAAAATTTTGTACTCTATACATTGATGCTGTTATTTTTTCCAAATTTTAATATTTTGTCTCTTTTCAGCTTATTATTATATGATGAAAAAAAAAGAAAATGGCCGATAGAAGAGAAACTTGTTAATACCTCTGCATTATTGCGGAAAAATAGCGTAAAAAAGTGCTACATGTGTAAAGTGTAAACTTATATTCCATCCGAACTGTTTATCCAATGTGAGGAAGACAAGAAGCAGCCTATGCGTGCACGAGTTCCTGGAATCGGATATAATGACCGTAGAGCAATGTTTCCCAACCTTTTCCTCTTCGCGAACCCTTTGCAAAATCAGAAAGAATTTGGGGAACTCCATATAGTTCATAGCAAGGATAGAACACATAAACCTAAAGCATCTAAGTAGGTACATAATTAAAACATTAATAAAACTAAAATGATAGATACAAATCCATTCAAAATCAATTCAACAAACCAACTGGTTCTTTCTTAAGCATACGTTAAATTAAAAAAAAAGTAACTTTTAATGGGATTATTGTGGCTGTTTGGTGGAGCAAAACAAATCAAAATTTGACTCAATATCTGACATTTTCATTCTTAGATCAGGTTCTGCATTTAACCTGTTTCTATATTTATCTTTCTGAAAAGTATATGTAGAAAATCCTTTCCCATTTAGATATGTTGTGCAAAAGGGTAATAGAACTTCAATTCGTTTTTTTTAAGAACAGGAAATTCGTTTTTCATATTGAGCCAATTAATTCAAGATTTCTATAAAAATAGCTTTTAGAGAACTGTCACAGGATAACTATATGAGTTTTTCTTTTTCCGATAAAGTCAGAGAGGTTTCTAAACTTACATCTCCTTGAATAGACTTTAGTCCTTTTAGATCCACTTGTTTGAGAGTGACTATCTCTTTGAGAGTCTCAAACTGACAAAAGACTCTCAATCTATTGGAAAAATGGTCATCGAAAGTTAATTGAAGTTGTTTCTGTTTATTATTTTTTTTTAAAAATAGACATTGATCATATCGAAAATTGCTTCTCCAGTTGTATAATTTTTCAAGGGTTATGAAAATCGTATCTTCTTGAACGATATTAGTCAAAATATGCCTAACGTAGACAAGCAATGCTGCATTGTTTGCTACATCGGTCGACTCGTCAAGCTGTATCGCAAAATAATTCAATTTTAATCTCTTCTTATCTAGTATATTATATCTTATACTTTTTTCACCATTCTTTTGGTCGAATTATATTTTCTGCCATTTTGTCAAGATCACAAAATCTTTATAACTTACTCGAAATGATGCCTCAAAAACCATTTTACTATCTTTGTTTCAAGACGGGAAAGAATAGATACTAGGCATTTTATTATCTTCGTGCGTCGGAAGTTTTGTTTCAAGGTGTCTACGAAGAAGTGATGCTGTTGGCAACTTCGTTGCACATTGCACAAAGCGGTTTAGGTTCCGATTCTTCCCCAGTAAAATAAAAACCTATTTGTAAATAGTCCCTATCATATTTTCGCTTTTTTTTTCTTTTCTTTCCCATGTTTTGTTTGTTTTTAGTCTGTTGAAATGGTAACTCACTACAGCTTTCAGTATCATGGGATGCTTCTAAACGACACGTCTTTATACATCGGTCCATAATAACATTGGGGTATAATGATTATTGAAAGTTATGTATCAATGTGTGAAATTCGCTTAATCAAGTTTACAACCCTCTGTATGTGTTAAATCTGTATAACACCTATTAATTTGTTATGTCGTAGACAACCTTTACCCAGCAAACGAGAGGATATTCAAATTTATTTAACTTGTGTAAAGTATTTTAGGTTGCCTAGTAAGTTTGCCAAGCTAAGTTTTCTAGTGAAGTTGCCTATACTTGCCGCAGTGACATAGAGACGTTGTTCATAGAGACGTTGTAAAAAGCCTGATTTACACTGCTTTCTTTTAAATACCTAGGTACTTACAAACACTCGAGCACGTGGCATACAACGGGACTGGTCGACTGGATTAATGTTTCGGCTGCGTGATCTACGCTTCAAAAGCGTTTGCACTAACCAATGAAAATCACGCAAGTTTATTACTCTGGTACTCTAGAGTAGATAATAATTTGACATCAAGCGATCAAAAATAGAACCAGTACTTTTTGTTTGTTTGGTTATTGCATTGGGTGTGTTCTTGTTTCGTTTTTCTTGAGTTTATTTTTTCTCGGTTATTTAAAATGCCGCCATTGTAATATTATTTTCGCGCACCCCCTTTGTACACTCTACGAACCCCAAGGGGTTCGCGAACCACCGGTTGGGAATCGATGCCCTAGAGGACACCGAAACCCCGGCAACTAACATCCACGCCGCTTTAGAGATAGAAAACACATTTCTGAAGAAACAAGAATTACTTTTAGGCCTGGGCCGTACTACGGCTAAACCGCCGCGGTTTTTTGTCGCGTGACTTTGTGACTCAAGCAAGGTAATACAAGCGGCCTCACTTGCGGTTTTTTCCCGCGAATCATTTTCCCCATAGCGTACTGTGTGTTTCTCGAGTGGTTTCGCGGTTATAATGGTTACCACTCGTGGGAAAAAACCGTAATGCGGCCTTCGCCTTAAGGAGGATAATAGCGTAAATGGAAGATAAGAACAGGATCCTAATGGATAACGCAGAACTTCTCAAAAACAAAATAGGAATGTGTATTTGTAATGTATAATGGAAAATACGCGGAAGATAAGTAAACAAACAGCCGGAGTAGAAACGGCATTGAAAACAAACCCCACCATCTATACTAGGAATAATACAGTAAACACGCGCGAGATGGTTCCAACAATCGAACACGCGCCATCTACTTCTCAAATTAGTAATGCACCTAGAACGCAGCAAATAGAAACAGACGGCCACAAAATAGGGCGCAACAAAACCGGAAAAAACGGGTTTCCGTAGGAAGCGAGAAGGTACCCGCAGAAGAAAAAGCCACTATGGCTATTCATTTCTAGAGCAAAAGATCATGTAAACGACGAAACGATAGTGAAATATCTATTTGAAAAAACAAGAAAAACCAGTACTGTCTTCATCGTAGAAGAAGCCAAACAAATGACGCAAAGACCGCATTACAAATGTTTTATAGTCGGTTTAGAAATGGACTTGAAAGAGGAGGTCTACGAGGATTCATTTTAGCCTGAAGGTATTAGACACCGAAGATACAAATTGCTTCTAGAAGATAGAAGAAGAAGTCAAAAAAAGTTCGGGCTCCACCTCAACCAAGGCCCGAATTTTAAAACAATGCAGCTTAATAAATCAGAACTCCCAGTCGGCAACTCCGTGGACAAAATCGAGAACATGCTAGAGAAGAACCCACACTGTAAATTCTTGATCATAACAGAACATTGGAAAAGTAAAAACCAACTAGAAACAAACATAATTAAAAACTCGGAAGGAAAGTGCCCACAGAGGTGTAGCAGTATACAATAACCAGACTATAATTATCAATCCCAGAAGAGATATCAATGACATGGCTGAAGCCTATTTTTTCGTATGCACTGCCATAAAAACAGATATTAATAAAGAAACAATAGTAATTATAGGCATATACAGAGTAGAAGTATCGGTATCTTTTTAGAAAAACCACACCAATTGCTAAACAAACTAACAAAAAGGGAATAAAAAACGTTGTTATGGCAGGTGATTTCAATATTAACTTTTTATAGAAATCATCAAAGAAAGAACAAATAACACAATTGCTCATCAGTGCAGTAAATCTCGAGACGCGTCTGGAAAAGGCTTAATATTCACTTAAGTTAATACAAAAATATGATCTTAAAAACAATGTTATTATTCTGGTTTTTAATATTATTGTTTTTAATATATTGGTAAAGTTGATTGGCTTGATGAGGTTGGCACCCACTGCTGTTTCCTCGCCGTTTCATCCACCTATTGATTGAGAATGATTTGAGTATGAAGTCTCAAGGCCATTTCCGCTTTAATCGTCGAAAGTTGTGTTATAGCGTAAGTGGTTGGACGATGTCGTTTGGATGGTATGTAAATCTATTATGGTGTCTGGTCGCCCGTTCCGTAATTACGTCACGTATTTTCGTTCACCTTAATTCGCCATTTCTTGAGCCAGTATTCTAATAAATATATGTGTTCTTGCAATAATCTTGTAGCAGCTAAAGAGTCCTCATTGCAGGCGATGATGGCAGTATCATCTGCGAATTTTCCCATTTCTGTGTACGGTGTAATTGGTATATCAGCAGTGAAGAAGTATACGACTACGCCTAAAACGCTGCCTTGGGGAACCCCTGCAGTGATTGGCTGTAACGTCTAGGTTTCGTTTTCAAATTTTGCTGATATGGCGGTTGGAGAGGTAGGTTAGGTTAGGTTTGGCTCTAGCATCGAGGTTTCGTTTTCAAATTTTGCTATGACATGGCGGTTGGAGAGGTAGGAATAGAAAAGGAGATAGTACTGGTGTGGTAGTAATGCTTTTATTTTAGCCAGTAGCCCTTTTTGCCACACCTTGTACAATTCTTGTCGGATATCAAGGAATACTGCCTTGGGTTACTTCTTACTTTCAAACGATTTCTGAATTACGTTAGACATACGGATGGTCTCGCCTGAATCCAAATTGATGAAACTAACAAAACAAACTAACAAAAGAGAATAAAATTTTTGTTATGGCAGGTGATTCCAATATTCACTTAAAAAAAATCATTAAAGAAAGAACAAATAACACAATTGCATCAGTCTTTCAATGTCAAATTAACAATCAAGGAGACAAGCCACCCATCATCTGGGTCATGCATTGACAACATAGCGACCAATGTACAATGGGAATACAAAACAAATACAATTAATTTTAACGTATCTGATCACTACGCCCAACAAATCACCTTCTATATCAAGGAAAGGGAGAAAAAACCTAGCACAAATGCAGGCAATTCTCAGACAAAAACAAGGGAAAGTTTAAAGAATACCTACGGACGCTATCATAGGACTACTTACAACAACTTAAAAAATCAGACGTCAAGAGTCAATGGGAAGGTTTCATAGAAATATTCATGCTAGGTTTCAACGAGTACTTAGAACACATAGAAAGTACTTATTACAACTGAAGCAAGAAAAAAATTCGATAAACAAATAATAGAAAACGATAATATCATGAAAACATCCTGGAGGACAGTAAAACAAATAGTACATATAAACGACAAAAAATAAAGAAAGTTTTAAGAATCAGGATCTGGAAAATGCAGAAACTGTAGTTACAAATATTAACAATTTCTTCGCTGACAGAGCATAAGAGCTTATAAGGAAGCTACCAAATGTTGAACATCAGGACAAGATAGACGGCAACACAAGGTCAATGTTCATTGTAGAGACATGTTCCCCAGCACCGACAACAAAATAAGAATAATCATTCAAAATCTAAAAAATAAAAAAAAGCACTGGATTTGACGTTATCCTCATAATTATAATAAAATAAGTCTGCTGAAATAATATGGCCATTAGAGTATATTATTAATAATTCATTTAATTATAGAATTTTCCCAGATAAACCAAAAATATAATTACCTGTATCAGTGTTCAAAAAGGGAGATATAAGTATTAATAAGTATAGGCCAATAAGCTTGCAATCGTTCTTCTCTAAAATATTTGAGAAGGTAATAACTAGGGCCCGGATTTATATGTAAATACATATTTTTAATTCAAATTATTTTTGGTTTTTATTTTGTTTTCCACACAAATTAGTATATTTTGAATGAGAAAATGTAGTCTTTATTTTCCATGTTTTTCCATATTTTCCATATTTCAAAGGAAGGTCCATATTTTACAAAAAAATATAAAAATCATCCATATTTTTATTATTTTACGACGGAACAGCAATGTGCAAAATTGACATTTGCGCCGCATTGATATCGCGCTTGCTACTATTCTGTGCGTTTACAATGTTGTTATATATTCGCGTCCTTTCTAGACAAAATTACATATCTACCTACTTCATCATCATCATCATCATCAAACAGCCCTTTGCGTCCACTGCTGGACATAGGCCTCCCCAATTTCCGCCCATTTCCTCCTATCCTGAGCCTCTCGCATCCAGGCTCCTCTTGTTCTTTTTATATCGCCTGTCCATCTTGTGGGGGCCTCCCCCTGCTTCGTATATCTGCTCTTGGCCTCCACTCCAGTAGTCTCTTGGTCCATCTTCCGTCTGACATTCGGGCCACGTGTCCAGCCCAGTTTCACTTTAGCCTCGCCATACGCACAACCACATCTGTGACACCTGTTGTTCGGCGTAGGTCTTCGTTTGTGATATGGTCTCGTAGCGACACGCCGAGCATCGATCTTTCCATCTTTCGTTGTGCAATTTGGAGCTTTTTTGCAGTGGCGACGGTGAGTGTTGCGGTTTCAGTGCCGTAGGTCATAACTGGCAATACACATTGATCAAACACTTTCCTTTTCAAGCAGACTGGCAGATCGCTTTTGAATACGTCCCGAAGTTTTCCATATGCGGCCCAAGAGAGGATTATTCTTCTTTTAAATTCGCATGTTTGGTTGTCTCTAGTTATGCGTATTTCGTGACCTAAATAGGTGTATTTGTCTACGAAATCAATATCTCTATCGCCTACATCTATCTGTCTGCTCGGGACCAAGTTTCTCATACATTTTGTTTTGGAATAGTTTATTCTTAGGCCTACGGTATTACATGCTTCCTGAAGTTCTAATAGCATTGTTTTTATATCGTTAAGATCGTCAGCAAGCAGCACTATGTCATCTGCAAATCGCAGATTTGATAGATTTTTGCCATCTATGGTTAAGCCTTTTCTTTCCCAGTTGAGCTTTTTGAAAGCGAGTTCCAAAACCGCGGTGAACAATTTAGGCGATATCGTATCCCCCTGTCTCACGCCTCTACCAATTGGAATGGGTTTGGTGTTTTCATGGAGTTGAACCGTCATACTGGCGTTTTTGTAGATGTTGTAAATGGTTCTCGTGTAGCGATGGTCGACACGGCATTCCTGTAGTGCTTCCATAACTGCATCTAACTCGACGGTGTCAAATGCTTTATGGAAATCTATGAAGGCCAGTACGAGTGGTCTGTTCTATTCAATACTTTTCTCGACTATTGTTTTAACACTTTGTAGAAGGTCATTGGTTCCGTATCCTGTGCGAAATCCTGCCTGTTCCACTGGTTGGTAGAAGTCCAGTTTATTTTCAAGTCTATTTGTTATTATTCTTGTAAATAGTTTGTAGAGATGACTTAGAAGGCTTATCGGCCTATAGTTTTCTAGGTCAGCTATATCTCCTTTTTTGTGTATTAAGATCACAATAGCGTTGTTCCATTCATTTGGTACTGTACTGTAGAACAGGCAAAGATTGAACAGGTCTCTGATTTTTCCTAGCAGGTGGACACCTCCGATTTTGATGGCGTCTGCGGTGACATGGTCACCTCCGGGGGCTTTGTTTGTCTTCGTTTTACTTAAGGCTAATTCTATTTCATCTAAAGTAATATCTGGTAGTATTTCAGACCCTTGGTTTATGATGCCCTTTTTATTTGATACGATATCTGGTTCAGATTCCGGGATTGGTTCTTTTTGGTTTGTATATAGAAGTTGGTAGAATTCTTAAACGACATTTAGGATCTCCTCTCTGTTCGTTGTTATATTTCCTTGTTTATTTCTGAGTTTAGTTATTTGTCTCTTCCCGCTTCCCAGTTTTCTACGCAGGACCTTCATACTTTTGTTGTTTTCTATGGTTTGTTGAATTTTATCTTTATTATGTGCTCTTATGTCGCGCCTTATTGCCTTCGATATCTGTTTATTTATCTCTCGTAGTTCTTCGATGGAGGTTGTCTCTTCACTTCTCATGTTTCTTCTACTTTGCATCAGCTGTATTGTTTCTTGGCTGAGTTTTTCTTCTTGTTTTGTTCTAGGGCAGCATGTACTTTGACTTTCTATAATGGCATTTGTTATTCGGTAGTTTAGGTTGTTGATGTTTTCATTTTTGTCCGCGTTTCCACTCGTCAACCGGTCTGCGATGCACTGTTGGTATTCCTCTACATCTAGTGGGCTGTGCCATTGTTGGTTGGTTGTCTTTTTAACCATTTTGTGTCTTTCTTTCTTTATATCAATGGTTATTTTTGATCGCACCATTCTATGGTCGCTCCCAGTATCAAATCTATTTAATACCGTTACGTCCTTAATTATATGTTTCTTATCCGTTATTACAAAGTCTATTTCATTTCTTGTGCGGCCGTCTGGACTTTCCCAGGTCCATCTTCGATTTAGTTTCTTATAGAAGAAGCTGTTCATTTGAAATAGGTTGTTTTGTAGTAGGAAGCCCAACAACGTCTCACTTCGGTTATTCCTGCCTTCCAGTCTAAAGTTTCCTAAAGAAATTTCCGTATCGTCGCTTTTCATTCCGATTTTGGCGTTGAAGTCTCCGCATACAATGGTGAATTGGACTGGTTGCTCTCTTAGGGCCGTAGATATATCGTCGTAGAAGATGTCTACTTCCTCATCACTGTAGTTGGTCGTCGGTGCACAGATTTTTATGTGGTATCTTGTATTTAGTTTCAGGACCAGGCTAGTCACTCTAGGGGAGATTTTCTTTATGGAAATTATATTCTTGCTGTGACGTTTATGTATTATAAAACCGGTTCCACCATTGGAATTTTCGTCGTTTCCCGCATAATATAGGCTATGCCCAGATTTTAGTTTTATTAGTTGCTCTCCCCGTCTTGTAATCTCGCTGAGACCAACAACATCCCATTTTATATGATCTAATTCTCTCTCGAGTTCGGTGAGTCTTTCCTCTGATTGTAGCGATCTTGTGTTGTAGGTTGCGATATACATGTGTATATTCTGCTTCTTTGTTGAGTAGGTTTTCTGCTTCATTAGATGTTTGTCCCCCCCCAGAATCCGTGGGACAGAATGATTGGTTATCATTGCGGAACTGTGGAGATATTCTCCTATCCGCCTGGGGTATTTGTTTGTTTACATCTATCATTTTCATGGGTAAAAATAAGGGGTTTTTTGCCGTAAAACACCACGCTGGCAAGACGGGTTGGTGAGTTTGGTTTTCGGCCGCCCATTCTGTGTCAGACGCCGTTTGCAGCCGCCCACTCTGGGTCAGACGCTACTGTTGTTGCTAGTTTCGGTCCGCCCCGGGTATTTAATTTCCCCGGTACCACCCATATCTGGGAGGCTTTCCCCTACCCGCCCCCTGGGGAGGCGCCCGCTGGGAGACTAGCAACCCCTCACGGTGAGAATACATTTCCTTTATTCTCGTTTGAATGGTTATACCGCCATGACTCGGTCGCCAGAGGCTCGTTCGTTATCTGGCACCGCGTGCAGGAGAGGTTGACATTTGGGTCTACCTACTTATTTAAACCTATATATTTACTTATTGGAATAAAAATGCCCAAGAATAAACAACCATTGCGGTTCAGATTGGAAAAATATATCGAAGATTTTCCAAATCAATCGTTGAGTACAGATGGGAAAGTACTGTATTATAATGTCTGTGAAAAATCTGTATCGACTGAGGAATGTTTTTTAATATCGCAACACGTATCTAGAGCAAAACATAAGGTAAATATTACAAGGAAGAATAAATTTAAGCAACAACTTTTTCCTAATGCAATGGCGCGAGCTGCTCTCAAACTTCTACTTTCTGGAATTGTGTTATGCTACCTTTAACCTTTATGGAAACATACCTTTATGGAAATTAACCAATCCTGTTTATAAAAATTTCTTAGAAAAGTACACTCACAAACATATTCCTGATGAATCCAAACTTAGGAAAACTTATGTAAGTGGTATTTATGAAGATTGTTTAGCTTGGATTCGTGAAGATATTCAATGGCCCCATATGTGATGGCCCCATATGGGTTGAAATCGACGAAACTACAGATACTCAAAGTCGTTGCATGGGCACCGTGATTAATGGTCGTCCATTTGAAGACAGATCCAACAAATGCTATTTATTGGCGTGTGAAGATCTTCCTAAATGCAACCACCAACATCAGCGAATCTTTTTTGAATGATGCTATTGGTGTTTTGTGCTCTAATGGAATTAAACATGAACAAGTTTCCTTGTTACTTAGGGATGGTGCTCCTTATATGGTTAAAGCAGCAGATGCTCTTAAAGTCTTATATCCCAAAATGATCCATGTAACGTGCATAGCATATGGTATAAATAGCCGAATACATAAGGTTAGATTAAAAAGGTTGATAGTTTAGTATCAAATGTGAAGAAAATCTTTTTGAAAGCACCAAACAGGATCTCTAAATTTAAGAGATGTATCCCGACATTCCATTGCCGCCGTAGCCAGTGATGACACGTTGGGGTACATGTCTGACAGCAGTTGAAAACTACACTCAACATTTTAATGAAATAAAAATAGTCACAATAACTTATTGAAGATGAGACACTGCGTAACGTTTTGGTCTACATAAAAATCAATTATTGTTTTTTATCACAGCAGATAAAGGCACTAGAAAATCCTTCAACGTCACTGAACGGCAACCTGAAGATTATTAATTCAATAGAAAAAAAGTGTCTCAAGCAAAAGGCCCCTTCGCTGCTGGCTTGGTTAAAGAAAAATTAAGTTATATTTTGGAAAAAAAATAAAGGATACCCTAAAAAAATTAGTTAATTAATTAAACTACTAAAAATATTATTTAATTTTATTTCAAATAGTGCCGTTCGGAACCGGCGATAAACTGAAGGTCCCGCATATGAGTGTGACGATGCGTTCCACAAGTATGCGCGAGAGGTTGCCTACGCTAGAACACTAGTATGGCACCCTAAGAAGAAAAAAATTAACAGCATGCTGGACGGAAGATTAGAAAACAACCTAGACATGCCCCACTTACTTGCAGAATTGTGCCAATTTAGCTATGCTCCAGTGACAGCCTGTGAAAGATCATTCAGCCAGTACAAAGCATTATTTCGACCAAACAGTTTTCTGTACTGCAATAATTTCAATGATGTTAATGAAACGGAAGGTGAATAAAATTGTTCTTATTTAATCTTCACATTAAACCGTGTTTTCGTTAAACTATACTATAAAGTTATTGTTATTTTTAACAATTAACATAATTTTTCCATATTTTTGATGTACATATTTTGTAATTTTTAATGCATATTTATCCGAGCCCTAGTAATAACAGATAAAATTACACAATCTATTACAAAGTACAAAATTCTGAGCGAGATCGTGATAAGCGTGATTGATCTGATTGACGTCGTGTTTTGAATTTATGAAACATATACTGATACACCTAGAAGCAAGTAATATCCACAGTGGCATACTCCTGGATCTGTCAAAATATATCATACGACACAGTGGACCTTAATATATTGCTCCATAAAATGCAACAATATGGAATGAGGGGAAACGTAGCGGAACAGATTAGGTCATACCTATCCAACAGGAAGCAAATAACACAAGTAAGCACAACATAAGGGAAAATAAAATCATCTGCCAGGATAGTAAATGTAGGAATACCACAGGAAAGTATCCTAGGGCCAATACTGTTCAGTCTGTATATAAATGACCTACCGAAAACATTAGAGACATCACCACATAATACCATTAACTAAGAAGACGATACCACCATACTAACTATAAATTCAAAGACAGAAGATATAACGTCGAACATAAACTCAACCATGACAAATCTGATATAATGGCTTACGGGAAATAAATTAATTAAACACAAGGAGAGGACTAATGTTATTATTTTCAAGACAAAAAGAAGCACAAAAAGATACCCAATGGACGTAACAATCAACATCGAAAAGACAGCGTTTCAAAAACACGTTCGACTACTAGGGCTGACCATTGACAGTAACCCGGAGTGGACACAATACATACATGAGGTATCTAAGAAATTAAACAGAACAGTATACGTCCTAAGGATACTACAGAAATATATTTCGAGAGAGGTCCTCAAGATAGTTTTCTTTGTCAACTTCCAGAGCCATGCAAAATTTTGTATAATGTTCTGGGGAGGAGGAAGTGACATTAACATTTTTTTTTAATTCAGAAACAAGCGTTAAAAATAATAGAAAACTTGAAACATAAAAAAATGTAGAGGAAAATTTAAAGCAGCACAAGTTTTAACGATAAGAGCGTATAATACGTATATGAAACAGTAGCGTTTACCTTCAAATACAAACACATATTTAAAAAGCATAGGAATGGTAACATAGATTCAAGAACTAAGAACTATATAATACCTACACACAGATTAACAATGACCGAAAAGGGACCTACATATATTAATATTAAACTACCATATGTAACACACTACCGAAGAGAATAATATGTACATCGAATTCTAATAAACTTAAACAGGACATACGGAATATATTAATTGATAGGGAACCATATGATATGGCCGAGTATTTCGTTAAAATAAAAGAAATAGAGAGATAATTTGATTATAACATAATTTCACTTAGTTTGTAAATATGTATGAACATGTAAATATGCATGTGTTGCAAGCTTACATATGGAGATAAACGTTTTTGATTTGATTTGATGTCGTCATGCGATTTTCGGCAAATATTTTTCTACGAATTCAAATTGAACCAAAGCGCTGCCGAAACAGCCCGAAAAATTTATCATGCATTTGGCAATAAGGGCAAAATAAGGATTTTCCCATAAGGATTTACATAGGGGTCTGTGTTCACATTTCTTCTGTCTCGCCACGTGTTAATGAACGCGCTCGAACCTTCGAGACCTCGAAGTTGGAAATTGTTTCGGAGATTTTAGCTTCGAAGATGAGCCCCGAAGTGGTCGCACTACAGTAATCCAGGACGTGGATTTGAGGACCCGGGTGGAGACTGGCCCATCACAAACGGTGCGTGGGATGGCGGAAGAACTGAGCGTGAGCTCCCATTCGATTTTTGATGGTATAAAACGTATTGGAAAGATCAAAAAGCTCGAAAAGTGGTTACCCCACGATTTGAACGTTCGACAGAAATTGTCACGTTTCGAGGTCTGTTCTTTGCTTTTGTGCAACCAAAACGATCTTTTTTAGGCTCGGATCGTCACCTGTGATGAAAACTGGATCCTCTGCGAGAACAGACGTTCAAGACATATCTCTCACCTGTGCAGTAAATCTCGAAACGCGTGTGCAGATGGCTATTCACTTAAGTTATTAAACAAATATGATAAACAATTTTATTTTTCTTCTAGTTAACAGACTTGACAAGAAACTAGAATTCTTTCAACGCAGAGAACAGGCAGGCTTTCGCTCAGGCTTCAGCACCAATGATCACCTTCAAACTCTTAAAACAGTCGTGGAGAAATGCAATGAGTACAAGAAACCACTTATCCTAGCATTCATCGACTACGAGAAAGCGTTCGATTCCATAGAGTGGTGGGCCATAGTGCAAGCTCTAGTTAAATGCCGTATCGATGAAAGGTACATACAGATCCTCATCCACCCGCATCAGAACGCAACTGCCTGTGTCTCCCTGCACAAGAAAACCAACAAATGTCATCTAGAGGGAGATGTCAGGCAAGGAGACCCTAGTTTACCCTAGCACTAGAATGTATATTCGAACACATGCAACGGGCAGGGAAGGGGCTGATGATTGATGGAGAGAGAATGAACAATCTGAGGTTTGCTTATTACCTGGTGCTGGTCTCAGAGAACATTGGGGAGATGATAACGATGCTGGAGGATTTGAGATTGGAATCCGCGAAAACGGGTCTTAAAATGAACATGGGGGAAAATCAAGAGTATGACGAATATTCCCCAAATCACAGACTACCAGCTTCTTTCTATTGGAAAGTAACCGAGTACATATATTTGGGGCATAAGGTTACACTGGACTTTATGAACCAGGTAGCGGAAGTGGAAAGGCGGATCGCGCAGGCTTGAGCAGCGTTCGGTGCCAATAAGCAGATTCTACGTGGCCAAATATCCCTGGATCTCAAAGTGAAAGTCTTCGAGCAGTGTTTCGTGCCCGTGCTCACCTACGGTACAGAGACTATGATCCTTACGCAGAAGTCCTCCGAAAAGTTCCGAGTCGCGCAGAGGGGCATGGAGAGAGAGATGCTCGGGACTACCCTTCGTTACCGGAAACGTAACGAATGGATCCGGAATAAGGGCAAGGTGAAAGACGTCATGGCTGCCATAGCAAGGAAAAAGGAAAGCAGGACACATTGCGAGAACTAGAGTCCTTGAATGGAGACCCAGAGCGGATACCCGAGGGCCAGGGGAGGTAGACCACCGCAGCGCTGGATGGACGACATTCGACGGCACGGAGTTCGAGACTGGATGAGACGTACACAAGATCGCCAAGAGTGGAAGAAGAGGGAAGAGGCCTACATCCAAGATTGGATCACCAAAATGTCATGATGATGATGATGACGTGGTGTGCTATTGATGTACGAATGATAATGGCGGTGCCTCCATGTCGGAGAAGTGTATAGAAGAAGAAGAAGTGTATAGAAGAAGTGTAGTATTTATATAATCAGGCTGTGTTTCGATTTTATTAAGTTTATATGATTATCTCTAATTTAGAATGGTTTTACCAATAGTTGGTTAAAATTAATTGGATGCACTAAAAATCACTACATAACAAGAATTTAATTGTCTCCAAATTGTATTTGAAACAATTTTCAAAAATATTTTTCTGTAATTTTTGCATTTTTCAGAAAAAATAACGTAAAAATCTGCAACTGCATCACAATTCAAGGGTTGTGGATATTTTTCCATCCGAAAATGAATACAAAAATATACACCCCACCAAATTTGTTTTTTTGTAGAGTTTTGTTATCTACAGATTGTTATACAATATTATAGTTAGCCATATTAAAATTAGTTTCTATTCTTACTTCTAATTTGTTTTAATCAATCTTAGTCTAGCAGATCGTAGGCTTGATACTAAATACGTGGTGATACGTAATGATACGTAAACTATATAATCTCCATAACGAAATTTCGAAACACATTTCTGTCGTTTGTATTCTGTTGGTGTATCAATAATACGCACATCACAACTCTATTTCCTCTTGTGTAGATTTCTTGGCTTTTGTGGTCATTTACCTGAGTAGAAACTAAAAATAAAATGTCATAAAAATGTTGATTTTTATCTTCCATTTTTCGCCAATTATAGCCAAGTATCAAATATAATTTTCAGATTTCACATTCATAACTAAATATACTAATTGCTCTTGACATAAACATTGAAAGGTTTCTTTTAGAAAATTATTTCGAAATTGTTCATACAATCAGAAAGCGATGTTATCATGAAATATTATGTGAGATCAGCACGTAATTAGTGTATAAATTACATTTTTAGCTTTTAACGGGAAAATGTGTTTTTAAATTAAAGCAAACAATTATACTTTTTTATCTCGAGATTTAAATCGCGGAAAAAAAACATAAAAAATTGTAATTCTCCCTAATATCCCAAGTAGCATGCAAACAAATTATATCAGAAATTAGGGCCGGCCTTTCCTGAACCCCTCACTTTTCCCCCTACGCTTCTCTTATTATTATTATATATTTCATGTCATGATTCCATGCTTTATTTGCTTTCCAATTACGCTTTTTTTTGTTTCCTTCGCTAAACTCAAAGTCATGGAATTATTTAAATATTATAGGCGAATGGAATTTTCATATTTTCCTACCTCGGCATGAAATTAAAATTTTCAATTTCCTTTTTGCATCTGCGAACAATCATATTTTGTTAACAAACAAATAAGATTAGAGACTTATGCAATAAAAGATGAGAAAACAGAGGACACATTTTTAACAACAAGGACAACTGCGACCTTTTAGCTCGGTACTTTAAAAATCTGCTCAACTGTGATCCGCCCAGCGAAGACTTCCACCATAAGCAAACTACACCAACCCCGGATACGCCACCTTCATTGGAAGAAGTTGGCCAGATCATTCAGCTTCTTAAGAATAATAAGTAGAGGTCGGAACTTTAGGTATTTGCCTATTTTTTTCTTTATAGGCAGATGCGAAAGATAAGCAAATAAATCCGTTTTACATAATTTTCTATCGTTTTACGCTAGTTTTAAAAAACCTATTTTGCCTATTTTGATATTTTAAATTTATACTGCCTAAAAGATACCCAATGAGCTCTTATAGCGCCTATTTCTGGCCTAAAATAGTGAAAAATTGTTTATTCATAAATTCTTAATCTGTGTGAAATTACGGATCTCATTTTTTTTATCTACGCATTAGCAGCTGGTACCACTTGGCACCAGCAAACGTGTTCTTCTCGTGTTTGTGAATTCAAACCTCAAAATTACACTTTTGTTTACAAAGTTACAATACTTCTGCGGGGACCGTTGTTTGTTAAAAACAACGAAAAATGACATGAACACCGAGACAAGATGCCGAGAGATAAAAGCAGAGTATCCATTGGATAATAAACTTATTGGAAACGTTAAAAAGGTTTTCCTGAAAGCACCTTTAAGAGTTGAAGTTTTCAAAAATTTACTACCCCCATTTGCTATTGCCACCCGAACCAATTATCACAAGATGGAATACTTGGCTAGATGCGTGAAGTTACCACACGTCCCGATTTTGGCGGGAGAGTCCCGCTTTTTGGAGGACAGTCCCGCGTCCCGCTGATTTTTAAAAATGTCCCGCTTTTTAGAATATAAATTATATTATAGAATATATATTATCTGTATTTCTTATTTTAAAGGTACTGTAATATATAATATAAGATTTTTCCACACATTCCAATAAAATCTCCTTTTTTAATGTCAACCAATGAATTTTTTTAATATCCTCCAATTGAACTGTCTATTCAAGATATTCCATGTAGTTATTATAAAAAATTTTGACGTCTTTCAGAAAATCCTGTCTTTTAATGGCACCGTGTTTTGAAAGTTTCATTGGGTGACATTAAAAAGGAGATTTTATGGGAATACGTGTAAAAATCTTATATTATATATTACAGTACATTTCAAATAAGAAACGCATTTTCTATTCTATCCTAAAATCCTACTATCCCTGTATTCAAAAAAATGACATTTTCAACGTGACAAACTGCCTCGACGTTGCCTCGTTTTTTTTTTAAGAAAAATATTACCCAAAAATATAATATTTCGATATTTTCTCGGTAGCAGACATGTTATTTAGTAAATGTGCAACTAATTCCCCAACACATTTTTCGGTTTCTTGTAATAAGAGAAGATAAAGCGGCAACGCCTAGATGATTGCATGCGCACACTTTTTGTCACCTGACCAGAAATTTACCAGGCCTTGCGTCGAATGTCAATTTTTAGGACAACAAAAACACGAATATTTATTGAACCAGGCAACATACAAGCTTCATTTTTTGCTTTCTGATCTTAGTTAGACAGTGCCAAAGACGATTAACAACAGCTACACCAAGTAAAAAGTTTCAGAAAAGTTTTCAGAATACTAAGTTTCAGAAAAACCCGTATTCTGGACCAAACCCAAATACTGTTCAATCTACAAAGAAATAATTGTTTCTTACCGATAATATAGTAAAAATTGTAATTTTGACATACAAAACACTTCAAATCACTGACACAATAAGGTTAGAATGTTCAGCGCCTCCTTGGAAAAAATTGCTAAATAGTAAGAACGCACAGCGACGAGAACACTATTTGGTCGTTGTCGATGTAATCTAGGTTAACCTAGATTTAATCTAGATTAGGTTATGGTTAGGTTAAGTTATATTAGAGCCAGATAAATCCAGACTGAGAGGCCGAGAATTCTTGATTCCATAAGAAAAATTTGATTCAATTTTAATGAATGTCAGAAAATTTATTTTTACTACGTCTATGTTTTTGTTTAGTGATGCAAGTTGTTGCCATAGTAACA
The DNA here is from genome assembly GCA_944588485.1 of Phosphuga atrata. Lineage (NCBI taxonomy): Eukaryota > Metazoa > Arthropoda > Insecta > Coleoptera > Silphidae > Phosphuga > Phosphuga atrata. The sequence goes on from OX155900.1 coordinate 5,780,262, forward strand.
ACAAACAGAAATTTGACTTTTAAGCACGATTTGGATACTTTTGCACACGATTATAATAATGGCATCCTTCACATACAATAATGTATTTATTAATGTGTTCATTTTGGTGTGTGAGTAGATAAAATATATTTTTTTGAAGTATTAGTCTGCTTTCATAACTAAAATATAATTCTCATTTAATCTCATTTGTCCCGCTTTGTCTCAATGAAAATGTGGTCACTTTATAGAAGCGGCATTTTATTAGTGTTACCAATTTTGATGCTGTGAAAAAAGGTTTGTTTTTCTGTGCTTCCATTCGGTCAACCAAACTTTTTATTTTCTTAGGTTGTAATTGAATTTGACTGTAGCAGTGCAGAGTCTATACGCAAGGCACAACATTGCTGTAAAAATACAGACATTAAAAATTCTTTGGTATATATTTCATCCAATTTTTACATTTTAACAGAAACAATTACAAAATTGGAAAAAAACTGGAACCCCATTATCAGAGTCTTTATCATTGGTGGACAATGTATTAAACCATTTGAAAACTGCTCCAGGCAAAAATGCAAGAAGTGCATTTTTAAAACTTGAGGCTATTTTAGAAAAAAATCCAGAGAAAAGTCTGGATTTTTTTCGATTATACGAAATGTAGGAAAAATTTTGAGTTGCGAAAATGTTGAGCTTCCTGAAAACATAACGCCAGAAACAGCGGTAATGTTGAAGTATGCACAGGTAACGTTATGCGATGTTGAATGTTCTTTTTCCGCATATAAAATGGTTTTATCTGACAGAAGGCACAGCCTTACACCAGACCCAGACAATTTAGACCACCAGACAATTTAGAAAAAAAATATTGTAGTTTATTGCAACTGCAAAAATATGACACGGAAACAAACAAAAATAATTAAGAAATGTTTTTTACTTTTGTTTTACTCTTATGTTATAATAGTATTGTACTATTGTAATAAGTATTGTTTTTTTATTCTTTATAGAATTTAAGTAATTACTTTTGTGTAATATATATATATATATATATATATATATATATATATATATATATATATATATATATATATATATATATATATATATATATATATATTGTTGTATTTGAGGTTTTCGCGGATAGATACCTGTGTTGTATTGTTTTCTCGGGGATTCCGCTTTGATGTTGAGGGTTGGTTCTGAAAAGAACCGGATTCTCGACGTTTCGGCGAACTAACATTCGCCATTCTCAAGAGATATATGCGTCCGTGCGGGTCAACGGTTAGACGCATACTGAGAGCTCGTTCGTGCGGTGCGACTACTTATAGCTGTCTGGCTTCGGGTCATGCGCGTTGTGTGCGGTGCTTCGGTTCGGTTGTTTGTTTGTCTTGTTGGTCGTACATGAGTCTGGGGTGTCTGGGGTTACATTTTGAGGGTGGATATGATCGGTCGCCATGCTGGGGGCAGTCTCAAGGAATCGTCTCTCGTGTTCATGCAGTAGTCTCGTTTTTCTATCTCTATGGCTTCTCTGTATACTCGTGACATTTCGTGGCTAATCTGTGCAAGAGTTCTTGAACTTCTAAAGTCCATCCAGTGACCGGTGTTTGTGTGTTGGACAAGTGCCGATGAAACTTTGTCTCTGTGTCTGACTGAAACTACATATTCTTGAATCCTAGCAGATATTTTTCTATTGGTACGTCCAATGTAGGTTCATTCACATGTTCCGCAAGGTATTTCGTAAATTCCATGGGATTCTAACGGGATGGTGTCTTTAACGCTGCGTAGCATGGAGGATATTTTCTGGTTAGGTTTGAAAATGGTGTCGATGTTGTGTCTTTTAAGAATTCTGGAGATTTTGTCAGTTGATCCATGAACATATGGTAGGTCTGCTGTGCTAACGGGTTTCTGGCGTTCTTCAGTTCTCTGGCTACTGTTCTCTGTACGACGAAAAGCTCTGGATATTAAGCTGTTTGGATATCCATTTGAAGAAAGAGCTTCTTGCAAGTTCCTCAATTCTTTGGGTAAGTTCAGCTGGTCGGCTAGTCTTTTTGATCGGGTGGTAAGAGTGTTTACTACAGATGCTAGTTGTTTGGGATGATGGTGCGAAGAAGCGTTCAGATATCTGTCTGTATGGGTTGGTTTCCGGTACACAGTGTGACTCAAGGTGCCGTCAGGTCTCTTCTGTACCAAAACATCCAAGAAAGGAAGTCGTTGATGCTTTTCTATCTCCATTGTGAATTTAATTTGGTCGTGTTGGGAGTTAAGATGGGTAAGGAATTTGTCCAGCTCTGGTCTGCCATGGGGCCAGATTACAAATGTGTCGTCAACATATCTTAACCAGAGTGTAGGTTTAAGTGTGGCTGATGAGATTGCCTTTTCCTCAAAATCTGTAAGAAATATGTTGGCTATTACTGGGGATAGAGGTGAACCCATTGGTGCTCCTAGGACTTGTTTGTATATTTGACCACCGTACCTAAAGTATGTATTCTTTAAACAATGTTCTGCCAGATCTGATACGTACTTTTCTGGTTTTAATTTTGATCTTATGATGTTTAAGGCCTCAGGGACCGGTATTTTTGTGAATAAAGATACAATGTCAAAGCTCACAAGGAGGTGGCCGGGCTGGAGTTTGTGATTTTTCAGTATGTCTATGAAGTGTTCAGCATTGCGGACATAGGAATCACAATCTTCGGCGTATGGTTGTAAACATTTTGCTAAATGTTTTGCAAGAAGTTGGACCGGTGAACCAACGGAGCTTACTATTGGTCGTAGTGGGGCTCCATCTTTGTGGATCTTTGGCAAACCATATATCTTGGGACACCGTGAAGATTTCTCCCTTGGTATAAGATAATTCATTGTTTCCTTGTCAATGCTAGAGCTTAGGATCTTTTGTCTGGTAGTTTTCTCAAGATAGGTTGTGGGGTCCGTTGTACTGGGCAGATAAGCTGGATCATCTAAGATTGTGGTCATTTTTTGTTTATAGTCAGCACTGTTCATGACTACAGAGCAATTTCCTTTGTCAGCTGGTAGAGACAAAGTTTCATCGGCACTTGTCCAACACACAAACACCGGTCACTGGATGGACTTTAGAAATTCAAGGACTCTTGCACAGATTAGCCACGAAATGTCACGAGTATACAGAGAAGCCATAGAGATAGAAAAACGAGACTACTGCATGAACACGAGAGACCATTCCTTGAGACTGCCCCCAGCATGGCGACCGATCATATCCACCCTCAAAATGCAACCCTAGACACCCCAGACTCATGTACGACCAACAAGACAAACAAACAACCGAACCGAAGCACCGCACACAACGCGCATGACCCGAAGCCAGACAGCTATAAGTAGTCGCACCGCACGAACGAGCTCTCAGTATGCGTCTAACCGTTGACCCGCACGGACGCATATATCTCTTGAGAATGGCGAATGTTAGTTCGCCGAAACGTCGAGAATCCGGTTCTTTTCAGCCAACGCTCAACATCAACGCGGAATCCCCGAGAAAACAATACAACACACATATATATATATATATATATATATATATATATATATATATAGATTGGCAAAGCACATAAAGGTTTGAATAAAATGCTTTTGAACTCTGCATTTTTTTATAAATTTGAATAAAAAATATAACCTATTTTAAGCGAACAGTTTTGGAAACTTGCATATCTTATCTTTATAGAACCTATTAAAAGCTATTTTATGTTTTTTGACAACCTAATAACCTATCTATTGTAACAATTTTTAATGCCTAAAGTTTAGAGCTTTAATAATAAGGCAGCTGGAGAGGACTCTATTGTTGCTGAACTGTGGTAAGGTGCTGGAAGCAATGCGGTGGGTCAGCTAACCAAGATCATCCAGGACATCTGGGAAACAGTGAAATTACCACCTGAGTGGAAATCGGCTCTGATCCATCCGATTTACAAAAAGGGAGATCTTACTGATCTAAACAACTACCGTGGAATTTATCTCGTCCCGGTAACGTATAAGATTCTCTCCAAGGCGTTACAAACAAGGGCAGAAAATCATATGAATATTCAACTGGGGCAATATCAGGGAGGCTTCAGGAAGACCCGATTCTGTGTTGAACAGATCCTTAAACTTAAAAATTTGATGAGAGTTTTTGTTCCTGTTCATCGTTTTTTTTCTCCTGTGCAGCCAGCCGTTGATTTACTCCCAGCAACTCATTTTTTATCAACTCTATATATTTATCAATATATATTTATATATATATATATATATATATATATATATATATATATATATATATATATATATATATATATATATATATATATATATATATATATATATATATATATATATATATATATATATATATATATATATATATGTGTATGTGTGTTTGAGTGTGTACATGTATATATAACTGAAATGAAATTTATAATATAGTATGCTCTAGTGCACATACGCCCGCGAAATAGAACAATTGGATCCTGCCGTTTCGTAGTTGAATTCGATTACGAAAAGAGCAAAACCGAAACAGTCTCTGCAGTGTGCATATCATATTTTCAATTGCTTATTCAGCAAAATTGCAACACGTTGGTAAAGAGTAAAAGTACTTTTGGTTAGTTTTAATATGTTGGTGTTGTGAGGGAAAAGTTAAAAATATTCTCAAGGATTTTTGTGTGTGTACATAGAAACTTTAACTTGTGCAAAGTAGTATCAGTATTACGTGATGTTAACAAGTTTTGTTAAGAAAGGATTAGTCATTTTAAAGATTTCTTTTGCCATGGGCAAACTAATTTTGTAGAGAACTGTCACTCACATTGAAGCACTCTCTTAAATTAATATTGGTTGCATTCAAAATTAAAAGCTGATAAACTTTATATCAGTTATTCATGCAAGTGCTTTTTGATTGTTTTTATGCAAGATAATATCTTTAAGCACACACACACACACAAATAAATTTAAATAATTTAATCAAGTTTAGAAGTTCCACCAAGCTGTTAATATCAAATTAAATACAAGACTCTTTGTTTTGGAAACTATAAGCCAAATTTAGAAATCCTAAAAACTTTGTGAGATAAGTTAAAATTTGTGAGACAAAAATGTTATACAATGATCCAACTTTCACAAAAATGATTTAGAAAAATTTGTTATATTAAATTATATAAAAGTTCCAAGAGTTTCTAGATATTTTTAAATTTTTGCGGACAAACTTTTCGTTTTTTCTTTTTTTAATTTAAAAAATTTCAATGTTATTCCAAAAGAATTAAATGTTTTCAATTGTGCAATATAAAATAAAATATTTTTATTAAAGCTGCGAAAAATTTAATATCGAAAATTGTGCGTTTTGTAAAGTTTCAGAAACTAATGCCAAAATTAATAGCTTTAATATTTCTCGAGATATCTTAAAATTCATAAGCGAAAGATCTTTTTTTCAGAGATTTTATAAACTGTTTTTGGTAGATTGTAGATATGGTGGTGACGACTTGTACTGCGACCTTTATAGATCTATTGTACCCCACCCTCCTCCTCCAAGTGTTGGAGCGCCTCCTCTAATCCTAATTCCTTTAGGAATCTCAGGATCTGGATGGGATTCAAGGCCTGCAGCTCCTCTGTGTTCAAGCAGTGAGCCCCAAGGTACATCTGTCTCTTGCGGAGTAATGCTCCCCAGTCTTTGAACAGATGTATGGGGGTTTCCTCTGCTGAGCCACATAATCTGCATCCATCATCCTCCTCTAGGCCTAGCGCCTTGAGATGTTTCCTAAGTCTGCAGTGTTCCGTCAGGGCTCCTGTCAGAATTCTGAGCTTGTTCCTGCTTAGTTTCAGGCAAGCTTTTGTTCTCTTCTGGTTAAAAGATCCCACCATCACTTTGGATTGCCTTAGCCCTGGAAGTTCTTTCCAGGTTTTCATCCATTTTCCTCTTATTTCTTCATCTAAACTTTTGCGGATGGTGTTCACGCTCATGCCGCAAAAGGGTTCCGGACCTATAAAGGGGCTACTGGATCCCTTGTTTGCTAGGTGATCGGCTTCTTCGTTTCCGTCTATACCAGTGTATCCTGGTACCCAGTATAGTTCAGCTTCCCCACACAGTCCCATACCAGTTTGGATCTGATGGTGTATGAGCTAATGGCCTTGATGACTGCTTGGCTATCTGACAGGATAGCAATTCGTTTTTTGCGGTAATTCCTGTCGAGGTTAAACTGTGCACATCATTCGATTGCGTGTACCTCTGCTTGGAAGATACTTGGGGATGTTCCCATGGATTCGAAGTATCTGGTACGAGGTCCAAACACTCCTGCACCAGTGCCTTCCTTTGTCTTCGAACCATCTGTATACCACTTGATGGCATTTTGCTCTATGTGGTATGCTAAGGATTCGTCGCTCCAATCGGCTTTACTACTACACAATGCTGTGTAGTTTTTCTCGAAGTGGTATTTGCATACCATTTCGTCTTTTGGTACTTCCAGCCAGGGGATCTTGGCAGCGAGGCTGTTTCGGTCTCTGCTCCCGATTATTTTACCTCTGCCCATTCCTTGCTGAATCTTACGATCGCCGATCTGGCGGCGCTCTCCACCACAAGGTGCAGCAGAGTCAGATCCAGCAGCAGCTCCAATGCTGCTTTTGGACACGACCCCATCGCCCCCGTGATGCAGACACACGCCAATCTTTGAATCTTCTCAAGCTGTTTCCTCATAGAGGCCAGCTTGATTCTACTTCCCCACGCAACTGCCCCCTAAGTGATTGCAGGTCTCACTATCATGGTGTACATCCATCGCAGGATAGTGGGGCTACAACCCCACGTTTTTCCTGCCAGATTTCTGCACACCATTAGGGCGCGTTTGGCTTTACCTACCACTGCCTCAGCGTGTCTATTCCATAGGAGTTTGCTATCTAGTGTGATACCCAGATACCTTATCTCCTGTTGGTATTCTACTGCCTTCCCATCTTTGAGTATGGGATGTAGGCAGTTTAGTTTTCTCCTTCTAATAAATGGTATCACCGTGGTTTTGCACCGTGGTTTTGAGTTTCAGTCCCACTGTTTGACACCATCTACTAATTACGTTGAGGCCTCTCTGAAGTTTGAAAACTGTTTTTGGTATAATTTTAGCCAAAAATATTTGAGAACAATCAAATGTTTTAAATGTGGTATTCAATCTACAATAATTTCGTGAAAATTCAGAAATAATTTTCTCAAATTTGTAACCTCTATCAAGTTTGTAAAATCAAATAATTTACAATTTTGTTTAACACATTGACGCCGGCATGACCCACCGGTGGCTCATGATGGTTTGCCGCGTCGGGCAGTTTGATCCACTGGTGATGAATTATAAACAATAGTTATAAACAATAGTTTGATCACATAAACCATTTTTTCCGATAAAACTAATAATAGCTTATTACCAAACCTATATTATATTATAGTACCTACATATTAATTATTTTAGCGTAGTATAAACAATTAAAATAAATATTTTACAAAAACTGCATTATTCTGGAATAGAAATTTGTATTTACATATTAAAGATAAAAACGTAAATTGTTTTAAAGTTTCGAATTATTAGTATAAATACAACATATGTTTCAAAAACACTGTGGCTTCTTCAGATAATGATGATAGTGATAATGAACGAAATTTGTAGAATATTATTCCTTGATTTTTAGCGGCGACTGCACTACCTTCTCGTTCTATCGTTTAGTACTTGATTTTTATTTTTTATTATAAGTATACCGGTTTGACAGAATTAATCTGTCATTCACAGCAGTGTTAACAATTAATTATTTTGACTTTTGGTACTTAGCGTAAGCCGGCTTTGTCCGCTGAGAGTTCTAATTTTGGTAATGTCACTATTTAAATCACTATCACTGTTTAATCACTTTCGCTGTTTTCTGAGTCGGGATCGGTGATGTCCTGTGGGAGTTTTCTTTTGAGTCTGGTGTGGATGTTACGTTGTCCGAGTTGGTAGAAAATGACACTGGGGCATTGGTGGATTTTTTCAAAAAATTTTACTGTTGTTTTTGTAATATACTCCTTGACGGTGGGCACATTTAATTCCTGATGTATCTGCTTGTTTCTGATAAACCAAGGGGCATTTAAGATTATTCGTAGAGTTTTATTCTGAACTGTCAGTTTTTTGAAATTGGTTTGTTGGTGATGTGGTGCACCAAATGGGGCATGCGTATGTTATTAAGGGTCTTATAAGAGATTTATAGAGGAGTACAGAAGTTTTTTGTTGTAGGGCTGTTTTTCTATTTATTAGAGAGTATAATTGAGACAGTCTGGCGTATGCTTGGTTGATCTTTTTATTTACATGCAGGCTCCATGTTAGACGAGTATCTAGGTGCACACCCAGGTACTTTACAGCTTCTTGGTTATATCTTATTACATTTCCTCCTAATTCGATTTACGGTAGGGTTTTTATCCGTCGTAGTGTGAATACTTTTATCTCACTTTTCGTACAGTTTATTTTTACGCCCCATTGAGAAAACCAGTCGTTGATGAAGTTCAAAGCTAATTGGAGTTGTTCTGCTGCGACGTGAAGGTCGTGTTGTTGGGTTATAATAGCTGTGTCATCAGCATACATTGAGAGTAGCGCTCGAGAAGGAACGGGGATATCGTGCATGTATATATTAAATAAAGTTGGGCCAAGAATGCTTCCTAGTGGAACCCCTGCTTTAATGGTTCTGGCATCTGATAGTTGCGCGTGGATTTTTACTGCGAAGGTTCTGTCTGTGAGAAAGGAATATAGCAATTTTAGTAGGTAGCTTGGAAGATTTAGCTGTTTAAGCTTGAATTTTAGGCCGTCAATCCACACTCGATCGAATGCCTGAGCTACGTCTATAAATGCCACAATGGTGTATTTCTTGTCCTCAAATCCTTTCTCGATAGTTTCAGTTAGGCGAAGCAGTTGATGGTACGTTGAGTGTGATTTCCTGAATCCAAACTGGAAGGGTGGCAAGATGTTATTCTCTTCCAGGAATTCATTAATTCTCTGAAGAATCGTTATTTCCATCACCTTAGATAAAGTCGGCAGGAGGCTTATAGGTCTATAGCTTTCCACTTTTTGCTTTTCTTTGCCAGGTTTGTGAAACATGAGAACATGTGCATGTTTCCAGTGATTTGGAAAACAGCCTTCTCTAAAGCTCGCGTTGAGTATATTGGATATGTATGTTATAGCTTTGTCGGTAAGGTGTTTTAGTACTAGATTTGGAATAAGGTCGTGTCCGGGAGCTTTTTTGTTTGGCAGATCTTTAATAATGCTCTTAATTTCGGTGGGTGTTGTATAATTGATTTCGGAGTTGTCAGTAATAGTTTCCAGGTCGTTAGTGCGGTTTTCGACTTGTGTGGGTGGATGTGTCATGAATACCTTTTCTAAGTAGTTAGCGAAGAGTTCAGTTTTTTCTTCGTCTGTTTTATAATAGGTGTTGCTTCCGTTATGTGTGTTGTTACCGTCAGTTAGGGTGGGTATTTCATCATGTTGTTGCAGAATTCTTTTGGTGGTTCTCCACATTCCTAGATCCTGAGGTTTGAGTGTGGCTATGTGGCTTTGATATGATTCGTGTCTGTGGTTATCGAGTGCCAATTTGATTTTGTGGGATAAGTTGTTAACGATGTTTTTTATTTGCGGGTGTCTAGTAATTTGCCATTCGCGTCTAGCTTTGCTCTTCTTCTTTATTAGGTGTAGTATGTGTGGGGGTGGAATGAGATAGTTTTGTTTTGATTTCTTTTGGTTCGGTGTAGTTGCATTTTTTATAGAATTGGTAATCATTTCAGTTAATTGAGATTCTGCTTCGTCAATATTTTGCTTCGTAAGTATATTTCCTGTTGTATTAGGATCACTGTCTAATTCCATTTGGAATTTTTTCCAGTCTACTTTGCCATTAATGATCGTGGGTACAGGTTTTTTGAATTGTACTAGGGATTGAAAGGTTATTAATACTGGGACATGGTCGGAATTGAGCTCTGAGATAACTTGTTGTTGTATTGGAATATTTAGGTTTTTACATATGGCTATATCTAGTTAATCTGGGAGACGGTCATTTTGATATGGATAGTATGTATACTCTTTTGGTGCTATTACTTGAAGATTATATTTGGTGGCTAGCTATTACTTGAAGATTATATTTGGTGGCTAGCTTTAAGATTGCTCCGTTGCACACCCCACAATAAACAACTTTCTGAGTCTATTGTGGGGTGTGCAACGGAGCTGTGTCCGCCCATCCGTCGACGGACGCAGCAATGGATCTCGGACGACTGTCTCAATCTAGTCGACCAGCGGAAGCAAATGAAACACGTCGATTTCAAACAATACCGACGATTGAACAAAGAAGTTCGACAGAAAATGAAATTGGAACGGGAAGCTTACTGGAATAACATCGCGGCTGACATGGAAGAAGCAGCGTCAAGGCATGAGTACCGGACGCTGTACCAGACAATCCGACGGTTAAGTGGCAAAACAACATCAACAAATGACAATATCAAAAAATTGAATGGAACCACAATCCGCCAGTAGGTCCAGCACCCGAACTGCCGATTATTGAGCAGCCGATAAATCAGTTTCCCGATACTGAACCAACAATCAATGAGGTAAAGACGGCAATAAAATCCCTGAAAAATGGTAAAGCGCCGGGAGGAGATCAAGTAACTGCCGAAATGATCAAAGCCGGGGGAGACGTCTTATTACATCAACTTCACGTTCTCACAGTGCATATATGGCATTCAGATTGTGTTCCATCCGTGTGGAAGAAAGCGATTGTTGTGCCTATTTTGAAGAAAGGCGACAGTCGGGAATGCAAGAATTACCGTGGTATTAGCCTCCTCTCGATCGTCGGCAAAGTATTTATGAAAATCATACAATCAAGACTACAGAAACATCGAGAGCAAACAAGCCGGGAAGAACAAGCTGGATTTCGACCACATCGAGGATGCATCGATCAGATATTTGCTCTCCGTCAGCTAATGGAAGAAAGAATTCGATGTGGCAAACGAACTGTCATCGTCTTCATCGATTTCAAATCTGCTTTTGATTGCATCGATTGGACAAGCTTGTGGGAAGCCCTGAAGATCGAACACGTGCCACTGAAAATCATTCAACTTCTTCAAGCATCGTACGACGGCTCAACCAGCAATGTTCGTATCCGAAACGACATGTCTGAGGAATTCCCGATTCGAACCGGAGTCCGGAAAGGAGACGTGGCCTCGCCGCTCCTTTTTAACATTGTGATCGACACGATTATGCGAAAAGCGTTTGATGGGCGACGTGGAGTTCGATATGATGACAAAAACTTCCTAACCGATCTGATGTTCGCCGATGACAGTGCGGTTTTCGCCAACACAGATGCCGAAGCAACAGACACCTTGTATGACATTTCCCGCATTGCCCAGTCATAAGGACTGAGAATCAATGCGGATAAGACCAAAGTGCTTACAACGGATGGATCTGAAGCCAGAGTTTACCTCGATGGAACCACAATCGAGCAGGTACCACAGTTCAAATATTTGGGATCACTGGTTGTGGAGAAGAAAGTAGCTTCGACAGCCGAAGTTCACAGCCGGATAGGCCAGGCAACAGCAACGTTTGCTTCACTCAAGTGGTGCATATGGAAGCGGACGAATATTACCATCAAAACCAAAATACGCCTATACCGGACGCTGATCCTCCCAATTCTTCTTTATGGATCGGAAACATGGACATTACTCAAACCAGACCTTAACAAGCTCGAGGCCTTCCAAATGCGATGCCTGAGACAGATTCTCTGCGTCTCACTCCTCAACCACCTCCGAAATGAGACAATCAGAGAAAGGTGCGACCAACAGACACCGATTGTTGAGGAAATTCAAAAACGCCGATTACGATGGTTCGGCCACATCTGTAGGATGGGCGACAATCGAGTACCGCACAAACTCCTATGGAAAAAACGACCTCTTGATTGGAGAACACAAAAACAAGCACCGAAGACCACATGGTTGAAACACGTAGAGAACGATTTAAAAAACCAGCGAATAACAACAGCTGAGGCAAGAACCGTTGCAACTGATCGATTAGCATGGAAGCGTATAGTGAATGGAGCACGGAATCTAGCGGCACCAACAGCAGCGTATTGGCTACGAGGTCGACCACCTCTCCATGCGCCGGCTATGGATTAAAGAAGAAGAAGGAGAAGTATTCTTATGTTTAGATCATGTCGAAGTTTAACTGTGACTTCAACTGTTTCCAGACTAGTAAGTATTTTTTGTGGGTTAATAAAATGCTCGAGATGTTTTTTTATCAATATCGCTGTTCCTCCAGAAGCAGTTTTTGCGAGTCTGTCATGTCTATATATTTTATATCCGGTCACTTTTAATTGTTCGCCATGTACAAAATGTGTTTCACTTACGCATGCGATGTCAATGTTATATCGGGCTAAAAAGGCTATAAATATGGATCTCTGTCTATCTAAGCTATCTGCGTTCCAGTTAAGGATTGTTATATTTTGGAGGAAATTGCTTCTATGGGCCATTGAAAAGGCTTGGAAGGAGATGGGTTGTAATAAATTGTTTGATTTGAGAAATAAAGGGGGTTATAAGGTCTATTAAAAATTGGATAAGGGGATGGGTGTTGGAAGTAGGTGTTGGGTTAGAATAATCATTCTCTGCAGCTTGTTGTGTTACCCGGGTTCCACCGGCGGCATCGGCAAAGGTTCTACTATGTTGCTGGTTGTTCGTTATGTTATTTCTGCTCTCTCTGATTGTATGTATTGGCCTTGTGTGGTGGTTTGTGTTTCTCGAATGGTTTTGTTTTTCGTAGAGTGATGTATAGTATTTACAGCCCCTATAATTAGCTGGGTGGTTTTCTGAGCAGTTAACACAAATTACTGGATCTTTTGGTTTTTTTTTACAATCCTTGTATGAGTGATTTCCTGGGCACTTGAGACACCTTGGCTCCAATGAACAGTATTTTTTTGTGTGGTCAAATCTTTGGCAGTTATGACATTGTGGAATGCTTTTTGGTTTACGGCGCGGTTCTACCTTAACTACCGCATTTAATATTCTGTTGACTTTGAGAATGTCACTTGCTTCTTCGTTTGACGTTAGCTCTACAGCACAGAGTGGAATTGTTTTTTTCTCTTTATTGAACAGTCGCGTAACTGTCTTAACTGGTAATTTTAGAGCTTCCAGTTCCTCGCGGATGTCTGTAGTTGCGATTGAGATTGGAATATCTCTAATAGTGACTGATAAAGGCTTACCATTTGGGTTTTGGAATGTATGGTACCTGATATTATTTTCATTGTAATATTTTGATAGTTTGCGGTAGTCGTCTTCTGTTGATACGTTAATTCGTAGGAAGTTAGATTTATAGTTAGTTGTAAATTCTCCTTCAATGTTTTTTAAAATATCGCTTTTGACTTCTTCATAATTGTCTTCTTCGTGTAAGAAGATTGGTTGAATCGATAATTTCTTTGGTGGAGTGTTACTAATACTTTCATTCGTTTGTGTGGAAGAAGTTGTTGGTATATCATTTAGCGGGTCGAATCTATTTTGTGTTGTCACAGTTATTTGGCTCTGAGGCCATTGATATCTTTTTTGTGTGTTAATAAGTGGTGGTGAGAGATGACTTGCAGTCCTTTTGTTGGACATTGTTATATATTAATAGCTATTTACCCGAGGGTAAATAGCAATCGCGTACACCTATAGAGCGTTTTTTTGCGCGAATTTTTATATTTTATCTATTCTAATTTTAACTCACGGTCACTGACCGATAACACTGTACTCGCGCTCACACGTGCGTCTGCTTTCACGATCGCGAGAGAACTCTTAGTACTTGAGTAAAACATCAGTTGTAGTCTAAAATACTTTCAGGAAAATTATAAAAAAAATTAATATTCAAAATTATCAAATTTACATAGCTTTGGCACACATTTTAAGATTGCAATAATTTCATTAAATTTACAATTTATATTAGAGTTCGAATAATTTCTCTTGAAATTTCGTGTAGCTTTATAAACATAAAACCAATTTTAAAACAAACTTAACAATCCATAGTTTAATAATAATATTTCAATTACAACGGCCTAACGGTTCATCTATAAATTTATAAATATATTATAAATATTTATAAGTATTGGGCCCGTAAGTTAGAAACTTATGGTAATACATACACTGAATGATGGATTAAATTTATTAATATAAAATAGTCATTAATTACTATTTTATTAAAATAAATATGTGCAAAAAGATTATTTAAATTTGAAATGTAAAATCTTCTCTTTCTTGTGCGCATTGCTTATCCCTCATCTAGAAGATCTTTAATTTTATAGAAGCAGCTTTACATTGAATCCCCCATTCAATTCCCTCAATAAATTTGTTATGAAGTAAACCCTTTCATTATGGATTGATAGTGTTTTGTAATAATTTCATATTTAATGGTGCAATTAGTCGGTGTGTATGAATGAAATCATTGTGTGTGTGTCGACGCAATTACGCAGGGCACATTTCGTGAATGTGCGTGTTTTTGATTACAATATCGTTGCCTATCAGCATCACAGGCCTGTTCTGTATATGGCAGGTTTCCATTCCGAATGACATTTAACATTAACGTTTCCTAGTTTTGCTAATAAAGCGACGAAAATATTAATTTTCGAATTTTGTAATTTTTAGTCTCAGATGCTATACTTTAAGGCTTTTTATTCCTTTTAATATTCGAGTTTTTTTATTGATTAGTTAGAAAGAATATTTGCTAATGGAGTTGATTTGGTTCATCAAAAAGCAAGAAACACTAATGGATGGGCGTTTTGAGTGGTATTGAATCATGTCAGCATAAACACTAGAATTCAGTTCGTTAACGTCTTATGCGGACAATGCATTTCCCATTTTACTTTAATCACTCCCACGGAACTGACTGGCTAAATCAGCGGATAATATATTATCCGCTTCTTTTCTTGTCTTCGTTTTATCGCGTTATATTATTTCTTGACGTCTGTCAAGTATTAAATAATTCAATATTCAAATCAAGTGCATAAATATTTATGTCATCATATCATTCCTTCCGTTATAATACAATATCATCTACTAATAAAAAATAATATTTCAGAAGACTAATTTTGGTAAATTTATTTTGCGCATAGTGTTTTCACGCCTTCTTTTAGTCATGATCGTAATTATAAACTTAAAAACATTGATGAAATAAATATAAAATAATTGTAAAATTTATAGGACACACCGTCATTAAAAATCAAAATCAAAATTAATATATTTCACTATCTAAGTTATACAAAGCATATGATAATAGATACAGTACCAATATATATATACATATATATAACTAAGTGAAATGTGTCCAAGGTGTCTCTTGCCTATGTTATCCTCTTTACCCTCTCATGGTATTCCTCCATATTGTAGGGTTCAATGTCTAAAATTAAACTGCGAACTTGTTTTTTGAAAGTTTTGACACTTGTTGAAAGCCTTATTGCTTACGAGATTTTACTGTTTAGGAAGCGAAAGGTTTGTGTACATAACGAAATAGAGAAAAGTGTTCCTGGGCATAAACTGATGAAACACCGATTGACATTACGTTTGGGAGCTAACGCTAGTGGTAATATAAAGCTTAAACCACTTCTCGTTTATCATTCTAATCTTACAGCTTTAAAAAAAATCTATAATGAAGAGAAGTCTAGCAGTGAGGTGGAGATAGAATCTGAGGCCATGGCTCATGGAGAGAATTGCTCTTCGAAGTTTGTGCCCCCGCATCAAGCACTACCTTGATACCAACGACTTGGTATTGAAAGCGCTGCTGCTATTAGACAATGCACCAGGACACCTAAAGGAATAATTTTCCGACAGACTTTTCTTTTCTGTTTCGTCGTTGTTTTGGTTCATTGTTCAATCAATGCTTCTTAATAAAATTTGATTGAATATTCATCGTTTAGATAAAATACACCAAGCAAAAACCATCTTATGATAGGTTAGGTTAGAAAATAGGATAAGTTAGATTCTTGAGAGGTCCGAACAGTGTTCCTATAGCCTGTGTAGAGATGAAAAAATGTTTATGCGCAGAGCTATGGCACTCTGCTATTCTTCTCCTGGTGCGAGGTGTCTCGAGAAAAGACGCGAGGTGGTTCGAGATTTGTCAGACAACGCACTGTGGGAACGGTGTAGCCCGGGAATTCTCAAGCATAGCCAAGCGGCTACAGATTCTCGAGAGATCCGAGCAGAGTTCCTACCGCCTGTGTAAAGATGAAGAAGTGTTTATGCGCAAAACAGCGAAGCTATTACGCTCAACTATTCTTCTCCTGGTACGAGGTGGCTCGCAAAAAGACGCATGGTGGTTCGAAATTTGTCAGATAACGCACTGTGGGAACGGTGTGGCTCGGGATTCTTCAGAGATTCGAAGTATGAGATTCCGAAACTTATAATCCAGGGAAGAATCGTGGATCTATTGGAGCGAGAAGAATGTCCTGAATATCGAGTCAGGTTCGCCAAGCCAACCCACCTTAATATTTGTTCACGTTGGAACGCGCGGGCGCGGTGGCGGGTGCGTGCGCGATAGGCGTGGCGAGTTTGTGTTCACATTGGCCGCCAGGCGTTTGCGCGAGTATGGCCTGTTGTCAGGTTAGATTAGGTCAGTATACTAACATAAGTTTAGCTTTTGGTTAGTATACTAAGCTGAACAGCACTAACAAACTCTTCTGTATTGAAAGACATGATGAAAACATGCTATCGTTTCTATCGATAAGTTTGTACTCGTTGAAGTTACTGACGTCGCCAGTGAATCGCGCGTTTCGCCGCTAGTTCGACGTGAACATATACAAACATCTCACGCGTTTGATATTGCCGCGACCGCGGCGCGCGCGCCAATCGCTAGCTTGCCCGCTACTTAGACCGCACGTGCGTTTCGTACGTGAACACTTTGATATTACGCCATATGTTTGATATCTCGTGACCCCGCCACCGCGCCCGCGAGTAAACGTGGATGAGCACTTAAGATAATCGATTTTAAAATGGGATTCGTTGTGACTTGTACGGCTGAGTGCTCATCCACGTTGACTTGCGGGCTCGGTCACGAAATATGAAAATTATGGCGATATATCGATGTGTTCACGTACGAAACGCACATGCGGTCTAAGTAGCGGGCAAACTGGCGACTGGCGCGCGGCAATATCAAACGCGTGAGATGTTCACGTCGAACAAGCGGCGGAAAGCGCGATTCACTTGCGCACATCAGGTAAGTTCAATCAGTATGAACTTATCTCTAGAAACGATTGCATGTTTTCAACATGTCTTTCAATACAGGAGAGTTTATTAGTGCTGTTCAGCTTAGTAGAACTTAACCAAAACTTAAACTTAGGTTAGTATACTAACCTAACCTGACAACAGGTCATACTCGCGCAAACGCCTGGCGGCCAATGTGAACACGAACTCGCCACGTCTATCGCGCACACACGCGTGTGTTCCTACGTGAACAAGCACTGAGCGCTACGCACTCAAAAACACACAAAAAACCGTACAATACAAAAACCCATACAAATTTATAAAAATTTGCTTAAAACAAAATTTGTAGCGAATTCAATGCTCTATAATTTTTGTAATGTATGCAAATACGATTTGAAGCATAGTAGGCGAGATATTTACGAGAAACTGATTTTTGCTTGCTTCGAATATCTTAAGACGCGCACATGAAATTTTGTTTATATTTGTAGCGACATCGCAGTTGCATGGTGGTGATCAATAAAAAAACAAGAGTACTGTAGGAGATCACAGTTGCCCGGTATATTAGTAACCATGGAAAACAAAGGAGAGAATAAATAAAAAAAAAGGTTTGGTGTTCTTACGACGCGGTGCAAGCCGCAGATAGTTCTTACGTGTTGTTACTTTGTCGTATTTGAACTTTTATGTATAATAAATAATTTTGTAATCATCCGCGAACACTGAAATTGGTGACCCACGACGTGATCAGAAAGCCCGCACCCAAAACGGCCGAGTTAGCTCAACAAGCTGCTCTTATCACTGAATTACAACAGCAACTAGTGGACGCAAGAGCTACGCTGGATGGTCGGCAACAACAACGACAGGCGGAAACACCACACTTAAGCCTACGGCCCAAGTGTGGTGCCTAGCACTGCGGCTAAACCGTCGCGGTTTTTAATCGTGTGATTTTGTGAGTCAGCAAGTTAATACAAGCGTAAGTTAATACAAGTTAGGTTATTGTTAATTTTCAATTTTTTTAGCAAGAAAAATTGAATCAATACAATGTGGTGGATGTTCCGGGCTACAGGTATTTAAATTATAACTGTCCGCAAAATTGACAATTTTTTTTGATTGAGAGAAATTGTCAGGTAATGTGTACACCATTCACTTTACCTGACAATTTCTCTCAATCAAAAAAAATTGTCAATTTTGCGGACAGTTATAATGTCCTCGTGCGCTAAATTCAGTGTTGTTGGTCGTTTTTTAGGCTATGTCATTTAATTTAGTTATTTCAAATTGAAAATGGGTAATATTTTCAGTATTTAATAAATTTTTATGGCTAAAATTTTATACGTTATTCATTGTTTCGATAAAATACACCAATCGAAAACCTTCTTATGATAGGAATGATCGATTTAATTGACAAAAATACAAATTTTCAAATTTGTTTGCAAGAGAAACAATCATTACAATATTGTGGAAGTTCCTGGCTACAGTTTTTTAACACCACTGAATTCAGCGCAACTAAATTTACTTTACCTGACAAGTTTCAAGCTTGTTGTTTTATTTCGACTAGCACTCTGTAATTTGGGAAACAGGTAGCATCATATAATTCTAATTTTGTTCGAAATGGCTTTAAATTCAGTTTGCATAAGGTATCTTTAATTCTGAGACACACTATCTCTATTCTACATATAATATATATTACTTGCTTGTTTCTGTTTGTTATCCACATAACTACATATTTGCAGTGGGTGGCAGTGGGTTTGAAGATTAGACCAGAATTCTAATATAATTGTATTCGTTCGATTAACAATTTTCTAGAAATACATATAGTTTTCATATTGCCGCGTAATACCTACATAACTAAATTAGTTAATCAGTTGTCTGTTAGCAATCTCTCCAGTTAAAGCTTCCTGGAAGATTGTCTCGGGAAGTAGGTTGGATAGCATTGGTAATAGAATTGCATTCATTCGCTCAACAATATTCTGGAAACATGTTGTTTTGATACTACCGCCTACCATCTACATAACTCAATTTGTTAATCAGTCGTCTGTTATCAATCTCTTCAGTTAAAGCTTCCTGGAAGATTTTCTCTGGATATAGGTTGCATAGCATTGGTGATACCCCTTATGTCTCACAACTCTTGGCATAAATTACATTTTCTGAAGATTCGTTCATAACATTTCTTCACCCACACTGATTAATAGTTTAGAAACTATGTAACATTTAGAAAATTGTTCGAAATATGAATGAAATATGTCAAAATTTGATTAAATTCTAGTTAATTTTCCCCACCCAAAAAAATCCTAAAAAATCAGTATCAAAAAGCCTCCTACAGTGGTTTCTCCCCTTAATGGAAAGATACCATATATATCACACAAATTGAGAAATTTAAGATCCAAAGTTACAAATTTTAAAGATTTGGCTCTAAACCATTTTATGGAAATTTATAAATTGGAATATGAAAAGAAAAACTGTGAATGGTTGCGTTATGTGTCATAATACGGTTTACTTTGAATGTCCCCGAGAAATATGTAATGATTTTTTTTTATTAATCTAAACCTTTATGAACCATTAGGTGTTTATTTGTTGTAAAATTTATATAAACTATTTATAATGTTATAAACTCTTTACAAAGTTTAGTTCATTCCTTTTTATCTCCTCTTGTCTGCATTCCATCACAGTGACAGTCTCTTTTCTTTTAGACCATTTGTTAAGTTCATCATAATTTTAACACAATTGCGATCAGCCTTAGCATTAATTCTATTTATTGATATATTTAACCAATAAATGCCTAATAAATTGATGTTTATATAAATGTCATAATAATTTTTGTTTCTTTTGTTTCAGGAAAACATTTCCATGAGAAGTTGAAGTAGCAATTAAAAATCAAATAAAGATTTAAACATTGGAGGAAATTAAAGAGAATTTAACCTTGCTCTGCTAGTCTTTCCATTTGTTTTGTGCTCTGCAAATCTCTTTGTTACATAAAACTTCCAGAAGATTTTGTATCAGGAGAACTTCAACATTTCTTTGAATGTGGATTTTGGAATGTGGATTAAAGGCAATTTCAAGCAAATATTCTTCAGATTTGAGAAGGGATCTTATTTTTCCTTTATGATATCAAAGTTGAAGCAGGTCAATATTAATGAAATTGACAAATTCAAACAGAAGAAATATATTTGATATGGGAACTGCAAGAGTTTCTAACAATCTGATTTGGTTTCAAGATTGCACAGGTTTAAGATTATCTGAGGGTTTTGATGAGTTTTGCCAGATGCAAAGACAAGTCATAAAGTCTGTGACTAAGTCTAAGAATATCTATATTCAGAACTTGTAATCCCAATTCAGAGCTTTTTGATTAAGACTGCATACATTTTTGACGGATGCCAAAATCTTATCATACAGTCCTTGATTAGATCTTAGTCATCATTTTTGTTTTTTAAGATAGTGTCCTAGCAATGTTTTTTCCCCTGGTTTCTAAATATTGGATTTGAGGTTGACAATCTCATCTGCACAGTTTCAGAAGACAAAAGATATGGGTCATTCCATGTCCAGTGGTCTAGGGCTCCCCGCACGACCATCTCGGGTTTGGCTGAAATTTTATATGGAGGACTCCCTATATCCAAAATGAACTTTGGTAAAATTTTAGATTCACTGATGAAATATTCATGGAGTTACAGTTCTTTGTTTGACTCATACTGGAACCCGCGACAGTATGCCAGCGAGATTTCAACAACTTTGCATCCCAATATCTCATTCACAAGTTTTTCAAAATGCATGAAATTTTGCCAACTTGTACAACTTTATGGGCTTTATTCAATGAAATTAATCAAACTTTTTATGCATTGCACCCAAAAAGTGTAAAGTGCTTCAAAGTTGGCCTAAAACTTTACTGTTAAAGAAAAATGTAAAGTTTAGGTTTCCACAACTATGGCTGTAGTTAACCTACAGGCTTGATACTTTGCACATAGTGTCTGTATAACTGTGTTTTCGAATGTGCAGTTTGAACTTCCTAGTTACTCATGTTAGGTTACAAATTGAGTGTAAAGTTTGTGATTTGTGTAATGCCAATAATAGGGTATTTTCAAACCGATTTTGCAAAAAAGAGTCCTCCAGAAACTTTTTGAAACCTATTTCATTAGAAAGAGCATGTTTTAAAACCCCTAAAAAAGTTGGATAGATGTTTCAACGCGGATATATAAGGCCCTAAAATCAGGTACAAAGCAGGGCGTCATTGCCGTGGCGACGCTGTACCCTACAACATATAATTCACCTTTACCTTTCAAGATCAAGGTCTTGCAATGGTCTATGGTGACTTTGTCACTACCAGTTCAGAAGCTTGAACTGGCAACGCTATCGCCATAGGGGTCACGCCCAATAGCTGTGCAATACCAGCCACGGGTGGGTTTCTTCATCCAAGTTCCGAAGCCAGTAGTTCGGTTTCTTTGTTGAGGTTCCAAAGCCTTGTGTGGGTATCTTTCTAGTTCCCAAGCCGATGATTGGGCTGCTTATCCTGGGCTCCCAAGCCTAAATTGGGTATTTTATAGGGTTCCCAAGCCGAAGTCTAATTTGATTTTAGCCACCAACAGTTCTTTTACATCTTTTTGTATTTACTAGCCACGTTCTTCAATTCGGCTTCTGCAAATTGGTATTGTCGACCAGATGATGTAACAGAAGGAGCAGGAAGCATGCAAATGAAATTACGCTAATAACTATAGAAGCCTCTATGTTCATGTTCATAGTAATTCATTTAGTTTATTTGAGTAGACTTAATTATGCAACGTTTTTGATTTCAAAACTTGTAAGTAGCAAATACCCAGTACAATAGTCAAAAAATACTAATTGTAGTTGAAATAATAACAAGAATAATGCTAGAGGTAATGAATATTTTCATTGGGAAAGGAATTCGATTGTCCTTAGTTGGTCCCTATTCTTAGTTTGTCGAGGAAGTCCTTAATTTGAGTATACGAGAACTTATGAAGCTTGAATGTGTTTTCTTTTTGTAAATTCTAATCTGATTTTCTCATTGATATATTAGTATTAAGTCTTTGATTTGAGTATACCAGAACTCTTGAACTCTGAATGTGTTTTCTCTTTATAAAACCTTATCTGATTTTCTCATTGATACATTACTAAATGCACTTGCCTTTTTTTCTTTAATTTTCTTGTGTCCTACTGACTAGATATAGTTTTAAGAAAAGAATCTATTTCCGTGGTTTGTGTTAAATAATTTTAATTTACTCTGTCGAGCTTATATTCCGGAAATGGTCTGTAGGTGCAGTAACTGTGGTCAAATGACTGTAACCCGACAGTTAATGAGTTGCACAATGCGCGTTTTAAACTTTTACGTGCCGTAAAATCGCTCGCAATTTACCTCAATACCCTCTTTTACTTCGCTGGATTTATAAAACGCAAATAGTTTTCGGCAATTTATTTCTTAGTAGGACGTATTTTATTCCCATTACATTTTTTAGGGTGGGCATTTTTAATTTGTATGCAAATTTTTTCAGCAGGGTTTTTAAAGGTTCGCGCGTGTGGGACTTTTTCTACTATATAAGGATTTAAATATTGCATAAAGTAATATTTACGATAATAGGATGAGAGCGAGATAAAAGCCATTCGGCCGCAAAACTATTTGGCAAATACTCCAAACCTGGCGAGCATAAAATGTTTTTCCGTCCTAAAATTTAACAAGGATTACGCGCCTAATAAAATTCACATTACACAGCTTGTTAGGGGTTGTAACCTCACATTAGGAGGCATATCCAGCTTTATTATCTGACCGACTTTATGGCCAGTTTTATTTGGTATTATAAAACCATATTTTAGTAAACCCACCTTGAAAACGACTGTTATTAAACTTATATATATACAACAGAAAACATGAAAAGCAGAATAAATTTGGATTCGATTCACGGAAGATCTTGCTTATTAAATAATAAAATTCCAAGGAAATTAGACTTTGTACTAATTAAAAATCCCCAGGTCGGGATGGGTAAATCAACACTAGTCCTTGTTAAAACGCAACATGAGCTCAAAACTTTATTATTCATAGTTTATTCTTATTTTACCAAGCGAGTTTTATTCTAATTTACTCTAAACAAAGTGTAATAAATTTCATTTATTCGGTTGCAATGACACCGCATACAACAACCATTCTTAACCACTAGCTTAAGATATTAAATGTTTATTATCCTTAGGGTTGTGCTCGTGCGGTCGGTGTTCACCAAATAATTCCCCTATCATTTCTATGCTAAGTGCACATGCAGTTGCTGCGGTGATCCAACCAGTCCGCCGAGCTATTTCCAGCTTAGCTTGTGTTTTCTCGCCGGCAAATGTGTTGTTTATCCCTCGGGAACTCATAAAAGTGATCCAATCATCTCCCACATCGTCAGCCACTACAGACAGACGCGGACCGGACGTGCTGACCCTCAAACTCTTAAACTAAATTTGTAAATGTTCACGTCCGATCAGGGATCACGTGCCACTCCTCAAAAATTATGCATTAAAAGATGAAACCTACGTTTCAATAAAAATGTTTCCTATGCGTAATTCATCTGCTACGGTTTTTAGCGAAAATTATAATTTATTTTTATCACGATATTCGAGTTTTTATATTGCGCGATATTTTTCAAGCAATAGATTACATTCATGGCACCGTTTTTTATAAATTAATAATAGTTTTTATCTACGACCACTATTGTAAATGCCCATTATTGTTCAGTTCGTAGACTAAGTAAATACATCATAACACACACGTACGTAACAATCCGCGATTAATGATAAGTTACGATTGATAACACACACGTGCCTTTGGTTTACGATTCGTTGATTGATTTAGAGCTGATACTACGTGCTCATAGGTTCAGCGCCTCCCCGTGCCACAATTCAAACTAACGGAAATTGACATTGCGAACATTGGGTTGCCTATATCTATGCGCACTCTTATTCCAGTTTAACCTAAATAAGTACTAAATAATGAAGTATGTAACCATTAAGAATGTATTTATTTTCAATTATGTCAAGTTAAATAATGTCGAGTAACAGTTATATATGAAAATTCAACTGTTTGTTTATTATTACATATACTAAAATAGTTTCGTACGCCTTTCCCGGAGGAGGCGGTAGAAATGCGTCAAATCGGGTTTGGAAAAGGAAAACGGACGTTTTGAGTAATTTTTCGAAAGAAATTTTGGCGGGAGAAAGTGGTAAAATGTTTAAAAAACCCCAGACAATTGTCTAATATTTGAGAAATTGTGGTGCCGCCGGAGGCGGCGGGGGTGCGGCCCGAAACCGAAATATCCGTTTCTGGGCCGCCGAGCGGCCGTATTTGGACCGATAGCGACGCGAATGGTGCTATCTGGAGCGCCGATTTTTTCCGCACAAAACTGTCATCTCAAATTTTCAAGTCTTTGCTGAAAATTTGGAGAAAAGTGCGAGAAATCGAAAAAAAATAATCGCAAAAAACGATCTTCTTTGACGTTCTATTGAGAGCCGACCGCTGAACACAGCGCCTTCCCCTTTGCGGGTCCGTTTTCGTAGGTTCTTTCTCTCTGGGCCTTCGAAGAGTCCGTGCGATTTTTTGCAAAAATGGCCGTGCGGTACATTTTTTTGCAAACCCGGACGTTATCGGCTGCCGAACGGGAAGTGGGTGGAATTTTGCAGTTTCTTCTAAACCGTTCGATGGAGGTCGACGGTATCTTGGATACGATGTGCCGATTCGCCGATTCGCAAAAACCAAGAGGTCGCCACGGTCGATAGTAGCAAACCGGTAGGATGTCAATCCGCAATCGAGATCTACAACAAGTACAAGTACAAATGACACAATTTCTTCAGACAATTGTCTAATATTTGAGAAATTGTGGTGCCGCCGGAGGCGGCGGGGGTGCGGCCCGAAACCGAAATATCCGTTTCTGGGCCGCCGAGCGGCCGTATTTGGACCGACCGCGACGCGAATGGTGCTATCTGGAGCGCCGATTTTTTCCGCACAAAACTGTCATCTCAAATTTTCGAGTCTTTGCTGAAAATTTGGAGAAAAGTGCGAAAAATCGATAAAAAATAATCGCAAAAAACGATCTTCTTTGACGTTCTATTGAGAGCCGACCGCTAAACACAACGCCTTCCCCTTTGCGGGTCCGTTTTCGTAGGTTCTTTCTCTCTGGGCCTTCGAAGAGTCCGTGCGATTTTTTGCAAAAATGGCCGTGCGGTACATTTTTTTGCAAACCCGGACGTTATCGGCTGCCGAACGGGAAGTGGGTGGAATTTTGCAGTTTCTTCTAAACCGTTCGATGGAGGTCGACGGTATCTTGGATACGATGTGCCGATTCGCCGATTCGCAAAAACCAAGAGGTCGCCACGGTCGATAGTAGCAAACCGGTAGGATGTCAATCCGCAATCGAGATCTACAACAACAAGCACAAGTACAAATGACACAATTTCCTGCTCTACAGTGGCAGATCGAGAACAGACTGGACCGTGCCATTGGCTATTAAAAGTTGCAAAAAGTTCGCAACTGGCAAAGTTATTGCAAAAAAACGAAATTCGCATTTTGAGTCCTAGCTACTAGGCGCATGCGAATTTTTCAGAAATTTTTGAACTGTTTCCTTCCGCCGGAAATTTCCGACATTTTGAAACTAAGTTTGCACGTTTCACTTGCAGGGTGCGCTCTACAGAGCCCTAGGAATCGTCGCCCATTTTTCGCAAGTCATATTTCATCCGTCTTTCAACTTTAGTAACTTTTACCGCGCCAATTCGCAAATTTCGACTCTTTTCTGCAAGGGTTATAAATTTCGGTTCTTCGCCGGTTGCGGCTCGGCGAGGGCGAATTTTCCAAAATTTCTCAAATTTCGGGTACGTCAAAATCTGAATTTTCTTACCACGACATTTACGCTGCAACGAAGAACACCAATCGGTGGTAACACATTTATGCACTTTCACCTGCAAGTCCCGTCGCAAGACGATTCGAATTTTCAATTTTTTTCTCGCATTTTCTTAACCAAGAATTCACCAAGAAAACACATCGGCGCTACTGGCGGGACGCAAACATAAACGTCAGCCCAAATGTCAGTCAGTTGAAATATACTGCGACCGCTGAAAAAATTGTTTTCGGACAAAACTCAGACTTTTCGAACAATTCTGACCGAGAAGAGACCCCCAAGCAAAATTCGCCCAGAAAAGTTTGTTTTTGAAATCAGTGGAAATCATTCTGGAACATGGATCTGAAGGAACACCCTAATATCTAACACATCATTTTCGAAAAATATTTGATCTGGCGGTGGCTGCCGTAACATGTTGGAAATCTTTATTGACGTCTGGATTCATTTAAAAAATTATTTTAGTAAGTTTCACTCCACATGGAGCAATAATATTGCACACATTTGCAGAGATTTAGTAATTCTATGATATCCCTCAGTTATTTTTACAAAATATATTATCCGGCGGGTACCGCCGCCACTCAAAGTCAACGCAGCACAGAAGGCAACACATTCAAATAACTATATTTTGAAAACTGCAACAGATGTATTCAAAAATATTTCAATTCTACATAGCGCATATCTATCGAAATTGTCATTGTAAAATCTTCGTGGCCGATAGCCTTGACACAGGAACTTGTCTTTTCTTTAATTCAGAAACTTGTGTTGAAATTCTTCAAGTATTTTTCCTGTCCAACTTTCTGAACTCTGCCGAACATGTATTTACACTTTTCGATAAAGCAGAATTTCTTCGCCATTTTCATCTTTCCAAAGCGAACCGTCTTGCGTAGGATTTTTTTGTTTAATAACCACGTTCTCCATTAAACCCACGTAAATTGAAAATCGAAATTCAGAGAAGGTTTCAGTTAAATTTTTTTTTTGCATTTTATATTTTTTACTTTTGTGCCTAAACCGAAGGTTTTTACAAAATTTTCAAAAAATAATTTTTTGTAGACACCTACATCCTACATACGGGTATCCTGGTTACGATTTTCCACTTTGAGGCGTTGACGAGATATTTGCAAAAAAGCTCTGAAGACAAAATAATTCTCCACGCCGTCCCTATTAGACGGGGAGCATTCAAATTTGTGTCAGCTGATACTTCTGGTGGATACACACATTCAATAAAAGTTTCATTGAAATTCTTAAAGCTTAATACATTTTTTTCGCAATTTTTGAATATTTTAAAATTTTCGTCTTCGGTTTTGACCGGAAATCGTGATTGATGTCTGAATTTGTTAAAAAAATTATTTTACTAAGTTTCACACATCGTGAAACAATGAAATTTGACACGTTTGTAGAGAATTTGTCAGTCTATAATATCCCTCAGTTAGTTTTGCAAAATATTTTATCTGGCGGCAGTCGCCGCCCCTAAAACTCCGCCATAACAGAAATTAATAAATTCACATAACTATAAATTGAAAACTGCAACAGATATATTGAAATTTCTTTCAGATCTCTATAGATTATTCTTTTTTCTATTGATATTGACGTTTTGGTATCTTCGTGGCCGATAGACTTGACAGAGGATTTTTCTCTAATAAAGAAATACTTATTGAAAACTTGCAAATATATTTTTTTGTCTAACTCTCCGAAGTCTACCAAACATGCATTTAACACTATTTTATAGAGCAGATTTTCATCTAAAAATTATGTAATTTTCATCTTTCCAAAGCAAACCGTTTCAACGGAAGTTTTTTTCTTTCGTGTTTCCAATGTTTTCCAATGTTTTCCAATCGTGTTCTCCATTAAAAATTGAACAAAATATTGCACTTTATATTATTTACTTCTGTGACTAAACCGAAAGATTTAAAAAAATTTGCAAAGAATACTTTTTGTAGACATCAATGTCCTACATACGAGATCACGTATATCATAATTTTCTAGTTTCAGGCGTTGACAAGATATTTGCAAAAAATCTTCTTAAGCAACAATAATTCCCCACACCGCCTCCAATAGAGGCGGAGCGTTCAAATTTGGCCAGCGGGTACTTCATACATATTTTGTCAATTTTTGAATCTATTAAAATGTTCGTATTCGATTTTGGTTGCAATTCATGATTGACATGTCTGGATCTGTTAAAAAAATTGTTTTAATAAGTTTCACACTATGTGGAAGAATAAAATTTTACAAATATGTAGAGAAAGGATCATTCTGTCAAGTCCTCTTATGAATTTTGTAAAATATATTATCTGGCGACGACCGCCGCCCCTCAAACTCATAGCGGCACACAAGGTAAGACATTCAAATTACTATAGTTTGGAAACTTGGACAGATGTATTCAAAATTCTCTTCAAAGTTCTGTGCAGCTTATACTTTCGATGAAAAATAGGATAATGTGGCAAGGATTGTTGGTGTTGGCATACAACTTAAGGTCGACTTCCGAGCAAAGCGGCTCTTGCGTCACTAACGCAGCCTCAAAGCCGCTGCGACATAGCGATAGTATTATGCACTATGGAAACATATGAGGAGCCATTCGAGCGCAGCGACACTGACGCGCCAATAGTGACGCCACGGCACTGATGCGACGCGATAGCGGCCGATCGCCCGCATACATAATACAGTCGCACGACTGCTACGAATTGAACTAGGTTTTGAAATTATCATGTCAACATCTGACAATTAGAAATGAACAACATATTTACGGAGAAGGAAGACGAGACACTAATAAATTTAGTGTCTCAGAATGCAATATTGTACAACCTAAGTGAAATATCTACAATATTAAATAATCAGTTTTATTTTCTTTAATTCATATTAAACATGGTTTTCTTGCCAAGATACTTGACCGACTTCTGAGCTAAAATAAAAGTTGAGTTGATTTCGTACCTGTACAGCATTATATGAAAATCCCCTAGTACCTGCCAGATCAATCATGTTTTCAGTGGGGTCTTTTTGTGTGTTGCGTACATAGTACGGATGAGTAGTATCCTCCACGTATGCATCACGTAAAAGATGAAAACAGCATGCTACAAGTGAAAACAGCATGCTACAAGTATTAAATGCACCATACACTTGCACTGGTGTCTGGTGCTATCGCAATTGAAGTGTAAAATACTCTAAAAACTTTTATACAATACATTTTCTTGATGTTTTTGGAACAAGTTCTTCATGTATCATTGATAAAATAAAATTAAATTGTATTTTATTGAACCGACAGAAAGTCCTGAAGTTTTATCAATATTTTCCTCAATATTTCGACTTGTGAAAATGGGGTAGGATAAGTTTCTCTCAAGACTGAGATAGTAACGAAACAAAAGATCATCATCCTCGTCTTCTTCTAAAAAATTTTCAATTATCTGGTTCATTTCTCGACCGACACAAGCGTTCTAATGAGAGTGTATTGAAAAACTGACAGTTTCAAACGTCATGGCTGACGTCGAAGCCGCGATGCTCGGAAGTCGATCTTGCGACAGAATCGCTGCGACACTGACGTAGCGACTTTGACGCTACGACCGTTGCGATAGTGTCGCGTTGCTCGGAAGTCTACTTTTAGACGATAAAAAAGTCTGTCGCAGAGCTGATTTTTTTTAACTTGGTTATGTAACTTGTCACATTTGACACAACAACACCAACTTGAATAAACAATATATGTTGGTTATGTTGATCGTCAAAGTAAACAATACCGGTGTCAGCTAATTAATTTATTGATTATAAATTTTAGAGTTACATTTTAGTAACTTTTACACCACAGCTGTCTTTTTTGTTTTGTAAGACTTAGTAACTAATATCACATTATTATTTACAGTAATTTTCTCTTATCAATGCTGGCAGCTTTTAATTTCTAATATCACTTTGATTTCAGACAGTTAGTAGTAACATTGTATGAATAAATTGATTTAAACACTGATTTTGTTGTTTTAAAAACCTGACACCGTTAAAATTATTTGAACTTTATGAATGT
Organism: Phosphuga atrata; assembly: GCA_944588485.1. Lineage (NCBI taxonomy): Eukaryota > Metazoa > Arthropoda > Insecta > Coleoptera > Silphidae > Phosphuga > Phosphuga atrata. The sequence goes on from OX155900.1 coordinate 5,810,248, forward strand.
TTATAAAAATATTTGTGTACATCAAGAGTCGTCCAATTTGCAATTTCCCTTAATTTCACACATACACAACCCACGTGGCACTAAAAGCGCCACAAGAGTCGCACATCCTTCAAATCTACTTGAACCACATAATCATGAAAAACCATGTGACAAGCTCTTCAAGATTCTAAATACTATTCCACTATTACAACTATTCCATCTACAATAATCATTTCACCCTCATCAACTTTTCCACCCTGTTCAACAATTCCATCCAGCACAACTCTTCTGTACGAATACGATGCGCATGTACTAGTAATGTTAAAAAATGTATCTAATAAGAAATACATTTGTTACATTATACATATTTTTCTTATTAAACAGAGACAAATTTGTGTGGTCGTGGATAAAGTATAGTACATAACTCGAGTTGTAAGGCAATTACGTGCTCGCTGAATTACGCTCGTAACTGTTCCGCTCGTACGGAATATGCTTGTTGCAACTCTGCTTACGTAATATACTTTTAGAGTACTTTGAGAGCCTGTTAAAGAGCGATGAAAACGATGAAGAAGATGAAACCAACTTAGAATACCAGTCAGCAGAACCACAGGACATTGAACCGACATACGATGAGGTAGTAGATGTCATCATATGCCTAAAAAACAACAAAGCCCCCGGGATAGATACGATAACTTTAGAGCTCCTAAAGAACGGTGGCGAGTTACTGTGGTCAAGAATACATATGCTCACATGGAAAGGAATTATACAGCCCATTCACAAAAAGGGCGATAAAAATAACTGTAACAACTATAGAGGGATATTGTTACTCAGCGTCACCTACAAAGTACTCTCAAGTATAATCAACCAAAGGCTAAAAAGATATGCGGAGGATCTAAAAAGATATGCGGATATGCGGAAGATCTTGGGCGAGTACCAGTGCGGATTCCGACCACACCGATCAACAACAGACCAAATTCACACGATGAGACAGAAAATGGAAAAATACTACGAACACAATATCACAATTCATAACCTGTTTATCGATTTCAAACAGGCTTTCGACAATGTAAACAGACGTAAGCTACTGAAGGACCTGGTACTTATGGGAATACCACGAAAAGTTGTTAATATAACAACGACTTGCTTAATTTTAATTGGTTTACTACTTTTACGTATTATTCCCTTGATCGCTGCGTCGAGGCACTCTATGATGCGCTTTACGATACGATAGATAAACATGTTCCAAAAATGCAAATCACTGCCTCAACGTATCCAATATGGTACTACAGCAGACTTAAGGTACTTCTTAGAGAAAAATATAAAGCACACGCAAATTACAAACAATCTCTGAATGACGCGGACTACAAACTCTTCTTAGATCTACGAAGAAATTGTAAATTAGTTACGTTGATTGAAGACTATTTTAGTTACCTGCGCACTGTTCAAGAGTCTATTAACCACGATATCAAACCCTTTTGGAAATTCGCGAATGAAAAAAAGGGCACGTCTGGTCTACCTAGCTCTATGTTTTACCAATTATTTAAAATCCCCAAGACATTGTGGATTTATTTGCAAGCTTTTTTGAATCAGTATACTCAACCGAAGTAGTAAATTCTGCCCCGCTTGGTGACTTGACAGACTTGCCTCTTGATATTAACAACATTGTCCTGACACAACCTGATGTCTTCAAAGCCATTGGCAGTATGAGGGACTGTAATGCCCCCGGACCGGATGGCATACCATCATCCCTTATCAAGCAATGCAACGCAACATTGACACCCGTTCTACACTACCTGTTCTCTCGTTCACTCCGGGAGGGCTACTTCCCGCCAAAATTCAAAACTAGCTATATCACCCCATCTTCAAAAACGGCAATAGATCAAATATCGAAAACTATAGACCTATCTCGAAAATTTGCACTATACCGAAACTCATGGAAGCCATAATTACTGAAAAACTCACCACCATTTTGAACCCACATATAATTACTGAACAGCACGGTTTCATGAAAAATCGTTCCACAACAACAAATCTTCTAACTTTTCAGCAACATATCTTGGAGAATCTTGAAAATAGTACCCAAGTGGATACCATTTTCACAGATTTTTCCAAGGCTTTCGACTCGGTAAACCATACCCTTCTTATTGATGACCTCAGTCGCTTAGGATTAAAAGGGACCCTACTGGAGTGGATGAAAAGTTACCTGACAGGTAGAACACAGAGGGTGAAATATAAGTCCTGCGTGTCGAGGGAAGTGGACGTGTCATCGGATGTCCCCCAGGGCTCCCATTTGGGCCCAGCTTTGTTCCTCGTATTTGTCAATGATTTGAAGATTCACTTGCCAAATTGTAACTTTCTTCTATTTGCCGATGACTTAAAGCTTTTTCACCCAATCAAGACACCCCAAGATTGTCGAGATCTCCAATCTTATCTAGATGCATTACTATCCTGGTGTACTCGAAAACGTCTCTGGCTAAACAAACATCGCAAAATGTAAATCAATGAGTTTTTACCGGACTAGGTCAGGAATGGATAATAATCACATAGCGCAAGTCACAGAATTCAAAGATCTGGGTGTAGTGCTCGATCATAAATTGAAATTCGAAAAACACATTAATTATATAGTTAGTAAAGCAAACCAGACGCTGGGTTTCATAAACCGAATGACCGTAGAATTTGAAAATATATATACTCTGAAAACATTGTATACGTCTCTAGTGAGGCCTATACTTCTATACGCCTCACCGGTCTAGTCCCCGCATTACAACTGTCATATAGTTAAGATAGAAAGAATCCAACATCGTTTTTTAAACATTATAGCGTGGAAACTAAGCCTGCCGTCCCCTCGTGTATCTCACGATTATAGCCAAATTGCGGACCTAATGCACTTAACCTCACTGCTTTCGTACCGACGGTATTTTGACATTATATTTTTATTTAATTTAATCGGGAAGCGCATTGATTCGGCGTACCTTCAGGCTAAAATCAATGTGCACACCCTTGTTCGCGGCCTAAGGTCAAACACTCTTCGCATATACGAGGTGCCACGTGTACGAACAAACACATACTATTATGCACCATTGTGGAGAATGTGTAGGGTCGCAAATGAAAACCAATTTGATTTCTCGTTACCCAGCTTTAATTTTATAAGTCGTGTCAGAATATCGATACTGTCCGACTACTGTTAACCGCGAACCTATTTTCTTTTTTTTTTTTAATATATAAGATTAAGTAGAATGTAATTGGGAGATTGCCTGTCTTATATAAATAAATAAATAAATATGGTGAAGGTCACCATACATGAATCGAAAGCGATAGTAGCTGTACAAAACGAACTGTCGGAAGCTTTCGAGTTCACTAAAGGATTGAGACAGGGCCACTCACTTTCAGCACTTTTATTTAACCTAGTACTTGATAGAGCAAATAAGAAACTTAACATAAACAAATGCATAAGACATTGCAACAGAACAAGGCAAATATGTGCATACGCAGATGATATCGTAATCATAGGGAGGAATGAAATAACTATTAGAGCAACATTGATAGAAATGGACAAAGAAATTACAAGATCTGGACTGAAAATAAACGAAGAACAAAAACGAAATACATGAAACTAGCAAGAGGAAGTAACAACAACCTACGTCCCATAAACATAGAAGACTACAACTTCGAGTGTGTCAACAACTTCTGTTATCTTGGCGCACAATTGAACACACAAAATCAAACAAGCGAAGAGATCTAGAGCAGGATAGTAGCAGGAAACAGAGGTTATTATTTGTATAAAAAACTACTAACGGCAAGACGGCTAAACAGCGCATCTAAACTAAGAATATATAAAACAATAATTAGACCTGTGGTTACATACGGCTGCGAAACGTGGTCTTTATCGAAGAACGACGAGACCAATCCTAGAGTTTTCGAACGAAAAATTCTAAGGAAAGTGTTTGGCCCGATACAGGAAGAAAACGGAATGTTCAGAATTCGTATGAACCATGAACTGAACATCTGTATAAATAATGCGGATATTGTACGATTTATAAAAGCACAAAGAATCAGATGGCTGGGACATGTAGAGAGAATGGTACACACAAGGGAAACTGGACTGGAAGCGAGTGGAAAGCAGAGTAAGAGGAAGACCTAGAAAAAGATGTGTAGATAGAGTGAAGGAAGATCTCAAAACACTCGGAATGAGAAATTGGAAAGAAGCTACAAATGATAGAGCGGAATGGAAAAAGATCTGACAGCAGGCTAAAACTCACACAGGGTTGTAACGCCAAAGAAAAAAAAAGATAATACTTTTAACTCATGAATAATAAAAAATGTATTAAGTAGTGCGAGGGGAAAGCATTTTGCATGGGTTATTATAAGTGTGGGTATAAGTGTGGTAAAAAACAAAGTGAATTTTTCAATTCAATGTAAGTATGGATTACCACGTAGTAACTGTCGCAACCATCCTATTCATTTTGCATGGGATTGAAGATTTGTTGTTTAGAAATTACATAACTAAATCAAAAATAATATGTTTTGGTACCCCCTTGTATATTTAGTTCGAACTAACACTGTAGCCTAATAAATAGACTGTAAGTTTATTTTTATTTTCTAAAATATATTTAAATTGACAATCTTGTTCAAATTTATTCATAGTCTGGTAAGCTTTACTCTCAACCACTATTTTTGTGTATCTAATTTATTCTTTCCTCGCCTATAAGCTTGTCTTTTTAATTTTCTCTTTAAAATAAATCTTAAATTAAAGTAAATTTAAATGGTGTAGATTAATCCTTCATCATTTTCGAATTTTGTTTTGAAGGAAAATAAACAGTTTAACAATAACTTAATTTTGAGAAATGTAAAACCAATTAAATAATTCGAAAATGTGACCTTATATTTCTCTATAATATGAAAGCTTTAATAGAGTGGATGGCCAAACATACCAGTAGTTTTTTAATAATTATTACTCTGAATTGAAAAATTAACTACATTTTTATTACTAATTTTACAAATATTATATAATTGTGATATAATTGTATATAATTATATAATTGTTATATAATTGTGAGAATACATTCTTATTATTTATTTTCACAATATTAGTAGTGAAAAAAAAGTAAATTTTCTTCTTTTTTTTAAGTAAATACGGATTACCACGTTGTAACGGTTGCAACTATTATTTACGTAATATTATTATATTGAGTTTTTTTGGACGCTTAATATTTCATTTTAATAACAGAAACTTTGAAATATTTATGTGTATGTCGGTGACATTCGTTATGAGTTGGTATTTTTATCCAGATTTGTTCTGTACTCAAGCTCTTGTATATTTTCGACCTAAAATAAGCTTTCGGTGTATTTTCACACTTTTTTTATATATCAATGCCCATGGTGTGATGTTTTGTTACATGCAGGCAATATTTTTAAAGCTGCTACTTTAAAAAATGATGGATGAGGTAGTTAACGTTTCAACAAAAAATTCTATGGATGTGACGCAATTTAAATAATCGCAACATATAATATTTGTATTCGTCAAACATTACTTTTCCAGACATCTAATCCTATCTAATGGTTACTATCTAAAACTATCAAATTTGCAATTCAATGCTATAATATTTGGTAAATATTTATATTCCCATTTACTATATTACATTAGTACTAACATAATTGCAGTATTTTTCATTACAACACATTTTCATTTCACGATTTTTTGAAATATTACCATTTATTATAATCATGTGAACAATTATATTGACACGTTGTCACAAGAGACACATTGACACAAGCGTGTCCAGTTTTTATATAATGAACATCAAAAGAACTAATGACTTATTTTCCATAATTTTAACTGTCTAATATTCTGGGAATTTTCAAGTTTTTTTAAAAATGGAGGGGCTGCCGATTATACAAAGGATTGCTTGTGTAGAGCATTTTATTAAAACGAACTCCATTATTCACTCAGAGGTTGTTTCGACAACACTTTAATTTACTAGTACTGACAAATTGCAGGATGATTGCAAGGTGAGTCCAAAAAGTCGTTCTATTAAATATTAAATTTCGATACTGAACTTTTAGAGAGGAAAAAAACTGCTAGAATACAAGAGATTACTTTGATAAGTACTTTGCAAGTTTGAAACAGAATTGAAGAAAACTCCAATCAATCCGTGCGACGTTTATTGCAGCAAGTAGTAATTTCGGTTTGAGCAATTTTAAAGAAAGATTCACTCCTTCAGCCTTACAAATAGCAAAAAGCCCAAAAACTTCTTCCAATAGACCGATACTCACGTATATAATTCCGTCTATGGAATTTGGGCAAAAGATATTCAGGTGGAACAATACAACATACAAGGTGCATTCACAAAGTTTCAGAACAAAGAATTCATTAAAAAATTTGGTAACGAAAACTAAAAGTCTTCGAAATATGATCTGTGAGCATCGACACACCGCTGCCAGCTTTTTTGATTGTTCATAGGCGCCCTAGAACTCTTCGCGCGATAGGCTGTCAAGGGACCTCGTCGAAGCTGCCAATGGAATCGTATTGAATCGCTTCCCTTCCAGGTCTCTTTTGATTCGGGGGGACAAAAAGAAGTCGTTGCAAGCTAGGCCGGAGCTATATGGTGGCTTCGGCAGTATTTCGTTACGGCAGTGTAAGAAGGTGGAGGCTTTTGAGATGTGGACTTACCGTAGAGTGCTGAGAATTTCTTGGGTGGATCGAATTACTAACGTCGAGGTCTTGCAAAGAGTCAATAAGCAAACAGAAGTTCTCAACACAATAAAGAGAAGAAAACTGGAATACCTTGGTCATGTTATCCGAAATGATAAGTACAGGTTACAGCAGACATTAATACAGGGTAAAATACAAGGTACGCGCAGTCCAGGCCACCGCAGAACATCATGGCTCAAGAACCTTCGCCAATGGTTTGGACAAAATACAAGATCCCTATTTCGAAAAGCTGCAGATAAAATTCAAATAATGAAATTGGTCGTCAACGCCCTTGGAGGGCATGACACATGAAGAAGAAGGCAGTGTTTCCACGTTGAACTTGGCTAAAATTTCGCTGGCGGCGAGCGACGTGTGAGAGGGAGGGAGGATTCTTGTGGTGAAGAACCCAATCGTCTTTGATCCTCGAGCCGACTTTGATCTCTAATGTAGTCTAGTCCAATCCAGTCTTTGTTGTAAGTCATAGACTGGATGGTCTTTTGTCAAGAAAATAATTATGAGTGACGACGCACAATTTCAATTGCATGGGGAGAGGAACAAACCGCATTTACGTTAATGGTCGACCGAAAAAACCACAAGTTATATTCCAAGAAGAGCTGTATTCTCAAAACGTAACTGTATGGTACTGGACTCAGGCTGGATTATGCTCAGCCGGAGTATTAAAACCGTATATGTTTGAAGATGAATTGGGAAACGCAGTAGTTGTCAATATTGAACGATATGTGGATATGCTACAAACGTTCTCAATGGATGTCACCGCTCAACTCAGATTACGATAGTTAGTATCATAAAGATTGTACAACGCTTCATGTATCCAACATATCTATGAGGGTGATAGTTGACAGGATGACAGTTCGTTTCTGGTCGTCTGATTTCCCAGCGCGAGGATCAGTTGGCGCCTACTTACTCTCCGGATTTGTTGGCTTTGGAACTTATGGGATTATGTTAAATATAAAGGATATCGTAATCGACTTAGAAATCCTGAAAGACGAAATATTTGACAAGCATTTGGTGATATTTGTGCAATGCGTTCATTGTTGTATCGACCTCATTCATGCATCGAAGCATACGTAGGTCGTGTAATCAATGTAGTTTTTAAGGATTAATTGTTAATTTAGGATTAAGCATTTAGCTAGTTATTAAACTTCAGATTTGACTCTACAATGTTCAACAAAAAATTTGGTGTCGACTTATTTGGTTTTTTGATAATTGCAGTTTAACACATTGACGCCGGCATATACCACCGGTGATACACGCATGTTCGCTCCATCGGGCGGCGTGAGCCACAGGTGGTACATGCTTTGCTGCCATTTCATTTTATTAACAATAACAATATTTTCCCTAGCTTCAACTGCTTTTTAAAATTGTCAACGATTTCGTTCATTATGTTTATAAATTTCTTAAGACGATTAACTGTCGCAGCCGTTTCATTGTTGCTGAAATGCAAGTATTTGCAGGAAACGATCTCATCCCAACGTTTGTTGAATTTTAGATTCGAATACATTCACATTCGCTAATACAAACGATTTTCAGACAACTGTTCCTGTTAAAAGCATAATAGCAACAAATTTGCATATGTCTTGCAATGATATTGCTCTCCACGTTTGTTGATGTTTTCGATTTCTATGTTCTATTCCATGATTTGTATCAGAGATCAGGCATTGGGTTTCATATCGATTCGTTTCATCCACGATGATTTCAAGTACATTATTATATATAACAAACAAACAAACCCATGGCGCTACAGCCCAGGACGGGCGGCCTTGGCCTTCTCTCACAGTTCTCGTCTTGTGCTTTATGTCTTGATCTTAGACACAAGTGTAGGGGAGCGCTTACAGTTTTTAACGTGGATGGCGAGAACGATGGCTTATTTTTCACAATGTCCAGGATTTGAACCCGGGACTTGCGGCTCCGAAGTCTTGACTAATAGGCCACCGCCGTCTCACATTAATATATATAAATATCTTGTATAATTGTTAGGGATCATTATAATCAACATTTGTTGCGAGCAACTCCTCAATGAATGCATATAGCGCATCTAGCTCTAGTGAATGTGGCGCATTTACCGTAACCATTTGTTCCCATAGGCGTCCGTACAATAATTTTTAGAAACATATGTAGGGCAAAACGCCGCCCGATAAAACAATCACGATAATAGAGCGCCGGCGTCAACGTGTTGAAATCAAGACACTCTCAATTTGTCACTGTTTATATAACAAATTAAATTAATCCTGTTAAAATGTTGAAACTCGTTAGATATTATCGCTTGCATAAATTGGAATGTAAAGAAAAAGAAGCTGCTCGAAACATCAAATTTGTTTTAAGCAAAAAATCAATTAGTGAACGTTCAGCACAACATTCACAAACTAGAGGAATAAATATTGGCAGACTACGCAAAAATAAAATCAACTGTGACTGTTTAACGTTTGCAGATGATCTTACAATCCTCTCTAACAACAGACAAGAAGCAATCAAGTACATAGAAAAACTGCATGAAATAGCAAACAAAACTGGACCCCAAATTTCATATGAAAAGACGCGATATATGGAAGGAACAAAATTAAGGTTCAACAACCAATCTTTAATTACCAAATATGGAAAAGTTTACCAAATAGACAAATTCAAGTATCTAGCTGAAATTATCCATCCAGCAGGTATCAATGAGCAAGCCAACAGAGAAAGAACTACAAAGCTACAGAAAGCATACAAAATCACCTGGAACAGATGCAATAAAAAATGTATATCGCGTATTGCAAAATTATATCACTATAAATCAGTTATCAAACCAGAAGCACTTTATGCATCTGAGACAATTATCATTGGTGGACGATCGAAAATAAAGAACATCGAGGAACAGGAGAGGAAATTTCTTTGGACCAAATTGTGCAATTGGAAGTTGGTTAAAAAAGAAACCACAAGAACTGTATCAGCATGCAGAAAAAAATCAGATACAATCAGGAAAAGGCGATTACAATTCTATGTTCACCTACGCAGATTGAGAAATCACAGAGTAACAAAGAGAATTTTAAACCTAACAATATGCTTGAAAAATCACAATAACTGGTTAGCAGAAATAAATGAAGACCTGCAATAAATTGGTATCACCCAAGAAATGATTCATAACATGATAATATTTAGGAATACTATCAACAATCAGCAATTTGCAGAACAACAAAAACTACAAACTACAGGATAGACAGAAGAACAGATAAAGAAACACAATGAACGGATGAAGAGATGATTTTGGGAAGCGAAGAAGATGCTAAATAAGTTTAATCGCGCTCCTCAGTAGGGCATAATGAATAAAAAATAATAATACAAACAATATTTCTGAGCTCCCAAAAAGTAATAACAACATAATATTGCTTAACCGCACGAAGCAAGAACCAAATTCGTTTTTTTAACTGCACCACCATTTCTTTCAAAGGCCAACTAGATCCAGCTTCCATCAGGCACAAACTCCTCTCTTCACTTATATCCCGCACAGTTTTGCGCCAAATACGCCTACACGTCGCATATTGGGGCCAAATCACAAAAAGCTGGCCAAAAGCCGAGAACGTTATAAATTTGGCTGAAGGTCAGTACTCGTGAAATTTCGGAGTCTCTGATTATGAATCCGAAGTCAAAATTTGAGGCAAAAGCAAAATGGCGGATTTGATATGAATCACATATAAAGAAAGTACAAAATAGTTGTATAATGTGATAAAACATACAATGGGTTGATTTAAAGTTTATGGATCGTCATTCGAAGGCTAATTTAATTCAAAATCAATTGATTCTTAGTTCTATAAAACTTTAAAACATACAATTGGTTGATTTAAAGATCATGGATCGTCATTAGAATGATAATTTGATTCAAAATAAGTTGATTCAACTTTTAAATGGCTGGAACTTACACTTGCTGGTATACGTGTCGCAACTAAAGCTGCGTTCACGGTACGCGTGCACGGTATTGAAAACCAGCTTATACTGCCCTCCTAAGCCAAAAAGACGTATCTCATAATTTTAATGAATTGCTTATTTCAGCACATTGGGAACTAGTGGCTTATATTCAACAGATTTCCTTATCGAAATGGACGTATATCTATCATACAGTGCACAATTTTAGTTTCAGCATAAGACGCATCTCAAAAATACAACGAAAACCTAAGCGATTTGGACGAAACTCATATTTCTAAGCAAAATGGGCGCATCTCTGAGATGCGGCCGTTTCGCTTAGAATTTCGGGCAGTTTGTAATCCGACCTTCTAAGATCCGCCTACATCGCTTAGCTCATTATTACTTCAACTTGCCGCATTACAGCGCTTTCTCGTTTTGACAGTGTGCAAACGTGGTAAAAAAATCTGTGTTTTGTGAGAGCCGATAGTTTTGTGAAATTAGCGAGACTTTGAAAGTGTGTAATTCCAGACGTTAGTGCACATACGGTGAGTACCTTAATATTAAATTAATTAAAACTATTGTATGCCAGGCAAATTCCGCCTAAGAAAAGCTATTGAGAATTTAAAGTTTTTACCTTGTTCTATACCAAATTATGGACAAATCAGTCCATACACAGGATTCTAAATCACAGGATTTAGGGGACATCAGTTATGCTGGCTTTATATAAGAAAACAGAAGTACAGAGTACGTACCTTTATGAAGATATTGACGAAATTTCCGATAATGCCGACGACAAACCATTAAAAAATGCTGTGGTTTTGTCAAGCAAGTCGAATATAAATATAACCAAGGGGTCATCTTCATGTAACAATGAACTTACTAATAGTCCGGTCATTTTAGACAATTGAAATAAAGAAAATTCCGACAGAGCCAAATCTTCGTAGAGACCTTAGGTTTACCACAAGGAATAAAGTGTCAAAAGTCCCCATCAGTCCCATGTGAGCTTAGGGACTTATTCGGGGCCCAAGGTCAAAGTTTTAGGTTTTTTGGATTTTTCTCGAAAACGGTAAGTTTTATCGAAAAAGTACTTCAGAGCAAAGTTGTAGATCTTAAAATTCTCTATAAAAATGGTCCCTATGATTTTTTCTCTAAGACCCACTATTTCCCAGATATTGCGCTTGTAAGAATCATGTTCTACATAGTATGCACACATATGCCACGTATATACATATTTAGGTACTCAAGCAAGCAAAAATGCCTACTCGTGTCTCTTTTATGTATACATTATACTATTCTAAGAAAATTTACTATAAAATGACCGCCGGTCCCTTACCGAATCCCCTCTACTTGAATAACATCTGGCCTTGAAAAACATCTGCCTATTCTTTTGTCCATGTGGTGTCGTTCACGTATACCTGCTTCTTTTAGTGTTGAACGAGCAGTTCGAGTGACTATACGTATTTATTACTAGCGTCTACTATTGAAGTTAGTGCTGATTAATATTTAAAAAAAAATGTCACAATTTTGCTTTATTTGTAATAAACTTTTGACTGACGATGAAACTGTTGTGGTCAGTCGTGGAATGCCAACTTTAATCGATGCAAGTGTCGCGAGAAGTGATGAGTTTGCTGATTATTTAAGAAGCCAAAAGTCCGTTACAATTCACGTGGATTGCAGAAAATCATACACCCGGAAAACTTCAATCTCTGCATCAAAAAGACAACGTGAGGAAGAACAGGCCAGTACTTCAAAAGTAAGTCCACCTCATACTAGAGCGCGAATAAGTGAATCCAGCTTTTGTTTTAAAAACCACTGCTTATTTTGTGGCGATGAAGCGGATGAAGAAGCAGAAAAGAAGAAAGTGAAGATTTATCGCCGAAAAATTCATAAAGTTTCTACACTTACATTCAAAGATTCCATTTTAAAATTAGCTAAAGATCGTTCTGATGATGTGTCAAAAGCTGTCTTTGCGCGCATTAATTTTCAGTATGATTTAGTTGCTGCTGACGCTAAATACCATGAGAGTTGTTACAAATCCTTCCTGAGACCTAATACTGGCGGTAAAATTGGCCGTCCTCAAAGTGAGGCTATAAACTCTGCAATGGAGGAAATTTTCAATTTCATTGAAAGTAGCGATGACTGTCAGTTTTCGTTAGATGATCTGAAGAATGTTTGCCAAAATGTAGCTTTAGAAAACGGGATTATAAAAATACGATTGAAATTAAAGTATGGTAGTAGAATTATTATTACAGAGAAGCCTGGAAAATTAGCATTTATTTGTTTTGTAGACAATTACCAAGACATTTTCAGTCAAGCCAGGTCTGATAACAAAATCTTGAATGAAAAGGAAAAACGGTGGAAAACTTTGAAAGCTGCGGCAGAAATTATTCGAGAAGATATTCAATCTTGTATGTTTAATAATACTATGTACCCGCCACCGGGTAGAATGTTTGAAGATATAAATAACGATATTCCCGAATCATTATCTTTTTTTTTGAGATAAATCATTCTTAAAAATAAGCGTCATGATTTGGATCATTTAAAGTTAGTTTGCACAAATATTAGTCATAGCATAATGACTGCTGTTCGGCCTAGATCCTTCAAGTCTAAATTACAGCTGGGTCTTTCAGTTTTTTTCCATCGGCGGTTTGGTTCAAAACGGCTTATACAAATTTTCTCATCGTTTGGTTTATGCGCATCTTACAGTGAAACAATGAAGTATGAAGCAGCAGCAGTTTTCAGTCGCCCACCTCACATTTTATCACCAGAAACTGGCACATTTGTTCAATATGTTGCAGATAATGCTGATATTAATGTAAATACTTTGAACGGTAATAATACGCTTCATATCATGGGTATTATACAAATTGTAACTCCCAAAGATTCAGTATTACTAGAACAGCCGATGCCGCGAGTAACTGAAGTCCTTTCAGCTAAAGATTTTGCAGCCAAGGCTCATGTACCTATACAGGTTTATCAAAATACTGGCGTAGTAGGATATAGCAAAATAAATGTGCGAGATTTTGAATACGAAAATGAAACAAAAGTATCTTTTCTAAAAAAAGTTGATGTGATATGGTTCTATGGAAAATGTAAAGCTTTTCCTTTACCTGGTTGGAATGGTTATATTGAACACGTGACTAGCAATATTATAGACTTTTCAAAATCAAAAATTTCATTTCTGCCATTTGTTCAACAGCCTGCAAGTAATTACAATACGATATACACAACTTTACTTTGTGCTTTAGAAGATGCTAAACGTCACAACCATACAGTTTGCATAATTACTTTTGATCAACCTCTATTTGCGAAAGCTCGCGAAATTGTATCTGCTGCACCTGAAGGATCGGAATTATCAAAGATTATAGTGAGACTGGGAAGATTTCATTTGTTAATGTCATTTTTCGGCGCAATAGGTTATATTATGCAAAGAAGTGGTTTAAAAGAAGTGCTTTCTGAGATTTATGCTCCTAAGTCTTTAGAGAAAATGCTTAATGGCCATGCTTACGCGAGGGCAGTTCGAGCTCACACGTTACTTCAGCTCACTTTAGCATTAACAATATTAAAAGAACTAGCTATTGATGATGGTATGGATGCAGATCTTATAATTACAGTGGAAAATATCCTCGATAAAACTCTTTTATATTATGACATTGAAAATGATAAGGAAATATCTGAACTTTTACTTGATTTATTTAATAAAAAGTTAATGGAATATCAGAAACGAGGACCAACTGCACAATTATGGGTACAGTATTTTCGGATGGTGTCCATTGCAAAAGAATTTATAAGAGCCGAACGTATGGGAGATTGGCAAGCTCATTTGAACTGCGTTAAAGAAATGCTTCCTTATTTCCATGCATCGGGGCATTTACCTTACGCTAAGTCTGCGCACTTATACTTGCAGGATATGCTTCAATTAGAGGAGGTAATTGATCCTAGTGTTTATCGAAGGTTTACTGAAGGATTTTTCACTGTTCGACGTTCTGATAAACTCAGTTGTGGAACTTCAACAGATATGATTATCGAACAATCAATGATGAAATCCATGAAAACAGATGGTGGTATTTCTCGAGGACGAAGTACAAAAGAAAGTGTAATAAGCAAATGGGTTTACGGAATGCATGCAATGAACACAGTGTGTGACGAGTTGGAAGTTCTTGCTAATGTTCGAATGGACACGACAGATCAACATGTAGATGCGAGTGATTCGAGAGTTAATAAAGATGCTAAAGATATTAAAATACTTCTTGACTGGTTTTCATCACATGATCCTTTTCCCGAAATTAACAAAATCTTATCTATTGCTTCAGGAGTCGTTGGTGACGATAAGATTAATTGTCATAAAGCTCGTGAAGTTGGGATTGCCTCGATGTCTAAAATGACTGGTCAAACTTTCAATCATATAAAATTGAAAAGCACAGGTAAAGTACTTCCTCTTTTAGCAGTGAGTAGCACTGTGAAAGTTCACGACGAAGAAGTACCAATAGACCCAGTATTATTATTTCAACGTATGAGTGTCACTAAGACTTTTGAGGATGAAATTGAAACATTTTTCGCATATGATTTAGCTCCTTACCCGTTGTCACTCTTCGATGCAGCTGGAATGCGTAAAACAATGAAGTCGGCTCTTTACGATTGCTTTCAATCAGTCAATGCTGAGGTTGATTGTACAAACGCTGCTGACGTTATTGATGGAGGATATCTACTACATCACGTTGTGTGGGATCGAGAAGAAACCTTTAACGTAATTTTTGAAAAATATGTTCAGTATTTACGTAGACATTATGGTCATACAGTTACGGTAGTATTTGATGGCTATAGTGACACAACAAAGAACATAAAAGCTGTAGAACAACGTCGTCGTGCTACAAAAACATCCTCAGGTACCGACATAATGTTTGACGAATTTATGACAGTTCCAGTTAATCAACAACATTTTTTTGCAAACATTAATAATAAATCTCGTTTTATTTCTATGTTAAGTAACAAATTAACAGCTGAAAATATTGCCGTGAAACAAGCTCCGAATGACGCCGATGTCCTCATAATTGAAACAGCAATAGAACAATTTAATGCAAGAAATACAACTATTGTAGTGGGTGAAGATGTTGATTTATTAGTACTACTCACTGCAAGGAGTAAAATTATTTACTTTTTAAAACCTGGGAAGGCGCAGCAACGGACAGAAATATATTCTTCTAAAAGTTTATCAGCTTATCCAGAATGCCAAAACTTTATTTTATTTTTACATGCGATAACCGGATGCGATACTACGTCAGCAATGTTTAGAAGGGGCAAAAATTCAGTATTTAAATTATTTGAAAAAAATGATTTGATTGACTGCGCAAAAGTATTTACAGAAATTAATTCTTCACCTCAAATACTAATTACTAAAGGAATTCGGTTTCTTCTTGCGGTTTATGGAGCTCCAAAAAAAATTGATTGCATAGATACGTACAGATATTTAACATTTGTAAAAAATACACGAAACAAAAAGCAAGTACAGCTATCTTGTCTTCCTCCAACATCGGCATCTGCTGGTCAACATTTTTTTCGAGTATACTATCAAGTTCAGACATGGCAAGGCAATGAACTGAACCCTGAAGACTGGGGTTGGAAATTGATAAATAATAATTTGGAACCGATTCGAACTTTACTGCCCCCTGCTCCAGAAAAACTTCTTAACACTATTTTTTGCAATTGCAAGAAAGGTTGTAGTGCCAAATGTGGCTGTAAAGAAGTTGGGTTGCAGTGTTCTCCAGCGTGTACCAATTGCCAAGGTGTCTCTTGCAAAAATGTTCAATTAAATACAAGAGAGGAAGATTCATGTGATTTTGATGAAGAGACAACTGATTCATCTTCATTTGAACAATTTCTAAGCGGTCATCAACAGGAAGGAGAAGAAGAAGAACAAGAAGAAATTGAAGAAAACATGATTGTTGAAGTTGAATATGAAGAGTATGAGTCAGATTAAAGTAATAAAAAAAAGTTAGAACGACAGTTAAACTCAGTAACCCATATCAATAATCTTCATACTATTAAATAATTATTGTTCCTGAAAATAACGTCATAAAGGTTCGTGGAATAGGCCTACCGGGGATACCACGTTAAAAAAAACGCGCCGAGTACACTACCTCACAGGTGGTGTGGAAATGTGTGCATATTATGTAGAACGTGATTCTTACAAGCGCAATATCTGGGAAATAGTGGGTCTTAGAGAAAAAATCATAGGAACCATTTTTATAGAGAATTTTAAAATCTACAACTCTGAGGTACTTTTTCGATAGAACTTACCGTTTTCGAGAAAAATCCAAAAAACCTAAAATTTTGACCTTGGGCCCCGAATAAGTCCCTAAGCTCACATGGGACTGATGGGGACTTTTGACACTTTATTCCTTGTGGTAAACCTAAGGTCTCTACGAAGATTTGGCTCTGTCGGAATTTTTTTTATTTGATCACTATTTTTATGTCTAAAATGACCGGACTATAAAGTGGTCACATCTTATTCTAGTTTTAATAGTACATGTGATCAAGCCCATGCTATTCAAAGCGATTTTGTGCCAAATAACTCGGAAGCAAATAAACCGGTAGAAGCGGAAGCTAAACATGCATTGAAAACTCGAGTAACGGAAGTGGAAAGTAGCGAGAACGATATAAATGTACAATTTACTAAAAAAGGTACAGTGCGGAAAAGAAACAAGTATGAAATATCAGCAAGCGAAAGAAAAATGAGGAAATATGATTCATTTGTAGACAAACATGATGTGAAGGATAGTTGTAGGGAACAGTGTCTAAAGAAATGTATTCAAAAAATATCTGGGGCAAGAAGACAATAAGAAGTTATAAATAAGAAGAACGTCACTGTATTCGCAATGAAAAGGGTTTAAAATGATGTGCCACAAGTGGGGTAGTTGCATTTGAAATTTTTAAGTTGGGGTTGCTAGGCATTAGGGGGATGAACATATCGAGTTGGCTTGACTGTCAAAAAAGCTCCCCCCAAGAACAAAAATTGACGGGTCTCGGCGAATTTTGAAATATTATTTGGTTTTCCAATTATAGGGGGTAATTTTCGTTGGGATACCCTGTAAATGGCAGCTATGGAAAGAATGTTTAAGAGAGAGCAAGCGGGAAGATGTGTGATAGGTAGAAAGAAAGTAAGGAGTCTGGCGTTCGTGGATGATGTGGTAGTGGTGTTAAAGAGCGATAGGGAGATGATATAAATGATGTAAAGCCTAGGGAGGTAGGAAACTTGAATTTTGTTAAAGCCTTTAAAATTCAGAACAAGAAAGTAGTCTTTGACCTCCCTCCTCTTTTCCAAATGATGCCATTGACATGGTGACCCACGAGTTAGTACGAAAAATATAATGAACAAAATTTGACCCACTACTCAAAAAGGTTCGCCTCCCTTTATTCGCCATCCCTGCCCTAAACTATGGTCAGACGGTTTTGTAAACTTTGATAAAAAGTGAACAACTTTGAATAATTATGTGATCCTGAATCAATATTCAAAATTATCGTTAGGAAATGTAGAATTTTGCCATAGAGAAGCCAATTCTTCCAAAATATTTCATCAATATTTTCATGTTATTTGAAGGAAATGCTAACGGTATTTTTATTAATATTTGGTCACACGTCTTTTAATAACCGACGAATTGATCACAATTAAATTTTTCTGTTTTTCAGAATTTTGTACAATGACAGGACGCATTATAGACTAAAATTGTGAAAATCAGATGAAAATGTAGATATCAATCAAAATACACGAAGACAGTAGGGAATAAATAGTTGGGTAGGTTTGGATGGCCATCGGTAAATTTTCTAAAAATCTTAATATATTATACGATTCACGTTATCATGCTAAATTCAGCTAAATTAAAACTTTAAAAATTTAAACCATAAATCGCAGAAGTAAAACTCGATTTTGAACTATGACTTTGACTTTGAAAACTATGTTATTAACAAATATGCATATTATTTAATAAATATTATAAATTTCCTGTGAAAAAGTTATGTCTTCTGCAAGTATAATAGAACGTGGGAACGGGAACCAGTCTACATTTTAAAATCTGCTACACCTGATCAGAATTAACACCTATCAATTTAGCAATACAAAGTCTGCTGTACGCTTCTTGTTTAACGAAAATTATTCCCTTCTGTTGGCACGTGTGATAAAATGCATATTTTCTATAATAAACGTCTAGTGCAGGGTTCGGCAAAGCTTGGCTCGCGAGCTGAATTTGGCTCTTTGCACAGACATTTTCGCCTCTACATGCATGAAAGATTAAGTCGTCCTTCGTTCAAGCAGTTAAGCTTGGAGTTTACATATCATCATATTGAAATAGTTACTTACGTAATCATAAAACATTGTCAGTAAAAAATGTTCATAACTCGTAAAACATCAATCTACAAAATCATCTACAAAATGAGATAATACGATACTAACTGAGATACAATTAGGGATCTTCCGGGGTAGTGCATGCGAACCGCACGACAATCTCCACGAAAGAGACCTGTCGCATAGCCACTCCTACCCAAGTCTGACTCTCTCCTCCACGCTTGGCGATCCCTGGAAACTTCACACATATACCACCAAGATGCGGTGCAAATCCGTATGGCGGGGGATATAAGTGAAGGCTAACGAGAGCAGGCGAAATGGTCCCCCTATAAGGGGGTTAAGCGTGGGGCCAACTACTCCACCTTGGAAAAAAGAACAAGTTACGAAACCAAACAACAAGCCTCGGAAAACTTATATGGACACACGGATACGACATTTGCAAGGAAAAAAGGATTTACGAATTGGGACCTGGAATATTCGAACCATGATGCAAACGGGAAAAATGATAGAAATAGGCAACGAATTAGACAAGTTTAAAATGGATATCGTAGCACTCTAGGAACTTAGATGGAAAGGACAAGGAAGGAGAGATTAACAGAAGCATTCTATATTCTATAGCGGATGCTCAGATGTTGCTGGACAACATGGAACTGGCTTCTTTGTCAATAAAAAAATGAGAGCATCAATTATTAGCTTTACAACAATAGATGAAGGCTCAGTACAATGAAGATACACGGGAAGTTCAACAACATTACTCTCATAAATGCATATGCACCAATAGAAGACAGCGGTGAAGAATCAAAAGACCGATTCTATGATGCTCTGGAGACTGTATGTGCAAGAACAAGCACCTATGATACCTTAATAATAATGGGAGACTTCAATGCTAAAATAGGGAAAGAACATTTCGCAGTCGAAGTAGCTGGGCAATATTCACTGCACAATGAGACAAGCCCAAACGGCATTCGTCTATGCCAATTAGCCAACGCAATGTCGCTGCGAATAAAAAGTACAGCCTTTGAGAGAAAAACTATATACAAAGGCACATGGAAAATGCCGGGAAGCCAACTGGTGAACCAAATCGACCACGTACTTATAAGGAGAAGATACGGCTCATCAATAACCAATGTGAGGACCCACAGAGGGCCAAACTGCGATAGTGACCATTTCCTGGTAGTGGGAAAATTACGGCAGAGAATATCAAATGTCGCCAAAACTAAAGGTTCAAAAAGGGAGCAGTGGGATACAGACCAGTTGAGCAAAAATGAAGCCCTAAACAAATATCAAAACGCCATCAGCATGGAGTTAGATAGACTCCTAGACCATAGCAATATTGACGATGAGTGGAAGTCCATGGAAAGGGCAATAATAAAAGTAACCAAAGACGTAGTAGGGACAAAAAGAAAATCAAGAAACATAGATTGGTTCGATATGGAATGTGAAAGGGTTATAACAGAAAAGAATAATGCGCGACAAAAGATGCTGCAAAGAAACACTAGAACTAATAATGCAGTATACCAAGAGAAGCGGAGAGAAGAACAGGTGCCTAAGGGAAAAAAAGAGATATGATGCGTAAGAAAATAGAAAGCATAGAAGAGCACTATAATCAACGCAAAGTGAAGGATTTCTATAGAACAATCAGAAATGAAGCGAAAGGGTACCAGCCAAAATTTAACGTATGCAAGGATAAGAATGGAAAAATCCTAACGGAAGAGAAAGATGTCATGGATAGATGGCGCCAGTACTTCGCCGAGATACTAAATGTTGATCATATGGAAGACCTAGAAGAGCCAGAAACAGTAATATACACAGCTCAAGAAAATACCGAACCACCTACATTGGATGAAGTCAAAACAGCCATGGAAAAGTTTAAAAATGGTAAGGCACCCGGCGAGGACGGCATCACTGCCGAAATTTTAAAACTGGCCGGAATAAATGCACATAAAAGACTACACCAACTAATATGCAAAATATGGAAAGAAGAACAGATGCCTGAAAGGTGGAAAACTGGGTTAATCCGCCCTATCCACAAAAAAGGCGACAAAACAAACTGCGACAATTACAGGGGAATAACACTACTCAACACTGCATATAAGGTACTCTCCAATGTGATATTCGACAGGATAAGACCGTATGCAGAAGAGATATTAGGAGAATTTCAATGTGGCTTCCGAGAAAGCAGATCAACTCTGGATCAGGTATTTGTGCTAAGTCAAGCAATGGAAAAATGTTATGAATACAACATCGACCGGCACTGTCTGTTAATCGATTTTAAAAAAGCATTCGACAGTATTAAAAGAGCAAAACTAGGAAGTGCACTTGCTCTAATGGGTATCCCACATAAACTTGCCAAACTAGCCATGATGACAATGGATGGATGCAAGGCCAGAGTAACAGTCCAAAACAAAACATCAAAGGAATTTGAAATAAGAACCGGTGTTAGGCAGGGAGATGCCTTGTCAGCTGTTCTTTTTAACCTTGCGTTACAAAATGCAATTGGAAACCTCGAAAATAAGGGAAATATCATAACAAAATCATACCAAATATGTGCGTACGCGGACGACATACTGATCATGGCTAGGGACAACAGAACCCTAGAAGAATTGTTTTTAAAAATAGAAGAGGAAGCGAGCAAAGTCGGCCTGAAAATACATGCAGATAAAACAAAATACCTAAAACTGTCACGTGATAACCCAAGAAGGGCCCCTCAGAACTTCATTATAAATGATCATCGGTTTGAAGAAGTTCAAAATATTAAATATCTTGGAGTAACTTTCAATAACACAAATAATCTATCACTGAGGGTACAAGACAGAATCCAAGCTGCGAATCGATGCTATTATTCACATCTGAAGCTCTTCAAAATCATCTCACGTAAAGCAAAACTGCGAATATATAAGACCCTGATCAGACCCGTACTAACTTATGGAGCTGAATCCTGGAGTATGTCGGAAGCAGACAAAAACTCTCTTAGTATTTTTGAAAGACGGATTTTACGGAAGATCTTTGGGCCAGTGAGAGAGGAAGAAGGATACAGAATTCGCATGAACTACGAACTTCAAGAACTCATAGAAGGTGAAGACATAGTAAGATTCATTAAGGCACAGAGACTTCGATGGGCGGGCCACATGATTAGAATGCCGAGTGCGAGAGCACCCAGATCCATCCATAAAGCGCAACCTAACACCTCAAGAAGCAGAGGTAGACCCAGAACCAGGTGGAAAGATAAGGTAGAGGAAGATGTAGAAACTCTACAAGTAGGAAACTGGACACCTGTCGCTGAAGACCGTCAAAGGTGGAAGGGGATTGTTAAGGAGGCCAAAGCTCACCCTGGGCTGCAGAGTCAGAAGAAGAAGAAGAACTGAGATACAAGCTTTCCAAACTAATTAGTGTCACAAAAATAGTACTCCTATCATGTATAACAAAATGCCAATATCTTTGAAAACAGAAGGAGTTTTTTAATGTATTGATAGAATTGATGGAAACTTGATTAAATCAACTTTAAAGTTATATACAATAGTTCTATGCAGTATTAACACTTAGATTACAACGGACGTTTGAAAATCTGTCACACTAGATTATGCAAGCAGCTTATGTAATAATTTCGAAAATTCGTTATATCTAAAAAAATCATGTCATGACTGCATGCATCATCATTGAATGAGTTACTATGTTGTCAAACTAGATTTAATCATCTACAAAATATAATTGTGAGCGAAGTAACTGTAACTATAAGCTAAACAAAATTATTTTTGAAATAGGAAGCGTCTGAGAAAAATGATTTATTTTTCGAAAATATTGGCTCTGTGATACTTCGTTATCTCATTTACTTGATAACTTGGTTCTTTTCACTAGACAGTTTGCGGACCCTTATTCTAGTGCATTCTGTTCTAGGCTAGATCCAAGATAAGCACAAAAAAAAGTTTGCTAAACCGAAGCTTCAGTACAAGGAGATCACAATCACTGTTTGGTTGAAGCTAAGGGAAAATGTTGAAGCTAAGGGAAGCTAAGGGAATGGTGCTACCATACGACTAAAATCCCAGTAAAATTGGGAAAGCGAAAAAGTGTTCCCTGATAATTGAAAAAAATAAAATATAATATGCGATGCTAATCAGTATCAAAAGTAAAATTAAAAAAAAAACATTTCCACAAAACATAACGCTTATAAAAATTATATTGTCAATTTATTTGACATCATCACTTCGTAATACCTTTTCAGGCCATAATTTTCGCCTGTATTAAGTGATGTATATCACTAATGACCTCACGAATATAATTGAAAGTGAAGTGGAACAGTCGGTTATCGTCATGTAAAAAGTTTCACAAAGTTAAATTGTGGCAAAAAAAACAAAATAATTTTTAAAAATTAAACGATATTGCACAGGGAATATAAATATATGATAAACATAAAAATATTAACTAAACTGTTGATAAATCACTTAAAGTTGTGGTTTTATAAAAATAGTTTTGTTACATCTTAATTTTAAATATAAATATATTAAACCATATATGTATTACAGTGCTTGCTAGTACTTATTCAAAATATATTATTCATGTAAATGTTAGTAAAATTCACTAAATATGTCCCGTGCGCATTTAGCAATAACTAACGGCAAGTTTAATATTTATTGTAACATAAATATACATAGTATTGGATTGTAATTACTACAAGGTATAATAAATATTATAGCAGGTACATTATAAATTTCAAAAATATATATATTTAAAACCTTTTTGCAAATGTAAACATACATAAACAAATCAAATTATTAAAAGTGCATAAACACCGAACAAGGGAAATATGTTTTCCGAACCCGTAGCTGCATTAGAATTCAAAAAACATTTTTCATAGCAGAAATTAAAATTGTTCATAAATTAGAGAACATGAAAACCATCCTATCGCGCTGATTTAATTCCATCCAAGCAATAAATCCAAAACACAAATTTGTATATTTTATTCCAATGCAGTTAAAAAAAACAATAACAAATAAAAAATCGACATTTATGGTGATTTGATTCCCAAGCCGCAAATAACCGTTCGAAATTCCCATCGCCAACATTTTCCGATTGAGATTATCGTCCCTTTCCGCCCCTGCAGCTTCACCTCTAAATATTCATAAAATGTCAGAAGCCAGTGCAACCCCCTATTATAAGATATTGGACTCGGGCCGCAGGGATGCCGCCGTCGCCGCTACAACAGGAGGCAAACCGCCCCGCGAACCCCATTCATAACCCCGCTGCTCCTTTCGCTCCGTTACCCGCTCCTAATTGGACCGTTTGGGGTAGTTGAGGTTAACAAGATAACACTCAAGCTTTCTTCTGGTCAGGTACATTTTATACATATATATATATATATATATATATATATATATATATATATATATATATATATATATATATATATATATAGATATATCAATAAATTGGATTGGATTATACCGATAGGGGATTTTCACCTTATATCTTTTTTGTGTGTATGAAAATAAGGGAAATGTAATTTTTTTTATAAAAGAGATTTCTTTTAATAAGGATTTTATTCCAATTTCGCTGCAGTGCAGTTACTTCTGTCGGTAACTTTCATTTAATATTTGCATTTAAATTTTAGCATTTAAGGTACTTTACATTAATTTGTAAGTCTGTAATGACTATAAGATATATTCCAATTGTGAACGGATATATTTCTTTTTATTACCATATTTATTATAAATATATTTTTTGCAGCACACTTATTTTCTAATTATTCTTTAGAACACACAACTATTTTTCCCTAATATATAACATAACTGTTGACTTGAGGGTCAAGGTTGACTGTCTGGTTGACTGTCTAGCATTCGCTGATGACAACACCATTCTCTCAAATGACACAGAAACTGTTAGCATGCAAATAGACCATCTTAAAGAAATCCTGATACAAACTTTTTTGCAGATATCATTTAAAAAAAAAAACAGAAGTTATGACCAACATCAAAGATGCCTAAGCAAAACTCCAAACAAAATAAGTGAGGATCAACCGGGTGGAAACATTTAAGTACCTGGGAAAGATCATCATGAAAAGAGGACTGGACAAAGAAGCACTTAAGGAACGAGTACGCATACACGAAATAGCCCATCAAATGTCGCGCTCAATTTACAACAAAAAATGCTTGTCCAAAAATAACAAACTCCGTCATTATAAAACTGTTCTGCAGCCATTAGCTTTGTAAGCAGCCGATACGCTATCCCTAAATGCTAGCAAAGACTCCTGGAAGAACTAGAGAAAAAAGAGCGCAAAATTGTTAGAGGTCTAACGGTATCGAATTATAAGAATGGCATCTATCAAAAAAATCCGACAAAGAAATCTACAGAGAAATAGAGAAAATTACAGCAACGATCTGTCACAGACGGGCACGATATTATGGTCAACTCAAATGAATGGACGGAAACAAGCTGAGAAAACATATGTTTCACTTTTTTGACTGCAAACACAAAACTGCAATGCCCTGGTTTATAAATACCAAGGAAGACCTTAAAATCGAAAACCAGAGACGCCTGCAATAGAAATCTCTTCCGCAAAAAGATATTGGCGAATGGGATAAACCGATTTGAGCCAAAACGAAGCAAGGTACCACCTGGACAACGAAGCGCAAGCTGGCCCACTCACAGACAAAGAGGGAATTTTGGGCTCAAAAGAAAACGACACAAACTGCCAAGAGTTACAAGTCTTAACGTAGTCCTGGATGGCCTCATCGAATAATAATAATAAAACGGTATACCTGCATTATAATTATCAAGCTTCTTGTAACAAAGTTTTAATATATCAGGGCAATCCATTACTCGATTTTCATATAAAACTAAAGGTATTTATTTAGTATATGTACAGTGCATTTTAAAAAGAATTCCCTAGTTTGATTGTGCCATAGAAACAGTTCAAAGCTTTGAACATTATTCTAGTTTGTCGTGTTTGACTTATCAACTGTCCAAGTTTTGTTGCCCTGCAGCTAGCACGCCTGCTTGACCTTGAGACGGCGCCAGGGTTCAGTTCGCTTAATTCAGTTGAGGCGTGCAGTGCAGCGCAATAGCTAGTCCGTAACAAAAAGCACAGTGTGTTATTTGGCTTGTGCAAACTGAATTTGTTATAACAGTGCAACGTAAGTATGGTGTTGAACCTCCTACAGCAGAAACTATCCGTCGTTGGCTACATTCTTGCAAGGAAACTGGTAGCGTTTCCTAGGTAAACTAGGTAAAAGGGAAATAGCCGGGTAGACCGGGAACTTCTCAAGATCTGTTTGTTAAACAGATCCGTGTTTCGTGTGTTCTGAGCCCAAAGTAGTCATTGGCCAGACGTAGCTTCGAATTAGAAATGCCTTAAGGTAGCGTGTATGATGTTATGCGTAAAATACTTCATTTGCGTGCCTACAAATTGCTACTGTTACATAAAATAAAACCTAACGATTAAATAAAAAGGTTAGAGTTTGATGTTGAATTTTTTATTTTTTTTTAAGCAGAATTTATGATGAAGACAATTTTTTGAAAAATTTGTTCTTTACTGATGAGGCTACATTTCATGTTAGTAGAATAGCTATATTTTATACAGAATTCCGAGCAGGAGCTCAGATCATCCACATGAATTTATTCAACATCGTACCATAAAGACTTACAAAACTACCGTAACTACGGATCGTTTTGAAATTGCTCCTGAAAATTGGCAGTTTTTCTGTGTGTTACAGAAGTGATAAAAGTTATAAATTTAGTGATAAAGATTGGTTGAAGTACTAGGTATCCAGGTATAATAAAAAACTAGGTGAGAAAGTGATTATTTGAATATTAAAATTAAATTGGAAATTGAAAAAAATTGTGGTTGACATTGAAGTGTAAATAAATATCTCGTTGCATAGCAACTGTTAGAAAAATGTCTCGAAAAAAATCTAGACTTGATGACAACGTGCCCCCGGAACCGTCAACATCATTTTTGAGGAACTCAGTTTTGAACAAGTTTTGACAGATCATGGACTCGGATCTTGGGTCTGATTCTGAATCCGAGTCCCATGCTGATGCTGGAAGAAGTCTAGGCAAAGCAAAATGATCTTCGCAAATTGAAAAACCTCCACCAATTGTTATCCACAGGAGAATCCAGAAGGGAAAACTATTAAGGCATAAGCCGGCAGCAATCGTTGGCGAAAACAACTTCAATTAAAAATTTGGCAGGGAGACAACGAACATTTATTTGGACAATTTACAAAATTTTGAAAAGGTGAAGAAAGCAATGAAAGGTGATTTTCACACCTACACTTTAAAAGGGAAAAAAACAAATGCATACGTGTTGCATGGTCTACAGTACGACTTTGAAGTGGAGGAAGTTATTCAAGAATATAAAGAAAAATAAAACCCCACTATATTTAATGATTGTGCCTAAAAACATGAAACTTTTAGAAACTTTAGTAAAATATATCCAACACACAAAGATCTCATTTAGAAATTACATAGATTCTAAGAAAATGACGCAGTGTCAGTTGTGGGGGCATGCAACAACCAATTGCTTTTCGGTACCAGTGTGCATGAAGTGTGGGGAGGGACACTTCTCACATGCTTGTCCAAAACCTCGAGATGAAGACAACCGGCTAAACAGGAGTACGTGACAGCACCTGCACCTTTGTTCCTAATTTTTTTTGGCAGAAAAGGAAATTAGATGAATCTAATTCAGAAAACAGGGAGAATTGGCTAAAACTATCGATCGCACCAGCACCGACTAACTACAACAAAACTTCTACGGACAGAATCACTAGACCTTCCCCGATCAGCATTGAGTCCCCCAATTATTTACCAAGGGAGATGACCAGGACAAAACCTAAATGAAACTAAAATGGATCATACCTTTCGTCTTAAAATCAGGGGTTACACTGTACTAAGGCGAGATTCTAGGAATGGAGCTGGTGGTGTGGTAATACTGGTAAGGAACGACATACCACACACACAAATACAAACGCACAACACAATCAAAATTGAAAACATAGCCATCCGACTGACGAACAACATACACATAGTTTCGATCTACAACTCACCAGCAAACAAAATATCTGACATAGACCTTAATCTACTGACGAACATTGGAGAAAAAGTACTGGTTTTCGGGGATTTTAACGCCACTCACACGGCTTGGGATTATCACAGGATTAACAGGAATGGTCTGACATTGTATAATTATATATTAGGGAGTGGATGCTCGCTTCTCTTTCCGAACACCCACACATACACTATCCTACAAATAACATGACCCCTTCTACCATAGACATTGCTTTAACGAAAAACTTCCCCAACATCACAGACATTTCAACTTTGGACGTTTTAAATTCAGATCACAACCCTGTTAGAATCACCCTTGGTCATCTGAATTACGAACGATACCGCCGAACCATACCCGACTATAAAAAGGTAGACTGTACAGACATACACGAGGTTGGCAAAAATATAAAGATATGACGGACAAACAAGAAATGAACAGACTGACAAAACAAATAAGAACTGAAATCTATAAATTTAGAAACGACAAATGGGCAAAAAGACTGACTGAACTGACATCTACAGACAACTATATCTGGAGAAACACCAAAAGACTAAAGACCAATACCGACCTATAACAGATGGAACAACAACGACAATGGCCGACCTGGTCAAGGCGAATCTTATTGCAGACACCTTTGAAAAAGTATACAAAATTGACCCAGAACTTGACGAAAAACAGAAATTAATAGTTGAAATCGTGAGAGAATTTCTAAATGGACAGGACTTTACAGATCCAGACCACGAACTTGCCCGACGGAAATTAATTTGATTATTAAATATTTAAAACCACTTAAAGCACCCGGACCTGACCAAATACAAAACAAATTATTAAAAAATCTCTCACGAAAAGCTTTGGTACAACTGACACACATAATTACGGAATTTTTAAATTACAATATTTTTCGCTGTCCTGGAAGATTGCCAATGTTGTTCCAATACTGAAACCTGGGAAAACCGACAAACAGGCCAATAACCCTACTAAACACGTTAAGTAAAGTTATTGAAAAAAATTATATTTGCAAGAATGAACAAACATATTAGGCGACGAAAGATTTGGACGGACGATCAATTTGGATTTAGACGGAAACATAACACGGTACAACAAATCTGTAGAATCATAACGGACGCAAAATTCAATTTCAACAAATAGAGCGTAACTGCCATGACATTACTGAATACACAGAAAGCTTTCGACAGAGTTTGGACCGACGGACTACTATTCAAATTGATTAAATTAAAATTTTCATCGACAATTATAAAATTACTAAAGAGCTACTTGACAGACCGACACTTTACTGTACTAATAAATGACAAACATTCGAGACTAAGATCTATAGCAGCAGGTTTGCCACAGGGATCGATTCTAGCACCAATTTTATTTACCTTTTACATAAATGACATGCCGACTATGCCACAGACGAAACTTGCACTCTACGCCAGTGTTCTTCAACCGTTGTTCCATGGAACCCTAGGGTTCCACTAAAACATTCAGGTGTTCCGCGAATCAATGCTAAAAAAATATGTTTACAACTAGAGACGATGCGTTGCGGCGCTCTTTGGAACACGTGTGTCAATTGGAGTATTATATTGGAACTATTTATTCATTTGCTCAGTCGCTTATATTGGACGAGGACGACGCACGTTGCTCTTATAAATAATTTCAAATATCTGGTGTAGTAGATTTATTGTTAAATTCTTACAAAGACAAACGGTAGTAAGTTAATTATTTTATAATAAATTGAGTTGAGATCCTAAAATCCTTTAGAAATATAATGCAGAATT
This sequence comes from Phosphuga atrata, assembly GCA_944588485.1. Classification (NCBI taxonomy): domain Eukaryota; kingdom Metazoa; phylum Arthropoda; class Insecta; order Coleoptera; family Silphidae; genus Phosphuga; species Phosphuga atrata. The sequence continues at coordinate 5,839,974 of OX155900.1, forward strand.
GGCTTAAAACTGGGAAATGGAATCAAAATCCAAAGAACAAGCTTCTTGCTCTATTGAAAATTCCACCAGTTTTCCGCCAACATTGGAGCTGACCGATAATATTGAAGAAAAAATAAATCAGGATCTACTAGCCGAAAAATACGAAAGTATGATGAAGATTATTTGAATTTGTATGAATTAGTGATAAAAATGAGCTAAATGAGTTGTGTGGTATGTGTGGTATGTGAGCAAGTGGTCAACAATAGCAGTTTAAATCCTGCAAAGTTAAAGCGCCTTTTGGAAAATAAACATTCGACTTTATAAGGTAAAAGCGAATATTTCAAAAGAAAATGTCTTAAGTACAGCAGAAAAATAATGCATTTTAAAGGTATGTTCGTGATGATAAGAAAATTGTCCTAAAAGCATCTTATTTAGTTAGTTTGCCCGTAGCTAAAGAGGGCGTAGCTCATACGATTTCAGAAAAATTAATTAAACCTCGTACAAAATATTTAATCAAATGCATGATCGGTGAAAAAATTGCAAGCAAAATTTACCTCGTCCCAATGTCTGATACGACGATTTCACGACGAATTAAAGATATGTCAGATTATTGCGAAGTGAAACTAGTAAGCCGTTTGAAAAATGCTAAAGATGGATTTACTCTGCAAATGGACGAATCTACAGATGTGGCTGGATTAACAATTTTGTTAGTTTTCGTGAGATATATACACGAATCCAATTTTCAGGAAGATATGCTTTTTGGCAAAGCTCTGCCAATTCAAACAACATATGAAGAGATATTTAATTTACTTAATGCATATTTTGGAAAACATTCAATTTCTTGGAATTTATGTCATCATATATGCACTGATGGAGCCAAAGCTATAGTTGGTATTATAAAGGGCGTAGTAGCACGTATAAAGAAACTAGTTAAGGTGGTTAATTTTATCAAATCCAGACCCTTAAATACCAGGGTGATTTGCCCTATTGTGCGATGATCTGGGAAGCTTACATAAAAATCTCCTTCTTCATACTAAAGGAAGATGGATATCCAGTCACACTCTTTGACAGTTGACACTCTTTCAAACAGTCTTTGACTTCACACTCTTTGACTTCAAAATCTAAGCTATATAATTTCGTAATCCTTGCTATATAATTTCGTACATAAACGAAGTTAATCTTTCACTTCTAGGACAAAATACTACAGCTTTTAAGGTCAATAGCAAAGTAAACTCGATCAAATCGAAAATGAAGCTTTGGGAGGAATAATAATTTAAGTTTGATCGAAAATCCTTTTAATGAGTGTTTTGACGTGGATACCTGCCTATTAAGGAAAGAGAGCAATTTTTGCAACGATCCATCCAGATATTGATAAATTATGCAGTCATAAACAAGCACAACGAAGTCTATTAATTTTTTTAATATTTATTTCTTTTGATTATGAAATTGTAATCAATTTCGATGTATGTATAGAATGAATATTTTATATTTAATATTGAATTTATAATTTTGCTTGAATAAATGCAAATTTATTTATTATACTTAAGACTTATACTTGAGACTTATACAAAAATTTTATAACAAATGCAGTGACGAATCTTGTTCATATCATGTAATGCGATTCCCCTCTTAATCAAAGTGCTACTAAAGAGAGGGTTCCATAAAAAAATAATCTCAAAAAAGGGTTCCGCGGGATGACAAAGGTTGAGGAACATTGCCCTACGCCGACGGCACCGCCATTTACAGTCACTCGTTTAGTTCAATCGCAGCACACAAAAAGACTGAAATTCACGTGGACCTGATCACTAAATTCTTTAAACTTTGGAAAATTACACAACACACAAAAGACAGTAACCATCTCATACACACGAAAATATCCAAGACAAAACTCATTTACCCACCGAAAATTGAAAATATTTCAGTACTACTTAAGAAGACGGTAAAATATTTGGGTGTACATTTAGACACTAGATTATATTACAAAACACACATCAAACACACAATTAACAGAGCTTTCGCTGCATACAAAAATTGATGATTACTCTCAAAATACAACACAATTTTATTGTATAAAACTATAATTCGGCCCGTTTTCGTTTATGCAGCACCGGCTTGGTGCAGTGCTTCCAAGACCAAGCTGGTAATCCTGCAAAGATTCCAAACCATGTGCCTTTGAATGGCGTTGAATAGGGACATATATATATATATATATATATATATATATATATATATATATATATATATATATATATATATATATATATATATATATTTATATATATATATATATATATATATATATGTATATATATATATATATATATATATACAAAAATTGATGATTTACATGACGAAGGACAGATTCCCAGACTAACGGACTACATCTACGAACACGCACAAAAATTTTACACTAACCATGCTAGCAAAAGACACCCAAACAGGCATCTTAGAGACTCGACGAAAATTAGAGCCCACAACACACCAATCACACTGAAACACAAACTCAAATACCAAACATTACCCATATTTGTAGAAAATGATGATGAATGAGTGCATGAATGTGTTTAAAATTTTGTTTTATTTCAAACAGACGCAGTCGTTTGATTTTACTGAAAATTAGCACTTACCTATTAAATGTCCGTTCTTACAAACCCTCGCTTGTTTACTTTTAATTCTTTTTAGTACTATTATATTATTTTTACACAAAATTGCGAATCTGAAATTTAGCACCAAATTTGAAAATAGTGATTAGTTATGTGCTGCCATATCATGCATTGCATGCATTAGCAAGTATATGACGGTTTGCTGTTCTCCCATCAAAATTTAGAAGTGTTACCCGAATAGGGTAGGGATTCTTATGTTTACGTTTATTGTTATCTTTATGTTTTGCATTGATGTTCTTGTTAAGTATTAAATATACACTTTTGAATTGAAATTTAATTGATTGGCTCTCTAGTCGGAGAGCGTGGGTTCGAATCCCACGCAGAACTAAAGCAGTTTGATTGAATACTTATTGCTGCAACCCATCACTCAATTGCACAACCCGGCTTAGCCAACCGTGGGGTCTCAACTGCGTAAACCCTTCTTTGGTAAGAATTTGTCGTTCGGATTCGACGTTTAAACCGCTAGGTCCCCCATATTCAATCCTTAGTGCTGAGGTTGGATATGGGCACAGAAGCGGCCGGTGCCCCAGCAGTAGTGGGGACATAAAAGGCTGATGACGCGACGCACCATAAAGCTAATGTTTGGCGCAGTTAGATGGTAGATCGTGGTTGAATTTTAGTAGAAGAAACAATAAATGGGGACAATTACTACGACATGTTAACAGAGTATGTCTTTTTCCAAATGGATGATATTGAAGCGGAAATAGGGCATTGTATTTTTCCAACAAGAATACCTCGTTACAATAACCACACGCGAGGATCTAGGCACTCGCTTTCATGGAAAGTGGATAGGCAAAACTTGGCCACCAAGAAGCCCGGGCTTAACCCATATAGACTTTTTCTTTTGGGGCCACATAAAAAATGTTGTGTACAGTGAAAAGATCCGAATCAATCGCTCATTTACGCCAAAGAATCGTCGCGGCAGTTGGGACAGTTACAACTTTATGTTAGTAAATACGTGGCGAGAAGTGGAATATTGTCTAGGTGTGTGCAGGGCAAGAAATGGGTCCCACGGTGAAGTCCATTAATGTTAAAAAACTATAAAGTACTCTCTATTGTTGTATCTACTCCTTGATGTAGTTTTTCAATAATTTCAACTTTTTATAAGGCCATCCTGGCCCAGGGGTATGTGGGCCAGGGGTCCTGTAACTCCTAAACCATTTGAATTTCCCGGATTCTTGCAAGCGTGGAAATAAGTTCTTGCTGCTAACATAACAAAACAACGATCGCCTGCTAGAAACATTCTGCTATATTTTTTTATGAATTTCCATTTTGCCATTTTAATGTGGAAACATCGCCCAACACTAGCCAAGTATGTAATTTTTTCTGGCAACACTGTTACTACATCACATTTAATTAATTATTTATTAAGGATTAATTATTAAGGATTGTTGTGACTAAACAATTTTTAGACAAAAGAATTACAACAGCAACCGGTGGGCTTGTACGTGGGCTGGCCCCTCCTGGGAAAGTTGATTTTGGGGCTACTGGGCCATGTTCGTTAGGTAACTACGCCAGGTCTTGGCCCAGTTTCCCCACGACGGCTCCTGCCACCACTTGTCTACCCAGTTGCAAAAATTGCTCGATTGCCATTGTTACACTCTTTTTCCCTGTCTCCAATATTATTGAGAATAAATATTGCAATCTAACTTCAGAAATGGTTCGGCTAACCACAAGAGGAGTTGCTGCACATCGTGGAATGCTAAATAACTCAAAATGAAATAAAGACAAGATTTCCGAAGTCGCGGTCCGGGCGTGACTGGGTCATTACTTTCAAAACGAGGCACAATTTGTCATCCAAAATACCGCAAGCAATAGAACTCATTCGTTGCGACCAAAGCAACCCATTTGTTGTTTAGAAGTTTTTCAAGAAATTGGTTTGACAGGCAACCTATTTTTAAACAGGCAAAAGTACCTTAAGCCACGACCCCTTAAAAAAGAAAAAAGAAAGAAATTATCGGGTCAAGGGAAGTTAAGTCCAAAAGAAATGTTAGTGGACCTGTCAGAGAAAATAGGTCAGTTTTCATTTGTTGTGTTGCTGATGACAGTATGATACCATTACTCTTAAAGAAAATACATAATGGAAAACTGCATTAACTCAGATATAACGAATGTGGCGATGTCAGCAACGGAAAGGTCCTGGATGAACACCAAACTTTTTTATAACTGGTTTAAAGACATCCTTTTAACCCTTTCACTGCCATGTCAATTATAAGGAATAACATACACCGACAATATTTATAAAAAATACTGGTAGTTATGCAACCCCTTTCACATAGATAAGTCACCTATTGACCAAAAGTCACTGGACAAAAAATGGGGCAAAAAACATGATTTTTTGAAATTTTTTAAAAAGATATTTATAAATCGTATAACGACTCGAAATCTAACACAACTTATTTGCAAAAGATATTTTCTAAAAATAATTACACCCATCTGCCGTCTCCGGGGGCGGCTGGGCGAATTTTTCAAGCTTTCTCACTTTTTCTACCACGACAGTTTTCGTCGCACGGACGTGGTTCCTGTCGGTGTGTCCGGAACTTTCGTTCGGACGTGTCACCACACGTCCGACTTTCCTCACTTTTCGGTTTTTGTGCTTAAAATTTTTGGGAAATGCGAAAATCTCACTTTTTCTTGCAAAACTATTTGTCATTTTTGGTCGCCTAAACTACGCGATCCGGAAGTCTTATCGAAAATCGCCGTACGTGGGTTCGTTCGTCTATTCTTTGACTAAAAGAAACTCATGCACCGACTTTTTCAGACCGCGGGTTCCGTTCTAGTCGGAGGACACCAATTCGCAGAAAAATCTGAAAAACGTCGCCGACAAGAGTCGCGCAGCGACGAAAGTGGTATCGGAGGACGAGCCTCAAAATTTTCTACCGGAATCCTTACCTGAATTTCATTTTTCCTGACCATCTTTGCCGCGACCTCCGTAAAAGTGGTAATTTTTGTAAATTAAAGCTAACTTTTTGGGTCCGTGTGGGGAAGCGTTCGGCCTGAATCGCCAAGTCAGGACGGAATCGCAAATTTCGATCAATTCTGAAACGACTGACGTGAGGCGTTCCCCGAATTTGATCTGGAAGACCACACCGTGTGGGTTTTTGAAAATGGAAAATTCGGCTATTTTAACCCGCCGGAGGCGATCTTCAATGTTTTAACCGCGCGTCTTCGATGCTCTAACTGCAAATGTCTGTCCGCACGTTGTTGCCCACTTTCGTCCTCCGTCCTGTCGCGCCCTTACAGAGGGTAATTTAAAATTTAAAATTTGCAAAAATTTCGGATGGCGTTATAAGAAATTGATATTTCCTTCACAGGTTTCATAGCATGTTATTTTGAAAAAAACTCAATGTTTGACAGGTTATTACTCAGAACCTAGATGAAATAGACAAAAGTGTTTTAAATGAGAGTTATAGAGAATGTAATTCTCAATAAAACTTGTTTTGACCAATTTTCTGCAATTGGAAAGTTTTCGTCTATGTTTTTTGTTTAGTGACGCGAGTTGTTGCCATAGTAACAAAAAACAGAAATCATTTAATAATGAAACTCCATTTGATTTACATTGGACTTTTACGCACGATTTTTATACTTTTATATCAATGTGTGAAAATCAATGTCTGGGCCACTTAAAAAGCCTGTGTGGGTCACTGTCTCACCCGCGGGTCATAGGTTCGGCATCCCTGTTTCGTGTATAGTAGCTTTTAGACAGAAACGAATTTTTTCCACAAGGAAGACATAGGACATAGGACAATAGAACATAGTTTTGTGCCCAATGCACCAAAGCCTCTTAAACGCGTTGCCTTCAGAAATATGGTAAGTAGTTCTAGTTACCCCATTATTTCGGGGTAACTGGGTCCACCCCAAAACCAGAGTTAAAATAATTTTTAATGAATTTAGTAAATGCTTAACTAGAGCAAAAGGTCCACAACGGTTAAGGGTAAAGATGTATTTATCTGTTGAAAGCATCTAAAAAAGTCTACAGATTATATTAAGCGAAATACGGAATGAAAATTACAAAATTTTCACTTGAAAAAACAAGCAAAGATGGCCATGTATATACCCTACATGGCCTTACTTAAAATTAGGGAGTTCTTTTTCAGACACACTATATTTTCGGTTTAATACGGTTCCTGTAAGAAACGGAATTACTAAATCATATTATAAACGAGTTGACAGAATACATTAGTATTCATGTTTTGTAGTGTGTAGTGTCATGTGTAGTATGCATGTTTTGCATGTTTCAAAATTGGATTAAGATTTTTTTGGTTAAATTAGAAACTTAGCGCCGACAAACATTAAATACAAACACATTAATTAAATAAACAAAAACAAATATTTTTTTGTGTGAGCATAAATGCGTTGAGTTATCCAATTCATTGAATTAATCTAAATTTTTGAAAAAATCTCAATAAATATTGTTAGCCTTTATGAAAAATTTCAAAGGGAAGAACGTCAACGAATTAACTGCGTACCGTAAATCCTCTTATATACTGAAATACGGTATACTGAAAATACGATTTCGACTTTAAAAACAGTTCTCCTATAACCCCGCTATAACTTTGATTTCTTAATTCCAGTTTGTCAGTGCATAGGAAACGTCTCGTCTCTTATTTATATAATTTATATAATACGTTTCTCTCATCGCGGCGACTATGCAAACAGTAAATCGCGTTATAGGAGAGCTGACAATATTTTGTATGTTTTATTGTGCAATTTAGCTTACATAAGATATTAGGTTTTAATTTAAATTTAGTAGAGAAAAACATCAAAGGTGCAGACAAATTTTAATTAAATATTATGATCTTATAACCTGGCGCAAGATAAAAAGGAAACATTTCAGCTAGTTTATATCCGAGAGTCTTTTTATTTGTACAGTAGTAGTACACCCAGGATACCGAACACCATTAGTAATTTACTGCAGCAGATTCTAATAAAAAGAAAAAAAACTTCCTGACCCTTGACCGAAATTTTATGCCTTCTCGTTTGCAACTCAATCCGCCCACTTCGGCGCAGGTAGGTATATTCCAAGTTTCACCCGCATAATAGCAAACACGCGAGTTTCGAATTTTCTATAATAAACGCGAACTTATGTTATTACTATACATTCCTCTTTATAACTATGAAATCAGCCGCACGATGCACTGGCGAGACCCTTCATTTATGTATCTACAATTACCGTTATTAATTTACAACACATAAACAATTATTAATAATAATAAAAAATATAATGTTGGCGCTAGGAAAATAAATAACGTGCATTGAAATATCGGCGACAATTTTCTGCACGAAGAACTATAACGTGGTGTTGAAATGAACAAAGTAATACTTAGTTTTAATCTGTAAAAAAAGTTATTATAAAACTAACCCTTACTATAATCAATATATTGTAAAAAGAATTTACGATTTAATGTGTCAGTGCACAAGATATTCTTACTATAATGTTGTTGCTTGCTTTGATATATACATAAAGCGTAAAAGATTTTGATTTTTTACTACACAAACGGTAGAATTCGGGAAATACGATCAACAGAAATTAAGTGAAATTGTTCTCAAGTCGACGTTTCGATGTGTTAATTACATTTTTTTCAACACCAACAAATTGTTACAAAAGTTACAAAAAACAAAGTACAAGATTTGGTTATTACTTACAAAGAAGGTAATGAACAACTTATAAGAACGTATAACATCAGATAACGTGGAAAAAACGATGCAGGTTACATTACACATTGCGTAACATGGGCCATGCTAGCCTCAGGAACAATTTAGTTAAAAGTGTTTAGAAATTATTACAATATATTGACAAATTATCGCAGACCAACCGATCGGCACAGCACAAGAAAAACAACAAAAAAATAAATCCAATCTATTAAAATAAATTAAAATTGCAAAAAACCAGCGAAGTAAAGTGGGTATTACGTCGATTTTTTCGCAGCATTTTTGCAATGTTAGTTTAATGGCTTATCTTACGCAAGTTGTATTGTATTCTGCAACGTTTTTTCAAGTTATATGATGTTATACGTTCTTACAAGTTGCTCATTCCCTTTCTTGTAAGTAATAAAAAATCTTTTACTTTGCGTTTTGTAACTTTTGTAACAATTTGTAGTTCTCTAAAAAGATTTAAATTAGAAATGTTCTTGCGATAATATAATTGTGGTGGATCATCCGGGCGCAGAGTAATAATTTCTAGTAAAATGCAACCTTTCAAGAAATTCTGTAGTTCACGTTTCAATGTCTTTGCAAACATTTTACAGATTAAATCCTCCTTTTAAATTTAGATCAACATAAAGCAGGTATAATGGAATGTTATATAAAATTTGTATTTGTATTATATTACCCTAGCAAAGAACAAATATTTCATAATTTATTAGATCTTGTGTATGTAGGTCATATTCTGTACAATTTTCCTTTGTAAAATAACACTTCTACTAGAAATATAATATTTGAGTCAAACAATTATCTTAGAAATTGGAAAAAAAAACAATCTTAATTTTAAGAATAAATAATTAGGAATTGGAAATAGTCCAATTCAAATAGAAAATTAAATTAAAATTCAGAATAATTTAATGCAAAATAAAAATAATTAAATTTCAAACTTGTCTAAACTATTTCAAACTGATATCATATAGAGCTTTTCGGATGGTCATGTTTTAAATCAAAACGTTTTTCCCAATATTTTCTACCATGTGTTCTGTAAGGGGCAACGAAATCGCTGAAGAAATGCGAAGTCATGTCTTTGAGTAATATTTCAAGTACTTACGAGTTTGCAACAGTTTTACCCCAACACATTTTAAAGTTGGTGTGTAGACAAATCACTACGTTTTTCCCTGCATTTAGAAATTGCAAAACTTAAAGTAACTTATGCATACAGACCACCAGGAAAAGACTATAGTATTTTCCCATACAAACAACTTCCAGACAAAAAACACAAAATTCGTTAATGGCTATTTTAACAGTCGCCATATTACGTGGGGATATGACCAAAACCACTCAAATGGAGATCTTGTGGACCAATGGGCTGAGTCAAACGGCCTATTACTGATTCATGACCCCAAACTACTCTGCTCCTTCAATAGCAAGATATGAAAACGAGGCTACAACCCGGACCTTTGTTACGCATCTGGCAACATTGAGCAACAGTGTACAAAGGCTGTCTATAACCCTACACCAAAGACCAAATACCGCCCTATTAGTATAAAATTTACAACGTTATAAAACCAAGAATCCCATTTAGAAGACGCTTTAATTTTAAAAAGGCAAAACTGGACTGGTTTCACAAAAACCCTAGACAATGAAATTCACAGAATCGAATCCAAAAAACTACGAAGTTTTTGTGGAATTGGTCAAACGCATATCTAAAGAATACATCTCACGAGGTTGCAGACAGAAGTACATACCTGGAGTATCAAACGAGACTAAAAGCCTAATGGAAAGATATAACAAGCTATATGAAGAAGATCCTTTTAACAACGATACCATCAAATGCGGCTGAGCACTGCTAACCCAACTGATCAAGGCAAGACCAACAAAGTGGCTGGAAACTCTAGAGAAAATGGACACCTAGCAGTAAGATGACCTTGAACACAATCAAGAAACTAAGCGGCGACCCCATAGCACCGAAACAAACAACCAATGTTACACCAAATCAAGTAGCCCAACAGCTACTACTACAAACAAAAAACAAGTAAAGAGAACCCAATCAGTGACGCTGGCAACGAAACCAACTTTCATAGTAAAGCCCTGCTGGGCGATGGTTTTACTATAAAAGAACTTAACCAAGCAATACACCATGAGAAACGGAAAGTCTCCAGGGGTTGACGGCATGTTTACGAAAAGGTCAAACATTTCAGAGGGAAAGCTATATCCTGCCTACTGGCCCTTCTTAACAACCGTTTGAAATCATACACAACATCCAAAATGTGGCGTGGAGCAAAGGTAATTGCCATACCCAAACCTGGGAAGAATCCCGACCTGCCAAACAGCTACCGCCCAATATCACTGCTAATACGGCTAATCCTCCAAATAATTCAGATAGACATAGACACTCTGTTAATACCCCAACAGGCAGGCTTCAGACCTGGAAACAAGCATTGCTCAGGTACTAAATCTCACTGAACGCATAGAGGATGGTTTCCAAAATAACAAAATAACAGGAGATGTGTTCATAGATCTAACAGCCGCCTACGATACAATAAACCATAAAACCCTGCTCTACAAAGCCTAAAAAATTGCAAAAGACTACAAACTAACGAAAGAAGTTCAATCAATACTCCAAAATAGAAGGTTGTATGTGGAACTTCAAAATAAAAAAAGCCGCTGGAGAATCTAAAAAAATGGTGTCCCACAAGGAAGTGTTCTGGTCGTCTATTTAATATATACACCAATGACCAGCCTATAGCAGAAAACGCCAAACACTACGTGTACGCTGACGACCTATTTGTCACAGTTCAAGGTCAAACATTAGGGGAGATAGATGTAAGGCTAAAGGAAGCAATGGAAAGTACGGCCAAATACTATTAAAAAAACTCGCTAAAACCGAACCCATCAAAAACCCAAGTAAGTCCTATCCATTTAAATACCCACACGACTTGCAACAAACTAAACGTGTCCTAGGAAGGCAAATAGCTAGAATACGTCGAAACACCAAAGAAACTTGGTATAATCTGGAATAGAATACTTACAACAGCACTGTCACAAAACCAGACAAAAAGTAGTTGCTAGAAATAGCCTTGTACAAAAACTAGCCGGAAGCAAATGGGGTGCAAAATCTCAAGTCTAACAAAACTGGTCGATATCGCCTGAAACAAAACTTGCTGGATTTTTACTGGCTGCATGAAACCAACACCAATCAACCAACTGTACAAAGCAGCGGGCTTCGCAGAACCAAGTGAAAGAAGAATGGGTATAGAGCACGTAGAAAATTTAAGCAAACCTTCGACGATTGCCGTGTTCTTCATGGCCAAGAGCAGCAACGGAAAAAGCTCAAATCAATAAAAAAAATTCTTCAATGGGCCACTGTGGAACCACCCGACAACTTCTCACCAACGAAAGCCCCTGGTTCAAATTTAGACTGGAAGACATGTAGAACGCTAAACAGAATAGAGTATAGCAGAAAACATGGAAGACGCTAGAAGACAAATCGATATACTGAAAGAGACGGCAGGGAAGGCTGGATTACAAATATCATATGCAGGGACAGAGTATTTGACAAACAGAAAAGATGCACCAAGACAGATAACAACAAAATATGATAAAATCAAGAAAATTAAGGTCAGGAAAGACATGGAAGAAATGGAAATGGATGGACAAGATGTAGAGAGAAGAGAATAACTCAGAAAGAAGATCAGAGGATTTCAGGAATTTGCAAGAAAAGGCAAAAAAGAGAACAGGAGCAAAATATACAGAAGAGAACATCACCGAGACAGAATTAAAGAGTACTGGAAGAGAAGAAAGAAGAGAAAAAATTAATCATAAGAAGTTATTTCACGTGGTCCATAGTAGGCCAAAAACGAAGGAAGAAGATAAGTACAATTTAAGAAAGCCCTACACTTTCGTGCCAAGTGAAGCCATGAGGTTTACAAAGATCCTATATCCTTATAAATACACAGTCACAAAGTTATTTTGTCCGAATTTTTATATGATCTGCCAATACAACAAGCAAATTTGGCTGTCTAAAGATTCCTCTTTCTGGTTTTATAGAAATATGATAATGTCGAATGGGTTAGACCAGGGGTTCTTAATGTTATCTGACGACCCCCTTTTTAACATTTTTTTATTTGCGGATCCCCTCTTGAACAACTTTGTTTTTTACGGAACGCATCTAAACTGTAGGCATTTTACGTTCTTCTTGGGAATTAATTTCTGGCTCAATAACCTTATTGGCACTAAGTTATAATAAATATTGGTAAAAACGTATCTCTGGTTATTCTAATAAATGATCATTTTTATTAGGACAGATACAGATTTAATAGGATATAGAATAAAAAAAAAGATATAAAATTAATAGAAATAGTAGCAAAAAATCGGAGTGCCTCGAAAACCTTTAAGAGCAAAATCAAACCGAAATCAAGAATTTGGCTTATTACATTCAACGTAAATTCCCTTTTGAAAATTCGTAAACTTAAAAACATCCTAGACAAATCTAAAGAACGCTAAATTAAAATTATTGCACTTCAGGAATCACGATATAAAGATAAGAAACCTTTCAATTCAGAATGATACAGAATAAACAAAGGAAAACCAGGAGATCGAGTTCTGACAAACTTCCCACAATTTGGGACTAGATTTATAGTAGAGAAGTCAATACTTGATTCAGTTGTATCTTTCAAGCCCTACTTAGGCCGCCTCTCCACATTGACAATAAAATCAGCAAACAAGATCTAAACGCTAATCAACGGACATGCACCAACTAATATGGCCAATAAAAACAACCCGGAAAAAGTAGAAGAATTCTGGAATCAATTAGATATTATTCTCCAAAGTATCCCAAAAAATCTTGTCAAAATTCTCGTTGGTGATTTCAATGCACAAATTGGCAGAGAAATGAGATAATGGGTCGGTAAATGGTCAGGACATCAGCAGACCAACAAAAATGATATGCCACTCATTGAGATCCGCAAAAACCATGACCAAATCTACATTCTTTAAGAAAACCAAACCATGGATCTCGCCTAATCGACTATTAGGTGAATACCAACTGGACCATGTTGATGTCTCCTGCCAAAACAATGATCTCCTGCCAAAACACAGTAGAAATAATGAACCTTAAACTTCTTAAAGGACTAGATCTAGATTCAGATCATTACCCCACCAAATTCTCCTTGAACATCATTCCTGAAAAGAGGTAGTTCACTCAGAAAGCTCCACACGATGTAAATACAGCCTGGCTGTAAATACGATGTATAAAAGAGAAATGGCAATGACAAGTTTAGAAAAGAAACACAAAAATTAAATCAAAAAAACTGGTAACAACTGGAAGCAAGCAGGACTTGTAAAAATAGCAGAAAACATCTAAGCAACACACTCCAAGACACGGAAACACGCATGGTAGACAGACGAGTGTGATCAAGTATTGAAACTTAGCCAAAAGGCATGGCTAAATTGGTCATGCAACAAAAACCCAAAAACTAAGCAGGACCTCAAGGAGGTCAGAAAAAAGGGTCACGAAATCTTTAAGAACTATTCGGAAACAGCACGAGGACACAGAATTACAAGAAATAGAATCTGATTTCAGGAAACACAATTCACGAAATTACTACAGAACGTTCAAACAAAAAATAATCTCCTCCATCACTCCAATTCAAAAATTAAATCGGGGAAAACGCTCTCAAAATTTGGAAAATACTTCTCAAAATTATTAAATTGTGAAAAACCACAAGACAAACAAAAATTTTACCAAGCACAACGAAACTCAGACTCATAACAACCGAGTATTCAAGAAATTAAAGAGATAATTTCTCTCTCTCCAATGGCACTACAGCCCGAAGCGAGCCCTGGCCTCCAACAAACGTTGTCTCCAGCGTTCCCTTTCCTCTGCCGCCGCCCGCCAGTTCCGCACCCCCAGCATCTCTCTCGCATCCCTTTTCACACTTTCCTCCCATCTCGCCCCTGGCCTGCCCGCTTTCCTTCTACCTTCCGGCACTCTGAGTATTCGTCTCGGCACTGCTGTTGGAGCCATCCGGCACACATGTCCCGCCCATCTTAGCCTGCTTAGTTTTATGTGGGATACCACATCTGGGCTTTTGTATAACTGATATAGTTCGAAGTTCATCCTAATTCTCCAGCCCTCTTCGCTGTTAATTGCCCCATAAATTTTCCTCAGGATCTTTCGCTCAAAAATCTACAGCATCTTTTCCGATTTCTGGGTCAGCGTCCATGCTCGCTTCCATATGTGAGGATGGGTCGTATGATTGCTTTATATATATTACACTTCGTTTGTCTGCTAGCTAGCTTCGAGTTAAGGATGGATTTAAGAGTGAAGTATGCCCTGTTGGCTTGCATGATTCTATGTTGTACTTCCACCTCTTCGTCATTCTGATCCGTGACGGTTGATCCCAGATATTTAAAGTTGTTGACGACTTCTACAGTATACTCTCCCATATCCAGATTATTTACTGCGTGTGCTGGCGCTCCCGGTCTTACCATCATTACTTTTGTTTTATCCTTGTTTATTGACAGACCTATCTCCTTGGCTCCCTTCTCCATTTTACCGTAAGCATCTTTCATTGCCGTTAGCGATCTACCGATGATGTTTAGGTCGTCAGCATAGCCCAAAAGTTGCGTGGATTTATTGTAGATGGTACCGTTGCATTCTATCTGAGCTTTCCTTATAGCTTTTTCGAGCGCGATGTTAAATAATATGGGTGATACACTGTCTCCTTGTCTCAGACCTGTAATGGTTTCAAACTTGTGCGATGTCGTTTTTTGGATACCGACTTGGTTTCAAGTCTTTTTTAACGTACCCTTTACCAATTTAATGATCTTTTGTGGTATCTCGAATTCTTCCATTGTCTTCATGAGTGTTCTTCTATCGATAGTATCATACGCTTGTTTAAAGTCTACGAAGACCTGGTATGTGCTGATGTTCATTTCCCATGTCTTTTCTAGTATTTGTCTGAGGGTAAACATTTGATCAGTCGTCGACTTTCCTTTCCGGAAACCTGTCTGATACTGTCCTATAATGCTCTCTGCGTACGGTTGGAGTCTTCGTCCGATTATCCATGACAGCACCTTGTAGGCCGTGTTAAGAAGAGTTATACCACGATAGTTCTTGCACTCCAGATTGTTTCCTTTCTTGTAGATAGGGCATATCTTCCCCTCCCGTCATTTCTCGGGTATCTCTTCTGTCCTCCAGATTCTTCCTATCAGCTGGTGTAAAGCACAGTTCAGAGCGTCTCCTCCCATTTTGATCATTTCAGATGTTATCATGTCCGGTCCCGGTGCTTTGTGGTTCTTTAGTGCCTTTATCGCCTCGCTTATTTCTCTTTGTGATGGTTCGTTATCTTCTCTCAGATCTCTTACTTCTGGTGTGTGAATTGGGTCGTCTTCAGCTGTTTGTCCGGTTAATTCCACTCGTAGTGAGGTATTCAGAGATAATTTACTCTTTGAAAAATGACAAAGCATCAGACGACGATCAAATCACTGCTGAACTATGGAAAAATGCAGGAGAAAATCTCATCACAAAACATTATGAAAGAAATTATGCATGAAATCTGGCGAACTGAAAAAATCCCTGCAGAATGGAAAATGGCAATCCTACAACCACTGTACAAGAAAGGAAGGAAGACACACCCAAACAATTATCGTAGAATTTCACTACTTTCAATAGAATATAAAATTCTCTCCCGAGTTCAACTCAACTGGATCCTGAAATTGGCGAATACCAGGGTGGATTTAGAAAGGACAATCATGCGTAGAGCAAATTATAAGTATAAAGAACTGTATGAAATATTTCCACAGTGTATCAAACAAGAATTATGTCATCAGATGTCATCAGATGTCATCGTCGAATTTAAGAAAGCATAGATAGTATAGACAGCGAATCATTTTTAAAGTACTAGCAGAATTTGGACTTGATCAGAAGACAATAAACATTATCAAAGAAACACCCGCGGAGAGTAAATCCAAGGTGAAATTTATGGGAGAACTGAGCAAAGAATTTCAAATAGACACAGGAGTACGACAAGGCGATGGACTATCCCCGTTGATCATCAATTGTGCGTTCGAGAAATTTGTGCGGGAATGGAGAATTGCTGTGCACCAATACACCGACAGGGGCCAAAATTGAAAAGGGTAAAAAATTGACGGCTTAGCTTTTGCTGATGACATTCAGTCTTGAACTATTACAAGAACACGCAGCGAAAATGGGATTACAAATATCGTTTGAAAAAACAAAATCCACGGCTGACATCGCAACCGCATCAAATGAACTTCAAATTGGCAACAACAAGATCTTGCCAGTAAATGAATTTAAATATTTAGGTGAATGGATTACAGCAACTGTTTCGAAAAGAAATCAATTGAATCAAGACTTCAGAAAATGGGAATTGCTTTTCAGTCTACAAAAAATATATACAACAAAAAGAGTCTCTCCTGGAACTACAAAATCCGACACTACACAACTGTAATCAAACCACTTAATCTTAATCTTCAACACTGTGCGAGACACTTAATCTTCAACACAAAACACTAAAACACTAAAATAGAAGTGAAAGAACGTAAAATAATAAGGAAAATCCTTGGGCCAAGAACAAAAGATGGTGTACATTATCCAAAGCTACGGAAATATATCAAAAAATCCTAAAATCACAGACACAATGCAAATGCGAAGAATTCAATTCATGGGACACATGGAAAGAATGGACCCGAACAGACTGATACATAAAATACATAGTTTCTTAAAAAGCAATCAAGCCTACTGGACCGAATTGGTACAAAATCACATAAAAAAACTTGAAGGAATTATGATCACCAAACTTACATGACCGGAATGAAATTAGGAAAATCACTCACACAGGGGGTTTCGAGGAAGAAGGGAAGAAGACCACACAACAGCAGTTGTCAGAGCAACGATAACAGACCCAATCGTTGCGCATGAAGGAATACTGGACCAACAGGAAGGCTAGAAAGTGATTTCGCGTGGTCCTAAGCGACCCATTCGCGAAGAAGAAGTAGCAAAAAGAACTAAAAGGTGTATAATATATCATCGTCTACTTGAACTGTTTTCACTTAACTCCAGGTCACTAGCGGACCCCCAGCAATAACGACGCGGACCCCCAGGGGTGTTCGGGCCCTAGTTTAAGAACCTGTGGCGTAGACTATTTCGCTGTGGACATTACACGAAGTTAATTGTATTTTATATTTAATTTTAATTTAATTTTAGATTAGATGATAAATCCATACAGATGAAGCCAAAAGGCAGAAACGCGTCTATGGATGTTCATTTATTATTAATATTTATAAGGGGATAGGATCTTTGGTAAACCTAATGGTTTCACTTGGCACGAAAGTACATGATACCATAACTTACTTAAGTTGCACTTATAATTATATTTATTTATTCTAAGTCATTTGTGAATTAAAACGTAATAATATCTTAATACATTACTTGTAAATAATAAATTAGTAATAAGATTCGATAATACCGATATTTTCAATGAAAATAATTCCATTTACAGAAACGGTTTTATAAAATTCAATATGTAACATCGGAATACGTGTATTGCGATGTTTTTTTTGAACACACGAAAATGTCCCAATTTGTCTTTGTAAACATTTTCTAAATGGTATTTTTTTTTTATTCTATCGCGATTTTTTCGGCTTGTTTTCACGTATTCATCGAAACTCAAATAAAAATGAACAATATTTATTCAATAAAAAATTTAAAAAAACGCAAATAAATTGAATAAAGTGCGTGGACGTGTCCTATTATAATGATTTCTTTCTGCTACACAAAAATGCGTTCAATATTTACTTAGAAAAATAATATTTGATTAAGGTAATGAATCATTGTTTGATAAAATGTTATTGTTTAATACAAACTGCATTTAACAGAACATAATTTACCCTAACCCAGCATTTTAAATATAATTATTTGAAGTCTTAATTAAAATTTTCGAACAGAATTTCAAAAAATTTACAAACCTTTTCGCAAAACAATTGCGAATTATTTTCCAGTGAAAATTTGCAGGATTTGTATTGCGATTGAAACTCACCTGGAACAAAGAAAAAGGTAATTAAATCGGTTATTAATCAATTGAAATGTTGGTTTATAGTAGGGAAACATGATATGTTCTAGACCCACCGCCGCCACAACCATACGCATGCGTGATAACCTTTGACCCCCTGACCTTAACACTTCCGGTTTCCGGTTGCGACTTCCAGTTTCGACTACCGGTTTCCGGTTTCGACTTCCAGTTTCGACTTTCGGTCTCCATTTACGGAACTTCTGAATGCGCGGGAAAATTAAAAAAATAGACGCGAGGCGAGAAATTTAGTAGTCGGTGAGGTAAATGAGGTGTAAACTACACACCTCATTTACCTCAAGACTCAATGAGTCTAAATACATGAGACTAGATAGACGCGGCTAGATCCATGAGACTAAATAAATGAGACTAGATAGATGGAGCTAGATACATGAGACTAGATATGTCTTTCCTATGTCTTTCCACTGCATTGCGCATCCGCAAATCTTTCAAACACAACTTCACTTATATTGCTCCTTACCTAACTTCACCCATATTATTCCATTGTTTACTCGCTTTATTTAATGTTGGTCGCACTGTTACCTACAAACTTGAACTTGCACGAGATTGGTGAACATGTCGAATAAAAACAGGTTAGTTTTATTCATATTTTTAAACTTGTTTTAACCGTTTATACTTGTCTGTTTGGGCTCATTACATTTATTCCTCTAAAAATCTAACCTGCTCTGTCTAATATAGACTTGTTTATCTAGGCTAGTCTGATCCATCTCGTCTCACTAAGCACCCCTATTCCACTTTGGCATTTAGTGTGCGCCACCGCGGAATCGCATATTTCGCATCCTTTTCAGGGTGGGCAGCGAAAAAACCGCCCTAGTTGTTGATTCTCCGATCAGGAATCTAACACGAGTGTTGTTCATATAGATTTATTTATTTATTTATTTATTCAAACGGATTCACCATTTACAAGTAATTACAATAATTACAATATTACAGTGAACTAATCTAAGAATCTAAGCTTACATTTCTAATTGAGTTTTTAAACATACTTAAAGATTTAACAAATGGATCTATATTATATTTTTTAAACCATCTTAAACCTCGAGAAACAGGCGAGTTGTAACCGAAATTCGTGGTATGATTTTTTATTAAGAATAGTGGAGGGTTCCGAGTTCTATAAGAAGTAACATGAAGGTTAATTTGATTCAAAAGAAATGGAGAATCAATTCCTCCAGATAGGATTTTATAAACAAATAACAAGTCTGCATGAAGACGACATGTTGTGATATCAGTTAGGTTGAGAGTGTTTAAAATAGTGTGATAATTAAAATGTAGATACTTATTTTTGAATGAAATATATTTGAGAAATCTGATTTCAACATTTTCAATTTTTGAAATGTCACATTTATTATAAGGAGACCACACTGTGGAGGCTACATACATGAGACTAGACAGACGAAGCTAAATTCATGAAACTAGATAAGACTGAACTAAAATATATAAGGGATTGTTTTTTGTATTAATTTAATAAACATTATATTAAGATTCTGATTTATCAGTAGTCGGTTAAACGTTGCCAGATGTTTGGCAGTCATAACAACTTCCTATTATTTTATCAGCGGCACGCGTGATTCATTTTCAGGGGTACAGGTAAATATAAATAAAGCCAAGTTTTACCGAAATTTCTTAAACTTGTCTGTGACCTAGATAGTGTTAATTTTTTTATTTATATAAATACCAAAGAGTTCAATTTTCTGGCATCCACTTTTCACCTACTTGCATCAACATCTACTTGCATATTTCATCTACTTGCATCCACTTTTCATCTATTTGCGGCCTACGCAGCGGTCGTTTACCAGCGGGGTAAATTTTGTAGTTCGTTCGTTCAGCAATCTTTGGACCATGTCCCGCCCATCTCAATCCCATCCCTTAGATCACATTTACAATATCAGTTTCCTTGCACAACTCAGTGAGTTGCTTATTTTTTCTGGTTCTGTGGACAAGATGGACTGGTTTCAGTATCGGCCCAAACATTCTCCAAAGTACCTTCCGCTCTAACACTCAATTTTCGTTCGCTATCTTTTGTGAGTGTCCACGTTTCACAGCCATACATAACCACCGGTCGTATTATCGATTTGTAGATTCGTATTTTGGCTCTTCTACTAATACGTTTAGATCTCAGCGTTTTGTCCGAAGCATACATACATCTGTTGCCACTCTGAATTCGGGCTTTGACCTCTTCTGTTATGTCATTATCGGCCGTTATAACCGCTCCTAGATATTTGAAGCTATTCACCCTCTCTAAATTGAAATCTCCAATCGTCAAATTCTGGCCTATGCGATCTCTTTGAGTCTACACACATATATTTGGTCTTAGTTTCGTTTATGGCTAATCCCATTTTAAGTGTTTCCTTTTCTAGCTTGAAGAACTGTTCTTTGACTTTAAGAACTGACCTGGCCATCACATCGATGTCATCCGCAAAGGCAAGTGCAAGTTATAGTCCATAATTAGAGTACATCTCCACTTTAATATTTGCCGCTCTTGTGGCTTTCTCCAGCGCTAAATTGAAGAGCAGTGGAGATAGTGCGTCTCTTTGTTTCAGCACGTTGTGTATGTCAAATGCGTTTGAGACGTGTTTCCAATTATAACTCTGCTTTTGGATCTATTTACACATATTTGGGTAAGTTTAATTAGCTTTTGCAGGATTGATAGTTCTGCCATTACCTGTCAAACTTCTACTGGCAAGACACTGTCCTAGGCTTGTTTAAAGTCGAAAAATATATGGTGCAACCTTTGATTAAACTCCTAGCACTTTCCCAAAATTTGTCGAATAGTGAATATTTGATCGACTGTATGTAGACTTGTTTTTTTCTAAAGCCGCACTGGTAGTCCCCAATGAAGCCTTCCACTATAGGTGTTAGTCGCTGCAGGATAATTATCGATTGTATGACGTATTTATCAATGAGATGCCCCTGTAATTGGCACACTTCATTTTATCCCCCTTCTTGTGTATGGGGATTATAATACTTTCTTTCCAATTGTTCGGTATTTCTTCCATTTTCCAGATTGTGGCAATTAGCTGGTGTATATGCCGATGCAGATCTTCACCTTCATATTTTATGCATTCCGTTGATATGTGTCTTTCCCCGGCGCTTTGCCGTTTTTCATCCTTATTTTGACATTTTGGACCTCTTCCAGTCTGGGGTCATCTACAGGAAATTCTACCGTGTGGTAAGCTTGTGTATTTTGGTTGTCGCCTATTTGAATATTGAGAAGTCAACTAAAGCAGTTCTTCAGTCCGCAACACAGTTGGGCGTTCACAACGAAGGATGACAGCACTTTAAGATGGATGGCAGCAATATACGTGTAGTAAAAACAGAAGACGCGCGCATGTTAACAGACAGTCGAGAAAAAACAAAACCAAGAAACAATACACAGATCGATATACGTTTTTCTTTTGCAAATTAAATAGTTTTATTAATAAATATTTGTATGTTTATAAACCAAATACAAAGTTTTTGAGCATGCATAAAACATTGGTCCTTCGTACCGGATCTACTTGAGCAAACAAAGTGGATTCACAAGCATATAAAATCAATAAAACAACAAAGAAAATCTACAGCGACATCCATTCCCAGCAAGGCAATCACGCAGAAACCTCGAAAACAGGCGACTGAGCTTGGAATAGAGTACTGCAAGGCGGCAAACGTGTAAGTCAGTATCCCAATTCTTATTTCCGATCAAAAGAAATTTCTTTATACAATTAATAACCTTCGTTTTATTCGGCGAAAATAAATGGAGACAGAAGAGAACGCGGCCATGCTGTTTGGTCAAAGGAAAAAACGAGTGGTAGTCAAAACGATTAACAAAATTCGGAACATTCATAAGCACTTTTGATTTATCGAAGCACGAAATCTTTAATTTAAAACTCAGACTCGAAAAGGTCGAAGAAACTTGGGCGGAATTTGAAGAAGGTCAAAGCACAATAGAAAGTATAGAGGAAGTAGGCGGTGCCGAGGAGCGCGAAGCTTTCGAAACTCAATATTTCGCGAATGTGAGCAAGGCAAAAACGCTCGTTCATGAAGCGGAAGCACGAAATCAAAATATTATAGACGCGGCCAGAAACGATACGCCAAATCCATCGAAGGTCAAATTGCCAACAATTTCTATTATTATATTTTCGGGACACATTTCAGTCACTTATCGGCAACAATATGGAACTGACTGATATCCAAAAGTTGCATTATTTACGCTCGTCTCTCAAAGGACAGGCTGCGAGGGTAATTCAGTCACTTGCAGTCTCAGCAACGAATTACGCATTAGCTTGGGACACGATTAAAAAGGGGTACAACAACGATCGTTTAATTATATCACATCATATTCAGGCAATTCCTAATATTGCACCTATAAGTAGGGAAAGTTCGAGCTCATTACGGTAGTTATCCGACACCTTACAGCGGCACATCGGAGCATTGCGAAATCTAGGCCATGTGGTCGACCCTATGGACACGCTCATTATTCATATCATAGCAGCAAAGTTCGATCCTGCCACCAAAAGAGAATGGGAGGAAAAGGTCGAGGAAAAGGCACACAGATCTAACCGATTTCTTGGCCGATCGTAGCGCATTCTGAAGGTAATACAGCCGGCAAAGACTAGCATAGCTTCAAATAAAATCATAACATCAAACTTCAAGAAAACAGATACATCTCCATCTCATGTTTCAACAAACAGGGGAAATTCGCAGTGCCCCATGTGTAAAGATGGTCACCGAATTTATCAATGTCCATCGTTTACAGCTTTAACGCCGACCGCGAGAATGCGAGAAAGCAAACGACTAAAGCTATGTATCAACTGTCTGAGACAAAATCATTTTGCCCAAGACTGTGTTTCAAGTAAGTGTAAAATTTGTAATCAGAAACACAATACTCTTCTACATTTGGGAGGTAACATCAAAAAATTGCATGTTGACAGCGTTATACAAAACAACAATAGCGCTAACGGAGATCGAAATACACCAGCTGCATTAGACATCCATACGAGTGGTGTTACAATATTAGCTAATTGTTCTTCAAATCGAACATCACGTGTTCTATTATCCACAGCTATGGTTTTTATTAGGGACGCAAAGGGGCAAAGGCACGAAGCAAGGGCGCTTCTAGACAGCGGATCGCAATCTAACTTTAAAAACGAGGACTTGATGAAACGCCTACAATTGACAAGATCTGTAGCTAACCAGATGGTGACGGGAATTGGTGGAGCGGTCAGCCGAATTCCTGATAGTACGAATGCTACTATAGAATCGAAAGTAAGCGGCCACAAAACCAAAATGCGTTTCCTAGTAATCGACGAAATCCCGCAGCAGATTCCAAGTGAATCATTCAGCACGGAAGAGTTCAAAATACCTGCAGAATTACAGCTTGCCGATACCGAATACAATGTTTCGCGCAAGATCGACTTATTAATTGGAGCAGGCACATTCGGGGATCTGCTATGCATAGGATAAATTAAGCTAGGCATAAACCTACCAACAATGCAAAAAACCAAACTAGGTTGGTTAATTACCGGAACGATGACGATAAGCAACAAGACCCTTTCTTGCAACACATTCTGCGGGTTATCAAACGACAACGGGCTTTTAGTGCAAGTAGAGTAGTTCTGGAAACCAACAGCAAAAACATTTCTATCAGCAGAGGAACAAGCATGAGAGGAAATATTCGTCGAGAGGCATCGCAGAATGGAAAACGGAAGATTCATGGTCGAGCTTCCGATCAAGGAAGACGCAATAAAATTGGGAGAGTCGCGTAGCTCGGCTGTGAAACGACTCAAAGGCATCGAAAATAAATTCGCAAGGGATGCTAATCTCAAACAACAATACGTGTTGTTTATGGAAAATTATAAACAGGCGGGATACATGAGCAAAATCGAAGAAGAAAACGGAGAACAACACGCAGCCTATTATCTACCTCATCACGCAGTAAGAAAAGAAAGCAGCACTACTACAAAGCTAAGAGTAGTTTTTGACGGTTCATCGAAAACGACCTCTGGTAAATCATTAAATGATTTGTTAATGGTGGGTCCAGTATTACAACCAGAATTATTCACAACGCTCATACGGTTCCGCGAAAATCTGTGTGTCATCACAGCCGACATAGCACAAATGTACTTGCAAGTATTAATAAATCCAGCTCATAGGCATCTACAGAGAATTTTATGGTGTAGCGACGACAGTATGCCAATACAAGCCTACGCTTTAAACACTGTCACTTGTGGACTTTCATCATCAGCACACAGCGTTTCCAGCTACGAAAATGGGCATCTAATCACCCTAAGTTGACAAATGATGGGCATGAAGTCACTGAAATTCCGATAGGCAAAAGCGTTAGTGCCCTCGGACTTCGTTGGGTCACAAAAGAAGATCAATTGCGTTTTAAGGTCACGTTCAAGAAAGACAACACAAGAGTTTGCAAACGAGTAATACTAGCAACGCTATTACAGATTTTCGACCCTCCCGGACTCATCGGTCCTTGTACGATTAAGACAAAGATTTTATTACAAAAATTATGGAGGGAGAAGATCACATGGGATGAGGCTCTGCCAGCAGAGCTACACACTGCTTGGATAAAATACAAGTCGCAGCTGGCCCGGATCGGTGACGTCAGAATACCGCGGCATATTTCATGTACAGATCACACACATTTTGAGCTACACGGATTCTGCGATGCATCGGAATCCGCTTACGGAGCATGCATATATGCTCGAACTACGTCTTCACATGGGGGACATGCAACGCAATTAATATGTAGCAAAGCACGGGTCGCTCCTGTGAAAAATGTTTGTTTAGCAAGGCTGGAGCTATGTGGCGCCTTACTTTTAGCACGATTAATCAAAAAGTTAAGGGAGTCCATCACCAAACCTACCGATTCGGAACACTATTGGTGTGATTCATGTGTCACTTTGCAATGGATAGCTGGTGAACCAAGCAAATGAAAGACTTTTGTCGGCCACAGAGTTTCCGAAATGCAAGAACTAACGAATAGCGGAAATTGGCGTTACATTAAATCACAAGATAATCCTGCGGATGCGATCTCGTGGGAAATGCAAGCGGAAGAACTTCTTGAGTATCATCTGTGGTGGCAGGGTCCCAATTGGCTCAGCAAAGATCACGAGCACTGGCCCAACCAAACTCTTGCACCAATTTCAAACATTCCCGAGGTCAAGTCAATTAAGTTAGTTTTTCACGTTGTAACTGATAAGCAACTCATTCAGCTATTTTCTTCACTCAAGCAATTAAAGCAGGTCATAGCATATTGTTTGCGTTTTCTGCATAATCTCAGACATAAGGCTTCATCTAACAAACGCATCAACGGAGCTTTACGGACAGGAGGAAATAAATAAAGCTTTGACCAGCGCAATAAAAATCGTACAAGAAAACGAATTCACCGATGATCTTGATAATCTCAAAAGGGGACGTCGAATTGCAAGTAGCAGTAAATTGATCACACTTAACCCCTTTCTCGATATCGAAGATGTAATAAGAGTCGGCGGAAGAATAAGATAATCTCCTTTTAATTTCTAACAAAGATTTCCAATAGTCTTGCCTCAAAAGGGTCACTTAACAGAACTTGTGATTGAGGATATCCATTTGCGTCACATGCACACAGGTCCGCAAGCTCTGCTCGCTCAAATTCGATACAGTTATTGGCTTTTACGAGGCAAAGAAGCCATAAGACGAGTTTTGAGAAAATGTGTGACATGTTTTAGATATAGACCGATTAGTCAAGAACAACTAATGTGAGATTTGCCCGCTCATCGAAGAAATTTCGCCTAGTCGAACTTTCTTACACACAGGTGTGGATTACGCTGGTCCTTTCAAAATCAAATTATCACGCAATACCACCGGTAAAGCATACCTCTGCATTTTTGTGTGTATGGCTACCAAAACTGTACATCTAGAATTGGTAACCAGTTTAAGCACAGGAGCCTTTTTAAATGTATTCAAGTCTTTCATTTTTCGTACAGGGCTATGTAGCGACCTATATTCAGACAATGAATCAAACTTCGTGGGAGCATCTCGCGAAATCAAAGAATTATACGAAGCTCTTCGACAAAGTGAACATCAGAACAGGATCTTGAAATTTTGTACCGAACGTTCAATGCGATGGCATATCATCCCCGCTTACTCTCCTCACATGGGTGGGTTATGGGAAGCAGCAGTCAAATCCGCAAAGACACAACTTCTAAAGGTCCTGGGCAGCGCTTTATTATATTTTGAAGAATTTTACACTGTACTCGTACAAATCGAAGCCTGTTTAAATTCTCGACCAATAACCCCACTATCCAATGCCCCCACTGACTTACACGCGCTTACCCCAGCACAATTTTTAATCGGCACTTCGCTCTTGTCTATTCCCAATAAAGATATGCTGAATGTTCCAGAAAACAGACTCAATCGTTATCAGATTTTAAGCCAACTACAACAACATTTTTGGGCACGTTGGTCGAAAGAATATGTTTCGCAATTGCAACAGCGTTTTAAATGGAAGCGATCACGTGACAACTCCCGCGTCAAGATTGGGGTACTCGTACTCCTCAAAGAAGATAGCGTTCCATCATTAGTTTGGAGATTGGGAAGAATTATTGCGATTCGTCCCGGATCAGACGGCCTTGTGCGTGCCGTAACCATCCGGACTCAGCAGGGACTCACTACACGATCCGTATCGCGGATATGCATCCTTCCTACGGAGAACGAAATGCAGCAATGACATTATCTTCTGCTTAGTGTGTGCCTCGAAAGTCGGTACTTTCAAGGGGGGGAGGATGTTCAGTCCGAAAAACAGTTGGGCGTTCAAAACGAAGCATGGCAGCACTATACGAAGAATGGCAGCAATATACGTGTAGTAAAAACAGAAGACGCGCGCATGTTAACAGACAGTCGAGAAAAAACAAAACCAAGAAACAATACACAGATCGATATACGTTTTTCTTTTTGTGCAAATTAAATAGTTTTATTATTAAATATTTGTATGTTTATAAACCAAATACAAAGTTTGTGAGCACGCATAAAACAGCAGTTATGCCATTTATGCCATAATTTTTGGCTCATTTGTAATTAGGGTTCCATGATCCTTCTTCAGGATGTTCTTGGTCTGAAACCAGATTTTGCCTCGTCCGCCTTCCTATAGAATTCTTTTAGTTGATTGCCTCTGAAATTGTTTTCAAATTCTTCTAGTATTTGTTCATTTGTTCATGTTTCCTTTTCTTTGTCCTTGTCAGTATTCCTTCTGGCTTCCCTTTTTATTTCACTGAGATATCTTCTGTTTGTCTCAGTGGGCTCTTGTATTGTTAGCCTTCGGGTTTTTTCTCTCTGTTCTAATACCCTCCGACAGTCATCGTCGAATCAGTTCTTATGCTTCTTCTTTTGTGTTGGTCCCAGTATTTCCTTGGCAGCATCAGATATTGATCGCTCTGTTGTACCCCAGATCTCATTTACTCATTTTTTATAAAATCATTAATTAATGATTTTATGTTTAATACCCCGGCTTCACACATTCAGACACATTTCAAAATCGAATTAAAGAAATAAATGAATTATATTTTGTATAATAACATCGGCGAAAATGATTGTTTTAAATAAAGGTTTCGTTGTCGATGCCGATGGGTCTTCTCAATAACTCGAGATTATTCAGAATCGTCATAGACGTATTTTAGATGTAGATTTTTAACGATCGTCGATGAAATAAAAACATTTTTGAATCAGAAAATTAGTTAAATATTTGTTTTAAGCTTTGTTTAAGTTTTTTCAATAACGTACAATAATAATTATGTACATACTCTGGCTGTAAAGTCGGTAGAGATTCATTTTTATTTCCCCATACGTTGGTACATTTTATCGAACAAAATGAGAAGTTCAAATTTTACTTTAGTTGCGCAAAAATAGCCTGAGTAAAATTTCTCTATACCTTTGTTACAAACTAATATTATCCCAGTTTGCAATTTTGTTGCACCATTGCACGAGAAACTATTAGTTTTTCATTTACCATGATGTCAAACACGTGTATTATAACACTAATAGAATGAAAAATTAATTTAGAACGCAACGCGGAGAATATATTGAATATTAACATGTTTTCTAATGAAAATAATGCAAATACTGCGAAATTAAAATTTGTATCTTTTTATTATTTCAATGAAACAATGTCAAATATATCGTAAACTGCGTTAATGTACATAAACTGCATTAGTGTCCGTAAACTGCGTTAATGTGCGTAAATTGCATTAATGTGCGTAAACTGCATTAATGTGCGTAAATTGCATTAATGTGCGTAAACTGCATTAATGTGCGTAAACTGTCATTAATCAACAATATCATTCCAAAACAACATATCTCCTTACAATTAAACGATTTCTTAACAATAATAATAAATCAAGAGTATAAATAAATCAATAATATAAAAAAAAAAATAATAAATCAATAACATAAATCTCAGCTGGGATATCATAACCTCAGCTGGGACTTTACAACATATATGTCTGCACTGCAAAAGTCAACAGCGGAGAGAAGAAGCGGTTCGCGTTGATTAATTCATATCTTCTTTGAGCCATGAAGCGTTAACTTCTTAGTTTTAACATTTCCCTTGATTTCGTTCCATGCCATATACTAACCGTTTATTACAAAACTTGCGTTTGGAAGGAAGGAAGAAACTAGAGATTTATTGAAGCTATCGGGCACGTTTATTTTCAAAACCGTTTATAATGGATAGTCATCCTGCTACAATTTCGTTTTTTATTACTTTTTATTACTTCCTCATTTCTGAAACAGCTATATATTTATTGGTTTTCATAAAACAAAAAATACAATTCCATTTTATACGCCCAGAATGTGTTTTTATTAGATTAATTATATAATTACAGAGGTATAAACCGTTTTAGTAATGGAAGCAATGTAGTTGATATATTCATTTTCAGTGTGTCAACTGTATGAAATCGCGTTTAAAAAAACTTACGTATGAACTTAGATATTAAATCAATGTTGTATACAGATTTGATTCTCGACATAAAAGCTTATAACAAAAAATTGATAATACCATCCAACTATTGTATTATCCATACATGGTACTAAAATAAATAACAACTCTACATATAGTGGTGGCGAACTTATGGCACGCGTGTCACAGCTGACACGTAGGAAAAAAATTTTAGCAGGCGAACTACTTCTGACGCATGCCTTCTAAACTTGTTAAACTATCGTTTCTAAAATAAATTTTTCTAAAAAAATTATTTTCAATTTTTTTTTTCTAAAATTAAGTTGCTCAATCTACTTTTGTGCAACATTAATGGTGTAAAATATAAGACGTGTTTAAAATGCGTCGATTGGTTTGCCCGTTAATACTAAAGACGCACAATAAATTTCTAATTTTAAAAATTCACCAAAGCCGTATTTACTAAGTTACAATTTTGAAATTTGGGAATTTGTAAGATTTCGTTAGAATATCAAATGATCTCTCGCTCCAATGGCACTACAGCCCGAAGCGAGCCCTGGCCTCCACCAAACGTTGTCTCCAGCGTTCCCTTTCCTCTGCCGCCGCCCGCCAGTTCCGCACCCCCAGCATCTCTCTCGCATCCCTTTTCACACTTTCCTCCCATCTCGCCCTTGGCCTGCCCGCTTTCCTTCTACCTTCCGGCACTCTGAGTATTTGTCTCGGCACTGCTGTTGGAGCCATCCGGCACACATGTCCCGCCCATCTTAGCCTGCTTAGTTTTATGTGGGATACCACATCTGGGCTTTTGATACAGTTCGAAGGTCATCCTAATTCTCCAGCCCTCTTCGCTGTTAATTGCCCCATAAATTTTCCTCAGGATCTTTCGCTCAAAAATCTCCAGCATCTTTTCCGATTTCTGTGTCAGCGTCCATGCTTCGCTTCCATATGTGAGGATGGGTCGTATGATTGCTTTATATATATTACACTTCGTTTGTCTGCTAGCTAGCTTCGAGTTAAGCATGGATTTAAGAGTAAAGTATGCCCTGTTGGCTTGCATGATTCTATGTTGTACTTCCACCTCTTCGTCGTTCTGATCCGTGACGATTGATCCCAGATATTTAAAGTTGTTGACGACTTCTACAGTATACTCTCCCATATCCAGATTATTTACTGCGTGTGCTGGCGCTCCCGGTCTTACCATCATTACTTTTGTTTTATCCTTGTTTATTGACAGACCTATCTCCTTGGCTCTCTTCTCCATTTTACCGTAAGCATCTTTCATTGCCGTGAGCGATCTACCGATGATGTTTAGGTCGTCAGCATAGCCCAAAAGTTGCGTGGATTTATTGTAGATGGTACCATTGCATTCTATCTGAGCTTTCCTTATAGCTTTTTCGAGCGCGATGTTAAATAATATGGGTGATATACTGTCTCCTTGTCTCAGACCTGTAATGGTTTCAAACTTGTGCGATGTCGTTTTTTGGATACCGACTTGGTTCCAAGTCTTTTTTAACGTACAATTTACCAATTTAATGATCTTTTGTGGTATCTCGAATTCTTCCATTGTCTTCATGAGTGTTCTTCTATCGATAGTATCATACGCTTGTTTAAAGTCTACGAAGACCTGGTATGTGCTGATGTTCATTTCCCATGTCTTTTCTAGTATTTGTCTGAGGGTAAACATTTGATCAGTCATCGACTTTCCTTTCCGGAAACCTGTCTGATACTGTCCTATAATGATCTCTGCGTACGGTTGGAGTCTTCGTCCGATTATCCATGACAGCACCTTGTAGGCCGTGTTAAGAAGAGTTATACCACGATAGTTCTTGCACTCCAGTTTGTTTCCTTTCTTGTAGATAGGGCATATCTTCCCCTCCCGCCATTCCTCGGGTATCTCTTCTGTCCTCCAGATTCTTCCTATCAGCTGGTGTAAAGCACAGTTCAGAGCGTCTCCTCCCATTTTGATCATTTCAGATGTTATCATGTCCGGTCCCGGTGCTTTGTGGTTCTTTAGTGCCTTTATCGCCTCGCTTATTTCTCTTTGTGATGGTTCGTTATCTTCTCTCAGATCTCTTACTTCTGGTGTGTGAATTGGGTCGTCTTCAGCTGTTTGTCCGGTTAATTCCACTCGTAGTGAGGTATTCAGGAGTTCGTTAAAATATTCCGCCCATCTACCTACCACTTTACTTTCTTCAGCCAGTAAGGTGCCCTCTTTACTGTTGATTATTGTTGCTCTGGGCTGAAATCCATTTCGCAGGTTGTTCACTATCTTGTAGCATTCTCTAATTTCGTGTTTCTCTTGGTGGTGCCCTATCTGTGCCACCTGTTCGTTAAAATGGGCCCGTTTCTTCTTCCGAAATAATTTGGATGCTTTCTTTCTTTGCTTGTTGTATTCAGCTTGTTTGGCTCTCGTGGGTCTCTGCAAATTCTCTGCCCTAGCTTTCTGTTGTTTCTCGCGTGCTTCTTCACACTCTGCATCGTACCATTGTTTTCGTTTTTTCCTATGGACTTTCCCGAGCGCCTCCTCTGCCGATTCCTTAATCCCCTTTGCAATTTCCATCCATTGTTCTTCAATACTATGATTTTCCGTCAACACTCCTAGTTTTTCGGCTATCTTTTCTTCGTACCGTTGCCTTACCCTGGTTAAGTTCAGTTTTTCCACATCCCATTTTTCTATTCCGCTGTTTGCTGGCTTTTTCGAGTTGGCTAGCCTTTGTTTTAATTTAATCCTCACCAGGTAATGGTCCGAGTTGCAGTCTGCCCCTTTGCAGCTTCTGACGTCCTGTATGCTGGACATAAATCTTGTGTTTATTAAGACATGGTCTATTTGATTGAGTGTCCTTCCGTCTGGTGATCTCCATGTCATCTTGTGGATGTCTTTATGTGGGAATAGCGTACTGCTGACTACAAGGTTTCTCGATGCTGCTAGGTCCACTAGTCTCTGTCCATTGTCGTTAGTATTTTCGTGTAGGCTGTGTTTTCCAATCGTGGGTCTGTATACGTCTTCTTTCCCTATCTTAGCATTGAAATCCCCCAAGATCATCTTTACGTCGTTGTTGTGTGTCGAATCGAATAGCCTTTCTAGTTTTGCGTAGAAGATCTCTTTTTCGTCGTCTTTTTTCTCTTCGCTCGGTGCATGTACGTTAATTATTGTCAGATTGAAGAGCTTCATTCTTATTCGGATCATGCAGAGTCTGTCATCTACTGCTTGGAAGTCTATAATATCCTTCCCTACACTTTTCTTGAGTATGAAGCCTGTTCCTAACTTGTGCGCCTTCCCATTATTATTGCTTTTACATATCCTATATTTTCCTATATCCATGTTGCCGCTATCGCTCCAGTTGGTCTCCTGTAGTGCCACTATGTCGAGTTTGTATCTCTCCATTTCGTTTGTTAAGGCTTTTAGTGCACCTATCTGGTAGAGGCTCCTTACATTCCATGTTCCCATCGTAATTTCTTTCGCTTTCCTTGTGCATTGCTGTGGTCGTTGCCGAGTAGTCAGTCCAGTTCGAGGCACGTTTGGCGGTTTCGTAACGGTTTCTTTTTTTCTATGGATGAGTTGTTGGCCCATCGCAAAACCCCCTTTTCGGAGGACCATTTCACCCTCCGTGGTATCATCAAATGATACCACGTTTTATCAAAAGCCGTCTATTGGTTTGCACGTACTTTCAAAAGGCGCACAAAAATTTCCAAAAATTCACGAAAGCCTTATTTATAAAGCTACAATTTTGGCAATTTGTGAGATTTCGAAGAATATCAAATCCTACCAAGTTTCATCAAAATCCGTAGATTCGTTTGTCCGTAATTGCAAAAGGCGCATAAAAATTTACAAACTTCAAAAATTCACAAAGCCGTATTTACAAAGCTAAAATTTTGAAATTTAGGAATTTGTGAGATCTCGTAAGAGTATCAAATTAAACCAAGTTTCACCAAAATCAATCGATTTGTTTGTCCGTAATTGCGCACAAAAGGCGCACAAAAATCTAGAAATTTTTAAAATTCACAAAAGCCGTATTTATAAAGATATAATTTTGAAATTTGTGAGATCTCATAAAATTATCAAATCATACCATGTTTTATAAAAACCGTCAATTGATTTTTCTGTTTTGCAAAAGGCGCACAAAAAATTACAAACTTCAAATATTCACAAAAGCCGATTTACAAAGCTACAATTTTTAAATTTTGGAATCTGTGTGACCTCGTAAGAATATCAAACCGTAAGAAGTTTCATCACAATCCATCAATTGGTTTTAATTGGTTTTAATTGGTCAAAATTTACAAAATTTAAAAATTCACAAATGCCGTACTTACAAAGCTAAAATTTTGAAACTTGTTAGATCTCATAAGAATATCTAATTATACCAAGTTTCATCAAAATCCGTCGATTGATTTCTCCATAATTGCAATAGGCGCACCAAAATTTACAAACATAAAAAATTCACAAAGGCCGTATTTAAAAAGCCAGCATTTTGAAATTTGGGAATTTGTGACATCCTATAAGAATATCAAATCGTACCAAGTTTCATCAAATTCCGTCGATTAATTTGTCCGTAATTGCAAAAGACGCACAAAAATTTACAAATTTCAAATATTCACAAAAGCCGTATTTAGAAAGCTATAATTCCGAAATTTGTGAGATCTCGTGAGAATAGCAAATCATACCCAGTTTCATCAAAATCCGTCTATTGATTTATCCGTATTTGCAAAAGGCGCACACAAATTTATAAAATTTATAAAATTAAAAAAATTCACAATAACCGTAATTACAAAGCTACAATATTGAAAATTGGGAATTTGTGAGATTTTGTAAGAATTGTAAGAATTTTGTAAGAATGTAAGAATTGAAGAAATTTTGTAAGAATATCATACCAAGTTTCATCAAAATCCGTACATTGATTTGTCCGTAATTGCAACAGGCGCAGAAAAATTTACAAACTTAAAAAATTTGCAAAAGCCGTATTTACAAAGCTACAATTTTGAAAATTGGAAATTTTTGAGATCCCATAAGAATATCAAATAGTACCACGTTTCATAAAAATCTGTCGATTGATTTGTCCGTAATTTCAAAAGGCGCACAAAAATTATAAAAATTCAAAAATTCACCAAAGCCGTATTTACCAAGCTACAATTTTGAAATTTGGGAATTTGTGAGATCTCGTAAGAATATCAAAATATACCAAGTTTCATCCAAATTCGTAGGTTGAATTGTACGTAATTGCAAAAGGCGCAGAAAAATTTACAAATTTAAAAAATTCACAAAAGCCGTATTTACAAAGCTACAATTTTGAAAATTTCGGAGATATCGTAAGAATATCAAATCGTAACAAGTTTCAGCAAAATACTTCGATTGATTTGTCCGTAATTGCAAAAGGCGCACAAAAATTTGCAAATTTCAAAAATTCACAAAAGCCGTATTTACAAAGCTACAATATTGAAATTTGGTAGTTTGTGAGACCTCGTAAGAATATCGAATCATACCAAGTTTCAATAAAATCAGTCGATTGATTTGTCCGCAATTGAAAAAGGCGCAGAAAATTTACAAACTTAAAAAATTCGCAAAATCCGTATTTACAAAGCTACAAATTTTAGATTTGTAAATTTGTAAGATCCCGTAAGAATATCAAATCGTACCAAGTTTCATGAAAATCCGTTGATTGATTTGTTCGTAATTGCAAAAGGCCCACAAAAATTTAGAAACTATAAAAATTCACAATAGCCGTATTTACAAATTTACAATTTTGAAATTTGGGAATTTATGAGATATTGTAAGAATATCAAATCGTGCCAAATTTCATCAATATCTGTCGATTGATTTGTCCGTAATTGCAAAAGGCGCAGAAAAATTTACAAACTTCAAAAAATCGAAAAGCCGTATTTACAAAGCTACAATTTTGAAATTTGTTAGATTTCGTAAGAATATCAAATCACATTAAGTTTCATCAAAATCCGTCGATTGATTTGTCCGGAATTGCAAAAGGCGCAGAAAAATTTACAAATTTCAAAAATTCACAAAAGCCGTATTTACAAAGCTACAATATTGAAATTTCGGAATTTGTGAGATTTCTTAAGAGTATCAAATCTTACCAAGTTTCATCAAAATGCGTGGATTGATTTGTCCGTAATTTCAAAAGGCGCACAAAAATTTACGAACTTCAAAAATTCATAAAAGCCGTATTTACAAAGCTTCAAATTTGAAATTTGGGAATTTTTGAGATCTCGTAAGAATATAAAATCATACTACAAGTTTTGTCAAAATCCATCGATTGGTTTGTCCGTAACTGCAAAAGGCGCAGGGAAATTTACAAACTTCAAAAATTCACAAAAGCCGTATTTGCAAAGCTTCAATTTTGGATTTTGGCAATTTGTGGGACCTCGTAAAAATATCAAATCATACTATGTTGTATCAAAATCTGTGGATTCGTTTGGCTGTTATTGCAAAAGGCGCACAAAAATTTCCAAATTTCACCAAAACCGTATTTACAAAGTTATAATTTTTAAATTTGGCAAATTGTGATATCTTGTAAGAATATATATTCATACCGAGTTTCTTCAAAATCCGTAGATTTGTGTGTCCGTAATAGCAAAAGACGCACAAAATTTTACAAATTTCAAAAATTCACGGAAGCCGTATTTACAAAGCTACAATTTTGAAATTTGGGAATTTGTGAGATCTCGTCAGAATATCAAATAATACCACGTTTTATCAAAATCCGCCGATGGTTTGCCCGTAATTTCAAAAGGCGCACAAAACACAGTAACTGATTTTCACTATCACATTGTAAAAGTAGACCTGGTGGTAGGTGGTAGTAGCATTTCAAAATGTGAAAATTTAAAAAAGAAAGGCACGCGGCCGGAAAAAGGTTTTTTAATTTCTTAAATCTAAACACAGCTAATAACACAAATTGCGTTTTACCATATTTAAATATTATGGGTTTGAATTTTTAAATCTAGCTTCATCGCGGGACCAAAAGCGGATTTTTTGTCGTAATTAGTCCAGAATGACTGCAGTGATCCTTTTACTTCTACAACAATAATGCTAGCGTTCTGTCGCTCAAAACCGAAGTATAATCACCCAGGAAGCTTATAATTTAATTTAATTTATTTTTTCCTCGCCGACAACCATCATATTACTGCCCGGATATTTCATTGTTACAAATTGTTAACTAAATAGTTAACGTGTAAACGTGATAATTTTGATTCGGTTTAAAAATATACCCAAGGATTACTTTAGTTAAAATGATTATTAAATCTAATTTTTTTTAAAACAAAATACATTAGATTGTAATTTAGTCTTGGGAAAAGGACTTTTTTTAGTAAAACAACTAATATTGATATTTTACCAACATTTCCGTCTTTTATTTTGACCTTTCTAACACCTGTGGTGTAAAGGGTGATGGCAACACGTCAAATGCCAGCCTATAGGACAACCTCACCTGCACGTGGTACACCCTGCTAGACAACTAACGAGGCTCTGTTGACCGAGTGACTGCCGGAATAAGCAGTCCCCCTCTCAAATAGCCAACATCTACCGATGGAAGAGCTAACGAGAGTAAGGGCAACTTCTTGTTCTAGGAACGAAAAATCATACCTAAAGGCGGATGAGCCAATAATTTGACAACGGCAAGGAGATGCAGAAGGCAACGGGAAACCACTGCATTAAAGATCCCTCAGGATATCCCCAGGACAATCATGTGTTCACAAACCTTATTATTGCAAGAAAAACTAGAAAACTGGCCTTCAGTCCCGATCAGGTTTTAAATTATCAGGAGGTGTGACGAATCCCGCGGCTTGAAATAGTGAAGAGAAGGAACAAGATTGGAACTTGGAATGTACGCCGCAGGAAAGCTCGCAAACGCAATTAAGGAGATGAAAAGACTTAAATTGAACATCTTGGGATCTCGGGAGCGGATGAGATGGATGCTAAACATAGAATTGCAGTGGGAATCTTAATAAGGGACTCACTTAAGAAATATGTTAAAAACGTTATACCTTACTCTGAAAGAATAATTTTGCTCCAGCTATCGGGAGAGCCGATAGACATAAATATAATAGAAGTGTACGCACCGCAGACAAAATCATCGACGAAGCCAAAGAATTTTACGAGCAACTGCGGGATGTATTAAGAACAATAAAAAATAATAAAATTAGTATAATAATCTGCGACTTTAATGCAAAAGTTGGACGTGACTCGGTTGACAGGGTGATGGGTAAAAACGGACTAGGAGAGAGAAACGAAAGGGGAGAAACGTTGTTAGAATTCAGTTCGACGAAGAAGAGCTTGTCATCAAAAATACATTTCATTTTCTACCGCCCAGGAGACTATATACATGGAAATGACATCAAGATAATGGTAGACATATACTCCTGAATCAAATTGACTACTTCCTGGTCAGAAAAGATACCCAAATAATATCAAAATAGTGGCAGCATACCCCGGAGTCGATATTGGATCGAGCCCTAACCTCATAATAGGCATCTTCAGTTTAAGGAAAAACTGGTCATATGTCGGCCCAAGACTAACAAGTACGATATAGATGGCCGGCGCGAGTGGTGTAGTGGTGACGCTCGTGGCCTCATGTTAGAGCGCTAACTAACAAGTATAGTGGGACCGAGTTCTATTCCCAGCGCCGGCCGCATTTGTATCAGAAGACAATGTGAAAAATATTAATTAGCGCAATATACAATAACAACTAGGTTTCTGGGCCTATAAGTGAATGTGAATGCAAAATACAATAGGCCACAAGTAGTCCGCATTGTTTGAGGGGTCGGCAAACCCGGCATCCACATCGGACCAAACTTTAAAAAAAAAACGATATAGAGACACCCAGTAACAACGAAGTGCGCAAAAAGCTAAAAAGTAAGTTGGAAAAGAACATAATAAACATCTTATCCGTATAAGAGACTATTGAACAACTATGGAACAGTTTTAAAGAAAACATACAAACAGCTACAATGAATGTGCTAGCATTTAAAAAGAAACAAGCGAAGAAAGAGTGGATGACTAACGAGATCCTTGTTGATGAAGGAAAGGAGATTGGCAAAGGGTAACATACAGAAATACAATTTGATCCACAGGAACATTCGCCGTAAAATCAGAGAAGTAAAAAGCTATGGATATCAGAACAGTGCACAGAAGCCGAGGATCTACACGCAAGACACGACAACTTTCACTTTCACCAAAAGTTGAAAGAGATAACCAACACTTTCAGAAAAACGAATGCCTCAAAAATCACTAAAAATAATCAGATTCTAAAAGACCCACAGGAAATCTGCAATATATTGGAGGAATACATACAAAACCTGTTTGAGGATCTAAGTAATACAGCGACGAATATCGGCACAAGCAAAGTTTCGGGACATATATGCGTTGTCAACACTAAAAAATACCGGGCCAGGATACTATCTATACACACGATACTAAAGCTAATAAACACAAAAAAAATTATGATAACTTTTTAATGACATATATGATAGTGGTGAAATCCCAAACGACCCAAACGACGACGAAAAGCCAAAACATGCGAAGAGCACCGTCTAATCAACCTCATGAGCCATGTACTTAAAGCCTTCTTGAAACTAATCCATAAGAGAATATATAAAAAATGCGAAGAAAATTCTGGCGAATCTCAGTTTGGCTTCAAATTTTTTTTAGGTTCGAGTGAAGCCCTATATTGCATGCAACTGCTAGTACAGAAATGCTATACCAGAGAAAAGATGTATTTATGTGTATTATCGACTATCAAAAAGCATTCGACAATGTACGACATGATCTCCTAATATCTACCTTACGAGAAACAGGCATCGACGAAAAGGATATGCAGATAATACACAAACTTTTTTTTTCCTGTGTGGGGGTCGTTTGGCTGCAAAGCCTTTCTGCACCTCTGCGACCAACTTGATCTATTTTGCTTCTATATACAATTTATACACAAACTATACTTGAACCAAACGGCAGAGCTCCGGATTCATAATACACTACAGACATATAAAACAACGATAGCTGTCCGATAGCGGTCCGAGAGGGTCGCACATTATCACCGCTGCTATTTAACATTTATGTAGAGAAGATATTTCAATTAGCACTGGAGAATAACCTCAGAGGTATAAAGGTTAATGGATTGCCAATTACCAACTTAAGACATGTCAATGACACTAGTATATATGCCATTAGCAGATAACACGGTAGACCTACAAGCAACCATAACATATATAAATGAGATAGGAAAGGAATTAGGTCTCGATATTAACATAAGCAAGACAATAGTGATGATAGTAGGTCGACTTCCTCATAACAATGTACAACTGTACATCGATAATAAACAGATTGAGAGAGTAAACAAGTTTAAATATCTGGGCACTACTTTGAACGATAAATGGGATAATGATGAAGAGGTTGAAATTCGTGTGGCTTATACCCGAAAGACATTTGCTAAATTCCATCCTACCTCCTACGACAGGAGGTACCCCTAAGTCACCGCCTACGAGTGGGTAAATGTTACATATGACCAATATTGCTATACGGATCAGAAACTTGGTCATTAAAGGCCAAATCCCTTAAAAGAATCGAAGCTGTAGAATTGTGGATTCTGAGAAGACTACTCAGGATTTCTTGGGTAGGCCACGTATCAAAGAAGCCAGTTTTTCAAAGAGCAAATACGCATCGACAGTTATTGGATATTGCAAAGCAAAGAAAAACATCGTATTTGGGGAATATCCTGCGAGGTCCCAGATACAGACTGCTGAAAACTATATTTGTGAGCAAATTCGAAGGTAAAAGAGGACCGGGACGAAAGCAACACTCATGGCTCCGCAATATTCGGAACTGGTGCAATATCGCAGCTGCCGAAATGATATTTAGAAGGCGCACTTAACATTACCCAATGAATACATGAACGCCAGCGCTCCAGATAGCGTATGGCACCACAAGAAGAAAAAGATTCTGATTTTCTACTGGGCTACAAGATAAAAATTTAAACAGAAACAATTACAACATTGTTAAATATTTTGTATCCCTTTCATAACCCTGATAAATACATTAGTTTATTTTCAAGCGTAAATATTAAAACATACCAAAACCCAGTTAACCCTTTCACTGCCATGTCAATTTTAAGGAATAACACACTACGCCAACATTTATAAAAATGCCGGTTGTAACTCCTTTCACATAGATAACTCATCTATTGATTAAAGGTCACTGAACAAATAAGGGGATTTTTTTCTAAAATTTAAAAAAAATATTTATTAAGCGTTTAAAGACTGGAAGTCTAACACAGCTGATTTGCAAAAGATTCAAGTATTTTCTAAAAATAATTTCACCCATCTGCCGTCTCCAGAGGCGGCTGGGCGAATTTTTCAAGCTTTATCACTTTTTCATTCACAACTCGGACAGTTTGCGACGCACGGACGTGGTTCCGGTGTCGGTGTGTCCGGAACGTCTCCACACGTCCGACTCTTGTCTCACTTTTCGATATTATTACTTAAAATTTTTGGGAAGTGCAAAACTTACTTTTTCTTAAAAAAAAAAATTGGTCGCCTAAATTACGCGATCCAGAAGTCTTATCGAAAATCGCCGCACGGGGGTTTCGTCTATCCTTTGGCTACATGAATCTGATGCACCGAGTTTTTCAGACCGCAGGAGCCGGAGTCGGTAGTATTAGTCGGAGGACCCGGATTCTCAAAATAATGTGAATAACGTCGCCGAAAAAGTCACGCAGCAACGTGAGTAGTGTTGGAGAACGCGTCTCGAAATTTTCTACCGGAATCCTTGCGTGAATTTCATTTTTCCAGGCCATCTTCGCAGTGACCTCTATAAAATTGGTAATATTTGTAAAGAAAACTTTTGGGGTACGTGTGGGGAAGCGTTTCGCCTCAATCGCCAGGTCACGACGGAATCGGAAATTTCGATAAATTCTGAGATGACTGACGCGTGGTGTTTCCCAAATTTTACCTGGGCTGCATTTCACCTGGACCGCACCACGTGGGAGTTTTGAAAAGGTAAAATTCGGCATTTTATGATCTGCGATGTTTCAACCGCGCGTCTTCGATGCTATAACTGCGAATGTGCTTCCACACGTTGTGCAACCCCAGCTTTCGTCCTCCGTCCTGCCGCACCCCTCCAGAGGAAAGAACCCCTCCTACACGAAAATCGAGGTTTTTGAGGATGTAACGGCAGCGGCGCAAAATGGGATTGTATATTTTTCTAGTGTACCGATAGCCTCGTTGAGCGACATTTTCGCGACTCAACTCCCTCCGGTTCGGACGCACCAGATCGAAATCTAAAATCACGAGTTTTTTAGCTTCGAGGCACATTTTTCGTCGGATCTCAAAAATTCTTCCAGGGCGCTTTAGCTGCCGCCGTGTGAGGTTTTTAGAGCCCTTGATCGCCGCACTGCGACGTCCCGTTCACCTGGTGCAAGAGAAAATGAAACTTTTTTTGCCGATTCAATTCCACGGATGTGTAGGGCACACATATTTAAGGGTTCCAGGTCGCCGATTAGGTTCGTTCTCCTCAGAGCACTTGCCCGCAACTATTCCGGAAAGAATTTTTAAACTGCAACGACTTATTGCGAATATCTGCGGCAGTTTAAAGAGAAAAATGTGCAAAAAGTGAAAACAAATTGTCCCAGCCAATTGACGGATCGGAATGGGACCGGCGCCGTTCGATGGGGCATAGAACCTATTAGTTTGTTTGGGATTTTTACGCGATACCGTTGAAGATGGCGTCTCGACGCCATAAAAAACGACGATTTTTGGACGATCAGGAAAACTCGTACAGAATCACCAACTTAAGCTCTGCACTACCGGTTTTGTTGCGATTTTGTTTGCGATTCCCGCAGAGAATTTAACGTTTTATCTTTTAGTGCTAGCGGCATCGCGTTGCGTCGTTTGCAACCATCGCGACGCCCGCCAAAACTCGCCCTATTGCAAGAAACTAATGACGAAAGTGAAACGTCCATATTTTTGTAGCCCCCCGGTAAATATTCTGGATTTTTCAGTGGATTATAGAATGGTCTTTGGCTTTTCGCACCCATAATTGGAGGTCGCGTA
This sequence comes from Phosphuga atrata, assembly GCA_944588485.1. NCBI lineage: Eukaryota > Metazoa > Arthropoda > Insecta > Coleoptera > Silphidae > Phosphuga > Phosphuga atrata. The sequence goes on from OX155900.1 coordinate 5,882,339, forward strand.
ATCGCGTCGCGACGCGCACTTATGACTGTTAATCTGCACAGAGAAAAACTTGAATGTCGATTTGGGGCACCAGGATGTCGCGTTTTAGACATTCCAAGGTGAGCGACACGTGGGCCCCGCCGAGACGCGCATTTTGGTAGCCGTTTCTTTGCGCAGCGACTTTACTCAACGCGACACCGAATCCGACTTTTGCCGATGCCGCTCGCCGCTACGCATATTTTGCTCAACCAAACCACTCCCTTCGCCCTTCGCCCGGTGCATCCGAAATGCCGAAAAAAATCCGCAACAGCCTCTTTGGCCGGCAATGTGCGAATTCGACGGTCATCGAGAGAATCGCGAGAATTTGAGTTCGCATTGCGCAGGATAGATGCGGAAAACTAAAAAAACGATCCGCACTTCAATAGGGCCCCCGATCCGGAAATATCGTCACTTCTTGCACCTTCAAGTTTGCCGCCGTCTGCGTTCAATGTGCTGCGGCGGGATCGCGATTTTCCGACGCAGTTCTCTAGATTGTACCTTTAGCTTTGTGGCAGTGTAACCGGCCAGTGTAGCTGGGCGTCGTGGCTCCGAGTTATAGACGAACAAAGACAAACAAAGTGGAGATTTCTCTCCTTTTTTTCAACACGCCCGCAAACTACCAAGACGTGCTCTATCCAGAAAACTGACACCTTCACCGTGTAGCCTGGTCTTTTTCTATCCGGACCGCGAGTTTCGCCGTTCCGCGTCTGTTTCCGTTCCGATTTTTTCAAAAAACCTTTAAGGACTTTTTCTTTTACGTTTTCAGGACTTCGACAATTTTTTTAAAATTTCCTAAACTTTAAATAATATCAGCATTTCATCACTAGATCGGGCTGGTAAAAAAGGGAAACCCCGGGCAAAAAGACATCGCCCGGGACGGCGCTGTATAAATTCAGGGCCCCGGGTCACATCTCCCGGAATGGCGGTGAAAGGGTTATTATTGAATGATCTGAAAAATCTGATTGATTTGAGCTTGTTTGATGAATGATCTGAGTTTGAAATATTATAGAATTCTTATTCAAGATATTAGTTTTTAAGGAGAATCGAATGTTACCGCTTGTCCTCTCTTAAGGAAACTTGAGGAACTACTTAAGGAAACCTTATAAAGAAGGCATTTGCTGAGTTCTGAGTCATTTTTGTGATTTCTTTGAAAGAAATCTTGAAGATATTTTAACGAAATTCGAGATATCTTGCAAAAAAAATAATCGCAGCCAATTTAAAATTGCGCCATGAAATATTGATTTTTTCTTAGAATTTATACATCAATTTGCTTATTTGAACAGCAGTATTGTGCAAGATCTGCTTCTCCTTAGTTTAGGAGAAAATCGAAAACGAGCCGAGAACGCAACGTTTTTCTATCAACAACAAAATTAACATTGTTATAGTTTACTATCTAAAAAGTATATGTATGACTTTTATACAAAATAATCAAAAAAACATCATTTCCAATTCCCCTCTGCTTATATAATATTAACAATGTTACTTATATATAAATATTTTGTAAATTTTGCTTTAATAAATTTTGCCTTCGAAAGCTTCCCCCTTGTCGGAATTTTAGAGTGTGTTCTGAAAGTACGAAAGGAACGAGATTGCTTTGAATTAAAATATCTTTTATACAACAAACTTAATTCCGATAATTAAAACTTTATATATACAGGGTGATTCGGGGGGAAATGGAAATGATTTAAAGCCATGTCCAGGAAGCAAAAATTAGCAAATAAGATTATATGTTTATGTCCGATTTTCATTTGTTTCAGAGAAAATTAGGTTTTTCTTTTTTAAGAGCTAGCGCGCACGAGTGACTTTTGCCACCGTGACTGTTTTGTCACTCTTGTCCGGTCTATGGATATTTATGCGCGCACGTTACGTCGTGAAAACCTCGTGCACTTTCGTCCGCGGACCCACGAACAAGCCCTTGACGAAACTGTCATTGAAACCCTAGGTTTCAATAGACGCGCGCGCACGAATGACAAAATTGTCATTATACACAAAGATAGCGACAACGTCTTCTTAAAACGTGACGGTGCATGAAGGCTATATTGATAATGATGCGCTTATAGCAGAGGTGAGAAAGGAGCAGCAGTTTTCGATAAAAATATGAAAAATTCTCATGTTCGTATTTCGAGACAATCTCATGTTCTTATTTTTGTATATTAATGTAGGTCCTAAACTGCTTCATAAAGTAGTTCATCAATACTTCCAACACTCATTCTAAAATATTGAAAAAACTTCTTTAGATGTGTCGAAGTTTATAAAATATATTGTAGAACTTTGACCTTTTTTTTGTGGGGGTCATGTGGCTGCAAAGCCTTTCTGCACTGCGACCAACTTGATCTATTGTGCTTGACCCTACTACAATTACTCTCCCAGGAATTCGACTTCGTGAACGAAATCTAAGATATTCCTGAGAGACTTGCTACTCAGCTCCAAAGTGGTCAATCTTGCTACCCCGAAGTGGGCAAGCCTTATGTGTGCTAGCGCTACACATGTGCACATTATGTGTTCAGCGGTATCTTCATCTGATTCACATAATCTACAGGCAATTTCCTTTGCCTTTCCCATTTTGTGTAGGTGATATCTCTCCGGACAATGTCCTGTAAGTATGCCTACCAAAGTTCGGATTTCTCTTCTAGAGAAGCTTAGCATCTGCTGCGTTATTGCGGCAGAATAGTTTATGAGCATTTTAGCTTGCCCCTGTCCTGGCGTGTTCTTCCATTGGGTCTGTTTTTGCTCTTATTTCCATTTCTTAGCCCCCTGCCTTAAGTGGGCCTTTGTAAGCTCACAAGTTGGCTCCGGGCCAAAGAAGGGAGCCTCGGCCCCGCTTTTGGCTAGTGCGTCGGCCATTTCATTCCCATATATGCCCTGGTGACCCGGTGACCACATTAGCGTGAGTCTGTTACGTTTCACCAGTTGCTTTAGGGTTTGTTTACAGTTCCAGGTTAACTTGGAAATAAAGTTGTGGCCTTTTAAATTCCTTAGAGCTACCTGGCTGTCCGTTAGGATGTATATTTGCACTCCTTTAAGACGTTTCTTTAGGCAAATTTGTGCGCATCTTTCAATGGCTATAATTTCAGCTTGTAGTACCGTGGGAGCCTGGACTCCCTGTGACTCCGGCTGTATATGTCAATTCCTGTACCCTTAGCAGTTTTTGATGCTTCGGTGTACCACATGGACGCTTTGTCTATCAGGTTTTCGATTCTTTGAACACTGCTTTTGAGGTCATTGATGACCACTTCAACGGCTGTGTCAAAGTCGTATTCTGTAGACATTGCGTCCCAGGGATACTTCAGAAATTTCTCTATGATATGTTCCCTTATTTTAATGTGTCTCTGAATAGGCGATGTACATCTTAGTCTCAGAGCACTAAGAAGACCTTTTTTTCTACCTGTTTGTGCAGTGGGAGTAGGTCCAACAGAACTTCCATTGCTGTGGTTGAACAATTGAACAAATGAACAAATTATAAGGACGTTGAAAAAAAGTTGCAGATTACATTACAACTTACGTCAAGAGATGGTTGCCTTATGAACAATTTAATTAAGGTTATTTAAAAATTATTATATTAACAAAATGTCGGACACCAACCGATCGGAACAGTACAAGGAAACCAATAAAAAAAATTCCGATCTATTAAAATAAATTTAAGTTGAAAAACACCTGCGAGGTAAGGTGCGCATTAGGACGATAGTGACGTCAGTGACATTGGAAGGACACCGAAGTCACGGGCACGCTGGAAAAACCTAGTTAAAGACGTAAAAGTCGTCTGGAAATTTGAATTAACCACTACACAGCAGTTGACTCAGAAACCAAAGTGATGGGGAATACACCAAAATGTTCCTAGAAACAAGAAGCTCAACGATACCCATTTAAGAGATTATATAACAGGTGGAACCACTAGAGAACACAAACCAAATCAACTGTGTTTAACCGTCGCCTATATTGCTCAAACCATCCATGTCCTTCCTTGAGTTCATGGCTGCACCGGCGTTCTGAATGAAACACACTTCTAAGAAGAGTCTCTTAGATAAATGTGGCTCTCTTGCAAGCACTTTTTGGTCAGCATAGTTTACCCTATGGTCCTAATCATTACAATGTGTTGCAAAGGCACAAGCGTGGGGTTTTAGTCTGCAATCACTTCTGTGATTGTCCAATCTTAGGACAGTCTTTGGCCGGTCTGACCAACGTAAACTAGCTTACACTCTGCACACGTTATACGATAGACAACATTTGATTGCATTAATGTTGGGGTTAAGTCTTTGAGGCGACTGCAAGATCTATTGATAGTATTGCAACATTTGTCTGCTATAACAGCTGGGCTTTTGTCCCTAAAAATCGATTTGATCCTACGGGACAGTGATTCTATAAAATGTATGCTCTTGTAGATTTATGTTATAATTACTTCAATTTAAATTGCTTTTGATTATAAGCACTTTTTAATCACACAGTAGCAACTGCCCATTTTTGTTACTGTGTCTCAAAACAAACTTCAAATTCAAAGAAATACTAGCACACTACAAAACATTTTCATACCCGCGTACAATTTAATTTTAAGAAATAGTACCTAAATTTAATTGATAAAGCCTTTTTTAATTAACTTTTGGCCAGACAGATTGAGTAAATACTCCAGTGTGCGACGACTATGCTGCACATCATGTTTAGAATTTCAACCCCTACATTTAAATTCGAATCTCAATTAGATAAAGTGATTTGTGTGATTTGGTTAATTTATGATGTGGTTAATGATCACGTAGTTAGTTTAATGAAGTACACTGCTTGTGTATTTGTGCAAAGCTCTAATTAGAAGAATTATTGTTTATTATTCAAAAATTTTATAAAACATTCGTTTTGAATTGCCGAAAACAGGAATAAAATAAATCATTGTAAGTAGATAGCTGTTAATATTTTCAATGTTTAATATCAGTGTTTTATGACATTTTAAAGAAGGGTATCGCCAATTACGTGGTTATTAATGTTATTAATATTTATTTCTCCACAATTATTGTGCCACTAGTGACAGGCATTCCATGAGTAACATGCTTGCCATAGATTGTTATAAAACTATTGAATATAAGACAAATCATCCGACTTAATCGTCTAACAATAGAACTTGTTCGGTTTTTATGAAAAAGACACCGACTTTACTGCCAGTTATGGGCAAAATATTGATACAAAATCGCAGGCTCAAATGTTTCACTAACTCTGCAATAAAAAAATATCATATATGCATCTACGTGTCATTTTTGTTATTTCAACTTTTGATATAAAATATATTAGTGTCAGTTAACATGTAACATAAAAAACAATGCGATTGTTCCATTTATGACCAAAGTTAAATTTTAATTTGTTTTAATTATTAATAGTCGTGATTGTATTTTAATTGTAAACTATGTGAGATTTTTAAACTATGTGAGAAACTATGTGAGATCTTTCTAATTCTGGATATCTAATCCTGGACAAACATAACATCCACGAATACAAATGAATAACCCTAATATTTTCTATATTTCGATCGACCGCAACAACCTCTAACAAATTCTACAGCAGCTGAAGTTAGCAACTAAGCTGGTGAAAATGATAAAAACCAGAATGTCTTAAACTGAAGCCGTGGCGCGGGTCTAAAACCAACTCACGAACCCCTTCAAAATAACGAAAGGGTTGAAAAAGGGGGATGGGCTAGCACCCACAATCTTCATCCTAGAGCTGGAATTTGTTATAAGACGTTTGGGTGTAGGTAGCGATAACATTCTAGCCAACAAATCAGTGCAACTAGCGGCATATGCCGATGACATAAATTATGATATCATTACGATAACATTCTAGCCAACAAATCAGTGCAACTAGCGGCATATGCCGATGACATAAATTATGAGCAGAAGGGCTGACGAAGTGCAGAGGATCTATGCCCAATTAGAAGCAGCTGCCAATGATAGCAGGCTCAGCATCAACACAAGCAAAACTAAGATGATGACACAAATAAGAAAGCGCGGACCAGAATTATAGTAGTTAGACAATATCGAGGATGTCAACAAATTTATATATCTGGGTGTGGAAATCGCCAAAGCTGGCACCGAGGATGGAGCCCTCCCAGGACAAGTTTAGTTTGTTGCGAAACTTATGGGTATTTAAATGGAAAGCACTTACTTGGGTTTTTGATGGGTTCGGTTTTAGCGAGTCTTTTCGATAGTATTTGGCCATAGAATCTATTGCGTCCTCCAGCCTTACTTTTATCTCCTCGAATGTTTGACCTTGAACTGTGACAACTAGGTCGTCAGCGTACACGTTGTATTTGTCGTTTTCTGTTATAGGCTAGTCATTGGTGTATATGTTACGGTAAAAGTACAAAATCGGCAAATGTGAACATTTACCGGTATTGTACACATCTACCAATGTGATAGGTAAATGTGAGTTTAAATCTGGGATCTGAGCTTTATATATCTACTTTTACCGGAAAATGTTTACTTTTTGTGTGTTACAATATCACGTGAGTCTTGTTGGACAGCCCATGCGTTGTGTATGTTAATGTAAACCTCTAACAATTGCCAACAACATAATGCATATATGCACATTTTCCGGCAATAATTGTTCACATTTACCTAACTACGCACTTTTACCGTAATATATATATATATATATATATATATATATATATATATATATATATATATATATATATATATATATTAAATAGACTGGGGGCCAGAACACTTACTTGTGGGAGACCATTATTTTTGGATTCTCCAGCGGCCTTTTTCAATTTGAAGTTCCACATGAAACCTCTGTTTAGTTTGTAGTTTGTTAGTTTGTAGTGTTTTGTGGTTTTCTAGACTTTGATAAGCAGGGTTTTATGGTTTATTGTATCGTAGGTGAATGTGAGATCTATGATCGATGAACACAGCTCCTGTTATTTTCTTATTTTGGAATCCCTCCTCTATGCGTTCTGCGAGATTTAGTACCTGACCAGTGCATGATTTTCTAGGTCTGAAGCCTGCCTGTTGGGGTATTAAATGGTCTTGGGGTTTTCCAGGTCTGAAGTCTGCCTGTTAGGGTATTTGGGGTATTATTTGTTCTCCGTGTTTCTGAAATCTCTGGAGGTATAGCCGTTCGTAGAGTTTAAAGACAAGGCAGGTGTCCAGTAGGGAGGCCAACAAAAACCCGGGAAGTTGCATACTAACAACTTGGAGTAAGAGCGTGGAGAATAACAGCAAATGACAGGGAAGAATGAACTCCGCCATAGACGGTCCCAAGCCCGGTTTGCGAAAGGAGGAGGGTAGACACCCTGAATGGCCAGAAACACCAGTGCGTCTCAGGAAGTAGGCTAAGGACGGATAGAGTTGGACTCGCGGCATAGCTGTGAGAACTCCAACATATCCCATCCAGCTGAAAATTGTCAAGCCGTGTCTGTGCGGTTGAGTACACAGACCTGAGCCTCCAGATTGGGGGTTGGGCGATGGGCTAACAACCTATTCCCGGAAAAAAAAACTTGTTAAGGAACCTGATGCTTCGCCTCGGATTGGACAGATTCAACGGAAACGACCTGGCAAACGGAAATTTGATCACTCTCTCGGAACCTGGAATGTACGATCAAACCTGGAGCTCTAAAATCACTCCTAGAACAAGTTGATAAATTTAACATTGATGTTATTGCACTCCAGGAAACTAAATGGCTTGGCAGCGAGATAACCGACATGAGGTCGCACACAATATTTAAAAGTGGAAAACTATCGGGAAGCCGTGAGTTTGGAGTAGCTTTTGTCGTCAGCAAAGCTTTTAAACAGCATATTACCAACTTCAAACCCATTAACGAAAGATTGTGTGCACTTCGCATAAAGACAACATTTTTCAACATCTGGCTCATTAATGTTCACGCCCCAACGGAGGATAAGGACGAGGCTACTAAGGACGAGTTCTATAGTCATCTTGAATCAATTTATGACTCATTGCCCTCAAATGACATCAAGATCATACTAGGTGACTTCAACGTCAGGTTGAACGAAGGTTTGACGAAGGTTGGGAAGGAGGAGACACAAAGAGGAACAACCGGAGGGCACAGTCTCCACGACATTAACAATGACAACGGCCAACGTCTAGTTGATTTCGCCTGCAGTAGAAACGTAATAGTAAGCTCAACGTGCTTCCCGCATCGAAGCATTCACAAAAGAACCTGGGCGTCGCCTGATGGAAGGACGTATAACCAGATAGACCACGTTCTTATTGATAAAAGGGCAGCCTCCAGCCTCTTAGATGTAAGAACCTACAGAGGGGCTAACTGCGATTCTGACCACTATTTGGTCAAAGCCTCATTCCGGTGTCGAATCGCAAACAGAAGACCTGCAAAATTCCCACCGACACTCAAATTTGACATCGAGAAGCTGAAAGACGAGTCAACCGCAGGCGCATACGCATCAGCTTTAAACAGACATTTTGACCAAATATCCAACCATCACGAAATGCCAATAGAGCAGTTATGGCTCTCCATCAAAAATGGCATTAAGTCTGTCGCAGGGGAGGTTATAGGCCACCAGTCCCGGCGAAAGAAAAACGATTGGTTCGATGATGAATGCCGAGATGCAATAGACAAAAAGAATGTAGCTTACAAACAACTCACCGAACGACCGACAAGAGCCAAGAGAGACATATTTGACGAACTCAGACGATCTGCAAACAAAATTTGTAGAAAGAAGAAAAGAAAGTACCTGAATGACGAGCTATGCAAAATGGACGAACATTTTAAGTCAAATAACACAAAAGCGGCATATGCAATAGTTAAAAACCAAAAACGAGGGTTTCAACCAAGTACGAGCCTATGCAAGGACGCCGCAGGAGGCATAATTAGCAGCACAGAGGAGATAAAGACGAGATGGGGGCAATATTTCCAACAGTTGCTTAACCCGAATTCACCACCGTCCACTACCGTAACTGACAACTTGACCGAGGCAGCTACTGACGAAAACATAGTGAGCCTCCCTACAGTAGAAGAAGTAAAAGATGCCCTCAACAAATTAAAAAACAACAAGGCGCCGGGCATAGACGACATTCCAGCCGAACTCCTGAAGAGCGGTGGTGAATGCGTAGCTACAAAAATTCACACCTTGCTGCTACAAATATGGACACAGGAAACACTACCTGACGATTGCCGAAAAAGCATTATATGTCCGATATACAAAAAGGGTGACAAACTGTGCTGCGAAAACTATAGAGGGATTTCATTGCTGTGCACATGCTATAAAATCTTGACGAAGATCATTGAGTCTCGAATTAAACCCTATGCCGAAAATATAATTGGAGAATACCAAGGAGGATTCAGAGCCGGACGATCAACTACGGATCAAATTTTCTCAGTAAAGCAGGTGCTAGAGAAATGCTGGGAATATAACATCGATGTGCACCAAATATTCGTAGATTTTAAACAAGCTTATGGCAGTATCGACAGAAGTGTACTGTACACGATAATGCTGGGACTGGGAATACCAGCGAAACTCGTTCGACTGACAAGGCTTACAATGACCAACTCAACATGCCAAGTAAGAATCCAGAACGAGCTGACAACAAGCTTCCTAACGCTCTCAGGGCTGAAGCAAGGAGATGGCCTTGCACCCACACTGTTTAATCTGGCTTTGGAATATGTCGTACGAAAACTCCCTGTTGACACCAGAGGGACGCTATTATTTAAATCAACCCAAATAGTAGCTTACGCAGATGACATAAACATAATGGCGCGCTCAAAACTAGACGCCAAGGAAGTATTCGTTAATCTTGACACGGCAGCACTAGAAGTAGGGTTACGCATGAATGAAAACAAAACGAAAGTTATGGTACAATCACGAAGAAACACGCCAATCAGACAAAATCTAACGATAGCAAACTATAACATAGAAAATGTGGACAATTTCATATATCTGGGAGCCAATCTCTCCAAAGACGGCAATGAAATCAACGAAATAAAAAGACGCATAATGATAGCAAACAAGACATATTATTCGGTACTTCCCATAATCAAATGTAAAGACGTGCACAGAAAAACGAAGCTGCGAATCTACAAAACAATAATAAGACCTGTACTCTGCTATGGCAGTGAAACGTGGACCTTTATACAGGCATCAGAAAAAATGGTCAATGCTTTTGAAAGAAAGGTATGCGACGAATCCTCGGACCGGTGAGAGAACAAGGCGCATGGCGAATTCGGTACAATAAGGAATTGTATGCTATCTTTGAGGACCCAGAAGTCTCCACTCTCATCAAACTCCGAAAGCTACAGTGGGCTGGTCATGTACAGCGAATGGAAGACGGAAGAATTCCCAAGCGAGTACAAAAAGGAAAAGCGGTAGGAAAAAGACCAGTCGGAAAACCAAGAAAACGCTGGGAGGATTCCATTGACGAAGACAGCAGATCGCTTCTGAAATTTGCAACGTGGAGGACGCGGTCATTGGACCGAGAAAACTGGAGACGGAGCATTCAGGAGGCCAAGGCCCGACTCGGGCTGTAGCGCCATTGATGATGATGATGACAGGGAAGAATGGAGGACAAAAATACAGGAGGTCAGGGCCAGATTTGAGCTGTAGCGCCATATGAAGAAGAAGAAGAATAAACTCGATCCAGCACTCAAGGCAAATGGCTATGTGGGAACTGCAACTTTACGGGAAAATCGTTTACCAAGAAAATGTCCCATGCATCTCAAGAAAGAGATCAACAAATAGAAAGGGGGCAGATTTCCTCAACTCTGGAACAATGTGGTATTATGTATGCAAAGTGGATGGATAACAACGTCGTAACAAAGGCAAATACCTGCTAGGTAGCTATAAGTATTTAAAAGTCCACAACTTTAATTCCAAGTTAACCTGGAAATGTAAACAAACCATGAAGCAATTGAAGAAAGGTAACAGACTCACGCTAATGAGGTCACCGGGTCACAGGGCGTACATGGGAACGAAATGGCCGACGCACTCGCCAAAAGCGGGACCGAGGCTCCTTTCTTTGGCCCGTAGCCAACTTGTGGGCTTACAAAGGTCCACGTAAGGCAGAAGGCTAATATATGGGAAGAAGAGCAAAAACAAACCTACTGAAAAAACACACCAGGACAGAGTCAAGCTAGAATTCTCATAAACTATTCGGCCGCAAAAACTCAGCAGATGCTAAGTTTCTCTAGAAAAGAAATCAGAACTTTGGTAGGCATACTCACAGAACATGGTCCAGCGAGATATCACCTACACAACATGGCAAAGGTAGAGGAAGTTTCCTTTAGATTATGTGAATTAGACGAAGACACCGCTGAACACATAACGAGCACTTGTATAGCGCTAGCACACATAAGGCTTGCCCACTTCGGGGTCGCAAGAATGACCACCTTGGAGCTGAGTACCAAGCCTCTCAGGAATATTTTAGACTTCGTTCACGAAGATGAATTCCTTGGAGAGTAATTGTAGTAGGGTCAAGCACAATAGATCAAGTTGGTCAATAAAATATAAAAAAAGAGATCATGTACCCCCACACAAAAAAATGCTAGTACCTGAGGAAAGAAGAAGATGTGGTGACAACGACTGCTCTAGCATGAGAGAATTTACTGAAAGTGTCAAATTGGACTTTGTATTGAATATTTCGCAAAATTTCATGCTCTTAGTTTCCACATTTCTAAGAATTTTTCTGTTTTTGTAAACTTTTGAAAAATCTCATTTCAAAAAAAAGAAAACCTTAAAATCGCGCTCGAAGATCCCTATTTAATGAGTTTCACCATAAAGAAGTTTATAACAATAAGAAATGATATATCGGCTTTAATGGGTTAAATTAGGAAACCCATCATTTAGGAATATTTCATGTTTAAACATTCGAGCATTCTACATGGCTCATTTCGATAACACATTAAAAAAAACACAATTTGCTCCCATATAACAGGGCTATCCCCTCAAGAATACCAAAACGCTGTTCTGGTTCAGTAAGTCCTAGTACAAACACCACGCAGTCTCTCGACCAAATACATTTGTTTATTCAATTAGGACGATACAAGAAAATCTTATCTTCAAATTGAGCAACAAAACAATTTATATATCCAACATCCGGAGTAACACTGACCCAACTGCAAGTATATAAGTTTTACGCTGGGCAAGTTTGAAGAAAAAATTATATTACTCCTTTAGTAGATTTCTACAACGTCTTTTCGCTCCTAGTGGATGATTCTTGCATTTACAAATGCGGTTTTCACTCCTAACGTAAAATGACTAAACGAATAATTTAAGTTTTACATTTTCTTGCAGATGTGTCAATGTTGTTCCGGGTGTGGGATATATCGAGAATTTGTCTAAATTCTTTTTTCTTTTAAAATTTCTTTAAAATTTAAGAATTTCTTTCGAATATCTTTTAAATTTTTTCAAATTTAATAACAAAACAATATAAATTAACCAATTTTTTTTCAAATTTAATAACAAAACAATATAAATTAAGCAAGAACAATTGTTATAATATAATCTTGTCTTTGATTTAACAACATGGTTTTAATTTAGAAAGAAAATTTATTAATTTTGAACATTTCAAAAGAGATCCCCCCAAATCAAAATAAACTACGATCTTCCTTCTCAATTTGCCCCACATCAAGGTCTTCCCCAATGTTCCCCTCTATCCCATCTACTCTTTAACCTAGCATTTTCCAATCTTTTTTGAACGCGGCCTGGTACGAGGTTTTAAAATGTTTCGCAACCCTTCTTACGGAAAAAACATTTATTTACTCGCACACTAAAATAAACACATTAATATAGTAGTTTATGACTACTACCAATGGAATATGTATGGAAATGCCAAGTTTCCAAGAGAGATTCAAACAGAGGAAGAGCAAAAGGTGGGATCGTTACCGGTGTGAAGGCTGTAAAAGAGATTGAATATAAAACAGAGCCAGATAATGTTGAAGGTATCCAAGAAAGAATAATACAGGTGGGTGGTAATAACTGGAGAGTAGTGATAATATATAACAATAATAACATGGAGGAGATTCTAAAGCATATTGAGAAACGGATGTCAAGAGATCTAGGGGAGAAAATACTGATTATTGGAGACTGGAATGCGCGGATCGAAGAACAACAAGCGGGCTACCTAGATGCGGAAGGGGTGCAAATACGTAGACGCTCAAGGGATAAGACGTATAATAAAGAGGGTAAAAGATGGATTGACTGGTGTGAAAGGCATAACTGGTACATGCTAAACGGGTGTACAAATGGTGATTGGAATGGAGAGTTAACGTATATGGGGGGTGCGGGTGGTTCGGTTATTGACTACGGGATCGCCAATGAAGCGGCAGTACGGAGTATTGACTCGTTTAAGATAGGAGAGAGACTCGACTCGGACCATCTACCATTAGAAATTAGGCTGATAGAAGAGGTAAAAAGGCACAGTGAAAGTAACCAGAAAATCGTCAAACAAGCAGTGTTATGGAATGAATGGCTGTCAGAAGATATCAAGAAAACCTGACGATTATAGAAGGAATGGTGGAAGTGGCGGAGTTTGGTCAACTGTCAGAAATGGTACGAAAGGCTTTAATTGTTAAAGTTTCGCACAACCAGAACTGTCATGGAAATGCATGGGTGGACAAAGAAACTAGAGTGATGAGGAAAAGAACCAGAGCAGAATTTAGGGCTTGGAAGGAAGAAAGAACAACACTGGAAAAATTTCAAAATCAGCTTAAAAATATGAGGGATTTGGAGAATAGAAAGAGACAGGAATTGGAGAAGCTCAAGATGCGGAAAATCAACCAAACGAGCAGAGAGTCGGACATCTGGAAATACATTGCTGCAGGTAAAGAAAATAGAGAAATCCCAAGGTCCATCGCGATAGAAAGCTGGAGGAACCACTTCAGAGATTTATTGGCAGACGAAATAACAGAGTACGGAGAGCGAAGGGATAGAAATTTTGGGGCGGTAGAAACCAACCGAGAGGATTTCCTAGAAGAAATTACAAAGGAAGAATTGGAAAGTGTTCTGGCGGCGCTTAAAAAAAGGAAAGCCCCAGGGCCAGATGCGGTACCAAACGAAGCGTGGTGCTTGGCTACACAAACAGTGAAGGAGAAACTGCTCGCCGAACTTAACAGTTTCTTCAAAGGCAGCAAACAAAGTCCGGATAGTTGGCGAGAAGGAATTATTGTGCCAGTCCTTAAACATGGAAATAAGGAGGAATTGAGTAATTACAGAGGGATAACTCTTATGGATACCGCATACAAAATCTACGCTAAACTACTGGAGGGAAAATTGCTAGAAGAAGTGGAGGAGATGAAGCTGATTTCAGAAGTTCAAGCCGGATTTAGAAAAGGTCGTGGTACTACAGAACATCTTTACACACTAAACTATATTGTTCAAAAAGAATTGAGGAAACCAAAGGGAAAATTGTACGCAGTATTTATCGACTTAAAAGCAGCCTATGACTGTAGTGCGGGAGAAAGTGTGGGAGTTTATGAGTTCAAAAGGTATATCGCGTCAGTTGAGAGAAAGTATCGAACGTCTGTATGAGGGAACAAGGTGCAGAGTGAAAGTTGGTGAGGCTACATCTGAAAGGTTCGAGGTTGTGCAAGGTTTAAAACAAGGGTGTCCTCTAAGTCCATTACTATTCAACCTATATACGGCGGACCTAGAAAAGACGTTAAGTATGGGTCAGGCTGGGGGGGTAGTAATAGGGACCAGGAAAATCTGGAGCCTAGCCTACGCGGACGACGTCGTTGTGCTAGCCGGTACGTATGCGGAAATGAGTGAGGTATTAATACGACTTGAAAGGTTTTTTAAGAAGCGCGTGTTAAAGGTGAATGTAGAAAAAACTAAGTGGATGTTATTCCGGAAGAGAAAGGGAGCAAAGAGAGAGAGAGTTTTAAATGGGAAAAAACGGAGATAGAACAGGTTAGGAGCTTCAAATATCTAGGTTTTGTGTTCCAGCAGAATGGTTCGTGCAGAGAGCATATTCGATTTATAGTCAAAAAAGCGTGGATAGCGGCTAATAGGTTCTGGGATGTATGGAGAGTATACCTTAGAGAGAATTATAGGGCGAAGATGGTGATTTGGAAGGCATGCGTGCGAAGTATCCTGATGTACGGGGCGGAAATATGGGGAGTAAAGGAGGAGGTGGACATAGAAAGGG
This sequence comes from Phosphuga atrata, assembly GCA_944588485.1. Taxonomy (NCBI): domain Eukaryota; kingdom Metazoa; phylum Arthropoda; class Insecta; order Coleoptera; family Silphidae; genus Phosphuga; species Phosphuga atrata. The sequence goes on from OX155900.1 coordinate 5,897,453, forward strand.
TACAACTACAATATATTAAGAGGATCCTCCAGTTAGAGAGGTCTACCCCTTGGTATATTGTTCTCCAGGAGACAAACACCAACAAAGTCGCCAGTTATGCAGCAACGAGAGTGGCCAAGTTTGAAAGAAAAGTGGACGGTATGAATGAGGAAAGAATAGTGAAAGAAGTGCTGAAAGTGTTAAGGAAAGAAAGGATAGAATGTAAGACTGAAACCAAGTGGGGATGCCAACGAAAGCTGATGTATGAAAGAGGTGGATGGAGTCACGTAGAGATTATGAAAAAAAATTGGAAGAGAGACTAATAGAGGTAGAGCTGCAGGAGAGACAGAAACACATAGACGAAGGTACTTATAACAAAGACTACGGGAAGATCCAAGTTACAGGCAGATGCCCAGAATATCAACCCCAAAGTTTCACAGACGACTATTGCGCGCTATAGATGCGGAAGTGAAGAAAGGGGTAGGAGATATTGGATGGCTGCAAGTGATAGAACGTGCCGAGCATGTGGAGATGGTGAGGAGCTGTGGCAACATTGGGTGGCGAGTTGCAGAAAATGTGTATGGACTGAAGCGGAAAAAGTAGCAGTAAGAAGTTGGGAAAAAGTAATGGACGAAAGTACAGGGCCTCAAATACATGAAGAAAATATTAAAATGCAAATACGCGGGTTCAATGAACTCAGAGTAGTTTGTGTTCTCTTTTCTTTTTGTATGTGTATATACGTATATATATATATTTCCTTTTTTTAGAGTCCTTAATATTGTTTTTGTTGGTTTTTGCTCTTTCTTTCTTTATTTTTGTCTTTGTGTTTTTTTTCCTTTTTTTTGAGATATAGGGATCTCGGTTTTGTTTTGAATGTAAATTTAGTCAATATACTATATAAGTTGTAATCACAAATTTGTAAAGTAAGATTTATGTCAATAAAGGATTAACTACTACTAGTAGTTTATGATACAAGTGCACAAAAGTATTTCACACACGTGTAATGTAAATAAATAGTATTGTAAAATAATATTGTAAATATCCAGAAAGTAGTCTTTAAAACTATATATTAGCTCCGAAAGATGTTCTTGAATTCAAAGTGATAGTGGTGTTAGATGTAAATCTTCTTCATCATAGCTTGCATGGGTTTTAATAAATTTATGTAATGTTTCAAAAGATTTAAAATTTCCTTTTGAAAATCGTTTCCACAGAGTCATTTTTAGGGTTCCGTACCGAAAACGGAACCCTTATAGGATCACTTTGTTGTCCGTCTGTCTGTCTGTCCGTCCGTCCGTGTGTCTGTCTATCAAGACCATTTTTCTCAGGAACGTCGAAATTTGTATCAAATACTCGGGCCCGCGGTCTCTTTCAGCTGTGAAAAAATCAAACTTGCAAGTCAACGCGATCAAAAGCTATGACCGTTTATGTCGCATATTTTGCGATTTCACAATGGAATCAAAACCTATAGGGTACTTCCCGTTGACCTAGAATCATGAAATTTGGCAGAATCATGAAATTTGGCAAGAAGCGGTGTCTTATAGCACATGTAAAGGGAAAAATCTGAAAACTGTAAATATGTAGTGTAATTACAAGAAAAATGCGAATTTACTATTAGAAACTTATGAAAATACACGTGGTATTGTGGTATTGTCAGGCACCAGAAGCATATGGGTTGCATACAGTTACGTCCTCCACAAAAAAAAGATACCTTACTTACAAGTTTGTACGGAACCCTCGGTGCGCGAGTCACAACTCGCACTTGGCCGTTTTTTTCTAAATATTGCAACGACATTTTCCGATATTTAAAATATTTAAACCAAAGCTTAGCAAATTTAAATTCAATTCTTTTAATTTAGCAAATATAATGAATGAACGCTTTGAATGTAGGCTACTGGATTAAATAAGCTACTTTTATTAACTCACTCGAAATCGTGGAATCTATCCCTAAATGGATCAATAGCATCATTTTTAGGTGGGTGTTCATTCAGGAATACTAAAGCTTTCTCCTCTAGCTCAAATAGACGTTTTCAACGTTTCATTTTGAAAGCCACCGTGAATTGCAATAGAAAAGGAGGTGCTTATAATCACTCATCATTTCCTTGCGGTAAATAGCCTGCTATTTAATGGACGTGATTTTATGTAGATTATAAACGTGACACATTCTTCTTATGGGTATTACCGTGCACCCATATACAACTAATGGCTAATTCTTGAATTTGTTTAAACAAACTATCTTGATATAGACTATCTAGATATGACTGCCTGCCATTGCACGTGCTCCGTCGCTACTTAGACTAACACACTTCATCCAATCAATAAATTGGCGAGACGTTCTCCTGCGTCTAGGACGTAGGTCAACCCTATCAAAGACGTTCCGATTACATGGTCCGCCGTGAACCAACTTTCCTTCATCGCCGAACAAGTCGCAAACCATCCATCAGTTTCGGTGTTATCCGCGGATCACTGCAACAAGTGGATCACGTTCAACGCCTACATTTACGCTTAGTCGAAATTCCTTTGATCTGCATGTACAACATCGCTTAGGGTATCGTTTTCCTGCTGGTTCACGATGAACACTACATTGTTACGTTGCCGAACGGTTACGGCAGGTCGATCCTGAAGGCGCTGTGGATCAAACTCGGCGGGCCGGTGACGATCACTCGCCCGAAGACCGGCTATTACAGTAGCCGGTCTTCGGCTACTGTAAAAATTGAGATCCTTACGAAACCGTTCTACGGCAACAAGAAGCACAAAATCACCGCGGACGTGTTCGCATTCAACGATTTATGGAAACCGTATGGAACGATAAAGATGTTGAGGAGTTAATTGACGCTAAGAAGCTGAGTATTTTGAAGAAGCCGGTGTTGCCGATAAGTCAGCAGAGTAAGAACGAATCGAGGCGATTGTGGAAGGACGTGACGGCCGGTTTGAACTTTGGGAAACGCTGCTATAACCTATAGTGCCACGACATATATAATTATCACTTTGATTATTTAGAAATGGTTCAAAACTATTTTATTTAATGACCGATGAACTTAAAATCATATCATCGCTATTCAAATTTACATTTATAATAAATTACTCTCTCGTTATTTATTTGTACATTTCCAAAAGTTATGTGGTGTGAATACTATCGAATATTATAATAGGTGACAATTAATAATTGAACAGTTTTAATTCAATTTTAATAATATATTAGTAAAACCGCAAATACATTTTAATTAGTTCAAATTAATATTAACAAGTTGCATTTTACCTATGAAATATAAAATCGATATATAAATAAATATATTCAATTTTCAAGTTAACAACCTTATTTCGGATCCTATTTCGGATTTTCCTAAAAGATTTCCTTCAATTCCGGATACAACCTGTGTGGATTCGTCACAATTTTTCCGTCGACAAACTTTCCTTTTAAGCTTTCTTTGAATTCGAGTATCCAAGTATAAAACGGTTTAAATCTAAATCGAATTAAACAAATTGGATAGTTCCATGCGAGAAAATTCCCATTTAAATCTGCGATAATTATTTGAAATCGAGCACGAGTAATCCGTCTAACTTTGCTCAACTAACAACATATTATCCGTTGAATGATAAAGTGAGTATCAATTAAAATGTAAATGTGGGACAGCTGAATAATTACGGATACCGTAATTAAGTTACACAAGGGATAATTAGTGCATTTAGATTCGTGTTTATAATTTCGCACCTTGAGTTTGCACAAAACAATTGCGACAATGTGTACACTTAGCCTATGCCAGACTGCATTAACAACTTTTTTTCTATGGAACCCAGTTACAAAACCGATTTATTAATTACAAAATGTAGATTGGGAAGCGAAGAGTTCTTTACAAATATAATGTTTGTTTTATGAATTACTCTTAATAATTATTTTTTTTTTGTTTCTTAACATGAATGAGATGTGAAAGATATTATAAAACAACCACTAGTTTCATGTGGTATGAGGTTGAAGGAAAATTACTTTACAATTTAAAGTGGAAAATTGTCAATATATTTATATATTTGATTTTAATCGAACGGTTAAATTGTAAACATCAGTTACTTTTCATAATTTCAAGAAATCAAAGTTTAGGAACTATATCTGGGTATTTTAGAGAAAATACACAAATATTCCTAAATTAGATTTATTTTGTGATGAAATTGAATTAGTCTTTCTAATAATGTAAAAATGTATCAAAAACGAATTGATAAAAGGAGACGACTATAACTATATGGCAAAATACTAGACCAGTGAATCTCATTTTTTCTCTTGTGGTACACTTTCAACAGCATCAAAATTTGGCGACGCACCAACAATAAAATGAGTTTAAAAGTTGTTTATTATGCAGGGGTATAAAATTAAGGTTAAGAGAGCGGATTGATAAATTAAATTTAAATTCGCGAGTTAAATCTTAATTTTATCCGCGAGTGAAATACAAACTTTTATTCAATTTTGCTTTTGATTAAACAAGAAACAATTCAAAGAAAAGTTGGCTATGATTGTGGTGTTGTCATGGTAAGAATAAAATTGTTGATACGTGCGTCAGAATTTTGTTTAGTGTATTTATTGTGTTTAATTAATTTGTGTTTTACTTATCATAACTGGATACATCCGAAGAATTATAGGTAGATGGTGACGTGGAAATATTACTCCGGCAGAAATCGTGAGGTTTATAAAAAAAATGTAGGTATAATAATTGATTGGCTTTCAAAAAAGAAAATCAGCCAACTTTTAGGATTATGTTAACGGAGCCCGTAAGTGAGTTATTTTGATGCGTTGCCATGGAGACTTTTATTGCACTAGTGAATAAATTACTTATATCTGTTCTTCTTTTATTATGATCAGTTTTATTGATCCGTATGCAAGGAATTAAACATGACTATATAGGTAGACTTCCGAGCAATGGGGCTAATGGAAACGTATGAATCGCAATTCCAGCGCAGCGACACTGATGCGCTCAGCGTCAATGCGTCACTGTCGCTGCGCTCGAATTGCGCCTCATACGTTTCCATAGTGCTTAATACTATCGATATGTCGCCGCGTCAGTATCGCTGCGTTAATGACGCCAGAGCCGCTTTGCTCTTAAGTCTAACTTAAGGCAAAATTGAATAAATAGAAGATTTTTCGGAGTAGTTGACACTGTATTATTTAACTAAGCTTTTTAAATTGTTTAATGATTATTTCATGACGTATTGTCCTTAGAGAATAAGATTTTAATTAGGTACGGTTCTAGCCATGCGTACAAAATTTCTTGGAACAGTCCGCAAATTTCTGTTCCTGTCCCTATTTCGTATTACACGTTTTTTGGTCCCGATTTATAGCAGTTTTCCCGAATTGTCCTGACATACAGCAGTGTTACGGGACGTAAGGGATCGGCTTTCACATCAGAAGCACCAAGCGATCCAAGAGTCAACCTCACCTGCACGAGTGGTAGTTTAAACTACCCTGTACCTACTGTTGGATAACAAACGAGGCTCTGGCGACCGAGTATGGGCGGGTTAACCCTGCATCAGTGAATTGAGGAAATCCAATTCCCAAACACTCGCCAACACGAACGGGAAGCGCGGCGTTTTAATGCCAAAACACTACAAAGTATGATATGTCGCAAACTAAAATGAAATTCCTCCGGGTGAGTACTGAAATATGTCTAAAATCTCACACTGATAACACAAGAGTATGTCTCATGGATTCTGGGGAAGGCAAGCCTAATTTACATCGTGACTTTGTAACTTCGTGACATACAGATCAATGCGGAGACCAAAAGAGTAGGGCTATTTTTCTAGAATCTCACACTGCTAACACAAGAGTCTGTCTCATGTATTCTGGGGATGACAAGCCCAATTAACATCGTAACTTCTTTACTTCGTGACATCCAGATCAATGCGGAAACCAAAATAGTAGGGCAATATGTCTAGAATCTCACACTGGTAACACAAGAGTCTGTCTCATGTATTCTGGGGATGACAAGCCCAATTAACATCGTAACTTCTTTACTTCGTGACATCCAGATCAATGCGGAAACCAAAATATTAGGGCAATATGTCTGTAATCTCACATTGGTAACACAAGAGACTGTCTCATGGATTCTGGGGAAGACAAGCCTAATTAACATCGTGAATTCCTAACTTCGTGACATACAGATCAATGCGAAAACCAATATATTCCAGAATTTTCAAAATTTGTACATAGAATGTTAGGAATCTAGCGACGGAGGAGAAATTACCAAAAGTAAGTTAGGACATTAATTGAATAAGCGAAGTTGGAAAACGAGGCGAAGAATGGATTACGCTTAAAACATGGTAATGGCTTGGTGCCAGGTCTGAGGTACATTGTTGATTCATTCAAACTTTATGGTCAAGCTCCCGGAGTTTCTGGCTATACACTATGGACGTCTGTGGTTTGGCGTTGTCCTGCAGGAACACAACAATCCTGTTGGCCAATTCTGGTCGTTTCTGCTCAATCGCTAGCTTCAAACTGTCCAGTTGTCGACAGTAGATATCCGAATTTAGTGTTTGGCCATATGGATGTAACTCACAATACATGATTCCTTTATAGTCGCAACACATGCACAGCAGAACCATCTAGGCCGTTAGTTCTCGTTAATTCGCTGTTTGAGCTGCTTTGTCCAGTATCGTTTTTGCACAATGTGGTCGTATGTGATCCATTTCTCATCCCATCGTTCTCATCCCGATCCGTTTAAGAAATGAGTCAATTTCATTCCATTTGGCCAAAGTTTCGAAGATGACAATTCGATCCATTATATATATTTTTTGTGTTTAATTAGTGTGATACCCAAACAGGAAGCTTCTTTTTAAATCATCGTCATCGTCGTCGGGAAGAAGATCCTTCCCTCATTGCCTTCGCCGCCCCTCCTCATAGACCTGTTGGTGGCTCTAGAGACCGATGCGAGATCGGATCATCATATGTAGTTTGTTGGTGAAGAAGGGGTAGGGATGGTTGATCGTGCATGAAGGTGACTGTGTACAGAGTAACAAGGGGGCTTGCACGTAATACCCCGCCTGCTGCTACCGGTACAGGCTCCGATACTAGTGGCACAGGTTTAACAGGGCGTGCAAGTCGCAACGTAAATTATTTGAATAATTTCTTCTTATTTTGGATCAAGAGGTCGTGTAACCGCGCGATATATTGTCTGGATCTCTCTGCTCTAATATTACCCAATCTAACCTTTGGTCTAACCTAGGTTAAAAACGTGAAAACTGTAAAATATTGTGTTTTTATGTTAGTTCTAATTTGTGCCACAACTTACATTCATCGAGCTACGTTTTATCTGAAAACTCTGCTAGTAAATAGCTTTGTGTGGGTTTAATCCAAATTTGGGTCATGGTAAAGAATACGGGTTTTTTTGAAACTTAGTATTGCTGACTTTTTACCTGGTGTAACTGTTGTTAATCGTCTTTGGCACTCTTTAAATAAGATTGGAAAATAAAATTAAGCTTCTACGTTGCCTGGTTCAATAAATATTTGTGTTTTTGTTGTTAAAAATTGACATTTTCAAAGTAACAAATAGTGGAGACCCAGGTAATTAAAAGCTACTTCACGAACAGGAGCCTAATAATATACAACACAACTAGGCGGGTGACGTGCGGTGCCCCGCAGGGGTCGGTTCTCGGACCGCTCCTGTGGAACATTCTCTACGATGGGCGTTCTAGACCTAGAAAAGACAAAAGTCCTCAAAAAATGTAGACTGGTAGCATGCGCCGACGACCTCCTTGTGGTGTCCACGGGCACTAATGAGGAAGCTGTGACTGCCAGGGTCAAAACTGCAGTAAAAGCCATTCATCGATGGATGGAAACGAACGAATTGCAAATATCTTCAGAGAAGTCCCAGGTCATCGCACTTATAGGTCGTAAGAGAATAGGTACGTAACTGTTGACATCCTAAACAGGTTGATGTCGGCAAAACCGACAATAAAATACCTCGGCGTTCATATTGACCAACGGCTATCCTGGAGTAGACACAACCAAAACGCGGCTATCAAAGTCGAAAGCGCTTGAGCAGCACTCCGAAAACTAATGCCTAGACTGAAGGGCCCTGCTAATAAAACTAGAAGGCTATTAAGCGAAGTAGTAAACTCTATCCTAATATACGCCGCACCGCCCTGAGCGGATGGTCTAAAAGCTGCTTCTAATATGAATATGTTCATATTAAAAGCAGCTTTTAGACCATCCACCCAGGGATGGTCTAAAAGATGGTCATAAGAACACAACGTTCATATTAGGAGCAGCTTTTAGACCATCCGCCCAGGGATGGTCTAAAAGATGATCATAAGAACATAACGCCCCATGCTCATAAGCATATGCTGCGCCTACCGCACAGTGACCAATGTTGTGCTACAAGTTATTGCGGCCGATAGACCTTATGGTGGAGGAAAGGGCTTCCAACAAAGGAATGAACAAAGAGAATAGGACCTTAAACAGAAACCAATTGCTGAGAATTGCTGTTGTTGTTTGTTTGTTCATAGACGTCTGGTAGACGGTTGAATTCGTTACTGTAGACGTTTCTTGTTGTTGCAGGCGTCCTGGTAGACGGTTGAATTCGTCATCGTCGTCTTTGTTGCGGGGTTTGTTCGTGAACGTCTGGTAGACGGTTGAAGTCGTTACCATAGACGTTGTTTGTTGTTGCAAGCTTGTTGGAAGGCGTCCTCGTGGACGTCGTTTGCTGATAGGCGGTTCCCTCAGCAAAACCAGCTTGCACCTATCAGTCGCTGTTGAGGCATTTGTTCGTAGACGTCTGGTAGACGGTTGAAGTCGTTACCGTAGACGTTGTTTGTTGTTGCAGGCATCCTGGTAGACGGTTGAATTCGTTATCGTTATCGTTGTCGCTGTTGCAGTGTTTGTTCGTAGACGTCTGACGGTTGAAGTCGTTGCCGTAGACGTTGTTTGTTGTTGCAAGTTTGTTACAGAGCGTCCTTGTGGACGTCGTTTGCTAATGGGCGGTTTCCTATGCAAAACAAGCTTGCACCTATCAGTATGAGTCGATCTCGAAGGTTAACAAGTCGATATCGGCCTCTTAAACGGTAGAAGACGTCGTCGTAGACGTTGCAGTTATCGGCGTCCTCGTAGACGGTTGAAGGCGTCATCGTAGAGGTTGTCGTTGCCTGCGTCCTCGTAGACGGTTGAGGGCGTCATCGCAGACGTTGTAGTTGCCGGCGTCCTCGTAGGTGGTTGAAGGAGTCATAGTAGAGGTTGTTGTTGCCGGCGTCCGTCCTCGTGGACAGTTGAAGTCCTCGCCCCCCCGACAGTTGAAGTCCTCGCCCCACCGTCCTCGTGGATGGTTGGAAGCGTCATCGTAGAGGTTGTTGTTGCCGGCGTCCTCGTAGACGGCTAAAGGCGTCTTCGTAGACGTCGCTTTTGTTGCAGGGCTGAGGCAGTTCGGACCAGAATTTGTCTGACTTGATGTGTCTTGCTTGACTGTTTGCGTCTGATCGTTTGGACGGAACTGCTGAACGAAATGTCTTGTTTATTCGGGGGTTCAGGTATTTATGATATGCCCAGGTATACTGGCCCCTCGTCTGGGGGTGATTATTTTTATATTTTCGGCTATTTGTCGCTTTGGTGATTACCGATTCTCGGAAAAAAACATCTTGTCGTAATTTCCCCGGGGATTACACCATTGACCCTTATAAAATATTTTCGGAAATTCTTTTGAAAATATTTGTGTAATCACCGCAATGCCCTCGTAGAACTAAAAGTACAAATATTTCTTAATCTGCACGAGGAATACATTACCGACTCTAATCAAATATTTTCGGAAATTGTCCGAAAATATTTGAGTAATTGTTGTAATGCCCTCAAAAAACTAAGAAATAAAAATGTAACGGCTCGTTTCCGCTACAAAGTCAACTTATACCTCACACAAATATTAAGCGGTCATGGTAATTTCGCCGCTTATATTAAAAGGATAGGAAAAATAGAAAGCGACAGCTTCAGATACTGCCTAGCAGCGGATACTGCTGAATATACTTTCTTTCAATGATCGCAATAGGCTGATATTAGGGCCGTAGCAAAACAGGAGGTAAGGGAACCTATTAACACGCAGAATATGTTCAATTTCATGATTTCAAGAGCGAGGACAACTGGAAGGCAATAACAAATCTATGTAGCGAAATCCTTAATAGAAATGACGAAGACGAAAGAAAGAATGGAGTGGCAAGTAACAAACGCCTTTGATCATAGTAAAAGGAAAAGAGAAAAACTAGAGCGGTAAAAAGCCGTCCAGGCTGCTCACCCTGAAAGAATTCGCAAGCGACTACGGGGTGGCGTACTTTTAAGCCAAGTAGAAGAAGGGGTTTATTGAGTGAGTGCCTCATACACATGCTGGTATAGCTTCCCCTAAACCACACATAAAAAAAGAAAAAAAGTTAAATGCCATATCGATGAAAGGTACAGACAGATCCTCAACCACCTCATCAGAACGCAACGGCCTGCATCTCCCTGCACAAGAAAACAAAGAAATTTCATCTAGAGAGATGTGTCAGGCAAGGGCACACAATATCACCGAAGCTGTTTATCCTAGCACTAGAATGTATATTCCAACAGATGCAATGTGCAGGGAAGGGGCTGACGATTGATGGAGAGAGAATGACCAATCTGAGGTTTGCTGATGACCTGGTTCTGGTCTCAGAGAGCATTGGGGAGATAATGACAATGCTGGAGGATTTAAGAGTGTTATCCGAGAAGACGGGTTTTAAAATGAACATGGGGAAAACCAAGATTATGACCAACATTCCCGAAATCACAGACTACCAACTTCCAGTGGAGAAAGTAACCGAGTACATATATTTGGGGCATAAGGTTACACTGGGCTTTGAGAACCAGGTAGCGGAAGTGGAAGCAGCGCTCAGGCTTGGGCAGCGTTCGGTGCGGAATTCTTCGTAAGCGGATTCTACGTGGCAAAATATCCCAGGATCTCAAAGTGAAAATATTTGAGAAGTGCGTCATGTCCGTTGCTAAGATCCAACAATGTTATTTTTGTTTTTATGTTCGTCTTGTTTAGTGTATTTCTAAAAGTAGGTAAGTAATAATTACATCAATATTATCTTAAACCGACCAGTAGATTCCCAACATCTGGTCGGTAGGGTAGTGGGTATTTGTTGAATGTGTTTGGAGCTGTTTATGGCCGCTACGCATCTGAAAGACCATTTGTAATCACCAATCATTTGTAAATACGCTTCGGCGGATGTTTACGATCGATAATGGTTTTCGATGCTTGCTGGTCGTAAACAAATGAAAATACAATGCAATGTTTATGTTTAAGGTTCCTTAGAATAAGTATTTAAATTTTGGGTAGTTTTAAGATTAGCCATAGAAATTACCACGTGCACTTCGGGTTGAAACTCTTCTTGGTTCAGTGGGGGCAGGCCAATGGGAGGTGGGATTGAGTTTTCCTGTTTGTAACAATATCTAATCATACTCAGTTCAGTTGTAACCTTCTTGACACAAACACACCAAGAAGATTCCAAACTCCGACAGTGCACGTCGTCACAAGTGCTAAAAATAAAGTTAAATAATAAATACATGTTTATCGAGGCGAACAAGTTTTATTTGCTCAAACATAAAATTTCCAGTGGCGATCGAATCTATTGGCAACCCTGAATTAACCGCCTTAGGTTTGATCACGCTAACGTTTTGTCCAAAGACAAACATCCACCGCGACTCAACACCCGTGCTTACCTACGGTATAGAGACCATTATACTTACACAGAAGTTCGCCGAGAAGTTCCGAGTCGCGCAGAGGGGCATGGAGAGAGCGATGCTCGGGATCACCCTTCGTGACCGGAAACGTAATGATTGGATCCGGAATAAGACCAAGGTGAAAGACTTCATGGCTGTCATAGCAAGGAAAAAGTGGATATGGACAGGACACATTGCGAGAATGATCGAGAGTCGCTGGACGAGACGAGTCCTTGAATGGAGACCCAGACCGGATACTCGAGGGAACGGCAGACCACCGCAGCGCTGGATGGACGACATTCGACGGCACGGAGGTCGAGACCTCATGAGATGGGTACAAGATCGTCAAGAGTGGAAGAAGAGGGAAGAAGCCTACATCCAAGATTGGATCAGCAAAAGTCATGATGATGATGATGTTGTATGAAATGAAAGAGGTTGTATGTTTGCAACTGATGTATGAAGGCTTACGAAAAAAACGTAAGTATAAAATGATGTATAAAAGCTTACGTGTTCAAGTGGAGGAATGGCGGGTGGAAAGGCTATTGGAAGTCAAGCTACAAAAACATCAAAATAATAAAATGAAGAACTTCGAAGAAGAAGGTAGAATATATTCTAATGAAAGATTTGTATAAAAGATGTGTAGTATGTGAGAAAGGGTTGGATTAATGGTTGCGCTGGTTATAAAAATGTGAAAAATGAGATTGGAATAAATGAGAAAGAAAATTAGAGAAGAGATAGAGAAAATGTTCGAATGCAGACGGCAGTTCTTTGAAAATTATGGGGAAGATACAAGGATGGAGGGATCAAAGGGTTTAAATAATTTACTTAGTTATACTTATTTAGTTAGTAATAGAGCGTATTTTATTTGATACATATAGTATTTAAGTTGTCTGAAGTTATTCTGATTTTATTTTTTTTTCCAAAAAAAGTTTCTGATATACAGGGTGCTTCAAAAAAATGTATACACACTTTAAACTATTGTAGTTTTCCCGCTCTACAAGGCTAATGTTATATTTCTTCGCCAGGTGCCAGCATAATCGTCCCTCTATGTTATATTATCAGTTGGAATTTGTAATATCAACATGGGGGACGTACGTTTGAGTTTTGAAGAACGTAAGCAGGTTATTAAGTGGTACTGGAAGTTTGAGAAAGTAAATGAAGTTCAAAGACAGTGGAAAAGGGAGTATGATACAGAACCACCTTCAAGATTAACAATTACACGCATACGAGACAAATTCGAAGTTCATGGAACAGTGTGTGATGTGCATAAAGGTCATTCAGGTCGACCTCGAACAGCTACAAGTGATGAGTCATCAACGGCAGTCTTGGAACTGTTTCAACGCTCTCCTAACAAATCTTCAAGGCAAGGGGCACGTGAAAGTGATGTAAGTGCTAGCAGCGTGCTACGCATTCTGAAGAGAGGCAAGTATCGTGTTTACATTCCAAGGCTGGTGCAACAGCTAAATGACGACGATCCAGATCGAAGGTTGCAATTTTGTGAATGGATTCAGGAGATGGTGATACGTGAACCGGGATTTATGGGTAGCATCATTTGGTCGGATGAAGCCCAATTCAAACTTAATGGAACTGTCAATAGGCACAATTGTGTTTACTGGGGTGAAGAAAATCCTCACATTACAATTGAAAAAGCTGTAAATTTGCCTGGTGTAAATGTGTGGTGCGGTTTGTCTTCAAGGGGACTCATTGGACCTTTTCGATTTGAAGGCACTGTAACTGGTATTAATTACCTAACAATGCTTGCTGATTCCATATTTCCTGCCATTCTTGCATTATACGGTAATGATGATTTTTATTTTCAACAAGATGGTGCTCCGCCGCACTATCACAGGGACGTACGAGCTTACCTGGATCAAAATTTGTCGGGACAGTGGATAGGACGCAGGGGGCCAATCGAGTTTCCAGCACGCTCTCCAGACCTTACACCACTGGATTTCTTCTTGTGGGGCACAGTAAAAGATGAGGTGTACAAACGTAAACCACGTAACCTAGACATTCTTTGGAATGAGATTCAAGCAGTGTGTAGAGAAATCTCATTGGACGTTTTGATACGATGTACAGAATCAGTGGTGACTCGTACTCAGAATTGTATTGATGCTGCAGGTCACCAATTTGAACAGTATTAACATTTGTTATTTATGTTTCATTTACATTGGACTTTCAGCTTTCTATTTTCCTGAAATTTAACTTTGTAGAACGGTAAATAAATTTTCTATGGAAGTTCAAAGTGTGTATACATTTTTTTGAAGCACCCTGTATAATACCAGATAGGTACTTGAATTTAAAATATTTCTTTTTATGAGCATTTAAATATTTGTCCTGTTGATCGCTCGTATAAATATTTATCGAAATGTCGTTACATTTCTGTTCACTTAATTTATTATTGTTCATTCAATTTAATACAGCTCACTTACATATAACTTCTAGGTCTCTTCAAACTTCGTTGAATATTTGTACCCCAACCCCTATATTCATCAGTGCAATAATATCCGCAAACAATTTTTAACGATCCTGCTACAATCAGCAAAATCATTTGTGTATGACTGTATAGGAGAGAAACTATTATTGATCCATGGAAGACCAAATTACTTTACTTTTGTCGCTTATTTTCAATATATACGATTATAAGCAAGCAGTCGCATTTTCTCTAATACCATAGAATATGTAAAGAAAATTTAAAGATTCAGCTGTAGGCACTAGGTGAAATATTATAAAAACAATAATAAATAAAAGACACTAGGTGTAAGTTTCATAAATTAGTTTAATTTAAACACTTTATCGAGTCTTCCAAATCCTAATTAGGATTTTCCTTAAATAATCCCGTTATCTCTCAGAGGTGATAAAAAAGTGTATATATAAACATGTAACATCTTCGTATTGTTCGTAATCTCCTGACGAAGGCCTAAGAAGTCGAAATCGATAAAGCGTTTAAATAAAACTGATTACAACTAGTGTCTATTTTTTTATTGAATATGTTAAGATTATAGTAAATTCAGTTTAACAAAAAGCTTAAGTTAAACATATTATATTCACAATAAACCTTCCATGTTCAATGGAATTACACGTACCTACATATTTTCATCTTCATTTTCTGAATTTCTATTGTTATTTACTAGATAATTCGCATTAGCAGGTATATTCAGAACTATATACATGCATTTGCAATTATTGTTTGTTTACGTATGTATACGAATTTAGTTGTTTACCAGTAATTCATTCATTGCCGATTTTAAAATTAATAAAAAAATAATTGTAATTTGTCTGAGAGTTGCAAGTAAATTCTTTAAATATAATTTAGACATTAAATTGGGATAACGCAAGAATTGCGATTTTACGCCGCAAATGTGATGAAAGAAATCCGAGACCGGAACGCCGATCATAAAACCAAAAATAATTTATCAGGCTTTGCTGTAGATGCAAGGGGAATATTTGTATTATTACTAGATTATTTGTTTTGACGTTATCCATTATCCTCTCGCCGACGGACGTGCAAGCCGAGGGGGGCAACGCAAACAAAACAAAGACATTGATTTCCCCACGCGTTGTTTTCTATCCGACATCCTAAACTATTATCCATTTTTAACTGTGTATCGATTACAAAACTGCTTTGTAGAGCACATCCACTTTTAATTGGCACAAGCGCTGTCCCGTTCTCTATATAAACAAGCGTAACTTTTCGACATGAACAATTTAAAACACATTTTCTCAGTCGAATGGAATTAACTGTATTTAAATATTCCAAGCAATTGATTGATCGAATTTTAAACTCTATCCTTTAATATAAAACATATATACAAAAACGACAAAGGCTGCAATATACTATTTACAATAATATTCCGATGAACTAAGATTCTGCTAAGATGAACTAAGAACTGCATTTTAACATTCATTATACATAAAAAACAGCTTTTCTCGGGAAAAAAGTAAGTATGCTTACAGCAATTTGGAACTTAATTTGGAAAAAAATTCCTTCTTGAAATGTGGTCACCTTTAGAAAGGTGACCACCAATAGAAGACCTGGATAACATAATAAAACCTGAGACATGGTCAAGAAATACCTGTGTAAATCATTGTTTACTACGGTTAGAGAAGACCACAAAGAAACTATAAATGATCAATTTCAGAAGAAAAGTATCAAATTGTTTAATATTGCACATGTCAATGTTCAATCTATAAAAAACAAATTTGAACTTGTGGATCTCTACATTCTACGTGAAAATATAAATGTGTTATGTATATCCAAGCACTGACGTTCACAAATTGAAATAAGTTCAATCGTGCTAAGCAACTTCGTTCTTGTTTCTAGCTTCTGCAGAAGCTTCCATAAACATGGAGGGGTTGCGATTTATGTACGTCAAAATTTACAAGCGTCTGACGTTACTATTCGTTTTCTACTGAACTAGATTTCGAAACTTGTGGTATAAATCTAATGGTAAAAATACACGAATTTCGTTAGTGACTGGGTATAAATCAACTAAAGGTAATTTAAAGGTTTTTCTTCATCAACTCAAAAATACTTTTAGCCATGTGCAAAAACTTAATAATTATGTTATTCTCTGTGGTGATTTTAACATTGACTACATGAAAGATACTATGGATAGACGAAGAATATGCGAAGAATATGCGGTAAAGCAGATGGCTCTTGTACAGGTACTGCAATAGACTACTTAGCCATAAACCTAGACAGTAGTACTTTCACAAACAGCTCAGTTGAACCTGTTCTTGCTGATCATCTAAGTCAAATTTTACATCTAAAGTTGAAAGCTTTTGAATTAAAGAGATACGTGTGTTTATAAACTTTCTAGGATCTATTCTGAAGAAAATTTTAATAAATTCCGACACTGGCTCTACAAGTTGGATTTTGGATTTGTGCATCAAAAAAATGTTGATGAAAGCTTTAAGGAATTCCTAAATACAATCTCATTTGGATTTAACCATATTATGCCAGAGGAACTAAAACGAATTGTTATTAAACCTGAAAACCCTCATAGAGGAGGGTAAGAGGTTGCCAGATCTGTATTGGGCTTGTTGCAGAGCGGGTGATCAGAATCTTCGTAATCAATATAAAATAAAAAAGCGCAATACAAACAAACACGCAATAAATGTTAGTATTACAAAAAAGTCCTACTTCTTCAGTACAATAAATTCTGCAAATAATAAAATGAAAGAGGCTTGGAAAATAATAAACCAAAATTTGGGTAAATGCTCTCAACCAAATCAAATTTCCCTAATAATAAATGAAAACAAAATAGTGAAACAAAATGAAGTCGCAGAAGAATTTGCTAACTACTTCTCCGAAATTCCTCGTCGATATATTAAACGTGTTTATACATCACTATCCTGGCAATGCACTAAAGCAAATACTGCAATGTCAACCTCCTTCTTCATGCCGCCTATAGACGTAGCTGATATACACAATATTATTTACAAAATCTCTTCAAAGAACTCCGTAGGCACTGACGGATTTTCAGTTATCACCATATTACGTATT
Organism: Phosphuga atrata; assembly: GCA_944588485.1. NCBI lineage: Eukaryota > Metazoa > Arthropoda > Insecta > Coleoptera > Silphidae > Phosphuga > Phosphuga atrata. The sequence goes on from OX155900.1 coordinate 5,914,636, forward strand.
TTCACAGCTATCGAACAACCGCTAGTGCATCTTTATAATAAATCCATAGACGAAGGAGTCTATCCATCAGTTTTGGTTTGTATTGGTTGTGCCACTACATAAAAAAGCAAATCCTCAGAATGTAAGCAACTATAGACCAATCTCGTTAATATCTTAATTCTCAAAAATTTTTAAGCGCCTCATATTTGATCGCATGATGATATTTTTAAATAAATATGAACTGTTATCAGAATGTCAGCATGGATTTCGACCAAATAAATAGGTTGAAACTGGCAGCAGTTTCGTTAAATTTGTTATACAAAATCTGGATGAAGGAAACCATGTTGTTGGACTATTCTTTGATCTAGCCAAAGCATTCGATACTATCAATATTAATTTTTTAGTTGACAAGATGGAATGTTACGGCTTTCGAGGCACCTTTTTAAACCTTCTACGATCATTTTTGACAGAACGAAAATTAATTGTGAGATTAAACAACTACATTTCTAACACAAAGGATATCGGAATCGGTGTGCCATAGGGTTCTGTCTTGGGACCACTTTTATTTTTACTATATATTAATCATCATTTTTGCTAATGATACATCAATTGCTGTTACTGCAAACAGCATTGATGAATTGAAAATACAGGTGGAAATAATTATCAATCAATTCAGTAAATGGTGCCAAAAGAACCGGCTTATTGTGAATCATGACAAAACCGTCTGCTTTTATATTTTAGCAAAAGAAAAACCATGGACAGGAACTTTAATATTCTAATAACGTACAACGCTACAAACTGTCAACTAGTACCAGATTTCTTGGAGTACAAATTGATAGCAAACTTACATGGTCTTATCACATTGATATGGTTTGCAGAAACTATCAAGAGCTTATTTTATAATCTCTCAAATGAAAAAATCGATAGATACTAATACAATTTTAAATCTTTACCATGCTATTGTATATTCACATTTTGCATTTAATGTTCTGCTTTGGGGAATCTCAAGCAATGCTAAAAGGTGGGTCATTTTACAAAAAAGAATAATTCGGCTTATTTTTAATTTAAAGTCTAGGCAGAGCTGCAGAAGTTCATTCAAAGTCAATAATTTATTAACCCTACCATCGATATTTATCTACAAATGCCTGTGCTACATTAAGAACAAAATACATAATTATAGCACTGCATCTATTTAGTTCGCACACATATCAAACAAGACATGGAACTCAATTAAGACCTCTACAGCATAAGTCAGCATTATTTGAATTTTTTTTTTTGTATTGTCATTAAATTATGTAATCATCTAAGTGATGACATTAAATGTAAGCCACGAAAGCAATTTAAAAGTAAAATCAAAACTTTATGACTGAGGGAGCATTCTACTCAATTGATGAATTCCTCCAACAGTAATAATATTCTGAAAATTGTATGCAAGTCTTAATGTATTTTTAATTTGTATATTTAAATCAATTTTGTTCTTTGACCATCACATCCACATCATGGTTTGTATGTATATGTATTTTTCTATTTATTATGTATGTATATATATTGTATGTATGATTCTGTGGCAAATGTGAATAAATTATTATTATTATTTTGACACAATTAAAAACTATGAATATTAAATGTGAAAATTGGTGTAAGCGTACTTACTTTTTTCCTGAGAAAAGCTGCTTTTTATGTTTAATGAATATTAAAATGCAGTTCTAGGTAGCTCTTGCAGTTCTAGGTAGCTAAAATTGTTTATAAGGATGTTTCGAAATTTGTCAAAAGAAAGTTAAATAAATCGATAAAATGTAGTACACTGAAACTTGTCTAACAATAAGACGGAACCTGAAGGGACTGGAAAATATTTCCGTCTTAAACAGGTTTCCGTCTTACACGAGTTAATATTTTTTTTTTATTCTCAATTTTTTATTTTTTATGCATAGACATGTATGTAATACATTTGGTTTATTAAAATTTCGTTTTTTATATTCAATCCTAAATTGAAATCCTTAAGCTAACTTAACAATAGCAGCCATCCAAACCTTATTTTTATGCCATTCAATAGGCAAATCATTTAAAACAAAGGTTCTTGAATTTATCGAATTTTTTACAAAGTTTTATTTGGAAAAGCACGAAAAAAAGCGTCGTTTCATCTCCGTTTGCTATGTCCTTATGCTTATATCCGTCAGTTTCTATTACGATTATTTTTTTTTTGATCATAGACTGTTTGCTGACAGACACCCGTGCTTTCATCACAAACTGTGCCAAATTTAATGTCATTTTTTTTTTACACTAGCGGTTGGTATCTTGTTTCGAGAATTCTGTCGGGAAAACGGTTTGGAATGTTTATTAGGTTATCGCTGATCTGTTTGCTCAGATTATACCGACGCAGAAACACCAATCAGACTACGAGAACGCCTACCCCTTACTTCCTTATTGACAAGCGAATCTTCCACCATTGAGAATAGCCTACCAGTACCATTAAATATGAAAAAATCCGTTTACGTGTTAAGAATTATTTTCCGTTTTACACGGGTTGTTTTAAATGGGATAATGAAGGGTTAGCAAAACAAAGTTTAATGCAGGTTTCCGTCTTTTACGGGTTCCGTCTTAGACAAGTTTCAATATATTTTCTCTAGAAATTCCATGACTTTTGTAATGACCAGTCATTATTTCTAAATTCAGTCTAGTAAAGTTTACAGTTTATCGATTTACAAATTCTCTCTTTTGACAAATTTATCAATAATGAATAATATATATATATATATATATACATATATATATATATATATATATTTATATATATATATATATATATATATATATATATATATATATATATATATATATATATATATATATATATATATATATATATATATATATATATATTAGGGTGCTAGGCAACCGCCGAACAAGTTAGACGTGCAAAAATTTGCTGGTGGAAATTGTGTATTTTGGGTGATGTAAAGTTCATAGGGAGAGAAGTTTATAGTGAAAAACAATTAGTTAACATTGGATCGGTGTTAGTGTAAAAAAAATTGTGTAAAAACAAAGTGAATTAGTGATTTCTATTTTGAAATGAATTTCTAAATTTGACGTTTAATTAATTTGACATTTGATAAAAGAAATCTATTACAAATTATGAATAAACAAACAAATCTAAAACAGATCTGGACCTAGTAATATAATAATACATATCCCTTGAACATCTTTGGTAAACAATGACACGGAGCCTAGCACCTGGGAAGAGTGGGGTGGACAGGACTCCTTAGCCGTAGAGCAGGCGATCTGTCTAGGGGTGACAACCCCGAATAATAAGCCTCCCAAGCTAACAACTTGGGTAGTATCTTGGACAGTGGCTCGCCACTGTCCCATGAAGAATATTCTTCAACTAAGCATGGAGGAAAATCTCGCTAAATGCACTACCCCAAGTGGTAACCAATCCACCGTCACCTATGGTGACGTTACCTTCGGATTCTGGGGAGTCCGCACCAACATGCTATAAGGATGAGTCGGAGCATCCTGAAAACACCGGACGTAACCTCAGACCAAGACGGCAAAGCTTCTTCGCAACATTTAATGCCAACTCATTGCTAAAAGTGGGAAAACTTAAACATTTGACTGATTCACTAACACGACACAACATAATACTGACAGCAGTACAGGAAACCAGATTTACGGACGAACATGCCTTCGCGTCCCAAGGCTACATAATCCTCAAAGGAAAAGTGGGTCAGCGGGTAATGAAGTACCCCACTTAGGTACAGGATTTATAATCAGTCACAGGATACTGGATTCAGTTACCGACTTTACCTCCCCGAGTAGTCGTGTATCCATCCTCTCTCTCAAATGCGCAAACAAGGGCTACAGTATAATCAATGTACATGCCCCAATCAACCAGGACAACAGACGCAATCCAGACAGAACTGATATATTCTGGGAAGACTTAGAAGATATTATCTATAAACTTCCAGAGAGACACACCGTCATACTGCTTGGTGACTTCAATGCTCAATTGGGAAGAGAGAAAAACTACAGAAACATAGTGGGCAATTATCCGGCGCATAAGCGAACCAACCGCAACGGAGAACGATTGGTGGATCTGTGCAGGACTTTTGGGTTGATCATGAAGTCTACAGCCTTCAAACACTTGCCAAGGAAGCAGAAGACTTGGATTTCACCTAATACCCACCTGGGTGAATTCCAGATGGATCATGTGGCCATTTCACGCAAATCTCAAAAGGAAATACAAAACGCGAAGGTACTAAGAAGCGCCAATCTAGACTCAGACCACTACCTCTCAAAGATCAAAATAAGACTGCAGCCTAGAAACACTAGATTACACAGAACCTCCAAAATGGTAAAATTTGACGTCGAGCGACTCAAGAACAGTCCAGAACTGAGTCAGAGACTGAATAACACAGGCCTAAATAACTGGGACCAACTGAAGGAGACTCAAGGCGGCCAATGAACTCGCCGCTCTCGCTAGAAGAAGGAAGCATCCGTGATGGACTGAAGACTGTGACAATGCAATAGCCCAAAGACATATAGCCTGTCTGAAGTGGAGTTCTAAAAAAAACAAGGAAGATTGGCATACATTTTTGGAACAAAGAAAGGTTACAGCCAAGATAATTCGAGGAACCAAACGAACCTTCGCACAAAACCAACTAACCCAAATCGAAAAGAGCTTTGCTAAGAATAATTCCAGAGATTTCTTTGGAACCTTTAAGCAGGTACTCAAAAAATACGCTCCGCCAAGCCTCCACTTCAGGGACTCACAAGGCAAACTGGCTTATAACGACAAGTAGAACTGCCACCTTTTGGCTCAGTACTTTAAAAATCTACTCAATTGTGACCCACCCAGCGAAGACTTCGACTATAAACAAACCACACCAAAGCCGGACTCGCTTCCCCCTTCATTGGAAGAAGTTGGCCAGATCATTCAACTTCTTAAGAATAATAAGGCAGCTGGAGAGGACTCTATCGTTGCTGAACTGTGGAAAGGTGCTGGAAACAATGCCGTGCGCAAGCTAACCGAGATCATCCAGGACATCTGAGAAACAGAGAAATTACCACCCGATTGGAAATCTGCTTAAATCCATCCGCTTCACAAAAAGGGAGATTTTACGGATCTAAACAACTACCGTGGAATTTCTCTCGTCCTGGTAACATACAAGATTCTCTCGAAGGCGTTACAAACAAGGACAGAAAATCAGTTGGATAGTCAACTGGGAGAATACCAGGATAGCTTTAGAAAGACCCGATCCTGTGTTGAACAGATCCTCATTCTTAAAACTGTACTTGCATACTCCAAGATGAGAAACCGCAAGGTGGTCGTCACCTTCGTTGATTTTAGGAAGGCCTACGATTCCATCGATAGAGAAACGCTTAACAAAGTACTACAGGAACTAGCACTAGACAACAAAACCCGCAGACTAATCCTAGAAACTTTGACCAACACCCATTCCAAGGTTAAATTCAGAGGCGAGATTTCAGAAAGCTTCCAAATAAAAACTGGAGTTAGACAAGGAGATGGACTTTGCCCACTTCTCTTCAACTGTGTCCTTGAAAAGGTTATGAGAGAATGGCGCAAGGAACTGAACAATTTGGGTGCTCAGAGTGGTATCTACCTGGGATGTAAGAACGATGGACTGGTTGTAGATGCCTGGCTTTTGCAGATGACATGGCATTGTTTGCTGATTCTCTTGAGATGGTAACAATGCAGGTGAACTGTCTCAGAAAACAGGCTGCCAAAGTGGTTCTTCAAGCGTCGCTGCAGAAAACAGAATTTTTCACCAACATTAGAGAAGCAAACAGAGAGATGTTACGAGAACAGGGAAACATCAAGAGGACTGAGAAATTTAAGTATCTCGGCGAATGGATTGAACCCAACTTATCAGAAAGAGCAACATTATCCAAGAGAGTCAGCAAGTTAGAACTATCCTATCGGCTGACTAAGAACACTTACAATAAGAAATTCACGAATTGTCACGCAACCTGAAACTTAAGAACTACACATCAGTCTTACTACCGGAAGCCCTATATGCCATAGAGTGTCTTTCCTTGAACCGAAGGGGTTTAATAGAGAAAGTCAGAGAGAGGAGAATCCTCAGGAAGATTCTAGGCCCGGTAAAGGAAGATGGGGAATTCCGAAGACGGCATAACTCTGAGCTCTACGAACATATTGAGGTGCTCTCTGACTGTGCAAAGAAAAGAAGGGTAGCTTTCTATGGCCACATTGCAAGACTGCCTCCAAACCGACTAACCAACCGTCTGCTTACCTTCTGGCAAAACAAGAAGCTTCGTACCACTTGGTTGACAGAGACCGATAAGGATATTAAAGAACTGGGAATAACAGATCTCAAAAACAGACAGTCTGTAAGACGCACCCTAAAGGAAGTCCCTGGATTTCAGGAAAACCCTCGAAGGAAAGGTACCCCCTGGACAAAAGAGAGAAAGGAGTTACACCGGCAGAAGATGCGACAATACTGGGTAAAGGTCAAAGCCCAACAGTTGAACAAGCGTGGTCCACAGTAGGCCTATTCAAAAGAAGAAGAAGAAGAATAATATATTATAAACAAACAGAATTATATAATTAGTCAGATTTTTCGTCCATTGTATCCAGAAATATTTGAATCTTTGCTTAAAGGTTTAGGTTGAAACTCGGTCGAGAAATTTTCCTCGATCAAATCACTTTACATTTTGAAGTAATTCTTTATATCCAGATTCATTCTCTTCTGAGTACAAAAAATTCTACGCAAGCTACATGCTCTGATAATATTTTCAGTGGAATAATATAGCAATAATATATTGGCAGTCTGAATTTTCTAAAAATAACATTTTGATATTTTTATTAATATTGGAGTCCTCAGGTCATCCATATTAAGTGGTCTATGATCTATGGGCATTTAAACCTCGTTAGTCAGAACCGTTCTGCAAAATCTTCGTATGTCATAAAATATCTTAAGAATATTCTGATGTATGAATAGTATAATGTATTAATAGTCAATAACATTTTTTGTATTTCTAATTTTACAGAAAATAACGTAATAAATTTAATGCACGTGTAGTTTAAAATTCTATTTTTTATTTATTTAAAATTTTTGGAGATATATCTATTGTCGATATGCTTAACCGTTTCAAGGCAGCAGGTAATCTAAGAAGACAACCCATTCAAAAATTGTTTTATATCTTCCTACTTGTTTTCTCAACTAGCCACGATATTAAATGTGTTGTATATGTTATATAATATATATGTTATATATAATATGGGTTAATGCATTTCGTGTAATATTTTTATTGAAGCTCTTTCAGGACTTCGTTCAGGCCGTTGCTGAGGAGAATTACATCCATGAAGTGGGTGTGCGCTGTTCTCTTCCACTCTCAGCCCCTCCCTGTTGCCAGCCACCTTTCTGCGTACACAAGGTGGTGCTATTCCAGCCATGTATTAAAGCTTATCTGTTGGGGTAGGTTTTAAGCAACCTGTTATCAACCTACAGGTTTCGTTCAGAGCTGTATCTACCTGTCTGGCATGAGATGACCTATGTCAAACTGGGGAAGCAAATTCGGCTGTAGAAAACCACAATGCCATTGCAGATGTGCGAATAGTCTCTGGACATATGCCCCATTGTGTCCCTACTAGTTTGCGAATCAGGTTGTTTCCTGTGGAGATTTTCATTTTGTTATTCTTACAATGGGTTTTGAATGTAAGAGCTCTATCAAGGGTTGCTGTCAATTATTTAGGGGTGTGACAATGCTACAAAGGGATACCTGACCACTCTATACTTAACTCACGATGAGCTTCCCTGTTCCTTAAGTTGAAGGCGCATACTTGTGTCTTAGATGGATTTGATCTGAGTTGATTCCAATTGATAGATTTCTCAGGGCAGATGTCAGATCTCTTTCCACTGCTTCAAAACTTGCGCTCTGCACAGCAAGGGCTAGGTCATCTGCAAACAAGAAGCTTCTTGTGTCTGGGGACAGTGGCTAATAGTTGGTATAGATGTTGAAGAGATATGGTGCCAGGACGCTTCTCTGAGGTAGGACATTTTTCTGTAGTCTCCAACGACTGCCTTGCCCCTGGAAGTCGACAAAAAGCCTACGGTTTTAAAGGAGAGTGCTGATAAGTCTAACTAGATAGAAGTCCTTGGTCATACTGTACAACTTGGCGTGGAGTAATCGATGATGGACAGTGTCGTACGCTGCTGAAAGATCCACAAAGACCATGCCTGCCACCTGCCGATTTTCAATCCCATCCTCTATAAATTGAGTAAGGTATAAAAGTTGTTGATTGTAGTATTGGTGGTTACGACTTGTACTACGACCTACATAGATCTATTATATACCCACTCTCTTCCTCTAAACGTTGGTATACTTACCCATTTAGATCTCTTACTCTAGTCCTGATTCCTTTAGGAATTTCAGGATTTGGGTGGGATTCAAGGACTGCAACTTCTGTGCGTTCAAGCACTGGGCCCCAAGATACAACTGTTTTTTGCGGAGCAGTGCTTCTCAGTATTTAAGCAGATGTAGGGGGGTTTCCTCTGCCAAACCGCAGAATCTGCATCTGTCATCTTCCTCTACGCATATCTACAAGTCTTGAGGTGTTTTCTAAGTCTGCAGTGTCCCGTCAGGACTCCTGCCAGAATTCTAAGCTTCTCCCTGTTTAGTCTCCGGCAAGCTTTTGTTTTTTTTCGGGTTAACAGATCGCAGCATTACTTTGGAGTGTCTCAACCCTGGAAGTTATTTTCAGGTTTTTATCCATTGTTCCATTATTTGTTCATCTAAACTTTTGTGGGTGGTGTTCAATTTCATACCTCAAAAGGGTTCCGGACCTATAAAGGGATTACTGTATCCCATGTTTGCTAGGTGATCGGCTTCTTCGTTTCCGTCTATACCAGTGTTTCCTGGTACCCAGTATAGCGTTACTTTATTTTCTCTACCAAGCTTGTTTAGCTTTCCCACACAGTCCCATACCAGTTTGGATCTGATAGTGTAAGAGCTAATGGCCTTAATCTCTGGCCTGGCTGTCTGACAGGATAGCAATTCGTTTTTTGCGATAATTCCTGTCGAGGTTGAATTGTGCACATCTTTCGATTGCGTATACCTCTGCTTGGAAGATACTTGGGAATGTTCCCATGAATTCGAAGTATTTGGTACGAGATCCAAACACTCCTGCACCAGTACCTTCCTTTGTCTTCGAACCATCTGTATACTACTTGATAGCATCTTGCTCCATGTGGTATGCTGAGGATTCGTCGCTCTAATCTGCATTATTACTACACATTGCTGTGTAGTTTTTGTCGAAATGGTATTTGCATACCATTTCGTCTTTCGCGAGGCTTTCCCTGTCTCTGCTCCCAATTATTTTACCTCTGCCTATTCCTTCCTTGCTGAATATTACAACGGCCGTTCTGGTGGACCTCTCCACGACAACGTGCAACGGAGTCAGATCCAGCAGCAGTTCCATTGCTGATGAACGACTCTATCGCCCCCGTGATGCAGACACACGCCAGTCTTTTAATCTTTTCATGCTGTTTCCTCATAGAGGCCAGCTTGGTTCTACTTCCCCACGCAACTGCCCCGTAAGTGATCGCAGGTCTCACTATCATAGTGTACCTACATTCATGGCAGGATTGTGGGGTTTAGAGATTGTTTAGGATTGTGCGGTTAGGTTAGGAAAAAACCTAACCTAACCAAACTTACCTGATTTTGCGCAAACGTGTACATACATATTCTATCAATTTTTTCCTGAAGAACTAAACATATTGTTTTTCAAACGAAAGTAAAAAAAAAGTCTCTCCATGCAAACTATTTATAGACCAGAAACCCATTGCACAAGTGCATAAGTATAATACCCTGGCCATAAATGATCAATGGGACCCTTCTAATGAGGGGAGATCTCGAATTGGAAAAGCCTGGACAACTTTTAATAAAGTTAATTTAATAAGGTTATTTTTTATAAGGACAATTTTTACTGTGCTGAGACGTGGACTCTGGCAGAGTCTTTATGTAAACTGTTAGAGGCCTTTGAAATGTGGCTGTACAGAAGGATATTGCGGATACCATGGACAGACCATGTCGAGGTTCTCCAAAGAATGAAAGGAAGTATTAACCGCCTTGAAAATTAGGAAAATCCAATACCTAGGATACATCATGAAGAATACTGCCAAGTACCATCTCCTACAGTCTATTCTTTAAGGAAAAATACCAGGGAAGAGAAGTGTTGGACCAAGAAGAATATCCTGGTTAAACTGTCTCACACTCTGGACCTCAAAAACATCTACTAAATTATTCCGAGCTGCAAGTGATAGGAACAACACAGGCAATATGGTAGCCAATATCCAGAACGGATAGGAACCAGAAGAAGAAGAAGATTTTTAGAATATAAAAAATTGTAATTTTGACAGACAATACCCTTCAAATCACTGAGACAATGATATTAGAACGTTCAGCGCCTCCGAGCTCCGTGATAAAAATTGCTAACTAGTAAAAACACACAGTGGCGGCAACACTCTTTGGTTGTTGTCGACGTAATCTAGGTTACACTAGATTTAATCTAGATTAGGTTATGGTTAGGTTAAGTTATATTAGAGCCAGATTAGAGCCGAGACTTCTTGATTCAAAATTAGACAAATTACTTCAATGTTAATATACGTCAGAAAATTTATTTTCACTGCGTCTATGTTTTTTGTATAGTGATGTAAGTTATTGCCATAGTAACAATAAACAGAAATCGTTTAATAATGAAAATTGCATTGTACTTTTGCACACGATTTGGATACTTTTACAAACGCTTATAATAAAGGCTTCATTCACATACAATAATTTACTTATTAATTTGTTCTTTTTGGTGTGTGAGTATTTGAAATTAAAAAAAAAATACATGAACTAGACTAGTTTTATTTCTAATTACACTTGGATTTAAAAAATGCATGAGGAACATAATGCCTGACCAGGGTCCACTGACCGCACACTTTTTTTCTACGTGCAATTATCTACGTGCATTATTTGAACAAGTTTTAGTATATTATAATAATAATAAGTAATTTATAATTACAAGTAGTCTTAAACAGTCTTTAGAAATGTAAATGTGTCCTTCAATTGCAACAATTCCAATTTTGGGATGTACAAATGGTGGTGTTATTCGTTTGAAATAAAATCGATGTTAAAGGAAAGTTTTTTTTGCCAATATTTTATGACGAAGTGAAGTCGTTAAAAATACATATTTTTAGCTCATAGTTTGCCATAATCAGAACATCAAAGGTTATTTGGTCCGGTCGTCAATAAAAATATTTATACCAGGTTATTAATTACTATTTTTCACATTGTCACATCGTCTACACATATTTATGTAATAAATGGTGATTTGTCAAATATTTGCTAGTGTTCTTCAAAAGATTAAAAAATAAGTTAAATATTGTATGAATGTTCTCATAATTATATATTAAGCCCAAAAATATATTTCCTATTTTTGTAAAATGTTGCACAAATATGCTAAATACCCTTTTGTTTGTTTATGGCTTGACAGTTTATTGAATAGACAAATAAGTACCCCTATATACAAAATACCGTCTATTGTGTATGCGATGAGAAACATTTTCGTGCATGTTTATCGCATATCTCATCGCATACTCTAACTTATGTATATAATATGTCAGACAATATGATAATCGGACAATATTCCAAATAAGAATATTTGTAGTATACAAAATTAAACAGTAGTTTAAAAACAACATAACTAACCTATCTTCTTGTTAATGTCCTTAGTATTTGGCCTACTAAAAGATTTATATTGATGGAAAACTATTGCAAGGGAATAAAAATACTATATGTACCCATTTCGTTAAGAGTTTCAGTATCGCACGGAATCAAAGCAAAATGCGTTCCAAAACTTCAAACTTCTGAAGTTGTGTATCATCCGCAGTTAATTATCCGCAGTCTTCTTATGTAATATAAGAAGAACATAAGACTGCAGATAATTCACTGCGGGTGACACACAACTTTTTTTGAATTTTGGAACGCATTATTGTTGCTAATTTTCAAATTTGGATTGTTATTGGTATTATAAGTATTTAATTTTAACACTTGAAAATTGAACATTACTTTTCCCTTGCTCAAATATTAAGGAAAATATATTGTTCAACCATAATATTAGGCTATTTCTCGGAGAAATTAAACATTGATAACATCTTTACCCGCGGCTCATATAAAGGGTCTTCCAATAAGAGGTTTCATTTTCAATAGCCCGGCATTTTAACAGTTGTCATGAGTGAATCTGTAACTACTTGACAGATGAAGAGTAAAGACTACGTCATTAATAAAAATGGAACGATATACGCTTCAACAACGTATTGAAATTACTAAAATTCACTACCAAAATTGTGAAAATTTCGCGGTCACCGTTGGCAAAACTAAAGAATTTTTTGATCGTTGTAAAGCACCTTCTCTGCCAGAAATTGTGAAACTGATGGAAAAGTTTGAGCTGTTGGGACAAGTTAGTGAAGTGAAGAACCGACCTCGTGCATGTGTCGTTCAAGAATAATTGTGAATATTGCTGTTGTGGCCCATAGTTTTAAGGAAAACCCATATTTGTTCTGCTCTCGTCAATCTTTGAAATTGGGCATTCCACAAACGACATTACAACCTATCTTGCTTAAAGACTTAGGTATTAAGTCTTTTAAGGTTCAGTTGAAACAAGAACTCACGCATACCCACCATCAACAGCGTCGTGTCTTTGCTGATTGGGTCCCTGAAATTTATTAAACTGATTCGGCAAAATCAAAAAATCATCTTGAGTGATAAAGCCCATTTTCAACTCGGAGGTTAAATGTTACGTGAACAAGCAGAATTGTTGCATTTGGGGCTCGTAAAACGCAAGAATTATTGTTGAAAAACTTCTCCATCCTCAACGTGTGACTGTTTGGTGAGGTTTTTGGTCTGACGGGGTCTTTGCACCTCACTTTTCCGAGAATGGGGCTGGTGAAACTGTTACGGTGAATTGATTGCGCTATCGAATGATGATTAATGGTTTTGTATAGCCGAAATTGGAAGATACTGATGTGGATGTCGTTTATTTCAAAAATACGGCACTTCGTGCCACACAAGTAACGATACCATCATTCTTCTGCGTAAAAACTAGTGTCCTTGTGATTTCTCGAAGAGGCGATCACAATTGGGCACCGAGATCTTATGGTTCAAACTTCTAGACTTTTTTCTTGGAGGCTACGTGAAAGATAAGGTCTACGTCAATGACCCGCAATCGATTCAAGACGTCAAAGACGGAATTTGTGAAGTTATCGGGAACATACAGCCGCAAATGTGCGAATTGGTGATGGAAAATTGCATGAAAAGAATCCGGTTCTGCAAGCGTAGCCGTGGCGGCCATTTGGCTAATATTGTTTTTCATTAATGGCATACCCTCCTCTTTACAATTAAATATACGTCCGATGATTTCGCTTAAAAAATCTTGTTTTTTTTTTGAATGTCTACATAAAACCTCTTATTGGAAGACCCTATATAAGCCATTGATCTATGTTACTATTATTGATCTATGTGGCTCAAATATGTTGAAAAACTATTGAAAATATTAACTAAAAGTAAAAATGTTTGTAATACGAGTATATGTATACATGTATACAAACATGTGTATAAATAACACATGAGTATATGTATACATGTATACATATACATGTATACAAACGAATGTTTGTAATACATGTCACTTTAATGTCAAAGTGACATAAACGTATTTTTTGCTCTCCCTCCTTTTTCGACCTAATACACCGTCGTCTCCGCCGTCGTCTGGTCCCAAGCCCAGGGTGTGAAAGGAGGAGGGTGGTCGGCCTGCCGCGCCGACCAGAATCGGGAAACCGAAGAAACTAGGCAAGAAACCGCATGGATACACGACTTAACCACTTACGAATTAATGCTACCGCATCCGGGGCAGCCGATGCGCCAGCTTTGGGAACCAGGGATGCTGGTGACTTACCAGTGTTATCGCATTCCAACCGATATCCGAGCGTCTGGCGGTTATCACTATTGATGGAACGATTAAGACCCATATCGTATCCGTCTACGCCCCAACTGAGACCAGCCCGGACACAAACAAGGATGAATTTTATGCCCAGTTTCAACACACACTGGATACAATACCCCAAACCGAATTAATCGTACTTATGGGCGACTTTAATGCACATACGGGTGCAGATCGAACGGGTTGGGAAGAAACGATGGGAAAATTCGGATACGGGGAAATAAATGACAACGGATTACGCCTCTTATCATTTGCAGCGTCAAACAACTTGATCATCGGCAACAGCATCTTTCGTCACCCCCTCAAACATCAACTCACGTGGCGAAATCCATCCGGCAACGATTCGGCGATGTTGGACTCCATTTTGGTCAACACCAGATTCCGATCGACGCTCAAAGATGTACGTGCGATGCGTGGACCCGACTGTGGATCAGACCATTATCTTGTCCGAGTGAAACTACAATTGAAATTACAAAGAGCAAAGAAAAAGGCACCACCATCAGCCAAGAGGAACTGGGCCTGTCTGCGAGACCCTGAAACCAGCCGAAAATTTCAAATCGCATTATCCAACAAATTTGCAGCACTCACGATACCAGTCGATATCAACATAGAAGAAAAACAACTTTCTGAGTCTATTGTGGGGTGTGCAACGGAGCTGTGTCCGCCCATCCGTCGACGGACGCACCAATGGATATCGGACGACTGTCTCAATCTAGTCGACCAGCGGAAGCAAATGAAACACGTCGATTTCAAACAATACCGACGATTGAACAAAGAAGTTCGACAGAAAATGAAATTGGAACGGGAAGCTTACTGGAATAACATCGCGGCTGACAAGGAAGAAGCAGCGTCAAGGCATGAGTACCGGACGCTGTACCAGACAATCAGACGGTTAAGTGGCAAAAGAACATCAACAAATGACAATATCAAAAAATTGGATGGAACTTTCGTGACCTCTCATCAGGAACGCCTACAGCGGTGGAGAGAATTCTTTCATCAGCTGTACAACCACAATCCGCCAGTAGGTCCAGCACCCGAACTGCCGATTATTGAGCAGCCGATAAATCAGTTTCCCGATACTGAACCAACAATCAATGAGGTGAAGACGGCAATAAAATCCCTGAAAAATGGTAAAGCGCCGGGAGGAGATCAAGTAACTGCCGAAATGATCAAAGCCGGGGGAGACGTCTTATTACATCAACTTCACGTTCTCACAGTGCATATATGGCATTCAGATTGTGTTCCATCCGTGTAGAAGAAAGCGATTGTTGTGCCTATTTTGAAGAAAGGCGACAGTCGGGAATGCAAGAATTACCGTGGTATTAACCTCCTCTCGATCGTCGGCAAAGTATTTATGAAAATCATACAATCAAGACTACAGAAACATCGAGAGCAAACAAGCCGGGAAGAACAAGCTGGATTTCGACCACATCGAGGATGCATCGATCAGATATTTGCTCTCCGTCAGCTAATGGAAGAAAGAATTCGATGTGGCAAACGAACTGTCATCGTCTTCATCGATTTCAAATCTGCTTTTGATTGCATCGATTGGACAAGCTTGTGGGAAGCCCTGAAGATCGAACACGTGCCACTGAAAATCACTCAACTTCTTCAAGCATCGTACGACGGCTCAACCAGCAATGTTCGTATCCGAAACGACATGTCTGAGGAATTCCCGATTCGAACCGGAGTCCGGCAAGGAGACGTGGCCTCGCCGCTCCTTTTTAACATTGTGATCGACACGATTATGCGAAAAGCATTTGATGGGCGACGCGGAGTTCGATATGATGACAAAAACTTCCTAACCGATCTGATGTTCGCCGATGACAGTGCGGTTTTCGCCAACACAGATGCCGAAGCAACAGACACCTTGTATGACATTTCCCGCATTGCCCAGTCATACGGACTGAGAATCAATGCGGATAAGACCAAAGTGCTTACAACGGATGGATCTGAAGCCAGAGTTTACCTCGATGGAACCACAATCGAGCAGGTACCACAGTTCAAATATTTGGGATCACTGGTTGTGGAGAAGAAAGTAGCTTCGACAGCCGAAGTTCACAGCCGGATAGGCCAGGCAACAGCAACGTTTGCTTCACTCAAGTGGTGCATATGGAAGCGGACGAATATTACCATCAAAACCAAAATACGCCTATACCGGACGCTGATCCTCCCAATTCTTCTTTATGGATCGGAAACATGGACATTACTCAAACCAGACCTTAACAAGCTCGAGGCCTTCCAAATGCGATGCCTGAGACAGATTCTCTGCGTCTCACTCCTCAACCACCTCCGAAATGAGACAATCAGAGAAAGGTGCGACCAACAGACACCGATTGTTGAGGAAATTCAAAAACGCCGATTACGATGGTTCGGCCACATCTGTAGGATGGGCGACAATCGAGTACCGCACAAACTCCTATTGAAAAAACGATCTCTTGATTGGAGAACACAAAAACAAGCACCGAAGACCACATGGTTGAAACACGTAGAGAACGATTTAAAAAACCAGCGAATAACAACAGCTGAGGCAAGAGCCGTTGCAACTGATCGATTAGCATGGAAGCGTATAGTGAATGGAGCACGGAATCTAGCGGCACCAACAGCAGCGTACTGGCTACGAGGTCGACCACCTCTCCATGCGTTGGCTATGGATTAAAGAAGAATACGAGTATATAGGTAAGCAACTAGGTGCCAATCATTGGAAGATCAAAATTCAGGATCTTCGAACGCAAGGGAAAGTATGAAAAAGTGTTCTTGCTGGCCATTGTGATAAAATCAAAATCCGCTACCAAATCCATTACCAAAGCTTCTTTATGGATGATTTGAAAAAATGAAGAAAATACTTAGTGATAAATAAAAATGAATAAATAATGCCCGCTCCACACTCTCGTGAAGTTGCGCGGAGTTGAGCGAGGAACGAGAGTGTGGTCAGGTTACTCGGTCCGCCTTGTGCTTCCTCGCCTAGCCTTGGCTAACTTCGTTTCATGAAGCGGTTTTTCGTACCCGAGTCAAAGGGACACGAGGCGCGAGTACGAGGAAGAGAGAGTATCACGTCTACACTCTCGTGTTTACTCGTCCTTTCCTATATATTATACACACAAATAGTTGCAGTAGCAGCTACCACCTGTTCGGTGTCTGTCATGGCACTGAGGTTCTCGCGAAGTAAGGCGAGAGTGTAGATACCTACTCCGTCTAGTTCCTCGCCTCGAACATACTCTCCGCGAGAGTGTGGAGCGTGCATAAGATTTATGCATATTTTGACACCACTCCCAGTATTAATTGCTGCTGCAATCTCATTTTTTATAATGTGATGTGATGTGATTTAATGCGATGTGAATGAATGTGAGCTTTCTATCCAATCCAATATTGTGTATTACAGCAAACAACTTTTAAGCAAGATATATTAGGTTTATTAAATGGTTTTAGAAATTTTAGTATTATTCGTTTTTACCCTATTTAACTAGTCTAGAATTACATTTATTTTCCTTTCTTGGTAATTTCTAATACAATCAATCAATCAATCAGTAGATGCTTGAGAAAGCTATATATCATTATTTCCCTGCATGTATATGCATTCCGTTTCGAGTTTCAGTTCTGGATTAATATTGACATTTTATTACCGACATTTGATAGTTTACCATTACGCTGACCATTACAAAATATTCAGATAGTTTTGATGAAAAACGGCCGGAATTCCAATCTAAATTTCCAAATATCCTCCCACTAGGAAATAGGATTAAAAGATTTGAAAAATGTATTTATATTCATATTTATGGCGAAATTGGTGATTTATTTCATAAAATAAAACTACAAAATACATCACGAGTATGTAAACTTTAATTCCTATGTATTTTGACGTACTCTCCACTTATTATTTGTTTATACTTGCGTTTCTGGAACGGATAATCCATAAGGCAAACTAGGCACTTGCCTTGGAGCGCGCCAACACGCGGAAGTTTTTATACGAAAATAACCTACCTACTTACTTACATTAAATAAAAAACCATACTTTGTTTTGTAGAGCTGTAGAGCTTCCGAAGCGTCTACTTAGGCTTGTCGCACACTGGGTCCGCTCGTCTCCACTCAGCTCAGCCTTTCAGCCCAGAAAAATATAAAACCCGTGTATTTAAATAGACACGCACATGCTGCGTCCGCTCAGCTAGGCTCTGTTCCGCTCCTCCCGCTCCTTAACCTCTGTTTGTGAAGAATACTTGGCCTGAGGTCGGATGCCTGCGGATGGTTCACGCAGGCGCAACACTAACATTTTCGTATATGCGCTAAGGCATTTATGCAACCAGGATATCAGCACATATTTAACTGTCCCGTTGGAGAGGTGAGCAGGGATTGAGTGTGTGGAAAAGTGACGGAGCTGAGCGGATGCAATATGTGAAAAAATGACGGAGCTGAGAGGAGCGGACCCGACCGAATCTGATGTAAGCTGAGCGGAGCGGATCCAGTGTGCGACAAGTCTTAACTTTACCTACAGACCATTAACTCTTACGACCAGTTCCAGGGGATTTCTAAGAATTTGTTAAAACGATTTAATCGTTATACCAATATAACGATTAAATCGATTTCTTTTTTTTAGTTCCTTATACTAAAGTTTCACTGTACCATTTATAATACCTCATGATCAACTGAGGGGCACAGATAAGGGGCTTACGCCCTAGCTCCACATTTAATTCTGCGTTTGAAAAGTATTTCGTGGTTTACAACGATCAGTTGTCTTTTGCTTTGCATCATCTCACTACAATCTGAAGTTGATTTAATTTGAATAGATATTATTGATGGTTATGATTTTCGGTGCATAACAGATGGTGCATAAGAAATCTCATATACCAGATTGGTTTTCGAATATCATAGAACATTATTTCAAAATCAGTCATCATGCCTATTGTCAATCACAACGTTCATTGTTAATATAATGCATGTACAAGTTGTCTCAAAAGAAAGTTTATATGTAAAAAAGCGAATTAAAAAAATATAAGCTGTTCGTCGCCAAAAATTAATTATGAAAATACACTCTTTGAGAATATATTTCTTAAAAATAATGTCGTTCAAATATCTATCCTCGCGTCCACGACACTCCGTCAATCTAACACTAAAATTCCTGATGACGGCCTGGCAAGTATGCTCAGTGTTGGCTCCCATTTCGTGGCGAATATTTTGTTTTAACTGGGCCAAGTAAGTTGGTTTACTAACGTAAATTTTAGATTTCAAGACTGGTGGGGTGCCAATTAATGTTACCTCTCTTGGAGATTAATTTACCTGGAAATCAACTCACTACAAAAATGCGACGCGGGCAGATTCCCATTCTCCAAGTGGCACTCCAATCACCAGGCACTTCTCATGGCAGTCTCAGCGGCTAGCAACTCAGCCTCAGTCATCTCACTTGACGTCTCATCCTATCCGAAGTGGCGTGAACATTTGATACACTAGGCTTTGTCTCACCAGCCACATTTCGAGCGAAGATATTACTGCAAGAACTCTGGCTGCTCAAACTGAAATGGAACGATCCATTGCCGTGTTAGGTCTCATCCAGGTGACTCACGCTCAGGAAAGATCTCTCATGCCTGGTCAGGCTCTCATCACGTTGGATGCACACTTGGAACAACTCAACGGTTGATCTACATTGCTTCTCTGATGCATGTCAATTCGCGATCGCTGCGGTTGTTTACATTACCGCAAGCTAACCGTCCACTGGAACTCGATCAACACTCCTGTGCTCCAAAACAAAGGTTGCACCGCTCAAAAGACTAACAATCCCGAAGATAGAAGCTTCTCTCTAACTCATGAAGTATGTCCAAGCCACGTTAAAAAGGAACATCAGAGCAACTCACTTGTGGACGGATTCTCAAGCTACTCTCATGTGGATCAGGTCTCACCCGTCGCGCTGGAAAGAGTATTAGTAATCCAGCGGACTGCACCTCTAGAAGCGTAAAGACGGCACAACTCAAGGATCACATACTATGGTGGACGGCACCACCATGGATAACTCAATCGATGGACTCATGGCCACCCCAACCTCCGATGTCAGATGAAGATAGTGCGAACGAGGTTCGACTAGACATCTCACTGACAATAGCTGCACCACACGCTGATTATACTGGAACCTCATACACCAGGTATCCTCATAAACCGTTTCGCTTACCCGCACTCTGTTTTAGATTCGCTCAGACATTGCGTAAGAAGCTCAACTCACCAGTCTGTGTCATACCATCCGACGACATGCGATGGGCAAAACACTTCTGGATAAAGGCCACTCAAGACGCGTACTTTCTCATGGAGTTCAAGCAGCTCAGCTCTATCTCAACGTTGCCTCGCAGTCATCCCTTCACACGGCTGAGTGCCTTCATTGACGAGAATGGCATTATACGTTTTGGAGGCCGTCTCAATCAATCAGCTCTTAACGAAGAGGAGAAACATCCAGAAACCCTTCCACGTCAAGCAAAATTGTCGCTACTACTCAGTAACCACCCTCATCGCATTACCCTTCATGGAGGAACTCAGCTCACCTTGACCTACCTTCGCCAATGTTATTGGATTTTGGGTGGAAGAGCTTCTGTTAAATCGCACATTTTGCGGTGTGTAGTGTGTGCTCTGCAGAGGGGGATCCGTATTCATCAATGGATGGGCCAACTACCTCTTTCTCAGGTTACTCCGTCACGCCACACACCTCGAGTTACACCCTCACGGCACACGCCACGAGTTACACTTTCACGATCACACTAAAACCATGGGAAGGTAGTGGCTCAAAGACGTTTAAGGGATGGACCTGCGTCTTTGTATATTTCTCAACCTCAGCAGTAGATCTTGAGAGCGTCTAGTCAACTGATGGGTTCATCGCCGCCTACTGGCGTTTCAAAAAAGATTTGATGAGAAAGGATGATCCAATGTTCTTTGGAATACTGGGTGAACATCCGGCGGAGAGCAACCGGCACCGAGGAAGTTGGTGTCACAATCTAAGTACGAGTGTATGTGCTATTCCTTTTCGAGTTTCAAATGTTGTCAGGAAGTACTTTTTATGGACACCCATGTTCAGTAAAAATTTCATTTAAATTCCTCAAGCGTTAATTTTAATTTTATTATTATTTTCAAATTTTCTTGCTCGGTTTTCGTTAAACCTGCATTTCGAATACCTGATTGACTTATCTGGGTTCACTAAAAAAATCGTCTTAATAGGTTCCACTTTAGATGGAACAATAAACTTGTACAAATTTGTAGAGAAAGGATCAGACGATGAAATTGATCGATCACTGTGACAGTTTTGCAAAATAATTTATCAGTTGGTGGCAGCAACCCCAGAAAATCAAGGCGAAACTGTTGGAAGTAAATTCATAGAGGTAGGAACTTGAGCTTGTATAGCTTGAAACTTGTAAGAGACACATGAGAGATTTTATCAGTTCTGTATAGATTGTTGATTTTAATATTGAAATTAATATTTTGGTATCTTAACGGTTGATAGCCTTGACACAGGATATTTTTAATGGAGTTCATATTTAAAATGTTTAAATATTTATATTGTCCAACTAAAAAATCCTCATGATTCCACATACTATTTCACCATTACAACTATTGCATTTAAACATTCAATCGTTGCACCCTCATCAAATATTCCATCCGCATGTACTAGTTATTATTAATAAAGTAACAATGAATTAATAAAGTTATAAATATATTATAAATACATTGCAGTTTACCGAACTACCGTCCGAATGATTATTTTATTTCGACATTGTTAATAATTGCCATAATTTAAAATTCGTTTAACTTTCGTTTAACACAAAATAATTTCAAAAATTAAATATGGATTTATTTAATTGTTGAATATTTGTACTAATTTTTTGTTTTTAATTTAATTTTATTATATTTGTCTAAGCATATTATTGTCACGAAATAGCATAAATCGTATCATAAAAAGCATAAAATTATCCGAAATAACACCATGTACCATTGTACACGATTATGTACAGAGTGGAAATTGACCAACTTTGAAATGTACAATGCTGCAAGTGTAGCAATGGCAGTTTGGTTTAAGAATGGGGGCACGAAAGGAACCTTCACGCGTGCATTTTCTCCTGTATATGCAGAACATGCCGACGCCCCCTGGTAACGCTGTTCCACCAGACAGTGGCCAATCCTTATACCACCGGAAATCACCGGACACAAAAAAGTAAAATAAGTTTAAGAATATCTTTACAATTTCAATACTTTCGGACTTATCTTTTGGCCTTCTGATCTTCTGACCACGATAAAACTAAAAATATATTGATGTTGAGGATGAGGGGGAAAATATTTCAAATCGGGTTTGGAGAATCAAAACGGACGTTTGGAGTGATTTTAGAAAGAAATTTTGCCGGGCAAATGTAAAATGTTTAGAAAACTTCTGGCAATCGACAAATCTTTGAGATTTTGTGATGCTGCTGAAGGCGTTTGGGGTGCGGCACGAAATCGAAATTTCTGTTTTTCTGGCCGCAGAGCAGCCGCATTTGGACCGAACGCGACTTAGTAAGCTATCGGGAGCGCCGTTTTTTTTTTCCGCACAAAACTGTTATCCCGAATTTTTTAGTCTTCGCTGAAAATTTGGAGATAATTGCGAAACACGTAAAAAAAATCGCAAAAACCGATCTTCTTTGGCGTTCTATTGCGAGACGATCGCTGGTTATGGACACGGTTGATATTCCTGTTTATGGACACGGTTTCGTATGTTCTTCCTCTCTTGGTCTTCAAAGAGGGCGCGATTTTTTGCAAAATGGCCGTGCAGTAAATTTAACAAAACCGGACGTTCGCGGTTGCTCAACCGGAGGTAGATGGAATTTTGCAATTTATTCTAGACAGTTCAATGAAGGTCGAAGGTATCTTGTGTACGATGCGCCGATTTGCCGATTCGCAGAAACCACGAGGTCTCCATGGCGGATAAAAGGAAACCGGTAGGATGTCAATCCCCAGTCAAGATCTACAAAAGTACAAATGATACAACTGCCTGCTCCGCAAGTGGCAGATCGAGAACAGAACGGATCGTGCCATAAGCTATTAAAAGTAGCAAAAAGTTCACAACTGGCAAAGTTATTGCAAAAAAATGAGATTCGCATTTTGTGTCGTAGCTGGGAGGTATTTGCGATTTTTTTTTTAGAAATTTTTAAATGGTATATCTACGCCATGAATCTCTGACATTCTGAAACGAAGTTTGCACGTTTCGCTTTCACGGTACGCCCCCAGAGCCCTGCGAATGGTCGCCCATTTCTCGCGCGTCATATTTCATCCATCTTTCACCTTTAGCAACTTTTACTGCGGCAATTTTCAAATTTCAACTCTTTTCTGCATGGGTTGTAGAGTTACTTTTGTGCAATGGAGAGTTTTTCAAAATTCCTCAAATTTCGGGTTTGTGAAAATCGGAAATATCTTGCAACGACATTTACGCTGCAACGAAAAACCAACTCGTGTACTCGTGTCGTAGCTGGGAGGTGTTTGCGATTTTTTTTTTTAGAAATTTTTAAATGGTATCCCTACGCCATGAATCGCCGACATTCTGAAACGAAGTTTGCACGTTTCGCTTTCACGGTACGCCCCCAGAGCCCTGCGAATGGTCGCCCATTTCTCGCGCGTCATATTTCATCCATCTTTCTCCTTTAGCAACTTTTACTGCGGCAATTTTCAAATTTCAACTCTTTTCTGCATGGGTTGTAGGGTTACTTTTGTGCAAGGGCGAGTTTTTCAAAATTCCTCAAATTTCGGGTTTGTGACAATCGGAAATATCTTGCAACGACATTTACGCTGCAACGAAAAACCAACTCGTGTACTCGTGTCGTAGCTGGGAGGTGTTTGCGATTATTTTTTTTTAGAAATTTTTAAATGGTATCCCTACGCCATGAATCGCCGACATTCTGAAACGAAGTTTGCACGTTTCGCTTTCACGGTACGCCCCCAGAGCCCTGCAAATGGTCGCCCATTTTTCGCGCGTCATATTTCATCCATCTTTCAACTTTAGCAGCTTTTACTGCTACTAATTTTCAAATTTCAACTCTTTCCTGCATGGGTTGTAGGGTTACTTTTGTGCAAGGGCGAGTTTTTCAAAATTCCTCAAATTTCGGGTTTGTCAAAATCGGAAATATCTTGCAACGACATTTACGCTGCAACGAAATACCAATCAGTGGGAACACATTTCCGCACTTTTACCTGCAATTCTCGTCGCAAGATGATTCGAATTTTCGATTTTTTTTCGCATTTTCTGAACAGAGAATTCACCAAGGATACAAAGCGCCGGCCGGCGCTACTGGCAGGAAGGAAATACAAACATCAGCCCAACCGTCAGTCAGTCACCAACTACTTCTTCTTCTTCAAGTGACGTGTCCTCCCAGAACATTGGCGATCATTCGCTTGATCGTCACTTTGTCCAGAGCCGACCTAAAGAGTGTCGTGGTGTTTATTCCATACCATTGGCGCAGATTCTCGAGCCAAGATGTTCTTCGGCGCCCAGGGCCACGCTTTCCCCCTATTTTTCCTTGAATAATAATGTGGAGCAATTCATATTTCGTATTTCTCATTACGTGGGCAAAGTACTCCAGCTTTCTTCTTTTATGATATTAAGTACCTCTCTTTGTTTATTCATACGCTGTAGAACCGCCTCATTCGTCACCCTGTCACCAACTACCACCGCGAAAAATGTTCATTTTTACCAATCATGATCGGGAACAGATATTGAGAAATTAGACGTTCATCGATAATTCTGATAAACATGCTTCGGCCGCTAGTCGTTTCGATAACACGAAAGTGAATTACTCCGTCCTTCCCTTATAAATATGTCTAAATGGAGTATCTACGCAAAAATCAAGTTTGATTTGTGGAAACGTGAATCGTGAACCAAATTCAAAGAAGGGGTATGTATCTATCTACACATTGAAGAAAAATCGCTTTTTACATTTTTCACGTTTGTGACTAAACCGAACGATTTTGCAAAATTCCCATTCATTACTTTTTGTAGATACATGCGTTATACATATGGTAGTTCAAGTCTCAATTTTCTAAAACATTGACGAGATATTTGCAGAAAACCTTTGAATGAAAAATTATTCCGCACGGCGTCCCCGGCGAAGGTGGAGCGTTCAAATGTTGTCTGCGAGTACATCCTACGGACACCAATGTTCAGTAAAAATTCTTTGAAATTCCACAAGCGTTAATACATTTTTTTTACAATTTTTGAATATTTTTAAATTTTCGGGATCGGTTCAGAATACCTGATTGACGTATCTGGATTCATTAAAAAAATCGTCTTGATAGGTTCTGTTGGAAGTTTGAGATTGAGTTCAAGTTCATTGAGAAAGTGCCGACCTCTCTCGGCAGAGATATGTTTCAATTCTATCGTGTCTCACTTCATGGGTGTTTATTTTCAGTGCTGTCGATTCTTTTCTGTGTACCTTCTTATTATTATTATATTCTATTATTTCTATATAGTTTAGAATTTGTCTTTTTGGTTATAAATAAACTTTAAGTTGAATATTTGTGATAATAGTTGTTCTGATATAATCCTGACAGGTTATGGGCCCAAAGTGCTGAGAAATAAACAGTTAATATATAATAAGTGAAACGTGGTTGAACAGTATGTCTGTAACGACGGGTTTTACAAGTATTGAAAAACTAACTGAAGGAAATTACGAATTATGGAAAGTGCAAATGAAAAGTGTGCTTGTGTTCAACGATTTGTGGCAATATGTTGAAGGAACGATTGTTAAGCCGTAGGAAATCTTAGAAAAACAAACATGGATGCAGAAAGACTCGAAAGCTTTAGCGCTGATAAACTTGAGCATCGCACACAGTCAGTTAAACCACATCAAGAGGATGAGCACATCGAAAGAAGCGTGGGATGGTCTCAAAATGGTATTCGAATCTCGGGGACCGGTAAGGAAAGCTGCGTTGTATAAGCAGTTGCTGAGGAGAGAGAAGAAACCGGAAGTCGCCATGATACAACATGTTATGCATTTCACAAATATAGCGGAGCAGCTCGAAGAGACGGGAATCAAGATTCCAAATGAGTTATTATCAATAATGTTATTAGGCTCCTTACCACCAGAATTTGAAATTTTTTGTGTGGCAATAGAATCACCTGATGATATACCAACCCTAGAAAATTTAAAAATAAAGCTTATTGAAGAGGAAGCGAGACAAAAAGACCGGATAATAAAAAGGGATGTTAATGAGTGTAAAAGTGACGCATTATTAGTAAAAGGGCGCGAAGAACAACCAAAACAATGGAACCTAAGTCTAATTAAGAATAATAATAGATTTTCTGGTAATTGTTACTCCTGTGGAAAATTTGGGCACAAAAGTCAATTTTCAGATCGAAACCTAAAAATAATGAATCGAACCAGGCCTCTGATGCAATGACAACGATTGCATGCAACGCTGAACATATTAAAAAAATCAAACACTTGATACCTAGATAGCGGAGCGACGCGACATATGTGCAATGACGAACAAAAATTTGTGTGTTTGAACGAAAATGACAATCTCAGAGTTTATACTGCTGCTGAAAACTGCGTCCATTCATCTAGCGCTGGTGATGTAAATTTAAATATCAAATTGAGAAATGGCTTCTTAAACAAAGTGAAATTAAAAGATGCGTTGTACGTTCCTGATCTTCTAAACAATTTATTGTCAGTTTTCAAGTGTTACAGTTAATAATTATTCAGTAACGTTTTACATAGACAAGATGGTTAATAGACAAGATGGTTCGATAGCTCTTTCGGCAATCAAGCAAGGTCAACTTTATGTGGAAAATGAAAAACAGGAAAATGCTTTTACCTTGCATGAAAAACAAAACTTGGACTTGATCAAATGGCATCAAATGTATGGACATGTTAATATTAATGGTTTGAAGAAAATGATGAATGAGAATATGGTTTGTGGAATTAAATTTGAGTCCAATTCTTGCGAATGAAAATGTGAGGTCTGTGCGAAATGTAAAATTCATGTTTTGCCTTTTCAAAAATCTGAGTGTCGAGAAAAGTAAACATTGGCATTGATACATTCTGATATTTTCGGCCCAAGAAAGTAGAATCGCTTGGAGGGGCAACATATTTTGTCACGTTTATTGATGACTCGTCTAGATATACTGAAACAGTTATGCTTCGAAAGCGGTCTGATGTTTTCCAAGCATTTAAAATCTTTAAGAGGAAAGTCGAAAATCAAACAGGAAAACGCATCAACAAGCTTCGTACGGATAATGGAGCGGAATACTTGTCGAATGAATTTCAAGCTCTTCTTGAAGACGGAGGAATTTTGCGCCAACTGACAGTAGAATACGCTCCTCAACAAAATGGCGTTGCAGAACGAGCAAATCGTACTCTAGTTGAAATGGCCAGATGCATTATGTTGGAGGCAAATCTTCCAAATTCATTGTGAGCTGAGGCTATTAATACTGCAACATTCCTACGGAATAGATGCGCAACCAAAACCCTACAAGGAAAAACTCCGTTTGAACCCTAGACACAACGAAAACCGTATGTTGGATTTTTAAGGACAATCGGCAGTAAAACGATTGCTTTAAAGAAGTTTAAGGCAAGAGGAAAGTTCCAACCAAAAGGGGAAGAGTACGTACTCGTAGGTTACTCTGAGGAATCGAAAGCTTACAGACTTTGGAAACGAGGAACGAAAAGTGTGATTAAATCTCGCGATGTGAGGTTTTTTGAGAAGATTGGATCGTTATCTGACGAGTTAAAGGAAAAATTGCAAGACCCAATAATCGAAACACCAATTGAAGATGTAGAAGAAAGAAGAAGATCTTCTTCAGAAGAAGAAAATCTTAGCGAGGAAGAAGAAAATATTCAAACAGAACGTCCTTCAGGTCGCCCAATAATTGTAAGAACTGGTCAACATGGTAGACCACGAAAAATATATCAAACACCCAAACAAATCCGCCAAGAACAACTTACAGATCCAGAATCAATTTTTCAAGTTCTCGAAAGAAATGACAAAGAAGATTGACTAGCCGCCATGGAGAAAGAATTTAGTACCCTTCAAGAAAATGGAAGGTGGACCTTTGTAGCTAGACCAACGAGAAAGAAAGTACTTACTAATCGATGGGTTTTCAAAACAAAAACAGACCAAGACGGAAACATTGAAAAATATAAAGCGAGTCTAGTTGCACGAGGACACATACAAAAAGTAGGTATAGATTATGAAGAAGTATTCGCACCAGTAGCAAGATATGAAACTATCGTACTTTACTTGCTGCATCAGTGGAGGAAGAAATGTATGTACATCAAATGGATGTCATCTCAAACCTGAAGATGAACAACCTGAAACATTTATTGAGCCTGGCAACGAGGATAAAGTATGTAAACTACTCAAACTATTATATGGCTTGAAACAATCTGGCCGCGAGTGGTACATAAAATTTGATGAATTTATCACGAAAATTGGCGGCAAACGAACCCAAGCAGATCCATGCGTCTACGTAATTGATGAAGGGGAAGATCGAGTTATATTAATCATTTACGTAGACGATTTGATCTTCGCATCGAAAAATATCAATCAACTACAGTGTGTTAAGTCAAATATGAATTCAATATTTAAGATGGTAGATCTTGGACCGATCAGCAACATATTGGATATTAAGGTAGAACGCAATGGTCCAACCGGAAAGATTAATCTCTCTTAAAAGAAATATATTCAAGAGCTACTCGAAGAATATAACATGGAACAGGCAAAAACAGTTTCAACTCCGATAGAATCCAACGTTAAAATTTCAAAAGGTATGTGCCCTGAATCCATAAATGAACAAAACGAAATGAAAAATTGTCCATATAGGGAATTAATCGGAGGTTTAATTTACTTAGCGAACTGTACTCGTCCAGACATTGCATTTGCTTCTAGCACATTAAGTAGATTTTGCTCCAATCCGGGTAAAGAACATTGTTTTTTTGCAAAACGAGTTTTGAGATACTTAAAAGCGACATTAAATTACGGTGTGACATTTGTTAAAAATAATAAAAATTTAAAGGTATTTTCAGACTTAGATTGGGCTGGAGACATAGATGAACATGTTCGGGTAACGTTTTTATATTGGCATCTGGTCCAATTAGTTGGAAATCTAAAAAACAAACATCAGTGAAATTGTCCACAATGGAAGCTGAATATGCTGCTCTGTCGGAAGCTTCTCGAGAAATTATTTATATAAAGCAACTTTTACTCCACATGGGTTTCGAAAAGTATGTAAGGTCACCGATAGATGTATTTTGTGATAATCAAAGTGGGATAGAACTAACAAAAAATGCTGTGGTCCATAAACGTAGTAAACATATAGATATAAGTTTTCATTTAACTAGAGAATTAGTAGAACGGAAGGAAATTATAATCCATTATTTGCGGATTGACTCTATGCCAGCCGATATTTTGACAAAATCATTAACTAAGTATAAACATGAAAGCTGTGTGAAAATGTTAAATTTAAATTAAGTTGTTTTGTTTATTTTGTTACATATATATATATATATATATATATATATATATATATATATATATATATATATATATATATATATATATATATATCTATATATATATATATATATATATATATATATATATATATATAAATATATATAAATATATATATATATATATATATATATATATATATATATATATATATATATATATATATACTTTATTATTTTTGTCGGCATTTTTTCGATAGAAGGAATGTTGGAATTTTGAGTTTGATCTTAATTGTAATCACAAAGTTGTTCTGGATAAAAGTGCCACAGACGTAACCAAAGTGATTTTAAAGGAAGTACAAAGGTAGATATCCATTTAATTTTTTAGTTATCAGTTTTAAATTCTCAGGTGATTTATCTATATGACATGATGGTCAGATGAGTTGCAGGTTTGCAACAAAGTGTGTAATATTTTGTCCATTTTTTATGCTTATCAGCTCCAGACAAACAAGACTAGACAGACTAGACTAGATAGATAAGACTAGACATGCAAGACTAGACAGGCAAGACTAGACAGGCAAGACTAGACAGACAAGACTAGATAGACAAAACTAGATAGGCAAGACTAGACAGAAAAGACTAGTCAGACAAAACTAGACAGACTAGACTAGACAGACAAGATTAGACATACAAGATTATATGTAGACAAGATTAGACAGACAAGACTAGACAGACAAGACTAAACAGACAAGACTAGACAGACAAGACTAGACAGACTGACTGACTTTTTTATTTGCAAGGAAATACAGTACAGAATAAGTTAACCATTCTGGAGAGATCTTCTCTTAGACTTCCCGCGTCGCCCCGGAACTGCCATCAAGCATTACTTTGAGGAGAGCATTTTCATATTTTGTTTTACTCAATTAATCGTTCAGGGATTTCCTTCTTTGTTCTTCAGCCTCCTTTCCTCTCATAATCTCCCGCAGCATCTCTGTTATAGTGTCCCAGCCGTCCTTCGTCTGGAGGAGCAGTGCTGCCACGTTTTCTTTCGTAACTGGCACTTGGCATTTATTGTGGGCAATACTGCTTATCTGATCCCACATCGGGCATTGGAACAGAGTATTTTCTGGAGAATCCACCATCTGAGTTCTGCAATACCAACATTCATCAGTGTGACTTTTCCCTATTCTTTTCAGATATGTAGTGAACATGCCATGTCCAGTTAATGCTTGGGTTAAATGGGAGCCCAAGTCACCCCACTTCTTATTGCTCCACTTTTGAATATCTTTAATAAAGGTATTTGTCCACCCTGTAAACTCTGTTCATTTTTGTTGCCAGGCATTCAACATTATGTCTCTTGCTTCCGGTTTTGCAGGCCTCCCTCTCTCATAGATATAAATTCTTTCTTAGACGCGTAGCTTAATAGGTGGTATTCCTGCAATTGCAAGGACGGCCATGGTGGAGGCGGTCCTATAGGCCGCAGCTACACGTATTACTAACTTCCTATTAATACTCTCCATCATTCCCTCGTATCTTTTATGTCGCAGTGTCTGCGCCCATATAGGCGCCCCATATAAAAGTATAGGAGAGACTACATGCGCAAGTATTCTACGCCTCCTTGATCTTGGCCCTCCAATATTAGGCATATTTCTTGCTTGAGCCATCAGAGTAATGTTAGCCTTCTTGCATGTCTTCTTAATATGTGTGGTCATTCTAATGTCCTTGTCCATGTGTATCCCCATATATTTAAGAGATTTTATGCTCTGAACCAGCGTTCCTTCTACTTCAATTGTTAGGCTGCTCATCTTGTATCGCCCAGCTAGGAGGACCATCTCTGTTTTTTAAGGGCGAGCTTGACACCCATTTCCCTCAATTCCTAACTGATTTTGTTAACAGCATGTCCTACGCGATTTTCCAGGATCTGTGGTGTCCGAGCAGATACCACAACGGCAAGGTCGTCTGCATATGCTACCAGTGTTACACCCGTTTGTACATTTGTTCTTATTACTTTGTCGTAAAATACAGGCCATAATATTGTACCGGGGAGGGATCCTTGTGGCGCCCCACAAGTGGTTCTTCTATGTGCCCCACCAGTCGTTACAATATACCTATTAGAGAGATAGGACTGGATAATTTTGAGTAGGTATCCACTAACCTAGTGTGCAGATTATGTTTTCCCAGGGGGCAGAATTGAAGACATTTTCAATATCGAGCGTGACCATTGCGCAGTATTCTCTATTTTTAAATGCCTTCTTCTTTATCTTTTCTGGTACTTCCATTACTTTCCTCAATGCATGGATAGTGGAGCTACCTGCCCTAAAGCCAAATTGGTTTTCATGGAGAGTCTTTTTCTGCTCTAATTCCATCTCTAGTCTGTTTTTTATCAGTATTTCGAAAAGCTTCCCTGTAGTGTCTAATATGCATATTGGCCTGTACGTAGTCGGTGCTAGGCGATCCTTTTGAGGCTAGACAGACAAGACTAGACAGACAAGACTAGACAGACAAGACTAGACAGACAAGACTAGACAGACAAGACTAGACAGACAAGACTAGACAGACAAGACTAGACAGACAAGACTAGACAGACAAGACTAGACAGACAAGACTAGACAGACAAGACTAGACAGACAAGACTAGACAGACAAGACTAGACAGACAAGACTAGACAGACAAGACTAGACAGACAAGACTAGACAGACAAGACTAGACAGACAAGACTAGACAGACAAGACTAGACAGACAAGACTAGACAGACAAGACTAGACAGACAAGACTAGACAGACAAGACTAGACAGACAAGACTAGACAGACAAGACTAGACAGACAAGACTAGACAGACAAGACTAGACAGACAAGACTAGACAGACAAGACTAGACAGACAAGACTAGACAGACAAGACTAGACAGACAAGACTAGACAGACAAGACTAGACAGACAAGACTAGACAGACAAGACTAGACAGACAAGACTAGACAGACAAGACTAGACAGACAAGACTAGACAGACAAGACTAGACAGACAAGACTAGACAGACAAGACTAGACAGACAAGACTAGACAGACAAGACTAGACAGACAAGACTAGACAGACAAGACTAGACAGACAAGACTAGACAGACAAGACTAGACAGGCAAGACTAGACAGACAAGACTAGACAGACAAGACTAGACAGACAAGACTAGACAGACAAGACTAGACAGACAAGACTAGACAGACAAGACTAGACAGACAAGACTAGACAGACAAGACTAGACAGACAAGACTAGACAGACAAGACTAGACAGACAAGACTAGACAGACAAGACTAGACAGACAAGACTAGACAGACAAGACTAGACAGACAAGACTAGACAGACAAGACTAGACAGACAAGACTAGACAGACAAGACTAGACAGACAAGACTAGACAGACAAGACTAGACAGACAAGACTAGACAGACAAGACTAGACAGACAAGACTAGACAGACAAGACTAGACAGACCAGACTAGACAGACAAGACTAGACAGACAAGACTAGACAGACAAGACAAGACTAGACAGACAAGACTAGACAGACAAGACTAGACAGACAAGACTAGACAGACAAGACTAGACAGACAAGACTAGACAGACAAGACTAGACAGACAAGACTAGACAGACAAGACTAGACAGACAAGACTAGACAGACAAGACTAGACAGACAAGACTAGACAGACAAGACTAGACAGACAAGACTAGACAGACAAGACTAGACAGACAAGACTAGACAGACAAGACTAGACAGACAAGACTAGACAGACAAGACTAGACAGACAAGACTAGACAGACAAGACTAGACAGACAAGACTAGACAGACAAGACTAGACAGACAAGACTAGACAGACAAGACTAGACAGACAAGACTAGACAGACAAGACTAGACAGACAAGACTAGACAGACAAGACTAGACAGACAAGACTAGACAGACAAGACTAGACAGACAAGACTAGACAGACAAGACTAGACAGACAAGACTAGACAGACAAGACTAGACAGACAAGACTAGACAGACAAGACTAGACAGACAAGACTAGACAGACAAGACTAGACAGACAAGACTAGACAGACAAGACTAGACAGACAAGACTAGACAGACAAGACTAGACAGACAAGACTAGACAGACAAGACTAGACAGACAAGACTAGACAGACAAGACTAGACAGACAAGACTAGACAGACAAGACTAGACAGACAAGACTAGACAGACAAGACTAGACAGACAAGACTAGACAGACAAGACTAGACAGACAAGACTAGACAGACAAGACTAGACAGACAAGACTAGACAGACAAGACTAGACAGACAAGACTAGACAGACAAGACTAGACAGACAAGACTAGACAGACAAGACTAGACAGACAAGACTAGACAGACAAGACTAGACAGACAAGACTAGACAGACAAGACTAGACAGACAAGACTAGACAGACAAGACTAGACAGACAAGACTAAACAGACAAGACTAGACAGACAAGACTAGACAGACAAGACTAGACAGATAAGACTAGACAGACAAGGCTAGACAGAAAAAACTAGACAGACAAGACTATACAGACAAGACTATACAGACAAGACTATACAGACAAGACTAGTCAGACAAGACTAGACAGACAAGGCTAGACAGACAAAACTAGAGAGACGACACT
The DNA here is from genome assembly GCA_944588485.1 of Phosphuga atrata. Lineage (NCBI taxonomy): Eukaryota > Metazoa > Arthropoda > Insecta > Coleoptera > Silphidae > Phosphuga > Phosphuga atrata. Next base: position 5,948,748 of record OX155900.1, read on the forward strand.
AGACAGACAATACTGGATAGACAAGAATAGACAGATGAGACTAAACAGAAGTCCATTCCAGGTCCTTTTTTCCGATTTCAGCCTGTTGACTCCCCTGCAGTAGGTCTCACATACCATTGTTCCAGCACAGTGGCTCTCCTGTAGGCATATGTAGCACTTCTCATTTTTGGTGCAGTCTCTAGTGGTGTATCTCTTTTAAAACCACTTCAGACATAGTCTGGTCATATCTCTCTTTGGCTGCTTAGTCTTTTTGGACATTTATTATTTTACCAGCGGTTTCCACGCTGGTACTTAAAAAGCCATTTTTGCTTGGTTTGATGTACTTTGGCGATACCTTCTATCTCGCATCCCTGTAGAAAATTTTCCAGGGCACTTTCGACATCCTCTATGTCTCTAAGGAAGACAATAATAATTAGTATTATTGTCTTCCAATATAATACAATATATAAACATAAGAGAATACACAAATACACGAGTGAATCAATAATAGACTACATAATAACGAAACAAACCCAAAGGCAACAATTAAAAGATGTACGAGCTTACAGGACACACGAATTAGGAAGCGATCACTTCCTAGTAGGAGCAACTATCAAGCAAGAAACAGAGGCAGAAGAGATTAAAATAAAAGACACAACACAAGAAGTAATAAAAGTGTACAAACCAAAAGACCAAGAAACATGGAAACAATATCAGAAAGTAATAAAACTAGAAGCAGAAAAAATGGAAAAAACGAAATACAAGAATGCAGAGGAAACATGGAAAAATTTCAAATATATGGTAACAAGTGCAGCGAAAGAGGCCTGTGGTACAATAAAAACCAACAGGAAGAAAAAACAAACGAATTGGTGGACTGAAGAACTGAAAAAAGAAATAAAACTGACAAAAAAGTTATGGCAAGGAAGGATAGGCAAGGCAAGGATAAGTTGAATATTTGTAATAATAGTTGTTCTGATATAATCCTGACAGGTTCCACACCAGATGGAACAATAAAATTGTACACCTTTATAGAGAAAGAATCAGACGATGAAATCAGTGTGTGTTTTGCAAAATATTTTATCAATTGGTGGCATCAGCCTAACAGAGTCAAAGAGGAACTGATTGAAATAAATTCAAAGCTACTACTTGAAAATTGTAAGAGATATATGAATAATACTATCAGTTCTGCATAGATCTTTGACTGTAATATTGAAATTAATGTTTTGGTATGTAAACGGTTGATAGCCTTAACGGCGACACAGGATTTTTTTTCATATTTTATTATTTATTATATTATCAAAATTATTAAATATTCATATTGTACCTACAACTTCAAAATGCTCAAGATTCTATCTACTATTTCCTCATCAACTTTTCCACCCTATTCAACTATTCCTTCCGCATGTACTAGGATGACATAAAAATAAAATCAATATTGAATGAATTAACAGAAACCATGTTCATTCATATATTCTGGTAGACTGAGAAGAGTCTTGAATGCACGAAACAATGCGAATTCGGAAGTAGCTTATAATGCAACTGTGTTTTCCTTTTGCTGCGAAATAAGCGTTATTATCTCCATGTATTTATTATACAAGTTTTAGTCCTACTTGTAATACTCACAACTTTGAAATTATGTTAGTATTCATTATAAAGCTACTTTTACCTTTATACAAGCTAACATATTCATTCCTTGGAGTTAGATATCAAGAAAGATATGTTTTGAACTAATTTTCATGAAAAGACATCATTATTTTACTGTAATTACTTGCAATTATCGATATTTCAAGTGATTTCTCCTTTCTACCATGCATGAAAGGAGGATTATATATTTTTTGGATATACGCACGTAATTTAATGAATTACTTATGAACCTTTACGTTTGAATGTGAAAGGCCGAGTCTGCCTGAGGCGCTACGAATTCACGGGTGGATATTAAATTCGTTAATTTAATTTAATTTTCTTTATGCTGCAGAAAGTAATGTTTTAAAGGTAGCTAGCATAAACTTTGTTGGAATAATTTTAATGGGAATTTTACTTTTTAAGCCTTATTACGTCTTCCTCGATTCAAGGTATAATCTTTTTGCATTTCTCGTGTCATTTCACATGGTGGAATGAAAAAACCGACGTTAAACGAGAATATGTAATCATAATCGACGAAGATTATGTTCGGAAATAAACATTTTTATATTCAAATTTATATTAATTCAATACAAATAGCTATGTCGTAGTTATATCCGTCAGATTGTGTAAAACAGAGCCTTTTCATGATTTGACGGCAGTTCATGTATTACACGATATGACTAGGCAGTTCACGAAACAGCCACATGTGTATTTGTTTATTTATATCTTTTTTATAGGTCTGATAATTAAGACAAGTAGTTTTATACTATCAAATGATTGTACTTAGTTATTTCGTGAAACCTCAAAGCGGTAATTAATTCAGATTCTTTAATCCTAGTCCTAGGATTTATATTATACATAACTCCGCCTAAAATCGGTGGTTTTATGAACTAAATGATCTGCCGTCAGATCATGAAATGACTCTGTTTTACACAATCTGACGGATTTAACTATGTGACTACGACAGCTACATGAATTATACTTTCTTCAAGTAAATTTAATTTTACTAATTTGAACATTGTTACACTCATTTTAACATATTATATGAGGTTTTGCCAGTAAAGGCCAATATCGCGAATAACATTTTATCTACGATACATTGTATATAATCTTTCCTATTTTTCTATCGGATCGACTAATCCGAATTTACCATTCAAGCAAAACAAATTTCATGTACTTGATATTTTCTGCAAACTGTTTGGGAATAAAGCTATTTACTTATCTTGTTTGAAATGAGGAAATATTTGATCAAGAAATACCGTATTAGCCTGAATTTTAGACGATCCCAATTATTTAACCATTATTTCCGTGAGTCCCATTATTTCCGGACAAAGAAAGAAAAATATATTTTTAAGACTCCAATACAGATTCTGAAAGGAAGAAAATAATTGTTTTGCCATTTATTACAGATTTCATACATGGAGATATACAAGGATTTGAGAGCTTCTTTGTTTATGTCTACACTACGTTATAAAGTTTGTATGGTAATGACTGCTGTCGGCACTTTTAATACCTTTGATAAACAAAACTAAAAACAAACCCGTGGCGCTACAGCCCAGGACGGACCTGGGTTTCCTCCCACGGCCAAAACGGATCAATTATTGCTATTTAGTTTTGTTTATCATGTGACGGTGGTGGCCTAGTAGTCGAGGTGTCGGAATTCGGAGCCGCCAGTGCCGGGTTCAAATCCTGGACATTGTGAAAAGTAAGCCATCACTCAGATGGCTGCTCTGGCAAAGTCATCGCAGTAAAAATCTGCCTCGAAACCCCCCGATTAGTGGCTCGCCATCCACGTTAAAAACTGCAAGGGCTCCCCTACACTTGTGTCTAACAAGGGGACTGTATGATAAGGAAATCACCGATTCGATTCATTTTTACTACACACGTAGGTGATGAGCAGTAGTATAACAGGTGCAAGTAGTAAGACACAATACTCATCCGTTTCCGAGAAATTAATTAATTGAGAAATTAATTATTTTTAGTGCGTTCGTCTGCATTATACGTTAACAAAAATTCAACAGGCGAGTAGCGCTTATTCACTACCATGCTTTTTAATATTGTAGATTTAATGATCTAATAAATTTAGTACAGAAAAAACTTGATTATAACGGCATTGGAGGATTAAAATGGTACCCATATCACTATTTATATGGCATCCTCTCATCCAATAAAAAATTGTCTAAATGCTCATTAGCGAATTCCAGAAGCATTAGTTTTTTCATCTGCCTTATAACAGCTTTACTCTTAACAGTTAGCCCATTACAATTCCGTCTTGTTAACACGCACCATATATTTTTGGGTTAATTGTTTTACCAATGAATCACATAGAAGTGCAGTAACTTTCGGTGCACTTATTCTAGCGTTTATTTCAACATTCCAAGTAAATTTCTCATCATGTATTATTACTCTTTTATTTTATTAAACGTTTTAATGCATATTACAACTGTTCCTGCAGCTGTATTTATTAAACTGGAGCTTCCTTCATTTTGATGATACTTAAAGGTAGTTTGCAATAACCGCAACCTTACTTTGAATTGAAAAGCAACCTTAGTTAACAATAAATTGCTAAACGGATATTTAAAATCATATATAATTTTATTTTATTAAGTGAATGTAAATATTTTCACAGGATCATTACAGGTGCAACTTCTATATGGAATTTGTTTACTTTAAATTGTAATATAAAGGGTGTATGGTAAATTCGACTAACCTAAATCGAATTTAACACCCACCTAGTGATAAATTGAATCGATTATCTCTTATTCAATATTTTTCTACAATGTATGGTGGTCAAATTATTCCATATAAAAGATAATGTTCCTATATTTGAGAATACTTCATAAAAATGTTACCGACTAATGAATAAGTGAACAAGTGACTTGCAAAACGATTTCTGTGTCAAAATTTGTTGCCAAACTATACTGCCCTCTTAAGCCAAAAAGGCGTATCTCATAATTTTAATGAATTGCTTATTTCAGCACACTGGGAACTAGTGGCTTATATTCAACAGATTTCCTTAGCGAAATGGACGTATATCTATCATATAGTGCATAATTTTAGTTTCAGCATAAGACGCATCTCAAAAATACAACGAAAACCTACGCGATTTGGACGAAACTCATATTTCTAAGCAAAATGAGCGCATTTCTGAGATGCAGCCGTATCGCCTAGAATTTCGGGCAGTTTGTAATCCGACCTTCTAAGATCCGCCTACATCGCTTAGCTCATTAATACTTCAACGCATTACAGCGCTTTATCGTTTTGACAGTGTGCAAACGTAGTAAAAATATCTGTGTTTTGTGACAGCCGATAGTTTTGTGAAGTTAGCGAGACTTTGAAAGTGTGTAATTCCAGACGTTATTGCACATACAGTGAGTACCTTAATATTAAATTAATTAAAACTATTGTATGCCAGGCAAATTCCGCCCAAGAAAAGCTATTGAGAATTTAAAGTTTTTACTTTGTTCTAGACCGAATTATGGACAAATCTACAGGATTTAGGGGACATCAGTTAGTTATGCTGGCTTTAAATAAGAAAACAGAAGATTACGTAGCTTGCAATTATGAAGATAGTGACGAAATTTCCGATAATGCCGACGACAATCCATTAAAAAATGCTGGGGTTTTGTCAAGCAAGTCGGATATAAATATAACCAAGGGGTCATCTTCATGTAACAATGAACTTACTAAAGTGGTCACATCTTATTCTAGTTCTAATAGTACATGTGATCAAGCCCATGCTATTCAAAGCGATGTCGTGCCAAATAACTCGGAAGCAAATAAACCGGTAGAAGCGGAAGCTAAACATGCATTGGAAACTCGAGTAACGGAAGTGGAAAGTACCGAGAACGATATTAATGTACAATTTACTAAAAAAGGTACAGTGCGGAAAAGAAACAATTATGAAATATCATCAAGCGAAATAAAAAGGAGGAAATATGATTCATTTGTAGACAAACATGATGTAAAGGATGGGTGTGGGGGAACAGTGTCTAAAGAAATGAATTCAAAAAATATCTGGGGCAAGAAGACAATTTATTAATACCGAGTTTTGGAATATGGCAAATGGAAAAGAAAGAAAGTCTTTTATATTGCATCACATATCATGTAAAGCAAAGGACAACGTTGCATGTTGATGCAGGCAAAGAAAATTTTCGGAGAAATAATTCATTTAATTATATGCTTAAGGATGAAAATGGAACCTCACAAACTGTATGTAAAATATTTTTTTTGACGACCCTTGGTTATAATGCAAATAACGACAAGGTGATTCGTACAGCGTAGTGCAACGCAAAACATTCTGTGGTGCCTCTAGCGGATATGAGATGCACTAAAACACCTCACAATAAAATAAATGATGAAATAATTCGTCAACACATTACCTCATTCAATCCCACCATTTCGCATGCCCCACGTCGTCTCAATCTGCCAAGTGATCTCATATTTACTGCAATGTACAAAGATTTTGTAGCCAAGAACCCAACTTTCAAATGTTCTTCTGAAAAATACAGAACGGTAGCAAAGAAAATGAATATTTCACTTGTTAACCTTGGCCATGAGGAATGCGAAAATTGCGAGGAGTTCAACTTACATGACGAAAGTCATACAAAAGACAATCAGGCTGAAAATTGTGATATCTGTATTAAATGGAACAAACATAATGCGAGAGCCATGAAATCTCGATAAAGATATCGGGAAGATGCTGAAAGGGAGGTAGAAATTGGGGAGATAATTTATTGTGCAGATTTGGAAAAAGTGATTATGCTGCCAAGGCTTGACATGTGCCATTTTAACTACTCTCTTAACTGTGTACATTGTACATTAAGGGTGGGGGTGAACATTTGACACGTCTTGTCCATCAGCTAATCGTCGAAGTATGGGAAAAAGAAGTGATGCCGGAGGAGTGGAACTTGGCCATTATTTACCCGATTCATAAAAAGAAGGACAAAGCAAAATGTAAAAACTACCGTGGCATAGCTTTACTCAGTGTTGTGTACAAAGTCTTAGCCAAAGTCATTGCTATGAGACTCACTCCTTTTGCAGAAGGGATTCTAGGAGATTATCAGTGTGGTTTTCGACAGGGTAGATCAACGACCGACCATATCTTCACGATAAGGCAAATATTGGAGAAATGCTACGAGTATAATGTGGATATTCATCAGCTCTTTGTGGACTTCATACAGGCTTATGATAGCGTGAAAAGAAAACAGCTGTACCAGACTTCGATGGATATGGAGTGTCCATATAAGCTAATACGTCTGATACAAATGACCCTCAACAGAACGAAATTCCAAGTTAAAGTAGAAGGAAAACTTACGAAGGAATTTGAAGTCAACCAAGGGTTAAGACAGGGCGATGTATTATCCACACTACTTTTCAACATAGTACTGGAGAGAGTGATGAGAAAAGTGGAGACAAACAACCCAGGTGGTACTCTGTTTAACCGCAGAATTTGGCGTATGCGGATGATGTGTGTATGCTGTCTCGAAGATTTAAAGAGCTGGAAGATGGGTTGTGTAGGTTAGAAAAGGAGGCAGAAGAATTGGGGGAAGATGGGTTGTGTAGGTTAGAAAAGGAGGCAGAAGAATTGGGGCTTCGAGTGAACGGCGCCAAAACACAGTATATCTTCTCTTCCAGGAGAAACACAGCGGTGAAAGACAAACTCATAAAGTTGAATGGAGTCAACTATGAGAGTTGTGAGAAGTTTAAGTACTTGGGAGTGTTGGTAACTATTGATAACAGCATAAGTGAAAAAATAAAAGCAAGGATTGCAGCGGGAAACAGAGCATACTGGGCCCTGATTAAGATTCTCAAGTCACGTAGCCTGAGCAGAAAATCGAAGATAACTGTCTATCGAACGGATATAAGGCCGGTGGTAATGTATGGCTCAGAAACATGGACAATGAGGGTGGCAGAAGAGGAATTTCTGAGAAGATGGGAAAGGAAAATATTAAGAAAGATTTCTGGGGAAGTGAATGACGCAGGGCAATGGAGAATACGGAAAAATAGGGAATTGGAGGAACTATACGGTCATGCTGACATAGTTTTGGAAATAAAGAGTAATAGACTAAGATGGTTGGGTCATGTAGAGCGAATGCCAGATGACAGGTCTCTCAAGAAGGTACACAGAGGAAACCCAGGTGGCAGAAGGTGCAATAGGAGACCACGGATACGATGGCTGGATGATGTATTGGATGTCTTACGAAAGATGGGAGTCAGAAGATGGAGGAAACGAGCTGTAGATCGCCAGGATAGGGCTACGATCGCCAGAGAGGCCAAGGCCCTTCATGGGCTGTGGCCTGAAGCTGTGTAGCGCCGAGGAGTAAGCAGTAAGTAAGTAAGTAACTGTGTACAATGAAAGTTTTGTGCCAGTTGGGAACAAAACAGCAGATAAGCCATTTGCAGCTCTCTAGCATGAAGGTTTGTTCAAACAGAACAAAGAAGAGCTGATCAGTACTTTCTATCAGTTTTTGATTTCTAAGAGAGACATTTTGAAAATAACATTTTGGCTCGACAACTATACGGCTCAAAATAAGAATTGGGCATTTTTTAATTTTTAATTTATATTATCAATTCTGATGAAATACGTGCTAACGAAATTGATATAAAATACTTTGAGCCCGGCCATACTTTCATGGCAGCTGATTCCTTTCATCATAGAGTCGAAATGTCCATGAAAAAAATGGGCAATAAACTCTATGATTTTGCAGACTTTGTCCAAGCCGTAAAAGGTGCTGCTTACAAAACTGAAGTTTTGCCAATGGAGCTGCATAATTTTTACATTTGGGAAGACTACTCTTCACAATCAAAATTAACTCGTACACAGCCAAGACCATATCTACATGAAATGGTACACGTGAATGGTACGCATGGGATCTTATAATATCACATATAAAAACGATTTTGATGGTCCATCATTTGACCTTAATTTTTTAAGGGCTAAAGTAACAAAAAATCTAAATTTATCGCCGCCCAAAAAACAAACAAAATTTATTGGAATCTCCTTGCAGAAGAGAGCTAATATACTCAAAAACTTGTCTGGAATTATGAAAAATCGGTTACAATTCTGGGAAAATATTCCAGTTTCCGACGAAAACTGAAAAACTGAATGTATTAATTTGTAATTTTCTTTTGTTGCAAATCCGCTGGTTATGAATAATTGTATTTTGTTCGTGGTTCCTATATAGTGTTAATAAACATGTTTTGAATAGTTTCAATTTTTTCAATCAATGCTCCTTACTCCAACGAAATATCTTTCAGAGTACCTCAGAGCAAAGTTGTAGATCTTAAAATTCTCTATAAAAATGGTCCCTTTAATTTTTTCTCTAAGACCCACTATTTCCCAGATATTGCGCGCTTGTTAGAATCATGTTCTACATAGTATGCACACATATGCCACGTATTAGTCCGGTCATTTTAGACAATTGAAATAAAGAAAATTCCGACACAGCCAAATCTTCGTAGAGACCTTAGGTTTACCACAAGGAATAAAGTGTCAAAAGTCCCCATCAGTCCCATGTGAGCTTAGGGACTTATTCGGGGCCCAAGGTCAAAATTTTAGGTTTTTTGGATTTTTCTCGAAAACGGTAAGTTTTAAAAATTGAATGTGATCCCATTCGGCAAAACATGTCATAAAGATCTCTTAAAGATAACATTTTAAGGATTTGATAACATTATGATAACATTACATCTTTCTGACATTTATGCCGAACGGGATACGTACTTTACGCCCAACGATAGAGGGTACATACCTACGATCATTAGTAGAAGAGACGTATCTCAATTTAGAAACAAATCCTTTGCCAATTAGCCGCATCTCAGTTTAAAAATAAAATAACAGTGTATTCAAGAAAATTCAACTACACGTAATTTCTTGCCGCAATTCTTATTGTACTTACCGATAAAAAACTTAAAATTTTGGAATATTATTAGGTACTGTTTTACAATTCACAAAATGTGTTATATCTCAAAAGCATAATATGTTGAGATACGCCTTTTTGGCTTAGGAGGGCAGTATAGACAAATTAAAAACCCTCAATTTAAATCCCGGAGAGAAATTATTTTCCCTTGATGTAGTATCTCAGTTTCCAAATATTCCAATTTCCGATACAATTGAAAGAGTAGAACAATTAATTAAAAATAACATTAGCAAATTTGCGACGAATATCTTAGGCTGACAAATTTATGCATGCAGCAGAAAATTTTCTAGCTTCAATATCTAATAATTATTTCAAACAAACATTTGACACAGCCATAGGCACTTAAATCTGGGGGCACGGCAGTGCCTCCGCCAAGTCGAGCACAACCGTACCATCTTTTCTCGAAGCGACAAACGGCCCCCCTGTAACCCCTGTAACTGTAACCTCGTTGTGTATAAAGCAAGAAGTTTGAATTTTTAGATATCTCATATAGTCTCAGCGACCGTCGCAGCTGCAAGATGACCACCCTTACAACGACAAACCCCAACGAAGCCCTCGTGGCAAAGTATTACGACCCCGATTACTTGGACACCGTGGACGACAGCTTCCTCGCCCAAATGATGGATTATATAACGCTACTGCTGAAGAAAAAAAAACGCCGCCAAAGACACCACCGAAACCGCCGCCGAAGATTGAACCGAAACCACCGCCGAATATTCCATCGAAACCGCCGCCGAAGATCCCACCGAAACCGCCGCCGAAGATCCCATCGAAACCGCCGCCGAAGATTACACCGAAACCGCCACCGAAGATTACACCGAAACCGCCGCCGAAGATTACACCGAAACCGCCGCCGAATACCCCACTGAAACCGCCGCCGAAGATTACACTGAAACCGCCGCCGAAGATTACACTGAAACCGCCGCCGAAGATTACACTGAAACCGGCGCCGAAGATTACACTGAAACCGCCGCCGAAGATTCCACCGAAACCGCCGCCGAGGATCCCACCAAAACCGCCGCCGAAGATTCCACCGATGCCGCCCCCAAAAATAAAACCACCGATGCCACCCCCAAAAATACAACCACCGATGCCAACCCCAAAAATACAACCACCGATGCCACCCCCAAAAATACGACCGAAGCCCCCAAAAGAAACCGCCCGATGCGCAGCCAGACCAAGAGAAAGAGAAAACTACCAGCACAAATAAAATCAAGACTGAAAGACAAAGGACCAAGAATGAACTAAGAAAACAAGACCCACCCGCAGCCAAGCAGAACCTAACATAGCCCACCGAAGGAAACCAAGGAGGAAACGAAATGAAAAACTAATTTATAGAAAAAAAAAAAAAACGAAGGACAAACAAAAACAGACGACAACAACAGAAAAAACAAAACAACAACAGAAAACAAAACCAACGACGGCGGAAGGACAGGGCTCGCGCCCAAAACCGCCATTGAACTAAGGATCCCATACTTTTAGATATCAAAAGACATACTATAACTGGCTATATTGGCGAAATGAATTTCTTAATATTGTAAGTGACACACTCACCTACGGGCAAAATTCTAAAGTACTTCTCGCAATCTTACAAACTTCAAATTTTGAATTTTAGTTAGCCCTAAGTCTATAACGGAAGGAAAATATCAAAAATCCTGAAATTTCATTATCCATTAAATGAAAAATAATGATTATTTAAAAATTTCTTAATTTTGTCACCGATCATCAAAATTCGATGGTACTTCTGGCAATCTTACACACTCCGAATTTTGAATTTTAGTTATCCTTTAGCCTATAAAGGAAGCAATAAATCAAAAATCCCGAAATTTCATTTTCCATTAAATGAAAAATAAGGATTATTAAAAAATAATATTCAACGAACGCATGGCGCTTGTACGTATGGTTGCTAACTTTAAAATAGAGACATGGAGTGGGCTTTAAGAAAACTAGTAGCTGACGTACACGGTATATTACCCGAGAAAAAAAGAAACATGACCTACAAAACGAAATGAGATCCCATCAAAAACATAAAATGTAAAAAAGTCTCGTAACGCAGTTCTTTCGCTACAAAAAGTTGTGAGATCTCATGTAAGACCAAGTCAGTTATTTTAGTTAGTGTGTATGTGGAAGCACCTATCCAACTACTTTGTTATAAATTGTTCAAATCTAATCAATTATCTATCAACATTAATAGTGACCGTATCAATATTAGACACCTTTATTTCTATTATAATTATAATGACTTGGCAATGGCACGGCAACGTAATTATAAAAGAATAATTTACTAAATCGATTACTAAGTATATCTAAATAGTAATATTAAGTTTTTTTCAGTAAATACACATTTCGAAGGATCAAATACAAAATTGTTTTACTTAGGTAACATATGGTAATAAAAAAGAGAGTATCATTGGTACCTGTAACAACGAAAAACATTGTATTGCAGGCACCAGTAAACCTAAGAATAAAGTATTTTAATTAGTAGAATATGATGCCGTGCAATTGCCAAATCATTATAATTATAATAGAAATAAAGGTGTTTACATTTTATGTTTTTCATGGGATTAATTATACTGACGATGTTAACTTAGTTAACGAAATCTTACATTTATATTACAAATATAATTTTTGAAGAAGAGAGCCAAGTGTTTCTTACTATAAACTCAAACTCAAAAAATCCAAAACACTAATTGGGTAAATTTAATATTTATAATAACCATAGTTGTCGAACAAGTATAAATTCTAAACAAGAACAAGTTGAATAAATTTATATATTCAAAATATATTTCACTTCAAATTATTTTGGAAATGGAGCGGAGCCAATTGAACAAAGGATTGCTTGTGTAAGGCATTTTATTAGAACATACTCCATTATTCAAACTCAGAGGTGGTTTCTTTAAATCTTCAGCGCCGTCAAACTGCAGGTTCTCTTTAGGATACTAAGCTTGCAGAGAAGAAAAAATTGTCAGAACAGAACTAAATACATTGCTAGAAGTTAGGAACAGAATTGATTAATTAATAAATTGATTAATCTTCTTCTTCTATAGCTCTACAGCCCTGGGTGGGCCTTGGCTTGAGTTACAACATCCTTCCATCTCTCCCTGCTTTTAACCAATTGCAGCCAGTTTCTCACACCTAATATCTTTAGGTCTTAATATCTTTAGGCGAGAGTAACAGTCCAAAACAAAACATCAAAGGAATTTGAAATCAGAACCGGTGTTAGGCAGGGAGATGCCTTGTCAGCTGTTCTTTTTAACCCTGCGCTAAAAAATGCAATCGGAAACCTCGAAAATAAGGGAAATATCATAACAAAATCATACCAAATATGTGCGTACGCGGACGACATACTGATCATGGCTAGGGACAACAGAACTCTAGAAGAGAAGAATTGTTTTTAAAAATAGAAGAGGAAGCGAGCAAAGTCGGCCTGAAAATACATTCAGATAAAACAAAATACCTAAAACTGTCACGTGATAACCCAAGAAGGGCTCCTCAGAACTTCATTATAAATGATCATCGGTTTGAAGAAGTTTAAAATGTCAAATATCTTGGAGTAAGTTTCAATAACACAAATAATCTATCACTGAGGGTACAAGATAGAATCCAAGCTGCGAATCGATGCTATTATTCACATCTGAACCTCTTCAAATCAAAAATCATCTCACGTAAAGCTAAACTGCGAATATATAAAACACTGATCAGACCCGTGCTAACTTATGGAGCTGAATCCTGGAGTATGTCGGAAGCAGACAAAAACTCTCTTCGTATTTTTGAAAGACGGATTTTACGGAAGATCTTTGGACCAGTGAGCGAGGAAGAAGGATACAGAATTCGCATGAACTACGAACTTCAAGAACTAATAGAAGGTGAAGACATAGTAAGATTCATTAAGGAACAGAGACTTCGATGGGCGGGCCACATGATTAGAATGTCGAGTGCAAGAGCACCCAGATCCATCCATAAAGCGCAACCTAACACCTCAAGAAGCAGAGGTAGACCCAGAACCAGCTGGAAAGATAAGGTAGAGGAAGATGTAGAAACTCTACAAGTAGGAAAGTGGACACGTGTCGCTGAAGACCGTCAAAGGTGGAAGGGGATTGTTAAGGAGGCCAAAGCTCACCCTGGGCTGTAGAGTCAGCAGAAGAAGAAGAAATCTTTAGGTCGTCGATGCAGTCATCTCGCCATCTCTTACGTGGTCTACCCCGAGCTCTTTTTTTATGTGGACTCCAGTTCGTCAGTATTTTCGGTCCTCGGGTGCTTTCCACACGCATAACATGTCCAAACCATTGTAACCGTAGTGCCTTTACATGCCTTACGATGTCCGCTCCTCCAATTAGTCTGTCCAGCTCATGGTTCATTCTGCATCTCCATGTACCACAGTTTTCCTGTACGGGGCCAAAGATTCTGCATAATTTGCTTCTTTCGCAGACTCGTAGTGCGTTTTCGTTGATCGTAGATATGGTCCATGTTTCACACGCGTATGTTATGACGGGTCTAATGAGTGTGTTATAGATCTTTAACTTTGATTTGACACTTAGAAGCTTCTCTCCCAGTAGCTTCTTATTCGCGTAATAAGCTCTATTTTCTGCTACAATTCTCGCACTGATATCTTCGCTGATTCTGTTGTCGTTAGTTATTTTCGACCCTAGGTAAGAGAAGGTTACCTAAGGTAACAAGTTAATAGATAGACAGAAATTCGTAGACCGAAATTAGTAGACCGAAACTCTAGAATTCACGTCTAGAATTCAGTCGATGGATTTTGGGCAGAGGGGATTGTTGAATTTGTCAACAAAATAATTATGAGTGACTAAGCAAATTTTCAATTGCACTGGAGGGGAATAAACAAAATTACGTGCCGAAAACCCTCAAATTATATTGGGAGAAGAGCGGAATTCTCAAAAGGTAACTGTATGGTGAGGAATATGCTAATCTGGAGTATAGGAACCTATTTTTTTTTTAAGATGAAATGGAAAACGCAGTTTTTCGCAGAAAAAAATCCAGGAAGGTGCTACCTGGAAGACCTATGTTTTAAATTATTTCTGGAGGATTTAAATCCAGTGTGCAATGCGTTCATTGTTGCATTGATCTCAACCATGCATCGAAGCAAATCGATCTAATTTTTAAGTATTAACTCTTACTTTAGGATTAAGCATTTATCTTGTTATTAAACTTTCGATATTACTTTTCAATCTTCAACAAAAAATTTGGTGTCCAACTTATTTCGTTTTTTGATAAATGCAGTTTAAGGAGGTTGGAGCGAATCCCATGTTAAATATTATTTTCAAGTTTAAGCTTTGAAACTTTTTATACATGAAGATCAATACTTTATTTATGTTCTCTCATAATTTGAAATTGATCCTCCGTTTAGTTTATCCGCAAAAAAAATTCAAAAATGATGATTTTTCGATTCTTATACACAGGCTCCTATGGCCGACAAGCTTCCGTCACCTCTTTATTTTTTTTTCGATATTAATTTCCCAACTTTAAGGAATAAAAACTATATACAATAAACTTAGATAATATTAAAACACGATAACATTAAAGCAATGTTCCCGATGTAATTATTTAATTAACTAAAGTTAATTTTTAAGTGAAAACTTCTATAGCCGCGCTGAATCACATTTGGGTAGGGGGTAAACTGATACATTTGCGTCATCATCATCAATAGCTGCGTTATATAGAAAAAATGTCTGTTACACAAAGATGTGCTTAAAAGAACACATCTATTCGCATATGTTTGAAGTTGGCTCTGAACGTCAAACTTAATAGTCAAAGTTTTTGGCTGTGTTGACAGAACGTAGCGTTTTTAAGGAAATATCAACCCGTAGAATTAGTGTGCAGTACAAGAGTAAGTACTTTTACCGGATGTCATAGTAGATGTACTAGATGATTATTGGAAAGTTTTTGGCAGTTTTGACAGAACGCAGCGCCTCTAAGGAAATATCAACCCCTATAATCAGTGTGCAGTACAAGTACTTTTGACGGATGTACTAGTAGATATACTAGTGCCGGACTATTGAAAGTTTCAGATTAGAGATGCCACTAATAGTGATTTTGCCGAATACCGAAAATCCGGCCACGCTTTTGGCCGAAGCGCCGAATATTCGGAATCCCAATATTCGGCGCGGCTTTCGCGTAAACTTTCGAAAAATAGGAGCATATCCATTATTTGCCTAGCGCTTGTAATTTGTTATTTCTTGTTTTATTGCACGGTTTTTATTTCAGACCTAGTATTTCCTAGATATAAACTTGATATAAATAAGTCGTATTTTATTTTTAGTAGACATACATTATATTTACCTATTAATTATATTTAGAATTCAGAAGTTAATCCAGAAAAATAGAAGTTTCGGTAATTTTATTTTTTGGTTTCCGTGATAGTTAACTCCTACCAATCTGGTATGTTGGTTCACCTACTGGTACTAATATTGCAAAAAAAACTGAATGGTATTGCAAAAGATGGAATATTTCTCATAGCAAGATATATTTACTTGTCCACAACAGTGGAGCCAATATGATAATAGGTATACGAGCCGCAGAATATGATTCTGCCAGGTATTTTATTCAGTCACTACAACGACCTATAGAGGAATTAGAGCAGGTTGGGCATTTTAAGTATTTAGGGTTTGTATTTGGGAGTGGGTGCGGTAATAAAGAGTATATAGAGTAAATGACGGGAAAAAGGTTCTTGAAGGTATGGGGAAAATAATTTAGCACAAATTACCTGGCGAAGGAGATGACATGGAAGGCTTGTTGGCGCAGTATATTGATGTATGGAGCTGAAGTTTGTTGGGTGAGGAAGAAAAAGGCGTGGAAAAAGTGCAACTACAATTATTTAAAAAGGCCCCTGAAATTAGAGTTATAGAAAAATCGCTAAAATCTTAAACGGAAATAACACAGATGGTAGCTGCTGCAAGATGAATTGTTACACATTTTAACCACTCAGGTATAGTAGGAGAAAAGCTCAAATCCATCCGACAAGAACTTGACTTGTTAAACCACCAAATAGTGCAAGATGTAAGCACACGTTGGAATTCTACATACTATTTAATCGAGAGATTATTAGAACAAAAGCGAGAGTTTCTTCATACATAACTGATCACGAGTCATTAAACAATATAACTCATATATAACTCATATCAATATATCTCATTGGTTGTTACTGGATTAATTTATCAAAGTCCTCAAATCATTTGAAGAGATAACAAAAATAACTAGCTCGGGTATTTCTTGTATCTCCGATGTGATTACACACGTTGCTACATTGTTGAAAAACATGGGAAAAGAATAGACAGCAAATAGAACACCAAATTTGCTAAGCATCAGATCCTCACTACTAGTTGAGGTAGAAACACTTTACAACTTAGACGAACATGACAAATATTTAGTTAACACTTTTCTTGACCCCCTGGGATTAGTTCAAAACAAAAAAAAAATTTAGAATCTCTGAAAATGAATTGTGATGAGTCTTATAGTACCGATAATGATTCTTCTTCACTTCGTAAGAAATGTATCTTCTTACGAAGTGGAGAAGAATCATTATCGGTACTACAAGACTAATCACAATTCATTTTCAGGTATTCTAAAAGAATTTTTTTTTTGAACTAATCCCAGGGGGTCAAGAAAAGTGTCAACCAAATATTTGTACCAATGAAAATGACAAAACCATTGGCAACATACACGACAGTTTCTGGAAGTCGTTACAGAAAATATGGAGAAAGATGCGAATGTGGTAAAGGAAAGTGCTTTTGTAAATGAGATTGATTTATCTAAAAACGACTCGCCTAGATAGGACAGCAGACCTTTACAAGTGGTGGTCAGCAAACGTAGAGCAGTATCCAAAACTGACAGAATTCGTAGAAATGTATCTATCACCCAGTAGCAGTGTATACTGTGAGAGGCTATTTTCAGGAGCGGGTGTATTGTTAATGAGGAAAAACGCAATCGGTTGCTATCAACAAATGCTGAAAAAATGGTTTTCATTCATCACAATTTACCTCGGTAAATTTTGAGTATTAATAATTTGTAATAATTTGTTGGTAAAATATAATCATTTGAACTTAAAACAAACGGAACACAGCCTGAATATATAAATATATTCAGCCTTTCCGGAGCTCTATAACAATTATTCAGTCTTTCTAGGACTACCAAAACAAATCTCACATGAAATTTTTAAGTTATTTTATAGCTTTAAGTTCACTTTCGTTGCACTCAACCCGGAAAGGCTGAATATATTTATATATTCAGGCTGTGTTCCGTTTGTTTTAAGTTTGTATGATTTTCTATAACGTAGGATGGTTTCACCAATTCTATAATCATTTCAATAATATGTGTGATTGTTTCTTCATTTTTGCAACCAAATGTACTCGTGTGCTCTCCAAAGGAAGGAAACTTCAAATAAAATTAATAGTCAGTGATAGAGCAGTGATAATAGTCTTCTTAAAAAGATTTTAAAAGTTATCTTCAAGAATCGACAAATGTACTTCTCTGAAAATATCTTTAGGAACAAAGAAATAACTAGTATACGCAGATTTTTTGTAGAGAAATCGGTGGTTTACAATTTCGCATCAATTAAAAACGAGTACAATGATAAATTATTATATCGTTATAGAAATATCAAAGTACGTTTACCAACAATAAAAAAAGAAATTGGACATAGAACTCACGTGTACATTAGTCGTAAAGCGTTTAATTTATTACTGGAAAACTTTAAAGCAATGAACAAAAAAGGACTGAACAATAAAAACAAGGTTTTGAGAAAATGCCTCATTGCATTTTCATCTCATCGAATTATACTGATTTTTTCAAGGCTAGAGTGAAATGTATTATTTGTATTATTATTACATGTAATATTCGTATAATACAAAAAAAATATTAAATAAGAAAAAATAATGAAAAAGAGCAGGTTCGCGCACAGGTTTATCCTCAGCGAAAAGAAGTATATTTTATTGTCAGCCCAATTATTTAAATATTATAGTATATAAATCTTTTGTCTATCATTATTATTTTTTTGGCTCCCTGGTATAATGTAAATACACCTGTTTATTTAACCAGAATAAGATTATACAGTTATTTACATAGACCGTATCCCATAGAGGTAAACTAGTTACCTGTACATGAGCTGGTTGGTTTTTACAAAAGAAACTTATTATAAACTTATTATAAACTTATAATGACTAATTATAACCTATGACCAGAATGAAATAAACCTAAACATTTACATATATACATTTAAAAAGAAACTTTTTATTTATACTCCAGTTATTAGCCAGTTTATAAGTTTTTTCCTTATTAATTTTGTATTAACATTTAGAGATTTCAGATTGTCTGGTAGCATATTAAAGTTTTTTATTGCTACAATATGAGAGTTTTTGAATGCAATACTTTTATTGATTTTCGGTAAAATTATTGCCTTATTTCTAGTTTTACCTTGGAAATCATTAAATGACTTTTTACAATTTTCATAGTAAAAACATAGGGAGTCAATTATGCAAGTTTCTTTACTATTCAAAATGTAATTGTTCGTTTGTTTTGTTATTATATTAATGAGTTTATTTTGTGTACTAGTTAATTTTTTCATAATATTTTTATAGCATCCTCCCCATGCAATTATCCCATAATTAACTATGCTTTCAAATAGTGTATGATAGATTATTTTAAGTGAATTTTTGTTTACACTCCTCTTCAATTTATAGAAGATAAATAGGAAAAATTTAGTTTTATTTATTAAATCTTTTATATGCTGGTCCCATCTCATATTACAGTCAAACTTTATGCCTAGATATTTACAACTGTTAACTCTTTTTATTTTCTGATTATAAATAAAAATTTCCAAATTTGCTGGAATACTATCGCTATAAGAACCAAAAGTTATAAATGTAGTTTTATCTATATTTATTGACAGATAATTATCAAAAAACCATTTCCCTAATTTATCTAAATAACCGTTAATTTTGTGTTGAACGTCAGGCCATGAATTATCAATACACTTTACAACAGTGTCGTCAGCATAAGCAGCTATTGAGTTTGCTTCTAAAATTTTAAAAATATCATTTAAATATAGAATGAACAGTAATGGACCTAGGATTGTTCCCTGCGGAACACAAATTTTTACCTTTCTTTTCAAACTCTTAATTTTATTAATTCTTACAACCTGTAGTCTATTGGTTAAATAATTTTAAAATAAATCAGAAGCAACACCTCTAATTCCGTACTTATACAATTTCTGTATTAATAGTTTATGGTCCACCGTGTCAAAGGCCTTAGCTAAGTCTAAAAAAGCGACTACTGTAGGGTTGTTTTTATCCATATTCGTATAAATAAGCTCCGAAATAGATGCAAGAGCATCCTTTACGCCCCTATTTTTGAGAAAACCAAATTGTTCCTGTGCAATGATTTTATATTTAGTAATAAAATCATAGAGCCTTATATGAATGATTTTTTCGAAAACTTTCGCGATGTTAGATATAAGGGAGATATGACGATAGTTTGTTGCCTGATGTCTATCACCCGTTTTAAAAATTGGAATGATTTCCGCACATTTTAATGCATTAGGCCAGATACCCCTTAACATACAGTTATTAAATATATACTCAAGCGGTTTACTAATATAATGATTAATAACTTTGAGTGCTTTCGAATTTATGCCATCTGTCCCTCCTGCTTTGCCTTTCAGGTTTGTTATAATTTCTTCTATTTCACTACAATTTGTTAAATTTAAGAAAATACAGTTACAATTTTGATTTATGTTGATATTACTTTGACTATAATTTTTGTTTCCTATTTTTTAAGCGAGCTTTACCCCAATATTGCTGAAAAAATCTACAAATTCATTAGCAATTTTTTGTGGATCAATGATCTTTTGATGTTCTTTATTTAAATAATCAATATTTTCATTAAATTTTATTTTTTTTCCAAGCTTTTCATTGATAAATTGCCACATTTTTTTACTATCGGTACATTTATAATTAAATTCCCTACTGTTATGGTTATATTTTGCTATTTTTATTAATTTATCTAACTTTTTACGATAGTTAATATAATTTAATTTTAATTTATTATTAGCTATATTTTGCTTCCATTTATTATAAAGTTTTTCTTTAGTGTGACAAGATTTTATGATACCAGAGGTAATCCAATTTTTACGCGGCTTTTGCTTTTTATAGATACTAGATTTTACAGTGGTTTTTTTAATTAATGATTGTATTTTATCAATTAGTAGATATGTAGCTACATTTGGATCATGCGTAGCCAATAAGTCTGTCCAGTCGGTTTGCTCGCAATTATATAACAGTTTCTGGTAGTTAATAGAAGTTTTATTATTATTATAATTTTTTTGTGTATGTATTTTAATTCCCAGAAATATAGGAAAGTGGTCAGCAAAAACATTTGCATAAGTAATTGAATTTAGATAATGTAAATTTGACTTGACAAACATATTGTCTATGCATGTCCCAACGTTTATATTAGGTCTCGTAACATCATTAAAGTAAGGTACGTAATCCATATCTAGTAGTGTAGAGAGATACAAATCAGTCAAATTGTCCGAAGTACTTATATCTATGTTAAAATCACCAACGATAATATGATTTTTTACTTTAGTATTATTTTGTAAATAATATTTTAAGTTATCTATAAATTCACCTTTATGTATATCATGACACCTATATACACCACTTACTTTTAGGAGATTATTATTACTAATTTTTATTGTAGTAGAGATGCAACTTGACCTTCCCATGTTTTCAATTGAAGTTGTTTGTTCAATGTTATCTAATATATACATTACTACACCATCTGCTTTGTTGATATAACTTTGATTATAGTACAGTTTGTAATTTATTAGAGAAAAATAATTTGGGCAATTTAGTGTCCACGTTTCAGTACATATAATAATTTGAGTTTTTTTTTCTAATCTTTCAATAAATATCTCTAAATTTTCAAAATTTGAATTAAGGCTTCTTACATTAATATGTAGAATTATTATGCCATAATCTTTCAGCGCAAAATTTAAACATTCGAGGTTATCTATTGACTGCTCGATGTGAATATTATTATATTGATAATTTGAATTAACTGGCATTAGAAAAATTAAAAGCTGTTAATTTGATTTTTTTATGAAAACTTATTATGACTCTGTTTTCTAAGTCTACCTCTGTCCCATCCTTTGGCTTTTGTCCTGACTAGGGTCTTTTTAGGATCCGGTTCTGGTTCTGATGTGTCGTTAGAAAGTGATGATATTCTAGTGATTGGTGGATCAGGTCGTTTCATTTTGTCTTTTTCTTCTGCAACTTTTTGAGTTTTCAAATTATCTCTGGATGTCCGTTCTTTATTTGTTGATGATTCTTTGTAAAAGTCCTCTTCCGGTGTATATGAATGAGTCTTTTTACTATCTATCGCAGAAGTCTTTTCAAAAATGATTGGTGTTCAAGTTCCAGTTTCTTCAAGGTCAGTGTTTCCTTTAAAAGTTTCAGGTCGGATTTGGTTTTTTAGAGAGTCCATAATTGCAGGAATTAAAACTGCGGCTAGCTCCTTAACATCGAGAGAGGTTGGTCGTATGGGTGTTGAGAGAATTTTAGAATACGAAGTGTTATTAATTCGTGTGTTAATTTTAATTTTACGCTTGGCTTCGTGATATGAGATTTTTTCTTTAATTTTGATTTCTTGTATAGATGCTTCTTCTAAATAAATTGGGCATGTTCGATCATTTGCTGCATGGTTTCCGCCACAATTTATATAAATTGGTAAGACACAATTACCCTCGTGTGGAGATTTACCGCAGGGACATATTTGAGTACTGGAGCAGTTGTTAGAATTATGGCCAAATTTTTGATAGCGGAAACATCGAGTAGGATTTGGAATGTACTGCCGCACTTCCAAATTGTAAAATGCAACTTTAATGTATTTTGGTATTGTGGGTCTATTGAAGGTTAAGATTATATATGGTGTGTCTCTAAGTGTACCATATCTTTTAGTTTTAATTTTTCTTACTTCACAAATATCTATATGCTTTAATTCTTCGAAAATCCCTTCCTCTGATACGTTTAAGAGATCCTTACAAAATATAATGCCTTTGCTAAAGTTTAGGGTTCTATGTGTTAGGACTTTTACTGGATATTCGCATAGATTGATAGTATTCCTTAGCCTAATTGATTGTTTGTCACTTTTAGTTTCAACCAAAAGACCTTCTTTGATTTTTTAAATTTTAGCGCATTCACCAATTAATCCGTATATACTTTTATTAATTTTAAATGGGTTGTCCTTTTCGAAGTTGGTACCATCACTTTTCTTGATAATCAAGAACCGGGGTTGTGCCGCCGTCATCTGATTATTAGATGCTATTTTGTCGGAGATCGGGGTCTCCTTGTTTTTGTCACCCGTCATTTTCCATGTATTTGATCCTCACTGCTAAAAGCACTTGATGTAGCGGCGAGGGATGTGTGAAAATATTAGGGAGATTATTTATCGCCGGAATAGCAACTATACAAAATAACAGATTTGAGTCTTTTAAAAATATATAACAAGGTTTATCACAAATAATTATATGACAAGGTTCACTCCATAATGGTCCGAATTTTTAAACACTATCACTATTTAAAATGTCTAATTGACTAAGTAAAATTAACTTTCTTGTAAGAGTGGACGTGAAAAACGTCTATACGTCAAAAAAATATTTCGACACTTTAATAAATAAATAAATAAAAAATATCATTTTTTTTTAAATATATTTATTTAATTTCGTATTCAGATATCCATAAACAGTATTGCCTTATTTATATAAAATCTAAATATATTTTTCTATAGAATTCAAGCTTAATGACATTATACGACCTATAAAATTACGGAATTATATTTACCTCTCTGACTTTCTATCTGCTGCAAGTTATCTGGAAATTCTTTTTTACAACTTGCTAAATGGTTTGGAGAACTTTAAGAAACTTGTTATCAATGCATTAAAAACTTGTTATAATCGATCTTCGTATGTCGTAGAAATTGTCGTAGAATTTTTAATAAATGTCAAATTTTATTATGCAATTTTTTTTTATTACAAAATTATGTAAAACAGTCTAGTATTGTACATCTATTGATGGATCATACATTTTATTTGTAGTAAATCAAATTTAATGTAAATATTTGACAAGCTTTTACCCATCGCCAAATCAAATCCAATAAAGAGTGAATGAAAATTATTTACAAATATTTTTATAATAAATTTTTTAAATTAAATTGAAAATTATTTATAAATATTTTTTTAATAAATTTTTTATAAAAATATTTGCAAACTATTTTTATTCACTGTTTTAGATTTGATTTTGCGTTATTATTTTCGCGTATTTATTGTAAATTTGAAATAGTATTACTAATAGCCAGCATATTCGAAATCAATCTCTGATTAGTTAAAGAATTTAACTAATTAGTAAAATAAAGAAACTAATTCTAATAAAGAAACTAATTAGAGAAAGAAACTGATTAGTTAAAGAATAATTTCCAATAGTTTGGCTTTTAATTAGTAATATGATTTCGAAATCACAACAAATATGCAAATTGATATTTTTCTTTTTAAATATTTTAACTTTTGCTGAGTACATAATTGCACTAAACAATTTAATTAGATAAAACATCTTAAAGTGATATTTGATAAATTGTTTTATTGAGGTCGAGTGGAGAAGGAACAAATGGTTTTCAATTATTAATCAATATATTTGGCATTTTCCTGCTTATTTATTTATGAACACCGTATAGGTAAGTCGTGAGCCGCTTAAAGAAACGTTTCAACTTGTTCCACTTTTCCTCTTGAATCAATTTCACGGCAAATTATTTTCCACGCGAAACGTATACTTATTCCCCCCGAATAAAAATCAAATAAAACTTTAAGGTCAATAACATTATACGCTAAATATTTCTCCAAGAAAAAATATTTAATGCTTTTAGTCTGCGTATCTCGGTTTGATGGCACGTTAACTATTAATAAAAATAAGTAAAGACAAACCTAGAAAATCTGCAGCTGTTGTAAAGAAAGTTAGCACAGTTAGTATAACTACGGACATGAATCGCGCGCGTTTATCTGCCATCGAAACCAGCGAATTGTTAGGGTCCGCTTCCGCATGCCGACTGAACAAGCCGTCGCGACGCTCTTGCTATCACAACGTGATTCGAGCGGCTGCGCACAAACTTTTAACACTAGTTGAAAGGTTCTCGGTGCATCCCCTTGTTTATGCTGAAAAATGCTCCAATATTAAAAAAGGATTTTCCACCGTCATTGTCAAGGATATATCTGCACATAAAAACCTATTTATACTATATCAAATATGAAGGAACAAAAAGAACATAGAGATCAACAGACAATTAACAAGTAAACTGTGTAATCAAATTTAATTTTTTTTTCTACGATCTATACGAGTAAAAACTAGAAACAAGCCTAGCAATAAAGAACTAGACAGACAAGTCTACATAGACAAAATTAGACTTAAAGATTCGACAGTATAAGCCCGAGAGGTAAAACTAACTAACAGAATAACAGACAGACTAAGCTATACATTCAAGACCAGCGGTCGCCAAACTTTTTGACCTCACGGACCAGTTAATTCAAAATTTAAATCCCGCGGACCACTAATAGGTTTTTTTAAGTGTTAAATATATTTATAAAAAAAATTGTGATCAAAGAACACATAAAATGCACCCAGTTAATAAAATGAAACTATTAATAGTAACCATGTTATGAAAGCTTTATTAATAAACCATAATAAAATAAACAAAAATTGTACAAACAAAACAATTAAAAGATGGTTTAAAAATATCAAAACTTTTAGCGTTATACATTCCTAGTGTGATGGATGTTCCTGCTTACTTGAAATAAGATTATGGATATTTGGATCCAATGTTGTTACTGCAAGACGGAGAACTGCATTTATTTCAAGCCGAGATCGGTACCGTGTTTTGATGACTGTGGCAGATGAAAAGGCCTTTTCACATAATTAAGTTGTGGAGAATTGGATCAGAATTTTCATCGCCTGTTCACTAAGCAAAGGGTATTCACTTTTTATGACAAGCCAAAACTGAGGTGTTGATAAGGATGAATGAAATTTAAATTTGAGTTTCGTCGGACGATAGGTCGATGAGGCTTTCTTTTAGATGCATGCTTAACTTACTATCCTGAATGTTCGCTGCAAACGGATCTATTATCCACATTTAACCATGTCTGGGATCTTCATTATTTGTGTAATAACGAGCAAAAGATTCTGTAAGTGATTCCAAGTGCTGTTTAACTATGGTTACCACTTGCTGGTTAACATCATTCTCCTTCATGTATTCATCAAAATTAGAAAACATTTGCAGATCGTCTTTGCCACAGTAATATTTTCTTTTGAAACGCATCCATTTTACTTCGTAGCGTGAACACGTCCTTAAGTTGTCCTTGCAAAGATATGTTTAGTTCATTTAACAGGGAAAAAATATCTGCCAGTTATGCAAGCTTTACTAGCCATTCATTATCGGACAAGAATTTTTGCAATTTCGGATTATTTTGCTGCTGGAAAAATAATTTGACTTCTTCCCGCAAGGCGAATAGTCGGGTCAATATTTTGCCCCTCGACAGCCATCTCACCTCAGCATGACGAAGAAGATGAGTATACTCGGAACCCACTTCTTCGTAAAGTGCCTCAAATATTCGAGAATTGAGTGCTTTGTGTCGAATCTCCTTTACAATTTCAATGACATTTGATAATACTTCTTGTAGTTCTGGGGACTTTTTTTCGCTGCAAGTTGTTCTCGATGTATAATGCAGTGTGTAGATAAAATGTCTAGAAAGATGTCCAGTCATATTTGCGGCACCATCTGTGCAGATCCCAATACAGTTTTTCCAATCAATTTCATGTTCCCGGAAATAACTATTAAGTGCTTCAAAAATCTCAGAGCTGGTTGTTCTACCCGGAAAATTAAGCGAACAATGTAGTTCTTCATGTAACTCTCCTTCACACTCAACCCTCACAAAACAAAGAAGAAGTGCCTTGTTTGTAATGTCCGTAGATTCGTCAAGTTGGATTGAATAAAATGAAGAATTTTTCACCATTTTTATTATCTGATTTCCAATGTCTTCGGCCATATCTTCGATTCTGCGCTTGATAGTATTATTAGACATAGGAATTACTTTCAATTTCTGAACAGCCTGCATTCCCAAAATCTGTTCACGTGCTTTTAACATGCATGGCTTAATTAATTCTTCTCCAATCGTGTACGGCTTTTTGCATTCCGCGATCTGATTTGCTATGAGATAGGAAGCCTTTAGTAATGATTTATCTCCCATGGTCATTTTTCTTAAAGCAATAACTTGCTTTTGCATATTTTCATGCATTCTTTTAAAATATTCTAGCGGTTTTTTTGCTAAATCCGGGTGTTTTGAATTGAAGTGTCTTTCAAGTTTTGAAGGTTTTAATGCATCGTTGGATTGGCTTTCAGAACATACAACACAAAGAGGCCGTGGATCCAGCTCACTGTCAGGTTCTTCAATGAATCCAAATTTTAAGTAGTAGGAATGATATTTTCTTGATACTTTGTGTTTTTTCTTCTCTCCACCTCCCGTTCCAACGTGTTTCGTAATGGTGCCTGATGAAGACTGTGGAGGGTCTGATTTATTGAACAGTTCACGGTTAGGTGAAGTATTATTAATGTTATTATTATCGTTCTCATTACCTTTTGCATTACTAAAGAAATACAAAATATTCTTTTGCTTTTTTTCGCTCATTATGGGTTTAATTTATTTGAATCTAAAATAAAAAGAAATTTAGAAAAGTCAAACTCATTTTATCCCAATAAATATCAAATAAAAGAAAATATGTACGTGGTTAAGATTTAAGATCATACCTGTTTTAAATCTATGTGTCAATATATAAAAGTCCGTAACGAAAGGGTTCA
Source organism: Phosphuga atrata (assembly GCA_944588485.1). Classification (NCBI taxonomy): domain Eukaryota; kingdom Metazoa; phylum Arthropoda; class Insecta; order Coleoptera; family Silphidae; genus Phosphuga; species Phosphuga atrata. Next base: position 5,976,179 of record OX155900.1, read on the forward strand.
GCACGGAACGCTATTAGTTATTAAAAATAAATATTATGAAGTCATGTGTCCTTTGCTTTTCGACGGTCATTGAGCCTTCCGCTCAGCTGTTCCGTCGCCTTGTTGTTTGTCCCTGTTTTTTTTTTTTTTTGTCGGTTTGTTTGTTTGTTTGTCGGTTTGCTTGTTTGTTTGTCGGTTTGCTTGTTTGTCGGTTTGTTTGTTGTTCTGTTGTGTTCCACTAACGACCGGTTTTCTTTTCTTTCTTTTTTTTTGTTCTTTTTTTTTGTTTGTTTTTTTTTTTGTTCTTTTTTTTTTTTTTTTCTTCTTCTCGTTGTTGGTCCTTGGTTCGTCCTGGTGTTGGTTCTTGGTTCACCCTCCTGGTGGTTCCTGGTTCGTCCTTCGTCCTCGTGGTGGTTCCTTGTTCGTCCTCGTGGTGGTTGCTGTGTCTCTCCGGTTTGTTCTTGTTGTTCCTGCCTCTTTTTGTTCCTGGGTACTCCGCTGGGTTCGGGGATGTGGGCTTGGGCTTTCCTGTGAAAAAGAAAGATCAGTGATTACTTATGTTGTTGAGGTTTTAGATGTTTCCATTTCACGTTGATGTTGTAGTTTGCTGCGTTGTTGATTGTTGGGTTATTATGTGTTTTCATGCGTTCGAAGCTTTTCGTTGGTAGTTTTTCTATGTGTTGCTTGATTGTCTCCATGTTTAGATCGCTGTGCAGCTGCTCATTGGTCATGTACAATGGCGAGTCTGTTATTTCTCTCAGAGTTTTGTTCTGGATGATTTGAAGTTTGTAGATTTTCCGTTCTTTGGATTGTATCCAGCACGTCGATGAGAACCTCATTGTCGGCCGTATTATTGACTTGTAGATTTGTAGTTTGTTCCTTATGTTCAGCTTGCTTTTCCTGTTCAAGAGCGGGTAGAGGTAGCCTTTAATTTGATTTGCTTTTTTCGCTGTCTGATCGATGTGTTCTGAAATGTAAGAGCTTTGTCTAGGATTACGTCTAGATATTTAATTCGGTTTTGCCATTTTATGTCCGTGTTGTTGATTTTCAAGCAGCTACTGGGTTCGTGCTTAAATTTTTTCTTCGTGAAGATAATTGCCTGCGTTTTTTCTGCGTTTAGTTTAATCCTCCAGGTGTTACACCAGTCGTTGATCCTTTCCAGGTGATTTTGTAGTCGTTTTGTTATGGCCTCGCTCGAGAATCCTCTTGTGAAAATTGCCGTGTCATCTGCATATAGCGCAATTTCTGTGTCCTTTAGTTTTGGGATGTCTGCGGTGTAGATGCTGTAAAGAAGGGGGCCCAGGACAGATCCTTGTGGGACACCGGCTGTCATTGTCTATGTTGAGGAGATGCTGTCGTTTATTTTTACTTGGAACGTTCTGTTACAGATAAAGGACGTCACTAGTCTGATCATTGCTGTTGGGATTTTAAATTGGTGCAGTTTGTATATTAAACCTAGGTGCCATACCTTGTCGAAAGCCTTAGAGACGTCCAGAAAGACGGCTCCCATGGCTAACCCTTTGTTGAAAGCGTCGATTATTGCTTCTGTTATTCTTGTCGTCTGATAGGTGGTAGAGTGCTCTGTCCTGAAGCCGTACTGTTCGTCCGGTAGAATACGTTTGTCTTCAGTTATTTCTGTCAGTCTTTTGTGAATTACTTTTTCTGTGATTTTACTGAGACCTGTCAGCAGACTTATTGGTCTGTAACTGAAGGTGAGGTTTCGGGGTTTGTTCGGTTTCGGGATTAGAATCGTTGTTGCGTGTTTCCATTGGGTCGGAAACACTCCAAGTTTCAGTGCGGCGTTTATGATTTGTGTTATTCTGTCTATTGCGTTCGGTGTTAGGTTTTTTAGCGCGGCGTTGTTGATGTTATCGCAGCCTGGTGCTTTCTTGGTTTTTAAGTTTTTAATTATTACTTTTATTTCCTCGGGTGTTGTTTCCTCTATTTCCGTGTTTTCTACACTGCTGTTTAGTACGCTCAGTACGGTTTCGCGTATTTTTTGCCTTTTGCAGAGTGGGTGTGTGCCGGCGTTCGGTTTAAACTGTTGTGCAAACGCCTTTGCGAATTCCTCCGTTTTCTCCTCGTCCGTGCTTGCTACAGTGTCGTTTGTTGTTTTCAGTGGCGGAATCGTTCTCCTCTCCTTGTTTCTCAGATTCTTGGCTAATTTCCACGGTTCCTCTGTTGTTTCGTTGATGCGTTCTAGTTTGTCTTCCCATTCGGCGTTGTGCTGTTCGCGCAGTGCCCATTTCAGTTGGTTTGTCAGTCTGTTTGAGACGTTCTTGTCCGTCGGTGCCAGCGTCCGTTGGAATACTTTGTTAGCTTTGCGCTTTTCTCTTAGTAGGTTTCTGATTTCCTGTGGGATGGCGGTTATCGTGTTGGTTGTCCGTATCCTTGTGGCGGCCTCGAGTGCTGCTTTTATTTCGTTTTCTATCGTCCGTGCTGCTTCTTCTAGGCACGGGCAGCTTGTAATTTATGTACAAGTGAAGTTCGTCAGATTATCTTTGAATTTGTTCCAATTTGTGATAGTTTTCTCGATTGTTTTCCTGGCCGTATTCGCTTGGAGATTTATGTGCATTGGGTTGTGATCTGAGCTCAAGTCCTTGATGCAGATTATTTCCACGTTTGCTGTGATGTTTTTCATAACGGCTATATCCAAAATATCCGGCATTCGCTGAACTCCTGGAAAGTGTGTTGGTTCGTTCGGCGCAATTACTTGTAACTTCCGGTTTTCCGTGTACCTTAGTAATTGTCGGCCCTTGGTGTTTGTCACTCTGCAATTCCATTGCGAGTTCTTTGGGAATATTTTGTCCAGGTTGTCGGCGTTTTTTTATTTCTGTGGCGGAGAGTACAGTGCGTAGAGGGCTACGGGTCCGTCGGTTGTCTGTACTTCTACTCCTACCGTTTCCGTGTCGGTGGATGTTTCTACTTCCGAGATTCGTGGTGTTTTATGTTCCTTTTGATGATGATGGCGACTCCTCCTCCGGCTTTCTCGCCTCTGTCTTTTCTGTAGACTTGGTAGTTTGCTATGTTCAGTTGGTTGCAACGTCTGAGATGCGTCTCGTTGATCAGCGCCACGTAGACGCTGTGTTCGTTTAGGTGTGCTACTAGTTCCTGTTTCTTCTTTTGTATTCCGTTTGCGTTCCAGAATGTAAGTTTCAGATTGTCTCTAGTTCTTCTAGTGGTCATTGTTGAGTGTGAGCATGATGGTTGTGATTCCTCTAGTGTACTTTTCTGTTTCCTCTTTGCTGTGTCCCATTTCGGCAAAGTCGAGCATCATTTCCGTCAGTTCAGATCCGATTACTTCGTTGTTATTCCTTTTGTTTCGGCTGGTTGAAGGTTTTGTCTCCGGGTTGGGGTTGTTGCTTCTTCTTATCGGTTTCGGTATTTGGCTCGTAGTCGGTGTTTGGGCTGTTTGTCTCTGTGTTTGGGCTGTTTGTCTCGGTGTTTGGGTTTTTTGTCTCGGTGGGGGTCTCGTTTCCTGCTGTCTTTGTTCCGTTTGTCTAGCTATTTCCGGTCTTGCCAGGCAGTTTCTCCATATAGAGGTGTGTTCGCCTCCGCAGTTTGCGCATTTCGGCGGCAGTGTTAGCGGTTTCTCGCACAGGTGCGTGCTGTGGTTCTGTCCGCATTTCATGCATCTGTATTCGGCGTTGCAGTGCCTCTGCACGTGGCCGAACATCTGGCATCGGTGACATTGCACGGTTTCTCCTCGTGTTTTCAGCGTTCAGCGTTCCATTTTCACGCTCAATCCGCAGAATCGATCCATTTGGTAGATGGATTTGTATTCCTTCCCAATTTCTATCAGGACCATTTGGATTGGCGTGGCTTCTCTTCCTTTCATCATGGTCACTTTTATGGCCGGGTATCCGTTGTCGTAGAGGCTCTCTTTGATTTCCTCCTCCGTCAGGCCGCAGGGAACTCCCTTCACTACGACCTTCGTATTATGAAGTGTGAAAATTGAGGTTATGTATTAACGTAACCGTGCAATTATTAAAATGAAAAGTTTGGTACTTACGGTGTGTTCTATTGTTTAATGTAGATACTCAGCAGTATATTAATATTAAAACTGACTCCAATAACTCACATTAAAAAACTTGAAACATTCAGCAGCAGTACGACTTATTTCCCGCGGCGTTATTCTTCGCGCACGAAGAGTACGATTCTGCGCGACAGAGATGGAAGACCGCTCGTACAATGGCCAGTGTGTACAGTATACGATAGAAGTTTTTATAACTTGTCACGTATTGTTATGAATTGAATCATGTTTTAATGCATCTTAAAACATAACTTAACATGATGAGTAAGTATATTCCACATTTTTCTGCGGACCAGCGAAATTTTCTCGCGGACCACTAGTGGTCCGCGGACCACCACTTTGGCAAACGCTGTTCAAGACTACACAGACAAAACTAGAAATGCAATACAACGACAAAGAAATAGTCGAGAGTAGATAGACAAGACTTTCAAGAAAAAAACTAGAGGAAATTGGGGAATTGTGGGCCACGTTTTTATTTTCTCTGATATCTTGAACAAAAATTAAAAAAAATCAAATTTCAAAAGGGCATTGCATTCTACGTGTGAAAAGGTTACTGCAGATTTTTGTTTTTTATTTATTTTTTATTTTTTGGAGATAATTTTTTAATTTTAGTGGATAATAAAAAGTTGATGTTTTTGAGAATTCAAAAATTGTTGGGGATTTGTGGACCACCACCTAAATTAAGTCAATGCCCAAAAATGTATGTGCAAAAACTTTATTGTGAGATAGGAAATGACAAATGAATTGTTATTTATTAGAAAAATTAAAAAAAAAATCTGCCAGCATCAATCAGATATGCAATTTGGGCACGTGAACGTGTTGGCAGAGGTATGGACACAATTTGCATGTACATCTCGACCACATTCGATGCATTTAATTGAATTGTTTTTTGTCAGTTTCTTCGGCATTGATTCCAAGCAAAGTACGCAGAAGTCAACATCGTCGTCGTCATCCAAAGAATCACGTCGTGTTGATTGTGATCGTGTTTTGCGCTTTTTGGGTGCTAGGATCACTTTTGATTTCTTTTCTTCTTCCTTTTCTGACTTCTTGCGCATAATGCGACGCAGCTTACGACCACGATTGGACTTTTGGGCGGTATTCCCTGTCTTAGTGGTTCAGTTTCTCGCAACGTTTTTTTTTAAAGCAGAAGATGGTACCAGATGTGGTAGCCACTGACAAAGACTCAGAAGTTGTGACTGTTTCATTCGCAGCCGTCTCGATTTCACCATCAGTTACAGTGACGCTGCGTTGTTCATCCGCACTCTATTCATCACTGCCACTGTGTTGACCCTCACCACTAAGTTTTGAAGCAATAAAGTCAACCTTGGTGAACACGTTCGCATCAAACGGGAAAATTCATGCTCTGAAGCCGCTTTTGATGATTTTTGATGTTTTTTGATTGTTGACAAATGTCTCGATATTGCCGTCTATCGAGACATTTGTCAACAATGAGTGGAACGTGATGAAGATCGAAAACTGCCCCAACGTTGGCGCGCTTCCAATCATCATGCTTTCGTGCGTAAATCATTTTCAACGAACCGAAAACAGTGACATCTAACGACTGCATACTATGTGTACAATGTGGAGGGAATGACAACATTTTGATGTCATGTGCAAGGGCCTTATCAATAACGTTAATGGACAAATGTGATGTATGATTGTCCAGCTGCAAAAGTGTGGGTGAGCCGGCCAAAGTACCTGAGAATTTAATGAAGTGATCCATATACGTCAAAAATACCTCGGATGTCATCTGCTACGCCTTGTGCGCCATGAGTTTCGTGGGTCATGTATATTGCTTTCAAGTTTTTGCGTGGGCAAACTAAAAAAGGTGGAATCGAATAACCACTCGCACAAACCGCCAACGCCATCGACACATTGGTTCCTCTCTCGGCTGATGTAGACGTGCCTATTCGTTTTTTGCCTTTTCGGGCAATAACTTTGACGCCTTTCTTGGGAACAGTGGGAAACCCGGTTTCGTCCATATTCAAAATTCGATGGAGCTCAAGCGACGTTGTATCGAGTACGAAACGAAGGTTGGTGAAAAAGGCATCGACATTCTCTTTGCAAAATGCTTTCGCGCGATTTTGGCTGACCTGCTCTGGCGTTCGCAACGATAAATTCGGGTGACGATTCATAAACGATTAGTACCAGTCGTAACTCGCTGCCGAATTTTCATCCCACGATTGAGGGTAGCTGCGTTTGATCGATTTCGCATATTGGAATACCAAAGTCCGTAGCTCCGAAATACTTAGGCCATAGTAAATGTCACTCGCCTTAAGGACATATTTCAATAGAGCCTGTTCTTCTTGATCACTGAAAATCTGAAACAGGAATAAATTCAATATTCTCAAAAGATTCAATAGTATTTTGCATTATAATCACCGGCTTTGCGCCTGGCAGAACGATTTCTTTAAAAAATGTGATCATTGTATCATCGGAATCAGTTGAAACATCAATTTTTCCAGCTTGTCAATATAACGGCTCAATGTAACTCTAGCTATGTTGGTGGACTTAGCGACGGCACGGATGGAATTTTTGCCAATTTTTATTAGCTTAATAGCCTCCAAAACAGCAGAAAAGTCAATCTTCTTCTCATGTTTGCCATTGTAACATGGCATGGTGGATTGATTGTTGTTGGACCAAATCTAAAGTGTATGTATGTCAAAAATGTCAAAACGCAGGTGGCCCACAATTCCCCACCAAAAGTGACCCATGATTCCCCACAAGCTATGTTTTGACATATAGCGTTCTGTTGCATATTGGGTTCTGTCTTTCAAGAAAGACTGTAGCCAGTTTCCAGCTTTTCCCCTTATACCATATCTATATATCTTGTTCATTAATAAAGCATGATTTACACAATCAATCTGCCATTGGGAATCTGCCCTTGTCAATTTCTGGTAATATTTTATTATATAGTTCAATAATGGCAGTGTATGTGGATTTTCCTGTTTGGAAGCCATGCTGTTCTCGCAGAATAATTCTATGTTTTAGCAAGGGTAGAAGTCTTTGCAGGAAACAGTATTCTAATATTTTAGAAAAGGCGGATAATAGTGTAATCGGTCTAAAATTATCTATTGTAGTCGTATATCCCTTTTTGTGGATACGTATTATAGAAGCTACTTTCAGTATTTGTGGGAACTCAGAATTCAGAATCGAAGGAACAGTTTACAATGTTTCCTAGACGTTTACCCAAACATTGCAAGTTGTCTTTGATTAGGCGACAGGATAGTCCATCAGGTCCATACGAATTTCTATTTTTTAATTTTTTGGCGATCAAATTTAATAGCACAGATTCACTATATTCGTCCTAGTAAATAGTTTCTTTTATAAAGGGGTTGTGGTTGGTGGAAATAGTGGTAGGTGTAATGTTCTGGATGACTTCTTCTAGGGATCTTGCAAAGAAGCTATTCAATTCCGTGGCAATTTTATCGGGGTTATGGAGGTCATATATCTGGAAATATTCCCTCGGTGACTATATGGTTTATTATTTTCAGAACATAGTTTGGTAGCTTTACCACAATGTTTTTTATGATTTCTGATGTAAGTCCATCTATACCTGGTGCTCTGCCATTTCGAGGGCGCTGGCTGGCTCTACATAATTCCTCTTCATTGAAAGGCACAGTCTCTAGCACGTCTGGTTGCTCCCAGATCGGTTCTCCAGGGGTTGGGAAGAGTGCATCGGCAATCTGTAACGTTGTTTCCATTGAGACCCAGATCTTTTTTTGTCTTAATTTCAGATCTCTCATTGCAATTTGGAATGCATCCCTCCAGTGGTCTCGTTTTGATTAGTTGATTTCCATTCTGAGAGTATTTTTCGTAGCTTTGTACTCCTGCTTGAATTTTTGCTGGTTGTGTTGGGCTAGGTCTTTTTTAGCTTTACGTTGGTATATGCGTCTGGCTTTATAACAGGCTTTATTACTTGCTTGAGCGATAGTATCATTCCACCAGTAGACCCGTCTTTTTTTGTCTGCGTTTCGTTTTTGGTGGTAGTGTCGCAACACAACTTTTGCATATAGTTTTTATAAACGAGTTTGCCTTATAATGTTCGGTCTTCTTAATTTCTGCTTCTAGGTTGCTGTAGAATTTGTGTACGTCTGTTGGCATTGATCTGATTGTCCAGACAGACAAGACTAGACAGACAAGACAGATAAGACTAGAAAGCTATACAGACAAGTCTAGACAGTCTAAGACTAGAGAAACAGGATTATGCACAAGATGAGACTAATTAATCAAGACTAGGCAGACAAGAATAGACAGACAAGGCTAGACAGACACACTATGCAGCAAAGACGAGGCAAACTAGAAGAGACAAGAGTGTATATATGGACAAATCTATGAAGAAGAGAGCGTATAGATAAGACTATACAGATTATAGTTAACACACAAGAGTAGACACATAATACTTTTTAAACAAGACAATATATTTGCGCGATTGGTAATGAAAAGCTGGACAGGCAAGACTTGACAAACAAATCAGTAGGGACACGATACACAAGACACACACACACCAGAGAGATAAGGCTCAATAGATAATAATTGATATAATGCAAGACATATTAATGTTGACAGACGTGTCTATATAGAGCTGGGGAAGTAATTCAAAATAAAAGAGACTATATAGAAAATACTTCGCCGACATGACTGGACAACGAAAACAAGTGTTAAAAATACTCTTTGAATTAGTGAGTCGATGCTAGGGAGACAATAAAATGTTCTATATAATTACAACACCAACTAAATGTAAATTAAAAAACCTTGGTGAATGGTTATGTAAGGGATAATTCAATATAAAACGATATCTCAGTAGAAAAAGCATTAGTCATTACGAAATTAAATTTCCTTTTTTGTCGCTTTTTTTCCACCGTAAATTTATCTTCGTTAAGATTCTTCCGGCAAACGAAGACGAATGCATTGAAACGGAAGAAACACTAATAAATGATCCCAGGATGTTAATAATGTTCTTTTTTTCATGCCAACAACTTCTTTGAATGGTGGCCCTTTTCAGGCCTTGTTAGTGCTTGCATATATTCCGCTGAAAGCACACACACATTTATATATACGATTGCATTAGCTTATACAGTTTCTATTTATAAAAATAAAAGTCTTATCAGATTCCCGGGCAATAAGTTCAACAATGCCAGCCGCACAATAATATTAACACGTCACGCCAACGCGGAATAATGATAACGCTTTACTCGGTCACTCATGATACACCCCGTATGGCTCATTGACTTGTTATGGAATAAATCCCTCTGTTTTATCCAATCACGCACCGTGTGCACCTTTTTTTATTCTTTGAATCTTTTTAATTACAGAAAGGGAAAGCTGATTATGAAAAGTCTTTCACGCGACTGCATTTTCCTGAACAGCTGCTCCTTCCCCTGAAAATGTCTTATATTAAAATTAATATTTTGCTAATTAAATGAGATAAGTAATTAAATTAAATTCCGTAACATTGGGCTTTACAACTTTAATTTTATATATTTGAAACGTTGAAATGTTTGAAATCAACGGCGGCAAAGGTATTTGCTGGATACCCTCTGCTTCGCATGTTAGGCGAGGATTCAAGAAAAGAAAAAAGGTTTATTTGCAAGATATTGTGTCGGGGAGAACCTGGCTTTGTTATTGAGTTTCTTTGTTAGGCAGGGAAAACTTTATTGGCTAATTGTTGAGGTTTAATTATTTTCACTGTAGTTTTTACATTTCTCAAAGACGTTTTATTTTCATTATTATTCCTACTTCCACTTCCACTTTTTATGCACATGACATATTTATCGGGATCGTCTATTGTTACTGCAAAATATATGATTCAGCTTACGTGTAAAGCAGGACTCAAAGAATACAACTTGAATATAGTAATTAATGAGCAATCTGATATATCTTGATTATTTGATTCTACATGAAATTCAGAGTTCAGACTATACGTGATGTCCGTAAACTTGTGACACAAAGACACTAGCCTATCATTAAAAATATATTATAATATTGGCTGTTCCAATAAGAGGTTTGATTTTGATTTGTAAAACAAAACGAGAATTTTTGAGCGATAACATCGGATATTTAATTAATTGTAAAGATAACCTCCTCTTTACAATTAATTAAATATCCGATGTTATCGCTGCCATTAATTATGAAAAACTGTATTAGCCAAATGTACGCCATGGCTATGCTTGCAGTACCATATTATTTTCATAACATTTTCCATCACCAATTCGCACATTCGCCACTGTGTGTCCTCGATAACTTCACGAATTCCATCTTTTAGGTCTCGAATCGATTATGGGCCATTAGAAGGTTTATGCTAATGTCCCATAATCGATTCATCGTTTCTATTCTATTTTCGTTATCTTTCACCTAGCCCCAAAGAAAAAAAGTAGAGGTGTTAAATCACAAGATCTCTGTGGTCAATTGTGATCGCACAAATCACACGGTCAGAAAACGTTTGACGCAAAAGAGCGATGGTATCGTTGAATGGACTGTATATAACATCGACAAATTAAAATTGGGACAACAAATCAGGGTGGTTTTACCTTAAAAAACCTATCTACAAAATGTCTTCCTCGCCTGCCCTGTTGAACGATCCTCCTGCCTTCAACTGATTTACGGGAGGAAACGGGGCGGAATAAAGACAAGACAGATATTCGGCGGAGAACCCTTGCAACGCAGATCTTCTAGATTGGGAAGAATCTCCGAAAAGTTTCCATCAACAAAATGAGCTTGGTCGCATGCCGGCCGAGACAAAACGGGCACTCTCTTATCACGTTGGCCGGGCGAGACGTACTTCTCTCGCTACGGCTGTAATCACACTAATTTCTATCTACATCGTGCTGAGCGATTTTTTTATACTAATTCTAATCTAAAACCGCTGCACGGTTTCCTACTCATGTACGCGCGATCAACACCTATCAGAAATAATTGATGGCGCTATCGACATTCTTACGCTCTATTTTGATAGGCCGCAAAAGCAATAAAAAAGGGCCCGAGCAATCGTTACTTGTGTTGCACGCAGCGCCGTCTTGTTGAAAGTAAACTTCGTCCACATCAATATCATCCAATTTCGACCATACAAAATCATTAATCATCGTTCGATAGTGCAATCCATTCTCAGTAACAGTTGTTCCAGCCTCATTTTCGTAAAAGTGAGGACTCCACCAAACAGTCACACGTTGAGGATGGAGAGGCCTTTCAACAATAATTTTTGGGTTTTCCGACCTAAGGCTTTATGCAAAATGCGGTGTAATGTCGTTTGTGGAATTCCCAATTCCAAAGATCGACGACAAATCGACAAACATGGGTTTTCCTCAACACTATAGGCTACAACAGTAATATTTTTAGTTGTTCTTGAGCGGCAAAACCTATGCCACGAGATCAATGAAGACACCTGGGAGTTGCATTCCAAATTGCAATAAGAGGTCTGAAATTAGGGCAACAAAACATTAGGCTCCCAATGGAAACAACACTACAGATTGCCGATGCACTTTTTCCAAGCCATGAAGAACCGGTCTCAGCCAAGAGCAACCAGACGTGCTAGACATTGTGCCGTTTAATGAGGAAGAACTATGTAGAGCCAGCCAGCGCCTCCGAAATGGCAGAGCCCCTGGTATAGATGGATTTCCATCAGAAATTTAAAAAAAAACATTGCGGTAAAGTTTCCAATTTATGTCCTAAAAATAGTGAACCATATAGTCACTGAGGGAATCTTTCCAGATATATGAAAAAAGTTAAACTTGTTCTTATTAGAAAAGGCTATAATCTCATAGAGAAGCCTCGTAGAGACCCCTGTGCCTACTAGATATATCAGGAAAACTCCTAGAGCAACCACTGCTACAAAGAATAAGACAAAGTTTATGTACCGGTGAGAACCTCTCAGAGAAGTAACATGGGTGCAGGGAAGGAAAGTCGACAGTATATATAGTATCATGTAAGGTCATCGAATTGGCGAAAAAAGCCCAAGAAATCTCACAAACAACAAAAAAGCTATGTGCACTTATAATGCTTGACGTTAGAAATGCCTTTAAATTTGCAGCATGGCAAAACATCTTGGAGGAACTGGTAAGAAAGGACGTGCCACCGTATCTACTGTAATTAATAAGGAGCTATTTGAGAAATAGTTAAAAATCATTCTGCAAGCAGAGAATGGAAGAGAAGAACGCGATGTCAGCAGTGGTGCTCCACAGGGCTCTCTTCTGGGCCCGACACTTCCTGCAAGATGGAGTTCTCAGACTCAAACTGCCGTAGGAAGTGGAGATCGTGGGCTTTACTGACGACCTGGCTCTTTTAGGAAATGGGAAAATAGAAAGGGGAATAATGCTTAGAGCAAATATCAAGTTGGTAATTGGTTGGAAGGAAATAGAATAGAATTGGTCCCCGAAAAGACATAGGCAGTGCTGCTAACAGGTTTCAGAAAAATTGGTCCCCTTACTTTCCTTCTTCTTCTTGGTTCAGCTTCTTTGTTGGAGGTTGAATCATTATGGGAATTTTTATTTTGGTCATCGCGGAACGGAACAGTTCCGCCGATGAGAATCCAAACCAATCTCATCAAACCAGCACTTCCCTTGCCTTGGATCTTTCCTTGGATTATTAGCTGTTCAATCCATATTTTCCGTTTCTGTAGATATGGCCTAAGTATTGTAACTTTCGTTTCTTTATGGTGAAGAGTATCTCAGTTTCCTTGCGCAGTCTGCCAGATACCTCTATGTTAGGTTAGGTTAGGCTAACAGAAAAAAATCGGTCCCATTAATTTCCTTCTTCTTGTTCTTCTTCTTGGTTCCGCTACTCTTTTGGAGGTTGGATCATAATGGCAATTTTTATTTCTGACATCGCGGAACGGAACAGTTCCGCTGATGACAATCCAAACCAATATCATCAAACCAGCACTTCGCTTGGCTTGGATCTTTCCTTGGATCAGGAGCTGTTGCAATCCATATTTCTCGTTTTTTTTAGATTGGCCTAAGCATTGTAACTTTCGTTTCTTTATGGTGAAGAGTATCTCAGTTTCTTTCTTCATTTTGTGAAGTACCTCTATGTTAGTTATTTTGTCCACCCTCGGTATTCGCAGCATACGATGGTTGACCCACATTTAGATATCTATTATCCTTTTTGTTGCTTCCTGGGCCAAGGTCCAACCTTCCATCCCGTATAGCAGAATCGGGAAGACGTAGTAGCGGGTCACTCTTAGCTTCAGATCTATGCCCAGACGCGGAGAGGTCAGCATCATTTTCATTTTAATGAATACTGTTGCCTGTTCGGTGCGTACTATGACCTCTTGGCGGTTTGTTCACTCGTCATTTCACCAAGGTATTTGTATTTGGAGATCATTTCTATGTGTACCCCATCAACGTGCAGTTGGATATGCTATTTGGGTTTTTAAATCAGCATGGCCTTTCCTTGTAAAGGGAGAAAATAATAATCGCGAAAGAATCTATGAAGAAAGAATGAATGTCTCACCATTGTCCACTGTACCATTGTCTCACCATTAAAAACGCTATAAACCGCTGCAGCATTAGACAAACTAATGCCCGGTCTCGGTGACCCCAAAAGCAGCAAGCTAAGGCTTCTATGCTCGGTGGTACATTCGACCATGCCTAATGAAAATTGAATAGTTCCTCTAGGATGCATTCTCTGCCCTCTTCTATCGGCGAGTTTGCTTTAAGCAGATCCGGTATGGTCAATTGCCAGGAAGGAGAAATCCATCATTCATAAGTTATCGCTAATTCAACGATAAATGGCACTGAGACTGTCCAGTGCATAACGAACGGTATCAATGGAGGTTGCACTTGCAATCGCAGGCATAGTACCAATAGAGTTAATGGTGCGGGAGAGAGGAACTATACCTAATGAGAACAAGCGACAAAGAGAAATAAAAAGAAATCCGCCAGAGCTCGAACGTATAAGGCATGGCACAAAGAATGGCAGCTATCGAACAGGGGACAGTGGACCATGATTCTTATACCTAACGTCGAGCGATGGCTGTCACTAAAGCATGGTGATACAAATTTTCACCTTATACAAGTCCTAGACGGCCATGTTTGTTTTAAGGACTACCTGCATAATATGCGCAGGGCAACCGAGAGTCTCTGTGAATACTGTCGCCTTGAAGATTGCGTTCGACACACCATCTTCGAATGTGAACGTTCGATAAACGTAGGAAAAGAAAACTCACCTCAAACTAGAGCCTGTAGGCCTAACCGACCATGTGATAAGGTCGGAGAACATCTGGACAATAATAACCAATATGGTCACAAACATTATGACCTTGAAAGAACAGGACGAGAGGAAATGGCTCGGAAGCAATAAGAAACTTAACAGCACCAGAACCCCTAATCACTATATGACATCTTGATGTTATGCGACATCTTGATGCTATGCGTGAAGCGGTTCCAAGATGCTCGAGAAGTTATGTTTAGAGAAGTTAGACTGACACGAATAGTCGTGGCCGTAACAATAAGAGAGCTCATGATATACTCCTGAAGACGCGCATCTACAAAATGGCGTTCAAAGGCGTACGGATTGAGTGGTACGACATCGAGTTGAAGGCTTTGTTCAAGGCAAGCGATGGAACGTGAAACGACTTCCCCTTGTCGGTTCTACTTCTAATGATGTGTTCCAGTAAGAGGGCGTTGCACATGGCTCCGTCCACTCCACGGACAAAACCGCGCTGGTTGTTATTCAGAGATACTGCACCGCCTAGCCTCGCGGCTAGAATACGATTCAGGAGCCTCTGTAGCGCAGACTCGATGGTAATGGGCCTCCAGTTTGTCGCTTTACCTACGGATTGAGTGGTGCGACACCGAGTCAAAAGCTATGCTCTAGTCAAGCGACGCAACGTGAAACGACTTCCCCTTGTTGGTTCTACTTCTAATGTAGTGTTCCAGTAAGAGGGCGTTGCACATGGCTCCGTCCACTCCACGGACAAAACCGCGCTGGTTGTTATTCAGAGATACTGCACCGCCTAGCCTCGAGGTTAGAATACGATGCAGGAGCATCTGGAGTGCAGCCCCGATGGTAATGTGCCTCCAGTTTGTCGCTTGGCCTACAGATTAAGTGGTGCGATACCGAGTCGCAGGCTTTGCTCAAAACAAGCGACGCAACGTGAAACGACTTTTCCTTGCTGGTTCTACTTCTAATGTAGTGTTCCAGTATGAGGGCGTTGCATATGGCTCCGTCCACTCCACGGACGAAGCCGCGTTAGTTGTTATTCAGAGACACTACACCGCCTAGCCTCGAGGTTAGGATACGATGCAGGAGCATCTGGAGTGCAGCCCCGATGGTAATGTGCCTCAAGTTTGTCGCTTGCCCTACGGATTAAGTGGTTGCGAGACCGAGTCGAAGGCTTTGCTCCAGACAAGCGACGCAACGTGAAACGACTTGCCCTTGCTGGTTCTACTTCTAATGTAGTGTTTCAGTGTTGGGGCGTTGCATATGGCTCCGTCCACTCCACGGACGAAACCGCGCTGGTTGTTATTTAGAGACACTGCACCGCCTAGCGGCGCGGCTAGGATACGACGCGGTAGCCTATGAAGCGCAGACCCGATGGTAATGAGCCTCCAGTTTATCGCTTGCCCTACGGATTGAGTGGTGCGACACCGAGTCAAAGGCTATGCTCAAGTCAAATGACGCAGCGAGAAACGACTTCCCCATGCTAGTTCTACTTCTAATGTAGTGTTCCAGTATGAGGGTGTTACACATGGCTCCGTCTACTTCACGGACGAAACCGCGCTGGTTGTTATTCAGAGACACTGCACCGCCTAGCCTCGTAGATAGGACACGATGCAGGAGCCTCTAGAGCGCAGACCCTATGGTAATGGGCCTCCAGTTTGTCGCTTGCCTATGGATTGAGTGGTGCGACACCGAGTCAAAGGCTATGCTCAAGTCAAGCGACGCAACATGAAACGACTTCACCTTGCTGGTTATACTTCTAATGTAGTATTCCAGTATGAGAGCTTTGTACATGGCTCCGTTCACTACACGGACGAAACTGCGCTGGTTGTTATTCAGAGATACTGCACCGCCTAGTCTCGCGGCTAGTCTCATCTGGAGCGCAGACCCATTGGTAATGGGCATCTAGTTTGTCGCTTGCCCTACGGATTGAGTGGTGCGACACCGAGTCAAAGGTTGCTCAAGTCAAGCGACGCAACGTGAAACGGCATCCCCTTGCTGCTTCTACTTCTAATGTAGTGTTACAGTATGAGGGCGTTGCACATGGTTCCGTCCACTCCATGAACGAAACCGCGCTGGTTGTTATTCAGAGACACTGCACCGCCTAGCCTCGCGGCTAGGATACGATGCAGGAGCCTCTGGAGCGCAGACCCGATGGTTATGGGCCTCCAGCTTGTCGCGTGCCTACGGATTGAGTGGTGCAACATCGAGTCGAAGGCTTTGCTGAAGCGACGCAGCGTGAAACCATTCCATTTTTATTAATGGCGTGGTATTTACTTTTCATCTTTCAAGTAGTTACAGGTTGACCAATGACAAATAAAATGGCGGGCTATTGAAAATGAATCCTCTTATTGGAAGACCCTATATTATTTATATTAATTTATTAAATGGAACAAAAATCACATACAAATTTCGTCCAATAGTTTTAGTCGGCGAATAATGCGCTTGCTATGTTATATATCCGGTTAATAACTAGCCATTCTTAATTTGTTAAAATGAGAAACCATTTTGATGCCAGCGATTACTGATAAGTCACTATTACTATTATTATTATAATCAAATTTCTTCTACCCTTTCGGGTGTAGAATGTTATTGTTGGTCTATTTCATGTTTTTTCTATTATTATTTTGTTCCAGCTCTTTTTGTTTTTTATGGTTTCCCTCATCTGGGCGTTTGAGATTCCTCTCCTTTCCATGATATTTTCGACATATTTGTCGCAATTTTTTTTTTTTTGGTCTTCCCACTTTCCTTTTGCTCGTTATTTTTGTTTGCCATATTAGTTTTGTTTGGTCTTCTCTTCTGTGTAGGTGTCCCAGCCATTGTAGCTGTCTGTCTTCTATTATCTTGTTTAGTTCTTTTATTTCTAGATCTCTTCTGATGTCCACGTTTCTGACTCTGTCTTTTCTGGTTACTCCGTATAGTTTTCTTAGATACTTCATCTCTAGTGTCTGTATCTCTCTTTTTTGTCTCCTATTTAGCGTCCATGTTTCGCATCCATATAGCAGTGTTGGGATTAATACTTTATATATAATTAGTTTTGTTTTTCTCGATATCTTCTTGTTGTTTAGTATTACCCCTTGGATCGTCTGGAAGGTTCTTGTTGCTGCTTGTAGTCTGTTGTTTATTTCAACTTCGAGTTTCCCTTTGTTGTCTATTATTTGTCCTAGGTATTTAATTTGTTCGTGCTCTTTTTTTGGGTTACTTATTTTTGTTTCTTCCGTTTCTTTCCCTTCTCCTATTTTCATTATTTTAGTTTTTTTCTGTGTTGATTTTCAGTCCTGCTTTTGTGAGTTATTTGGTCCATATCTTTATGTTTGTTTCTAGGTCCTTGATGTTTTTCGCTATTAGTGCTACGTCGTCTACAAATATGCATTCTGTGATTTCTTGTGCTTTTAGGTTTCTGTATCCTATTTGTGATTTTTTTTCTCTTTTATGTGTTTCATTACCGCATCAATAGCTATAGCTAGATGAGTCTCTATAAGCCGTTTTAGCAAACTTCTTGTGTTATGAATTCAGACTATATTATTGTTTTTTTTTTTCAGTATCAAGACGTACAAATTTGAAGCTTCATAACGCGATGAAAGAGATCTACTCTACTTTATCAATAGAAATAGTCTCGACAGCTTCATATAATTGCATCTATTCTATATTTAATCTGCAAATTACAAAGATCAAATTAATTTTATAAAACAATAGAGAATTTTATTACCTAATTATGAACTTTTAATTATTTCTACCGTCGTTTCTCGAATTTGTCACGTACACCCTATAAAACCCCATTCCGTTCCATTGTACCTTTTTTCTCCTCCTTTTTTGTTCGTTCGTTGTGTATAGACAACGCGGAGTTTAGTGCGTAGGTACCTATATATCTTGATTCAATCACCGATTTTATTATCCTATGCGCACTCTAAGCGTTCGTCTATAAAATTAGGGCCCATAAAGTGTGCTTTTCTCTCGATCGTCAAAAAATATGCCTCGCAATAAAAAGAATTCTCGACCAATATGCGCGCTCGTATTCCGAGACGACGCGAATGCAAAAAGCGTTGTGATAGTTTTTAATATTCATACGTAAGTGGACTTTATGGGGTGGGATATGGCATGTACAAAATATATAAAAAAGGTTTGTATTCATTTTATTTCATATTTGAACGTGAACCCTCCTTCAAAGTATATATGCATAGTAACTAAAAGGAATAAATTATGTGCTTTATTATTGCAATAACGAACTATTATTATATTTAATGTGCCGTGCAAATTTGATTTGAAATATTTCTCTTTCAACAATATTTTACTTGAATCTTAAATTTTTGAAAATAAAAAGGTTTATTGGAAAACTACCAACTATAAAATAATTTAAATAAAAAAATATGCTTAATCTACATTTTATTATAAACACATTTTTATATTTCCTTTATTATGTTATAAATTTTATTTTAATATAATTTTTATTAAGTTGTTCTAGCCAAAGATCTCAATATTTCTTCTTCTTCATCAGGTGCACCCATCTCTACTCTCACCCACTAATGTTTGCGACTATGTTTGTATTGTCTGAAGAATTCACTGCAGTACAAAAAATGTACTGTTATTATGAAACTGAATATAGGGTGAAACTAAACTAATTACAGATACAATCATACCAAGTTATTACAGCGGAGCACAGCTTGAGTTTATAAATATATTCAACAATTCCGAGTCTCTATAATATTCCTAAGTCTTTTTAAGCCAATAAATCTCTTGTTGGAAGACAAAAGATATTTGTGTTATTCACTAAGACTCGATAATAGATCGATATAGGACTAGATCAGCCATACTCAAACTTTTTTTTTCTTGGGCCACTTTCAGATTTTAGCTCTGTCCCGCGGGCCGCAATAAAAATCACATAAATTAATTAGATGTTAAAAAGTAAAACTGTTACGTTTAATTGTTTATTTAGATTTTAATGAGAACGATGATATAGGGAACATTTTTTAACAATTTCATTTAGATCTGGCTTGTAATTGTTGCACGCTACTTACTCTCAATACGTTATCGAGATGAAAATCTCTAAGCCAGTTTCTGTATATTTTCTTTGTATATTCATCTTGGAATAGGATGATTCACAAAGATATAATGGATATGTGCCCACCGAATTTGGGCACATTTTTTAACAGTCTTACATTGATCATCCCACTATTTGCGTGGGATTGCTAATAGTGATTGCACTATTATCCAAAATTCAGCGTATTCCATCTCTTCTATCTTCTCTTCTATCTTCTAAATAACTTATAAGTTTGTATTTGCCAATTATTTTGTTTTCACTTTGCAAACTTCGATTAAAGCTGTCGTTCCTCAGTAATGTCACATATAAAAGACATCACCATCTGTTATTTTGCAGTTCGGGATAATTTTTATAATTCTCTATAAAAACACAATTTGACGTAAAGAAAACCTTTCCAAAACTTTTCCTCTCTTCCTTTTCTTTTTCCTCTCTTCTCTTCCTCAACTTCGCTATATTGGCTACATCTTCCAAAAAAACTATTTCTTCCAAAAGATTTTTAAATCGTCTGTGGTTTGGTTCTCGTGCTCGGATATAATTCACAATACTTATAACTGTTTTCATCACAGCTTCTATTTCTGTGTAAAACTGCTAATAATATTGAGATAATCTGTAACTCTGGTTTGGCTTTTCATTGTAAGGAATTTAAAAAAATCTTCGAATATTTCACTTTGTTCAGCGCAATATCTAACAAATACCGAACATTGTGATGTTGTTGAATTATCGGTACTGGAGTCAAAAGCTAAGCTAAAGAACCCCTTCAAGTGGCCAATTACGTTATTACGAATATGATTCGCCATATCTTCAATACGTCTCACACATGTAGAATCAAAGAGCTGTATTTTTTAATTTCCAATAAAATCTGCTTTTAACATTCTTTTACAATATCTGCGTCGGTAAACGGTTTCATATTTTTACCACTGCATCTTGCGATAATGCCACCGACATAACATTTTGTTGTTGTTGCAAAGATCTTCAAAAAAGGCAAATTTCTCATGTTTGACTAACTTTGAAACGTCTTTGAAAGAAACTTCTTCTCTCGCCGCCCGTTGAGTCATATGTCACAGTGTGCAACCAGTTCCCTGCGCCTATTATTCCCGCGGAATTTTAAATAGTTAATCGGCTTAGTAACGTTATTAATATAATTCGAATCTAAAACGCGTGGCCAACTTTCTATAGCTTGTCGGGCCGCATGCGGCCCGAGGGCCGCAGTTTGAGTATGGCTGGATTAGATAAATATCATTGTCTTCTAAGATCAGATCTTTCTCTTTAATGCAAAGTGAATAGCCATCGGCAGACGCGTTTCGATCTATCTTTCATAGAGCAAAGCTACACTGATATCTGTACACAGGCCTGGCTACATAAAAGAAATAATAATAAAAGAAAAAATAATTTGAATACTGACACACTTTGGCAAAAGAAGTGACCAAATCGTAAAAATTCTTCGAAAGCAAAATCTTCAAGTAGCATTTGGACCCTATTGAAAGTTGTCCCACATATTGTTTAATGCTAAAGACAAGACTCCCTTAATAAATCCGGCGTATATGACATGCATTGTTCCGAATGCAATAACGTGTAATTAGGTCAGTCAGACAGGACGTGTTTCAAAGTTTTTCAACTCGGTTTTTAGAATATTCTTGTGCTTTTTTATATCTTAAAAAGTGATGATATTTTTTTATACTTGTTATGTGAAATAGACAATATTTTATAATATTCCCGTATCTCTGGGGAAATCTAAATTTATCTGTGTAGTATATACATTAACATTTCAAACCGCATTGACATTTTGAAATCATTTAGAAAGTTTCAGTCTAGACTACTTAACGTACTTTGAGGTTTGCTTTGATATTTCGGCGAAGGGGCGAACGTCTATCAAACAACCACGTATATTTCCGTTATAAAAATATAATCTAATTATATTAAAATGTTATATAGACGACTTTTATAAACGTAATTATTTATTTGTCTCATTCGATAACTGGAACTTATTGCGCAATTACAACGCAACCTGCGAAAATAACTAATTAATAATAACATGCAGCACACAATATTTTCTGATTTTTTCGAAAATTCGAGTGAGTTTTAGTTTCCCAATCATTCAAGAATTAGTCTGTTTAGACAAGATATTCCATTAGAAGTTTGTCTGTCTAGAACTCGAGATTTAGTCTAGATAGATTTAAAATTCAAACGAGTTTTAGTTTCCAAATCATTCAAGAAGTAGTCTCTTTAAACAAGATATTCCATGATAAGTTTGTCTGTCTAGAACTTGAGATTTAGTCTAGATAGATTTAAAATTCGAGCGAGTTTTATTTTCCTTATCATTCAAGAATTAATCTGTTTGGACAAGACATTCCATCTTTAGTTTGTCTGTATAAAACTCTAGATATTTTTAAAATTCGAGCGAATTTTAGTTTCATAATCCATCAAGAATTAGTCTGTCTAGACAAGATATTTCTCTTAAGTTGCCCTTACTAGAACTTGAGATTTAGACTAGATAGTTTTAAAATTCGAGCGAGTTTTATTTTCCGTATCATTCAAGAATTAGTCTGTTTAGACAAGATATTCTATCAAAAGTTTGTATTTCTAGAATTTGAGATTTAGTCTAGATATATTTAAAATTCAAGCGAGTTTTAGCTTTATAGCTAGAGTCTTACGTTGAACAGTACACTTATATACAAGGAGCAGTGCCTTAAGTTGAAGCAGAAGATCTTTTCGAGGAACTGCCTCCTATGTAAACTGTCAGGGACTAACTGGGGTATTCATCCTCAAACATTAAGAACAACAGCACTGGCATTACGCTATTCAGCAAGAGAATATGCCAGTCCTATATGGTACAAGTCAGCTCATGCAAAGCAGGTTGATGTTGCCATAAATGAGAGCGGCAGGATCATTTCAGGCTGTTTTGAGGCGAACTCCCATCAATAAAGTGAACTATCTGGCAGGGATCGCCCGACCTGATATCAGACGTGAAGTGGCTGCAAACAATGAAAGGAATAAATTATCTACCATGACCTCACACCCACGTTTCAGATATCAACCTGATGAAAAGCTCTCTTATTTTTGTAGTATTTTTTATGTAGATTAAGGCATAAACAGATTGAAGCTGGTCGCTTAATTAGTAGTTGAGATTTCTTTTCGCCCGATTTTAAAAATATGGTTTCGAGAAAAACGCGATTAAAGTTTTGACTCATAGTTTTTCATAGAAATAATGTATTTACCTCTAGTCTGCAATGCCTGCGCCATAAAATTGACTTTCCAGATTCATTTCCTCATCGTCCTGATCTTTATTGGTGATTTCTGCGCCATTCGAGCCTCTTTTGCTGCATCAGTTAGCGCGCGCTCGGAAAACAGGACGCGGCGCGGCGCTCGTCAACCGCTTCGCAAAAATCGTAGCAGTTTTGTCCGATTTTTAGTCCCAGAACCTGTATAACTTTTATTATGCTAAATAAGCCGTCGTTGAATACACACACGGCCATATTAGCTGCAATATCCAACACCACTTTTCCACTGGAACTTGATTTTGGAGCCATCGACCACACAACGGAATTAAAACTTTCATTACTGTTTTGCGTAAATCCACCTAAACACCTATTCAGAAGGTCACCTCTACTCAGTTCTTCATAAATTGGTTTTATGGCATCAAAGACTGGTGGATGAAGAGCAGCTTTATGTTTATATTTAGCCAGAGTACCGTTGGCTTTAGATGTTTGCCATGGACACCACGAATCTTTACCAGGCGGACATTTATCGTGTTGCGGCTTCTCGTCGGTTGAAATTTCATGAAATAGTCTAGCCCAAATATGATTTCGCATTTTCTCCTCAGAATCAGGATTTTGGCGAATTGCTAATCCATAATAAATAGCCAGTCCATCGATAAGTTTTGCTGTCAGCTTGCCTTTTCCTCCGAGTTCGTTTGTGTTTCTTTTTCAGATTGCGTAGTCGTGTGCCCATTCGCTTTTGCACGTGATCCTTTTTCTTCACGATCAAATCATCATAAGATTCGGCTACTAATATTTCCTTAAATGTTTTAGAATCGCCATCTCCTACATAATGCGAATACTTTACGGAATATAAATAATCCGATCGCTTCAAACAAAACATTTCAACCACTGCGTCGCATTTCATCTTGCTTGCGGAACCCTCATGATTAGATTGACAAATTTCTGCGTGTGTTCCCATTTTGCATACTCTGCTGTATCACTTTTTTTCTTCCAAAATTCATACGATTTGCAATATTTCGATTTAACCCATAACCACCTGCCATACGTCTCAGGTGAGAAAATTACTGCTACTTTGGGTCTGAGAGACGTATGTCAGGTGGTTAGGTGTTAATACAAATGTCAACAACCTTTCCAGTGCACCAACCGATAAGCGTTACCAAGCCGAACAATGACGAGAAACCGCGCTTTCTCCACGATCCATCTCCCAAGACAATAAATCCGTGATTATTTTTAGAAGATTGATTTTGCTCTTCTTTTGTTGCGCTTTTCATACTGATTTTGCACACAGTTTCAGTTGCTTCACCAATTGTTTTGATAAGTTTATCATAAAAGGAATAAAACATTGGGCGAGGTAGATTCATGAATGCGCAAAACTTTTGAGTGCCATGTAAACCAACTCCTAGTAATCGCATTGCAAGTATAATTCTGCGATTTATTTCATATGCTTTATCAATAAGCGGGCAATTCGGAATAGCAGTTGAATCACAGTTTTCACACGAAATAACGAGCTTGAATCCCAGTCCACGCCGGCTACTTTCGGTAAATGTTATATTCGAGTTGCAATTTTTGCAAACTACGACACTTGCAATTGCAGTAAACACAGGAAGAAAATTCACAATACGATAACTCACAGATGGATCCGATTCATCATCACGAAAATTTTGTGCAAGTTTCAGTTTCTTAGCCGACGCTGTCACGAAATCTGAAATCGGCATCTCCCAGTCAACAGCGGTAGGCACTTTTCTTTTATGCCCGCTCCACACTCTCGCGAAGTAGCACGGAGTTTAGCGAGGAAGGAGAGTGTAGTCAGGTTACTCGGTCTGCCTTGTGCTTCCTCTCCTTGCCTTGGCTAACTTCGCTTCATGAAGCGTTTTCTTTCATTAAGCGCTTCATGAAGAAGTTTTTCGTACCCGAGTCAATTAGACACCAGGCGCGAGTACGAGGAAGGGAGAGTATCACGTCTACACTCTCGTATTAACTCGTCCTTTCCTATATATTATACACACAAATAGTTGCAGCAGCAGCTACCACCTGTTCGGTGTCAGTCATGGCACTGAGGTCCTCGCGAAGTAAGGCGAGAGTGCAGATGCCACCTCCGTCTAGTTCCTCGCCTCGAACAACTTCGGCGAGGATCCTCGCCGAAGTTACTCCGCGAGAGTGTGGAGCGGCCATTAGACTACGTCGCTGAATTGCATTGCTAGTCGATCCACGTTTTCCCTTTTCACTGGCGTACATTTTTCCCGTCGATTTATACAAAAAAAAAAACGTGAAAACCGTGTAATTTTTCGACTTGAACGACAGAGAAAACCGCTTGGCGTGGCAACAACACGTGGTCGAATTAAGTAACGAAATAACTACAAAAGTCGGAAAAAACTTGAGCGACCGCTCGGCGCACACAGCTAGTCGTTGGCGCGTGCGCCCTTTACACCTGTCAAATACTTCCGCGCAGCTTTAAAATAAATTTTTCGCAATAAATTTCTAAGACTCTAAACTATACTTTAAGCAAAAACCCTCTTAGTGCGAAGGGGGCGCACAAATTTATTGTAATCTCTGATGTGAGGGGGGGGGCACGGCGACAGCGAGTGAATGCGGATAAATGTTTTTGACATGAAAGGGGGAGGAACGTGATGAAGTTATGCCAAATTCTGGATTCCATCACGTTCTCTCCGGTTTTGGCTGAGGGGTCTGAATGGTGGGGTTTTTTTAGTGGGTCGCCCCTTTTGGGGGGCAGCCCCACACTACCACTCGGCACGGGTCGGGTGGTGTCTTTCGCAGATTTTCACCTCCAACACGTGCAAAAAAAAAGTATGGTCTACGTATAAACGTGAAAATGACGGAATATCTGGAGTTAAATTCAAGTGACACAACCATTCAAGTCGGTGGAGAAAATCAAGTCAAGACTAACTCCTGTAGGTACCATGATGGCAGTTTTAGTGATGAAGTAAAACCCACAGTATATGCAACTTGGATGCGGTGGAACAATGTCACGGTTGTATTTTGCGACAAGAAAATGCCTCATATCACCTCAAATCCAAGATATACCGGACAGTGATACGGCCTGTTGCGCTATATGGAGTCGAATCTCGACCATCTGACAAGATTTCTGAATGGTATCTATATGCCTTTGGAAGTATTATAGAGTTCCGGAAAGGTTGAGTATATTTATATATTCAAGCTTTGTTCCGTCTTTATTAAGTTTATCTGATTATCTATAATGTTGTATGGTTTTACCAATTCAAAAATGCTTTGTTGGGGAATGGGCATCTCCCTTATTGACCATGTCAGAAACGACACAATTGTAGACAAAATGAGAGAGAAGCGACTCCGATGGTATGGCCAAGCACTGCGAGCAGCTCCTGGTACTGTTGTGAACTCTGTCCTCCATTTTGAGATTGAAGGCCAAAGTCCCAGAGGATGACCGAAGCGGCGATGGCAGGACAGGATAAATAGTGACCTAAACATCGTAGGCCTAAAACCAAATGACGCACAAAACCGTGCAAAATGGCGGCCATTGGCCAAGAAAGCGGACCCTGCACCAGCGGGACAACGCTAAGGATAAGAAGAAGATGAAGAAGTATTGTAATTTATAAGTTTTCTGATAGACTTGAATTATCAAATATTTTTTTAAAACAAGAATTTTTAGCTTTTGTAAATAAATTGTAATGGAAATAATAAGTTGAATCTTAAATTGGTCGCAGATATTTTAACCCTCGAGTGGGCGCGCGTGTGTCTGTCAGACCCATAGGGTTGTTAAGTTTCAATAATTATGGTGCAGAGAGCGTTATGAGTATAAGCTACCATGTGATCTATCTCTTGTTCATTGTCGTTATTCTCGTGTAGTGACAGCGTGTTTGGGTTAACCTAGCTTATTTAAATTTATTTCATTCGCTTCCCGCTACCGGTTTGGACCTCTTGGACCCATACCGACCAAGTATGTTACATATATTAGTGTTTATTACTTACTTATTTATTATTTTATTTCATTATTTTTAGAATATCATATAAGAACAACTATGGAGAACAAAAGGTATAATTTAGACAATGCAGAAGATGTGGAGGAATTACAGCGTCTAATTCTTGAAGACGAGGATGTGGGAGTTTTTCCTGTTGACGACAATATTGAAGAAACTGATGACAGCGACACAGAAGATAACGTAGAAACAAGGTCGGTAGATTCCGACACCGATCATGAAGTCGAAGAGGAAGACATTTATAGTGAAAATGAGACGAGAAATGACAAAGCTTATTTTCTTGCAAAAGATGAAACAAAATGGAGGAAGATACCTTTGAAAAGAACACAATCAAGACCTCATAATATTTTGACTAAATTACCCGGCGTAATACATGAAGCTAGAGACGCCAAAAGCGAGGTTGAGAGTTGGCAACTTTTTATTACGGATCATATTTTAGACATTATTGGTGAAAACACACAAAAAATACATAAACAGAATAAAGCGAATTTTTAGCCGCGAAAGAGATTGCAGACTTGTAGACGTGGTAGAAATAAAAGCATTTATTGCATTATTGTATTTGGCAGGAGTTTTTCGTGCTGGACATCGTAATTTGCAAGACTTTTGGGCAATGGATGGTTTTGGAATCGACATTTTTAGAATGACAATGTCAGAAAAACGTTTTCGATTTATCGTGCGATCTCTTCGGTTTGATGATCATGTAACAAGAGAAGAGCAAAAAAGATTCGATAAGTTGGCGGCAGTTTGCGAAATATTTACGTTGTTTCTTCAAAACTGTAAGAAACATTACTCTCTTAGTTAAAACGTCACCATAGATGAACAATTACCTGGATTTCGTGGACGATGCAGTTTTAGGCAATATATACCCTCTAAGCCGAGTAAATACGGTATCAAGATATTCTGTATGTGCGACTCCAAACTATATTATGTAAGTAATATGGAAATTTACTGCGGGCAGCAACCAGAGGAACCATATCATCAAAGTAATACATCAAAGGACATTGTTATTAGATTGATCGAACCAATTCAAGGATCAGGTAGAAATATAACAGCAGATAATTGGTTTGCAAGTCTCAAATTGGTGCAAGAATTTGAAAAAAAGAAATTGTCTTATGTAGGGACCATAAGGAAAAATAAGCGAGAACTTCCTTCATATATCGTTTCTGTAATAAATCGTAAGCAATATAGCAGTATATTTGGTTTCTCAGAAAATGAAACTCTCGTATCTTATGCACAAAAAAAATAATAAAGCCGTCGTTCTGCTTTCAAGTCTTCATGTTTCGAAAAATGAAGTATCTGACGATATCGAGAAAAAACCTGAAATGGTTCTCTTCTACAATGATAACAAATCCGGGGTTGATGTTGTAGACAAATTGTGTAGCACATATAATTGTGCTAGAACTACCAGAAGATGTCCAATGGTAATTTTCTATCATCTTTTGAATGTTGCTGGCATCAATGGAAGAATAATTTTCTTGGGGAATCAAAATGAATTTTCCACTAGAAGGGAATTTATTAAACAAATGTCAATGGGATTACTTTTAGAACAACAAAGAAGGAGATCTCTAATAAATAATTTGCCAAGAGATATAAGGGCAAAGCTAGAAAAATATAAACCTGTGGACAGTGAAGAAAAAGTTTGTTTTGGACAGTGAAGAAAAAGTTTGTAATATAGAGCAAAACCCAGATAATAACAGGAAGAGAAAGATGTGCGAGGTTAGTTACACAGACATAAAAAAGATTCGAAAACAAAATACAGCTGCGAAAAATGTGATAAATTTTTATGCCTAAATAACCTTGCAAAAATAATCTGCCAAAACTGCTTAAATGATGAAAATGCGCTAAACACATCAAGTAATTCGGAATGATTTTTGATTTTGTGAAACGCTTTTTTAGTATTCAATTTGTTTATTTTCTTTTCAAATACTATTAGTTGTAGTAGTCTTTTTAGTGTTTTGGATTGATGAAAAAATAAAAAAAAATCCGAAAGGGTTTTTAATTTCTTCAAAACGGCGAAAAGTAATGAAATCTCTGTGGGTCTGCTGGGTCCAGTGCGACTATCGGCGTTTCAGAAACAGGCGCGCCTAATGGAGGGTTAAAATATTCAGAAGACTTTTTGGTAAACCGCTAAAATGGTTAATTTTGGATTAATTGTTTTAAGTTAGGTTCCGTTTCATTTCTTAAATTGTATATTAATTTTTTTAGAAAAGGGGTTGGATATTTTAATTAGGCTTATTGTTTCGTTTTTCTAATATTTGGTTACCTCATTATCATTATAGCAGTATGGTTTTCTATACATATACACGCAATTATAGTTAAGCAATTGATGATTAATCAACGTAGTTTGTTTAGCTAACCAACAAAACAGAAAAAAAATTCTTACCCGATTAATTCTTAATGATTATTCATAATATTCCATTATAATTGTCGCACTAGTTTGTATTTGAGTACATAGATTTATCTTTCATTACATAGATTTTCGTTATTTTATATCCGAAATTTTACTGAGAAATTTTCTGGATTTTCATCAATCATCAATGGCATCGATAATTAAAAACTTTGTTAAACCCTCTCCTATAAATTAAAGCATTCACTAATTTACTAATAAAAGTAACACAGACAAATATTCCCCGAACCAATGGATAGGATTACTAATAGTACACAATGGATTAAATTTATATATGAATATATTGGAAATATTAATAGTGTGGTGTGGCGGTGTCACTCATTTGCTCGCTTGTTAAACTGATTGCTCTGGCCTGATACTAGTAAACAAGAATCATGTGTGTTAGATATTAATTTTATTATACCACAAATGTATGTATATTTATCTATATTGTACGTTTAAACTTTTTTTCTCTTTTCTAACTATTTTTCAATGTATGTTTCAACTATTTTTCAATGTATTGTGGTGTTTAAATATTTTCCTTCAATTTTATTCTGAATAAATCCCCAATTTATGGATTCAGAATTATCTAGTTGTAATATATAAAACATTAATTACATTTCTAGTTAACTTGTAATGAAATTTACTGTAATTGGTTCTAATTTAAAATTAATCGAGAATCGATATTTTGAACACATTTTTTGCTTTTATAATAATTTGGTTTTATTTATATAAATTGATATAAATTATTAAACATTCTATTTACGGAAATACATACATACGTAGTTAATTTTCAATAAAAAAGAACTCACTAAATATAATATTTATGATATAATTTCATGTACAAATAATTCAGGAAGAAAACAAAGATTGACACATCCGCTGGCTTTATTGAGCGGAAGGGGAGCATCTTGTCAGTGAACAATATTTAATATAATAAGTAATTCAAACATTATATTTCAAACATACTATATCATAAGAATCAGGATAAGTAAGTGAATGTTTGTGATTCACTATTATTGCAGTACTAGAATTGTATAGATTTTATTGTCAGGAGAATTGATTTATACCAACACATAAAGATAACAAAAGGCTACCAAGCAAAAATTCTATCTGCGGCTTTTTTTATATTTTGGCCTAGGCCGCACTACGACTAAACCGCAGCGGTTTTAGTGACTCAAGTAAGCTAATTAAATACAGGCGGTCTCACTCGCAAGCCCTCCGCTCGCGGGAAAAAACCGTAGTGCGGCCTCGGAATTAATCTTCATTCTTCACGTTTATTTCATTCATTG
This sequence comes from Phosphuga atrata, assembly GCA_944588485.1. Lineage (NCBI taxonomy): Eukaryota > Metazoa > Arthropoda > Insecta > Coleoptera > Silphidae > Phosphuga > Phosphuga atrata. Next base: position 6,006,254 of record OX155900.1, read on the forward strand.
ATTCAACTGAGATCATCTTGCTTCATTTTTCCTTAGTGAGATAAACTTACCATATCTTCGCGGCTTAACAGTTTCCACAAGATATGGCATATCAATAATGCGTTTAAGAAAAATCAAATTTAACATAGAAACATAGCAGTTTATCACCAATATGTATTCATAATTTATGCAACTAAGACAATAATCGAACACCACATCATATCGACGATTAGCTATGCTTATAATTAACATTCACTTAGCATTGATTAACAAACAATAAAACTAAACTGGGAACATCAACTCAAATATGTTCAATTTAGGAAATATTTACAATAATTGAACACCACATCATAACGTTGATTACCAATGATTAACCGAGCTGTAACTTTTAGCATTAATTAACCGATAAATTAAACAGAACAACAAAAATGATGAAACACGATTAGAGCAGTATGTAAACGAGCTCGCTAGCACACTTCTCAACCTTTGGGCGGACTTAACGACCATTCCAGACATGACTAGTTTTGTCTGTCTACTCTTGTCTGTCTAGACTTGTCTGTCTAGACTTGTCTGTCTGGTCTTGTCTGTCTAGTTTTGTCTGTCTAGTCTTGTCTGTCTAGTATGGTGTAACTAGACTTGTCTATTTAGTCTTGTCTGTCTAGTTTAGTCTCCCCAGTCTTGTGGGTCTAGTCCTGTCTAAGTAGTGTTGTCTGTCTAAGCTTGTCTGTCTAGTCTTGTCTGAATAGTCTTGCCCATCTAGTCTTGTATGTCTCGTCTTGTCTGTCTACTCTTGTATGTTGGGTCTTATCTGTCTACTCTTGTCTGTATAGTCTTGTCTGGTTAGTATTATCTATCTAGTTTTGTCTGTCTAGCCATGTCTGTCTACTGTTGTGTGTTTAGTCTTGTCTGTCTTGTCTTGTCTGTCTAGTCTTGTCTGTCTACTCTTGTCAGTCTGGTCTTGTCTGTATAGTTTGGTGTGACTAGACGTGTCTGTTTAGTCTTATCTGTCTAGTCTTGTCTCTCCAGTCTTCTGGATCTAGTCCTGTCTGAGTAGACTTGTCTGTCTAATCTTCTTTGCTCAGTCTTGTCTGATTAGTCTTGTATATCTAGTCTTGTATGTCTAGTCCTGTCTGTCTAATCTTGTCTGTTGTATTAGTGTTGTATTAGTTCATATTATCTCTCTAGTTTTGTCTGTCTAGTCTTGTCTGTCTAGCCATGTCTGTCTAGTCTTGTGTGTCTAGTCTTGTCTGTCTAGTCTTGTCTGTCTTGTCTGTCTAGTCTTGTCTGTCTAGTCTTGTCTGTCTAGTCTTGTCTGTCTAGTCTTGTCTGTTTAGTCTTGTCTGTCTAGTCTTGTCTATCTAGTCTTGTCTGTCTAGATTTGCCTGTCTAGTCTTGTCGGCCTAGTCTTGTCTTTCCTGTCTTGTTTGTCTACTCTTGTCTGTCTAGTCCCGTCTAGTTAGTATTGTCTGTCTTGTAATGTCTGTCTAGTCTTGTCTGTCTAGCCATGTCTGTCTAGTCTTTTCTGTCTAGTCTTTTTTTGTCTTGTCTTGTCTGTTTAGTCTTGTTTGTCTAGTCTTGTCTGTCTAGCCTTGTCTGTCTAGTCTTGTCTGTGTAGTCTTGTATGTGTAGTCTTGTCTGTCTAGTCTTGTCTGTCTAGTCTTGTCTCTATAGACTTGCCTGTCCTGTCATGTATGAATAGCCTTGTCTATTTATTTTTGTCTGTCTAGTCTTGTCTGTCTAGTCTTGTCTGTCTAGTCTTGTCTGTCTAGTCTTGTCTGTCTAGTCTTGTCTGTCTAGTCTTGTCTGTCTAGTCTTGTCTGTCTAGTCTTGTCTGTCTAGTCTTGTCTGTCTAGTCTTGTCTGTCTAGTCTTGTCTGTCTAGTCTTGTCTGTCTAGTCTTGTCTGTCTAGTCTTGTCTGTCTAGTCTTGTCTGTCTAGTCTTGTCTGTCTAGTCTTGTCTGTCTAGTCTTGTCTGTCTAGTCTTGTCTGTCTAGTCTTGTCTGTCTAGTCTTGTCTGTCTAGTCTTGTCTGTCTAGTCTTGTCTGTCTAGTCTTGTCTGTCTAGTCTTGTCTGTCTAGTCTTGTCTGTCTAGTCTTGTCTGTCTAGTCTTGTCTGTCTAGTCTTGTCTGTCTAGTCTTGTCTGTCTAGTCTTGTCTGTCTAGTCTTGTCTGTCTAGTCTTGTCTGTCTAGTCTTGTCTGTCTAGTCTTGTCTGTCTAGTCTTGTCTGTCTAGTCTTGTCTGTCTAGTCTTGTCTGTCTAGTCTTGTCTCTCTAGTCTTGTCTGTCTAGACTTGTCTGTCTAGTCTTGTCTGTCTAGTCTTGTCTGTCTAGTCTTGTCTGTTTAGTCTTGTCTGTCTAGTCTTGTCTGTCTAGTCTTGTCTGTCTAGTCTTGTCTGTCTAGTCTTGTCTGTCTAGTCTTGTCTGTCTAGTCTCGTCTGTCTAGTCTCGTCTGTCTAGTCTTGTCTGTCTAGTCTTGTCTGTCTAGTCTTGTCTGTCTAGTCTTGTCTGTCTAGTCTTGTCTGTCTAGTCTTGTCTGTCTAGTCTTGTCTGTCTAGTCTTGTCTGTCTAGTCTTGTCTGTCTAGTCTTGTCTGTCTAGACTTGTCTGTCTAGTCTTGTCTGTCTAGTCTTGTCTGTCTAGTCTTGTCTGTTTAGTCTTGTCTGTCTAGTCTTGTCTGTCTAGTCTTGTCTGTCTAGTCTTGTCTATCTAGTCTTGTCTGTCTAGTCTTGGCTGTCTAGTCCTGTCTGTCTAGTCTTGTCTGTCTAGTCTTGTCTGTCTAGTCTTGTCTGTCTAGTCTTGTCTGTCTAGTCTTGTCTGTCTAGTCTTGTCTGTCTAGTCTTGTCTGTCTAGTCTTGTCTGTCTAGTCTTGTCTGTCTAGTCTTGTCTGTCTAGTCTTGTCTGTCTAGTCTTGTCTGTCTAGTCTTGTCTGTCTAGTCTTGTCTGTCTAGTCTTGTCTGTCTAGTCTTGTCTGTCTAGTCTTGTCTGTCTAGTCTTGTCTGTCTAGTCTTGTCTGTCTAGTCTTGTCTGTCTAGTCTTGTCTGTCTAGTCTTGTCTCTCTAGTCTTGTCTGTCTAGACTTGTCTGTCTAGTCTTGTCTGTCTAGTCTTGTCTGTCTAGTCTTGTCTGTTTAGTCTTGTCTGTCTAGTCTTGTCTGTCTAGTCTTGTCTGTCTAGTCTTGTCTGTCTAGTCTTGTCTGTCTAGTCTTGTCTGTCTAGTCTCGTCTGTCTAGTCTTGTCTGTCTAGTCTTGTCTGTCTAGTCTTGTCTGTCTAGTCTTGTCTGTCTAGTCTTGTCTGTCTAGTCTTGTCTGTCTAGTCTTGTCTGTCTAGTCTTGTCTGTCTAGTCTTGTCTGTCTAGTCTTGTCTGTCTAGTCTTGTCTGTCTAGTCTTGTCTGTCTAGTCTTGTCTGTCTAGTCTTGTCTGTCTAGTCTTGTCTGTCTAGTCTTGTCTGTCTAGTCTTGTCTGTCTAGTCTTGTCTGTCTAGTCTTGTCTGTCTAGTCTTGTCTGTCTAGTCTTGTCTGTCTAGTCTTGTCTGTCTAGTCTTGTCTGTCTAGTCTTGTCTGTCTAGTGTTGTCTGTCTAGTCTTGTCTGTCTAGTCTTGTCTGTCTAGTCTTGTCTGTCTAGTCTTGTCTGTCTAGTCTTGTCTGTCTAGTCTTGTCTGTCTAGTCTTGTCTGTCTAGTCTTGTCTGTCTAGTCTTGTCTGTCTAGTCTTGTCTGTCTAGTCTTGTCTGTCTAGTCTTGTCTGTCTAGTCTTGTCTGTCTAGTCTTGTCTGTCTAGTCTTGTCTGTCTAGTCTTGTCTGTCTAGTCTTGTCTGTCTAGTCTTGTCTGTCTAGTCTTGTCTGTCTAGTCTTGTCTGTCTAGTCTTGTCTGTCTAGTTTTGTCTGTCTAGTCTTATCTGTCTAGTCTTGTCTGTCTAGTCTTGTCTGTCTAGTCTTGTCTGTCTAGTCTTGTCTGTCTAGTCTTGTCTGTCTAGTCTTGTCTGTCTAGTCTTGTCTGTCTAGTCTTGTCTGTCTAGTCTTGTCTGTCTAGTCTTGTCTGTCTAGTCTTGTCTGTTTAGTCTTGTCTGTCTAGTCTTGTCTGTCTAGTCTTGTCTGTCTAGTCTTGTTTGTCTAGTCTTGTCTGTCTAGTCTTGTCTGTCTAGTCTTGTCTGTCTAGTCTTGTCTGTCTAGTCTTGTCTGTCTAGTCTTGTCTGTCTAGTCTTTTCTGTCTAGTCTTGTCTGTCAAGTCTTGTCTGTCTAGTGTTGTCTGTCTAGTCTTGTCTGTCTAGTCTTGTCTGTCTAGTCTTGTCTGTCTAGTCTTGTCTGTCTAGTCTTGTCTGTCTAGTCTTGTCTGTCTAGTCTTGTCTGTCTAGTCTTGTCTGTCTAGTCTTGTCTGTCTAGTCTTGTCTGTCTAGTCTTGTCTGTCTAGTCTTGTCTGTCTAGTCTTGTCTGTCTAGTCTTGTCTGTCTAGTCTTGTCTGTCTAGTCTTGTCTGTCTAGTCTTGTCTGTCTAGTCTTGTCTGTCTAGTCTTGTCTGTCTAGTTGTGTCTGTCTAGTCTTATCTGTCTAGTCTTGTCTGTCTAGTCTTGTCTGTCTAGTCTTGTCTGTCTAGTCTTGTCTGTCTAGTCTTGTCTGTCTAGTCTTGTCTGTCTAGTCTTGTCTGTCTAGTCTTGTCTGTCTAGTCTTGTCTGTCTAGTCTTGTCTGTCTAGTCTTGTCTGCATAGTCTTGTCTGTCTAGTCTTGTCTGTCTAGTCTTGTCTGTCTAGTCTTGTCTGTCTAGTCTTGTCTGTCTAGTCTTGTCTGTCTAGTCTTGTCTGTCTAGTCTTGTCTGTCTAGTCTTGTCTGTCTAGTCTTGTCTGTCTAGTCTTGTCTGTCTAGTCTTGTCTGTCTAGTCATGTCTGTCTAGTCTTGTCTGTCTAGTCTTGACTGTCTAGTCTTGTCTGTCTAGTCTTGTCTGTCTAGTCTGTTGTCTAGTCTTGTCTGTCTAGTCTTGTCTGTCTAGTCTTGTCTGTCTAGTCTTGTCTGTCTAGTCTTGTCTGTCTAGTCTTGTCTGTCTAGTCTTGTCTGTCTAGTCTTGTCTGTCTAGTCTTGTCTGTCTAGTCTTGTCTGTCTAGTCTTGTCTGTCTAGTCTTGTCTGTCTAGTCTTGTCTGTCTAGTCTTGTCTGTCTAGTCTTGTCTGTCTAGTCTTGTCTGTCTAGTCTTGTCTGTCTAGTCTTGTCTGTCTAGTCTTGTCTGTCTAGTCTTGTCTGTCTAGTCTTGTCTGTCTAGTCTTGTCTGTCTAGTCTTGTCTGTCTAGTCTTGTCTGTCTAGTCTTGTCTGTCTAGTCTTGTCTGTCTAGTCTTGTCTGTCTAGTCTTGTCTGTCTAGTCTTGTCTGTCTAGTCTTGTCTGTCTAGTCTTGTCTGTCTAGTCTTGTCTGTCTAGTCTTGTCTGTCTAGTCTTGTCTGTCTAGTCTTGTCTGTCTAGTCTGTCTAGTCTTGTCTGTCTAGTCTTGTCTGTCTTGTCTTGTCTGTCTAGTCTTGTCTGTCTAGTCTTGTCTGTCTAGTCTTGTCTGTCTAGTCTTGTCTGTCTAGTCTTGTCTGTCTAGTCTTGTCTGTCTAGTCTTGTCTGTCTAGTCTTGTCTGTCTAGTCTTGTCTGTCTAGTCTTGTCTGTCTAGTCTTGTCTGTCTAGTCTTGTCTGTCTAGTCTTGTCTGTCTAGTCTTGTCTGTCTAGTCTTGTCTGTCTAGTCTTGTCTGTCTAGTCTTGTCTGTCTAGTCTTGTCTGTCTAGTCTTGTCTGTCTAGTCTTGTCTGTCTAGTCTTGTCTGTCTAGTCTTGTCTGTCTAGTCTTGTCTGTCTAGTCTTGTCTGTCTAGTCTTGTCTGTCTAGTCTTGTCTGTCTAGTCTTGTCTGTCTAGTCTTGTCTGTCTAGTCTTGTCTGTCTAGTCTTGTCTGTCTAGTCTTGTCTGTCTAGTCTTGTCTGTCTAGTCTTGTCTGTCTAGTCTTGTCTGTCTAGTTTTGTCTGTTTAGTCTTCTCTTCCTAGTCTTATCTATCTAGTCTTGTCTGTCTAGTCTTATCTCTTAATTCGTTGCGGTAAAATTGTCGGTGAAGCGTGGGCGGTGAAAATTCGCAGAGGTGAAAATGCTCACCGGTGAACGTTCCTGCGGTGAAAGTTCCTACGGTGAAAGTTCCTACGGTGAAGATTCCGTGGTGAAACTAATGCGGTGAATGTACCGGATACCGTTTATCAGAACTAAATAACAACTTAAAGTTGAGATATGGCTGAATGCGATGGATCAGTAGCTGATATATTCTCTCGTAAAATGGGCTGTTTTGCAAGAAACCAAAAATACTCAGAAATTTATTTGTAATTATTGTAATTATTTGTAGTATTGTAGTATAGTAGTATTGTAGTATTTGTAATTATTTTTTTGAAAAATTGTTGCATGTGATTTTAATTTATTATTTTTTGTAATAAAAAATGATTATTAGTCACCATATTTTAGAAAAATAGATTTTAAATAATTTTAAATTGTTCTAAAATTTTGAAAAAAAAAACAGAGAACTGACAGAGAAAACGTAAAGAAATTTGCAGATTTTCTTAGATTTACACCCAGAAAAAAAATTTAATTTTGAATTTTATCAATTACTTTGTACATATTTTCCTTGATATTTGCGTATACAGTGAATCTATCGCATTTATCACAAAATAATTTGATGAATTATTGGATTGAAATTTAAAATACATCGGTATGTTGTGCGCTGATATGATGAAATTGGCATAATGAACATATTTCAGTTAATAATCCAGCTCCAACAGATGATATATAGATCAATTAACAGGCGATGGTGTATCAATAATGCAGACAGAATTTCCATAAATGTATGCACACATTGTCGTTACTGTTATGAAAGATTGAAGAGTTTCCTGCCAAGTTTCGGCCGAACCCATGATGCTGGAGCGGAAGTATTGCGGGCATCAACTGATTGAATACCACAGACCACTGTTTAATATTGCACGCGGCTAATATCGTGGCGCGTTGAGCGGATTAGGACCGGGCCGCGTCCCATCGGTATTAAACAACATTAGCATTATTGCAAGCTTTCCCTGCGCGATCTGCACACACACACATTCACCGCAAACTCCCATTGTTTAGCTTTTCAATTTCAACTGTATCTATAATTAACAAAACCCCTTCGTTTATTAATATTCACGTTTGCTTTGCACGTAAAATAATAAATTACAATTCCATTTATTTCTAATTACCTTAAACGACTGCCCACATTTTTATATATTAAAGCTGAATTACTGCCCGATACACCTACATCTGGTTAATAATTAAAACCAGTTTTAATAAATTATTAACAATTTGATTATTTTCGAAATAAAAAACTACCTCAATCTATGTCTATAATAAAAATAGCGTAACAACATATTTTATAATTATACGAATAACACTATTTAATCTGTATCTGTTATAAAATGTTATGTCTGCAAAATCGATTTGAAGGAAAAAATTATTGATACACAAAACACATATAGTTCTAGTTTCTGTACATACATACATACCTACAATCCTTTATTTTCACGCAAAACACATATAGTTATTATTAAATGAAATCAAAATCTGTTATTTGTTGATTTAACCATCCATCAGACGGAACTTATTGTAGATAGAATATACATAATAAACGATATATAACATAACTGAGATTAAAAGTTTTATCTACGAACTCTATTGTAAATGCACATTATTGTACATTTCGTGGATTGTGTAAATACATCATAACACACAGTATGTATGTAACAGTCCGCGACTAATGATAAGTTATGATTGATAACACACACGTGTGTTTGGTTTATGTTTCGTTGATTGGTTGAGAACTGCTGCTACGTGCTCATACGTTCAGCGCCCCCCGTGTCACGATTCAAACTAACGGAAATTGACATTGCGTACATTGGGTTCCCTATATCTATGACCACTCTTATTCCAGTTTAACGCAAATAAGTACTAAATAATAAGGTTGCGACCATTACGAATGTATTTCTTTTCATTTCTTTCAAGTTAAATAATGTAGAGTACCAGTTATATATGAAAATACAACTGTTTGTTTATTATAATGTTAAATAATGATAATTAAATAATCATAACCTAATTAGAAATAAATTTGTTACAAACAAATTAGTGTGGTCGTAGATAAAGTATACTACATAACTCGAGTTGTAAGGCAATTACGTACTCGCAGAATTACGACCTCCCCGCTACTCGGGTCGTGCATAACTGTTCCGCTCGTACGTAATATGTTTCTTATAACTCGTTACGTAATATATTATTCAATACTAAATTTTAAACAGTTATAAAAGACTCACCGTCATACCAAGTTTATGATAGCATTGCACACTACTTAAGTTTGTTATTATATTCGGTGTGCTTTTAGTGTTCTTGTATATTGTCTTTTTTCCAATCACGTTGAAACCCTAGTTGGTATGTTGGCTAATGGCCTGCTTAAGAACACATAATAATTTATCTCCGTTCCTCACCGATCACTTGTTCAAGTTTATGATCTGTAATTACCCATATCATCTTACCGGCTGTTTCGCAATCTCTTTCTTACTTGTTTCTCGTCGTTCCAGAATTCGCATCACGTATCCGCATCGTTGTTTATTCAAGAACTTTTACAATCCGCTTTTATTAAATTAATTGTTTATTTGGAAGATTAGTGATGCTTAATACTTAATTTACGTTCCATTATCAAAATACTCAGAGATTAAAGGTTAGATATCGTATAACTCTTATCTTAAAAATTAAGGATGTAATGCATTTTGGGAATTAATAATTAAGGAGGGAAACTATTAAAATAAATTTACTGAAGGATATTTGGAGGTTTAGGATTAGGCTTAAGGATCGCTTAAGAATCTATGAAGACTGAACTATTTTTCCATAATGCACAGTTTAAGACAATTTTCTATATATTATTTTTTTTTCTATATATCTATATTTTAAAGTATTATTCTGTATTTAAGTATTGGCAAAATATACAAAAGATGTTTATTATTTTTGTAGTATAAAAGTTTTCCTTCGAGATTTGTCAGAGCACGTCCCTCACTGTAGGTAACTCGTAACCCAATATTTATTATATCGGTAATTCCAGTCAATTATTTACGAATTCGATTTGTGGCACGTGAGATCCGACAATATATTATCATTTGACGCAATTGTAAATCATTAATTTCATGAGAAAACATCCATTACTTATAGATAATACGCTACCGTTTTATGTGAAAGTTGAACTAAAATAATAAAACTCGTAAATAATTCTCAACTCTAATTACAGAGCTTTGAAACCTTTGAGAGTAAAATGGTCAATTGCAAGTTATTTGAAATCTCCTGATTTTTAAATGTGACCACTTTCCAAAAGACATATAAACGTCCTTGGTTTGGCCAGAAACATTCAAAACTCATTTTAATAAACAAATACAGGGTGTTTCATAAATGCCAGGCAGAAATTCTAGGGCGTGTTCTAGAGCGCAAAATAACAAAAAGTCCGTATAAAGATGACTCCGAAACTGCTTCCTGACTGAGGTACAGCCCGTAAAAGGGGGTGGTAGCACACAACATTCTTGCTAATATCGCAGACGCAACTAATGATAATTGATTAAAATTTTGTGCGTACTCTTTACTGGTGCCGAACTACGGTTCGCGCTTATTTTCGCCTCGGTACATACGGGGAACGACCTTTGTATTTTTCAAATAATTTTTCCATCTGCACATTTAGCAAATGCAGCTTCGCTTTTATGAATAATGCATCGATGAGAGATAAATCTCGAAACGCATTTGCAGATTAAGTTATCGGAATAGGCTATTCAATTAAGTTATCGGAAACAGATGATCTTAAAAAAAAAACGGTCAAGTGCGAGTTGTGACTCGCGCACCGAGGCGCGATGGCGCACAACAAACTTGTAAGTAAGGTATCTTTTTTATGTGGAGGACGTAGCAAGCACATACAGTTAACTTGACAAGTAGCCCTCCTGAAATCACGACCATCTTAGTACCGCTGCAAGAATAACCTCAAGATGTCGCTGTCGTTCGATGGAATTCTACCCTATATTTTATTACCATACATCCCCCATTCAATATGAGTGTTTAGGGGTTCTGGAACTTCACTATTTGTTTTTATCGCTCAATGTTGCCTGTATACCTATATACCCTGTATAAAGGTATACAGGGTATTTTATTTTAAATAACGCAAATATTTTTAAACTTATAAAAAGAAAACTTTATTTTAGTATTAAACTTATTCACTAACTTATATTAAGAATTAACTATTTCTAGATCTAATATAAACTATTTCTAGATATATTTCGATACTCTTAACATTCAGTTGTTCCATTGACTGCTTTTGGGCAATTGACTACCAAAAAATATAGGGCGTACGTGATTTAAGTATATGTAGATTATAAAGAAAAATTAGACGAAATATAATATATACAGGATGTTACAGGACTTGAGTATGTCGCATGTCGGTTATAAACAAGCAAAATTTAGACATAATACATGCCCTGTATATATTATGTATATAGAGCGTGCGTGATGAAATGCATAACGAATATAAAAAATCAGAATAAACGCTTAGTGCTAATAAAGCTTGGTGCCAACACATACTTTTTAACCTCCGGACCTAACCGAGGAGGACCTAACTGTATGCAACCCACATGCTTCTGGAGCCTGACAATATAACTACGACAACATTCGTGTATTTTCATAAGTTTCCAATAGTAAATTCGCATTTTTCTTGAAATTAAATTACATATTTACGGTTTTCAGATTTTTTCCTTTCCATGTGCTGTAAGACACCGCTTCTTGCCAAATTTCATGATTCTAGGTCAACGGGAAGTACCCTATAGGTTTTGATTCTCTTGTTAAATCGCAAAATATGCGACATAAACAGTCATATCTTTTGATCGCGTTGACTTACAAGTTTGCTTTTTTCACAGCTGAAAGAGACCGCAGACCCGAGTCTAATTTAAAACAAATTTTAACTTGTTACCTCTACGCGTTCCAGAGAAAAATGGCCTTGACAGACAGACAGACAGGCCGACAGACAGACAGACGGACAACAAAGTGATCCTATAAGGGTTCCGTTTTCGGTACGGAACCCTAAAATCAACATTATTCTTATGTCTTTAGGGTTCCGTAACGAAAACGGAACCCTTATAGGATCACTTTGTTGTCCGTCTGTCTGTCTGTCTGTTAATCTGTCTGTCTGTCCGTCCGTCCGTCTGTCTGTTTGTCAAGATATTTTTTCTCTGGAACGCGTAGAGGTAACAAGTTGAAATTTGTAGCAAATACTCGGGTCTGCGGTCTCTTTCAGCTGTGAAAAACTCAAACTTGTAAGTCAACGCGATCAAAAGATATGACCGTTTATGTCGCATATTTTGCGATTTCACAAGGGAATCAAAACCTAGGGTACTTCTCGTTGACCTAGAATCGTGAAATTTGGCAAGAAGCGGTGTCTTACAGCACATGTAAAGGCAAAAATCTGAAAACCGTTAATATGTAGTTTAATTACAAGAAAAATGCGAATTTACTATTAGAAACTTATGAAAATACACTAATGTGTTGCGTGGTATTTTCGGGCACCAGAAGCATATGGGTTGCATACAGTTAGGTCCTCCTAAAGATACCTTACTTACAAGTTTGTACGGATCCCCGGTGCGCGAGTCACAACTCGCACATGGCCGGTTTTTTACTTACTTTTACTACTTAAAAATTTCACATGAGATTTGTTTTGGTAGTCCTTAAAAAAGCATCATTAATTTTATAGAGCTCCGGAAAGATTGAATATATTCATATATTCAGGCTGTATTCCGACTTTATTAAGTTTATATGATTATCTATGACGTGGTATCGCTTTACCAATTCTAAAGTAACCTTCTTCTTCTTATCAGCATGTTCTCAATTACTCCTGAATGTAGGGCTCTTCCATTTTTTCCATTTCTGCCTGTCCATAGCAGCCCTCATCCAGTTTTTCCCAGCAATCTTCTGGATGTCATCGCGCTATCTTTTCTAGGTCTGCCAGCACTTCTTTTGCACTCTCTTGGCCGTCAAGCTGTTAATTTGTATGTCCTTTTTTATGTGCTCTGTCTTGCAATATGGCCAGCCCATCTCCAGTTTAGCTGCGCTACGCTTCCGCTAACATCTGTTAAGACTGGTAGAATACATGACTCGACAACTTTTCTTTTAATTTCATCTTGTCTGACTGATCTTATATTATAAGTACAGATAATACAGTCTTCTGCTTCTAGGAAATTTCTTGATGTTTTGCTGAGGTTTACGGTTAATCGAGTTTATGCCTCCCCCAGAATCCATGAGGCTGACTGACAAATAAGTATGGGATTCAAAACGCTGTGCGCCACCCACCTGGGGTATGATACCCACCTGGTTTTGAAGTTCGACATGTATCCATGTAGTTTTGGAAGGTATTTGGCCTTGCCTAAAACGCCATGCTGGCCTTACGTGTTGGCGAGTTGGATAGTCAGCCGCTCCTAACCTGGAGACAGACGCTGTTTGCAGTCGCCCATTATGGGTCAGACGTTGCGGGGGAATCTTAGCTTCACCTCAATCTCTTCGAGACTTTACCGGCAAGGGTGGCCCTACCGGTAGCTATGCTACCGCCGGCATCACTCCCTGGATATAAGGTTAAAAGTAACCATAAGCGTTAATATTGTAGCTTAGACAAGTGTGTCAGAAACTTCCTAATGTAAAATAACGTATAATAAAATAATAACGTAAAAATAACAGTATGTATATATTTATTTTATCTACCACCACTATTGTAAATGCCCATTATTGTACAGTTCGTGGTTTTTGTAAATTCATACACACAAGTATGCAACAGTACGCAACACACACCAAACATAACCAACATACATACATAATAACATAACCAAACGCACGGTTTACGTTTCGTTTATTGGCTGAGAGCTGCTATTACGTGATCATATGTTAAGCGACCCCCGTGCCACATTTCAAACTAACGTAAATTGACATTGCGTACATGTGGTTGCCTATATCTACGAACTTTCTTATTCCAGTTTAATCCAAATAAGCTCTAAATAATAAGGTATGTAACCATTAAGAATGTATTTCTTTTCATTTCTTTCAAGTTAAATAATGTCGAGTTTTTTTATAACAGTTATATTTTAAAATACAACTGTTTATTTATTCTAATATTAAATAATGATAATTAAATAAACATAACCTAATAAGATATAAATTTGTTACACAAACATATTTTTTTTATTAAACAGAAACAAATTATTGTGGTCATAGATAAAGTATAGTACATAACTCGAGTAGTAAGGCAATTACGTACTCGCGGAATTACGCAGTCCCTGCCACGCGTGTCGTGTGTAACTGTTTCGCTCGTACGTAATATGCTTCTTACAACTCTCTTTACGTAATATACTATTACAGTATAGTAAGTTATACTTTTTACATTATATTTACAATTACTATTTATTTATTTCTTCATTTACCCGTTGATTGATCGTGTTACTTAAATAATGGCTTTTCAATATTTATTAAAGCACATTTGCCATAAACTATTTCATAAATATAAGGGAAAAGGGATACTCGCACTTTCGAAAGATTATTAAAATCCATGATTCTCTGATTAACTCTATCAATGTGTATTCTCACTGAAGCAATATTATAAGTTTCATCGACTTCTACTGGGGTAAATTGGTCTTTATGACAGAACGGAGGCATTACAAAGACAGCATTTTTCTCTTATACTTTAGTTTGCATTTGAGGTAAACTATTATCTGCAAGCAGTGCCGGATTTTTGTCTTGGCCTACAAGGCCCCGGCCTAGGGGCCCAGCCAGGCTAGGGGCCCCGGTGGCGAAATTAAAGTCAAATTTAACTGTCGTGAACAGTCTTTCTTAGATAAGATAGTTTGCTCGAGCTGATGCATGTTGAAGTCTATGTTGCTCCTGGGATGAGATCAAGGCAGCTCTTCAGATAATTGCCAATGATGCATATGGAAAACCATCTACGCGCTCTGAGGCTTCAGGAGTCGATGGAATCTTGCTTTTTATCACTTATCTAGAATGTCATCTTGGAAAGGTTCAACAAATTAGCAAACCTCTCCAAGCTCTTAACACCGACCTAGGCACCATCGTTGAAGAACTGTATCAATCTTTGGTAATATACCTATAACATAAGGAAACCCAGTACCTGTACCTTTGTTTATTATGAGTCGCAAGATATTGAAAACATCGGTGAAAATAGATATGCAGAGGAAACATAAGCGTAAAATCCAGTTCGACGAAGTAGAAGGAAACGAGACCGAGCTCTCTGCCAAGGACCGATTCAGAGTAACCATATTTTACGCTATTATAGATAGACTAATTACAGAAATACAGAGACGCGCATCTGCTTATGCGGAGTTAAGTAAAAAGTTGGACTTTCTTACGAAACTACATCGTTTGGAATCTAAGGACATCGGTAAAGGAGCCAGAAACCTTTTTATCCGGGGGATTTGGATGCGTCTTTCGAAAACGAGTCACGAGTGCACCTCAAGCTTAGTTATCGTCGAATGTTGAAGTTATAGAGTTATCGTCACAGAAGATATACAAATACTTCTCGGAAACAGGCTTTTTGGACATTTATCCAAACGTAGGATAATTGTGCTTTGAATGCTGTTGTGTACACCAGCGTCAAAATATTCAGCAAAACAGTCGTTTTCAGCGCCAAAGCTAGTAAAGAATTACAAGAGATCTAACATAGGTGAGAACATGCTCAATTCACCCTCTGAATATAATAATGTACATAGAGTCAGAAATAAGTCAGTCAATAGACTATGATGACGTTATTCGTTCTTTTGCACAGAAGAAAGTTCGTCGTATGAATCTATAAATTTTATGGAATAACGTAACTATAGTAACAAAGACTGTATTATTCTGATGTTTATTAAAGTCATTAAATTCGATTAAAAATTATATGTTCTGTACTAGCGCATTTAATTTGCTAAATTTCCAAAATAGCTTCATGATGGTGGAGGTGTTGGCAAATGTCAAGTGCCTATGGGCGCTGGGTCTCTAAGTCCGGGCCTGTCTGCAAGCACAACATCTCCGGGCTCAATGCAATCAATTAAAGCACAGACATTTGTAAAGAAACAATCAACAAAAAAATAATGGATTTGGAGCATTTGGAGCACATACCACGAAAAATTTTCTTGAGTGATGATGATTATGATCTGAGTACATTAAAACTCTGTGTTTAACTTCTTGTGGCAACTCGGTATTAACTTCGGTACTGCCAGTAATAGCACGTTTCTTAGGGTAATGTAATTTACATGTTTCTGATATGGTTAATTGTACTGTGGCTTTAGATGGCCAAAATATAAAGTTTTTCATTAAAAAGTTTAGCTGCCGTAGATTATTTATGAATACACAATTTACAGTAGTGCGATGAATATTAAGTAATACGGACATCGCAGTAAATGTTTCAGTTTTTAGTTTTATCAAAGTAATCAGCAATTTCTACATTTGTTTACCAAGTTTGAAAGTTTTACCATCTGTAAGAAGATTTAAAGGAAGTGAGAAAATAGCAAATGTAACTCCAGTTAAGCTACTCGTAGCTTCATTAGTTTTCGTAGAAGAAAGCCCATGGAAACCTTGGTTTGCTTTTACAAATTGGAAATTAATTGGATCACATCTTGAATCTTGAAAAAAGTTTCTTCGAAACTGCCATCGACGCTTCACACATTTTATCCTTATTTATTTTTATTGACATATTAACTTGAACTGCAGCGGTACTTTGGCCGTCAAAATTATTCAAATTGCAAAAAAAATATCAACAATTCTCTGTCCAAAATTCTCTGCCAAGAACAATTTATTGATTTAAGTGATAATTTGCTATTGGTAAAACCATACTACATTATAGATAATCAAATAAACTTAATAAAGCTTATTAGCTCTCTAACGAAATGTCAAATTAAAAATTTCTAACGTCTAGTCAACCACAAGAGTTTCAAGTAAGTGTTTTATATGTTATAATTCATACATTTTGTGAATTGAATTTTGTATTCATTCATACAACAGCAAAGCTGCACTGATGAGAGACAAATCTCTTACAACTTAACAGTTTCATTTTTCTGGTTCTTGTTGAGTGCTACGAAAATGGACTCAAAGCTGGTAAATAGCTGGTAAAAAAGTTCCACATGATATATGTTTTGGTAATCCTAAAAAGACTCAATAATATTATAGAGCTCCGTAAAAGTTGAAAGGTTGAACAAACAGCGGGAAACCTTACAATGATCAATGAGTTCTTCATATTCCCTATATTTAAAGTCAGATAACTCGATGTGCCCAACCTTCGGAGGATGTCCTACAAAACGTCTCGCTCTACGCGGCATATTGGCAACGCGGTTGGCAACATGAGATATGTTTTGGTAATCCTAAAAAGACTCAATAATATTATAGAGCTCCGTCAAAGTTGATAGGTTGAACAAACAGCGGGAAACCTCACAATGATCCATGAGTTCTTCAGATTCCCTATATTTAAAGTCAGAACTCGATGTGCCCAACCTTCGGAGGATGTCCTACGAAACGTCTCGCTCTACGCGGAATATTGGCAACGCATAGAAACCTTAATCGGCTTCCTCTTGTTTTCAGATAGCCACATATATCCGCACTAGAGTCGCGTGTATTGTTTTGTTTGTCACAACTATTTTGTGTCATATCAAAGTTGTGTGCAAATTTCTATCTACTGCGTGTCTACGCGTTGCTAATGTGCCGCGTAGAGGGAGACGATTTGTTGGACTTCCTGAGAAGGTTGGGCGCATCGAGTTATCTGACTCTGAAGACGGGGAATATGAACACATTGATCATTGTGAGGCTTCACGCTATTGTGAAAAGGAGTGAATTCATTGTAATATCTATTTTCTGCGCTTTTTATTATAATAACTGCTGGCCTTCAGCCCCTGACACTTTAGATCTTGTCCGTTCTTGTTACTTGCTTTGACGCAGCGGACAGCTTACACCGTGCATCTTGAGTAACGTGTGCTAAAGAGTAACAGAAGATATCCGTGAGTTGATTTGCATAGTTGGAGTAGTCTTGCTAAACGTTATCCTAAGAAAATATGATTTTTATTTGTTGCTCTATTCCAGTGGTGCGCAACCCGGTGGGTTTTTAACCCCAGAGAAGTCGATAGAGATTTTTTTTGAGCCGTCGAATTCATACAAATTTTAAAGCTTTTCCTGTGCTAGTATCAGATAGGAGTAAAATAGTGAAATGTCAATATAAAAAGGTATTTAAAAAACGTCTACTTTCTATCCAGGGGTCGCGATAAAATTTTACAACAAATGTTGGGTCACAAATGAAAATAGTTTGCACACCACTTCTATATTTTAACCCTTTCACCGCCATTCCGGGTGATGTGACCCGGGGCCCTGAATTTATGGAGCGCCGTCTCGGGAGATGTGGCCCAGGGTTTCTTTTTTTACCAGCACCATCTAGTTTTGCGCTGGATTACTAAACGAGTAACGAGCCGTCACCGAACTTAAAGAGGGAGAGAAATCGTGTTTTTTTTTAAATTTCAAAAACCCTTAAATATTACGCTGGAATGATTGGAAATCTCCCACAACCGATTTGCAAAAGGATCCGCTATTTTTTCAAAATAATTTCACCGACCTGCCGTCTCCGGAGGCGGCCGTGCGAATTTTTCCAAATTTTTCAAGTTTTTCACACACAACTCGAACAGTTTGCGTTGCACGGACCTGGTTCCGGCGCCGGTGTATCTGGAACATCGCCGGCCATCCGACAGTCTCCTCACTTTGAAAAATTCTTGCAAATAATCCATCCCTCGTTTTTGGACGCCTAAATGACGCGATCCGGACACGTTATCGAAAATCGCCGTAGTTCTGGAATTTTTCTACCGGAATTCTTTCGTGAATTTCATTTTCCCCGTGCATCTTCGCCATGACTTCCGTAAAAGTGGTATTTTTTGTAATGCATCTTTATGGGGTCTGTTTGGGCACGCGAGTTTTGATTTCGAAACAATGGTTGAGTTTTTAAAAAGCTAAAATAACTCTCAGTACAAATTTCTGTGAAGACTTAATAATTATATTATTTTCTACAATAGATTATATACTAAAACTAAACTACGTTACATAAAAACAATATTACAATTAGAGTATTGTTCATTGTTTCTTATCGCAACTTGAAGGTTGGCGACGGGTCTCTTTGCCATGGTCAGCAATTTACAGGGTCGTATTTAGGTGAAGTGCAGGGTCAGCGATGCAGCGATTTGCAGGATCGTAACTCGCGTTCGGCCTGAATCGCCATGTCACGACGGAATCGCAAATTTCGATCAATTCTTTATCTGCGAATATCCGTCCGCACGTTGCAAACCCTCACGTTTCGTCCTCCGTCCTGCCGCGCCCCTCCAGAGGGTCAAAACCCCACAAAAAATCGAGGTTTTTGCGGAAACGGAAGCCAAAACGGGATTATACATTTTTCAGGTGTAGAACCGAAAGCCCCGTCGGTGACACTTTGGCGACTCAACCCCCTCAGGTTCGGACGCACCAGACCGAAACCTAATTTTTTTTTAGGATTCAAATGATTTTTTTGACACGATTTTTTTACCTTCGAGGCTCATTTTGCGTCGGACCTCGAAAATTCTTCCTGGGCGCTTTAGCTGCCGTCGCGCCACCTTTTTAGAGCCCTCTCCCGCTGTACTGCGCCGTCCCTTTTACTTGGTGCAAGAGAAAATACAACCTTTTTTTTGACAATTTTGCAATTATTTTGCATAACTTCCACGTACGCCCTAGACTTATTTAACGGGCTCCAGGTTGCAGGTTGGGTTAGGTTAGGTTTTCTCTCGTTCTCTTCAGAACACTTGCCCGCAGATATTCAGGCAAGCATTTTTAAGCTGTGACGACTTTTTGCAAATCTGAGGCAGTTTAAAGAGAAAAGTGCACAAAAGTGAAAAAACCAGAACGTCCGAATTATTTGAAGGATCGGTACAGGACCGGCGCTGTTCGATCGGGCATAGAATCTGATAGTTTGTTAAGGAGTTTAATCGACGCCATTAAAACGACGTTTTTTGAACGCCTAGGAAATTTCCCGCAGAATCGCCACAGTTCGAGACGTTGGCTCTCTTTCGGCTCTCCTTCGCCGGAAGGTGCGGTCATCCTGACCGCTAGAGTTTCGCCGTTTCTGGGCACAGCGACTCGAAACTAAACGCGTTCGATTTGGAACGGACGCCCGCGCCTCTATTGCATTTATGAATTCGCGATCCGAGCCGCCCCTCGTGGTGCCGACGTTGGAAAATAACACTCTCTTTTTTTGTACGAATTTTTTACATATACCATCAGCGCGCGGCCGAATCCAACTTTTGCGGCACGAGGAGATGCCGCCCGCCGATACGCGTATTTCGGTACAACTCCCGGCATTATGCGTCGCTCCCGTCACCCGGTGCGTCCGAAATGTTAAAAAAATATCCGCAACCGCCACTTTGGCCGGCAATTTGCGAGTTCAACGGTCATCGGCGAAAATTTGGGTTTGCATCGCGCAGGATAGATGCGGGAATTTCAAAAACTCATCGGCAATTCTGTCGGGCTCCCCGATCCGGAAATATCTCCATAAATGTACAAATTTGACACGATTTTTTGACACGATTTTTTTACCTTCGAGGCATATTTTGACACAAAAAACCCCACCAAAAATCAAGGTTTTTGCGGAAACGGAAGCCAAAACGGGATTGTACATTTTTCAGGTGTAGAACCGAAAGCCCCGTCGGTGACACTTTGGCGAGTCAACCCCCTCAGGTTCGGACGGACCAGACCGAAACCTAATTTTTTTTTTAGGATTCAAATCATTTTTTTGACACGATTTTTGGACACGTTTTTTCACCTTCGAGGCTCATTTTGCGTCGGACCTCGAAAATTCTTCCCGGGAGCTTTAGCTGCCGTCGCGCCACATTTTTAGAGCCCTCTCCCGCTGTACTGCGCCGTCCCTTTTACCTGGTGCAAGAGAAAATGCAACCTTTTTTTGACGATTTTGTAATTATTTTGCATCACTTCCACGGACGCCCTACACTTATTTAACGGGCTCCAGGTTGCCGGTTGGGTTAGGTTAGGTTAGGTTCTCTCTCGTTCCCTTCAGAACACTTGCTCGCAGATATTCAGGCAAGAATTTTTAAGCTGTGACGACTTTTTGCGAATCTGCGGCAGTTTAAAAAGAAAAGTGCGCAAAAGTGAAAAAACCAGAACGTCCGAATTATTTGAAGGATCGGTACGGGACCGGCGCCGTTCGATCGGGCATAGAATCTGATGGTTTGTTAGGGAGTTTAATCGACGCCATAAAAACGACGTTTTTTGAACGCCTAGGAAATTTCCCGCAGAATCGCCACAGTTCGAGACGTTGGCTCTCTTTCGGTTCTCCTTCGCCGGAAGGTGCGGTGATCCTGACTGCTACAGTTGCGCCGTTTCTGGGTACAGCGACTCGAAACTACACGCGTTCGATTTGGAACGGACGCCTGCGCCTCTATTGCATTTATGAATTCGCGATCCGAGCCGCCCCTCGTGGTGCCGACGTTGGAAAATAACACTCTTTTTTATTGTACGAATTTTTTACATAAACTATCATCGCGCGGCCAAATCCAACTTTTGCGACACAAGGAGATGCCTCCCGCCGATACGCGTATTTCGGTACTACTCCCGGCTTTGTGCGTCGCACCCTTCAGGCGTTGCGACCGAAATGTTAAAAAAATATCCGCAACCGCCACTTTGGCCGGCAATTTGCGAGTTCAACGGTCATCGGCGAAAATTTGGGTTCGCATCGCGCAGGATAGATGCGGGAATTTCAAAAACTGATCGGCACTTCTGTCGGGCTCCCCGATCCGGAAATATCTCCATAAATGTGCAGAGTGCACTGTAAAAGCATCTGACTCTAAAGACGGGGAATATGAACACATTGATCATTGTGAGGCTTCACGCTATTTGTGAAAAGGAGTGAATTCATTGTAATATCTATTTTCTGTGCTTTTTATTATAATAACTGCTGGCCTTCAGCCCCTCACACTTTAGATCTTGTCCGTTCTTGTTACTTGCTTTGACGCAGCGGACAGCTTACACCATGCATCTTGAGCAACTTGTGCTAAAGAGTAACAGAAGATATCCGTGAGTTGATTTGCATAGTTGGAGTAGTCTTGCTAAACGTTATCCTAAGAAAATATGATTTTTCTTTGTTGCTCTATTCCAGTGGTGCGCAACACGGTGGGTTTTTAACCCCAGAGAAGTCGATAGAGAATTTTTTTGAGCCGTCGAATTCATAAAAATTTTAAAGCTTTTCCTGTGTTAGTATCAGATAGGAGTAAAATAGTGGAATGTCAATATAAAAAGGTATTTAAAAAACGTCTACTTTCTATCCAGGGGTCGCGATAAAATTTTACAAAAAATGTTGGGTCACAAATGAAAATAGTTTGCACACCACTTCTATATTTTAACCCTTTCACCGCCATTCCGGGTGATGTGACCCGGGGCCCTGAATTTATGGAGCGCCGTCTCGGGCGATGTAGCCCAGGGTTTCTTTTTTTTACCAGCACCATCTAGTTTTGCGCTGGATTACTAAACGAGTAACGAGCCGTCACTGAACTTAAAGAGGGAGAGAAATCGTGTTTTTTTTTAATTTCAATAACTCTTAAATATTACGCTGGAACGATTGGAAATCTCCCACAACCGATTTGCAAAAGAATCGGGTATTTTTTTAAAATAATTTTACCGACCTGCCGTCTCCGGAGGCGGCCGTGCGAATTTTTCAAAACTTTTCAAGTTTTTCACACACAACTCGAACAGTTTGCGTTGCACGGACCTGGTTCCGGCGCCGGTGTATCCGGAACATCGCCGGCCATCCGACAGTCTCCTCACTTGAAATCATCACAAAAATCATGCAAATAATCCATCCCTCGTTTTTGGACGCCTAAATGACGCGATCCGGACACGTTATCGAAAATCGCCGTAGTTCTGGAATTTTGCTACCGGAATTCTTTCGTGAATTTCATTTTCCCCGTGCATCTTCGCCATGACTTCCGTAAAAGTGGTATTTTTTGTAATGCATCCTTATTGGGTCTGTTTGGGCACGAGAGTTTTGATTTCGAAATAATGGTTGAGTTTTTAAAAAGCTAAAATAACTCTCAGTACAAATTTCTGTGAAGACTTAATAATTATATTATTTTCTACAATATATTATATACTAAAACTAAACTACGTTACATACAAACAATATTACAATTAGAGCATTGTTCATTGTTTCTTATCGCAACTTGAAGGTTGGCGAAGGGTCTCTTTGCGATGGTCAGCAATTTACAGGGTCGTATTTAGGTGAAGTACAGGATCAGCGATGCGGCGATTTGCAGGATCGTAACTCGCGTTCGGCCTGAATCGCCATGTCACGGAAAAGCCAAAACGGGATTGTACATTTTTCAGGTGTAGAACCGAAAGCCCCGTCGGTGACACTTTGGCGACTCAACCCCCTCAGGTTCGGACGCACCAGACCAAAACCCAAAAATCACGATTTTTTTACCTTCGAGGCCCATTTTGCGTCGGACCTCGAAAATTCTTCCTGGGCGCTTTAGCTGCCGTCGCGCCATATTTTTAGAGCCCTCTCCCGATGTACTACGCCGTCCATTTTACCTGGTGCAAGAGAAAATACAACCTTTTTTTGACGATTTTGCAATTATTTTGCATCACTTCCACGGACGCCCTACACTTATTTAACGGGCTCCATGTTGCCGGTTGGGTTAGGTTAGGTTAGGTTCTCTCTCGTTCTCTTCAGAACACTTGCCCGCAGATATTGTGGCAAGAATTTTTAAGCTGTGACGACTTTTTGCAAATCTGCGGCAGTTTAAAGAGAAAAGTGCGCAAAAGTGAAAAAACCAGTACGTCCGAATTATTTGAAGGATCGGTACGGGACCGGCGCTGTTCGATCGGGCATAGAATCTGATAGTTTGTTAGGGAGTTTAATCGACGCCATTAAAGCGACGTTTTTTGAACGCCTAGAAAATTTCCCGCAGAATCGCCACAGTTCGAGACGTTGGCTCTCTTTCGGCTCTCCTTCGCCGGAAGGTGCGGTCATCCTGACCGCTAGAGTTTCGCCGTTTCTGGGCACAGCGACTCGAAACTAAACGCGTTCGATTTGGAACGGACGCCCGCGCCTCTATTGCATTTATGAATTCGCGATCCGAGCCGCCCCTCGTGGTGCCGACGTTGGAAAATAACACTCTCTTTTTTTGTACGAATTTTTTACATATACCATCAGCGCGCGGCCGAATCCAACTTTTGCGGCACGAGGAGATGCCGCCCGCCGATACGCGTATTTCGGTACAACTCCCGGCATTATGCGTCGCTCCCGTCACGCGGTGCGTCCGAAATGTTAAAAAAATATCCGCAACCGCCACTTTGGCCGGCAATTTGCGAGTTCAACGGTCATCGGCGAAAATTTGGGTTTGCATCGCGCAGGATAGATGCGGGAATTTCAAAAACTCATCGGCAATTCTGTCGGGCTCCCCGATCCGGAAATATCTCCATAAATGTACAAATTTGACACGATTTTTTGACACGATTTTTTTACCTTCGAGGCATATTTTGAGACAAAAAACCCCACCAAAAATCAAGGTTTTTGCGGAAACGGAAGCCAAAACGGGATTATACATTTTTCAGGTGTAGAACCGTAAGCCCCGTCGGTGACACTTTGGCGACTCAACCCCCTCAGGTTCGGACGCACAAGACCGAAACCTAATTTTTTTTTAGGATTCAAATGATTTTTTTGATACGATTTTTGGACACGATTTTTTTACCTTCGAGGCTCATTTTGCGTCGAAAATTCTTCCTGGGCGCTTTAGCTGCCGTCGCGCCACCTTTTTAGAGCCCTCTCCCGCTGTACTGCGCCGTCCCTTTTACTTGGTGCAAGAGAAAATACAACCTTTTTTTGACGATTTTGCAATTATTTTGCATCACTTCCACGGACGCCCTACACTTATTTAACGGGCTCCAGGTTGCCGGTTGGGTTAGGTTAGGTTTTCTCTCGTTCTCTTCAGAGAACTTGCCCGCAGATATTCAGGCAAGAATTTTTAAGCTGTGACGACTTTTTGCGAATCTGCGGCAGTTTAAAGAGAAAAGTGAGCAAAAGTGAAAAAACCAGAACGTCCGAATTATTTGACGGATCGGTACGGGACCGGCGCCGTTCGATCGGGCATAGAATCTGATGGTTTGTTAGGGAGTTTAATCGACGCCATAAAAACGAAGTTTTTGGAAATTTCCCGCAGAATCGCCACAGTTCCAGACGTTGGCTCTCTTTCGGCTCTCCTTCGCAGGAAGCTGCGGTCATCCTGACCGCTAGAGTTTCGCCGTTTCTGGGCACAGCGACTCGAAACTACACGCGTTCGATTTGGAACGGACGCCCGCGCCTCTATTGCATTTATGAATTAGCGATCCGAGCCGCCCCTCGTGGTGCCGACGTTGGAAAATAACACTCTTTTTTTTGTACGATTTTTTTACATATACCATCATCGCGCGGCCGAATCCAACTTTTGCGACACGAGGAGATGCCGCCCGCCGATACGCGTATTTCGGTACCACTCGCGGCTTTATGCGTCGCTCCCTTCAGCCGGTGCGTCCGAAATGTTTAAAAAATATCCGCAACCGCCACTTTGGCCGGCAATTTGCGAGTTCAACGGTCTTTTGCGAAAATTTGGGTTCGCATAGCGCAGCATAGATGCGGGAATTTAAAAAACTGATCGCCACTTCTGTCGGGCTCCCCGATCCGGAAATATCTCCATAAATGTGCAGAGTGATCTGTAAAAGTGCACCTTCAAGTTTGCCGCCGTCTGCGTTCAACGTGCCGCGGCGGACCCGCGAATTTTCTACGCAATTCTTAAATTGAACCTATGGCTTTGCGGCAGTGTAACCGGCGCAGCCGCCGGGCGCTTAGTTGTGGAGGAGCAAGGAATTATAGAGGAGCACAATTTTGGGATTTTCAACAATTGGTGATGAATGTGAAAGGAGTTGCATAATTACCGGCATTTTTAAAAATACCTGGCGCTGTGTATTATTCCTTAAAATTGACATGGCAGTGACAGGGTTAATATTTTCATAATTATAGAGTAGGGATAATGTTGAGTTTATCTTTGGACATACGTTCTCGTGATCGCGTTAATTCAGGGTTTCCAATAGATTCGATCGGCACTGGAATTTAGATGTTTGGGCGCAATAAAACTTGTCCGCCTAAAAACACTTGTGACGACGTGCACTGTCGGTGTTTGGAATCTTCTTGGTATATTTGTGGCAAGTGGGTTACAATTGAACTGAATATGATTACACATTGTTAAAAACAGGAAAGAACCAAAAGATCTGAAAAGAACTGAACCAAAAAGAATTCCAACCCCAAGTGCACGTGGTAATTTCTATGGCTAATCTTTACAACTACCCAATTTAAAATACTTATACTTAAAATCCCTAAGTATAAACATTACATTGTTAGCAATTATTTACGACCACCAAGCATCCAAAAACCATTATCGCTCATAAACAGCCTCCAAAGCGCATTTATTTACAAACTAATAGTGATTACAAATAGTTTTCCAAATGCGTAGCGGCCATAAACAGCTTTAAATGCATTCAAGAAATGTCCACTACCCTAACGACAAGATGTTGGGATATATTGGTCGGTTTAGCATAATCCTAATGTAATTTAATATTATCTACTTGTAGAAACAAAATTAAAAAAAAAAGGTTTTAAAACCAAAAAATAAAATAAAATTGTTGGGTCAACAATTTGGTCAAAAACCAAATTTGGTTAGGTCAAAAAACAGATACAGTAGCAATAACATTCCATTTGGTGCTAAAATTTGTGTCATTGCCGCTGTCGTTTCTAGTTTAAAGACGTCGTTAGTTCTAAACTTTGTGTTTATGATTCCCGTTCCTGAATTTATGTCTTTTCAGCTGTCATAGTATTCAGAGTAGTATTTTCATCAAACGTGCTATTTTAACAATAGCTGTATTGAGAAAGAAATTACAAAAGCAGACGCAAATGCAGAGTGCAAAGTTAATTTTCAAGTGAATTGGCATACATGAACTATATGCGATATAGTCGATCTACATCCACTGTAAACTGATTATGTAGATGATATGTAAACTGATTATGTTGATACAAAGTACAAGTTTAATTTTTATATTCGGATCGGCACACACGCACATAATTTACAATTATATGTTTATTTTATTAGCGTTAGTTTATGGTTTAACTTGTCCAGAAATTAATTGTAATTCTATTCTTATATTGGCAACCTTTACTACGAAAAAAGTAGATAAATATTTTGTTTCACAATATATTTCAAAATTGTTGTTCGGTATGATTACAATACTATTGTATTTGCAACCCTAAATTCGACTAAACATTGCAATTTTACGTTAAATGCCAATTATCCGTTACAGGCACCATTTATTTAGTAGTTTTACATATAAAACGAAAAATATTGCCGCATATTGTATACACAATTTCGTCGTTTGCATTTATAAACATTTCGTCAATAAATTATTTCTCATTAGATGATTTATGATGTTGATATATTGTAGTTTCCTGTTTTATTAATTTTTTACATTTGGTTGTGTGTTATCCGTCTATATATATAAATATTCAAAATAATCAATATATAATTCTCCATAGAATAAGTTACAAATATTTTTCTTTTAGTCAATTTTCGTAAATCACGAGAAATTTGTAATTATCTTTTGAACTTTATAATGCGCAACGTTCAAGGATAATTTTCAATAAGATAAAAAAGTTTTAGATATTTACTCAAATGTAATTTCTCTTCAACATCATTTAATTTCAATTATACTTGTGCTTCGTCCTCAAGATTAGTACCTGAAAAATTTAAACTACCTGTAGTAACACGTAGTGTTGCCAGTATTCCACTATATTTGAGAGTAAAAAATAAAAGAACTCTGTATACTCCCCTCTATTTCCGCCCCGGGCCCATCATTTAAATTTCAGTGGTTAACCACTTAACACATTTTATTGACTAATCACAAAGAAAGAAAGGTAAAAAATGGCCAAGAAGACGCTGTTCAAAATCAAGTGATTCCTCGAGTCCAAGACACAGCAGAAACAAACATGATCAGGAATATTTATGCAAAAAGATCCGCAAATTTGAAAAGGCTGGAAAAGAAAATAAAGAGAGACAAAGAGCCGGAGCGAAGCCGATCAAGGCCCAAGTATGTAAACAAAGTTACCCATAACACTTTATAAGCACGATCACGAATTATATATAGAGCAGATTGTGGGACTGTCTCAATATATATTCTATAAATGCGCAGAGCAGTTTATAGAACTGTATCATGCATTTTGCAAGTACGATCACATATGCATTGTTTTAGGTGAAAAACAAATTATATACAGAGCAGATTGTGAGACTATCTCAATATATATTCTATAAATGCGCAGAGCAGATTATAGAACTGTATCATGCATTTTGCAAGTACGATCACATATGCATTGTTTTAGGTGAAAAACAAATTATATACAGAGCAGATTGTGAGACTGTCTCAATATATATTCTATAAATGCGCAGAGCAGTTTATAGGACTGTCTCATGCATTTTGCAAGTACGGTCACATATCCATTGTTTAAGGGAAAAACAAATGATATGGGACTGACTCGATATATAATATAGAAAAACAAGCCTAGGGGCACATTGATCTCTAATTAAAGACGCTGAGCGGTTTGTGGGACCGGCTCGCAACAACTAAAAATGGACGCATATTTATATTATTTGACCGCCATTTTGTGTTCTTTTTAGCTCACAAGAATAATTATGATGATGTAAGAGAGAGGGACGATATCCGGAGAAAAACGCCAGTGACAGCGACGCTGAAAACATATATCCACAAGCTAAAATCAAAATCAAAAATTATTTATTTCATTAATAAAGCTATGTATACATGAAATATAAAAGCTAAATGAAATATGTCATAAAAAAAGAAATAAAAATAATTTGCTATTCTTATCAGGCATTAGATTGATTCAAATATTCCTGTATGGTATATGGCTCCAAATTGTTGATATGTTCGAAGATTTTTTGTTTAAAGGTCCTTATGCCTGGAATTATTTTAATTTATTTTGGTTAAGCATTAAACACTTTTATTCCGCTATATATGGGGCTTCTTTCACTCATGGTCAGTTTGTGATGCGGTGTGTTGTAATATATCTGTTTTTGTCTGGTGTTTTCTGCTGCTATGTATATATTAAATTTACTTCTGTTTTTAAACATAAAAACAGGTTGATCGTGAATATAAATACCTGCAACTGTTAAGATTTTTGCTTTTCTTAATATCCCTCTACAAGATTCCCAGTATTTTAGCTTGTAGATTATTCTCATAGCCTGCTTCTGTGCTTTAAATAGGTCCCCTCAATCTTTACCACTGCCCCAGCATATAACTCCGAAATGCAGGTGAGATTGGAAGTTGGCAAAGTAGGCCGTCCTTAGGACTTCTAAGCCCACATAGCCTTGCAGAATTCTTAACGCATATATTGCTTTATTTAATTTTGGCAGCACACTAGCAATATGGGTAAACCAATCTATGATATTATCCACATGTATTCCTAGGAGTCTAACGTTTTGTCTTATTTCGAAAATCTCTCCTTCTATGTCGATGTTTTTGGGGTATACTTTTAGACTCCTATTGATTTTAAAGATTATTATGTTTGTATTATTTTTGTTCATGATTAGGCGATTTTTATTGAACCAGTTTTTAAAAGAAAATATTGCTGACGCTGTGACACTCTCAATGTCATCGACGGACTGGTTTTTTAGTAAAAAAATGGTGTCGCCAGCATAATTTATCATTTGGAAGGAATTGTTTAGACATAGATTTGGTAAATCATTTATATAGATAGTAAAAAGAAGAGGTTCCAGGATGCTTCCTTGTGGTATCCCCATCTTCACGGTTCTCATGTGTGACCTCGTAGTGGCATTTGATGTCTGTATTTTGGTACATTGCGTCCGGTGAGTTAGGTACGATTTGATCCAATTTAAAGGGATTCCTCTGATTCCCAATTTCTCCAGTTTAATTAAAAGAATATTATGATCTACCGTATCGTAAGCTTTCGATAGGTCAATCAATAATCCCGATGGAACGGATAGGTTTTCAAGCTGCTTAAAATATTTGTTATAAACTGGAAACATGCCGAATAACTATAATCTATAATTAATATAATCTATAATTAATTATATTATTAATCTAATACAACTGGAATCTATACTTTTCCCTTTAACAAAGCCGTGTTGGTTATCATTGAGGATATGATGTCGTTGGAGAAAACCTTCTATCCTAGTGCAAAATACCTTCTCAAATATTTTGGCAAAGGATGAGAGGATATTTATGGGTCTATAGTCCTCTAAGTTTTACTTATCTCCGTTTTTGTAGATGGGAATTATTTCTGAGATTTTTAACAGATCTGGAAAGATACCGCTTGAAATAGAGTTGTTAATTATGAACTTTTATGGTACTGCTATATGTTCAAGAGTATCCTTTATAATATGTGTTGGAACCTCATCGTATCCAGTGCTCTTTTTATTTTTCAGGGCCATAACTATATTATACAATTCATTATCTCTTAGAGGATTCACAAACATTGAGTAATTGAAATGCGACGTTATAATATCTTGGTATGGAGTGTTTGGTAAATTTTTTATTAAAAGTTCGGCATTATCCGTGAAAATGTCGTTAAAATTTCTGGCAACATCTATTGGATTTACATCTATTTGTATGTGGTACCCCTTCGTTCTTGGTTTTAGTCGTGTTATTTGGTTGACTGCTTCCCAGGTTGTCTTGCTCAAGTTATCCGAAGTTTCTAGTTATTCTAGGTATTCAATATTATTCAATATCAATACCAGAACCTGTCGCAGGGTGACTGGATTCTTTAAATGTTAGGGTACAATGGAATTGGTCTAGAATGGAGTTAAATTCTCTAATGCTCCGTGTGTTTTTCGACACGTTTATATTAAAATCGCCTGCAATGGCGTACATTTTCTTTTCAATCCTGGACAAGAGGTGATGAAGTTTTTCTAGAAAAATATTGTAGGTAGTAAGGGGCGCTCGGTATATAAAAATAACAAGTACAGGTTTTGTGTCAAGCCCGGTTTCAATTGCTGCACGTTCAAAGGTATATTCTTCCGCTAATTTATTTATGTCAGCCCTTTCCCTGCACATAATCTCGTCTTGCCTACAATAAATAGCAACACCTCCATGCATTCCCTTTTTTCTACAGTAACTAGCCATTAGGATAAATTGTTTTAATTTATATATATATATATATATATATATATATATATATATATATCTAATTGGTCCTTACTCTTCCAATGTTCTGTGACGATATTAACAATAGAGACTATAAAGATGATGGAATAAAGACGGCCACTGTGCAGTGAGAGAAAAGTGGGTAGTCAAGAATATAGAGACCTGCAAAAGCAAATCCGCAGGAAGACCCGAAACGACCTGCTGGACCATAACACCCGTCTGACACAAAAGGCTTTAGAAAAGAACAGCAGCCGAAGAGTTCTAAGGCTGAAGCTGAGTGAAGGCAAGAAGCACATCTTTAAGCTCCTCAACGGGAATGGAGAAGTAGTTTCAAATAATGAGCAGCTGCTTAGAAGAGTACAGGACTTCTATGAAAAACTCTGCGAAAGCAAAGTATCACCGAGTCAGCCACTGGCAGCTTGGGGGTAAAAACATCCACCTCTCGAAAGTATCGAATCCGAAGAAATTCCGCATGTTATTCCAGAGAAAATAATGCCGGCTATACAACAACTTAAGAATATAATAATCCCTGGGGAAGATGACATATTACCAGAGATTATCAAATGCAACCACAGGGTACTTAGTGAAGTGCTGGCAATCCTATTCACAAAGTGCATCCTGGAAGGTAAAGTACCTGCATCATAGCATAACCCAATCATCACCCTAATCCATACAAAATGGGACATCAAGAGGCTGGAAAACTACATACCTATCAGTCTATTATTGCATGTCTAAAAGCTCTTCTCTCGTGTTCTAGTTGACATGCTTGACAGGAAACAAGAATTCTTACAACCCAGAGAACAGGCATGCTTTCGCTATTCAGCACCAATGACCACCTTCAAACTCTCAAAACAGTCGTGAAGAAATGCAATGTGTACAGAAACCACATATACCACATAAACTAGCCTTTATCAACTACGAGAAAGCGTTCGATTCCATAGAGTGGTGGGCCATAGAGCAAGCTCTAGTTAAATGTCATATCGATGAAAGGTACATACAGATCCTCAACCACCTGCATCAGAACGCAACTACCTGTGTCTCCAAGACTGTGAGACACTCTGTGCACAAGAAAACCAACAAATTTCATCTAGAAAGAGGTGACAAGCAAGAGGACACAATATCACCGAAGCTGTTTACCTTAGCACTAGAATATATATTCCAACAGATGCAATGGGCAGGGAAGGGGCTGATGATGGATGGAGAGAGAATGACCAATCTAAGGTTTGCTGATGACCTGGTTCTGGTCTCAGAGAGCATTGGGCATTGATCACGAAACTGAAGGATTTGAGAGTGGAATCCGAGAAGACGGGTCTTAAAATGAACATGGGGAAAACCAAGATTATGACCAACATTCCCGAAATCACAAACTACCAGCTTCCAGTGGAGAAAATAACCGAGTACATATATTTGGGGCAAAAGGTTACACCTTGGCTTTGAGAACTAGGTAGCGGAAGTGGAAAAGCGGATCGCGCACGCTTGGGCAGCGTTCAGTGCCATTAAGCAGATTCTGAAAAAATATCCCTGGATCTCAAAGTGAAAGTCTTCGAGCAGTGTGTCATGCGCGTGCTCACCTACGGTACAGGGACCATGACAATCACGCAGAGACCCGCCGCGGAGTTCCGAGTCGCGCATAGGGGCATGAGAGCGATCATCCTTCCATCCTTCGTGACCTGAAACGTAACTTTCATTTCTAAAGCCTCTTGTATGAGATGGGTGTTATTGTACAACAGATCGCATGGGGTCTTCCTGTGTATTTGCTTTTGCAGGTCCCTGTATTTTTTACTACCCACTTTTCCCTCTGCACAATGGCCGTCTTTGTTCCATCATCTTTATGGTCTCTGGTGGTTATTTCGTCCGGTATAAGAAAAGGTGGAAGACGGCATGGTTATCATAGCACGGAAAAAGTGGACATGGGCAGGACACATTGCGAGAATGAACGAGAGTCGCTGGACGAGACGAGAGACTGGACGAGAATAGAGACGCAGACCGGATACTCGAGGGTGCGGCAGACCATCGCAGCGATGAATGGACCACATTCGACGGCAAGGAGGTCGAGACTGGATGAGACGGGCACAAGATCGCCAAGAGTGGAAGAAGAGGGAAGAGGCCTACATCCAAGATTGGATCACCAACGAGCCATGATGATGATGATAATGAAAACTACAAAACAAATCTCATGTTTAAACACAACAGATAATTGCCTGTTATTTACTAGGACTCAGTTCACTTTCGTGGCACTAAACAAAAACTTGATAAATAACATTGTTTTTAAGATTAGATCTTGCTATTTAACCCAAGTGAATAGCCATCTAGAGATGCGTTTCAAGATCTATCTCTCATCAGTGCAGCTTTGCTCAATAGATTCTATTTGATTTAAGAGATTAAAATTGAATCTCTTTTTGATAAACTCAATATTATATTTACATATTTGATCAAAATGGTTTTTAATTAATTTCTAATTATTAACCACCAGTCTTATTTATGCAAGTTTTTATTCAGTAATTATTCTTTAATATCAAAAAATATCTTATTATTTATATAAATAATAATAATAATAATATTTCCTGGCGCAACAGCCCATGACGGGCCAAGGCCTCCTCCCACGCCATACACTTGTGCTTGGTGTCTTGTTCTTAGACACAAGTGCCGACACCCGAGGGTGTTTCGTGGCAGATTGTACTGCGTTGACTTTGCCAGAGCCATCTACAGGAGAACGGTGACTTATTTTTCACAATGTCCAGCATTCGAACCCGGGACTTGCGGCTCCGAAGTCCGACACCTTGACTAATGGGTCACCACCGCCCTATTTATATAAATACATATTGTAAAAGCTTGATTTGAATATTGATTCTGAAAAAAATGACAAAATTATCCAAATGACTACAAATTTCATTATATAATTTCTACAAACTCTAAAGAAAATGTTTCATTATGACATTCATAATTAATTTCGTGAATGTGGTTTTGGACTAATAACATACTTCAACAGACGCATCATAGAACATTTAATAGCTCTATTATTAGAGAAAATGGAAAGCTTGGTAATCCTCTAAAATTATAAACAAGAAAACATTGTTCTGATGTAAATTCTTTGTTCTAATGAACTTAATATAAAAAAACGTTTATAAACTGAAAGTAATTTAAATATTTTATAGAATGTACAACGGCGTTAAGTTTTTAGAAAAAAAAAACTTCGCTAAACAAATGCGGCGATATACATGTTTAAGTAACATTAATGTCGCCGTCGGCTTCGTCGGAGGTATCATTAAGACGAATGGCGTGTAACCTAAAATCACGAACGTATAATACCTGAATATTTAAGTCGGTAACGATCCCGCAATGTCGACATCAATATCTCAGGTATTTATAGGGAAACTTTTCAAATACACATATAAACACAATGAAATGCCTAATGGGCTCTTCAAGCATCAATTTTCTCTGGATCTTAATAACGATAAGAGCTCACGTTGTGGTATATATAAATGGTTTAAAAATATACCACCGAACCCCTGAAATCTACTGCACGCACACAGCCTTTTCGTGGAGTATGGTAAATAGGGTTTTATTGCCTCTACATTACTTTTATATCGACATGATCGTCTAAGAGGTTGCGATAGCAGCCTCATTAGGCTACTACAAATTATACTATAGACTCGCTTTCTATGTCTCGTTCATTTTTAGTTATGGAAATCGTCACGAACTCTATTGATATTTCAGTAAAACTTTTCTAATTAGCTAGCGAGGCCCAAAACAACCATATTCAGACCAACGTTTTATAACTTCTAACAAAACCTAAAGACGTTTCAATACAATCATAAAGTGAATATAAAACTAGCACACAAACAATACACAGACATAGAAATACATCAATACATTACGAAGGCATACAAATGCGAAAATTTGTTAAGACATCTAGAAATACATTCGCGTTGAAATCTTATAAGCACGAGTATTAATGTCAATAACCATGACTACTTCGAGCTAATATTACACAACAAATATTTTAGAATGTCAGTAATCCTGTGATAATAATGTACCTGGCGTTTATGGAACACGTCGCTATTGATTTTAATTTATGGCTATTTAATAATAATATTATCATAATACCTACAGCAATTTTTATATTATAATTAATTTTAGTACGTCAAACAAAATTGTGTGTATCACAATCGAGAAAACATGAATTACCAAATAATTTAACAATTCACTCCGTCCATAGATTTTGATAAATCCATTGCTTTTATCTTGCGAGTAGCGCTTGGAGAAAATCTAATTAACTTGCAAAGATAATATTATTAAACATTCGAAATATCTAGCTGCGAACATTTATCGTTCGTTTAATCTGCTTTGTCAAAGACGTAAATCGTTGATTGTTTTTGCAATCAGATTGTGAATCATCGTTCGTTTAAAACAAACTTCGCATTCGGCTGAGAAATATATAGAGCGTGGCGTGTAAATGACTCGAGAAATATTTTGCAGCCATTCAAAAAATTGGTACAAATTGCAGAAAATTGGTTGCAATTTAATACATAATCATAGATAAATAGTGTGTGATAGAAGGTATAGAACTGTAATAAGTAATAACCTTACAATACGATTATCTACAGGAGTCATGCGATTTGAAAATTCGTAAAATCGAAATAGTTTTTGCGGAAAGCTATATTTAAGACCGGTTACTCGTGACTAGAAATGTAAAAATCAGACTCAAGTTAAACTCAATCAGCAGATAGAGCATATAAACTTGCGCACATAATAACAGACTGACAAATATTTGTATTAAGGATTTCGGTGCATTCAAATAATGAGAAGACACCTTTTTACGCTTAGAATTTTGATGAAAATATTGCATCGACTACCATTTACTTAGTTACTAGACACTATACAGAGAAGGCTAGAGATATAAGACTAGACAGGCCAGACTAGACAGAGAAGGCTAGACAGACAAGACTTTTTTTTTTTTTTTTTTATTAAAATAATAATAAAAGACAACAAGACTTCAAAAATTAAAAAAAATAAATATTAAAAAAAAGGAGAAGATACATCCCGGAAACCGCCCCTAGGCATTACTTCAGGATGATTTATCCCTCCTCGTTTCTAAATTCGGTTTTCTCTTTCGTGTTTCTCTTTTGCTTTTATTATATCCCTCATCATTTCTGTTATTACGTTCCAATCTGCTTCTGTTCTTAGAAGCAATTCTGCCACATTAGATGTTGATATGACTGTGCCGCATAATTGATTTTGTCCATCCATCTGACACAGTGAAAAATTGTGTGTTCGGCTGAATCAATGTCCGGACAGAACCAGCAGATTGGGTTTTCTTTTTTTTAATTTTGTAAAGGTATGTTCCAAATACACCGTGCCCAGTGAAGGCATGTGTAACATAGTAATCCACTTCACCCCACTTTCTCCTGCTCCACAACCTAACGTCTTTTATAAGATTTTCGGTCCAACCATTGTATTCTCCCCATCTTTGCTGCCACTCCTCCATGCATTTATCTTTAGCATCAGACCTACTGTTTTTTCCAAGTCGGTATATGTAAACCATCTCATTGGCTCTCAGTTCGAGAGGCGGCAGTGAGGCGATAGCGGTTGCCGCAGCAGTGGAGACAGTTCTATATGCCGAAATAACTCTTAGTGCCATTTTTCGGTTTAGGGCTTCTAGTTTATTCTTATATAGAAAATGCTTAAGCGCTTGCGTCCAGATGGGTGCACCGTACAGGATGGCTGAAGACGCCGCGAACATTAGTATTCGACGTTTTCTTTCGCGCGGTCCCCAGATGGAGTGATTCTAGTCAGAGCCATTAGTGACTTCTCGACTTTCTCGCATTTTATTTTGATGTGGGTAGTCATACGGGTATTTCTATCTAAGTATACCCCCAGGTACTTGATTGCCGGCTTGCTCGTTATTATGGCGTCGCCAATTTTTACCGACAGAGTCTTAAGTTTTCTTCTACCCACAAGGATTACCATTTTCGTCTTCGCGTGTGCCATTTTAAGCCCTAATTCTGTTAGATGTTGGTGTATTATTGCTACGGCATTTTTCGCGGACTCTTCCAGTTGTGACTTATTTCTACCGCAAACAATCACTGCTAGGTCGTCAGCGTATGCAACAGAGGTAACTTTTTTTCCTAAGTCGAGTTCTAAAATGCTGTTGTAGAAGATGTTCCATAATGTAGGTCCTAGAATGGAGCCTTGTGAGACACCGCATGTTGTTTCTATTTTTGAGCCTCTGTTTGTGATGATATATCGATTGCTGAGGTACGACTGGACCATCTTAATCAGATATGGGCTAATTTCCGCAGTTTTTAGTGCGTCAATTATGAGGTCCCACGGAGCTGAATTAAAGGCATTTTCTATGTCAAGAGTAAGAAGTACTGCGAGCTCTTGGTTCTTGAAGGCCTTTTCTCTAATTTTGTTAGGTATCTCCATGACTTTGGACAGGGCATCTATCGTTGACCAGCCCGCTCGAAATTCGTATTGTCTGTCGTGTAGAATTCCTATGCTTTCTAGCTCGTTCTCCAGGAGTGTCTTAACTAACATTTCTAATAGTTTACCTGGGGTATTTAGAATACGAATCGGCCGGAATGATGTTTTATCGGCCGGATCTTTTTTGGGGTTTTCAATGAGTACTAGACGTGCCTCCTTCCAAATGTCTGAAAATTCTCCTTTAGTTAGACAGCTGTTCATAACTCTCAAGACGATTTCAGGTCTCCTGGTAGCTATTTTTTGAGCACATCTGTGGTTATACTATCTGGACCTGGAGTTTTTCCGGTCTTGATTCTCTGCGCAGTTTTTACAATATGTTCCAAATCAAAGGTCTTTATTTCAGTTACTACTGGGACCATCCAGTTGATTTTGGGTTTCTTCGGGAACAGTTTTTCTACCTGGCTACTTATCTCTTCCTCGCTTAGGCTAATGTTTGGTCTAAGATTTAGTTTGCCTGATGTAATTTTAAAACCTTGGCCCTATATATCTTCCTCTAATTGATTGCAGAGATCCTTCCATAGCTCTTTCTTGCGTGCGTATATAGCAATCTTGAATTCTTTTTTGGAGTTACTATATTCGATTCTAGTCTCTTGTTTCTGTTCATCAGTTGCGTTAGATTTGTTCCTTCTCACCATCACTCTTCTCTTTTTGAAGCATGCGGCTCTCTTAGCGGCAATCGTTGTAGTCCACCAGGGGGTAGATTGGTGGCGGTGTTGTGGTCGACGTCGTCTTGGAAAGCATTCATCGCACAGTTTGGAAATATATTCGGAAAATTCTACAGGACTATTAACTGCTTGCGTATGGTCTTCGGGTGGTTCGCTGTTATGATCAGATTCCGAGTCTAATTTTGATTGTAATCTAAACCATCCCTCGGCTGTCAGTTTCCAGCCTCGCTGTTTTTGTGCTTCTTGGGTACGAGTTGTGTGTGGAAATTCCCGAACCTCGAAGGTAATTGTGCGGTGATCGCTTAGGTTTTCATGTTCTTGATCTACCTTCCATTCGCTAATTTTTTTTGCTAATTGACGTGGTCGCTATTGTTATGTCAATCAGGGAAGAGCCATTGTGGTTTGAGAAGGTAGGTGTGTCTCCTTCATTAATAACTAAGAGGTCGTTTGCCTCAATCCACTCTGCTAGGATCATCCCTTTGATATCTTGGACTTTTGATCCGAAGATACGAGCTTTTGCATTTAAGTCACCTCCCAGAATGACTTCTTTATGTGCTGAATTGGCTTTTAGGTGAAGTTCTAGGTGTTCTAGGTATTCTTCGAACTCCTTGGGTGTTTTCCTTGGCGATTGATAACAAGAATAGACGTAAAATCTTGATAGTTCGACACAGACAAAGCCGTTGCAGCTATTGTAAGACAACACGGTCGATAATTTGTTAATGCGAATAAAGCTATCCCCGTCTCCAAGTCGAGGAAGGAGTTATCAGCCATTTGTCTATTTGGCTCTTGACCTATAACAATATCTATGGTTTTTTCGAAGATTGTTTGTTCAAGTAAATTATGTGCTGCTTTAGAGCGATTTAGGTTTAATTGTAGGATTTTTAAATTTGTTGGATATATATTATTTGCGCTTTGGATATTAGGAAGATTTAAAGATAGGTTATAGAACGTAGGTGGAAAGTAAGAGCGAGTTATTTGCTTTTGTCCGAGGACCTTGTGTGACCCTGGTTCCTGGGTCTTCCTCTTTCCCATCCTTTAGTTTTAGACCTGACCCAGGCTTTCTTGGGATCTGGTTCCGGTTCAGATGTGTCGTCCGAGAGTGAAGATGCTCTGGTGGCCGGTGGACCACCTCGTTTTCTCTTGTTTTTTTCCTCCCTTCCTTTTGGGGCTTTGAATATATCTCTTGTCTGTCTTGTGTCCCTCCTCGATGGTTCGCTGCCATTATCCTCTTGCGCGGAAGGTGATGGAGTCTGTTTCCTAGTTGCTTCCAGAGTGTTTTCTACTATGGTTGGTGTGGGAGCTGAGATTTCTGGAAGGTCAGTGTTTCCTTGGAAAATGTCTGGACGAATCAAACTTCTTAGGGAGTCCATAATAGCGGGAATAAGGGCAGCAGCCAGCTCCTTCACATCGAACGGTGCGGGTCTTGTGGGAGTCGAAACGGCATTTGCATATGTCCTATTTTTAATGGGTGTGGTTACAATGATTTTACGTCTTGCTTCGAAGTATGAAATTTTTTCTTTTGTTTTAATTTCTTGGATAGCTGCTTCCTCCTTATATTTCGGGCATAACCGAGCGCTTGCCAAATGATCTCCGCCACAGTTGGTACAGGTGGGTGAAACACATATACCCTCGTGAGGAGGTTTTCCGCAGGAACATATTTGTGAACTTGAACATCTAATGGAACTATGGCCAAATTTCTGGCACCGGAAGCATCGCATTGGGCTTGGAATGTACTCCCGCACCTCTAAGTTGTAAAAAGCCACTTTGATGTATTTGGGTAGAGTAGGTGTATTGAATGTTAAGATTATAGATGGAGTGTATAGTTATAGTTTTAAGCTCTCCGTCTCTCTTAGTTTTGATTCTTCTTACTTCGCAGACATCTAGGCTTTTTAGTTCTACCAAGATTTCTTCGTCTGGAACATATAGGAGGTCCCTACAATATATAACTCCCTTGCTAAAATTTAAAGTTCTGTGGGTAAGAACTTCTACCGGATACTCGCAGAGATTTTCAATTTCCATCAGCCTAGTAGATTGCTTATTAGATTTCGTTTCAATAAAAAGGCCTTCTCTAATTTTTTTTATTGTAGCGCATTCGCCAACCAGTCCATATAGAGTTTTACTGATTTTAAATGAGTTATCTTCTTCAAAATTGTTGCCGTCCTTCTTTTTGATAATCAAGAACCGCCGCCGTCACCTGATTATCAGATCCCATTTTTCTGGAGATGGGAATCTCCTGGTTACAATGTTCCATCATCTTCCATAAATTTGATTTCTGCCGCCGAAGGCGGACTATAAAACCTCCACGGCTACAATCTTATAAGCTTCTACTGCAGACAAGAATCCTCTGGAGAAGGGGTAGTTTTAAATAGATAAATAAATTTGTTAATTTTAAAATTTAATTTGTTAATTTTAATTTGTTAATTTGACAGACAAGACTAGACAGACAAGACAGACACACAAGACTAGACAGACAAGACTAGACAGACAAGACTAGACAGACAAGACTAGACAGACAAGACTAGACAAACAAGACTAGATAGAAAAGACTAGACACACAAGACTATCCAGACAAGACTAGACAGGCAAGACTAGACAAACAAGACTAGACAGACAAGACTAGACACACGAGATTAAACAGACAAGACTAGACAGCTTATTTGTTTTCACAAATGCTGTAGCATATGTATTCAACATTCCGCCTAAAAGAAACTATGCTGGCTTTACTGTCATCATGGACATATTTTTAGAACTTAATTTGTTTAATCATGGTCAAGTCTCTCAAATTGAGCTGCAAGACTAGACAGACAAGTCTAGACACACGAGATTAAACAGACAAGACTAGACAGTTTATTTGTTTTCACAAATGCTGTAGCATGTGTATTCAACATTCCGCCTAAAAGAAACTATGCTGGCTTTACTGTCATCATGGCCATATTCTTAGAACTTAATTTGTTTAATCATGGTCAAGTCTCTTAAATTGAGCTGCACTGCTGTTGAAATTTTTCCACCATGTTTTGTTTTAATTTGTTGCTTTTTATTCTGTTTATTTTTAAAGTCCAGATACCTCCGGCTCCATTAATTTTTAATTCTATATGGATTCTGCAGTGTTCTGTGAGAGGACAATTGAATAGCACATGTGATGCTGAGTCCGTTTCGCCGCATGTGCATAGCGGTGATTCCCTCTTTCCAAATCTGTGGAGGTAGGCCTGAAAGTTTCCACGACCAGTGATCCATATTTGATATAAATGTGATATAGATCCATTTTTGTCCAATCTTCTATGTTGGGTATAAAATTCTTCGTCCAGGGCCCAGTTTTTGAGACATCCCATCCCATCTGCCATATGCTTAATAGTTTCCCTTGGTATTGTAGTGTATGGAAGTGGGATATCCTGCAACTCGTCACCAGAAGGATTTATTCATGAAGCTTGCTTTGCCAGACTGAAAAATGAACGGGCAGACGTTCATTTGCGACTACTCCGGCATGAGCTTTCACCCAGTGCCATCGTAAGTTGCTTCCAACACTGATCGGCTATCGCAGATGATTGAAGAAGGTTGGATGCGGTATAGGTTTACGGACACTAATTGTAGAGCCCTCTTGATTGCGACGAGCTCTGCTTGAAAAATAGAACGGTAATTTTCTAATGTAAACTGTGATATGTAATGTAAACATGGAATATTTCCTCATCCCCCTGTATACGACAAAAGCGGACCCGACTCCATATTTGGATTTTGAGCCATATGTATATATTCGAGTGGATAATGTGTTTGTCAGATAGAATTTCATGTGGCTAACATCTGACGGGTGAATAAATTCTTCTATATTTGCGCGTGTTTCGATTTGGTTTGGAGTGAAGTTATCCAGTAAATTCTCTAAACAGATTTTCCTCCATGGATTGCATATTGGCGGTGAGTGCAGCTTCTTTGTCTTTTAAGTCTATTGGAGCAAGACAAGAGATGACACAGGCTACCTGCGAAGAGACCGTGTGGTAGGCTTTGGCTGCTAGAATGGTGGTAGGACGTTGCGCTCCCAGGAATTTCAGGTTTTCCTTTGATTTACATCTGCCATATTGAGGCCCCATAGAGCAAGGCCGGTTCCAAGGCTCCCCTATAAATATCTGATAGAACTGATTTATTAAGACCCCATTCCTTTCCAGATGCTATGCCTATTCTTAAGGTACAGTTTCTGACTTTGTCACAAGTCCGCTTGATGTGGGTTTTAAAATTTAGCACCTGTCCATCAGTATACCTAGGTACTTAATATACTCTTGGCATTTAATACGTGCATGTCCAAGATCAAAAACTGGTCTCCTTTGCCTTAGTGATTTACCGAAGAATAAGTCTTTGCTGCGTTGAAGTTGAGTTTGCATTCTAGTGTCCATTGGCGAAGGGTATCCAGGACCAGGTTACTTTTCTGTTTCAGCTTTTCCAGAATCCTGTACCTGACTTCGGAAAACCTTTGCGGACAATCTTTTCTAACGACTTTCTCTATATAAATACCTGGCTCTGAGATAATGGCTTTTCTTTCTGCGAAGTAACTCTTTGCCAAATTAATTAGGTTGTTCGGACAGTCTTGAGAAATAAGGCGATGGATAATTAACGGCCACCAGGCGTTATCAAAGGCTTTGCTAATGTCCAAGGATATAGCTGCACAATATTGCTTCTTATTTCTTGATGACCTTATGAACTCTATAACTTTGGTAACTGAATGGATTGTGCCAACTCCTTTGCGAAATCCATACTGATTTTTGTTGAGTAGATTGTGACTGTAGTAGAAATGCTCCATTCTTGAAATGAGTAGTGCATCTAGTATTTTGCGGTCTAAAATCGGTCTAAAATCTTTTGCTGCTAGACCAGGTTTATCCGGTTTGGGAATTATTTTTTGTCAAAAACATGCCAGGGGCAGATTTGAAGGCAACTTGAACAATGTCTGATGAAATTCCATCGATACCTAGCGCTTTTTTTAGGTTCATTCGTGCAATGACCAATTCGACCTCCATAAGGGAACAAATTATGTCATTCGATCCTCCTTTCCGTGTTATTGACTCTTCTCTGATTTGCGGGGTGTGTCGCTTTTTACACCTGTGTCTTCTGCGAAAAATGTGTCGAGCATATTTTAGATCGAGAGTAGTCTCCTAGTTTCAAACCAGTAAGGTAACCTGTGAAGGGTTTCCTTCCCCTGGTGATTTTGTATACGGTACCCAAAGGATTCTCATTGGATGTTGTGCAGAATTCGCGCCATTTTTCCTTCTTTGTCTCTAGGATCCGTGCTTTATACTGCCTATGCTTCTATTGGTGAAATATGCGTGTTTGTTCTCTGATTTATCCTGAACTTTGCTGGTATTTACGTCTTACACGGTTGTTTTGCTTTCGGAGGAGGGTTTGTTCTGGAGTCCACCTTGGAACAGAATGTTTAAAATGTTTTCTTGGAAGAATGGTTTCTTGGGCTATTTTAACCAGACATGCGTTAAATGCATGTGCGAAGGAAGAAACTTGTTCAGTGGAAAAACATTCATCAATTGCTGGTGATAAGTTTTTACTAAGGATTAGAAACTTTTCCTAAAATTCCGGCCAGATCGCTTTTTTTGGTGCAGAATCCCCTCTGTTGCTCAGGTAACTCGGTATCAATGCCTATAGTCCAGCTGATATATCTGTGGTCTGTGATATATCAAACTTCCCTCGCCGGGCAGATGCCAGCCAGCAATCCACCTGCTTAGCCTACCACTTGCTAGAGTGATGTCGATTAAACTCGACCCACTCTGTGAAAGTGGGTTCTGAACTACTATTCATTCAGTATAAATTGTTTTGAAAAATGACTCTTTCTACAGCTTTACCACGCTAGTCCTATGTTACACTTCCCCAGGCATGTGATTTTGAGTTGATAAAAATATCACCCTTAGATCTTAGTTTTGTAATTGCCTTTTCTAGTATTTTCAGATTATCAATGAATAGGTCGTTGTTTTTTTTGGTCTCGCTTTTGGTGGTAAGTAAACTGAGATTGCATGGAATACCAAATTACCGCAGCATATCTGGACGACAGTAGTCAAGTTATTGGAATGTTCGGCTTTAAATATTGCATTCAGTCGAGGATCTGTGATTACAACTGCCGATTTTACGGATGATTCCCCGGTTTTTGTGCTGTAAATTATTATATATTGAGTTGGAAATCCTGAGAGCTTACCCCGGAGAACGAAAGGCTCTTGAATAAGAATAATTTGAGTCTTATATATCACAATTTTATATGAGAGGGCTGCGGTTGCTGCTTTCAATTTCCCCAAGTTGATTTGCAGGCACTTAATTAATTAGTGTTTTGTGTTCATTTTGTGCGAGTAAAAAGCATAAAGAGTGAGTTATTTATATTTATTCGAAGTGGTAGAGTGCTGGTTTCTGAGTCTGCATCTTTTCTCTTTTTCTTCCAATGATATCGGTGTTTTGAATTTTTCATTGGGAGCCAATCTTTCACTCGTCGATAGTCTGACATCCGTATCCTCCTCAATGGCAAGTTCGGGGGTCTGAATTGGAGCTTTTTCGATTGTGGTTCGGGTGGGAGTCGAGGCTTCTGGAGGACTGGTGTTTCTTTAAAGTATATCTCATATACGCGACACAGCTAAGCGCGTCAAGCGACAGAGCCTGTCAAATAATGATTACGTTGTGTTAAATGTGCACGTTCTCACTATGGCTACGCGATGTGCCCATTTTAAACAATGTAATCATTATTTGACAGGCGATGTCGCACGACGTCGCGTAGCTGAGTGTCGCGCATATGGGAATTGACCTTTATGCACCTTAATGAATCCATAATAGCAGGAATTAATGCTGCTGCCAGCTCCTTCACGTCGAAATTCGGGGTCTATTGCATATGACATAGTCGATGCACTTGAGTCGATGCTTCTTCCTTATATTTCGGGCATGTTCTAGAATTTGCCAAATGGTCTCCGTCGCAATTTGTACGTATGGGTAAGGCGCCATCACGTGGAAGTCACTTTGTCGCGGTGTGAGGGCTTAGTTTCGCAACATACCGTTGGACGTCACGACGGGAACAACTCCGGTCGGGGCGTTCGGCGGAGGGCGAACAACCGAGAACTTCAAAACCCTTAATCCCAAGGTGTCATGCGACCCGTGCCAAAGAGAC
Organism: Phosphuga atrata; assembly: GCA_944588485.1. Lineage (NCBI taxonomy): Eukaryota > Metazoa > Arthropoda > Insecta > Coleoptera > Silphidae > Phosphuga > Phosphuga atrata. Next base: position 6,050,831 of record OX155900.1, read on the forward strand.
TGGTTGATGGCCAAGGGCAACCGGCCATCGCTTACGGAGCCCCTCTGATACCTGGCGACCTCAGAGGGTATCCAGCCTTACAACTATCAAGCGGGGCTCTGATGTGGTGGACCTTTAGTTCCCTTGCGACTCGTGGGATTTATATGAATTCAAAAAGTAGCCATTTTAGAATTTTAAGGCCCCAGGTGTGGACGGACTAGTTCCTGCTTTCCTACAAAAGGGAGAGAGAGAACTAATGCCGTATCTTCTAAATATCTTTAGAAGTAGCTTAGCGCTCGGATATATACCGGAGCTATGGAGAAGGGCTAAGGTGGTATTTATACCGAAGGTGGGGAAGAAAGAGACCACTCAACCGAAGTCATTTAGACCCATTAGTCTAACATCTTTTATGTTAAAGACAATGGAGAAAGTGATTGATAATTACCTTAGGACTATAATGCTGGTAGGTACACCACTACACAGGAGTCAGCATGCTTACAGAGCAGGGAAATCCACAGAAACCGCCCTGTATCAGCTGACAAACGAAATAGAATCAGCACTAGAGATAAAGGAAGTAGCGATATGTGCCTTCTTGGATATAGAGGGAGCTTTTGAAAACAGCTTACACGAGGCTGTCAGGGCGGCCCTCGAAAGAAGGAATATCGACAGCACTATCTCAAAGTGGATGGGAGAAATGCTGAGAACTATAACGGCGGAGACACAAGTGGGAAAAGACACCATTAAAATCTCCACAACTCGAGGGTGCCCACAGGGAGGTGTACTATCACCGCTAATGTGGAGCCTGGTAGTTGATGAACTACTGGTTAGGCTAAACGACCTAGACATCAAATATCAAGGTTACGCCGATGACATAGTCATAATGGCCAGAGGAAAATTTGAGCGAACGCACTGTGAAATTGTTCAGAGAGGCCTCAAAGTAACTAGTAAATGGTGTCAAACAGTGGGATTGAGACTCAACCCGAGCAAAACCACGGTGATACCATTTACTAGAAGAAGAATACTAAACTGAATACATCCCATACTCATAGATGGGAAGGCAGTAGAATACCAACAGGAGATAAGGTATCTGGGTATCACACTAGATAGCAAACTCCTATGGAATAGACACGCTGAGGCAGTGGTAGGTAAAGCCAAACGCGCCCTAATGGTGTGCAGAAATTTGGCAGGAAAAACGTGGGGTTGTAACCCCACTATCCTAAGATGGATGTACACCATGATAGTGAGACCTGCAATCACTTATGGGGCGGTTGCGTGGGGAAGTAGAATCAAGCTGGCCTCTATGAGGAAACAGCTTGAGAAGATTCAAAGACTGGCTTGTGTCTGCATCACGGGGGCAATGGGGTCGTGTCCGACAGCAGCATTGGAGCTGCTGCTGGATCTGACTCCGCTGCACCTTGTGGTGGAGAGCGCCGCCAGATCGGCGATCGTAAGATTCAGCAAGGAAGGAATGGGCAGAGGTAAAATAATCGGGAGCAGAGACCGAAACAGCCTCGCTGCCAAGATCCCCTGGCTGGAAGTACCAAAAGACGAAATGGTATGCAAATACCACTTCGAGAAAAACTACACAGCAATGTGTAGTAGTAAATCCGATTGGAGCGACGAATCCTCAGCATACCACATAGAGCAAAATATCATCAAGTGGTATACAGATGGTTCGAAGACAAAGGAAGGCACTGGTCCAGGAGTGTTTTTACCTCGTACCAGATACTCCGAATCCATGGGAACATCCCCAAGTATCTTCCAAGCAGAGGTACACGCAATCGAAAGATGTGCACAGTTTAACCTCGACAGGAATTACCGCAAAAAACGAATTGCTATCCTGTCAGATAGCCAAGCAGCCATCAAGGCCATTAGCTCATACACCATCAGATCCAAACTGGTATGGGACTGTGTGGGGAAGCTGAACAAGCTTGGCAGGGATAATAAAGTAACGCTATACTGGGTACCAGGACACACTGGTATAGACGGAAAAAAGAAGCCGATCACCTAGCAAACAAGGGATCCATTATCCCCTTTATAGGTCCGGAACCCTTTTGCGGTATGAGCGTGAACACCATCCGCAAAAGTTTAGATGAAGAAATAAGAGGAAAATGGATGAAAACCTGGGAAGAACTTTCAGGGCTAAGGCAATCCAAAGTGATGCTGGGATCTTTGCTGGGATCAAAGTGATGCTTTTAACCAGAAGAGAACTAAAGCATGCCTGAAACTAAGCAGGAACAAGCTCAGAATTCTGACAGGAGCCCTGACGGGACACTGCAGACTTAGGAAACATCTCAAGGCCCTAGGCCTAGAGGAGGATGATGGATGCAGATTCTGTGGCTCATCAGAGGAAACCCCCATACATCCGTTCAAAGACTGCGGAGCATTACTCCGCAAGAGACAGATGTACCTTGGGGCTCACTGCTTGAACACAGAGGAGCTGCAGGCCTTGAATCCCACCCAGATCCTGAGATTCCTAAAGGAATCAGGAGTAGAGGAGGCGCTCTAAATGGGTAAGTACACCAACACTTGGAGGAGGAGGGTGGGGTACAATAGATCTATAAAGGTCGCAGTACAAGTCGTCACCATCATATCTACAATCTACAATCTACAAGGCGCATAAGCCCTCGTGTGGAGGTTTACCACAGGGACATATCAGTGGACTTGAGCATCTTATGGAGATGTGACCAAAGTTTTGACACCGGTAGCATCTCATTGGGCTTGGAATGTGATCCCTCACCTCTAAGTTATAAAAAGCGCCTTTATGTACTTGGGAAGCGTGAGGTTAAATGTTAAAAAGATTGATGGTGTGTTTTTAAGTTCTCTCACTTTTAGTTTATATTGTTTTTACGTCGGACACACCTAAACTTTAATTCCTTTAAAATGTCTTCTTCTGGGACGTTTAGAAGGTCTCTAAAATATATTACTCCCTTATTAAAGTTCAAAGTTCTGTACGTGAGAACTTCTACAGGATATTTGCAATAATTTTTGACTCCTATCAGCCTAGTCGATTGTTTATTCGATTTAATCTCAATAAAAAGATCATCTCTGATTTTTTTTTATTGTGGCACATTCTCCAATAATTCCGCATACAAGACTAGACATACAGAACTAGACAGACAGAACTACACAGACAAGGCTAGACAGACAAGATTAGACAGACAAGACTAGACAGAGAGGCCTAGACAGACAAGACTAAACAGGCAAGCCTAGACAGATAAGACTACATTACGACAAGATAGATTTTGATTTGATTTTTGACTAGACAGACAAGACCAGACAGATAGGACGAGTCAGACAAGACTAGACAGAGAAGACTAGACAAATAAGACTATTCAGACAAGACTAGAGAGACAAGACTAGGCAGACAAGACTAGACAGACAATACTAGACAGACAAAACTAGACAGACAGGGCAAGACAGACAAGACTAGGCAGACAAGACTAGGCAGACAAAACTAGAGAGACAAGACTAGAGAAACAAGACTAGAGAGACAAGAGTAGACAGATAATACTAGACAGACAATACTAGACAGACAAAACAAGACAGACAATACTAGGCAGAAAAGATGAGACAGACAGAACAAGACAAATAAGAGCGGACCAAAAAGGCAATATAGGAAGGACTACACAGATACGACTAGACAGGCTTGTTTATAAAATGTGTTTGATATGTTAAACCAAGATATCATTTGGGTATGAAATTTATATCTATAAATAAATTAATATATTAATATATTTAACAAATTTTATACGAAGAGAAGAGAAATTATTGATTAAACAAAAGGCTTTTTTTTGTATAATGTTTTAATTATATTGTATACCCATATTGTGTTTACAATGTGTCGACAACAGCATTAGTTTTGTAAATCCATAGACCAATTAACTTAAACAACAAGAAAATCTCGTCCTGGCAATAAAGCAAAAGGTAGAATCCCTGCACTGAAGTCTGAAGCCTGAAGGTCGCAAACACTAATGACCGGCCTAGTCGGTGTCACGCGACTTGCGCCAATCGCACCTTTCGTAGAGAATGAGAAAAGGATGTTATATAAATCGCAAGAAACTGTCATCTCGAAATGTTGCAACATTTTTAAACCCGCATACTCGTTGAATGCTAATTACTTTATTGCGTCATTAATGGGAATCCATCCGGGATTGATAACTTTATAATTGTTTGTCGGAAGTTGTAAGGAATGCTGTATTTTCATAATTGTTCAATTAGCGATAATTCGTTTTTAGTAGGATATGGATTTTGCGATTGTTGACAGATGAATGTATAAGATCTGCTGTAATTTCGATAAAGCGTTATGAATGTGCTTCATCGCATAATAAATTACGAGTTGCCGTTGAAGATAAGATAAATAATAAATGTATCTTATCTTCAAAGGCAATTTAGTAGTTTCATATACAATATGAAATCCTGTCCACATTTACTGCGGGAATTTTCTAACACATTTGACAAAATAAAAACTTACAAATATAACGTAAACTACGTATAAAATATGCAATTAACAAATTAAAGTAACTATTATGGCGCTTTAATATAATAAGGTTGCAAAATTATTTGTATTATCGCGGAATAGAATTTTAAAGAGTTAATTGTTTTAACCTTAACTATATGAAACGACATCTTTAATTATTTGAATAAAACTAATTTTTTTCATGTGATTACAGGAAACAAATCACATAATTAGATTTTTTCAAATAATTTGAATATAATTTTGTTTTTGATGAGTAGCAAACGTTATTCTAATCATTCATAGTTTCTAAAACTGAACTTATTAGTATTATTTGCTTCCAATTAGTAATTGCAATACCGGACTAAAAATGCAATACCGGTATTCTCTATTTTTTAAGCGTTGAACCTAATACCGGTATTGATACCGGGCTTTATTAGAAGTTTTTGAAAAACGTACAAAAACACTGCTTTGTCAAAATTATTAGTTTTATGCAAAAAATTGTATAAACTATGAAAATAAAAACAATTATCAAATAATGTGAATGAAAGCAGTAAAATAAGAATTTAGAACATTAGACATAAAAAATATAATATAGAAATTAAATCGTATTGCAAAATGTATTACAACAAAACTAGAGAGTACTTCAACACAATAAAAACAAAACATAAATGTAATTTTATATTAATATTAAGAGTATAGGTTAGGTTAGGTTTAAGTGGCAGCTAATGCTCACATAGGCCTCAGATGGGCCCGTTGTGTTAACACGGTACTTGGAGTACAACCCTCCTCAGGGGATTTTGTCAAACCATTTCGAGCCGTGGATGAACCTCATGAGAGTCTGTGCATCTAGTGATGCGAGGTCAGAGAGATCATCCAAGAAAGGTCGGCCTAAGAAGAGCAATCGTGTTGCGGTCAGAGAGGGGCATTGGCATAGGTAATGCTGAACACTTTTCTCTTCCTCCTCGTCCAGGCAGCCTCTGCAGTAGTCCCGCTTCGCTATGTCCAGTCTCTCAGCGTGCTTGCCAATGGGACAGTGTCCCGTGATGACTCCCACTGCCAGTCTGATATCGTTTCTTCTTAGAAAGACGATGTTGGTGCTTCTTTTCCTGTTTCGGTGAGGCCATATTTGCCTGGTTACCTCGCAGGTGTCTTCATCCCTCCACCTTCGCTCCGCTAGGTTCGAGGTTATTTCGGCTATGGTCTCCTTGCACGAGGCAAATGGAATACCAATATCCTATAATACTTCGGTTGAGTGCAGGCTTGTGCCGTTCTTTGCAAGCTCATCCGCTTTTGCGTTACCTGGGATCCCGCTGTGGCTTGGTACCCACATGAGTCTCATGTTTGTGTGTGCTGCGAGCTCTTTCAGCTTTCTCCGACAGTCAGAGACCACACTTGAGTTGGTGCACACGCTAGTAATTGCCCGGAGAGCAGGTTGGTTATCGGTGTAAATGTGGATCTGTTCACCAGGGTCCCCATTTACCATCAGCCACTCTGCTGCCCCTTTTATAGCGGTTACCTCCACCTGTAGAACGCTGCAGTAGTCTGGCAGGCGTAAGCTAATTCTGAGGCTGAGGTCGTTGGAGAAAACTCCGCTGCCCACTGTATCCTCCCTCCGTGAGCCGTTTGTAAAGACCTGCGTGTGTCCTGCTGGTACCTCTTTCTTTTCCATCCACTCCTCTTTAGAGGGTATGTGGTATGAGAATTTGTTGCCAAAAGCAGGTGTTGCTAGACATCGGTCTATGTTTTTGGGCACCCCTTTAAATTCATTGATTATTCCGGCGTGTCCACGATAGTCCGATGTCAACATTCGCACTGACTGTAGTCTAAGTGCTGTGGTAATGGCAAGTTGCTTGCCCATTAAATCGACCGGGGCTATGTCCAGGATTGTCTCCAAGGCTTTCGTAGGCGTCGTTCTCAAGGCTCCCGTTATCATGAGCGCCGCCATTCTCTGCACTTTTGTAAGCGCCATTTGATGGACTCTTTTATTAAGTGCCGGCCACCATATGAAAACGCCGTAGTAGAGTATTGGTGTAACTACGGCTCTGTATAGCCAGAAGGTAATCTTGGGGTTGAGGCCTCAAGATTTCCCCACCGCTCTCTTGCAAGAGTACAGCGCCACCGTTGCTTTCCGTACTCTTTCATTTATGTTGAGCTTCCATGATAACTTTCGGTCTAGTATGAGGCCTAAGTACTTGGCGCTCTCCTTGATCGTCAGTTCAGTGCCCTTTAGCATTGGGAGCCTGAATTCTGGGATGTTGTGTTTCCTTGTGAAAACGACAAGCTCGGTTTTCGCCGGGTTGACATCTACGCCACACCTTTTGCACCATTGCGCTAGTTTCGATAGGGCACCTTCAACAAGTTGCGACATTGTATTGAGGTGTTTCCCTGAGACCGCTATTGCTACTTCATCCGCATAGGCAACGACCCTGCAGCCGGATTTCCTAAGGTGGAGGAGCAGCTCATTTAGCGTGATGTTCCAAAGCAACAAGACTCCTCCTGTACCTCATTTCTGGCCTTAGTGACAAAAGTTGGTGTGTTCCCGACGTTATACACAATTAAGTTCTCTTTAATTAGGTATTCTAAAAGGTACTCACCTCTCTTATTAGTGTCCGTGCTGCCCCACATCTCGTTGTGGGCGTTCGCGTCACATCCCAAGATGAGTGGCAGCCTTCTCCTAATACAGTGCTCGACCAGCCTTTGTACCTCTATGGGTGGTATGTTATTACCATCGCCAGGGAAGTATGCTGATGCGATCACTACTTCGCGGTGGAGGCCCTCGGTCTTGATGAGGACCTGTATCGGAACTAAGTTCCGCGGTAAGAATTCCGAAAGACATAAGTAATTAATGTCCTTCCTTACCATAATGCAAGTTCTAGGGGAAGCCTCACGGCTGTCCCATACCAACTTACATTCCCTGTTGCTGAGGCCTCTGAAGTTACCTCCGTAGGTCCAGGGTTCTTGCAGTAGCGCTAGCCCTAGGTGTTGTTTGGTGAACATCCTAGCCATCACAGCCGAGGCTGCCCTGGCATGGTGGATGTTCACCTGGGCTACTTTGGTGCGCCTGCTGGTCATTCTTGGTTTGTGACAGGAAGCGGCAAGTCCACCAGAACAACATCTACCTCTTCCTCTATAGACATAACTGGACTGCTCATGTCTACGAGTGTGAGGTCGAGGTCGTCTTCCCGGTAATCCGGGCTGACTTTCTCGTTTACGACCTTGGCCATTAAAGGTTCAGCAGAGGGAGCTGCCGCCACCGCTATTCCTTCCACCTCGGAAGTGGCCGTTGTTGTGGTCGTAACTTCTGAGGGAGGGGCCGCTGTGGCTGCCGCTACCTCTCCATCCGCTTTTTGTGTGGCGTTGTGCTTCCGCCCATGGACTTTTATCCGCCCGAACCTAAAGTAGAGGCTATGGTTGGCCTCCGCTATAGCTCCGGCGGACTCTTCGTCAATTTCCACCGTTAGGAGTTGACCCCCACTTTCTACCCGGCACCCAAGGACCTTCCATTCGGAAATGTGCTTTACATATGCTCTGAGTTGTAGTGTGCCAAGTTAAGCGCTCTCCAATATGTATTCCAAGAAATTATGTGCATTTTGTTCGATTTTGTGCCGAGTTTTCGGATTTTATTTGGTTTTTTTTTACTTATTTGTTTCTGTTGGTTTGGAAAACCATGAATTCCGTTGTTTTATGTAAAGAAACAGTTTATTGTAGGAAAACCATTGTGTTACAGATTCCATAATTTTGTAAGTTAATTTAAGATTGCAAATCGTTTTTAGATATTAAAAAGATAGCGTCATCAGTATATAGCGCGGAATCACATTCGTGTAGATATACCATTACATCTTCAAAAATACGATAAATAGTGTTGGTAAGAGCAAACTATCCTGGGGGGCCAGTTTTCGTCACAATTGTTGGGAAACAGAGGATTGAGGATGGCTTACTTCCGTCACTACTGGTGCAGCTTTAAACGATTTTAATAGGGATTGCTCAACATAAGTTTCAGACTAAAACGCTCTGAACGGCTTTAGATGGGCTTTTGGCTTTAGTGTGTCAATTTTGTGTGTCATTATAGACAAAACTTCATCGAAATTGTCATTTTTTTATTAAAAAAGGTGAGTTAAAATTTGTACTCGAAACTTCTTATTTTCCTCTTTGCAATAAATTAATATTATTATTGGTTTTTAAATGTGTATGTAGTCCGCTTGTACTTCCTCAAAAACCTCAACAATGCTCGAACATGTTTTACATCTTGCTAACATATTCAGCTTCCCCACACAGTCCCATACCAGTTTGGATCTGATGGAGTATGAGCTAATCAAGGCCATTAGCTCATACACCATCAGATCCAAACTGCCATGGGACTGTGTGGTGAAACTGAAAAAACTTGGCAGGGATAATAAAGTAAAGCTATACTGGCTACCAGGACACACTGGTATAGACGGAAACGAAGAAGCCGATCACCTAGCAAACAAAGGATCCAGTAGCCCCTTTGTAGGGCCGGAACCTTTTTGCGGTATGACTGTGAACACCATCCACAAAAGTTTAGATGAAGAAACAAGAGGAAACTGGATGAAAACCTGGAAAGAACTTCCAGAGCTAAGGCAATCCAAAGTGATGCAGGGATCTTTTAACCAGAAGAGAACAAAAGCTTGCCTGAAACTAAGCAGAAACAAGCTCAGAATTCTGACAGGAGCCCTGACGGGACACTGCAGACTTAGGAAACATCTCAAGGCCCTAGGCCTAGAGGAGGATGACGGATGCATATTCTGTGACTCAGCAGAGGAAACTCCCATACATATGTTCAAAGACTGCGGAGCATTACTCCGCAAGTTCCCTATGTACCTTGGGGCTCACTGCTTGAACACAGAGGAGCTGCAGGCCTTGAATCCCACCCAGATCCTGAATCTGAATTAAGAATTATTATTATTAAGAAAAAAAAAACTGAATTTTCTAAATGGGTAAGTACACCAACACTTGGAGGAGGAGGTTGGAGTACAATAGATCTACAAAGGTAGCAGTACAAGTCGTTACCACCATATCTACAATCTACAATCTGCTAACATATTTGTTCCATCATATACTGTTGTGATCTCGCGATTTTGGTTTCAAAGAATTTGAGTTTCTCACGAGTCGGCAAAGAACCCTAAGTGGACACCCGATTAGTTTTTGTTTATTTACGACCAATAGTCTGGTTTATCTAAATCATTCCGGCAGACGCTCGAACTTAGGGATCGTGCCGAGACGCCAAGAGGATTTTGTTTTATGAGTTCTGAAAATTTTCCATAAAGATTCGGGGAGGACTCACACCAAGACCGAGGTGATGAGGTAGAGGGGAAGTTAAAAAGGGGCAGTCAGAATTGAGCTAGCAAGAGAATAATTTGAGTTTTGAAAACGAACCTCCGGATTTTCGTCGAAGTAAATTTTGGGTTTCGACCACAAGTTTCGTAGAATTAAATATATTATTGTTAGTAAGTAATTATTGTAATAAGTTAGTGATTAATTGTACATATTGTAAGGTATTAGTAGATAAGTAGAATTTAATTACACATAAAGGACATTTGCTTTTCTTGCTACCGTTATCTTTGCTTTTTTTTCTTTTTCTTCTTTCTGTTTCCTTATACTCAGCCCCCTTTTCTCCTTCCTGTTCTCCTGGTATGATTTCTTGGCTTTTGGGGTTTTCGTGGCCCCTTCTGTCGTAGGGCTGCGCTGGAAATTCGACGCTAGCGAACTACCAGCGGTTATACTCGCAACTAAACTTTTTGTCAAACACTCGCACGTCTTAATTACTCGAACTCTCGAGATCTATATATTAATACATATTTGCGTGTAATTAATTTTACTTACTACTACATATGTTACTACATATTTGCGTGTAATTAATTCATCCATTGTCCTGATCCTGGAGCAGCACCATACCGAATTACCAGTTCGCATCAATACCTACATACTGAACTATTATCGTCCGATTTTTTATGTTCTTTGAAGTCATCCATTATGAATAGATAATAAATTCGGTGACATATACGTTACAAATTAAACATTTTGATCAAGAAAGTATAGTAAAGTCTGACGCATGCGCATGATTGAAAATCATTTTGTAACCGAAACTGGAACTGAAAAAGGAACTTTTTACAAAATATCCAAATGTTTAAAAATTTAAAACACTACGAACAGTTGCACTACAACATTCAATGTGATGTTAGTCAGACAAAGAGCTGAGATTGCAGCGGAAGTGACACAGCAAACCAATGAGGTTGGTATTGCCACATCGATGAAAAATTATTCGAAAATGAATACCAGCATTTAATCTTAGGAAGACCGGTTATAAGAAATTGCCAAATAGCTCGAAATACCAGTATTTGGTACACCAGTATTGCAATCACTACTTCCAATGACTTAGAGTTTCCTTACGTGTAACCATTTTTTACCCAATTGTTTTTGTAATGTTATAATTTAAAATCTAATTATATATAATTTAATAACATCCTCATTTTCTCACTAACACAAACATCAGTACAAAATATCATAAAAAATCGTCAAATGCTTTCTCCAAAGCATTATTATATCCCAATAACTCATATACAATTGTTACTAACAATTTACATTGGTATTCAACCCTGATAAATCGTTTAAATCGCTAGCGTATTAATTCTATATCGCTAAGTGCAATACTTTTGGTATATCCTGTGTATATATTTTAATTTCGTTCTTTTGTGTTCATAATAACCATGCTTTTACGAAGGATTAGTAAAGATTCTTGAAATTTGCCTAAAGTTTGCCTTTATGTAAGTTCGTGATTTGGATTAATGTATGATATGTATTTCAGTATATGAGGTAATAATTTGTTATAATTTCATAATAAGCATTTAAGCAGTAATTAGTGGTTGGCTTTGATGTTTGTATGAACACTGTAAGTTAAATAGAACTTGATGTTAATTGGATGGGTTTAATAAGTGAATAATTCTATACGTGTATATGGTAAAGATGCGCGCGAATATTATTTATATATTAAATTTGTTTAGTAGAGCACATGCCGTGTATCCTGAATGGAGACACGCAGGACCAGAATATATAGCAGTCTACAGGAAATTATGTCCAACTCCATCCACATGCCCGTATTGTCTCGTGCCGCTCTAAATCACAAACTATGATTTACTGCATATTCCACACAAATTGAAGCAATAAATTAATTCCACTACAGTTTCATAATTTTTCAGAATCGAAGCACAATAATCATTAAATTGTTCCGTGTGATTTACCGTCTAGTATTTATATTCCATTGCATGTTTCATACGTTTGCGTTACATTCAATTCAACTAGACATTATATTAAATTACCCGGACATGTTACAACCTTTTAACTTATAACGACCTGTTAATACACATTAAATTCATTTAACCGAAACACCGACAACCGATGTACTCATGAAGAAACAACGAACCTATTGCACTGAACAACATTTCAATTAGCTACCAATTACAAATACAAATTTTCTAAATCTAATTATATAATAACGTCATTACCATTATTTCGAATATCACATCGAAAACGATTTTCCCAACGAACTTTTTTAACTGATTTTCAAAATATGTTTTATTATTCAAATTTGGATTTATCATATAATAATAAATTCAATTATATTTCAAAGATTTCAGTTAAGTAAATATTTTTTCTTAAATATTTGTATCACATTAAAATTAAAAATTGGAAAATTGAAAGTTCTCTCTTTCAATCTGTAGGTCTTACAACCCATGGCGGGTCTTGGACTCAACAACTCTCCTCCATTGAACTCTGTCCATCATTAGCGCCTCCGCTTCCATGATATTCAGGGATCTAAGATCTGATGCTATGTTGTCTCTCCACCGTAGTCGCGGTTTTCCTAGTGCTCTTCTACCGGTCGGGGCCTGTTCCGATACCAATCTAACCACTCGTCCATCTTCCTGTCTCTTTACTTAAAATATCTAGTTGGTCATATAATTCTTCTATTGCCCTGTTTATCCCACTGCGGTACTGTTGTGTAGTTTCATCCCTTATAGGCCCGTATATACACCGTAGTATTTTTCTCTCTGCAACTATTAGTCTGTTTTCGTTTTTTTTGTCATTGTCATTGTCAGGTTTCGCAGGCATCATAATCGGTCTTATAATGGAGTGGTGTATTCTTATTTTTGTCATCCGAGATAGATTTTTTGATTTAATTATTCTCTGCAATGCAAAACAACATCGATTGGCAGTTTGTATTCTGTTGTTAATTTCTGTGGTTATATCATTGTCCGACTTGATAGTGGCAACCGGATTTTTAAATTCCTGGACTCTTTCGAAGTTGTATTGTTCCATCGACACATTTTGCTCTATCCTATCCCTACGTTAGTACCTTCCCGAAACTTTATAATGGAAGGGATTGAGATCCGGCAAGTCACCTCATACAAGTATCTAGGCCACGAGATTAAAATCGGCAGAGACAACCAGACACATGAGATTGGAAGGAGGCTAAGACTAACGTGGGCAGCCTACGGAAAACTAAAACACATTTTCATATCCGACATCCCCAACTGCCTAAAACGTAAGGTGTTTGACCAGTGCATCCTACCAGTCTTAACCTACGGAGCGGAGACTCTAACACTCACACAAAAGTCCGTCCAAAAGATCAGAGTGGCGCAACGAGCCATGGAACGTTCCATGCTCGGAATTACATTGCGAGATAAAGTGCGGAATGAAGTACTAAGACAGCGATCTGGGGTTAGCGATGCAATTGAAGTAATAACCAAACTAAAATGGAACTGGTCCGGGCATGTCGCAAGGATGCCAAACAACAGATGGACCAAAAAGATCCTGGAATGGCGACCTAGACAGGAGGCATACAGAAGTAGAGGACGCCCACCCACCCGATGGACAGACGATGTGAAACGCATCGCCACCAACTGGATGCAAGAAGCACAAGATAGAAGTAGATGGAAGATGTTAAGAGAGGCGTATGTCCAGCAGTGGACGAGACAGGCTGAATAAAGAAGAAGAAGAAGAAGAAGAAGAAGAAGAAGAAGAAGAAGAAGAAGAAGAAGAAGAAGAAGAAGAAGAATCCCTACGTTTAGTCCTTGATGAGGTCATGCACTTGGCTTTACTCTCGTTTATTTTTAGGCCCATATTTTCCGCTGCAGATTCTATTTTTTGAAACTCTTCTTTAACATTCCTGGTTGTGTTTACAGTGATGTCTATGTCATCCGCAAAGGCCAATGTAAGACGCGGGCCCCGATTTCTAAATAGCAGTGTCTCCGTTCATGCCTCCTTCACTATTTTATCCAGAGCTATATTAAAGAAGAGTGGGGAGATAGCGTCTCCCTGTTTCAGGCCCTTATTTATCGTAAAAAAGGTTGCAACTTTCCCCCATCCGTACTGCACTTTTGGAGCCTTCCATGTTGATCTTTGTTAAGCTGATCTTTGTTTAAGTTTACTCGGAATTCACAGTTCCATCAGAGCATTCCACAGCTCCACCCAAGACGTTGTCGTACGCTTCTTTAAAGTCGATGAAATTGATGTATGACTTTATCGAACTCCCAGCTCTTCTCCATTAGTTGACGTATTGTGAAGATCTGGTCAACTGTTGATCTTCTTTTCCTGAACCCACATTAGTAGTCGCCTTTAATAGTAGTCGTTCAACATAGGGAGTTGGTCTTTCGAGTAGTACCAGGGACCAGACCTTATATCCCGTATTTATCAATGATATTCCCCGATAGTTGGAGCATTGTTGTTTGTCGCCCTTTTTGTGTAGGGACACGATGACACTCTCTTTAAAACTACTTGGTATTTTCTCTTCCTTCCAAATCTGGAGTAGATTCGTAGATTGTAGATATGGTGGTGACGACTTGTACTGCGACCTTTATAGATCTATTGTACCCCACCCTCCTCCTCCAAGTGATCGTGTACTTACCCATTTAGAGCGCCTCCTCTAATCCGGCGGCGGGATTCAAGGCTTCCAGCTCCTCTGTGTTTAAGCAGTGAGCCCCAAGGTACATCTGTCTCTTGCGGAGTAATGCTCCGCAGTCTTTGAACAGATGTATGGGGGTTTCCTCTGCTGAGCCACATAATCTGCATCCATCATCCTCCTCTAGGCCTAGAGCCTTGAGATGTTTCCTAAGTCTGCAGTGTCCCGTCAGGGCTCCTGTCAGAATTCTGAGCTTGTTCCTGCTTAGTTTAAGGCAAGCTTTAGTTCTCTTCTGGTTAAAAGATACCAGCATCACTTTGGATTGCTTTAGCCCTGGAAGTTCTTCCCAGGTTTTCATCCATTTTCCTCTTATTCCTTCATCTAAACTTTTGCGGATGGTGTTCACGCTCATAGCGCAAAAGGGTTCCGGACTTATAAAGGGGCTACTGGCTCCCTTGTTTGCTAGGTGATCGGCTTCTTCGTTTCCGTCTATACCAGTGTGTCCTGGTACCCAGTATAGCGTTACTTTATTATCCCTGCCAAGCTTGTTCAGCTTCCCCACACAGTCCCATACCAGTTTGGATCTGATGGTGTATGAGCTAATGGCCTTGATGGATGCTTGACAGGATAGCAATTCGTTTTTTGCGGTAATTCCTGTCGAGGTTAAACTGTGCACATCTTTCGATTGCGTGTACCTCTGCTTGGAAGATACTTGGGGATGTTCTCATGAATTCGGAGTTTCTGGTACGAGGTCCAAACACTCCTGCACCAGTGCCTTCCTTTGTCTTCGAACCATCTGTATACCACTTGATGGCATTTTGCTCTATGTGGTATGCTGAGGATTCGTCGCTCCAATCGGCTTTACTACTACACATTGCTGTGTAGTTTTTCAAGAAGTGGTATTTGCATACCATTTCGTCTTTTGGTACTTCCAGCCAGGTGATCTTAGCAGCGAGGCTGTTTCGGTCTCTGCTCCCGATTATTTTGCCTCTGCCCATTCCTTCCTTGCTGAACCTTACGATCGCCGATCTGGCGGCGCTCTCCACGACAAGCTGCAGCGGAGTCAGATGCAGCAGAAGCTACAATGCTGCTGTCGGACACGACCCCATCGTCCCCGTGATGCAGACACACGCCAGACTTTAAATCTTCTCAAGCTGTTTCCTCATAGAGGCCATCTTGATTCTACTTCCCCACGCAACCGTCCCATAAGTGATTGCAGGTCTCACTATCATGGTGTACATCCATCGCAAGATAGTGGGGTTACAACCCCACGTTTTTCCTGCCAGATTTCTGCACACCATTAGGGCGCGTTTGGCTTTACCTACCACTGCCTCAGCGTGTCTATTCCATAGGAGTTTGCTATCTAGTGTGATACCCAGATACCTTATCTCCTGTTGGTATTCTACTGCCTTCCCATCTATGAGTATGGGATGTAGGCAGTTTAGTTTTCTTCTTCTAGTAAATGGTATCACCGTGGTTTTGCTCGGGTTGAGTCTCAATCCCACTGTTTGACACCATCTACTAGTTACTTTGAGGCCTCTCTGAACAATTTCACAGAGCGTTCCATCAAATTTTCCTCTGGCCATTATGATTATGTCATCGGCGTAACCTTGACATTTGATGTCTAGGTCGTTTAGCCTAACCAGTAGTTCATCAACTACCAGGCTCCACATTTGTGGTGATAGTACACCTCCCTGTGGACACCCTCGAGTTGTGGAGATCTTAATGGTGTCTTTTCCCACTTGTGTCTCCGCCGTTCTAGTTCTCAGCATTTCTCCCATCCACTTTGAGATAGTGCTGTCGATACTCCTTCTTTAGAGAGCCGCCCTGACAGCCTCGTGTGAGGTGTTGTCAAAAGCTCCCTCTATATCCAAGAAGGCACATATCGCTACTTCCTTTATCTCTAGTGCTGCTTTTATTTCGTTTGTCAGCTGATACAGGGCGGTTTCTGTGGATTTCCCTGCTCTGTAAGCATGCGGACTCCTGTGTAGTGGTGTACCTACCAGCACTATAGTCCTAAGGTAATTATCAATCACCTTCTCCATTGTCTTTAACATAAAAGATGTTAGACTAATGGGTCTAAATGACTTCGGTTGAGTGGTGTCTTTCTTCCCCACCTTCGGTATAAATACCACCTTAGCCCTTCTCCATAGCTCCGGTATATATCCGAGCGCTAAGCTACTTCTAAAGATATTTAGAAGATACGGCATTAGTTCTCTCTCTCAAATCTCAAATCTGGAGTATTAGGGTATGGAAGTATTTGAATAGAGTTTCTCCGCCATATTTGTGACACTCTGCCGGTATTGTGTCCTTACCCGGCGCTTTGTTATTCTATATTCTCTTGATCGCCTTCGTTACCTGTTCAAGGGCTAGCTCCTCGACCAGTGGATCTGCGGTGTAGTATGTGACCGAACCTATTCCTTGGTAGTGCTGTGCGTTCAGTAATTAGTCGAAGTAGCTTATCCAGGTCTCCAACACCTCGTTTTTTATCTGTTAGTAGTCTTCCGTTATCTGTTTTACGAAATATGTCAGTCCTCGGTCTGAAGCCTTCTTTAATGTCTCTCACTTCTTGAAAACATTTCCTAGTTTTGTTATTTGTTCGACTTGTTTCCGGTTCTTGTAGCATTTTTTGTTCGTGCGCTCTTTTTTGACTCTAAATGTTGACTGCTGCTGTTCTTGTATGTCTGTATTTATCCCTAATGTGTTAATTTGGGTCTTGCAGCGCGTCCATTCTGGCTATGTTTCTTGCGCACTTCTCTTCACACTCCTTGTAGTACCACGAGTTCCTTCCTTTAGCCTTTCTTTTCCATAATGTTAATAGAGAAGTGCTACTATAGCCCTAATGATTTTTTTAATAACAAATTCAATATGTAATTTTACTTTTTACATCGTAGAATGAATTAATTTGATTTCGATTTTGATGTATTTAGCTGGGTTCGTCTAGTCTCGTTGATATATGCAACCAACTACACACCTCATTTGCCCCCACCGACATCTAATTTTGAATTTCCCCGCCTTGCATCTATTTTTTGAATTTCCCCGCGCATCTGGAAATTTTGGAAATGGAAGCCGGAAGAAACCGGAAGTCGAAAGCCGGAAGTCGGAACCGGAAGTCGAAACCGGACGTGTCAAGGTCAGGGGTCAAAGGTCATCGCGCATGCGCGTGACAGCGGTGGCGGTGGCGCCAGAAGGAACTATCTTTCCCTACTCCAATTATTTACAGAAATGGAAATATATTGATTCGAAAACTTCAAATCGCTCTTCAGTCAATCGCACTATCGTTTGTGTACTTGCGATTATTGACCTCTCTATGTTCGTCCATATTTTCGCAACATCCTCTCATCTATATATTGCCTACAGTTGTGCGGTTAGACTCCTCTGGTATTCTTGTTTTTTGTTGTCGTCTTTAAATGTTTTAGTATTTCATGTAGGGGGCTTGACTGTGTTTTCGTACTTTTGGCTAGATATTCTTGCTCGTACCTTAGCTCTAACCGAAAAATAACCACAATCAGCATCCACGCCTCTAAGGCTTCTTACGTCGGTTACATTGCTGCTATACCTTACATTAACCAATATATGGTCGATTTGGTTCCTTGTTGCTCCATCGTTGGATATCTAGGACTGCTTATTAACATTCTTGTGTTCGAACATTGTTGATTTTAGCAATAGGTTGTTGCATGCTGCCATGTCCACTAGCCGGGTTCCGTTATAGTTATAGTATTCATGCAGGATATGATTGCCAATTACTGGCCTAAAGACCTCCTCTCTTCCTAATTTAGCGTTGAAGTATCCCAACATTATTACCATGTCTTGTTTGGGTATTCCGTCTATAGCTCTTTCTAGTTCATCATAGAAGGATTCCTTACTTAGGTCGTCTTTTTCTTCAGTTGGGGCGTGTATGGGTAAAATCGAATAGTTATATCACTTGCCTGCAAATCTGATTTGACTGATCCGTTCATTCACAGGTCTAAACTCGATAACAGATCCTAACAGTTCCTCTCGCACGTCAAAACTAGTTCCAAATTCGTGGCGTTGATTTCGACTTTTGCTATAAAATTCAGCAGATTTTCCAATCCTCTGATGTCCTGAGTCCGTCCATCGGATCTCCTGTACAGCCGTTATATCCATCCCGATTTACTCTAACTGTTCTATCGCCCTCTGCACTGCTCCTAGCCTGTGCCAACTTAGTACATTCAGGGTTCCAAAACTCCTAATCTTCTTACATAGCCATAGCCTGTATCCGTCCTGTTCGAAGGCGAATTGTTGGTTTTCATAACAGTATCTCTTTTTATAAGATCGGGTTGCTAGCCCTATGCTCAACCCTCCTCCTTTTCCGGGCTTGGAACCGGCAGTGATCGATGAGTGATGAATGAACTGAGTAGCTCTGAGACAGCTACTCAGTTCACTCATCCCCATCACAGGCGGAGTATTTTGCTGTGGTTGGCATTATTATTATCCCCATTTGCCCTTTATTTAGGAGGAGCAAAATTAAAACTCTGGCACATGCTAGAATTTCAGGGCCAACTTTAAAATTTAAAGTTCGTAATTGGAAAATAGTAGCAAGGCAACGAGACGACTGGAGGCAGAAAATACGGGAGGCCCATTTCCACATAGGACTGTAGCGCCACGAAGAAGAAGAAAATTCTGTTCATTATTATATTGTACTTACATAATATTTTTTTAAATTTTAGATGTGGATGAAACATTGTATTTATAGTCTTATATAATAGATTTTATATGTTTGGTTATTATATTTTGTTGTATTAAAACTGCTGATATCTCCAACAAATCTGGACAGATTCCTTGGTTTAATTCTCCGATCAATTAGTCCACACACAGTCTCAGAACATACACTGAAATTTTATCAATTAATTGTTGATATATTTGGTGATGGAGGTTGAGCGCCCATAACCACATGTCCCAATTTTGAATCGATTTTGGCATCAAGGCGAGCATTCCTAATTACATGCACAAACATTCAGCTTCATCGGTATCCTCATTTAGCTTCTCGGCTAACATTCCAATACTGATGCATTGATGGATACGATGGAACGTTTCGAAAATTATCAAAGCGCCGTTTGCATCAAACTCGTCCAAACAAGAAATCAATAAGAAATTCTGTGATGGGACCACATTAGTGTAAGTTTCCTGTTTGATTACTTCCACAATATCTTTCAAATCAGATCTCCTGCCTCTGTTAATAATTACTGCGGTGTCTAAATACATAAGGATATGGGGACACATAGTTTGGATAGCATTCAAATAATGCGGTCTGTATGAGACGAGACCTACTTATCTAGTCGTAGAGATATGGGAAGCCGTCAGAGAAAATTCTGAGAGGGTAACTACAATGGCATTGAGAGTAATCATATGCTGGAGTCGCAGGAAACAAGCGAGCTAGAAGCTTGGCAAATCAGGTGTCAGCTACCGATCATTTGGACGAAGACGTTTATAACATATCCATCTTATTCAATTAGATAGATATCCAGCCAATTATTCAAGTTCAGACTGAATTCATATTTAAAAATGGATTGGCAAACAACATTTATTTTCAAGTCTATGATCATCAATTATAGGAAAGGAAACAATATCAAATTATAGAGCAATTAAAAAAAAGACTAGAAAAGAACTAAAAGACTAAAAAGAAAAACTTAAAAGCTAAATCAGATAAATGCTCCATTCAAGCGAAAATAAAAGCCATCAGTAACATAAAAACAAAGGGAAAGGGGCAGAAAAGAAAAAAACAAGTTCATAAATATTGATAATTTAAATAAACCCGAGGCGGTGGTGTCCCAGTAGTCAAGGTGTTACACTTCGCAGCCGCAAGTCGCGGGTTCAAATCCTGGACATGGTAAAAATAAGTCAGCGTTCTCCTGTAGATGGCTCTGGCAAAGTCATCGCAGTAAAAATCTGCCTCGAAACCTAGAATAGTAGCTCACAAACCACGTTAAAAACTGTAAGGGCTTTCTTCACTTGTGTCTAAAATAAAGACACCACACAAGTGTAGGCTGTAGGAGGAGGTCCAGATCCTACTAGGACTGTAGTACCATTGAAAGAAGAATTTTAATAAACCTAAACAAAAAACTTAAGTAGTTTTTCCTTCGAAATTCTATGAAAGTAGTTCTGCTGGAGCCATCTAGAGAACAATAAACGGTGGTTATTGTTGAAGACGTCTTGTACGTCTATGGCAGCAGACTGAACTAA
Source organism: Phosphuga atrata (assembly GCA_944588485.1). Taxonomy (NCBI): domain Eukaryota; kingdom Metazoa; phylum Arthropoda; class Insecta; order Coleoptera; family Silphidae; genus Phosphuga; species Phosphuga atrata. Next base: position 6,071,386 of record OX155900.1, read on the forward strand.
GTCTAGTTATTTCTTCTTCTGGGCCTTTTCAGCGGCCTTCGTTACTTTGCCTGTAATATCTTTGAAATTAACAGACTTGATGTCGCCGACAGCAACGGTTTCACGCATATCACGTACAGCGAAGCGTCCCAATGGAGAAACGTCTTGGAAGGATTCCACGCACATTCGATTTGAAGGAACCAAGTTCACGATAGCAGCATCTCCAGGCTTTATAGACTTGGGATCAGTCTCAGTAGTTTTACCAGTACGGCGATCGTACTTCTCCTTAATCTAGGAAAATTTGCAAGCAATATGAACAGTATGACAATCCAAAACTGGAGTGTATCCATTAGCAATTTGTCCAGGATGGTTCAACACAATTACTTGCGCAATGAAATCAGCGGCGCCTCTATGTGGACTCGCCTTGTAATCGCCAGCAACGTCCTCACGACGTAATTCCTTAACGGAAACGTTCTTCACGTTAAAACCAACGTTATCTCCAGGAACAGTTTCCGGGAGAGCTTCGCGATGCATTTCCACGGACTTCACTTCAGTGGTAAGACCAGCTGGAGCAAAAGTTACAACCATAACTGTTTTCAATACATGAGTTTCACAGCGACTGGTACTGTCCCAATACCACCAATTTTGCAAACATCCTGCAGACTTCCACGAGGCGAAGCGGGTTTTTCAGTTGGATGAGATGGTGGCAAAATAGCAACCAACGCTTCAATCAAGGTCTCACCATCAGCCTTGCCTTCCTTACGTTCAATAGCCCATCCTTTGAAACATGGCATCTTATCAGAAGGCTACAACATGTTGTCTCCATGCCACCTGGAGGTTGGAACGAAAGCAACGGCAGCTGGATTGTAAACAAACTTCTTGATGTAAGAGGATACTTCTTTCTTGTTTTTACTCGAAACGGGTCTCGCACCAACAACCAATTGTCTGGCTCACTTACAATCTGAGAACTCACAGAGTTGTACAAGGAACCCGATATTGTAAATGTAATCAAACGGATGAGTTTGAGATGGGCGGGACATGTCGAAAGATTTCCGAACGAAGGAACGGCAAAGTTGGCATGGGAGAACTACCCTGTTGGTAAAAGACCGCTGGGAAGGCCGCGAATGAGATGGCGCGATAACGTAATCAGAGACCTAATCGCCATCGGAATGGACTACGACCCTCAGATGTTGATGGACCGACAGGGGTGGAGACGCGTTGTGTAGTCGGTCAGAACCCACATAGGGCTATAGAGCTAAGGAAAAAAAACGACCAACTGCTTGACACCCAAGGTAAAAGTAAGAAGAGCATGCTCACGATTCTGCCCGTTCTTGAAAATGCCAGCTTCGAACTCACCAGTACCAGCAGCAACAATCAAAACAACACAATCAGCTTTAGAAGTACCAGTAATCATGTTGAAATCTCTGTGACTAGGAACATCAATGATGGTAACATAATAATTTGCAGCTTTGAACTCCCACAAAGCAATGTCAATGGTGATACCACGTTCGGCCTTAATTTTATAGAGAATCCAGGCGTACTTGAAGGAACCTTTGTCCATTTCTTGGGCTTCTTTCTCGAACTTCTCAATTGCACGCTTGTCGATACCTCCGCATTTGTAGATCAAATGACCAGCTAATGTAGATTTGCCGGAATCGACGTGGCCGATAACGACGATGTTAATATGAATTTTCTCCATACCCATTTTGGATCAGGTTCAGAAACGTTCCCTTGAAAATCACTGCAAGAGGGCGAGAAAAGCGAAACTCGGCTTTAGACAGTTAGACAGTCTAACGGATGTTTGAGCAGTCAAATATGGGATACTGCAAGAACAGGCATATGGAAGAAAATATTCATTCCCTCAGTTCATAACTGGTTTATAGTAGACAACACCTTGTCACATAGAGCTGTCCAATTAATTACAGGGCACGGCAACTTCTAGGTCTATCTTCACAGATTCTAAAAAGAGATTTACCATTATGCCCATGTGGAGCAGAAGACACAGCAGCACGTGTCTTATTCAAGGGCCCTTTCACTATCCAGTGGAGAACTCAGATCGAAAGAATAATGATTCGTGCAGGCCTTAGGTGGCCCTAAAATGAAGAAAGAAAATGGTGTGAACTATTTGATCAACGAACTAAACAAGTACAGAGACTTGATCATAGCAAATGATAAAACGTAGTATGAGTGTCAAGCGCTCCAAGAGAGTAGACAAGCTGCACCATCGGCATAGCGTCTTATTGACGGAGTGCCGATCACTAGCGTTCATACATAGTTTTCAAACAAATAGGCTGGCTTGTTCGCCTGCGCAACCTCTGCACAAACTGCGCTATGTTAAAAAGATTTGATCACGGCCTTAACTCCAAATTATCTTTTTTAAAATGAAAAGAATAATATAAAGTAATAAAGGTAATAAAAGTAATAAAGTAAATAGCTTATGTAAATGTAATGTAAAAAGCTAATGTAAACGTAATGAAAATAGCTATAAAACCAGCATAGTCTCCACCTGAACGGAGTGACACAAGAAAAAAGGCATACATTTGAAATAATTCAAAGGCAATGCGTGTTGTACCGTCTTCATTTGTCGACTCACAGTTACAGTACCTCATCCCGTGTAACTGTGATCACCTAATAACTTACTGAAACACAGAAAGGCTTCTGGCCCAAACGATATAGCAAACGAATTCCTCCAAAACCTAGGACCACTGCCGAAATCCTGGCTCGTCCAACCATTTAATCTTTGCTGGGCCGGAAAGGTAATTCCGAAATTATGGCTGCAAGCCAGGGTTGTGGCAGTCCCCAAACCGGAAAAACCACGCGACGAAGCCAAGAGCTGTCTACCAATATCCCTCCTCTGCTCCCTCTTCAAGCTCTATGAAAGACTCATCCTAAATAAAATAGGTCCACATATAGAAAACTAACTAATACCACAACAAGCTGGTTTCAGACCCGGAAAATCCTGCACGGGCCAGATATTGAACATCACCCAACATATAGACGACGAGTTTGAAAGGAGAGGAAAAAGGGGGGTGGTATTCGTGGACCTGTCGGCGGCATACGACACCATAAATCACAAACTACTCCTTGAAAAAGTCTTTAAAATGACAAAACTACCGTCTGATAGAAGTCCTGAGATCAATGCTGAGCAACAGAAGGTTCTACCTGGAATTTCAGGGACGGAGGACCAATAAGAACGGGCTCCCCCAGGGCAGCGTGCTAGCGCCTCTCCTCTTCAATTTGTACTCGAACGATCAACCTGTCGGTCTCTATACAAATAGTTTCATCTTCGCCGATGACGTAGCCATTACGTGCCAATCGCAACACATCGAGGAGATTGAAAGAAAACTTACAGAGTACCTTTCCAGATTGTCTGAGTACGATAAGGCAAACCAGCTTCGCCCAAACCCAGAGAAAACTCAGACATGCCTATTCCATCTCAATAACCGGCAAGCGGACAGGGAACTACAAGTGGAATGGAACTCGACCAGGTTACAGCTCTGCCCAAACCTAGTCTACCTAGAGGTCACTTTAGATAGAACTCTATCCTACAAGAAACATGTGGAGAAGACTATAGCAAAAGTAAATACAAGGAATGGTGTCATCCGCAAGCTTGTCAATTCACATTGGGGAGCCCATCCAGGTTTACTACGGTCAACATCCCTGGCCATGTGTTATACCTCGGCTGAATACGCTTGCTCTCTATGGTCCAGATCAGCACATGCCAACAAACTAGACCCCACCCGAATCGACACTTGTAGGCTGATTACGGGCTACCTAAAACCAATCCATCTAGATCTCCTGTTCTTTTCAGCGGGAATAGCAGCCCCACAAACCAGGCGGCAAGCCTTATGTATGGCAAAACAAAGTAGGCAGTTACTGGATGGAAGACACCACCTGGCATGAACCTGACACCAGAGGCATGGGGCTATGAGCCCCATGCCTCCAGACTAAAATCCAGGAATAACATCATAAACTAAACAAACCCACAGACTCTATTTCGGCAACTAAGGCTTGTCGCACACTGGATCCGCTCCGCTCAGCTCACATCAGATCCGATCGGGTCCGCTCCTCTTAGTTCCTCTCAGCTAAGTCACTTTTCCACACACTCAATCTGCTCCCACCTCTCCACTGGGAGAGTTTAATATGTGCTGCTATCCTGGTTACATAAATGGCTTAGCACATATATGAAAACGTTAGTCTTGCGCCTGCGTGTACCATCCGCCAGCATCCAACCTCCGGCCTAGTATTCTTCACAAACAGAGGTTAAGGAGCGGAGAGGAGCGGAACGGAGCCAGGCTGAACTGAGCGGACACATTATGTGCGTTTCTATTCAAATACACGGGTTTTATATTTTTCTGGGCTGAAAGGCTGAGCTGAGCAAAGACGAGCGGACCCAGTGTGCGACAAGCCCAAAGAAACAATGTGGAAGCAGAGGCTAAAAGATAACAATACACCAACCTGGCATCTTACAGAAAGGCTCCCTGAAGGATTACAACTAGTCTGGTAAACCTGGAAAAGCCTCAATAGGATCAGATGTCAAATGGAAAGGTCCTGGGAAAATTTGCTAAGATGGGGATACGCCGAGGACGACTCGCCTGCGGGGAGATCCAAACGATGAAACACCTCCTCAGCTGCCTATCCCTACAGACCCCCTGCAAAATTCGGGACCTGTGGATGGCGAATAACACGGCGGTGCAGTGTGCCACACAATGGAAAGAGATATGAGCCACTAAGGCATACCAATCCTGACTGGCGACGCTATGCCTGCGAACGTCGTAAATAAATAAATCACCTGTATTACGGCTAGGTCAATGTGGGACAAGTTATGTGCCATACATGAACAGAAAAGTGAGTCAATAAGTTGATTTTGATGACTAAGTTCGAGGAGTATTGACTGCATGTCTTCAAGTGACTCTGTCGCACAGCATATAGCCAATGTTGAGAATATGGCAAGCCGTTTAAAGCATGTTGGTGAACAGTTTCCCAGGTAACAATTATGGCAAAAATTTTGGCCAGCTTACCATCTAAGTACGATGGATTTGTTACTGCTTGAGATAATGTAGATGCTGATAGACAGACAATCGACATCTTAACTACAAGTCGAATAAAAAAAGAATTTCGAATCTCTGCAACGGATGATGTAAATGGTCCTTTTCTAACCCTGCTTTCTGTGAAAATTAACAAATTTTCATTTTGAATCTAGTCTAATTTCAACACGGTGAAGCTCACTTATTTCACAAACTACGACAATTTTTCTTTCAAATCACTAAAGTTAAAACTTTGCTTCACTTCTATTAACTAGTTTAACCAGTTTTTGATTCAATTTGTTGAAATTAGAGCCGGAAAAACAAAATGGTATTTTTTGGAAAAATCTTCTTCGCCAAGTACAAATCCATCGAAGTGGACTAGCTAACTGCAATTTGGTTATTTACAACCAGCCGAAGAAACACTTTCAAACACACTTTAAAATTTTCCATTTACTTGGTAAATGACGATTTTAAGGAAATACATTTTCTCGCATTTTCCGCGGAGCTCACGATGTTATATCTTTTGAACGGCTTATTCTAGTTTATACCATTCGATTTAGGGTCTCAAAATTAGTCGGAAGACATATATCATATTGCTAGGAAGCTTTCAAATAAAAAATACCACCGAACCAGCCTTCGAACCCTTGGAGGACTTTTACATTTTAATTCACTGCTCGCACAGTTTTCAACCAATTTCCACAAATCCTTTTGTCTCGAAAGATACGTAAAGAATTCCGCTAAATTATTTTTTCAGAAAAACCTGCGGCAAGCCTAATTCAGAGGAAATGAAAAAAAATAGCCTTATCTTGGACATTTTGAATATTTGAGGTGAATAAATTTGAAACTTGTATTAAACACACAACTCTAAAAAAAAAAATCAAGCGTCTTCAAGTTTTTGTATAGCAAACACTTCTGAAGATTTTAATCCAAATTTGGTGTTTTCAGCTTCAAAATTGCCGAAATCACAACTAAAAACAGTCTCAAAACATATTAATTGTCCACGTTTTCTTTCGATTTATTACTTTCTCCAATTAACTCCAACTGTATTTCCTCCAACGTTTTTCCTTTTGTTTCGGGGACGATGAGGTAGATCAGGTAGGCAAGAAAGATGGTGCAGAGGGCAAAACACCAGAAGGGTACGATCATGCCGAAATTTTCTTTGAGGTAGTGGAAGAGTTTGGAGGAGATGGTGCCCAAACCAACGGAGATTGCTGCGCCGGCACCGAGGGCGTTGGTCTTGATGGAGGTGGGGAAGAGTTCGGAGAGGAAGAGGATGGATCCGAAGCTCAGGCCGAGGCAGAAGAGGACGTTCATGGAGACGAGGCTGACGAGTGGCAGCCAGCCGAAGAAGTGGATGCAGTCGGGGTGGAGGAGTTGGATGGTGAAGTAGGTGGCCAAGCTGGTGAGGGATAAAAAACAGCCAAGGGAGGAGAAGAGCATTAGTGGGCGACGTCCAAGGCGGTCGATGATAAATTGAGCTGTTATCAGAGCTACTAGCCCGGCTATATAGAAGATGACAACAGAGAGGGTTGGATCCAAGTCGCCTGCTGCAGTGTTGAAGATTTCCACGGTGTATAAGATAATTGGCGGCATTCCGGTGAATCTATTGCCTAGAGTTATGATGAAGTAGATCGTCATTGCTTTCCTGTTGCTCTTCACGGTGAACAAATCCATGAACGAAGACCGTTCCGTAGACTCTTGCCTTTTCACCGCCGCCTGTATATCCTCGAACTCATTTAGGTCTAACACCCCCCTAAACTTTTCCAAGCTCTTCTTCGCCGCCTCCATCTCGCCTACCTTCACCAAGTAGTAAGGGCTTTCCGGCATCCATAAGAACGTGAGGAAGTTACCCATCACGATCGTCGCAAAAATTACGCTGCTCCAGAAGATATCCAAGTAGGCACCGACAACATTAACTGTCAACGCACCGAAGAGTGCGAAGACACTCAGTGAACTCCCCAGCATTCCCCTCACCTTCGGCTCTGCAATCTCTGCATAGTAGATCGGCAACGCGGTGTAAACAATCCCCACAGCGACGCTAATCCCAAATCTGGCCCCAAGAAGCCCCCAAAAACTCTTTAGAAATGCCATTGATAAGAAACTCAACGAGATCAAGGGTGCCTGCGTCAATATCAAGTTTTTTCTTCCGATTCTATCTGTTAAAATTGCTCCTAACAAACCTCCAAATGGTATTCCAAGTAGTGGAGCAACAGCGCACCAAGATGCCTCTTCCGAAGACATCGGTATAGGTGATGAGGTGGAGGTGAGGTAAGGCAGATACGGTGAGGACCATCCCAAGTTTACACCATATGAAAACGGTAGGAATGATCCTAGAAACAAAGTTAACAGTTTTACCAGGATTAATATATTTGCGACGTTCTCAAAAATCCTTTTGGTTTATAAAAAATTGAACATTTCTGCTTCGTTTCATAGATTTTGGAGATGTAAAAGTTGCAAAGCAATCAGTGCGTCTGAGTCTGAACTAATTGTTTTAAAAACTAAACTGAATTTAAAAGATTTGTAACTTTGGTTCCAAACAATATTTTTTCAAAATTCTTTAATTTTCTTAAAATTTGAACATTTCTAAACGAGATTAATAGATTTCAACGCGATTTTCTACAGAATTGCAGAATTTAACGGCAAGAATCTAGGCGCTTAAATTTGCAAGACAAAAACCTAAATTCTTTCAAGATTACTTGTTGGCACAAAAATTCGTTCGGGTTATTAAAACTTGAACTTTTCTGCTTCGTTTCGTTGTTTTTCGAGGAAATATTATTGGTTATGTGAAAGTTACGAAGCAATCTGTGCGTCTAAGCCTAAATAGATTTTTTGACAAAACTAAAATGAATTTAAAACATGTGTAACTTTGGTGCCAAACAATATTTTTTTTAAATTCTTTCAATTTCTTAAAGTCTAAACATTTCTAAACAAAATGCGATTTTTTTGAAGAATTGCGGAAAATAACGGCAAAAATCCAAAGGCGTAAATTTGCCAAACAAAAACTTAAATAGTTTCAAGTTAAAACTTGTTGGCACAAAAGTTCGTTCGGATTATTAAAACTTCAACATTTCTGCTTCGTTCCGCAGATTTTCATAGAAATATTTTCGCTAATATAAAAGTTAGTAGTACAAAACAGTATATGCGCGAATTTTTGCCAAAACTAAAAAAAAACTAATCTATTTCAAAATTGATTTTACCCAAAAATTTGCATAAGAATTATGTTAATTACCGATACGAGACAGAAAACGTTAACATAACCAGGTCACTATCTACAAAGACAAATATATCTATGTAAAACAAAAAGCAAATGTGTTATCAGTAACCTTAGAATAATATGATTATTTTAACAACAATAAAAATAATTCTTATGTTTTTGCGTAAAAATGCCTAAAAAAAACGATCTATACGAGCCCATATGCCAATTTGCAAATTTTGTTTTACATTTATGATTGAAGACTGCTTGATTATTATTAATTACAACGCACCCTTGTTGATATAATTGTGCAAATGAAGCTGGATTTGATTAATTTTTGTGCAATTCTTCGGATTTAAGCGAAGTAGAAAGGAACATAAATTTAAATTTAAGTCTGAAACTGGCGAAATAGTAAACCGTTTGTGTTTGACTCACCCGAAAGCATTGCTAAATATTGCAGGATCCCGTTAGCCATGTCGGAACCGCGAACTTTATTTTCTGATCTAGTAAGCGTTAGCGTCGCTCCTTTTATCTAGCCGGCAAAAATGCACAAAACAAATTTTGCATAATCTCGCGCAAAATACACAAAACACCATTCCTTGCAAATTTTGTTACAAAAATGTATAAGTAACTAAACGGTATGGTTTTCAAATTAAATAATCACTTTATGGTCTCAAGCAATTCCCTCGATGTTGGAATAAAACATTTGATAATTTTCTGAAACAGTTTAAATTCTATCAGTACACTGCAGATCCTTGCGTATATTCGGTCATTTTAAAAACAATTTAGTTTTTACTAGCTCTGTACGTTGACGACGGACTATAATAGCAGATTCAAAAACTACACTAAAGTATATTGTACTTGAACCTAATAGTTCTTTTTAAATTGTAGAAAGCAAAGCAATTTTTTTTTGTAGGAATGCAAACAAATCGCGAAATCTGAATTTTTGTAGAAAGTTTGTTTTGAAAGCACTATTTTTTTGGTTGCTGTTACATCGTGCGATTCCCGTCTTTCTTCCGATTCGCGATTCTTAGCCTGTTCAGCGTCCTACAAGGGGAAAGGTAGATTAATCAACAATTTTATCGTTGTCATGACAACAAGACAATCAAGGCCGGGCGAGATGCTTCTCGTACAAAAAAACCCAGAAATTTGAAATTTTCTTTTAATTTTAGCAAAAACCAAAATTCATTAAAAGTTTGTATTACGCTCGTGGATAAAGTTAAGGTTAACTCGCAAATTTAAATAGGCTACCGACCTCAAGGTCCCTCCAGCCAAGAGAATTATTAAATTATTTATTTATTATTATTTTTACATCATTTTTGCCCTTAAGGACAGTGTTAGAACTTAAATATCTCATGATGACACAACTTTCACTTCTTTCCCTTCTTTTCTTCTTCTCACAAAATCTCTTCATCCTTTGACTATGCTTCTGTTTCCTTTGTTCTGTCCACAATGTTCCTATCTTCTTCCTTTCGCTTACTAAAAATTTGACATTCTTAATTTTGTTTCTGAATTTTTTTCTGTCTCCTATCATTTGCTGATTGATCTCCAATTGCTATAAGTCATCTTCTATTTCATGAAACCAATTTGTCTTCCTGCTTAAACTGTTTACAACATCAAAAACTTTCTTTGTCAAGTCCTTTATTGTTCCTTCTCTGTATGTGCCCATGGAAAGTTAGTCTGCGTTTTCTAATGATATCTGCGAGTTTGTATATGTATTCATATAGCTATTTGGTAGATCTTTTCATCCATATCCCATGTCTGTGTAGTGTACGGATCCAAATATTTTTCTCAGAATTTTGCGTTCAAGTTGCGAGTTTAGCCTGCCCTGATATACTTTTTTTATTATAATGTGACCATGTAAGTTTGTATGCCTACCTTTATGTCTTTTTATGTTAGACATCTTCTTTGATATTACTATTTGTATAAGTGCACTGGTTTTTTTGTCAATGCCATATTTTTCCAATACTGTAAAGAGGGTTTGGTTTTATCTATCAATGCAGTCTTACGCCTATTTAAAGTCCACAAAGGTAACTACAGTGTTATTTGTCTGTCTGACTTTCAATATTGTTCTTAGGTTCCAAATTTGTTCGATGCATGATCTCCCATTTTTAAAGCCAGCCTGGCATTCTCCTATTTGAGGATCTGCTTGTGGTTCTAGCCTATTCTATCACACTTTAGAGAATATTTTGCACTACTGAAATGACTTGCACTAGTGAAATAAATACCTCTGAAAATATTTGAACTCTGATATAATTATTTGAATCTGACTTATCACCCTTTTTATGTAATGGGTGGATTAAGGTACATTTCCATTCTTTCGGCATTTTCTCTGTGATCCAAATGTCTGTAATGATCTTATGAATTGTTTTGCTGATGTTTTTTAACTTGAAACTTCCACACTTCAGCAATAAGGCCATCTTCTCCTGCCGCTCTATTATTTTTCATTTTTTGCATGATCTCCTATATCTCCTTTATTATAGCTGGAGTAGAATCAGGGTTGGATGTGGTTTTGGAAGCCCAATTTTTCCGTGGGTTCTTTACAATTTAGAAGAGTATTAAAGTATTGTTTGAGAATTGTACAGTTTTCTTTCGTGTTCGTTTCCAGGGACCCATCTGTTCTTTTAAAACAGAGGCCAGGAGGTTGATAACCCTTTTTTTTCTTAGAATGTTCTGTCAAAATTTCTTGTGTTATTTATCTTAAAATCGTCTTAAATTTTTTTATCCTGTTGTTGTATGCTCGTTTTTCTCTTCTAATTTCTTTTGATGATTCTTTTTGAATTTCGTGAAATTCCTTTCATATTTCGGATGTTCTGTTAATACTGAACTTCATTCATGCCTGTGTTCTTTTCTCAATGGCTTGAACACATGTTGCGTTCCACCACCTATGCATCCTTTTTCTAGGAGGTTGCGCCCAACGCATTGCCTTCGGAACTGTGGTCGCAAGATCTGTCCACGATCTTGTCCAAGTATCTGTTGTATGCCTATTAATTTCTTCAACGATTTTTATTCGCAAATATTCTGAAACAGGCTTGACTATTTTGTTTTTTACTGTCTTTTTGTCTTGAAATCTAATCTTAACTTGTAACAAATAATGATCTGACTCGAAGAACCCATTACGCGTTTAGAAATTTTAAATTTCCTGCGTAATTTTGTTAGAAATGGCCACATGCTCAATCTGAAATTCTCCCCAAAGGTGCTTTCCATATTCTAAGTTTCCGTCTTAGCTTTCTTTAGAAATTGTGTCGACATAATTTTGAGATTAAAATTTTGACAATATTAGGTGTTCCCCATTTATGTTTGTGCGATAGTGAGCCAAATAAGGGCTTGTGATTTGTCTGTATTTTCTCTCCTTAACTAATTGCGCATTAAAGTCCCACATTAGAATTTTAACATGCCTTTCTGGTATATTGTTGGTTACTTCTTTCATGAGTTCCCAGAAGTCTTGAACTTCTTGTGGGTTCTTTCTGTTATGGTCATTTGTAGGTGCGTGTACATTGATAATCGTGTAAAATTTATTACCTGATTTGAAGGAGAGTGTGGAGATCCTTTCTGATATTGAACTAAAGTCAATAATGTTATCCATGCCTGATTTGTGTACTGCAAATCCCGTTCCAAATAATGATGGTGTACCTCTTCTGACAGCAGGTTTACCTTAATAAATCCCATAATATTCCGTGTTTAAATGAGTTTCATTTTGAAAACCTGAAATCGTGTCCTTGTCTCCTGAATCGCAAGAATTTTGATTTGAAATTTTTCAAACATCTGTAAGTTGTTTTAGTTTTCCAAGTTTAAAGAAAATATTAATATTGAGAGCGCCAATGTAGTGTTTGCGTAGAGATTTTGAGAATCTCCGACTCTTCTCTTCATGATGTTCCTGGTGCCCCAGAATCCGATGACCAGGAAAGTCCAGTACGGTGACTGGGGCCCGGGGTAGCGGATTTTCCTTTTGTTCCATTATGATTAATTCAAGTTGAAAGTGGTTGTGGTGATCTTTAAGAAAGATCAGGTATTGTGCCTTAGAGGTTGTCTTTTGATGTTTTCTAGCTAAGAGCCTGGCATTTCCTCCTACTCTAAATAGGTATGGTTTTCACGTGTCTGGATTTTGAGTTTGTGTTCGTGTCTGCTGTTTTAGACGATAGTGTTATGGTCCATCATCAGGGCTTCAACCCTCCTTTCCCGTATTTAGGTCGAAAAAGCAGAGAGAGCAAAAAATATGTGTATGTCACTTTGACATAAAAAACAAACTTAATTATCTATTTATAATATATCTATCTTAAATATTGCATATGTCTGCTATTTTTTTAAACAATTCTCGTTTATTGTTCCAGCGTTTCGTTTCTCTGTCATTAAGAATTCTGCCTGAATTCAGTTCGTACATGGTGTTCAATTGTTAATTTGCTCTGACCTAATTTCGTCCAGGCCAGTTTATTTATTTTCTTTCAGTTGGTGGATTGTTTGTCTGAAAGGGTCATTAAGGACGTCGGTTTCGTTGTTACTCCCACGTTGGAGTTTGGTTTTATCAACTCCAGTTGACGATTTACCATTAAGTAAGAGACGGTGGCCTATCTGGTCTGGTGTGACTCCAGACAAATCGGGTGTTCGAGCGAATGGGTCGTTGTTGAGATTCTTTATTAACTTCCATGCACGTCTACTACTTTGTTTGATATCCAGACTTGGTATGAGCTTGCACCATCTTTCCGTTCTAATCGCTGATACGCTTGCAGAACATCTTCTACTGCCTGGATGGTTTTCTCATAGAAGGGGTCTTGTTTATACATATTTCGGTAGTTACGGAGAGCGGATTTATCCCTGTCGTCAAGACCTGCGATATATTCTGTTCTGCAGCCTCTTAGTATATGCTTCGATATTCTCTTTACCAGGATGACAAGTCGAACGGTTCTAGTCGCGTGACTTCCTGAACTAGTTCTTTGGCCCATTCATTCCAATTGACTTTCTTGAAGTTGAATCTTTTTTTGAGGGGAACGTGTTCCGGTCTTATTGTCGCAGTTACAGAGCAAATGAATAGTTTTGTCACTTGGTAGCTGATTCTGTCGCTTAGAAAGATATTATCTGGGTTATATCCTCTGCGCCATCTTCCACTATTAAAGGTCGCAAGTTGTTTGATGTCTTGTATCTGCTTTAGGTTCATTCTTTCCGTCCAGTGTTCCAGGGCTTCGCCAGAAGTGGCGTCACTCAGCACAACCGAAGCGGAGATTATCACTGCCAGTGAGGCAACTAAACTGATTTGGCTACAACGATTTGTTTGTGAGCTCCGATACGCACATGATTCTCCTATAAAGTTACATGTTCATAATCAGAGTGCCTATAGCGTAATAAAGAATCCAGCATTTCATAACAGAGCAAAACATGTGGATATCCGATAGTATTTTAAAAGAGATGTACGTGGTCTGTTAGAAAAGTATCCGACCTTTAGCCGGTAAAAAAAAACTGGCATACCTGTAGCGCTGGAAACCTAATCACCCTCAAAGTAGTCTCCTTTTGACTCCACACACTTCAGCCAGAGGTGTTGGCCAATGTTGGAAGCATTCCGAAAAAGCCTCTTTCGGAATCAACTTTAGCTCGGCTGTCGCTTCAGCCATAATATCCTCTCTTGTCTGAAATCGCGTTCCTTTCAATGGCCTATTGACTTAGGGGAATAGCCAGGAGTCACAGGGGGCCATATCAAGGGAGTAAGGAGTCTATCAAACCAGAGGAGTATGATAGTTTTTCGCCAAAAAATTGTGAACCAAGTGCGAAGAATGTGCTGGAGCATTGTCGTAATGGAGTCGCCAATTTCCTGATGACCACAACTCCAGTCGCAATTTCTCGAATAGTCACACGACGGACCCGCATCACCACAGCGTTCACTTTGCAATGAGATGGTCATTTCTGATGACTGACCAGAGCGTGGCTCGATTTCCACCGATGTGCCTTGTGTCTTTAAACCGGTTGTACCACTCCTTAATCTGTGTTATACCCATAGAATCGTCACCGAAAGCCATCTGAATCTTCCGAATGGTTTAATCCTGGTTTTCGCCCATTTTCTTGCAAAATTTGATGCAGTAGCGCTGCTCCAGCCGTTCCGTCACTTAACTTGCATTGAAAAACCGACGAGAGCACTACAAACTACGTGACTCAAACACTGCTCGACAGCAACTGGCGCTATCTACAGGCGGGAAAAAATTCATGCATGCGCACGAAGGTTCAAGGTCGGCTTATGCAGGCGCGCTTGATTCAAATCCATCAGGTTTTCAAAATAAAAAATAAGGTCGGATACTTTTCTAACAGACCACGTATATGATGATGGTGTTCTAGATGTTGAGTATATCCATTGTGATGATCAGCTGGCTGATGTTTTCTTACACAACTAATGTTATTCAGGTAATGTAATGCAGGTAGCACAGGTAATGTAAAGTTAGAACAGTCGGAACACAGTTTTTATAATTATCTGTAACGTAGGATGGTTTTACCAATTCTATTAGATAATGTGTTTGAAAATAAGTGCATTATTCGAGGTAGTCCTGTTCCATGACCTCCTCGGTGAACCGACCTCATCCCCCTTGATTTCTATGTATGGGGCGTTATGAAGACCAGGTCGTCATCATCATTAATGGCCATACAACCCTATATAGTAGGGTCTTGACCATCTCCAGCTTCTTTCGCCATTGATTCCTATTTATTCATATCTTTCGTGCGTCTTCGCTTACATCATCTTTCCAGCGCAGCTTTGGCCTTCCTTGCCCTCTTGTACCTATCGCTTCTGCTTTAAGGATCTTTTTTACAGGATTATTGTCATCATTGTCATCTGTTCACATGGCCTGCCCATCGCAATTTGCCGATTTTTATTGTAGTTACTATGTCCTTGTTACCGGCTTGTCTATAGATGTTGTAAATTTCGAAGTTATACCTGCGTCTCCACATACCGTCTTCTTGGATTGCCCCCTATATTTTTCGCATTATCTTTCTTTCAAAGATGATCAACGAGAGATTCATCTCTTTTTGTCAGGGTCCATGCCTTTGATCCATAGCATACAGCATGAAGACCATGGCATACAGCAAAGAAATAATTGCTTTAGATGTTCTATACATTACTATCTCGCAATATCTCGCTTCGCGAAGTCGATGAGCCTGCACCCACTGCTGTTTGATTTTATGTGAAGGCCGTGAACACCTATAGTTCCTCTAAACTTCGTTTCCCTTCCCACATTGGCGTTAATATCACCGATCATTATCATCTAAGAGCATCTATCTAAGTTCTAGTAGAATTCTTCATGAACTAGATAGTCTTTGTCTGCAGTGGGGTATGCGCGTTGATAATGTATAGGTTGTGGAAATGAAATGTTCTTAAATATGTTCTTAACCAAGTTGTAGCAGTTCCAACGCCTCGTAAATTATGCCAATTCATGGATAAGTCGAGGGAGACTTTGCGTTCAACGATACAGCGGTGGTTTCCATTAAAAAACATGAAAAATGTTTTTTGAACAAGCTTAATGGCCACTTCCAAAAAAGCTACCAAAAATTCAAAATAGTAATAATAATATTTCTCTTATTATGTAACTATTGTTAAGAGATTTCTACATTAATGATCTCCCTTTAAGATGTTGAATCACGCCTTAAAAATAAAATAACAAGACCCTAAACACCCTTTATGTATATATCAAAAGCCGTTTAGTTAAACATAATTCGCATGGGTGTAACTTTCGGTATACGTTGAAGCCCTGCGATACATTCTGTTCTGTAGCCTCTTGGTATATGCTTCCTCGATATTCTTTTTACCAGGATGACAAGCCGCATGGTTCCAGTCGCGTGACTTCCTTGCCTAGTTCTTTGGTTCATTCATTCCAATTGACCTTCTTGAAGTTGAACCTTCTTTTGAGGGGAACGTATTCCGGTCTTATTGCCGCAGTTACAGAGCAAGTGAAAGGTCGGTGTTCTGGGTAGGGGTTCCTCCATAGTTTTGTCACTTGGTAGCTGATTCTATCGCTTACAAAGATATTATCTGGGTTATATCCTTTGCGCCATCTTCCACTATTAAAGGTCACAGGTTGTTTGGGGTCTTGTATCTGCTTCTGGTTCATTCTTTCCGTCCAGTGTTCCAGGGCTTCGCCAGAAGTGGCGTCACTCAGCACAACCGAAGCGGAGATTATCACTGCCAGTGAGGCAACTAAACTGATTTGGCTACAACGATTTGTTTGTGAGCTCCGATACGCACATGATTCTCCTATAAAGTTACATGTTCATAATCAGAGTGCCTATAGCGTAATAAAGAATCCAGAATTTCATAACCGAGCAAAACATGTGGATATCCGATAGTATTTTAAAAGAGATGTACGTGGTCTGTTAGAAAAGTATCCGACCTTTAGCCGGTAAAAAAAAACTGGCATACCTGTAGCGCTTGAAACCTAATCACCCTCAAAGTAGTCTCCTTAGGACTCCACACACTTCAGCCAGCGGTGCCGCCAATGTTGGAAGCATTCCGAAAAAGCCTCTTTCGGAATCAACTTTAGCTCGGCTGTCGCTTCAGCCATAATGTCCTCTCTTGTCTGTAATCGCGTTCCTTTCAATGGCCTCTTGACTTTGGGGAATAGCCAGGAGTCACAGGGGGCCATATCAAAGAAGTAAGGAGTCTATCAAACCAGAGGAGTATGATAGTTTTTCGCCAAAAAATTGTGAACCAAGTGCGAAGAATGTGCTGGAGCATTGTCGTAATGGAGTCGCCAATTTCCTGATGACGACAACTCCAGTCGCAATTTCTCGAATAGTCACACGACGGTCCCGCATTCACTTTGGCAATGAGATGGTCATTTCGGCATTCTGATGACTGACCAGAGCGTGGCTCGATTTCCACCGATGTGCTTTGTGTCTTTAAACCGGTTGTACCACTCCTTAATCTGTGTTATGCCCATAGAAGCGTCACCGAAAGCCATCTGAATCTTCCGAATGGTTTACACCTGGTTTTCGCCCATTTTCTTGCAAAATTTGATGCAGTAGCGCTGCTCCAGCCGTTCCGTCATTTTACTTGCATTGAAAAACCGACGAGAGCACTACAAACTACGTGACTCGAACACTGCTCGACAGCAACTGACGCTATCTACAGGCGGGAAAAAATTTACGCATGCGCACGAAGGTTCAAGGTCGGCTCATGTAAGTGCGCATGATTCAAATCCATCAGGTTTTCAAAATAAAAAATAAGGTCGGATACTTTTCTAACAGACCACGTATATGATGATGGTGTTCTATATGTTAAGTATATCCATAGTGATGATCAGCTGGCTGATGTTTTCTTACACAACTAATGTTATGCAGGTAATGTAATGCAGGTAGCACAGGTATAACAGTCGGAACACAGTTTTTATAATTATCTATAACGTAGGATGGTTTTACCAATTCTATTAGATAATGTGTTTGAAAATAAGTGCATTGGTCGAGGTAGTCCTGTTCCATGACCTCCTCGGTAAACCGACCTCATCCCCCTTGATTTCAATGTATGGGGCGTTATGAAGACCAGGTCGTCATCATCATTAATGGCTATACAACCCTATAGTAGGGTCTTGACCTTCTCCAGCTTCTTTCGCCATTGATTCCTATTTATTCATATCTTTCGTGCGTCTTCGCTTACACCATCTTTCCAGCGCAGCTTTGCCCTTCCTTGCCCTCTTGTACCTATCGCTTCTGCTTTAAGGATCTTTTTTGCAGGATTATTGTCATCATATCTGTTCACATGGCCTGCCCATCGCAATTTGCCGATTTTTATTGTAGTTACTATGTGCTTGTTACCGGCTTGTCTATAGATGTTGTAAATTTCGAAGTTATACCTGCGTCTCCACATACCGTCTTCTTGGATTGCTCCGTATATTTTTCGCATTATCTTTCTTTCAAAGATGATCAACGAGAGATTCATCTCTTTTTGTCAGGGTCCATGCCTTCGATCCATAGCATACAGCATGAAGACCATGGCATACAGCAAAGAAATAATTGCTTTAGATGTTCTATACATTACTATCTCGCAATATCTCGCTCGCGAAGTCGATGAGCCTGCACCCACTGCTGTTTGATTTTATGTGAAGGCCGTGAACACCTATAGTTCCTCTAAACCCCGTTTCGACGCTTAATATCACCGATCATTATCATCTAAGATCATCTATCTAAGTTCTAGTAGAATTATCCATGAACTGGATAGTCTTTGTCTGCAGTGGGGCATGCGCGTTGATAATGTATAGGTTGTGTAAATGAAATGTTCTTAAATATGTTCTTAACCAAGTTGTGGCAGTTCCAACGCCTCATAAATTATGCCAATTCATGGATAAGTCGAGGAAGACTTTGCGTTCAACGATACAGCGGTGGTTTCCATTAAAAAACATGAAAAATGTTTTTTAACAAGCTTAATGGCCACTTCCAAAAAAGCTACCAAAAATTCAAAATAGTAATAATATTTCTTTTATTATGTAACTATTGTTAAGAGATTTTTACATTAATGATCTCCCTTTAAGATGTTGAATCACGCCTTAAAAATAAAATAACAAGACCCTAAACACCCTGTATTTATATATTAAAAGCCGTTTAGTTAAACATAATTTGCATGGGTGTAACTTTCGGTATACGTTGAAGCCCTGCGATATATTCTGTTCTGTAGCCTCTTGGTATATGCTTCCTCGATATTCTCTTTACCAGGATGACAAGCCGCATGGTTCCAGTCGCGTGACATCCTTGCCTAGTTCTTTAGTTCATTCATTCCAATTGACCTTCTTGAAGTTGAACCTTCTTTTGAGGGGAACGTATTCCGGTCTTATTGCCGCAGTTACAGAGCAAGTGAAAGGTCGGTGTTCTGGGTAGGGGTTCCTCCATAGTTTTGTCACTTGGTAGCTGATTCTATCGCTTACAAAGATATTATCTGGGTTATATCCTTTGCGCCATCTTCCACTATTAAAAGTCACAGGTTGTTTGGGGGTCTTGTATCTGCTTCAGGTTCATTCTTTCCGTCCAGTGATCCAGGGCTTCGCCAGAAGTGGCGTCACTCAGCACAACCGAAGCGGAGATTATCACTGCCAGTGAGGCAACTAAACTGATTTGGCTACAAGGATTTGTTTGTGAGCTCCGATACGCACATGATTCTCCTATAAAGTTACATGTTCATAATCAGAGTGCCTATAGTGTAATAAAGAATCCAGAATTTCGTAACAGAGCAAAACATGTGGATATCCGATAGTATTTTAAAAGAGATGTACGTGGTCTGTTAGAAAAGTATCCGAACCTTAGCCGGTAAAAAAAAACTGGCATACCTGTAGCGCTGGAAACCTAATCACCCTCAAAGTAGTCTCCTTGGGACTCCACACACTTCAGCCAGCGGTGCCGCCAATGTTGGAAGCATTCCGAAAAAGCTTCTTTCGGAATCAACTTTAGCACGGCTGTCGCTTCAGTCATAATGTCCTCTCTTGTCTGAAATCGCGTTCCTTTCAATGGCCTCTTGACTTTGGGGAATAGCCAGGAGTCACAGGGGGCCATATCAAGGGAGTAAGGAGTCTATCAAACCAGAGGAGTATGATAGTTTTTCGCCAAAAAATTGTGAACCAAGTGCGAAGAATGTGCTGGAGCATTGTCGTAATGGAGTGGCCAATTTCCTGATGACCACAACTCCAGTCGCAATTTCTCGAATAGTCACACGACGGTCCCGCATCACCACAGCGTTCACTTTGCAATGAGATGGTCATTTCTGATGACTGACCAGAGCGTGGTTCAATTTCCACCGATGTGCCTTGTGTCTTTAAACCGGTAGTACCACTCCTTAATCTGTGTTATGCCCATAGAATCGTCACCGAAAGCCATCTGAATCTTCCGAATGGTTTACACCTGGTTTTCGCCCATTTTCTTGCAAAATTTGATGCAGTAGCGCTGCGCCAGCCGTTCCGTCATTTTACTTGCATTGAAAAACCGACGAGAGCACTACAAACTACGTGACTCGAACACTGCTCGACAGCAACTGACGCTATCTACAGGCGGGAAAAAATTCACGCATGCGCACGAAGGTTCAAGGTCGGCTCATGTAAGTGCGCTTGATTCAAATCCATCAGGTTTTCAAAATAAAAAATAAGGTCGGATACTTTTCTAACAGACCACGTATATGATGATGGTGTTCTAGATGTTGAGTATATCCATAGTGATGATCAGCTGGCTGATGTTTTCTTACACAACTAATGTTATGCAGGTAATGTAATGCAGGTAGCACAGGTAATGTAAAGTTAAAACAGTCGGAACACAGGTTTTATAATTATCTATAACGTAGGATGGTTTTACCAATTCTATTAGATAATGTGTTTGAAAATAAGTGCATTGGTCGATGTAGTCCTGTTCCATGACCTCCTCGGTGAACCGACCTCATCCCCCTTGATTTCTATGTATGGGGCGTTATGAAGACCAGGTCGTCATCATCATTAATGGCCATACAACCCTATAGTAGGGTCTTGACTTTCTCCAGCTTCTTTCGCCATTGATTCCTATTTATTCATATCTTTCGTGCGTCTTCGCTTACACCATCTTTCCAGCGCAGCTTTGGCCTTCCTTGCCCTCTTTTACCTATCGCTTCTGCTTTAAGGATCTTTTTTGCAGGATTATTGTCACCATATCTGTTCACATGGCCTGGGCCATGGATTTTTATTGTAGTTACTATGTCCTTGTTACCGGCTTGTCTATAGATGTTGTAAATTTCGAAGTTATACCTGCGTCTCCACATACTGTCTTCTTGGATTACCCCTTATATTTTTCGCATTATCTTTCTTTCAAATATGATCAAAGAGAGATTCATCTCTTTTTGTCAGGGTCCATGCCTTTGATCGATAGCATACAGCATGAAGACCATGGCATACAGCAAAGAAATAATTGCTTTAGATGTTCTATACATTACTATCTCGCAATATCTCGCTCGCGAAGTCGCTGAGCCTGCACCCACTGCTGTTTGATTTTATGTGAAGGCCGTGAACACCTATAGTTCCTCTAAACTTCGTTTCCCTTCCCACATTGGCGTTAATATCACCGATCATTATCATCTAAGATCATCTATCTAAGTTCTAGTAGAATTCTTCATGAACTAGATAGTCTTTGTCTGCAGTGGGGCATGCGCGTTGATAATGTATAGGTTGTGGAAATGAAATGTTCTTAAATATGTTCTTAATCAAGTTGTAGCAGTTCCAACGCCTCGTAAATTATGCCAATTCATGGATAAGTCGAGGGAGACTTTACGTTCAACGATACAGCGGTGGTTTCCATTAAAAAACATGAAAAATGTTTTTTGAACAAGCTTAATGGCCACTTCCAAAAAAGCTACCAAAAATCCAAAATAGTAATAATATTTCTCTTATTATGTAACTATTGTTAAGAGATTTTTACATTAATGACCTCCCTTTAAGATGTTGAATCACGCCTTAAAAATAAAATAACAAGACCCTAAACACCCTGTATGTATATATCAAAAGCCGTTTAGTTAAACATAATTTGCATGGGTGTAACTTTCGGTATACGTTGAAGCCCTGCGATATATTCTGTTCTGTAGCCTCTTGGTATATGCTTCCTCGATATTCTCTTTACCAGGATGACAAGCCGCATGGTTCCAGTCGCGTGACTTCCTTGCCTAGTTCTTTAGTTCATTCATTCCAATTGACCTTCTTGAAGTTGAACCTTCTTTTGAGGGGAACGTATTCCGGTCTTATTGCCGCAGTTACAGAGCAAGTGAAAGGTCGGTGTTCTGGGTAGGGGTTCCTCCATAGTTTTGTCACTTGGTAGCTGATTCTATCGCTTACAAAGATATTATCTGAGTTATATCCTTTGCGCCATCTTCCACTATTAAAGGTCACAGGTTGTTTGGGGGTCTTGTATCTGCTTCAGGTTCATTCTTTCCGTCCAGTGTTCCAGGGCTTCGCCAGAAGTGGCGTCACTCAGCACAACCGAAGCGGAGATTATCACTGCCAGGAGGCAACTACTAAACTGATTTGGCTACAACGATTTGTTTGTGAGCTCCGATACGCACATGATTCTCCTATAAAGTTACATGTTCATAATCAGAGTGCCTATAGCGTAATAAAGAATCCAGAATTTCATAACCGAGCAAAACATGTGGATATCCGATAGTATTTTAAAAGAGATGTACGTGGTCTGTTAGAAAAGTATCCGACCTTTAGCCGGTAAAAAAAAACTGGCATACATGTAGCGTTGGAAACCTAATCACCCTCAAAGTAGTCTCCTTGGGACTCCACACACTTCAGCCAGCGGTGCCGCCAATGTTGGAAGCATTCCGAAAAAGCCTCTTTCGGAATCAACTTTAGCTCGGCTGTCGCTTCAGCCATAATGTCCTCTCTTGTCTGAAATCGCGTTCCTTGCAATGGCCTCTTGACTTGGGGGAATAGCCAGCAGTCACAGGGGGCCATATCAAGGGAGTAAGGAGTCTATCAAACCAGAGGAGTATGATAGTTTTTCGCCAAAAAATTGTGAACCAAGTGCGAAGAATGTGCTGGAACATTGTCGTAATGGAGTCGCCAATTTCCTGATGACCACAACTCCAGTCGCAATTTCTCGAATAGTCACACGACGGTCCCGCATCACCACAGCGTTCACTTTGGCAATGAGATGGTCATTTCTGATGACTGACCAGAGCGTGGCTCGATTTCCACCTCAGACACAAGGCACATCTTGTGTCCTTAAACCGGTTGTACCACTCCTTAATCTGTGTTATGCCCATAGCATCGTCACCGAAAGCCATCTGAATCTTCCGAATGGTTTACACCTGGTTTTCGCCCATTTTCTTGCAAAATTTGATGCAGTAGCGCTGCTCCAGCCGTTCCGTCACTTTACTTGCATTGAAAAACCGACGAGAGCACTACAAACTACGTGACTCGAACACTGCTCGACAGCAACTGACGCTATCTACAGGCGGGAAAAAATTCATGCATGCGCACGAAGGTTCAAGGTGGGATTATGCAGGCGCGCTTGATTCAAATCCATCAGGTTTTCAAAATAAAAAATAAGGTCGGATACTTTTCTAACAGACCACGTATATGATGATGGTGTTCTATATGTTAAGTATATCCATAGTGATGATCAGCTGGCTGATGTTTTCTTACACAACTAATGTTATGCAGGTAATGTAATGCAGGTAGCACAGGCAATGTAAAGTTAAAACAGTCGGAACACAGTTTTTATAATTATCTATAACGTAGGATGGTTTTACCAATTCTATTAGATAATGTGTTTGAAAATAAGTGCATTGGTCGAGGTAGTCCTGTTCCATGACCTCCTCGGTGAACCGACCTCATCCCCCTTGATTTCTATGTATGGGGCGTTATGAAGACCAGGTCGTCATCATCATTAATGGCCATACAACCCTATAGTAGGGTCTTGACCTTCTCCAGCTTCTTTCGCCATTGATTCCTATTTATTCATATCTTTCGTGCGTCTTCGCTTACACCATCTTTCCAGCGCAGCTTTGGCCTTCCTTGCCCTCTTGTACCTATCGCTTCTGCTTTAAGGATCTTTTTTGCAGGATTATTGTCATCATATCTGTTCACATGGCCTGCCCATCGCAATTTGCCGATTTTTATTGTAGTTACTATGTCCTTGTTACCGGCTTGTCTATAGATGTTGTAAATTTCGAAGTTATACCTGCGTCTCCACATACCGTCTTCTTGAATTGCCCCGTATATTTTTCGCATTATCTTTCTTTCAAAGATGATCAACGAGAGATTCATCTCTTTTTGTCAGGGTCCATGCCTTTGATCCATAGCATACAGCATGAAGACCATGGCATACAGCAAAGAAATAATTGCTTTAGATGTTCTATACATTACTATCTCGCAATATCTTGCTCGCGAAGTCGATGAGCCTGCACCCACTGCTGTTTGATTTTATGTGAAGGCAGTGAACACCTATAGTTCCTCTAAACCCCGTTTCGACGCTTAATATCACCGATCATTATCATCTAAGATCATCTATCTAAGTTCTAGTAGAATTATCCATGAACTGGATAGTCTTTGTCTGCAGTGGGGCATGCGCGTTGATAATGTATAGGTTGTGTAAATGAAATGTTCTTAAATATGTTCTTAACCAAGTTGTGGCAGTTCCAACGCCTCGTAAATTATGCCAATTCATGGATAAGTCGAGGGAGACTTTGCGTTCAACGATACAGCGGTGGTTTCCATTAAAAAACATGAAAAATGTTTTTTGAACAAGCTTAATGGCCACTTCCAAAAAAGCTACCAATAATTCAAAATAGTAATAATATTTCTCTTATTATGTAACTATTGTTAAGAGATTTTTACATTAATGACCTCCCTTTAAGATGTTGAATCACGCCTTAAAAATAAAATCACAAGACCCTAAACACCCTGTATTTATATATTAAAAGCCGTTTAGTTAAACATAATTTGCATGGGTGTAATTTTCGGTATACGTTGAAATCACATATCCCTGACATCTTGTAAATTCCTTTGTAGATACTGGAAATATCTGTTACAATTTTGTCAGTCGTTGTAAAATTTGCAATTTCAAAGGATATAGTAGTTCCCAAGGTATCTAATATTCTTGTTTTGAGCAAGAACACTTTTATAGAAAAAAATCTTAAAATACATTTGACTTTTCCAACATGAACCTTGCGTGTCCTAATTTCAGAAATACTTTCAGTGGAATTTTGTTCTGTGACATATTTTTGTAAAAACAGTCATTCTTAGAAACTGAGTATCAAAAATTCTCTACAACCTTCCGTGTATTTGTTACAAGAGAAAATATGTGAACATGACATAAAATATGTGAGCATAATGTTTAACAAGTTGAGAATTGATATATAAGTAAATGCTAAATCCTTATATAATTACGCTACTAATATACCCTTCGTCATCTATATCTTCGCCATTATCAACTTCCTCTTTGTGTATTGAATATCGCACTATAAATATTAAAAACAAAAGCAATTGATTTTCCTTCCACAAGTGTTAAACTTTTTCTACTGGCATGGATCTGATTGCATGCACTAATCCAATATTACACAAAGTTCCCGCGGCTGTGTATACGTTAATATTTATATAGCGCCGATTACGAATAGATGTCCATTCATCACGAGAAATATAAAGGGTTGTTCCGTTGATTTATTTTTTTAGCGTAGTACTTTAGATTTCAAGTAAGATATTTCATTAGTTATAGTTATAAGTTAGTTCATAATATGTTGATACCGAAATACTAGGCTTCTTACTTCAATTTCTGTTTTCACTTGGACGAAATTGATCCGGTATAATCGGGTTTAAGAACCAATATAGCTAGTTATGCTGGTTCTAACTAACGGTAGTTCTTTGATTACTACACAAGTTTGTGAGTGAGACTCTAGACATGTATTTTTTTGTTTTATTGTAAAAAGCATATATTCTGACATAATTTAAAATTTAATTGATTTAAAGTAATAATTTTGCATATGTATTGAAACTTCTACATTCGTTATTAACTCGTTATTGAGGGGAGGATGCATATTAAGAAGAACGAATATCAAACAAATTTCACCCATTCTTCTTCTTATGGCGCCATCTCCTTTCGAAGGTTGGCGATCTACGTAGCTAACATTGTTCTGGACTCAGCTGCTCGAAAGATTTCAATGGAAGTGCACCCAAACCATCTTCTGAGGCCTTTCAACCAGAAGTTCTGACGAAAACAGATCTTTTCCCTTGAATCTTTCCTTCAATTATTAGTCTCAGAAGTTCATATTTATTGCCTCTCATAATGTGGCCTATGTATGTAGTTTTTCTTTCTTTAATGAGGGCTATTAATTATTTCGGCTTCTTTATTCGTCAAAGCACTTCTTCATTCGTAATTCGTTGGACCCATGAGATGCGATATATGTAAATTTCGAACGCCTCAATTTTATTTTCAATTGCAGGGTCCAGGGTCCAGCATTCGGATCCGTACAGTAACACACTTGAGACATAACATCTAGTCATGCGAACCCTGAGTTCCAAACTCAGATCAGGACTAGTAACAAAAATTCTCATGTTTATGAATGTTTTCCTTACTTGTTCGATTCTGGAACGCATCTCTCGTTTCGAATCGCACCACGCGTTGACTATGGTACCCAGATATTTAAAACACGAGACTTTTTCAAACTGATTGCCGTTAATCAAAATTGTTTCAGCTGTGGGTGTCTTGGAGAAGACTAGCAGTTTGGTCTTTGATATATTTATGTCCAATCCATGATGCTCACTATATTCAGTTATTCTATTCATCATATTTTGTAGGTCTGATATGTTATCGGCAAGTACTACGGTGTCGTCCGCGTATCTGATATTGGTGATACTTACTCGATTTATTTTGATACCTGCCGTGTCTTCTGCTAATGTTTCCTTGAAAATTGCCTCAGAATAAATGTTGAATAGGAGTGGTGACAATATACAGCCCTGTCGTACGCCTCTTGATTGATACAGTGTCAGATGTTCCTCTGTCTATTCTTACTTCGGCAATCTGGTTCCAGTAGAGATTCGTTATCAATATAATATCTCTTTTGTCAATCCTGGTTACGGATAATATTTCCACCATCTTTTGATGCTTGACACGGTCGAATGCCTTTCGATAGCAATAAAGCAAGCGTAAACAACTGTGTAGTCTCTGCACTTATATATGCTATATTATATTATATGTTCTTATCTCTGCACCTCTGTGCTAAAACATTTAAGGAAAAGAGTGCCTAGTCCGTTGTGAAATCCAAATTGAGTGCGCTTATTTGTGCTTCGCATTTCTTTTATATACGAGTGTGGATTATTCTCAGAAAAACTTTAAGGATATGTGGCATTAGACTAATCATGCGATAGTCGTCGCATTGTGATGCGTTTATTTTCTTCGGAATCGTTACAAAGGTAGACTTGAGCCAGCTGGGAAGAATCTTTCCTTTTCTGTATATGGTATTGAATAGTTCTAGTATAAGATCCAGTGCTTTGCCTTCATAGCAATGGATTGAAATACTTCCATATGTACCTTATCTGCTCCCGTAGCCTTTGGGTTTTTCTGAGCCTTTAGCGCGTGGATGACTTGACTCTTTGTATTAGCTGCTCCATTTTCTCCATGTTCAATTACTACCCTGGGAATCTCATCTCTGGCATCATAAAAAGCTCCTCCACGTAGCTCTTCCAACTTTTTAGTTTCTCTTCGACACCAGTTATGATTTCATTATTAGTATCTCTGAGAGCTCTACTTCAGCTACCTCTCTAACTTTCTTATGTACATTAAACGAGTCAAGTTTCTGTTGTAGTTCTTCGATCTCTGTACATTTCTCGGCCAGCAATTTTTCCTTTGCCTCTCTGCACTTCTTCCTTACAGCTTTATTGAGTTCTTCATATTTTAACGGTATGGATTTGGCCACCCTTCTCTGTGTCATAAGTTCTAAGATTTCATCCGTCATGCATTCCTTCTTCTTAATATTTTCCTTAAAACCGATCTCCTGTTCTTCTTCTTGATCTTTATTTTCCACTATTTTCATTACACGACTGTGCTCAACTAGCCTAGTGTTTCACTTAGTAGCCACATGAACGGAGGCCATCTATAGTTCAGTTATGAACTTAAAAATTCAAATCTGTAATTTTAATGTATAGTTGCAATTTTAATTGGGTAATGACGTTAGTGTCTCAACACGTCGACGAATCGCTTGTTTGAAGTTATTGCTAACTGTTGCGTTGATAAATAAAAAAGAAAATAAACTCGGGTAAGTAATTTAGATCTAGATCTAGATCTACATTAGGCTTTTAGAATACAATGAGCAGCAAAAAAAAACGTTTGTATTATTTTTGGACACACAAAAAATACGGTTTCACCGTGAAACCACTGGGCAACTGGGGCTTTCATTTATTTCTTTGTTTCAGCTACTATGGAACGTAACAAGTGAAGTTTTAGCCAATCAGAAATGATGGTTGACGACCAGTTGGAGCATTTATTGGAAGAAATACCCTCAGCTAAAGAATCAATAGTCAGCTCAGGTTCCGATAGTAACTTTGAGGATGTACCAGTATTTCATAAAGATACTATTTTAGAAAGAAAAAAAAAATTCTATCGGACATTACTTCTTCTTCTTCTTTCGAATAGGTCTACTTTGCAACTACGCTTGTTCAACTGTTGGTCTTTGATCTTTGCCCAGTATTGTCGTATCTTTTTCCGGTACAACTCCTTTCTCTCTTCTGTCCAGGCGGTACGTTTCCTTCGGGATTTTTCCAGTGGTTTCTCCGGGGTTCAGTTCCTTGCGCCATTCTCTCATAACCTTTTCAAGGACACAGTAGAAGAGAAGTGCGGAAGTCCTTGTCTCACTCTAGTTTTTATTTCGAAGTTTTCTTTCTGAAATCTCGCCTCTAAATTTAACCTTGGAATGGGTGTTGGTCAAAGTTTTAGGATGAGTCTGCGGGTTTTGTTGTCAAGCCCTAGTTCTTGAAGTACTTTGTTAAGCGTTTCTCTATCAATGGAATCGTAGGCCTTAATCAACAAAGGTGACGACCACCTTGCGGTTTCTTATCTTGGAGTATACAAGTACAGTTTTAAGGTTGAGGATCTGTTCCACACAAGTTCTAAACCTAATCCCCCCTGGTATACTCCCAGTTGACTATCCAGATGATTTTCTGCCCTTGTATGTAACGCCTTCGAGAGAATCTTCTATGTTTCCGGGACGAGAGAAATTGCACGGTAGTTGTTTAAATCAGTAAAATCACCCTTTTTTGAAACGGATGGATCAGAGCTATTTTCTAATACGGTAGTAATTTCTCTGTTTCCCAGATGTCCGGGATGATTTCAGTTAGCTCGCGCACGGCATTGTTTTCAGCACCTTTCCGCAGTACAGCAACGATAGAGTCCTCTGTAGCTGCCTTATTATTCTTAAGAAGTTGAATGATCTGGCCAACTTCTTCCATTGAAGGGGACAAAGAGTCCGGGTTTGGTGTGGTTTGTTTATAGTCGACGGCTTCGCTGCGTGGATCACAGTTGAGTAGATTTTTAAAGTACTGAGACAAAAGGTGGCAGTTATTCTTGTCGTTATAGCCAGTTTGCCTTGTGCGTTGTCTCTAAACTGGAGTCTTGGCGGAGCGTGTTTTCCGAGTGTCTGCTTAAAGGTTAGAAAGAAATCTCTGAAATTATTCTTAGCAAAGTTCTCTTCGATTTGCGTTAGTTGGTTTTGTGTGAAGGTTCGTTTGGTTCCTCGAATTATCTTGGTTGTAACTTTTCTTTGTTCCAAAAATTTATGCCAATTTTCCTTGGTCTTTTTAGAATTCCAATTCACCCAGGCTGTCTGCCTTTAGTCTATTGCATTGTCACAGTCTTCAGTGTATCAGGGATGCTTTCTTCTTCATTGTGGCTGCCTTGACAAGAGTCTCTTTCAGTTGGTCCCATCTGTATTGTGCCGTCTCTGACTTACTTCTTGACTGTTCTTGAGTCGCTCTACGTCAAATTTTACCATTTTGGAGGTTCTGTGTAATCTAGTGTTTCTAGGCTGCAGTCTTATTTTGATCTTTGAGAAGTAGTGGTCTGAGTCCAGATTGGCGCTTCTTAGTACCTTCACGTTTTGTATTTCCTTTTGACATTTTCCTGAAATGGCCACATCATCTATCTGGTATTCACCCAGATTGGTATTAGTTGAAATTCTCTGCTTCCTTGGCAAGTGTTTGAAGGCTGTAGATTTTATGAGCAACCCAAAATTCCAACACAGATCCACCAATCGTTCTCCGTTGCTGTTTGTTCTTTTATGCGCCTGATAATTGCCCTCTATATTTCTGCATTTTTACTCTCATCCCAATTGAGCATCGAAGTCACCAAGCAGTATGACGGTGTGCCTCTCTGGAAGTTTACAGATAATAGAATTGAAAGTAGGAGTTTATCTCTACGATATCTTCAAATCTGTCAGTAGCTAGAATTACACGGAAATCTTCTGTTACTCTTTGGCACACCCCGCTGAAGAAGCGTGGTGTGAGCCGTTCGCTGCGTCAAAGCAAGTAACGGGAACGGTCAAGACCGATTTTTGTCAGGGGCTGAAGGCCAACAGATGACAGATTTGAAGATATCGTAGAGATAAACTCCTACTTTCAATTCTATTAATAATTTGGTTCAAACCATGACATCTCATTTTAAACTTTACAGATAATATTTTTTTAAGTCTTCCCAGAATTTATAAGTTCTGTCTGGATTGAGTTTGTTGTCCTGGTTGATTGGGGCCTGTACATTGACTATTCTGTAGCCCTTGTTTGCGCATTTGAGAGAAAGGATGGATAAACGCCTGCTCGGGGAGGTAAAGTCGGTGACTGAATCAAGTGTCACTTGACTGATTATAAATCCTGTACGTAAGTTAACCCTACCCCTTCTTCATTACCCGCTAACTCACTTTTCCTTTGAGGATTCTGTAGCCTTGGGACTCGAAGGCATTTTCGTCCGCAAATCTGGTTTCATGTATTGCTTTCAGTATTATGTTGTGTTGTGTTAGTGCGTCGGTCAAATGTTTCAGTTTACCCACTTTTAGCAGTGAGTTGGCATTAAATGTTGCGCAGAAGCTTTGGCGTCTTGGTCTGAGTTTACGTCCGGTGATTTCAGGATGCTCCGACTCATCCTTAAAGCATGTTGGTGTGGACTTCCCAGAATCCTAAGGTCCGTTAACGTCACCATAGGTGACGGTGGATTGGTTACTACCTGGGGTAGTGCATTTAGCGAAATTTACCTTCATGCTCAGTTGAAGAATGTTCTTCGTGGAACAGTGGTACTTGTTTAATTCTATCATATCGATACTGCGCCAATCTTCGACCTGTTCAACCACTAATTTTCTCTCAATGAAAGTTAGCCTCCTAGGGCTGAAGTTTCAGTACTATCTTCATTGTTAAATCAGTTATTTTATTCGGGTGGTATGCTGAAATGATGTCTTGAATTGCGGTTTCTACGATATCTATTTCACCTTAAACAACTACCGGCATCTGCATTAGAGACATGTTTTCCCTGCGGTTTCGATATCCTCAATCCATCTTAGTTTAGTAGGATTTCCGCTTGCTCCATAACTTTATTCCCAAAAATTGCATTCACTGTCATGACATAGTCCGGTACTATGTAAATCGGACTAATGCAACAAGATTCGTATATGTGGATGCTGGCTTCAAAGACTCACTGGGTTCTAATACCCGATTTTCCAAATGCGTCTAAAATCAAAATTAGATTCTCTGATTTCAAGAGATCCCATTGTTTTTATTAGTCCCTCTTTGATAACGTCACATATCATCAACGTCACAGCTGCCCGTATCAAATAGTACTTCGGCTTGAATTCCATTTATTACAGCAACTTTACACATTCTATTTTTTGGTGTCATCACTGTTTCGTTAATATGTGCAGGTATCTGCTGTTTGGTTAACATTTTATCCATTTTGCAAAGCTTTTATGCCCTAACTCATTACACTTGAGGAACTTTACTCTTTTTAATCTACATAAGAAGTGAAAGATGATTCGCTCTAGGCGCCACTTAGTGTTCTCAGGGATTGATGTAGATAGCTTTATTAGTTAATTGAACAGCCGTTGTACGAGAAGCCGCATTCCATCCATCCACTTTCCATCCACTCCATCCGCTTCTCATACACTTTCCATCCACTCCATTCACTTTCCATCCACTTTCCATACAGTTTCCATCCACTTTCCATCCACTCCATCAACTCCATTCACTTTCCATACACTTTCCATCCACTCCAACCACTTTCCATCCACTCCATCTAATTTCCATCTACTCCATCCACTTTCCATCCAGTTGCTATACAGTTTCCATCCACTCCATCAACTCCATTCACTGTCAATCCACTTTCCATACACTTTCCATCCACTTCAACTACTTTTCATCCCCTCCATCCAATTTTCATCCACTCCATCCACTTTCCATCCAAAAGCTGTTTAAAATCTGATTAAAAGCTGATTAAAGCTGATTAAAGGCTGTTTAAAGCTTTACATCCACTTTCCGTCCAGTTTCCATACAGTGTCCATCTACTTCCCATCCACTCTATCCACTTTCCATCCACTCCATTTACTTTCGATCCATTATCCATACACTTTCCATACACGTTCCATCCACTTTCCATCCTCTAAAACCACTTTCCATCCACTCCATCCACTTTCCATCCACTCCTTGAACTTTCCATCCACTTTCCAACCACTCCATCTACTTTCCATCCACTTTCCATCCAAAGCCTGTTTAAAATCTGATTAAATTCTGTTTAAAGCTGATTCAAAGCCGATTAATAGCTGTTTAAAACTGATTAAAAGCTGTTTCAAGCTGTTTAAAAGCTGATTAAAATCTGATTAATGTGGATGTAAAATGGATGGAGTGAATGGAAAGTGGATGGTAAGTAGATAGAAAGTGTAAAGAAAAAGGATGGAAAGTGGATGGAGTGAATGGAAAGTGGATTCAGTGGATGGAAAGTGTATGGAAAGTGGATGGAGTGGATGTAAAGTGGATGGATGGAATGCGCCTTCTCGTATAACGGCTGTTCAATTTACTAACAAAGCTATATACATCAATCCCTGAACCATCATTTCTATAGCTAACACAAGGCTGGATGATGTTCTGCTGGATCGGCTTCACTGTTGCTTAGAGGTGTTTCTGTGATCGTAGATCTCCTGCAAACTTTAGCCTTGTTGGGTATTATTGATGGCATATTTTACAGAAATTACTTGACTATCTGCGGTTCCAACTTTATCTTCTTGGAGGTGTTGGGTGAATATTCAGTATTTAGACTCCTCTTCTTCTCACCATTATTATTGATTTTATATTATATTTTCTCATATGTCGCTATCTTCTCTTGTGAAGTTTGAAATGCAAAGGGTGCATTTTTAAATTATTATTACATACTTCCTTATGACTACCAAGATTATCCTTGCGAAAACTTTTACACATTGATCGATGGGATACAGTTTTAGTTGTTGATGAATTTAGAGCTCAGACCTAAATATCAATCGCGTTCCGAATAGCTGTAAAATAATTATCAATGCTAAACATCCGATCGCGTTCGAGTCGTGTGTTAGTGAATTTATTGTAAACAAAACGTCTGAAGTAGCCATACTGTAGCTATAATATCATACAAGTTTAAATACGAAAATGCAGACTCGGCGGTTTTTATCAACTATTTCACAATTCATACATTCCATTCTCGCGCGCGTTTACAAGTTTAATTTCAAACACAAAATTAGTTTGAAGCTTGAGGTTCTGCTTGAACGGGAGCTGTGGGTAGTGGAGGTGAAGTGGCCTAGAACGAATCATCTACTTATATTCTGAAAATTTATGTTTGATTTATGATTTGTGTTAATTAACGCAATGCATACATTATGAAGTCTCTATTGTTCATTTAAGTTAGGTCGAATCCATATATTACATATTTTTTTATTATTCTAAACTAGCATGCAATTATATGTAAGCATTTACAGGCAAATCATTATTGTCGACCACTAGCATGCCTAAAACTTTCGGATAATACTGCAAGTCAGTGCACATATACGCCTAAAAAAGTTCGAACCAAGGTCCAATTGTCGCAAAATTGTTAAGTTGGGAGATAAAGAGAGAAGTCATGCAAAATAAATATAAATTGAAGGGGTTTGATATTTTTATCCAAGACGATTTTACTAAGGAAGAACGGGAAATTCAAAGGATCTGCGACAGAAAGCAAAGATTCTAAAAGATAAAGGGCTCCAAGTGAAGATCGGTGATGACGGTGTATAATAACAATATATCTATGAATATACAACAAAAAATATAGGATTGCCTGAACGAAGGGGAAAATGAAAAACTGCTGATAGGAGGAGACTCGAATGAAAGAATTGGGGAAGGTCAGGCGATGGGGATTAGCAGTAGTGGAGGTGAAATAACGAGGAAATGATATGGTCTATATAGCTATATATCTATATAAAACCGAATAATATATATATAACCCAGCAATACAACCAAATAAAATATCTTTCAACATGCCTATGGGCTTTTAGATTTTTAACATTTCTAAATAGTGAAATGTTTGAAAATCTTATGTCTAACATAATTAAGAAGGAAATGCAATCGTTACTGGTAGTTATATCTAATTTATCTAAGCTAGTAGAGGCACTTTCTGAAAAAAACCTAAAATTACTGCACCTTCAAGAGACAGCTGAGCGGGAAACACCAGTTATCGCAATAAATGTGGAACAAGGACAGTGTTCAACAGCGACTGTCGCAGATATCGGTGATAAACAGCGAACCAAAAAATTGATTGCCGTCGAACAAGGACAAGGAAGCAGAAAAACATCGATAAAACACCAACAGTGAATAAAACCTAATCAAATAAAAGACCCAACCGGGAAATAACACAAAGCACAGACATTTTGGAGACGCAACGTCACCGGAGAGGAGGACCAAGAAAATCCAACACAATATACGGTACAAATGATGATGTAACAGAAATCAAAGCGGCCTTGCGTTATGAACATCTTCACGTTTATCGGTTAGATCCACAACTAACAGAAAAATATGTTATTACATATCTAAGAAATAAAAATCTGAAAGAGTTTTTCTGTAGAAAGCTAACGTTAAAGCACCGCGATGAATATTCATCGTTTAAGATCTCGGTACACTTTGACGATTTTGAAACGATAAAAAATCCAGACTTTTGGCCACGAAATACTTGTATAAATCGTTTTTTAATGAGACTGGAAAAGTTTCAGTGGAAAACTGATAAAAACTACAAAATCAGAAATTGTTGCCGAGGAAATTAACAAAAATATTATAATGTATTTAAATATCCAATCCAATAATAATAAAATCCCTTCATTGGAAATTTCAATCAGTGAAGTAAATCCACTTTTTTTTTTGTCTTCCAGAGACTTGGGCTACCCTAGACCAGCTTAAACTTATATATCTGCACAACTATTCTTTGATCAGTTTCTTTTGTAGATCCCAAACTACTGGAGGCGGTGTTGCAATCTGGAGTTGAAATACACTTGATACTAACACCATCAACGTGGAAGCAATACCTACTACCTCAACAGAAAAACACATCGAAATCTGTGGAATTATATGGAGATCCAAATTAGAGTCAACTACACAAATTAATAATTTATACAGACCGCCAAATGCTTGCATAGCTAACACTAGATGACATACTTCACCATGTCTTCAATAAAACAAGAAATATAGTGGTCACAGGAGTTTTTAACATATATCTTCTTGGAAACTCGGAAGAAAAGGTAAACTTAATAAACCTAATGTTATCAATGGATTAGTAGAGCAAGTTAAAGATTTCACTAGAATAACAACTACCTCAAAGACCTGTATCGATAAAATTTTTGTAAATTTGAAGCAAACTGGTCAATTAT
Organism: Phosphuga atrata; assembly: GCA_944588485.1. Classification (NCBI taxonomy): domain Eukaryota; kingdom Metazoa; phylum Arthropoda; class Insecta; order Coleoptera; family Silphidae; genus Phosphuga; species Phosphuga atrata. Next base: position 6,106,928 of record OX155900.1, read on the forward strand.
AGATACGACAGTGACAGATCATAGAATAGTTGTTCTCAATAAAAAACTGAACTTGAAAGTAGATACATTTTTCCACAAGATAATGTTTTGTAAAAAAAAAACAAAGAACAATTTGTGAAAAGATTAACAGATGAATCATGGGCTAAAATGTATAGAGCAACAAATTTAAACGATACCTGTACATATTTCATAAATACGCTATACTATCATTTCAGCACATGCTTTCCAATTGTGAAAGTAAACCGGAAAAATAAGGCCTGGATTACAAATGAGGCGAAAACAGCTAGCATGGAGCTAAAAGATCTATTTGTACTAAAAGCAATACCCGTTTTTGCGCCAAGCATATCTAATTAAGAAAAAAATATATAGCTGTCTCTTAACAAATTTAAAGAGACGTTTTTTCAAAAAACAACTTCAAATGTCTGACAATAAACAAAAAACGGTTTGGAATATAATAAACCAGGAAACAAATAAGACCCGGATGAAAGAAGAGATCCGATTACAACAAAATAACTCTATGATTGAAAATCCGGAAACAGTAGCGACTCTATTCAATAAGTTCCTCCAACAAGCTCCTGCGTTAATAGCACGAAATGTCACCCCGTCAAATATTTCTAACCAACATATAGCTTTCAATGACAAAACGATATTTTTGGAGGATTTTTATGAGAAAGAAATAATCTCTCTCGTTAAAGGGAAACTAAAATACAAAACCATAAGTGGACTAGGTTTAATCCCCTGTAACATCCTGAAGCAGCATATCGACCTTCTAGCCAAACCTATAACATATATTTTAAACCTCTCATTCGAACTAGAAGACTTTCCGGAGATTTTAAAAACCGTTAAAATCGTGCCAATATATAAAAGAGGAGATAAAACACTACTGAACAACTATAGACCGATTGCGCTATTATCAGTGATGTCCAAAGTCTTGCAATGCTGCATGCTGCACCGGCTTTAACCTTTCATTGATAAACATCAATTAATTCCAAAACAACAACACGGTTTTCGCATAGGAAATAGCCGTGGAAGTAGACGGCTATAATTGAGTTTTACAGCAAGGTTCTATAAGAAGTTGACAATGGCAAACATCCCATCGGTATATTTTGTGATCTGTCAAAAGCTTTTGATTGCGTCTCCCACCAACAACTATTAAACAAAATATAGTAATTTGGAATTCGTGGTAAATCTGGAAATTGGTTAAAATCATGTTTAGAAAACAGAAAACAATGTGTGGAAATTACATCTAAAAATAAATCCTTTATATCACAACCGATATACATAAATATAGGTGTCCCGCAGGGTAGTGTACTTGCCCCTATACTATTTCTTCTCTACCTGGCTGACATAACGTGCTACATAAATAGTAACCATTGCACATTATATGCTGATGACTCTAGTTTTCTTGTGTCGGAAACCTCAAGATGGCTAGTATGGGGAGCCTCCACAAATACCGAAACGCTTTTAAAATCACAAAAAAATGTTATCCGTTCAATAATTGGCATTACCAGAAGAGTGGCGTGTAGGCCTTACTTCAGAGAATTAGGAAGTTTAACTATCCCAAGTCTTCTTGCTTCATTCACAAAAACGAAGCAAACATGGAAAAAAATATGGACAAACACCATTACAACACAAGAGGACACCGAAAATTATATCCCACCAAAAGCAACCTCACAATTTGCAGCAAATCACCTACAATGTATGGAACTTTCATTTATAATAAGTTGCCTGCTAGCATCACCGAAGAAAAATCCTACAAAGCTTTTAGAAAAAAACTAAGAACTATTTCTAAACTTCTTTTAGGTGACTAGAGAAGTTAAATTGTATATTATGTAATTTTTTGTAATTTTTAATATTACTTGTTTTATTATTATTATTTTAACCATACACGTATGTATTTATACATCTACGCTGTAAATAAAACTTTCTGATTCTGATTTACTTTTGTACGCCTACTAGTTGCTCTTCAGTAATACTGGCAACACATTTCCAAAAATATTCATATTATTAGAAATATTGCAAGAAATGCAAATAATAAGGTCGAAAGTGTGAAGAATATTTACTTTTCGAGTGAATACCATACAAAAATTATTATTATTACTATCGTAAATTCCTTTTAAAGAGAGCGTGTAAACTTGGACAAAAATCATGTCAACTTAGTCATGCGGCGACGTTCTTCCCAAATCCTCTGCATTCGTGCACTATGTTCTTTCTTCCGCTCGTCCGTCTACTTTTTTCCTGGTATCTTTGGGAGCAGTTCTTTATCAAATTTATGGTGCATTATGGTGTTTCTAAATTTAACCCGATCATTCATGTCGTGTATCGTGATGTTTAGCTGCTTAAGGTCTTCTTCAGTTTCCTGTATCCATTTGGACCTATTTTTGCTGTTGAAGGTAATTTTGAAAAATTGTTTCATAATTCTGTTTTGGTCCATTCTGTATATGTGATCAAAAAATTTAGCTCGTCTCTTTCTGAAAGTGTCAGTGATAGGTTCTACGATTTTATATATTTCTATTTTTTCATATTCCTTCTTTATCCACCGGTCCAAAAAAATTTCGGAGAATTTTACGTTCTTGTTTCTCTATTTCTTTGATTTTTGAGTGACCATGAATTAATGTTGTTTCTGCGGCATAAAGTGCTTCAGGAAGAACGACTGTTTTGTAGTGTTGTAGTTTTGCATTAAGAGATATTGATTTTTTGTTATAATGATTCCAAATAAGTCGGTAAGTAAGGTTCTCTGTAATTTTTTTACTCGTTCTTGATTTGCTATTATATTTAGGCCGGACGGTTGGATGATTTCTCCTAAGTATTTAAACTGGGAAACTCTGGATACAGAACCATATTGTGTCTTGATGGGTAGATTGTCGGACGGGGATCGTTCTATATACTGTGTTTTTTCATAAGATATCAGGAGACCAGCCTTTTGTGAAATTTCGTGTAATTTTTTAAGTGTTTTCCTGCTTCTCTGGTATTCGATAATATTGCAAGATCATCAGCAAACGCCAAACATTTGATATTAGCTCTATAATCTCTTCTCTTACCAATGTGTATTCCATCAATCTATTTTTCCCAAGTTCTGATTATTTTTTCCAGGACCATATTAAAAAGGATGGGTGAAAGTCCATCTCCCTGTCGAACACCCCTATGTATTTCAAAAGGTTGAGAAATTGCTCCACCACACTTAACCTTTGATGTAGTATTAATGAGAATTTGTTGAATTAATGCCCTGGTTTTCCTATCAACTTTGAATTCCTCCAGAATACTGAAGAGAGTTGGTCTGTCGACGGAGTCGTAGGCGTTTTTGAAATCAGCAAAGGTAACCACGGTGTTTCTACAAGATCGTATTTGTAAGATTGTCTTCTGATTCCAAATTTGTTCCGTGCATGAGCGCCCTTTACGGAAACCTGCCTGATATTCTCCTATCTGTGGGTCTACTTGAGATTCAAGTCTATTCAAAGGAGTTTTCGAAAGAATTTTGTACGTTACTGGTAGAAGTGAAATGCCTCTAGAATTGTTCGGGTCTATTTTATCACCTTTTTTATGAAGCGGGTGTATAAGTGCACATTTCCATTCTGGGGGGATTTGTTCGGTCACCCAAATATCACATATTATATTGTGTATTCTATGAATGAGGTTGTGGTCAGCCAGTTTCCATAACTCGGCAATGATTCCATCTTCCCCAGGGGCTTTGTCGTTTTTCAATGAATGAATGATGTCAGTTATCTCCTGGAAGGAAGGCGGCACGGAATCTGGATAGGATTCAGATTGTTCAAAAATAAACTTGCTGGATGGGGGGTCACAGTTGAGAAGATTGTTGAAGTACTCAGCTAAAATTTGACAATTCGCATTGGTGTTTGTCTCCATTGAACCATCAGATCGACGAAAGCATAGGCTGGACAGTCTCGTGCGAGCATTCGGCGTGAGCGGACGTATAAAATCTGGTTTATTCAAAGCTTTGTGTTAAAACTTTTTTAAGTGAAACTCTGTGTTAATTTCTGTGATATACTGTGTTTTATAATGCCAATGGAACTAAGATCCTATAACCTTACGGATAATAAATCTAATTCTCTGACAACTTTTCTAAAAAGTGCAGAATTTGAAAATCTCTGGTCAAAGATAATTAAGAAACATGTCGAGCCTTTACAAATGCTAATTACCGACTTTACAGCAGAAGTAAAAGAACTAAAAGTGATTAAGGAGCAGTTATTATGTGCTACAAGTTCTACTAGAGCAACATCTGTAAATTCATTTGAATTAAATCAAGACGAAAACGAAATAAATGTGTCCATTATCAGCGATAAAGAGTCAAATCATCTACCTGCAGGGGTAACAAAAAATTATACCGCAAAGAAAAGGCGCACTGGAACAAAAACCAACAACAAAATAGTGGAATACAAAAACACAGATGTTCGGAATACAAACGAAAATATTGATATTGATAATGAAAATTGGGATACACAGAGAAACAAAAAACGAAGAAACTGGAAGGCAAGCATTATACATGGCACAAATGATGATATCACTCAAGTTAGAGCGGCTATCAGATATGAACATCTACATATCTACAGACTGGACCCATATCTGGCAACGGATGACCTAATTCAATACCTGAAGGATCGAAAATTCAACAATGTCAAATGTGAGAAGCTGGCGTCTAAGCATCCAGAGGAATACTCTTCTTTTAAAATCTCTGTGCCAAAAGAAAATCTTGATGAGTTAAAAAAGCCGGAAATGTGGCCAAGGAATACTTGCATAAACCGTTTTTTTCGGTATACAAAAGACTATAAAAAATTACACAAAATTCAGAACAAAGCCACGACCGTTATCTTATTGTAAGACACCTCAAACTAACATATTAATGTATCTAAATATACAATCACTACGTAAGAAATTGTGTCAACTGGAAGTGGAAATTGATAATGTAAACCCATATTTTATTTGTCTAGCAGAGACTTGGATATCTTCTGTAAATATTCCATTCATACATATTAATAATTATAAACTGATTAGTCACTATAGCAGAACCCAGTCAAGGGGAGGAGGAGTAGCGATGTGGGTCAATTCCTTATTATACAAAAATAATATTGACATTGAAAGATTGGAGTTGGAAAACTATGCCATTGAAAAACCTATTGAAATATGTGGACTACACATGAAATTAAATGGAGTAGACACCATAATCTTAAATGTGTACAGACCACCAACAGGCTGTTTAATTACATTTATGGAAGTCATAGATAATATTCTACACAAATGGGCGAAGAGAAACAGAGAAATTATCCTAGTTGGCGATTTCAATATCAATTTTGCCAAAACATCAAAGGAAGTCCAAAATTGCAAAAATCTACTTGCAGCATATGGAATGGAGGATCAAATTAAACAATTTACCAGAATAACCACCACCACTGAAACATCTTTGCAACATCGGGAATGAAATTAAATACCTCTGTGGAAGACACTCCGATATCTGACCATCGTATATTAAGGCTGAGCGGCATTTGCAAGAAAGTCACAGGTATGCAGCCAAAATTAGTAAGACGATTCTCGGTAACCAGTAAAGTTCGTTTCTCTGAATATCTACAAAAGGAAACATGGGAAGAAGTACTCAACAAAACTAGCAGCAACAGTAAGACAACTACATTTATCAAAATCATGCAGTATTATTTCTTTACATGTTTTCCTCTAGTAAAAGTAAATTCCAATAGAAAGACTTGGATAACAAAAGAAATAGAGGTCTCGTCCGCAAAACTAAAGGATATGCACATATTACAAAAAACGTATCCCGCTTTACGTAACCATTATATTCAACAAAAATATCAACACCAGAAATTAGTCACCTCATTGAAAAAATCTTTTTTTAGACGAAAAATACTGCAGGCACCTAATAAATCGAAAGTGCTGTGGAATGTCATAAAACAAGGAACAAACAGATCAAAAACTACCGATCAAATTATATTAATCGAAAAAAATATGCTAATCACAAGTCCGAAGGAAATTGCAGACAAATTTAATACGTATTTTAAAGAAGCCCCAAAAAAAACTGTTGGTAATATTATTCCTACAGACATTTCGGATCAACACATAAAGTTTAATCCCAATACAATATATTTGCAGGAATTCTCAGAAAATGAGGTTCTATCTATAATTGCTTCCCTAAAAAACAAATCAACAAGCGGACCCGATGACCTTCCATGTCAAATTATCAAATAGTTCAGCCATTACCTATTGACTCCTATAACCGACATAATCAATGCCTCCATCGCGGATGAACAATTTCCATCAATCCTCAAAATAGCAAAAATTATTCCAGTGCATAAAAAGGGATCAAAAAAGGATATTGGAAATTACAGGCCGATTGCTCTTATTTCTGTACTATCAAAAATCATTGAATACGCCATACATAGTAGAATAATCCCATTCATAGAAAAATATAACATTATTCCAGGCCAACAACATGGATTTCGTAAAGGGAAATCAACTTCAACAGCGCTAGCAGATTTCCACAGCACTATTTTAAAAGAAGTAGACATGGGTAATAAACCTATAGGAATATTCTGCGACTTAAGTAAGGCGTTTGATTGTGTCTCCCACGAAACACTATTAAACAAACTAATTAGATATGGAATCCGAGGGAAAGCCAGGAGATGGCTACAATCCTACTTAGAAGACCGTAAGCAATATGTTACAATAAGAAGTGGAAATGAAACAGGAAAGTCCAACACCATTTGTACCAATATTGGGGTCCCTCAAGGGAGCGTTCTTGCACCAACACTTTTCTTATTGTACACCGCCGACTTAATAAGTTATATAAACGGACAGCATTGTACATTGTACGCAGATGATACCAGTTTTATTATAACTGGAAAAAATATAAAAGAAAATGCAGACAAAGCTAATTTATTACTAAGTTCAATCAATACTTGGTTCTTAGCAAACAACCTTTTCTGTAATAAAGAAAAAACAGAGTATGTCATTTTTCAGACAGCTAGAAGCACCTATGCTGAGAACATTGATTTGAAAATACAAAACCACTGTTTAAAAAGAGCTAAACAAGCAAAGTTCCTAGGAATCCACTTGGAAGAGCATCTCCTCTGGACAACCACCATACAAAAAATTAGTCGACTACTATATCAGAAAACATACCAAATTAAACATCTGCGCAATCTGGTGAACAAGGAAGACCTGCTAAGTTGGTATTTTGCCGAGGTGCAATCCATATTAATATATGGCATTATTCTATGGGGAGCTACATCACTTATAGAAGAAATACTTCTAGCACAGAAAAGAATTGTCCGAAATATAGTGGGAATAAAAACAACAGAATCGTGCAAACCACATTTTGAAAATTTAAATATCTCGACAGTAGTCTGCCTCATATATCCACAAAATTCGCGATACTCTCCAAAAACATAAAGATATCCATATATATGACACAAGAGGAAAACACCACCTTTATCCCAGGAAAACAAATTTAAACTTGTGTTCAAAAGGACTTGAGAATCAAGGATATAAAATTTACAATAAAATACCAAACACAATAAAAAACGAAATGTCACTTAAAAAATTTAGAAATAATTTGAAAAAAGTTCTATTAATGAACCCGATGTACTGTCTTAATGATTTTATGTATTTTAAATTTAACTAACTTATTACTTTTACTTATTGTAATATTGTATTTTAATTATTTAATTATTTTACATGACATAGCCTATAGATATTTTATGTATCTCATTTGGTAAATAAATAATTTGAATTTGAATTTGGATAGTGTCAGGTTCTCTTTAAAAATTCTGTAAAAACTCCTAGTATTATTCTTTGTAAATTCTTGTTCTATTTCCTCCAGTCTTGTTTTTTCATAGCTACGTCTTTCTTTCTAATTAGTTTTGATGATTGTTTTCGAATGTACAGGAACTCTTGCCATTTGTCTGGCGTTTTGTTGCTATGAAATTTTTTCCAACCGTTAAGTCTGTCTTCTATTGCTTGGTCCCATACACTGTTCCACCATCTGTGCTTACGTTTACGTGGGGACTGGCGTATCCACAAATTACAAAAATCACATATATATATATATATATATATATATATATATATATATATATATATATTGGTTATAACCAACAATATAATTATATAATATTGGTTGGTATGACTATTGTATTATATATTGATTTATTTCCTGGCGATCCTAAATAATCTCCCAAAAATAATATTTCAAATATTATTTAGGGTCAATTGTAATGATTATAAACAATAAATAGTAAGGATATCATATTTATTTTATGTACTTTGTTAAAATATCATGTAACGGTGTTAAAATAATTATTTTAATAAAATACCTCGAAATAACGACCTTGTCAAAAATTTGATATTTTAACGGGTCTTAATTTTTTTAACGAATAGCATATCTCTCGTAGATGGAATCTCCTCCTTAGAAATTTTAACAAAAGACTTTATTTAACTGCTTCCTCTCTCCTTTTTAATTTGTAAACCTAACAATAAAAGTGATGAATATTTTAATATCGCATCCAATTTGTTTGTGAATAGAGGTATCACAGCTTTCAATCTGATCTGTAAGTATATAAATGATTAGCGCACTTGAAACGTGTTGCAATTCCTGGTGGTATCAGAAACTTTGCACTTTGATCGATCACAACTAAATTAACTATCCTAACATGACATGCTATGGTGCTCTGGCTTAGCTTGTCTCCCGTGACCCACAATAATCCCTTTAGATTTCTCGAATTCTAAACATTATACATTAATTACGTTCGCCTCTCTGCATAACGCAATCAATCCATAATTCAATTCTGTCTTGATACTCATTTTTATTAAGCATTAAATTTCAAGGAAAAACCCCTATATAAATGCCCATCCTTAGACGGTAAACTTGAAATGTGAACGAAATGTTCATGAATAAATACCCGAACATATCTCGAATTCATTACACGCATCATGTAAAAAATGAGCATATGGAAATTTTGCTAAATTGCTTTAATCCATCGCGTCGCGAACAACATATTTTATTTAGTGTTCCAAAAAATTTAACAATAAATATTCTGCAATTTTATATCCAGTAATTAAATTATCACGTTTAAATCTCCGACAAATATAAATAACAATCATAAATAAATTTTCGATTTTACGTTTACACATTTTACACCTAGAAATTTAATATTCAAAGCGATAATATTATCATTAAAAAAACAACATTAATATAAAATAATATACATCGAATTGGAAAATGTTTTACGTTACGTTACGTCATTATGTTTTTACCACACCACCACACAACACATAAGTGTGGTAAAAACATTGTGAATTTTTCGATTCAATGTGAGTATGAATTACCACGTAGTAACAGTCGCAACCATCCTATACATAAAATAATATATTTCACTGCTTATTTTCAATACTCATCTTAACATCTCCCGCGGAATTAGTTTTGACATATTATTGCACAGATTGATAGTAATTCTGTGTGTCAATGCTTCTTATCCGGATATATATCCTGTCTTACATGAAACATAATTGTGGATATAATATATTCGGAAACGCTCTGATATCATGCATCAGCTTAAACGCTTACACGAAGACATATGGCGAATGCGCTGGGATATCTCATTAAATATTCGATGCTCTAGTTTCTACGGCACAATTAACTATTTAGAATTTCAACTAAGCCCCAAACATTAACCATCCGAACTTTAAACTAATTTGTGAAAATGATATACAATTAAAAATTATGAAATTTCTCTTGCAGAGTTTTACATATCTTATTTATGTTCGAAATAATTACACGTTGCTTTAACAAAGTTTGGTAAAATAACTTCCATCAATGAATAAAACTGAGATGTATATATCCATGGACATGGAACATAATACCTATTTTATTCATAGTATATTATGTTATTGATATATTTTAAATTATTGCCATCAGTTTCGGTGAGTATCATAAACACATTTCTATATATGCAATATCTACAAATAAATCACAAACAGAAGAAATATGAAATCGATGTTATCTCAGTGCAGTGATGATAGAAATGATAGTAACATTGTTGCTCGTTTAAAAACTTATTCGTTGTTTTCTGATTGAGAAGTTTCTCCTGAAATGAGAACAGTTATGAATTATTATTGAATTCTAGATAAGCAATAATAATAGTAAATGTATTGTACTTTGTGTATTTGTTATACATGGATAATGGACAGCTTATTATTCTAATAAAAAATACTATTAAGCTATCCAGTGCTAATAGAAACCATAATATCGTCATTTTTCGTTACCATTTACTATATAAAATGCTCCCGAGAGAAAGCTAGGGCTTTAATTTTGTCTCGCTATATCTAGAATTACTTTACTAAACTGGAAGAATCACATAGAAGGAAAGAAGTGAAGAAGATATATAATATATTAAGAAACGCCATACTCTCCATGGCTCGTTGGTTATCCTTATTTTATTTACAGTTCTTTGTGTTAATGTTAGTGTTTCAGAGCCATATGTCAATACCGGGAAAACGCACTGGTCGAACACATTTCTTTTGAGGCACGTCGGTATGTCTGTTACTTCTATTCCTTCTAATGGTTGGGATGTAAAAGATCAGTCTTCTTGGATATCTTTCACTCCTCATTGTCATCACATGGCCGTACATATTAGTTGTCTGCTTTCTATCCGATCCATAATGGTATCTTTTACATGCGTCCTTTGCCTGATATAGTCATTTCGGATATGGTCTAACCTGGAATCGGTATGTCTGCTTTTAATACGTGTCTCAGCTTGCCAAAGTCAGCCCTTCTATTCCTTCTATTAGTTGGGATGTAAAAGATCATTCTTCTTGGCCATCCTTCACTCCTCATTGTCATCACATGGCCGTTCGTATTAGTTGTCGGCTTTCTATCCGATCCATAATGGTATCTTTTACATGCGCCCTCAGCCTGATATCGTCATTTCGGATATGGTCTAACCTGGATATTCTACACGATCGGCGTAAAAAGTCCATCTCTACTGCTTTTAGCTGGTTCCTTATTTTTGAAGTTAGTTGCCAGCACTCTGCCCCATATGTTGTTATTGGTTGTGCGATAGATGATGGATATAGCCAAAGCACAGCGTTTCCTCAACGATGGATAGATCTACAAGACTAAATTTAGTTGGATCCCTCAGAGCTCCCTTAGAAGTTCTAAGCTCCGTTAGAAATAGACAGGTAAGAGTAAACTAGACAGAGTGGAGATTGAAAGGTAGGTTAGATTTCTGGTAGGTTAGGTTAGGTTAGATTCGATTAGTTAATTTGTGGGTTTTTGAATTTCCTTAAAACCTGGAAAAAAATTAGGCAAAGAAGCATTCTATATGTCTTAGTTAAACAAGTCAGAGTTATGGGTACCTTTCTGCCCTAATAACATCTCTCATACGATTAGGCGTAGATCTACGTTGTCTGTTAGAAAAGTATCCGACCTTATTTTTTATTTTGAAAACCTGATGGATTAGAATCAAGCGCGCTTGCATGAGCCGAACTTGAACCTTCGTGCGCATGCGTGAATTTTTTCCAGCCTGTAGATAGAGTCAGTTGCTCTCGAGCAGTGTTTGAGTGACGTAGTGTGTAGTGCTGTCGTCGGTTTTTCAATGCAATTAAATGACGGAACGACTGCTACTGCATCAAATTTTGCCAGAAACTAGGCGACAACCAGGTGGAAACTATTGGGAAGATTTAGACGGCTTTCGGTGACGATGCTATGGGCATCGCACAGATTAATGAGTGGTGCAACCGGTTTAAAGACAGTCGCAGATTGGTGGAAAGCGAGCCACGCTCTGGTCGGCCATCAACATGCCGAAGTGACCATGTCATTGCCAAAGTGAATGCTGTGGTGATGCGGAAACTTCGTGTGACTATCCGATAAATTGCGACTGACATTGTGGTCATCAGGAAATTGGCGACTCCATCACGACAATGCTCCAGCACATTCCTCGCACTTCACAATTTTTTGGCAAAAAACCAGACAGGCTCCTTACTCTACTGATATGGCCCCTGCGCCTTCTGGCTATTCCCCAAAGTCAAGATGCCATTGAAAGGAACGCGATTTCAGACAAGAGAGGACATTATGGCTGCAACGACAGCCGAGCTAAAGTCGATTCCTAAAGAGGTTTTTTCGGAATGCTTCCAACAATGGCGGCACCGCTGGGAGAAGTGTGTGGAGTCCCAGGAGACTACTTTGAGGGTGATTAGGTTTCCAACGCTCCAGGTATGCCAGTTTTTTTTACCGGCTAAAGGTGGGATACTTTTCTAACAGACCACATAAATGTTCGCTATTGTTTTTTGTGGGACGTCAAGTCACTCTTCTTCTACTGCAACAATAAGCTCTGGTATAGAGGTTGGGGCACGAAGCCTAGCTCGAATCCTTTGTTTAAGCTCATCCCATAAATGTTCTATCGGATTTAGGTCGGGACGTTTATTTTCACCCAAGGCCATCTATGTGTAAAAGCAAAGAAGGAAAATGCATAGTAGAAACAAAAGAAGTTATAGAAATATGGCGTCAACATATTGCGAACCCATTGAATCAAGCAGAGAGGGAAAATGGCAACTTCGAAAATCAAGAAAGACAAACGGCACAACCTCTAATAACAGACCCCACTTACGAAGAAGTAGTTAAACGACAAGGCACCTGGGATAGATAATATCCCGGCAGAAATAATAAGAAACACAGGGGAAACACTAGCCAAACAAATACACAAACTAATCACCGAGATATGGAAAGAAGAAAAAATCCCAGAAGAATGGAACAAGGCGATCATATGTCCCGTTTACAAAAAAGGTGACAAACATAACTGTAACAACTACAGAGGAATATCTCCGCTCTGTTTAACACATAAAATATTAACAAGTATACTACGCCAAAGAATAGCAGAATATGGAATGGAAATCATAGGGGAACATCAGGCAGGTTTCAGGCAAAGACGATCAACTATTGACCAGATCTTCACCACCCGACAAATATTAGAAGAATCATGGGGGTATAATGTACCAATATGTGAGCTATTCATTGACTTCAAACAAGCCTACAACAGTATACCGGGTGTCCCATTTTAATCCGCCAGTAGCAATAATTCTGAACCAGTGCTTTGAAGCAAAAAGTGTTCTGAATAGAAAGTTAACGGTTATGAGCGGGACATCTGATGTCGTCGACTTTGCCGCCACAACCCCCCAGGGGGGGCGAGAACAGAAGGCGACTTTAAAATCTTAAATGGAAACCCCTTTTTAATGCAGATAAGAACAATAAAAAGTAGGTAAATTGTATCCAAGTTTTTTTCCAATTTTGTTGCTAGATGGCGCGGCAAACGTGAAAAGTGTACATTTTCAACGTCGAACTCGATTGTTTTGTTTACATTCGCAAACAGACTTCTTGGATTTATTTTAATTTTCGTTTCTTTTTTAAATTTAGTTTTTTTTTTAAATGAGTTCAGTCCGCAAAGTCAAGTCAGGTACTTGAGGTACTTGAGTAATCATGGACTAGGGGGGTGGAGGAGGATTGATACTATTTTCGAAACATGCCATTTTTAGGTGTTATAGCAATAATTAATCTGAATGAAAGGTATTTCCTCGAAAAGATTGATTTTTTATTTAAAACCTAACGAGCTAATTTGGGTAAAATTGCAAAATGTACTAGCGTAAAAAGTGTCCTAAAAAAAATGGAAAGTGTATCATTGCTCCCCCGCCAAAGGGTGGATTGATACAGAGATTAGGTAGGAAAGAAACATGGATAAATTAATCACTATGTTTATTATTACGTTAGAAAATAGTTTATAATTATGCTAAACATAAAAACCTCACTTACTCTATGGTAAAAGAGGAAAGATTCACCTCAAAAGTGTACCAATGAGATCGCACGGTCACATTTATATGTTGTGGAGTAAGTTTTAACACGACGTCCGTAAAGTTTGCATAAGCCATATCCGGCTCTTTCGGAAACGTGAGCCTTATTCTCCCGAAGCCTTGTCGTTTTCGCTAGTAAGACACTTCATACTCAGTCATTGAAGACTTGTCTAACACTTGTGCCACGTAATAAACACATCTCTATTGTCCATTTTGTTCATTTTTAGGGTTCCGTACCGAAAACGGAACCCTTATAGGATCACTTTGTTGTCCGTCTGTCTGTCTGTCTGTCTGTCTGTCCGTCAAGACCATTTTTCTCAGGAACGCGTAGAGGTAACAAGTTCTTTCAGCTGTTAAAAAATCAAACTTGTAAGTCAACGCAATCAAAAGATATGGCCGTTTATGTAGCATATTTTGCGATTTCACAAGGGAATCAAAACCTATAGGGTACTTCCCGTTGAGCTAGAATCATGAAATTTGGCAAGAAGCGGTGTCTTACAGCACATGTAAAGGGAAAAATCTGAAAACCGACGCATATGATATTCTTTAAAATTCCTTGTTAGAAAAACATCCAGTGATAAATAGTAAACAAATGGAAAGACTTTATATGTAGAGGCTTGCAAATGTAACGGTGGCAAATGCCACCAGTAGTACCGAAAGGGTTAGACACAAATTTTGCTGATTTTGAAAATTTTTAACATTTCATATTATTTACATTTTATTAACATTTTATGTTCTTTTATAAAGATACAGATTTTTTTCGGACGAGAAACTTGTTATTATGTCAATATAGATCTTTCTCCCTATCACTCTATGATTGGAAATTCATATTTATATAAGGAATTTTTAAATTTTCTCTTGCTAGGGAAACCGGCAATCTTTTTCAGTTTCAATCAATTCTAGTTTCAGGAAGATAGTCTTACCTCAAAAACATATTTATAATGCACAAAAATATAAATATAAAGGATACAAATACTCCTAGGTAAAATCTAGTCAATATATAAAAATATCTACATAATGTCGACATTATTTCTCTTACTGGTTCCGACTTGGTGGCGCAATTGAATATTATCACACATATGAAATTATTTTCCTTTTTGGGCCTCCTGTGTACGCTTGAGCGACACTAATGGATTTCTATTCTCTATGTTTTATAAAACCTTTGAAACTGCTCTTTTGTAAATAATACTTCTGCTCATATCATTCATTCTGTTTTTTTTTTTTTTAATATGCATCCAGATTCAAATATTCTATTCAATGCTGTATATGAAATAAATAATGTACATCATAGAATATTATGGTGAAATTGTTGAAAACAATTAAATATTGAAAAAAGTCAGCGGATACATTAAGAATAGGCTGTCATATGCCATAGCGTTCATGTCACCATGAATGCTTTTTTTGTGCAAAGTAAAGTATGAAATACACAGATACTAAAGACCGATAAACTTTGATTCATCTTAACATCGAAGCAACATCAAATAAGCTTGCACCACTATCAAAATATACGATTATTATTGAATTTATTGAGATTGAAATTACTAGCTATATTATACAAAATTTATATTATTATATAATTATACACTTTAACGGTGACATTTATATCAATTAATGAATTCTTCATATTTGGACGTATAGTGTAGGTTAGGTTAGGTTAGGTTTTTTTTTTAATATATGTTGTATTTGAGGTTTTCGTGGATAGATACTTGTGTTGTATTGTTTTCTCGAGGATTCCGCTTTGATGCTGAGGGTTGGCTCTGAAAAGAACCGGATTGTCGACGTTTCGGCGAACTAATATTCGCCATTCTCGAGAGACATATGCGTCCGTGCGGGTCAACCGTTAGACGCATACTGAGAGCTCGTTCGTGCGATGCGACTACTTATAGCTGTCTGGCTTCGGGTCATGCGCGTTGTGTGCGGTGCTTCGGTTCGGTTGTTTGTTTGTCTTGTAGGTCGTGCATGAGTCTGGGGTGTCTGGGATTGCATTTTGAGGGTGGATATGATCGGTCGCCATGCTGGGGGCAGATCTCTAAAAGAGATAGAAAAGCGAGACTACTGCATGAACACGAGAGACGTTTCCTTGAGACTGCCTCCAGCATGGCGACCGATCATATCCACCCTCAAAATGCAATCCCAGACACCCCAGACTCATGTACGCCATACAAGACAAACAAACAACCGAACCGAAGCACGGCACACAACGCGCATGACCCGAAGCCAGACAGCTATAAGTAGTCGCATCGCACGAACGAGCTCTCTCACACAACATTCGACCGGTGAGACCCGATCGAGCTACAACTACCTGTGTCACGGACTAGTGTACCGCCCAGCCAGTTAAACCCGGTGAAAACCCGGATTAAAAAAACATCCACGGGATTCCCAAAGCCGGGAAGGCCCAAAATGAAGAAAACCACCACCGCCACCAGGACGACTCGCCAGTCGTCCACCGCACCCCACCAGCCCGTGCCCCACCCACCCAAATCCGCTGCGCCAATTGCAGCGGCGACCACCACTCGAGCTCCCCACTATGCCCCAACCACCCAGCCGCCCCACTTTCGTCAGAGATGACAGCCCCGCTCCGCTGCACTGTCCCCAATCCTTCGGAACAGTCTGAGAATCCCTCCAACACCATTGATGTTGCAGACCTAATCAGGTTCTTCACAACAGCTCTTCTCAATATCCTCCCCGACAAGCGCGACGAGATATTGGAAACGGTGACCCCCCTGGCCAGGAATATCTTCGGACTTAAACTTAAGTCCACGATATTCAGGAACACGGTTCACTGTTCCTTTATACCGCTCGCGCCCCGCGAATCTACTGTTTCGGACCCAAATCACCCTCTGTCCCCCCTCTGAAAAGTCAACCTCTACAGCATTTCGTATTAAGTTAGGATGGCTTTCCTAGCAAGTTTAAACAGCCTCGGCTGGAAACACAAAAAAGACCTGATCGAGCATTTAGTTGTCTCCGAAAATGTCCTCATACTAGCGTTACAAGAAACATATTTCACTCCCAAAACCAAAGCCAGCCTGAGAAACTTCACAATTGTTCGCAAGGACAGACCAATACAAGGTGGTGGCTTAGCCATCGCCCATCACAACTCATTTCCAGCCCGCCCTGTGACGCTCCCCCCACATCTCCAAAACCTTGAAGCCGTTGGCATAACCATAAGCTACCAACAGTCCACTATTAACATCTTCTCCGTATACTTCTCCCCAAAATCTGACATTTCAGTCGACCTGTTCGACTATTTCAACTCGCTCCCCAACTGCATAATTTTGGGCGACCTGAACGCCCGCAATCAAGTATTCGGAGACACAATATCCAACAGCAAAGGCCGTCAACTCGTCTCGATCCTAGACTCGCATTCCCTCTTCCGCCTTGACTGTACGGACTACACCTTTTTTGGTCCTCAAGGCAATTCTATTATTGACCACATCTTAATATCCGTCAACGCAGCCGACCT
Organism: Phosphuga atrata; assembly: GCA_944588485.1. Classification (NCBI taxonomy): domain Eukaryota; kingdom Metazoa; phylum Arthropoda; class Insecta; order Coleoptera; family Silphidae; genus Phosphuga; species Phosphuga atrata. Next base: position 6,124,251 of record OX155900.1, read on the forward strand.
ACTGTTCTCCACAGCCTTCATCGGCCCCTCGGTCACAAGCGACCATCTCCCATTGATAGCAGAGATGCTATTCGTACCTCCACCAATTCCTCCACCATCTACAATAACTCGTCTGTCTTGGAAAAATGCCGACTGGCAAGCATTCGAAACGAATCTTACAGTCGCCTTTGCCAACCCCCCGACCATAAACACCACCTTCAAGCTAGAATCCGCCATCGAAAGATTTACCAGTAGACTCCAATTAGAAATACACGCTTGTGTACCAACACGCACCATATCAACGGTGCGTCCCTCTGTCCCCCCCGAAATTGTCTCGCTAATCCAACAAAAACGTAAATTGTATAGGATTTACAAAAATACCCACGATCCTCTGATTAAATCATCGTGGAACCGTCTAAATGCCCTCATCAAACTAAAACTGCGTGCCTTCCGCGAAAAATCGTGGATAGATGCTACATCTAAATTCGATCCCAAGGATGGCAGTAAGTTTTGGAAGTCCCTAAACATTCTTACCGGCCGGTCTCGCCGGCCCAACCACCCACTCTCAGTAAATGATCTAATCCTCACAAATGCCCCAGAAAAAGCCCAGGCTTCCGCAACCCATCTCGAAAAAGTCCACCAATCAAACTCCCCACACTTTACCGAACCATTCTTCAGGAAAACCACAATCGAGATTAGCCGCCTACCTTTAACTCCGTATTCAGAGTTCCCCCCGTCTACCCAAATCAAAAATGAACCCCTAGTCCAGCCCATTACCACCGAAGAGGTTCGCAATGTCATCTCCACCACTCGAAACGACTCTGCCGCCGGACCCGACCGTATTTCATGGACTGTCCTCAAACACCTTCCAGACCCAGCAATTGAATACCTAGCCGGTATATTCAACGCTTGCCTCTCGTCCGGCACCTTCCCGCGGGCTTGGAAATCCGCTTACACAATAATGATCCCCAAACCCCAAAAAAATCCGAAACTCGTTGACTTCTATCGCCCAATCTCCCTCCTCAGCACGATTGGTAAAACTTTCGAAAAAATCATCTCCTAACGTCTCCGCTCCTTCTGCGAAAACCACCACGTCATACCCGACCATCAAAGTGGGTTTATGAATCAACGGTCTACCCAACATTCCATTCTCAACCTCACGTCCAACCTCTCTATCACACTAAACTCCGGAGACTCCGCCATAGCCCTCTTCCTTGATATCCACCGGGCCTTCGACACTGTGTGGCACGACGGCCTGATAGCTAAACTCCACAAATTACAGGTCCCACTATCACTAGTCCGTCTAGTAAGGTGCTTTCTCTCCAACCGCTCGTGCCGCGTCAAAGTGTCCAATTCCCTGTCTCTCCTTTACGCCCGTAGCGGACGTCCCACAAAGCTCCTCTCTGTCCCCCCTGCTATTCAACCTATTCTGTCACGACATCCCTTTACCGACCAATTCTCGCTGCCACATCCAACAATTCGCAGATGACACCGTCATGTGGTCCTGCCACCGAAACCCCTCAATCTCGCAACCGTCCTAAACAAATTCATTGCCAAAATCGAAATCTGGATGAACCTCTGGCGCATCCAGATTAATCCCCAAAAATCCCAACTGATCCATTTCCGTCACAAAAACCTCTCCAAACGTATTGCCGAAAAGCAATATTCAATAAACCTCCACGGCCAGCCCCTGATACCCCAACCATCAATAACGTACCTTTGCACGATCTTCACCCAGTCCCTAAGTCCAGTACCCAACATCAGACACTGTCTCCATAAAATGAGGTCCAGGCTAAACCTTCTCTTCTGCCTCCGCACCCGAGTAGGGGGTTGTTCATCAAACACCCTACTCTACACGTACAAAACCTTTGTTCGCCCAGTCCTCGACTATCTAATGACAGCCCTTGCCCTCTGCAACAAAAATCATATTGAACCCCTACTCAGTTTTGAAAGAAACTGGCTTCGACGGATATACCGTCTAAACTACAAGTTCCCAACTATATTACTCGAAGAACTAGTAAATTTCGACCTATACCATACTCGACTCCACACCCTCCAGGAAAAACTCGCCTCCCGCATCATCTCCCAAGAACCCCCAATTTTCGACATCTTTAAGTCCCCTCCTGTTGAAATACACAGAAGAAAACACAGAAACAAACTCCCCATCCCCTATCAAGTGCTTCTGTCCCTACTGAAAGATGACCTTTCTCCAAACCTAGAACTAATTCTAGACACAGTCCCTGATATGTTTAAATAACTCCAAAACACTAGAACACACCAAGACCCTAGACGAAAAGAACCGACCAACACTGCCCCCCTCCTTCTGACGTTTTCTCGCGCCGCCTAGGTGATGTTGACTGACTTGCCGTCCGACTGCTGCTATCCGCTGTTTCCCACCCATAAAAAAAAATCTATCCACCTCCTTGGCTGAAAAGGAAATTGCATTTCCTACAACAGCCGTCCCATCCCTGGCGGGGACACTTATTCAACATGCAACGAGCTCTCAGTATGCATCTAACGGTTGACCCGCACGGACGCATATATCTCCTGAGAATGGCGAATGTTAGTTCGCCGAAACGTCGAGAATCCGGTTCTTTTCAGAGCCAACCATCAGTATCAACGCGGAATCTCCGAGAAAACAATATATATATATATATATATATATATATATATATATATATATATATATATATATTTCATTTCGTTTGATCATGGAGCCTTGGAGATTTGATGGCTACCTATGTCGGTAGTAATTTATATAACTGTGAACAATATGTTATATAATATGTTTACATATTATAAGTGTGGTTAAAACATAGTAAATTTTTCAATTCAGTGTAAGTATGTATTACTACGTAGTAACGGCCGCAACCATCCTATTAACTAAGAACACATTTAAAATACAATAATTTGGGGAGAAATTCCTTAAGGTATTTAATATTCATTCACAAATGTTCAAGCACTCAACAATATTATTATTTTTTTATTAATATTTCTCAACTAGAATTGTAGTTAGACACATTAATAAAAAAGATAATAATACTACACGTCTCGTTCTCGATGATAATTTGTAGTAATGCTAGTCATTGCTGATATTTCACACTTTTTGAAGTTTGAAATTTGTCGCCTAGGCTGTTGTGGACGGCGCACGGCCGGCCCTGTACAGTCATATTTGTTCGTTGTGTTTTACGTTTCACACGTACTGAGTACTCTAAGTGCAAAATATTACCAAATCTAAATAAGAATAAAAGGTTTATAATGTCAGGAGATAAGAAGTAGAAAAAATCATGTTCGCAATCACGAAAAGAGATATGAAGAAACAAAAAACGGATGAAAGACTGGAAAAAATTGAAAAACAGATCAGATCGTTTTATATATAAAAAGTATGTTTTTTTTGTACAAAAACAACATGTACAAAAAACTGTCTATGTAAAAAACTGTCTATACGACAAACTGTCTATATGATAAACTATTTACATTACAAGCTGTCCATACGACAAACTGTCGGTATAACAATAAAGATATATTTAAAGATATATTATATAAGTTTCCACAAGAAACCAGTATCACATAAAAAGTATTTAGCCTCCATCCGAGACACTTACTTAAAAAATGCTTAAGGGTGTTGATTCATTTTCACTTAAGTATGCTTTTGTTCAAAAACAACATATACAGCAACTGTCTATATGACAAACTGTCCATAGGACAAAACTGTCCATATGACAAACTATTTATACAACAAACTGTCTATACGACAAACTATCTGTATAACAATAAAGATATATGAGTTTCCACACGAAACCAGTAACACATAGGAAGTATTTAGTCTCCATGCGAGACACCTACTTAAAAAATTCTTAAGTATGTTGACGCATTCACGCTTAAGTATGTTTTTTAAGCAAAAACAACATGTACAAGAACTGTCTATATCAAGGGTTGTCAAAGCGTGTTCTGCGGAACACTGGTGTTGCGCGATACACATTTAAGTGTTCCGCAAAAAAATCGAAATTAAAAAATATTATTGCAGTTAGTATTGCAAAAGTCAGCGTAATCCAATTCTACAAATTCGCTATATAGCGCTAGCAGAATTTGATTGGAGAGAATGAAAAAAATAGAAAAATTCTGAAATCAAATCGAAATGTTAATCGTTTGTATGACGAAAAATACTTAAAATTTCAATTTACCTGGACCTCAAAGTATTATGCATTGTCCATTGTATGCTGTAAGAAACTTGCCAATAGCGCAATGGCTCCCGCTAAATTAAGGCGTCAATTCAAAACTGAGCATAAAAATCTTTTAACAAAAAAACAATGAATATTTTAATAGACTTTTAGAAATGCGAGGCAAACAGTTTGAAAGAGCAATGAAAGTAAGTGATAAAGTTAACTTGCGTTCAAATTGCCGAGTTAGTAGCACTAAAATTAAAGCCACACACGATAGCATAATCTCTCATTTTGCCTGCCTGCTGTGAAAGAGCAACAATTATGTTTCGGGAAGAAGCAAAGCAGGAAATTTAGAAGATTTTGGTGTCTGATAATACAATTCGTAGAAGAATTAATGACATGCCCTGCAGCATTGAAAAAACAACCGAAGGTAAGCTTGTTAATATGTCTATTGCATTACAAGCAGACGAATCAACTAATATGAACTTAACTATATGAACGAATCAACTATATACCATCAAGTGGCAAGGCGCAGCTCTTAGGCTTTGTACGATTTTTTTATGAACAGGAGATACTAAATCAGTGTTTATGCTGCAATGAATTTTTGGGTCCAACAACTGGTCAGGACTTGTTGCAATAGCAACGAATTTGAATGCTTTAAAATTATCATGGGATCACTGCGTCAGTATTTGTACCGATACGCGATGGAGCAGCATCCATGTCAGCATCAATCAAAGGATTTGCTACTTTAGCTAAAACCAAAAATTCAAATATAATGTTTCATCATTGTTTCTTGTATCGTGAAGTACTTGTCATAAGAAGAAATTAGACGACTTTTTTGACCAAGTAATTGCCAGGGATAATTTTATTAAAATGTCACCGATGAAGAACCGAATTTTCAAACAACTTAGTTTATCGATGGAAGCATATTACTAGTGTTTACTTCTTCATATCGAAGTGACGTTGTTGTCACGAGGAAAGGTTTTAAATAGTGTGTTGACATTAAAAAATGAATTACATCAATTAAACGAATTGTTTTTTTCTTAACAGAAAATCCCAAAACTTTTATACAATCCCAATAATTTGGCGTATTTTTCTGATATTCTTATTTTCTTTAATACCGCCAATATGAGAATGCAAGGAAAAGTTGAAAACAATTTTAAATTGACCGACAAATTATGTTCAATGAAAAAAACTCTTTTACTTTGGAAAAGACACGTAAGAGAGAGAAACACAGATATGTTAACCTCTGAGAAAAATACCAACGAGGCAATCGTTTCTTTGATAATGGAACATTTATCAACTATAGAAGAAAAACTTGAAAAATATTTTCCATTGTTAAGCCCAGAACATATGATTTTATAAGAAACCCGTTTCTTTCTTCGGAATTTTCTTGTTTCAATTTAAAGGAAGAAGAAGAACTGTTGTCGCTTTCTTCAGATCATGGATTAAAATTACAGTTATATGAAAACACTCCTGAAATTTTTTGAATCTCTGTTAAAAGTGAATACCCGAATATAAGCAAAAAAGCCCTGAATATCTTCTTCTCCTTTATATGGCATCTCCTTTCAAGAGGTTTGCAATCATCATTGCTCTCTTCACCATATCCAGGATTATATTATTGTTATTTTCCACGTGTTATATTTGAGAAGCAGGATTTGAGATTTTCTTAAAATAGTGTAATTTTTATATGAGTTTTTTCAATAAGTATATTTGCATTAATCAATATCGATAGGTACATATTTTATTTACATACATAGTATTTTCTAAAGGAGCACTTTGAGGCAGGGGGTTGTCAATCACATGCTTTTCTTCATTCACACGATTCTGTTTCTTTCTTGCTCTATAAAACAGTGAGTGTTTTTTTTTTGCAAACATTATTCTGTTTGTTCTTTTGAAGTATTTTTGGTTTCAAAAAGATTAGCACCCTCTCTTAACGTTTCTATTATATTGTAGATTGTAGATGTTCCGCTTCCCCGACTTCAAAAAGTTTGAGAACCCATGATCTATATGACAAACCCTCCGTACGGCAACTGTCTATAGGACAAACTGTTTATACGACAAACTGTCCATGCGACAAACTGTATAACAAAAAAGATATATGAGTTTCCATACGAAACTCATATATCTCATAAAATTATGTTATGTTTTTTCAAAAAAAAAACAACATGTACAACATAAAAAAAACTGTCTATATGACAAGTGTTCATTCGACAAACTGTCTATATGACAAACTGTTGATACGACAAACTGTCCATACAACAAACTATCTGTATAACAAAAAGATATATGAGTTTCCATACGAAACCAGTATCACATAAAAAGTATTTAGCAACCTTACGAGACACTTAGTATGTCTTTGTATAGAAATAACATGTACAAAGAGCTGTCTATACGACAAACTGTCCATAGCACAAACTGTCTATACGAAAAATTGTCCATATGACATACTATCCAAATCACAAACTGTCTGTACAACTGTGTATACAACAAACTGTCCATACGACTAACAGTACATAGGACAAACTGTCCATTAAACGAAGTTACAAAAATACTTACAATAAATGTCCATATTATAAAATTATTTTTTTAGAAGAAGAAAATCTGGATAAAATGTTGATTAAGGTAATCTCGTCCAACAATCCCCAAAAGCAAGAGAGAAATCAAATAAGATAGCTTTTACTGAAGATGTAAAAGCAACTGAAAACAGACACCAGGTCAATGAGATTATTATAGAAATGCTAGGAGAGCATTCTGACTCCAAAAATTAAATTGCAATAAAAATAAACGAAGAATTAAAAATGAACGCAGGCAAAATGGATGCAGCAAAGCTATCCAGAGAAATTCAAGAAAAAAAATGAAGTCCAGACCTCAATGAAAGAAGTAACAATGCGACAAAAGCATCGAGTCGGTCATCAAAATCACCAGCAGCCCCTTGGGAAGTAGATGAGGTAAAGGAGCCATCAGGCTGTCTAAAATACTTTACCCAAAACTGGGAATAAATTACCAAGGATAAATTTATTCTAGATTGTCTGAAGGGGTATAAAATACCTTTCAGAGAAATCCATATCAAACAAACCCACTAACAGACCAAAAATGGGCTAAAATGGTGTTAGGCATAAAATAAATAAGCTCTTAGCTGAAAATGTGGCTCTATTACATTTTTAGCTAAGAGCTTATTTATTTTATGCCTAATTTTTATAACACCATTTTTAGCCCAATTTGAAAAATTTGTCAAAATGAAGATAATGAATTCAATTCCTCTTTCTTCTTAGTTAATAGGCCAGATGGCTCCAGTAGAATTATTATTAATTTAAAAAATCTAAACACATTTACCGATAGTATCCATTTTAAAATGGAAGATATTAAGTCCACCAAACACTTAATATCTATTGGATCATATATGTGTTCAATAGAATATTGAATTATGTCCCATGAAGAATATTATTCAACTGAGCATGAAGGAAAATTAGCGGACCTTCGGATTCTAGAGAGTCCGCACCACCATGCTTTAAGGATGAGTCGGAGCATCCTGAAATCACCGGACGTAAACTCAGACCAAGACGACAAACCTTCTTCGCAACATATAATTCCAGCTCATTGCTAAAAGTGGGTAAACTGAAATATTTGACTGATTCTCTAACACGACACAACATAATACTGACAGCAGTACAGGAAACCAGATTTATGGACGAACATGCCTTCGAGTCCCAAGGCTACAGAATCCTCAAAGCAAAAGTGGGTCAGCGGGTAATGAAGAACGTACCCCACTTAGGTACAGAATTTATAATCAGTCACAGGATACTGGATTCAGTCACCGACTTCCCCGAGTAGTCGTTTATCCATCCTTTCTCTCAAATGCGCAAATAAGGGCTAAAGTATAGTAATTGTGCATGCCCCAATCAACCAAGACAACAGACGCAATCCAGACAGAACTGATAATTTCTGGGAAGACTTAGAAGATATTATCTCTAAACTTCCAGAGAGGCACACTGTCATACTTCTTGGTGACTTCAATGCTCAATTGGGAAGAGAGAAAAATACAGAAACATAGTGGGCAATTATCCGGCGCATAAGCGAACCAACGGCAACCGAGAACGATTGGTGGATCTGTGTAAGACTTTTAGGTTGATCATGAAGTCTACAGCCTTCAAACACTTGACAAGGAAGCAGAAGACTTGGATTTCACCTAATACCCACCTGGGTGAATTTCAGATAGATCATGTAGCCATTTCATGCAAATCTCAGAAGGAAATACAAAACGTAAAGGTACTAAGAAGCGCCAATCTGGACTCAGACCACTACCTCTCTAAGATCAAAATAAGACTCGAGCCTTGAAATACTAAATTACACAGAACCTCAAAATGGTAAGATTTGACATCGAGCGACTCAAGAACAGTCAAGAACTAAGTCAGAGACTGAACAACACAGACCTAATCAACTGGGACAATCTGAAGGAGACTCTTGTCAAGGCGGCCAATGAACTCGCCCCTCTCGCTAGAAGAAGGAAGCATCCGTGGTGGACTGAAGACTGTAACAATGCAATAGCCCAAAGACAGATAGCAAATACAGATAGACAATAGCCTGGCTGAAGTTGAATTCTAGAAAGACCAAGGAAAATTGGCATAAATTTTTGGAACAAAGAAAGGTTACTGCCAAGATAATTCGAGGAACAAAACGAACCTTCACACAAAACCAACTAACCCAAATCGAAGAGAGCTTTGCTAAGAATAATTCCAGAGATTTCTTTGGAACCTTTAAGCAGGTACTCAGAAGATTGCAGGTACTCAGACGCTCCGCCAAGCCTCCACTTCAGAGGCTTACAGGACTCTATCGTTGCTGAACTGTGGAAAGGTGCTGGAAACAATGCCTTGCGCAAGCTAACCGGGATCATCCAGGACATCTGAGAAACAGAGAAATTACCACCCGATTGTAAATCTGCTCTGATCCATCCGCTTCGCAAAAAGGGAGATTTTACGGATCTAAACAACTACCGTGGAATTTCTCTCGTCCCGGTAACACACAAGATTCTCTCGAAGGCGTTACAAACAAGGGCAGAAAATCAGTTGGATAGTCAACTGGGAGAATACCAGGGGGCTTCAGGAACACCCGATCCTGTGTTGAACAGATCCTCAACCTTAAAACGGTACTTGCATACTCCAATGAGAAACAACAAAGTGGTCGTCAACAATGGACTGGTTGTAGATTGCCTGGTCTTTGCAGATGACATGGCACTGTTTGCTGATTCTCTTGAGATGGCAACAATGCAGGTAAACTGTCTCAGAAAACAGGCTGCCAAAGTGGGTCTTCAAGTGTCGCTGGAGAAAACAGAATTCTTCACCAACATTAGAGAAGCAAACAGAGAGATGTTACTAGAACAGGGAAACATCAAGAGGACTGAGAAATTTAAGTATCTCGGCGAATGGATTGAACCCAACTTATCAGAAAGGGATTTATTATCTAAGAGAGTCAGCAAGTTAGAACTATCCTATCGGCTGACTAAGAACACTTACAATAAGAAATGCCTGTCACGCAACCTGAGACTTAAGCACTACACATCAGTATTACGACCAGAAGCCTTATATGCTATGGAGTGTCTTTCCTTGAACCGAAGGGGTCTAATAGAGAAATTGGAAATCAGAGAGTTCAGAGAGTGTTTAAACGTCTCGTTCGAAGATGATTAATCTCCCTCCCTACATGTACCCGTTAAGAACACACCCAAGATCATCTTGAAGGGAAAACTCAACTACATAAATCGCTAAAAATATGACTGTACAGGGCCGGCCGTGCGCTGTCCACACCAGCCTAGGCGCCAAATTTCAAACTATAAAAAGTGTGAAATGTCGGCAATGACGGCCATTCCTACAAATTATCATTTTCGAACGAGACGTTTCGTATAATCAAGATCGAACTTCGCCCGGCTTCGGCGGACTCGTTTGATCGTTCAATAATGATGATAAGTTTTTGAACATTTGTGTGTCACTTATAAAGCTTGTGTGGAGTCAGTGTCTGACGCGCGGGTCATAGGATCGCCATCCCTGCTATAGATCACCATAAGAATAATAAATATGCAATAATATTATTATTATGTTTTATAGGAAAAAGTTTCTTTAAAAATGTTTTATTAGCCCTAATATTAAAGAATTTTCCAACATTATCTTTCAAAATCATAAATTAACTGCAAAACTTTACAACACAAGATTTGATTACGGCACAATAAAAGCTGATATATCATTACAAATATGTCCAAATAATAAATAATCTGAACAGTATTTTCTTATATATTAATACCTTTATATCTCAATTATAGTTAGTGCATCAATAAAAAATCCATATAAAAAGGTAATTAAAGTCGGATAGTATTATTATTGACCGTTATTTAGAATATTTACGGCGCCCTATTCTAAAACAAGGCATAGTATATATTTACGTTTATTGCGTGCGTTATTGTGCTTTTTACAATGGTTCATGCACAGATTGGGTATTTATATTCAAAACGGAATAAGAAAAGTTTTCAAATCGATTTTTCATATAGCACTGCGACTATAGAAGAGAGCCGCGCTTTCTTGGAATCGACAGTCGTGAATGTATGGAAACATGCAATACTCGATAATAATAGGTGGCAGTTTCACTTCTCACTACTTATATATATATATATATATATATATATATATATATATATATATATATATATATATATATATATATATATATATATATACAGAGTAATAACGCGAACATTAGATTGTATATTGCATTTTTGCTTACTTCAATCTTTCTGAAAAATCTGTTTAGGCGTTGATGTTTTTATAAGTAGTAAGTTTCTTGTGTTTAAAGCGCTAATTATTTTAAAAGTTGGAAACTTGATGGAGGTAGATTTCGTTTCTTCGAAAACCCAATTTAGAATTTAATCGGATGTTAGTTAGAATGCACGACGCTTTAAAACCAAATTCCTATGCATATTCGAACGTTAACACGTTTAGCACAAAATTTAATGGTCGAATTTATAAGGGATTTGGGCCAATTTATATTTGGTAGTAAAGTCCGCTTGATACTGAACCAATTTCGAATTCTATCGGAGAGGAACGTTCATTATTAAATTATTATCGTGTGACATTTATCTCTAAAATAAAACGATTTATGTTTGATTTTTTTTTTCTAATAAACTATTTCCAGGGGCAAAAGTCCTTGATTTTCCCGTTGCAGTATATGATTTAATAATATAAACAAAATACACTGGGGATGGTCTTGTCGATTTAAAAGAGCTTGGTTTATAAAGTTTGGTATATAAATGGTTGATATCACATCGTTAGTTAGCATATTCTATCGAAAATAATCAATTTTTGTGAAAACTATTGAGCCTGTGTAAACAACAATATGTATTTTAAAATGGACTATATGTGACAAAAGATTCAATAATCTATGAAAAACAGTATGAAATAAGTTACTAAAACAAAAAATGCTAATCGTGTTATTAATGACAAAATAAAGGCCATATCCTGGCCCACAACTCAAGGTTTGGAAAATCCTGCACTGAACTAACGAAATACATTCTACAGACGCGAATGATGGAAAAACTATGGAACCAAAAATGAACCTGCGAAGTTTTTTTTTATTAATCGTTTCATCATGAAGAAAATACAGTTATTATTAAAACTAGTCTTAACTAAACTAACCATTAATTTTGCTCTAATCTACTAGAGCACTCTAGTGTTCACCCACTGGTGTCCAAAAGTTTTCACTAAACGTTCCAGGAACATCACACATCACATACTTAGCTCCTCGCACGATATTAGTCCGTGAGGTTTATGTCTTTTCAGTCTTCTTATTTCACGTGTATCAAGGAGTTGTGTCGCTTCGGCGTCGAAGTGGTTCTGGAGCTTTAGTTCGTGGTTAGCAGCAAGTCTTTTAATCGCACTGGCAACATCTTCGATGCCAAGGTCTCGTTGAATGTCGCTATTTTGTACATACCACGGTGCATTAACAATATTTCGTAGAACCTTCTTTTGGAATCGCTGAATTTTGTTTATAATAATAATGTCAAAGGGTTTTATTCGTAATAAACAAAAAAATATCAATAAAACATGCAATCCATTGGGCGAAGTTCAGTTCGCCCTGCCTACAATAATAGTAGACAAGACGTCTGTTCAGGAAGTTATGTGACATGATTTGTCACACCCCCAGAGTTAAATGCCATAAGTCCTCAGTGGTTTTAAAGTCTGGTTATATAGTAAAACTTTGTTGTATATTGACAATTTTGAGTTGCGACCTATTAGCCAATACATTTTACGATATTTTATACCAAATGCTTCCAATTTTTTCTTCCAATGTTTCTTCCAAAGAAGTTTTGTATCTAGGGTTATACCTAGGTACTTTGCTGTTAAAGGTGTATGGTCCATGATTTTCTTGTTGGTAAAGTTGGTAAATTGGTAAAGCTCCAAATTGCACAACGAAAGATGGAAAGATCGATGCTCGGCGTGTCGCTACGAGACCATATCACAAACGAAGACCTACGCCGAACAACAGGTGTCACAGATGTGGTTGTGCGTATGGCGAGGCTAAAGTGGAACTGGGCTGGACACGTGGCCCGAATGTCAGATGGAAGATGGACCAAGAGACTACTGGAGTGGAGGCCAAGAGCAGATATACGAAGCAGGGGGAGGCCCCCCACAAGATGGACAGACGATATAAAAAGAACAAGAGGAGCCTGGATGCGAGAGGCTCAGGATAGGAGGAAATGGGCGGAAATTGGGGAGCCCTATGTCCAGCAGTGGACGCAAAGGGCTGTTTGATGATGATGAAGTTGGTATGAGTAGATTTGATTTCATTCAGCTTTATCTTCCAATTTTGTATCCATCTGAATATCTAACTTGTATCTTGTTGAAGTTTTTCTGTAGCTTCAGTTGCATTATTTGCAACTGCGATATGTGAAGTATCATCTGCAAATGTTGCTGTGCAGATATTTTCAATTTCTGGTAGATCGCACGTATAAAGAAGATAAAGTTTAGGTCCCAGCACACTACCTTGCGGGACATTTGCTTGTATTTCTTTTAGCTCAGTGTAATCATTTTCCTGTTTTATGCGAAACATTCTATCTGTAATGTATGACTTTAGCAGTTCAACATACTGTTTTGGAAGAAGCTGGTTTAATTTGTGAACAAGTCCCTGGTGCCAAACCTTGTCGAATGCCTGCGCAACATCTAAGAAGATCGTTGCGAAGATTTTCTTTTCTTCTAAAGCCTTTTCGATAATGTCTGTAATTCGATGTACCTGATCTATTGTAGAATGCTTAGATCTAAATCCAAATTGATGGTTGGGAATTAGGTTTTTCTTCTCAATGATTGATTTTAATCTCTTTAAGAGCAGTTTTTCAAACAGTTTAGAGATTATCGTTAGTCAGAATTTGGGCCTACATGATTTGACTTCATGTGGTGGCTTGCCAGGTTTTGGTATCATGACCACTTCAGCTAATATCCAGATTTTAGGAACATGTTTTAACCTTAGCGCTGCAATGAACAGGTAGGTTACTTTAACAATACCTTTTCGTGGGAGCTGTTTTAGGATTTCTCCTGTGATTAAGTCGAAGCCTGGTGCTTTCCTTGAGATTAGGTTTGTTTTTATCTGGTTCGCAACTTCTTTCAGGGTGGTTAAAGGGATTCTCTCTTCGTCTCGCTTAACTATGTCTAGAAGCGTAATGTCTGCTTGTGTTTCATTCGGCATAAAAGTTTCTTCCAGATACTTCTGCTTTTTGCATGTTTTCCCGTGCCCAGGAACCATTTTCCCTTCTTAACGGTGGAGCTTGGGTAAGCATATTTTGTTTTTAGCTGCCTTTCATAGGGAGTATTCGGTATCACTATGCGCTGTTAGACCTTCAAGGTAGCTACTAATTGAGTCTTCTTAAATTTTTTTGATTACTCTATTTAGCCGCTGTGTTTTGTTATTTAGAATATTTTTATCGATTGGATCCCTAGTGTGTTGCCATACCTTTCTAGCTTTCCTCTTTCCCTTTATCAGTTCCCTGATTTCATTTGGGTAGTTATTTCCCACTGTTTTCTTGATAGAGGTTTTGGTATTATTCCATGCTGCCTGTTGTACGTCTTTCATAAAGTTTACTGCTTCAGTATCAAGGTGCTCTTTGGTTTTTAATTTAACCTTTTAGTTTATTAGATTTTCCAAGTCTATTGTAAAACTTTTCCATTCAGTTATCTTGTTATTCAGGTTGGGCTTTGCTTCTTTTTTAATGATTCTTTCACTTATGGTTAAAATTATTCCTGAGTGATCGGAATTCAGGTCAAAATTTTCTTCGATATTAGTGAAGTTGGGTGATATCTTGCTTGAGATAAAGAAGTCAAACAGATCTGGGATTTTGTTACGATCTATTGGCCAATATGTGGGCTTGCCAGTCGAGTTATAGTTGCATCCAAGTTCTCTTATGGCACTTCTTAGTTCTTTACCTTTGGTATTACTGAGCCTAGAACCTCAATCTGTATGTATGGAATTATAGTCTTCTCCTACAATAAATCTGTCTTCGGCATGCTTGAGTATGTTCTTGTAGTCATCTTTCTTTAAGTTGTACCTGGGTGGGATGTATATTGCCCCAACTAATAGTTGATATTTCGTTGTTTGAATCACTACCAGCACTTACCATCTTGTTAGCTGCACTTCTTCTCTTTGGAAGGGTTGTGACCCGTAGTGTTTGATGCTATTTTTGATTAGGATTGCGCTTCCTCCTTTAGCTTTATTGCGCACATGAGTTGTGTGGTAGACTTGGTATCCCCTCAGTTTTATGTGTGAATGGTTTGTACAGTGTGTCTCTGAAATTAGACATATATCTATGTTCTGTGTGTTCAGGAATAATTGATCTTCATTTTGTCTCCCTAGAAGCCCATTAGCATTCCAAGTCGCTATTCTTAGGTCTTGTTGATCTATTAGTTTATCTGGAAGCGGCTGCTTTATTGCCTATTTCTAATCCGTTCAATCTTTCCGAAAGAGATTTCATGTTTTTATGTTGTGTAATAAGTTTTAACATTAAATCATGCATCATTTGTATTATCGTTTGTTGTTCGTTGTAACTTTGTGATGTTTGTATATTATTTATATTTTCTTGTGCTGTTTGAGCAAATGTGGTGTCATTTCTTGTTTGAGAATATAAATATTTACAATTTCTTGTGTTTGCTGGTTCCACCTTCCTTTTTTTATTAATGGATTATTCCATTAATAAAACAAGGAAGTTTCTGCAGTTCTTTCTACCGTTTCTACAGTTCTTTCGCTACTATGCACCCACGATAGTTTGCAACGTGATTCTCTCCGCAATTTGAGCAGAGAGGTTCTGTATACAATGGTTTCTTACACGCAGATGAAAGGTAATCACCTGCGCATTTGACGCGATGATTCTTGGGTTTTCTTTGGCTTACTATCTGGGGTAAGCCTGAGTTTCCACTTTTTATTTCTCTGCACTATCCATTCAGTTTCTTCTGCAACTAGTTGTTCCTCTGCTTCCGAATTTATTAGACTATAACTTTGTTTCGGCTGTAGTGCTGCTATTTGTTCGCGCAGTTTTGAAATTTCGCCCATTCGAATGCTTCCCGCCATCCTTCAATTGTCGTTGGTTCTGGCTTTGACAGTCGACAACGGTCGACCGCCGTGGATAGGCCGCCGCGCAGCCGCTGGCACTACACGATCAGCTGTTTTTGTTGATATAGTTTATGTGTGTCTAATTGTATCACTTACACGTAAAAGTCTTAATCATGCAGTATACCCAGTTTAGGGCTAGGATTTTATTTACACGATTTCAGTAGTTCACTAATTTTAAACTATCTTTATACATAGTTTCTCGTAACTTTCCGATCATACACTTAAAAAACACTCTCGTTTCTCATGCAGCTTCGGAATCGTCAACCTGTGAGGTTAAAAATATTAGAATCGCAATACAAGACTGGCAATATATATTTTGGTGCACATTTATTGAGAGCTTGCAAATAAGAAGCCGTTCTTTGATAGTCAGCATATTTTGAATCTCAACGAAAAGATTTGACACCACGTACCTAAAGAGTTTATTTTATTACCATAATTTTGGTAGCCTTGAGTTAAGTTTGAACCTTGAAGAGTTTTATCCGTGTAAAATGGAAATTCTATAGAAGCAATGTGGGGCATAGTTGCTTATTGAAAATCGACCATTTATAGCATATATCAAATTTAATGGACCGAACTTTTTCATTTATTACGTTTGTTAAATATAAAAACATCACAATATAACCAATGTCATGCCATTAAAAGAAATTCCATTTTCAAATATACGACTAAAATTACTTCTGGTAATGTATTAAACATAATTCTTGCCACAATACAGTTTGCAGAGCGACAATATCATTCTAAACTTTAACGTTTGCATCAAGACATATAGCGGATGAGTCAGGACAGCTCATTAAAGTTCCGCTGTTTATAACGTATTACACAATAGTAAAGTTTGTAAATTATTATACAAAATGATATTTAGACCGATATTTCGTTACTACTGCAGTACGAGGTTGAAATTGATGCTGTTACGGGTTTATATTTTTATATTGAAAGGGTATAGCGCGGGCTGCGCTTCCTGTATATATTAATCATATTTCCTGTTTCCTCTGAAAAGCTTTTCCTTTCAAACTATCTGCGATGTGGTTGTTACTTAATATTCATATAATACAAAACCTTAACATAGTTATTTAATATTTTATTATGTAAAGAACAATTAATTGGTGCAAAGCGTTTTAACTTTAATTTCGTCATTAATTTGCTTTTTTCAATGTTCATTGCAATCCAACATTAAATTGTAGTTTCACAAACGCTGAATTAAAATATGATACGAGAAATTTGATCTTTGAAAAAACAAAGTTACAACCTTGAAAATATTAACAGAGGAAAAATAATTGATAACAGGCTAATTTTAACACGTATCTACTCGCTCCGAGCGCTACCTCATTAGCGTCAAAGGTGACACTTTTAAGAACTTCATGACCCGTTACGTCATTATTCAGCATTTATATAATTATATATATATATATATATATATATATATATATATATATGGCATGTATTTGAAAGAAATTGAATTCAGAATTTTGCAATAAAAAATTGAATCTTTCCAAACAATTTACACTTTTACAATTTTTGTCTTCTTATCGTCCAGTTTCAGGGTGCCGATTTGAAATTACCGATTTGAAATGATTTCGCTGGGATATGTTCTTTCCGAGAGGATTTTTTAAATTAATTGACTATTGACTATAAGTATAAATTGAATTAACTGTATAAGTACAAATTGAATTGACTGCTGTCTATAAGTATATTCTATTGACTATTTATATTGTCTATAAGTCTAATTACTACCAACATAAACTTTACATTTTAAATTAAAACTAATAATTAGTGGCTACCTGTGGCTATAGTTGAACCTTGAGGAACATTGTAATTCATTTTTAAGACAAAACAGCCTAAATATTTTTAATTGTATTGACTATTGTCCATCATTTTAATAGCTTTCCTGTCTAATTACTAGCAATCAAAACTCATTAGTAATAGTAGATATCAAATTGAAATTTATTATTAATAATTTGTGACTATTCTAGAGTCTTGAGGGGCACAGAAAACACAGATAACCGAAAATGCAACTTTTTTCCTGATTTTTTTTTCGCGGTTTTTTCAGAAAATTTTGGAGCGTTTTTTCAGTTTATCCGAAACAAATGGAAGTGCTGACCACGATTTTCCAGTTTATTGAGTTGAAATGCTCAAAATGCCCTAAATATAGCCTATATCTTGTATATTTGTAATTTTAGAGCGAAATAAACTAGAAAATCAATTTAAGCACTTCGATTTCCTACGTGTAGCCAAAAAAAATCAAGAAATTTTTTTCCAAAAAATTTGTTACAAAAAAATAATTTCGGTAAAAAAAATGTGTTTTTCAGTTTTTTTTTAATTTTCTTAAGAACGATAAACAGCAACGCAATCATTTTCGGCACACATAAACTCGACACGATGAACAAGCAGATGAGTAAATTGTTCGGAAAGGTTTAATAATTCTTCAAGAAATTTCAAGCGAAATTTCGTTTGAAATTTTACGATTTTCGAATTGGTTCCAGGTTGATATCTCAGAAACGGTTTCAGAAAATCAAAAACTGATTGCGTCATCGTTTTCAAATTGTCATTTTCGCATAAACACGCGATAAACAACCTATAAATTTTGCTGCGACTCAAAAAATAACGATTTTGAAAAAATCGATTTTCTCCCACTTCGCCGTTTCCGCAGTCTAGACTTCCCGAGTCGATGGTATTTCTTAACTGAAAGCTTGCCAGGGAATATTATTTACGTTCCCGGACTAATTTTGGGACGCTGAATGGATTGGTGAAGACTAGAAGTCTCTGTGGTGATCGGTTCAAAAGTTATGACAGCGTTAAATCATTAGGAAATGTGTGATTGTGTACAGCGAAAAAAATACAAAATTTGTTTATTTGTAACTTTGGAGCGAAATAAACTGGAAAACCGTTTTCAGCACTTTGATTTCCTTCGTGTAAACCAGAAAAACATCTCGAAAAAAATTAGCAAAAAAAATAGTCAATAATCCGTCAATAAATTTCAAACTGAGATTTACACGATTCT
The DNA here is from genome assembly GCA_944588485.1 of Phosphuga atrata. NCBI lineage: Eukaryota > Metazoa > Arthropoda > Insecta > Coleoptera > Silphidae > Phosphuga > Phosphuga atrata. Next base: position 6,143,025 of record OX155900.1, read on the forward strand.
CGAATTGCTAAGCAGATATCTCGGAAACTTTTACAAATCATTAAAAACGGATTGCGGCATCGTTTTCAGAAGCTCTTTTTCCTATGGATACACTAAGACTGTCCACGATAAATTCACGACTTTCTGAGATCTCAACTAGAGCGCCGAAATTTCATAAATTTTTTTTCAATTTTTGCAGGCGAGAGTGAACCGAAAGAGCTAGCGAAATATAATTGCATAGCTGTAATGCATAGCTGTAATCAGCAGAAAAAATGCTTTCAGAAACGTTTTCAAATTTTGCTGTGACTCAAAAAATAACGATTTTAAAAAAATCGAATTTCTCGCATTTCGTCGTTCCGCGGTGTAGACTTCCCGAGTCGATGGTATATCTTAACTGAAAGCTTCCTAGGCAATAATATATACGTTTTCGCACTATTTTTTTGACGCTGAATCGATTGGTGAAAACTAGAAGTCTCTGTTGCGAGCTGTTCAAAAGTTATGACAGCGTCAAATCAGTAGGAAATGTGTGATTGCGTACAGCGAAAAAAAAAATTGTTTATTTGTAACTTTAGAGCGAAATGAACTGGAAAACCATTTTCAACACTACGATTTCCTTCGTGTAACCAAAAAAAAAGTCACGAAAAAAATTTGCAAAATAATTTTCGACAAAAATTTTCCATCATTTCGCTCGAAAAATACATGCTTTTCCGTTTTTTTTCGATTTTTGCGAAAACGGTAAAAAACAGAGAAATCATTTTGGGCACACAGAAACTACACGACAAGACGAACAAGTCGATGTGTGAATTGTCCGGAAATATTCAATAATTCGTCGATAAATTTCAACCTGAAATTTACCCGATTCTCGATTTACTAAGTAGATATCTCGGAAGCGGCTGCATATAATTAAAAACGGATTGCGGCGTCGTTTTCAGATGGTCATTTTCCTATAGATATACTAAAATTGTCGGCAAGCAATTCACAACTTTCCGAGATCTTGACTAAAGCGCCGAAATTTCATAAAAATTTCTTCAATTTTTGCAGGCGAAAGTGAAACGAAAGAGCTAGCGAAATATAATTTGCACATCTGCAATCAGCAACAAAAATGCTCTTAGAAACGTTTTTAAATTTTGCTGTGACTCAAAAAATAACGATTTTTAAAAAATCGATTATCTCGCATTTCGTCGTTTCCGCGGTGTAGACTCCCGAGTCGATGGTATTTCTTAACTGAAAACTTCCCAGGGAATATAATATACGTTTTCGGACTAAGTTTGGGACGCTGAATCAATTGGTGAAGACTAGAAGTCCCTGAGGTGAGCGGTTCAAAAGTTATGACAGCGTCTAATAAGTAGGAAATGTGTGATTGTGTACAGCGAAAAAAAAATAAAATTTGTTTATTTGTTACTTTAGAGCGAAATAAACTGGAAAACCGTTTTCAGCACTTCGGTTTCCTTCGTGTAACAAAAAAAAAGTCACGAAAAAAATTTGCAAAATAGTTTTCGACAAAAATTTTCCATCATTTCGCTCGAAAAATACATGCTTTTTCGGTTTTTTTCGATTTTTTCGAAAACGGTAAAGAGCAGAGAAATCATTTTGGGCACACAGAAACTATACGACAAGACGAACAAGTCGATGTGTGAAATGTCCGGAAATATTCAATAATTCGTCGATAAATTGCAACCTGAAATTTACCCGATTCTCGAATTACTAAGTAGATATCTCGGAAACGGCTGCATATAATTAAAAACGGATTGCGGTGTCGTTTTCAGATGGTCATTTTCCTATAGATATACTAAAATTGTCGGCAGGCAATTCACAACTTTCCGAGATCTCCACTAAAGCGCCGAAATTTCATAAAAATTTCTTGAATTTTTGCAGGCGAAAGTGAACCGAAAGAGCTAGCGAAATATAATTTGCATATCTGCAATCAGCAACAAAAATGCTCTTAGAAACGTTTTTAAATTTTGCTGTGACTCAAAAAATAACGATTTTGAAAAAATCGATTTTCTCGCATTTCGTCGTTTCCGCGGTGCGGACTCCCGAGTCGATGGTATTTCTTAACTGAAAACTTCCCAGGGAATATTATACACGTTTTCGGACTAAGTTTGGGACGCTGAATCAATTGGTGAAGACTAGAAGTCCCTGAGGGGCGCGGTTCAAAAGTTATGACACGTCTAATAAGTAGGAAATGTGTGATTGTGTACAGCGAAAAAAAATAAATTTGTTTATTTGTTACTTTAGAGCGAAATAAACTGGAAAACCGTTTTCAGCACTTCGGTTTCTTTCGTGTAACAAAAAAAAAATCATGAAAAAAATTTGCAAAATAATTTTCGACAAAAATTTTCCATCGTTTCGCTCGAAAAATACATGCTTTTTCGGTTTTTTTCGATTTTTTCGAAAACGTTAAAGAGCAGAGAAATCATTTTGGGCACACAAAAACTATACGACAAGACGAACAAGTCGATGTGTGAATTGTCCGGAAATATTCAATAATTCATCGATAAATTTCAACCTGAAACTTACCCGATTCTCAATTTACTAAGTAGATATCTCGGAAACGGCTGCATACAATTAAAAACGGATTGCGGCGTCGTTTTCAGATGGTCATTTTCCTATAGATATACTAAAATTGTCGGCAGGCAATTCACAACTTTCCGAGATCTCCACTAGAGCGCCGAAATTTCATAAAAATTTCTTCAATTTTTGCAGGCGAAAGTGAACCGAAAGAGCTAGCGAAATATAATTTGCATATCTGCAATCAGCAACAAAAATGCTTTTAGAAACGTTTTTAAATTTTGCTGTGACTCAAAAAATAACGATTTTGAAAAAATCGATTTTCTCGCATTTCGTCGTTTCCGCGGTGCAGACTCCCGAGTCGATGGTATTTCTTAACTGAAAACTTCCCAGGGAATATTATATATGTTTTCGGACTAAGTTTGGGACGCTGAATCAATTGGTGAAGACTAGAAGTCCCTGAGGTGAGCGGTTCAAAAGTTATGACACGTCTAATAAGTAGGAAATGTGTGATTGTGTAGAGAAAAAAAAATAGTTTATTTGTTACTTTAGAGCGAAATAAACTGGAAAACCGTTTTCAGCACTTCGGTTTCCTTCGTGTAACAAAAAAAAAATCACGAAAAAAATTTGCAAAATAATTTTCGACAAAAATTTTCCTTCATTTCGCTCGAAAAATACATGCTTTTTCGGTTTTTTTCGATTTTTTCGAAAACGGTAAAGAGCAGAGAAATCATTTTGGGCACACAGAAACTATACGATAAGACGAACAAGTCGATGTTGTGAACTGTCCCTGTGAAATGTTGTAGACTTCCCGAGTCGATGGTATATCTTAACTGAAAGCTTCCCAGGGAATAATATATACGTTTTCGCACTATTTTTTTGACGCTGAATCGATTGGTGAAAACTAGAAGTCTCTGTTGTGAGCGGTTCAAAAGTTATGACAGCGTAAAATCAGTAGGAAATGTGTGATTGTGTACAGCGAAAAAAAAAAAATTGTTTGTTTCTAACTTTAGAGCGAAATGAGCTGGAAAACCATTTTCACCACTACAATTTCCTTCTTGTAACCAAAAAAAAGTCACGAAAAAAATTTGCAAAATAATTTTCGACAAAAATTTTCCATCATTTCGCTCGAAAAATACATGCTTTTTCGGTTTTTTTCGATTTTTTCGAAAACGGTAAAGAGCAGAGAAATCATTTTGAGCACACAGAAACTACACGACAAGACGAACAAGTCGATGTGTGAATTGTCCGGAAATATTCAATAATTCGTCGATAAATTTCAACCTGAAATTTACCCGATTCTCGATTTACTAAGTAGATATCTCGGAAGCGGCTGCATATAATTAAAAACGGATTGCGGCGTCGTTTTCAGATGGTCATTTTCCTATAGATATACTAAAATTGTCAGCAGGCAATTCACAACTTTCCGAGATCTCCACTAAAGCGCCGAAATTTCAAAAAATTTCTTCAATTTTTGCAGGCGAAAGTGAACCGAAAGAGCTAGCGAAATATAATTTGCATATCTGCAATCAGCAACAAAAATTCTCTTAGAAACGTTTTTAAATTTTGCTGTGACTCAAAAAATAACGATTTTGAAAAAATCGATTTTCTCGCATTTCGTCGTTTCCGCGGTGTAGACTCCCAAGTCGATGGTATTTCTTAACTGAAAACTTCCCAGGGAATATTATATACGTTTTCGGACTAAGTTTGGGACGCTGAATCAATTGGTGAAGACTAGAAGTCCCTGAGGTGAGCGGTTCAAAAGTTATGACAGCGTCTAATAAGTAGGAAATGTGTGATTGTGTGCTGCGAAAAAATTAAATAAAATTTGTTTATTTGTTACTTTAGAGCGAAATAAACTGGAAAACCGTTTTGGCACTTCGGTTTCCTTCGTGTAACAAAAAAAATCATGAAAAAAGTTTGCAAAATAATTTTCAAAAAAAAAATTCCATCATTTCGCTCGAAAAATACATGCTTTTTCGTTTTTTTCAATTTTTTCGAAAACGGTAAAGAGCAGAGAAATCAATTTGGGCCCACAGAAACTACACGACAAGACGAACAAGTCGATGTGTGAATTGTTCGGAAATATTTATTGATTCGTCGATAAATTTCAAACTGAAATTTACCCGATTCTCTATTGGCTAAGCAGATATCTCGGAAACGGTTGCAGATAATCAAAAACCTATTGCGGCATCCTTTTCAGAAGTTCATTTGCCTAGAGATACAATAAGACTGTCCGTGGAAAATTTACGACTTTCCGAGATCTCCACTAGAGCGCCGAAATTTCAGAAGGATTTCTTCAATTTTTGCAGGCAAAAGTGAACCGAAAGAGCTAGCAAAATATAATTTGCATATCTGTAATCAGCAGAAAAAATGCTTTCAGCATCGTTTTCAAATTTTGCTGTGACTATAAAAATAACGATTTTGAAAAAATCGATTTTCTTGCATTTCGAGCGAACGAAATGACGACGAAAAAACGGAAACGACGAAAAAACCTTCCCAAGTCGATGGTATTTGTAACTGAAAGCTTCCCAGGGAATATTATATACGTTCTCCGACTAATTTTGGGACGCTGAATCAAGAAAATCAAAGAATATCGATTGGTGAAGATTGCTAGAAGTCTCTGTGGTGAGCGGTTCAAAAGTCATGACAGCGTAAAATCAGTAAGAAATGTGTGTTTGTGTACAGCGAAAAAAAATATAAAACTTGTGTATTTGTAACTTTAGAGCGAAATAAACTGGAAAACCGTTTTCAGCACTTCGATTTCCGCAAGAACTTTGTCTTTCCGTAAACATCTAACTACCAGTGCTGCCAAACTGAGAACGAGGAACAACATTCTTCACAAACTCGCTGGTTCTACTTGGGGAGATTCTGCTCCCACGCTCCGCACTTCAGCAATTGGGCTGGTTTATTTTGCAGAGGAATACTGTTTTACGGTCTGGATGAACTGAAGTCACAGGTTCGGAAGATTGATGTTGTTCTGAATTAGACTATTCGAATAATTACTGGCAAAGTTAAATCGACTCCTATCTTCTAGTTGCCTGTATTAAGCCACATCGAACTTCCAAGACTTAGTAGAAAGAAGAACTTGGTCCGAGAGTTCCACAAAATAACATAGAACCAGTCTCTTCCTATTCATGGTGATGTAATTGGAGGATTGCATCGTTTCAAGTCCCATTCAATCAGCTCAAGAGCTCATTTTAAGTAACTTCAGTGCCACAAAAGAATGGGAAAGTGAATGGTAAGTCAAAGTTTCTCATGAGTGGCAGCCCTTATTTAATGCAAACCATCCTCCTCCTGGATTTAACCAACCAAAGAAAATTTAGGTTGCTATTATCAGGGTTCGAACTGCATGGTCAATGTGCATTGTTGCTTCATAAGTGGGACTTAAAATCTTCCCCTAGTTGTGATTGTGGTGGCGTAGAACAGACAATTCATCACATTGTTATGGAGTGTGAAAGAAGAGCGTTCTTCGGATCCATGGATGAGTTCATGAAGGCTTCAGTTCAGGCTGTGCAGTGGTTGAACAATCTGGACATTAATTTATGAAATTACTTGTCCATATCAATATGTAGAAATAAATAAAATAAAAATGTCGAACCCATTATATAAAACGTTTATTGAATAAAATGCAGAGCGCTTTCGACTTATAAACAAGTCAACTTCAGTGCTAAAAACATAAATGAAATAAACAACTTTGTGAAACGTATTCAACTACATAAGGAGATAACAATAAGTTATATCTTACCAAATGCTCGATTAAAAAATATTTGTGTCCCGGCGAAAGCTGGGACAAAAAATAATTACAACATATTAAAATGACAAGGCTTAGTACAACAGCCTGTAATGATTACAAAATAAACTGCAAAATGATTATAAAGTGAAATAAAAATAAAAATAAAATAAATTGAAAGAGGAGCCACGTGACCACAACCTCGACATTTTAATAGAAAATGGTGGTGTAAATTGGAAAAGAAGGGATTTTAAGCAGGATGGTTTTTGTGCATATAAGCAATAAAAACCAACCCGTGGCGTATATAGCGTAAAAATGGGGGGAATTTTAAAAATCTGCCTGTAAACATGGTAGCCTAGTTACAAAACAGTAACATAAAACTTCAAAAACTTTAAAGATTTCTCAAAGTCTACAAAGTTAAAACCTTAAAGACAATAAGAAAGTAAAAACTAAAAAACTAAAAACTATCAGCACAGGATGACAAAAGAGGAAGCCACACTGTTTCTCTCTTGTCCTCCCGTACCGACAGTCCAAAAAACGCTAAAACGTACAACGTTTGAGCCAACAATAAGGGGTAACAAAGTGGAATATAACAGCAAAATAACTTTCATAAAAACTTTAACGCTGTCACAAAGTCTACAAAGCTAAAAAACTTTAAAGACTCTAAGAAAGTGAACAACTCCAAATCCATCAACCCAGCAAGATGACAAAAGAGAAAATCTATGTTTGTCACCCTTTCTCCCTTTTCCTCCCGCACCGACTGCCTCAAAGCCGTTAAAGCTTAACAATATTTAAGCTAACAATAACAAAATAGAAGGTAAATAAAAAATAAAAATGAAAGCTGAGGGCAAGATAAGTCAGTGTAAATGAAGAATTATAACTTTAATAGGGCTGTGATTTTAGGAGTTGAATACTTAGTAACCTCGTTCAGGACGGTCAGCTTAGGATTAAGACAGGCTTTGTAAATCTCAAGTGCCTCAAGGTGATTAAGCTTACAGGATTTGTGGTGGACATGTAGGAGTTTGGTGTTGTCGATGGAAGAGCAACACCATTTGTTCCCCGTTCCTCAAACCCGAACACCAATGTGTTGGTCTTGCCCAACACATTGCATCTGCCACCCTCTAATTCACATCCATCCGTCTTTGTTTCTACCAAACCCTTTAATAAGCCTCCCTCCCCCTCCTTATCTGAGTATATAAATAACCCCCTTTTTAAAGTTTCACCAAACTCTAATAGACCTTTCTCTAACTTTCATCTCTTTAAATTTCACCCGAGGGGACTCAATTTATCCTCGTCTACCTTCTCAGATAGCCAATTGAGCTTACTTGAGAAAGGTCTTAAGTTTTCTCCTAACACATCTCCTAGTCATGATCACATCTTCTGGCAGTTGATTGTGAAACAATCATTTCTAAAGTAGAGCCTCCTCTCCAGCACTTTTTAATTCCTCGTGTGAATTCTATTTTACTGAGGGCTTCTGGTTCTGTCTCACGTGGCGCCCCTCTTGGGTATTCACACACCTCTCACCTTCTTAAAGTCGTCAACAAGAAAAGAATTGATGAAAACCTTATTTTTAGCAAAGCTGACAAAGGCAATTGTCTTGTCATTTTGTAATAAAACCAATTACATTGAGAAGGTGGAGAAATTCCCAAATGGAAGCGGTTTCGTGAGATTGAGTAGGAGCCCCATGAATAAATTCATAACGCTAGTCAAATAATCCCTTACCTCTGCTGAACCCACCCTCAAACATTTTGACATGGTTAGATTCAAAATGTGTCCCATGAACCCGGTCATTCCCAGACTCTACGGCTTACCCAAAATCCACAAAGTCAATTATCCCGTTAGGCCTGTGGTCTCTTATACAATTCCCCTTGTTATTTACTAGCCAAATAGCTTAACAAGGTATTCCTTGATTGTCTTAACTTTACTAATCCTCACGCTGTTAAAAACTCTTACCAACTAGCCGACAAGCTTCAGGGTGTCCACACTACATCTAATTCCTTTCTTGTTTCATTTGACGTGCCTAATCTTTTCCCTTTCATCCCCCCTAAGGACTGTATATGATAAATTGTATCTTGATTTTAAGTTACCCCTTACCGTCATCAATGACTTAATCATGTTGATGGAACTTGATTTAGACCAAAGTTTATTTATTTTTAATAATCAAATTTGGTCACAGGTTTCAGGCTTAGCAATGGGCTCCCCCCTGAGCCCTCTCCTTGCTAACCTTTTTATGAACAACCTGGAACAAACTATTTTAGACACTACTTTAGCAGCACCTCATATTCTTTTTTGGCATCGTTATGTGGATGACATCCTCTCCCTTTTCGAAGGAGATCACACAAATCTTGAAAATTTCCTCTCAATGATTAATTCCGTCCATCCTGCTAAAGACTTCACATGCGAGAGAGAAGTTGATAATAAGATCCCGTTCCTTGATTTATTAATCATGCATGAGAGGAATTCCTCCTCTCTGGTTTTTGAAGTTTATAGGAAACCTACGTCTACCGATAGTGTTATCCCTTTCTCTTCATACGTCCTTACTCCCACAAGTTTCCCCCTTTCACATACTCTTCAAACTCCCCCTTAGGTCCTTCGAAAAGGAATTGGGTGTCATTCTACAGATTGCTTTCTATAATAACTTCCGCATCAATCTTATAGAAAGCCTTTACATCAAAAACTTAGTCAAACATAAACTTTCCTTCAATTTTCTTCCCGCATTGAAAAACCTCCATTGACTTAGCACGTCTTACCTGCACCCACAACCTCTCACCTGCTTTCCCTACTACAGGCACATTATCCCGTTCCTTGGTCCGTACAAAATAGCTTCCCTCCACTTTCACATGCGGGGGTTTACTCCCTCGCATGTGATAACTGTGACTCCCTGGATGTTGGTCAAACTGGCAGGGCTATATCTCTTGTTATTAATGAACATCTGAACCAGTTCCACAAACATTAGAATACAGGCATTACCTCTTCCAACTCCGCTCTAGCTGACCACTTCATCCTCACAGGGCATAGCGCATCCATCTACAACACCAAACTTCTACATGTCCACCACAAATCCTGTAAGCTTAATCAGCTTGGGGCACTTGTGATTTACAAAGCCTGTCTTAATAGTAAGATGACCGTCCTGAACGAGGTCACTAAGTTTTCAACTCCTGTAATCACAGCCTTATTAAAGTTATAATTTTTCATTGACACAGTCTGACTTATCTTGCCCTCAGCTTTCATTTTTATTTTTTATTTACCTTTTTTTGCTATTGTTAGCTTAAATATTGTTAAGCTTTAACGGCTTTGTGGCTGTCGGTGCGGGAGGACAAGGGAGAAAGTGTGACAAACATAGGTTTTCTCTTTTGTCATCCTGCGTTGATGAATTTGGAGTTGTTCACTTTCTTAGAGTCTTTAAAGTTTTTTAGCTTTATAGATTTTATAAAAGCTTTAAAGTTTTTACAAAAGTTATTTTGCTGTTATATTCCACTTTGTTTATTGTTGGCTCAAACGTTGTAAGTTTTAGCGTTTTTGGACTGCCGGTACGGGAGGACAAGAGAGAGAGTGTGGCAAAGGGTTTTCTCTATTGTCATCTTGTGCTGATGTTTTTTTTTTGTAGATTTTCCTTTCTTATTGTCTTTAAGGTTTTAACTGTGTAGACTTTGATAAATCTTTAAATTTTTTGAAATTTTATGGTACTGTTTTGTAACTAGGCTACCAAGTTTACAGGCAGATTTTTAAAATTCCCCCCATTTTTACGCTATATACGCCGCGGGTTGGTTTTTATTGCTTATATGCACAAAAACCATCCTGCTTAAAATCTCTTCCTTTCCAATTTACACCACCATTTTCTATTAAAATGTCGAGGTTGTCGTCACGTGGCTCCTCTTTTAATTTATTTTATTTTTATTTCACTTTATAATCATTTTATAATATGTTGTAATTATTTTTTGTCCCTTTTTATTTTTAAATGTCCCTAATTATTTTTGACACAAATATTTTTTAATCGAGCATTTGGTAAGATATAACTTATTATTATCTCCTTATTTAGTTGAATGCGTTTCACAAAGTTGCTTATTTAATTTATGTTTTTAGCACTGAAGTTGACTTGTTTATAAGTCGAAAGCGCTCTGCATTTTATTCAATAAACGTTTTATATAGTGGGTTCGACATTTTTATTTTATTTATTTATACATATTGAATTAAAAACCCCACTTTGAGCCATGGATCTATTCAATGTTTTTTACTTGTCTATATATTGTCGATTGTCATAGTGTATTTCTATACTTGTTATATTTTTTGACTGTAATACCATATACTAATAATAATAGTGCTACACTAATTATGTTCTTATATGTATCATATGAATGTGTGAAACAAATATTATTTTTAATAATACCAAATTATTTGAGCAACAAAACCGTAAGTCTCTATATCAATCCCTAATCTTAAAACTAATGAAATTAAATTCTCTACCTGAGCAGTCCTATATATATATATATATATATATATATATATATATATATATATATATATATATATATAAATATATATATATATATATATATTGTCTGATAGGCGCGCTCCACTACCTAGACGTTCATTTCACCGGCGAGTAGTTAACAGTGGCGACGGTCTCGTGTCAGTATATGATGGCGGCCGTGTTGGCCATTCGTCAGTTTGTCTGGGTTTGTATCTATAAATGCATCCGTGTCATCAGATATTTAATAACTAGAATAATTATCGATAGATTCAGATGTTAAGTTATAGTCAGTGAATAATGCTCTTCAACTAGTTTTCAGTCGCTTCTATTAAGAACTGCCGGCCTTCAGCCCCTGACATTTTTAGGTCTTGACCGTTTCTTGTCGCTTGCTTTGACGCAGCGAAACGGCTCACACAACGCATCTTCGAGCGGGGTGTGCCAAAGAGTGAGAGAAGATGTTGTATTATTCACTGTACACAGGTTAGGTTCCTGGTTAAGGTTGTTCTTGTCCTTTTGCTTGGATGTTATATTCTGTTCTTCTTTCAATTTCTTAGCATGGTTATGGGGTTTGTGCTACGCACGTTATTCGAATTTTACTTTTTAGTAACTTTCATATCTTGTATATATATATATATATATATATATATATATATATATATATATATATGTTGTATTTGAGGTTTTCGCGGATAGATACCTGTGTTGTATTGTTTTCTCGGGGATTCCGCGTTGATCCTGAGGGTTGGCTCTGAAAAGAACCGGATTCTCGACGTTTCGGCGAACTAACATTCGCCATTCTCAAGAGATATATGCGTCCGTGCGGGTCAACCGTTAGACGCATACTGAGAGCTCGTTCGTGCGATGCGACTACTTATAGCTGTTTGGCATCGGGTCATGCGCGTTGTGTGCGGTGCTTCGGTTCGGTTGTTTGTTTGTCTTGTTGGTCATACATGAGTCTGGGGTGTCTGGGGTTGCATTTTGAGGGTGGATATGATCGGTCGCCATGCTGGGGGCAGTCTCAAGGAATCGTCTCTCGTGTTCATGCAGTAGTCTCGTTTTTCTATCTCTATGGCTTCTCTGTATACTCGTGACATTTCGTGGCTAATCTGTGCAACAGTCCTTGAATTTCTAAAGTCCATCCAGTGACCGGTGTTTGTGTGTTGGACAAGTGCCGATAAAACTTTGTCTCTGTGTCTGACTGAAACTACATGTTCTTGAATCCTAGCAGATATTTGTCTATTGGTACGTCCAATGTAGGTTCGTTCACATGTTCCGCAAGGTATTTCGTAAATTCCATGGGATTCTAACGGGATGGTGTCTTTAACGCTGCGTAGCATGGAGGATATTTTCTGGTTAGGTTTGAAAATGGTGTCGATTTTGTGTCTTTTAAGGATTCTGGCGATTTTGTCAGTTAATCCATGAACATATGGTAGGTATGCTGTGCTAACGGGTTTCTGGCGTTCTTCAGTTATTTGGCTACTGTTCTCTGTACGACGGAAAGCTCTGGATATTAAGCTGTTTGAATATCAATTTGAAGAAAGAGCTTCTCGTAAGTTCCTCAATTCTTTCGGTAAGTTAAACTGGTCGGCTAGTCTTTTGGATCGGGTGGTAAGAGTGTTGACTACAGATGCTAGTTGTTTGGGATGATGGTGCGAAGAAGCGTTCAGATATCTGTCTGTGTGGGTTGGTTTCCGGTACACATTGTGACTCAAAGTGCCTTCAGGTTTCTTCTGTACTAAAACATCCAAGAAAGGAAGTCGTTGAAGCTTTTCTATCTCCATTGTGAATTTAATTTGGTCGTGTTGGGAGTTAAGATGGTTAAGGAATTTGTCCAGCTCTGGTCTGCCGTGGGGCCAGATTACAAATGTGTCGTCAACATATCTAAACCAGAGTGTAGGTTAAAATGTGGCTGATGAGATTGCCTTTTCCTCAAAATCTGTAAGAAATATGTTGGCTATTACTGGGGATAGAGGTGAACCCATTGGTGCTCCTATGATTTGTTTGTATATTTGACCATCGTACCTAAAGTATGTATTCTTTAAACAATGTTCTGCCAGATCTGAAACATACTTTTCTGGTTTTAATTTTGATCTTATGATGTTTAAGGCCTCAGGGACCGGCACTTTTGTGAATAAAGATACAATGTCAAAGCTCACAAGGAGGTGGCCGGGCTGGAGTTGGTGATTTTTCAGTATGTCTATGAAGTGTTCAGCATTGCGGCCATAGGAATCACAATCATCGGCGTATGGTTGTAAACATTTTGCTAAATGTTTCGCAAGAAGTTGGACCGGCGACCCAACGGAGCTTACTATTGGTCGTAGTGGGGCTCCATCTTTGTGGATCTTTGGTAAACCATATATCTTGGGACACCGTGAAGATTTCTCCCATGGTATAAGATAATTCATTGTTTCCTTGTCAATGCTAGAGCTTAGGATCTTTTGTCTGGTAGTTTTCTCAAGATAGTTTGTGGGGTCCGTTGTACTGGGTAGATAAGCTGGATCATCTAAGATTGAGGTCATTTTTTGTTTATAGTCAGCACTGTTCATGACTACAGAGCAATTTCCCTTGTCAGCTGGTATCACCACAATGCTGTTGTTTTCTCTTAGTGCCTTGAGGGCTTTGAATTCCACGTATGAGATGTTTCTTGTCGGTGGTTTGGCAGATCTTAAAATGTGGCATGTTTCCTGTCTTATTGTCTCGGCTAATGTGGCAGGGAGTTGTGAGATAGCAGTCTCGACACCAGTGATTATGTCTTCTTTGGGAAGGCGAGTTGGTGCTATTGCAAAGTTAAAACCCGCGAATACAGGATACAGAAGAAACCTGACGGCACTTTGAGTCACTCTGTGTACCGGAAACCAACCCACACAGACAGATATCTGAACGCTTCTTCGCACCATCATCCCAAACAACTAGCATCTGTAGTTAACACTCTTACCACCCGATCCAAAAGACTAGTCGACCAGTTTAACTTACCGAAAGAATTGAGGAACTTACGAGAAGCTCTTTCTTCAAATGGATATTCAAACAGCTTAATATACAAAGCTTTCCGTCGTACAGAGAACAGTAGCCAAATAACTGAAGAACGCCAGAAACCCGTTAGCACAGCATACCTACCATATGTTCATGAATCAACTGACAAAATCGCCAGAATCTTTAAGAGACACAACATCGACACCATTTTCAAACCTAACCAGAAAATATCCTCCATGCTACGCAGCGTTAAAGACACGATCCCGTTAGAATCCCATGGAATTTACGAAATACCTTGCGGAACATGTGAACGAACCTACATTGGACGTACCAATAGAAAAATATCTGCTAGGATTCAAGAACATGTAGTTTCAGTCAGACACAGAGACAAAGTTTCATCGGCACTTGTCCAACACACAAACACCGGTCACTGGATGGACTTTAGAAATTGAAGGACTGTTGCACAGATTATCCACGAAATGTCACGAGTATACAGAGAAGCGATAGAGATAGAAAAACGAGACTACTGCATGAACACGAAAGAAGATTCCTTGAGACTGTCCCCAGCATGGAGACCAATCATATCCACCCTCAAAATGCAATCATCATAGTCTCAGCGACCGTCGCAGCTGCAAGATGAACACCCTTACAACGACAAACCCCAACGAAGCCCTCGTGGCAAAGTATTACGACCCTGATTACTTGGACACCGTGGACGACAGCGTCCTCGCCCAAATGATGGATTATATAACTCTACTGCTGAAGAAAAAAACTGCCGCCAAAGACACCACCGAAACCGCCGCCGAAGATTGCACCGAAACCACCGCCGAATATTCCACTGAAACCGACGCCGAAGATTCCACCGAAACCGCCGCAGAAGATTCCACCAAAACCGCCGCCGAAGATTCCACCGAAACCGTCGCCGAAGATTCCACCGAAACCGCCGCCGAATACCCCACTGAAACCCCCGCCAAGAAGACCACCGTAACCGCCGCCGAAGATTCCACCGATGCCGCCCCCAAAAATACAACCACCGATGCAACCCCAAAAATTCAACCACCGATGCCACCCCCAAAAATACGACCGAAGCCGCCGCCAAGAAAAGAACCGAAGCCCCCAAAAGAAACCGCCCGATGCGCAACCAGACCAAGAGGAACAGAAAACTACCGACACAAATAAAATCAAGACAAAAAGACAAAGGACCAAGAATAAACTAAGAAAACAAGACCCACCCGCAGCCAAGCAGAACCTAACATAGCCCACCGAAGCAAACCAAGGAGGAAACGAAATGAAAAACTAAAATATAAAAAAAAAAAAAAAAACGAAAGTCAAACAAAAACAGACGACAACAGACTAAATAACAAAACAACAACAGAAAAACAAAACTCACGACGGCGGAAGGACGGGCTCACGCCCAAAACCGCCATTGAACAAAGGATCTCATACAACGAGCTCTCAGTATGCGTCTAACGGTTGACCCGCACGGACGCATATATCTCTTGAGAATGGCGAATGTTAGTTCGCCGAAACGTCGAGAATCCGGTTCTTTTCAGAGCCAACCCTCAGCATCAACGCGGAATCCCCGAGAAAACAATACAACACAGGTATCTATCCGCGAAAACCTCAAATACAACAATATATATATATATATATATATATATATATATATATATATATATATATATATATATATATATATATATATATATAAATATATATATATATATATATATATATATATATATATATATATATATATATATATATATATTTATATATAATAAATTGCAGTTCGATGGGTTAAGTTAAAGCCGGTCCAGACGCTCAGTTTTGCATAATCTTTTGTCTACGCAGTCTTAAGGCGGAATGAAAACGTTGCAATTTGTAGAGCGTCTACACGGTGCAGATATACCTGTATATTTCTCACAGTTTAAGTGAAATCGTCATGGAGAAGGTACTAGTAATTTTACTGGTACTGGTATTTTTTGTACAAAATGAATCGGAAAAGGGAGCTACAGCCTACATGCGCCGCTTTGTCTGCACAGTTCATGCATATCTATGCTCTTAAGCTCAGTTATCGCTGCAACTGTACCGTCTCCGCGCAGTTTTCAAAACTGCGTAGTTTCCTATCTACACGCAACGTTTTATCTACAACGTGTTGAACTGCGCAGACAAAAGGTTTTGACCGGCCATTAGCCATATCCAAAATCCCTGTTGAATCAGCATGAGTGAATTGAAGTTAATGAAACGGCTAGACTTTCACTGAAAATAAACAGATAGAGCTTAGACATGACACAGATGTGTATGAATGTCCTTAAATGTATAAATAGGTACTGTAAGAAATGCAACAAATAAAACCTAATAAAATAAAATTGGTTAGTTTATGTTAGAATTATATTCTATTTATCGAATACGTGAAATGTATGTTACAACTGAATAAAATTATTCGTAAAAATAGTAGTATAATATTCAAAAAATGAGGATTAATTAAGAATAACCCGTCTATTTTGTCTTTAAACTCAGTTTTACATAAATGAAGCCTAAATTTAAAATAATATTTCTTATTTTCAAATTTAGTAATTCTAACAATATAAGCTTTTGATACAAATGTTTTCGCCATCTACAACTCAAGCTATGCTCCTATTATTACCTAAAGACGCGCTTTCCCTTAGCCGAGGATAGAAATCTGTAATGTTAGAATAACTCAACATTTCAACATTTGAACTAGCGCAACATTTCTGCTTTAAGGGTTGGTTCCTGGTTGTCTGCTTAGCGATACCCTTCAAGAGATGGCAGCAGCTGATATTTAGAATAAATCTTTTAAATTAAGCTAACTCCAATATTAAAGTGTTAATGATATTTACATTGTAAAACGATAAGACTGGCGTTAAATATACATTTAACTCACTTAAGCGGAATTACGCATTTTATTTTATTATTTTATTTTTATTTTATTGTTTCCGGTTTAGTTAAATTTGAAGGGATATGAAAAGTAGACGAGTGAAAGACCTCATTTTTATTGTGTCTTTTTGCGATAGAGAGAGAGAAGAGGAAGGTAACTTGGTGACGGGGATTTCGCACAAATTCGGAAGCGTAAATAATTCATTCGCCGTAAGAGATCCGCTGCTCGTGAAATTACAAAAAGAAAAATCGCCCCCTAAACCCCCGCGAGTTTACAACGTAATAAAAGGGCTAATTGAATAATTTTAAGTGCTGTTTAAGATATTAGTATGAAATATTCAGTGGGCTGGAGGGAAATGAATTTGTAATCGATGTAAACAAAGCGTCTGAAAGCAGGTGGTACAGAGAATTAAATTTTTTTCATTATGTTTCGTCACATGTTTCTCATTTAATTATGCAGGAGGATTTGATTAAAAAATACAACGTTTTGGAATGCTGGAAATCTATTTCGCATTATGTTTCTTGTTGGTGAGAGGGAAATTGATTGATTGCAATTAATTGAAATGATTTGCTTAAGCGAAGAAGAAAGTATATTTTGGTGTTTAAGCGAGGGTGTTTTTAGTGAGATAATGCAGATATTTTAAGGGGTTTAATTAAATTATCCTTTTTAAATAGAATGAGATGAGGTTTTCGAATAAAGCATTAAGTGAATGGTGACCCTCTAATGTCCTTTGAAGTATTTACTATATCCCTTTTTGCTCTCATATACGTGTTGTCACATTGTTTTATCTACGCGACGGATTTTTATTTTTATTTCATCCATTCTTTGCCTTGATGTTATAGCTTAGAGGTATAATAATGTCAATTACAGTTACCATTTCCTTGTCGTACCGTTTTATTCCGTCTACGTTCGTCTTTGTTTCATCCCTCCAGAAAAAAAAGAACATAATAATAAAAACAAATAATATTATCTCCCCGGCGTAGTAATCAAATTAAGTTTCTCCCGACTATATTTTTCCCGGACATGTATGAATTGTTCCACGCTCAATTTATACTTTATGCGTGCGTGGCGCGAAACCACCTCGCGGATAAATATAAATTCAGCGCTCGTTCCACCATCAAAAAAAGAAATATTGATTACTCGTATTCGAATCGGGACATGTAGCAGAAAAGCCCTCAATCTGTCCCAGTTGGAGCAAACCCACAAAGGGTGAGATAATGGCTGATCAGGAAGCGACATCGGTTACAAATTACACGAGATTGACACTAGGTGTTGTGACCTAAACACAAGTTATAACTCCCTTAAGAATTCTACTTCACTTTCGAAGATTACGAGAATTAAATAATTGACGGCCATCATATGTTACGAGATGAATAAAACATATTTTTATTTTATTTCACGAAGTCACTATATTTAATTTCCCAAAATTGACACGTAGCCGAACAGTCTTTATCTAATAAAAACATATTTTTCTTATTATTTGAAATTTCTTCTGAATAATATATATATATATATATATATATATATATATATATATATATATACAGGGTGCTTCAAAAAAATGTATACACTTTAAACTATTGTAGTTTTCCCGCTCTACAAGGCTAATGTTATATTTCTTCGCCAGGTGCCAGCATAATCGTCCCTCTATGTTATATTATCAGTTGGAATTTGTAATATCAACATGGGGGACGTACGTTTGAGTTTTGAAGAACGTAAGCAGGTTATTAAGTGGTACTGGAAGTTTGAGAATGTAAATGAAGTTCAAAGACAGCGGAGAAGGGAGTATGATACAGAACCACCTTCAAGATTAACAATTACACGCATACGAGACAAATTCGAAGTTCATGGAACAGTGTGTGATGTGCATAAAGGTCATTCAGGTCGGCCTCGAACAGCTACAAGTGATGAGTCATCAACGGCAGTCTTGGAACTGTTTCAACGCTCTCCTAACAAATCTTCAAGGCAAGGGGCACGTGAAAGTGATGTAAGTGCTAGCAGCGTGCTACGCATTCTGAAGAGAGGCAAGTATCGTGTTTACATTCCAAGGCTGGTGCAACAGCTAAATGACGACGATCCAGATCGAAGGTTGCAATTTTGTGGATGGATTCAGGAGATGGTGATACGTGAACCGGGATTTATGGGTAGCATCATTTGGTCGGATGAAGCCCAATTCAAACTTAATGGAACTGTCAATAGGCACAATTGTGTTTACTGGGGTGAAGAAAATCCTCACATTACAATTGAAAAAGCTGTAAATTTGCCTGGTGTAAATGTGTGGTGCGGTTTGTCTTCAAGGGGACTCATTGGACCTTTTCGATTTGAAGGCACTGTAACTGGTATTAATTACCTAACAATGCTTGCTGATTCCATATTTCCTGCCATTCGTGCATTATACGGTAATGATGATTTTTATTTTCAACAAGATGGTGCTCCGCCGCACTATCACAGGGACGTACGAGCTTACCTGGATCAAAATTTGTCGGGACAGTGGATAGGACGCAGGGGGCCAATCGAGTTTCCAGCACGCTCTCCAGACCTTACACCACTGGATTTCTTCTTGTGGGGCACAGTAAAAGATGAGGTGTACAAACGTAAACCACGTAACCTAGACATTCTTTGGAATGAGATTCAAGCAGTGTGTAGATAAATCTCATTGGACGTTTTGATACGATGTACAGAATCAGTGGTGACTCGTACTCAGAATTGTATTGATGCTGCAGGTCACCAATTTGAACAGTATTAACATTTGTTATTTATGTTTCATTTACATTGGACTTTCAGCTTTCTATTTTCCTGAAATTTAACTTTGTAGAACGGTAAATAAATTTTCTATGGAAGTTCAAAGTGTGTATACATTTTTTTGAAGCACCCTGTATATATATGTAGGAAAAGTATACCAGAAAATGTACTGACACAACACCTTCTTTCAAAAAAGCCAGCAGAGGAAATGGACATGGAGAAGCCCAGATGGCCGTAGTAAGAACGAGATCAACAACATAATCTCGAACAGGCGAAGTATGCAGTAGCGGTGCTAAGTAGCGCTGCTAAATACATTCAACACAGGGAGTGACCACAGACTCGTGCGGGCGACTATGAACTTTAACGCCAAGCTAGAGAGAAACAAAATGATCCAGATCAAGAAATACCCAACAACCGAAACCCTAAAGGAATATCAAGATGTATATCAAGAATTACATTAACCAAATATCAGAAACAATAACAGAATGCATAAAACGGCAACCAAAGAAATTAGCTACAATTAAGCTCCAAAAAACTGGTGCAAGACTGCACAATGCAGGAAAACTTGGAAAACGTTAGAGGAGGCGTACATCCAGGAGTGGATTAACACGGGCTGAGGAAGAAAAAATATTTATATGTGTTCTTTCTAAGAACACAAAACATCCGTGGTCGGACTCTTGAAAAGCGAAAAACACTTGAAAAACGAGAACGGGCTTTCTAAACCTACAACAGTAACAAAGCACCAGGAACACAACATAATTTTAATGAAACAAGAAGAGAGGTCACAAACATTTACATACAAACCAAGAGAAAATTTATGAAAGAACAGTTAATGGTCATAGAGGAAAACTCTAGAAACAACAACAGAAGAAACTTCTACAGAACATTTGCAGGTAAAATCAAATGCTACACACCAGAAAACTTATGTTTCAGAAGAAAAACAGGAGAGCTATCACTCACTAATCAAGAAAACTGCAGAAAACTAGCAAGATATTTTTTTGATATATTAAACTGCCAAGAACACACATCAAGATTTCTCGGAGTAAAAATAGCAGAAAGACACCCGGATTCACTACCACCCACACAAGAAGAAATCAATAGACACATTTAAAGGCTCAAGAACAATAGAAACTCAGGAGAAGATGGAATCATTGCTGAACTACTGAAGAATCTAGGACCAAATTCACTACGAGTATTCATTCTCAAGGAATTTAGCGAAAAATTACCAGAAGACTGGAAATGCGCACTAATACACCCACTACATAAAAAGGGGGATAGAGCTGATGTGAATATTTACAGAGGTATCTCCCTATTACAAGTCGCCTACAGGATCATGTCCATTTGTCTCCTCCAGAGAGTAGAGGAACAACTAGAATACAAAATAGGGAAATACCAGGCAGGCTTCAGATCAGGTCGCTCCTGCGCAGAACAGATCTTTACACTGAAAATCGTACTCAAGCACATAACCATCAGAAATTCACCAGTTTTGTGCACCTTTGTGGACTTCAAAAAAGGCTTATAACTCCATAGACAGGCAATCACTTTTCGAAAACCTGTAAGACCAAGGACTGGACCCGAAAACACTAGGACTAATCTCTAAAAAAATCTCTAAAAAAACACAAACTCTATCAAACGCAACTTAAAAGTGAAGTTTACGGGAGAAATTTCCGAACCATTTTTTGATAAAAGCAGGTGTCAAACAAGCAGATGGCCTGTCCCCGCTACTCTTCAGAGCGGCTCTAGACAAAGTGAGGAAAGAATACTGCTCGAACACTGCTCGACAGCAACTGACGCTATCTACAGGCGGGAAAAAAACACGCATGCGCAAGAAAGTTCAAGGTCGGCTCATCGGGTTGGTTCAAGCGCGCTTGATTCAAATCCGTTTTCAAAATAAAAAATAAGGTCGGGTACTTTTCTACCAGACCATGAACATACAGGGAGTACATACAGGCACATACAGGGAGTCAAGACTATGGATAGTCCAAGTAAGAAAAGATCTGGAAGAAGCACAAATAAACAGTACAGCAATAGAGGCTAGGTGATATAATGGAGTAACAGGTGAGAATAGTGATGTCAGAGAATGAGAAGCCCAAGAAGACCGGGAAAATGGAAGAGCATCTACGGTGAAAAAATGAGGAAAGCGTGGGAAATCAGAAGAAACATCAGAAAACCAAGACCATATTATATATATATATATATATATATATATATATATATATATATATATATATATATATATATATATATATGTGTATATATATATATAGATATATATATATATATATATATATATATATATATATATATATATATATATGTCGACTAGACATGTCGGCTTCGTGATAGGAAGATCAGCAACCAATCTATGTGAATTGACGAAATTCGTATCCTTAGCATTAGATAAGCGATCACAGGTTGATGTTATATACACTGTCCTAACAAAAGCATTCGATAGGGTCCACCATTGTATACTGTTAAAAAATTAAGACGCTTTAGCGTCTTGACGATTCCTTAATACTCTTATTTAAGGCACTGATCAAGGGTATACAACAATATGTTGAATAGGGTGGTTACACCTAAAATATCTTTTATGTAAGCAGGATCTGGTAATGAAACCCTTGTCGAAGATCAGTCTAACAGTTATTCAGCAGTTCAAAATGTTGCCTGGTCTTGCCTTATATCGTCTGCTCTTGTCTGGTCTTTTGTGCTTTCGTTTGGGCTTCTCTGGTCTTGTCTGGGCTCGTCTGGTCTTGTCTAGGCTGGTGTGGTCTTCTCTGGGATTGTTGGATTTTGTCTGGTCTTGTCTGGGCTTGTCTGGTCTTGTCTGAGCGTGTCTGGTCTTGTCCAATTTTGTTCAGTCTTGTCCAGTATTAATCAGTTTTGTCCAGCCTTGTCCAGATTTGTCCAGTCCTGTACAGCCTTGTCCAGTCTTGTCCAGCCTTGTCCAGTCTCGTCCAGTTTTGTTCAGTCTTGTCCAGTGTTGTCCAGTGTTCTCCAGTGTTGTCCAATCTTGTCCAGTCTTGTCCAGTCTTGCTCGGTCTTGTCCAGTCTTGTTAAGTCTTGTCCAGTCTTGTCCAGTCTTGTCCAGTCTTGTCCAGTCAAATCCAGTCTTGTCCATTCTTGTCCAGTCTTGTCCAGTCTTGTCCAGTCTTGTCCAGTCTAATCCAGTCTTGTACAGTCTTGCCCAGTCTTGTCCAGTGTTGTCCAGTGCTGTCCAAAGTTGTCCAGTGTTGTCGAGTCTTGTCCAGTCTTGTCCAACCTTGTCGAGTCTTGTCCAGTCTTCTCTAGTCATGTCTATTCTTGTCTACTCTTGTCTGGTCTTGCTTAGTCTTGTTTAGTCTGTCTAGTCTTGTCTGTATAGTTCCTTCTTTTTAGTTTTTTCTGTCTATTCTTGTCCGTCTAATCTGCACTGTCTATTTTTTTTTTATTTTTTTTAATTCTCTATAAATACAACATTTTATTCTAATTCCGAAATTTTAGTTTTTTTTTCGGTCATTAAAGTAAATAAACCTTAAATTTAACAGAAATTTGCAAACATAGTGTCAATTACCTTGATTGAAGCACAGTAGATAAATCTTGGGATATTCATGAGCACTTGAATTGAGTCACTGAAATTGTTCATCACTATCCAAACCGAACCAAGTTTTTATAGACTGCAATGAAAAATCAAGTGGAATTAGCGAAATAACACAACTCGGTTTATAAATATTCATTCAGACAAAATATTTGGTTATCTTGTAATTGTTTTTAAACAAACATTTGTCTCGTGCTTTGATATATCACGCGCGATTTTACTTTTACAAATGCAAATCAAGAAAATTTGTTTTAAAGACTGTTAATAATTAAAATCTGTTGATAATTCTAGCTAAAACATAATAATTAACAGAGCTGTGCAAAATTTACTTACTTTTTATACACATGAAACTGCAAAATTTATAAATCGATTCGGATTATAAATCGACACGAAACATTGACAATCCGCCATATTGTTTACTTCTCTCAAAATCAGCAGTTACAACTCCGGCCGAAAGTCACCGCCACCCGAAATCCCTATTAAACGCATTAGGCGAGTACTAATTTTTGACCGAGATTGTATTCTATATATCAGAAATCGCTATAAAAATCTTCTTGGATTATTAGCCAATAGGAACGCGACAAGTGGAAAATCCTCTGCAAGCACGATTATTAAAACAAACAATTACGTTTATGTAGACACGAAAACTATCCCAGTAAGAAAATAAAATTAAAAACATTCATATTTATAAATAAACGTTTGTTTGTAAATATCGTATTAAGAATAAATGTAAAAAAAATGCAACGTTGTGTGTAAATAAATGTGGTTCGGCGTTCACGTTCAGCGTTCGAGTCTACACGGCAAAAAAACAATTTTTGGTTCTCGGAATCTGAACGTCGGTCGGGGTGATAAAAAAGCGTGGAATTAAATGCATTCAATTTTTTTGTGGATGGTGAGAAAATTAGGTCAGTAGTTTGTGTGCTGTAGCGTGGTGAAGTGCTAAGGATTCTTCTCGATTAAGGTAAGATTTTCAAAACTAATTACCTATAAATAGTAATCAATCATTTGACAACATGCAGGTAAATGCTAATAACAAATTTAAACGAGTTTTATTGCTACTTAAAACCTGCAATTCCATATTTATTGTTTATTATGTTTCATGTTTCCATTTTAATTAACTGAAATGATTGAATTGATATGGATTCATCCACATAAATGTTTTAAAGAAAGTATGAAGATTCTTCTTGTTCCAGGTAACATTGTTACTTAGAATTGTGATAACTTACTTATAATTATAATTACTTATAATTATATATTCTTTAATAACTGAAAAGTAATAGTAAATACTCAACATAAACAAGATGTCACTGTAAATTGATTGAAAATGGTATTCCATATTTCTCCTTAATTATGTTTATTGTTTCCACTCTGATAACATAATCACAAACCATATTTTAAAAGTTTGCTTAAGAAGAGAATAGAGGGACTAACGTGTTTTCAATAAACTGACAGACGAAACAACTTTCTACAATCAGACAAGACAAGAAAAGGCTAAACAAGTTCAGACAAGATTAAAGAAGAATAGACAGGATTAGACAAGACTGGTTAGGACTGGACAAGACTAGACAAGACTGGAGAAGACTGAACAAGTATGGACTAGACTGGAGAACACTGAACTAGACTTGACAAAGCTTGACCAGATTTCACGAGAATAGACAAGGACAGACAAGATCAAACAAGACCAGGCAAGACTAGAGGAGACCAGAGGAGATCAATCAAGATCAGACAAGACCAGGCAAGACCAGACAAGACCAGGCAAAACCAGAAAAGTGTAGACAAGACCATACGAGAGCAGAAAAGACCAGACAAGATCAGACAAGGCCAGACAAGACCAGAAGAGTGTAGACAAAACTAGAGAAGACCAAACAAGACCAGACAAAACCATGCAAGACGAGACAAGACCAGACAAGAGTAGACAAGACCAGACAAAACTAGACAAGTGTAGACAAAACCACACAAGACCAGAGAAAACCTCATTTTTAAATAAATTTTATTATATTTTATTCAATTCTTGGGTAAAGGAATTTCGTTTAATAAAACAACTGATATTTTGTCATCGTTTCGGTCTTTTTAATTCTGACCTTCTTCAGGGCTTATATCAAATTATTATATATTAATTAACTTGAACATAATAAATATAAATATAAACTGTTAAGATTAAAATCTATACATGAATCTTGTATATGAATGACAAATAACAATAATAATAATAATAATTAAATAGAATATAATAAAAAAAGGATAAGATCTTAAGATACACTCATTTTTAAAGTATTATATTATTTTTTAATTTTTTTTTTTTTAATTGAAATAAACGTAAATAAAACAAAAATTGATATTTAGATTCTCTATTTTTATGGTTGTTATTTTCATTCGATTATTAGTAATAAACATTTGAAAGACAAAAAGTTTTATCCTGTAAAAGTTAACCTACTGGAGTTACAAGGTTTTCTTGTGTCGCCGACGATATATATATATAAAAAAAACGAATTACACGAAAACGAACGATTACATAATATTGTGGAAACACATTAACCAAATGGTCACTCAGTTTAGATGACCATTCTCAATATTAAATTAGTAGTTTTAGTTTTTAATTTTTATTGATATATTTGCATACGCAATTGAATCCCGTCCTTTCGGAAAGGGCACTAGTCCATGAATTAAAACTTTTCAGAATCAAGAAAAATAAGATTCTTGTTAAAAAAAGTCATTGGTGCTTAAGCAATTTGACTATAGGTGTAAACAGTACAGTGATTGTTTTTCTTTTATTAGATTACTGGAGTGTTACTTTTATATATTATAAAGCTTTGACTAATAACTGTCTACTAGAAAAGTACGTAAGTGAAATTGAACAATAAAAACAATAAATTCCATGCTTGTATAAAATGAATTTACGAATTATGATAGTGCTAATAATTGTACAAAACGTCCCTTTTCTATGTAAATAATAATTCGAATCACTTATTAAAAAATTTATAGAAAATAAGAAGATAAATATTTGATCAATCAAAAAACATAGTTATCGATCATAAAAATGTAGTGATTGTCTAGTGTAGTGGTGCGCAAACTTTTTTCCTTGGCTAAAAAAAACCCCCAATTTGTGTAAAATTTTGTCGCGACCCCCGGATCGACAGTAGACGTTTTTTAATCGTTAGCGTAGGTAGTAAAGTGATTTTTTTTCTGGGTTTTGCGTTTACAGGGTGTTTCTAAAGGAGTTTTGGTGACGTCATTGATTAAAATATAGCCTTTTTAAAATAGCGCAACGCAACGCAACTTAGACACCATCATAAAAATGTTAAAAAAGTTTTTAAGGTAATTAAAAAATTGTTTTAAAGAAAAATTCTTCAAAATACCTTACATGCTCACGTCATAAAATTTCAATGTGAAGTATGCGTTTGCAACGAGGCCATGTTCGTTTTTATATTGGAAATCGCAAGCCGTAACCGTAAGTAATCGTCAGAATTCAGAGTTCGGAGAATCAAAGTTCGATATTTTGTTTTAATGGCAAATAATTTTGAAAAGCTGGTTTCATATAAGTAGGTAGATGCAAACTTAATTAGAATATTGATTGCCTTTCTTTTCAAATCAGCATATTCGTTTCAAATCGATAACCATATTTTTGACAAATATGAGACTTAAATTGAATGCGCAGTGTTTTAATTTGTTTGCTTGAAACATATCAATTAGCAGTTCCTTTTCATCAAAAGGGACATTGGAATTAATAATATCAAACGAAAATGGATCACGGAACCAACTTACTTCTTCATTATCTGGAAATTTGTCGAACCTTTTCGTTTTCTCCCAATTTTATCAAATGATGGGAAATGGTGTTTTTACATAACCAGAAATCTATATCAATTATTTTCTTTCCTA
Source organism: Phosphuga atrata (assembly GCA_944588485.1). Taxonomy (NCBI): domain Eukaryota; kingdom Metazoa; phylum Arthropoda; class Insecta; order Coleoptera; family Silphidae; genus Phosphuga; species Phosphuga atrata. Next base: position 6,169,783 of record OX155900.1, read on the forward strand.
ACATGTCTGTATTGCTTTTTTTAATTCCCTTCTTTTAATTCCGCCAAAGTATCAGCTTCTTTCTGAAAGCTTGAAATTTACTGCTCAATATTAAAATGTTTGTACTCCCTCCCTGTAAACTTAAATTCAAATCGTTTGTGACGATTGAAAGATTAGTTAACCGAGCCAATCTTCATTACTGAATGAGCGTGCCAATATATATTTCTTCTTTATCAAAAAATGTAAATCTCGTTTCTCAAATCGAAAATGCGTCTTCGATATGTAGTAATAATATCTCATAAGCAGAACCCATCTCATTACTAAGTATTGAAAAGAGAAGACTGTTCCTTTTAGGTATATGAAGAGCAATTTTCTTTATTAACCCTCTTTGTCCTTTATTACAACATATTAATGCTGCAGTACCATCAGTGCAAACTGCAACGCAGTGGGTTCAGTTAAAATAATTTTCCTCAAAATATCTATAAATAATTTCAAATATTTTCTCTCCGTTTGTCCTTCCTTCTAACTTTTTAAACATAAAAAATATTCCGGTATTATATAGACTTCTTCAAAACGTATCCTTCATAAACAACTAATTGCAGCATTTTAGTAATGTCAGTAGTTTTGTAAAGTTGTAGAGCAAACACAGGAGAGTTTTGTATTAGATAGAACAGAACTGATTCTATATTACGCGATATGTCGGAAATTCTACGAGAAAATCGTAAATCGTAACCACATTTTTCTCCATGCATGATTGATGTCATTTTAATTGCTGAAGGAAGAATGAGGGATTCTCAAATTGTATGTGGTTTCCAATTTTTCGATATTAATTATGAAACTTCCAAGGAAGGAAATAAACCTGCTAGTTAAGAAAATAGTGTTAGTTAAGCGCATGCGCATTCGTCAAGCATGAAAGGCGGTAATATGAAAGTATCGGGCTCATATTTAGTTATACGTCAAAAAGTTCGGGCACTTTTTGACGTATAACATGGCAGAAATTGACACATGCGCACAAAAAAATTTCAACTATGAAATGGTCCATTCAAAAAATTTCATAACGGATAAGTGGCTACAAATAGGTACCCACAAAAATGAAAATAATGACAATATAAGTATGAATACATCAAATAAATACATCAAATAGATACATCCAATAAATTTAATAAACCTAGAACAAAACTGTGAATAAAAACCCAAACAACAATGAATCCAGTGGCACTGTTTCTACTTTAAAAAATATCGAATGAAATGTGTTATCTAATACAAAAATGAGAAAATATCAAGAAGATTTTGCTACGGCTCTACTATGTATTAAAACACAAATTGTTTTCGTAAAAAATATTGTTGTATTGTTATAAATAATATTATTTAATTTCACTATTTTACTGGTAAATAAATTTCTTTGAATTAGGCAACCCCGAAAATTTCTGTCGCAACCCCCCGAGGGGTCGTGACCCACGGTTTGCGCACTATTGGTCTAGTACGGAGATGAGCAACCCACGGCCCGCGGGCCGCATGTGGCCGTTCAAGCAAATTTGTGCGGCCCGCCAAGCATTTGCAAAATTGTTGCAAACTATTATTTTGTTGATATCCTAAATTTTTTGCCGGTCACTTGATTATTGTTAAGTTAAATATTGGTATATCATATTTGCCTTTCATAATCAGTTCAATTGGCAATCAGTAAACTAACAACTCTAAGAACTCTTTTATTTATCGTGTGAGAACTGTTTTATTATTAACGAATAGGTAATTATTTTTTTATGATAATACATTTTTTCAACACTTTCTCTCAAATCTCCACTTTTAAATTTCTTATCCATAGCATGTCTGCAAAGCAAACAAAAAAACGGAAAATTGCAGATGAGCATAGGCATTTTCAGGAAAAGTGGAAATTGTGGAACACAATATAAAGGTTTACAAGAATAAATGCGGAAAGATAAATTTACTAAAGCAACAGACAATTTAAAAAAAATTACTAATTCTTCGGACACGGCATTAAAGGCTAGTTTTGTTCAGTCAAATACTGGCATAAAAATGAAACCCTTTGCGAATGGGGAGTTGATAAATGAATGTCCAACTGCAGTTGCCGACATTGCCAATTGCTGCATTACCGGATAAGAGAAATTAATTTCAAATATTAGTTTGTCGAGATTTACAGTTACCAGAAGAATTGAAGACTTATAACAAGACCGAAAATATAACAACAATTGAATTGGAAAATTTGAGTATTGTTCTGTAGACCTTGATCAGAGTTGTGACATTAGCGATACAGCACAACTAGCTATATTTATACGAGTAATTGAATCCCAATTTAATATTACCGAAGAATTGTGTTCACTGATTCCAATGAAAGGTAGCACGACCCGTGAAGATCTTTAAGGTGAACTAAAGTCTGTATTGAAATTTTTTTCAATTCCATTCCAAAAGATTATTGGTATATCAACAGATGAAGCACGAGCAATGTCCAACATGGAGGTAGGAGTCTCAGGAAAGCTAATTAAAAACATTAAAAATCTGACAGCCCGGGAAATATTCATTAATCGCTGCGGAATTCACCAGTAAAATTTTTCTGCGAAAAGTTTGAGTTTGCTAAATGTCATGACACCTATAATGAAATTAGTTAATTTTATAAAGTAGCGAGCATTAAATCACCGTGAATTTAAGAAACTTCTGATGGATTTAGAAACTAAATATGGTGACGTGTTTTTCAATTCCGAAGTACGGTGGCTTACTAGAAGTGCAATACTAAAAATAGTAAACAACTTAAAAAGTGAAATACAGTTGTTTGTGGATATGAAGGGATATCCTTTTCCTCAATTCGATGATAAAGATTGGATGTGCGATTTTGGGTTTATTATCGATATAACTCAGCATGTCAATGATCTTAATGTGACCTTCAAGACAAAGGACAATTTGTATGATGAAATTAAAGGCTTTGAAAGCAAATTGAAATTGTGAAAAAAACATCTTTGGAAAATAATATGTCCCATTTCCAATATTTCGGGAAAGAAAATTTAGTTATTAAATTAGGTATATGTTGAATATATAACGTGAGTCCCAAAAGTCTTGGAATCCACTCTTGCCATGAATTTGAGGAAGTAGGTCATTTCTTAATTCAGACACATAAAATTAAACAAATTATCAAATGTCATTTTTAAGTATCTGTCAGTGGGCTTGAGGTTATGTCGCATTGTTTTTAGTGTTAAGTACAACATTTCATTAGTTATAAAACAATTTTATCAGTTTGGAAGGCAGGTATTACGATCAGTTGTTTGTTTTCGAAGTACTGGTAACATTAATAAGAAACAAAGAAGTGGAAGGCCTCGTATTAATAATGAGAATAATATAAACATCAGAAATGCAGTCCAAGACGAACCTACTACTTCAATTAGTAGACTAGTACAACAGTTGAATTTAAGTCGTACTACCACTCACAGGATTATTCGTCAAGATCTTCACATGAAACCATATAAGTTGCAAATGTACCAAGAAATTTTACCACTCGATTATAATAAAAGACTGGCCTACTGTCGGTGGTTCAATGAAAATATGAACGACGAAGTGTTTAAATTTAACATTTTTCACTGATGAAGTCTGGTTTCATCTAAACAAATACATTAATTCCCAAAACATGTGGAGTGTTGGCAACCCACATTTTTTTAGAGAGTCCCCACTGCATCCAATCAAAGTTGGTGTGTGGTTGTCAGCAATGTCAACATGCAGAATGATCGATCCAATATTTTTTCTATGGTAATTTAAACACTGCCACTTATAGAGTCACTATTTTGCAACGAAAATTATGATGAACTCCATAATGGCTTCTTCCAACAAGATTCTGAAAGACCGATTTCCACCACGTTCTTGTGATCTAACTTCTCTGGACTTTTTTTCACATATAAAAAAAAACAGTATTCAGCAGTCCAGTGCATACAGTAGAAGATCTGTGAAACAATGTAATAAGAAAATGTGAAGAGATAGACAACACAGTATTACAAAATGTGTTCGATAATATAAAACAGCGAATTAATTAGTGTATTCGTGAAAATGGAGAACACATTAAAATCTGTTGTAATGTAGACTTTTGAGACTCACGTTATATAGATATATTAATAAGCCAATTCCAAGCACGATTCAAAATATTTAAAGTTGTGGGGACAGTGGTTTCCATAAAAATATTTGTAACGCCATTCAACATAGACGTGGATACGGTTCCAGAACAACTGCACATGGAATTAATAAACATGCAGAACAATACAGATTAAAAAAATTAATTTGTATCAGTGACCATCGATAATTTTTATTTTCCTTTTGACGGAAAATGCAAAGCAACTTATGTTTCTGTTTGGAAGTACATATGTTTGCGAACAATATTTTCAACAATGAAGAGAATTAAGAAGGACTACCGATAAAGACTGAGCAATACGCGATGCCCGATTGGAGAGCTGCGTTCGTGTAGCCGTGTCGGAAATACCGGCTAATATTAACCAACTTGTAGCGAAGAAACAGTGCCAAATTTCGCATTAAAATTCATATTAATTACAATGTTTTTTTGTTTTGTTTTACATTTTATGGAGTATTTTGTTCTTCTTCAAATTTCCTATTATATGTATTTTGTGTTTATTAAATATATTATTGTTTTATAATTTATTAATGTGTGTTATTTTGTCTGCGGCCCGCCAACAAATTTAAAAATTTTGATTGGCCCATTGATAAAAAAGGTTGCTCACCCCTGGTCTAGTAGACTTTTACATGGACTTTTAGTGGACTTTTACGTACTTTTCCAGTAGACAGTTATTAGTCAAAGCTTTATAATATATAAAAGTAATTAGAAAATATCAAAAACTATTATGAACTAGTGATCACTCCAGTGCTGAACACTCCAGTAATCTAATAAAAGAAAAATATTTAATTATTGTTAAAAAAATCAATTCAAAGATAAATTTATAATTAATGTTTATTTATTTATTTTTATTTTTGCCTCTCAGACAGAACGATGAATATAAATTCAAATAGCAAAAATATATAACAGAAAGGGAAAATACATTCTGATGCAATTCTGATGTTATGAATACTATTTTTTTTAATTGCTAACAATATTTTTTTGATCCTCAAACACCATTATGATTTTCTGCAATTTTTCCTGTTGCTGTTTTAATTTTATCAACTTTTTTTGTTCTTTTAATTTCTCCGCCAGTTTTTTTTTCTAAAGTTTGCCGTTGTTCATCTTGTTTATCTTTTTCTTTTTTTTCGAATTGGTAAAACCATCCTACGTTATAGATAATCATGCAAACTAAAAACAATCGGAACACAGCCTGAATATATAAAAATATTTACCCTTTCCGGAGCTCTATAACAATTACTGAGTCTTTTTAGGACTACGAAAACAAATCTCATGTGAAATTTGTCAGTTATTTTATAGCTTTCATATAGCTTTCTAAACCAGAAAAATAACATTGTTTTTAAGATCATGTCTTTCCGATACCTTAAGTGGATAGCCAGCCATCTGTGAACGCGTTTTGAGATTTATTTCTAATCAGCACATCAGCAGTTATAGAGCTACGGAAAGGTTGAATATTGAGCTACGGAATATTGATTTATTCAGGCTGTGTTTCGATTGTTTAAGTTTGCGTTTTTTGTTCAGTTGTATCAGTTTCTTTCTTCGTCTAATTTGAATTGTAACGAAGAAACATATGATTTTCTTTCTGTAATTTTTTTCCCTTGGCGTTTCGGTGTTTGTGGTTTTGGTAAAAAATCTTTGAGAGTTTTCGAGTTATTTCTACGACTAGGAATGGATAAATTGAGAACTTCATAAAATTGAAAATCTTCCGCTAAAATATTATCATTAATAACACCTACATTATTTATGATATCAGAATTAGATCCATTTTAAAATATATTATCTTTTGAATTAAAAAAAAACTTTTTTTTCCTAAACAATCACTAATTATTTGCATTTTCTTTTAGTAGTCGTAAAAAGACTCAGTAATTGTTAAAGAGCTCCGGAAAGGTTAAATATATTTATATATTCAGGCTGTGTTCCGATTGTTTTAAGTTTGTACCTTTTTTACCGTTTGCCATTTTATGTATATTAACACTCTCGTATTTAACCTAGAAATAAATAAATTAGTATTTTCACTTACTATAATAATAAATACATAAATAACTTGAAGTAAAATAGATGTTTCATTTTCTATTGCTTTAAAATTATGTTTTGAATATTTTTCTTATCCTCTTATTTGTAGGTTAAACACACTAGGAATAAGTGTCACATAGTAAAACCTAACGTCAAAATAGTAATTGGTCTGATGATCGATCACTATAAAACTGTTTATCGTGCGCTATTTATTGCCTTATCATATTTTTAACCATCCGTACTTTATTTTTATCAAATTTTTTTTTTCTATAACTTAAACCTGTATTGATCTACAAATGTCAAAAATCAGCACAAAAATCATTTTTAAATCATTAAAATATCTAGAAATAGAAAGGTTACTTTTTGTACATTTCTGTCTAAAATGACCTAAATCTTGGACTGGTCATTTTATTAATTAAATACACACACGAAACTTTTTTTTATACGGATTTCTACGGCTGTCGCCGCTTCTCCGTCCCCAGTTTCCATATTCTCCTATCAAGAGATTGTTCCTCGGTTAGGTTTCTTGTTTCCATCGCTTCATCTATTCCATCCCTCCAGCTTCTTCTAGGTCTTCCTCTCTTTCTCCTCTCCGGCGGTATCCATTCCAACACTTTCTTAGGCCATCTATTCTCATCCATTCTTTTCGTGTGACCAAACCAAATCAGTTGTTCTCAACTTCGTCTGAAATATTCATTTCCCTGCCCATTCTATTTCGGATATACTCGTTTCTCACTCTATCCCTCCGTGCCACACCACCGCTTTTTCTTAAGAAATCCATTTTAGTTGCAAGTAGTTTTCTCTTCAGTGTTTCTGTTATATCCCATACTTCTGCTCCATACGTTATCACACTTTGAACAATACTTTCATATAGTCGCTTTTTTTGTTGTTCTCCTTATATTCTTTTCCCAGAGGATTGAATTTAGGGCTCCTATGATTTTTCTACCTTTATTATTCCTTTCTGTTATCTCATCCCTGCTATTGCCCTCTTTGTTAAATACAACCTTTAGGTATTTGGACTTTTCTACTCCTATTATGAATTCGTTTTCTAAGAGAAGATTATTCTGGTTGTTTGTGCCTATTGCCAGGTATTCGCATTTACCCATGTTCATCGATAGACCAGCTTTTTCGTATCCCTCTTTCAGTTTTCTGACCATATACCCTAAATCATTTTCATCCTCTGCTATCACAACCTGATCGTCAGCAAAGTATAAACTATAGTTTCATTTAATGTATCAGAATGTTGCAGTTATTCTAAATTTGTATTGATCTATGTCTGTATCATATGTTTATTCAATGAAATAAATTATTATTAAATTAAATTATAGATCGCGTCATCTCCCACTCTCAGTGCCATTTGTGCGCACTTTCTTATCCACCCTCTAAGCGATCGGTCCAGGTAAATTTTAAAAAGAGTAGGGGATAGACAGCACCACTGTCTGAGTCCCTTGGAGGTCTTAAAACTCTCTGTCAGGCCTGTTCCTAGCTTTACTCTTGCAGAATTGTCCCTATAGTAGTTTTTAGTGGACTGTAGTAGAGTCGGTTTGAACTCTAGTTCCTCCATTCTTTCCCATAGTTGTGATATCGGGACCTTATCGTAGGCTTTTTCTAGATCAATAAGGGCTATATGTGTTTCCTGCCTCTTTGCATACGCTAGGCTATTAAGGTTATTTTAAGGTTGAAAAGTTTGCCGATTGTTGGGCGGCCCGTTCGAAATCCGGGTAATAATAAGTAATATGGTCTTCTATTAGGGTTGGCAGTATACGAGAATATATTCTGCCTATTGTAGGAATGACAGCGATTCCCCGGAAATTATGTGGGTCATTTCGTGATCCCTTTTTATGTATGGCTGTGATATATGACGTTTGCCAAAATTTTTGAATATCTGCACCATTTAAAGACCGCTCAAATAAATTCTGCAACATAACCTTCAGTTTTTCAGGGCCAAATCGTATAAATTCCTAGTGTATTCCAGCAGGACCTGGTGATCTTCTAGGTTTAGTCGTTTTGATTGCTTCAGTAACCTAACCTAACCTAACCTAACCTAACCTTCAGTTTTTCAGGGCCAAATCGTATAAATTCCTGGTGTATTCCACCAGGACCTGGGGATCTTCTAAGTTTAGTCGTTTTGATTGCTTGCTTTACGAGGGACATATCTAGTTTCAGGTTTCCCCATCGATGTGGTTTGGTTCATTTTCCTCTACATACTGTTGCCTTGTTTCTGTTAACAATTTTGTAAAATGATCTACCCATCCTTCCTTGGAGATGTTACTAATTGTGAATCCAGTTCTTGATGAGATTCTTAGCGATTTGACGGTCTTCCATGCCTCTGAACTCTTAGTACCGCCTATATTATTTACCGCCAAAATATAGGCGGTACTAAGAGTTCAGAGGCATGGAAGACCGTCAAATCGCTAAGAATCTCATCAAGAACTGGATTCACAATTAGTAACATCTCCAAGGAAGGATGGGTAGATCATTTTACAAAATTGTTAACAGAAACAAGGCAACAGTATGTAGAGGAAAATGAACCAAACCACATCGATGGGGAAACCTGAAACTAGATATGTCCCTCGTAAAGCAAGCAATCAAAACGACTAAACTTAGAAGATCCCCAGGTCCTGGTGGAATACACCAGGAATTTATACGATTTGGCCCTGAAAAACTGAAGGTTAGGTTAGGTTAGGTTAGGTTAGGTTACTGAAGCAATCAAAACGACTAAACCTAGAAGATCACCAGGTCCTGCTGGAATACACTAGGAATTTATTACGTATTCGCACTTTTTGAGCCACGAGCTGTTTCTCTTGTTTATGACTTCTTGTTTCAATTTCCTATTTAGTTGTTTGTATCTCTCTTTGATCTCCGGGTCCCTCGTATGAATAAGCTCTTGATATATTTGATTCTTTTCTGTTATTCGTTCTTCTATTTCTCTATCCCACCAATATGGTTTGCTCTTCAGATCCGTTGTCCCTAAAGATTCCATCGCAGCTTCCTTTATACATTGTGTAATATGCTCTTATTCGGCTTCTGTACTCTTTTGTTGTTGCACCAATTTCAGTTCTAGTCGTCTTTGGTATAGAAACTTTCTACTGTCGTGTTCAAAACTTTCCATGTCAAATCTTTTTACATCTTCTCGTTGTTCCTCGTGACATTGTTTTGATTTATTTTGATTTTGTGCTGTATAAGGTATAAGGTCTTCGCTTTTACTAGGCAGTGCTCGCTTCCGCAATCAGCACGCGTACAGCCTGGACCTTATTTTTTGCGCCCCGTTTAACCATCACGTAGTCTTAAATTGACTTGCAACCTCTCGCGTGTTGGTACCAACTATAATTGTGGATGTCCTTATGTGCGAAAAAGGTGTTCGTAGTCTTTAGATAATGTTGGTCACAAAGGTTTTTCACCATTGTCATTGACTACCTCTTTCCCGTGCATTACAACTATTTGGCTATTTAGTTGTCTGCCTACTCTACCATTAAGATCCCCGGTTATAATAATTTCATGATGCTTTGGAATTTGTTCAATTATATTTCGTACATCCTGTTCGAATTTATCTTTCTCTTGGGGTCTTAACGTCCTCGTAAGGTGCATATAATCCAATCACTATTATGTGCCTCCCTCTAATTTGCATGTTCATTTTATTAATGCGTTCGTCAACCGGTTCCCAGGATTTTATGTAATCTTTTGTGTATCATAATTGATACCCCGGCTTTAGCCTAGCAGCTATTGTGAACTCCGCTGAATAAATGTATATATTCTTTATTTTTTCACTTCCATTTCCCTTTTTCTTGGCTTCCGTTAGGATGGCTATATCCATATTGCGATTTATGAATTCTGATATAATTTCTTGCTGTTTGTTTCTGATTCCTCGTATGTTCCATGTTCCAAAATTCAAAGTCCATTTTCGTTGCGGTTTTCGTCTTCTATCCAATATCCGAGGCTTAATTTTAATAAGCATATTTTTCCGATAGAGTATTTATTACGGGTGTAAGGTTGCTTGCGTCTCAATTCTGCTCAATAACAGTGATTCATGTAAAATCCGCCATTTTGTTTTTATTTCAAATTTTGACTTCGGAATTACAATCGGCGAACCTAAAAACCCGAGTACTGACTTTCAGCCAAATTTATAACGTTTTCGACTTTTGGCCAGCTTTTTTGGATTTCGTCCCACTGTGCGCCGAACGGAACGGCTTCCGATTTCGTAAGTTCTTCCTCTCTGGCCCTCTTAATGGCCCTTCCCTCTTATCGTTTCTGTGAATCGGCATACCGCACTCAAAATACTGACGACCGTCGTCGAACGGTGTAGAAGAAAATGCAAAATTCCATCTTTCGGTTCAACCGCAAACGCCCGATTTTGCAAAAACATCTACTGCACGACCATATTTGAAAAATTTCGATGGGTCTTCGAAGAGGGCGCCTCTTCGAAGACCCAGAGAGGAAGAACCTATGAAGCCGTTGCGTTCAGCGGTCGGCTCTCAATAGAACTTCAAAGAAGATCATTTTTTGCAATGATCTCCAAATTTTCAGCGAAGGCTCGAAAATTCGAGATGACAGTTTTGTGCTGAAAAAAATCAGTGCTCCCGATGTTACTACTTTCGTCGCGATTGGTCCAAATCGGCCGCATTTGGACCGATCGCGACTTACCTTACACCCGTAATAATCTTTACGACTCAACCCCCATCGTTGGAGGACCGCGTAACTATCTTAGTCTGGTCCTTCCCCTTCACCTGTATGACTTGGGTGACCCTTCTGATAGCTACGCTACCGTCAGCATAGCTGTCAGGTTCATTAGGACACAAAAGCTCCCCCACCCGGCAAAATGCCTTCATCAAGGTGTAGATACTTCGAGGAAAACATGAAACTTTAAGTTATAGCAAAGTTATGGGTTGTATCTAATACAGAAAAGAATATAGCATTTTCTTCTGTTAATAAACAATTATATCACCAAAAGATTATCTGATAGTTATATAGTTTTCAAAATATGACCAATCATTACCTACTGACCAACAACTGTACTATTTACCCCTAGAGTTTGCTAAATAAAATACATACACGTTTTTTGAGTATTTGTTTATTAAAAAAAAACATTTCTCATCAAGATATTTTGAATTAAAATTTTTGGACTAGTGCCTTTATTTACTGTATAATGATCAAGAGATCATATCGAAAAGAGCATTAGTCCAAAAATGTTAGTCAATCATCATTTTCTTGGTATTCATTGTTTGCTAAAGTTGTTGGCCATGAAAAAACCTCTTTATAGAAACCTTGGTATTCTGCTAGGATATATTTTTCAAGTCATTTTCTTTTCCTGTATTGGCACTTTACCAGAATACGTAGGAGTAATAATTCATGGCAAAGGTGACCTGGTGCCCATCCTCTGTTAAAGTTGAAATTCATAACTAGGTTGTATATGGATTTACTTATTTTTACAAGACTTGGTGTGTACTTGAAAAAGGTTAAATGAGAAACCTTGGAAATGGCACAAGTTATTTTTTGTCGTTGGGTACTCATCCGCCAAAGGAATCTTATAATGGTTTGGCCACCATTTTTTGTCTATAATACAGTGAAACTTGTCTAAGACGCAACCTCGAGGGACTGGGAAATATTTCCGTCTTAAACAGTTTTCCGTCTTATTCGGGTTAATCATTGTTTTCTTTTATTCTCAATTTTTAATGTATGGACATGTATGTAATACAATGGGTTTATTAAAATTTAGTTTTCTCTTTTCCATTCTTAAATTGAAATCCTTGAGCAAGCTTAACAATATACTGCCAGGCATCCGACCTTTCTTATTTGCATGCTATTCAATAGGTAAATCATTTATAATCAGTTGATTAAAGCACCTGAGTTTCAAAGATTTGCCAATAACCAAAGGTTCTGAATTTCTCGAATTTTCTCGTTTCGACTCGATCTTTTGAAAAAGTGCAAAAGTTTTCAAAAGTTTTATTTGACAAAGCACTTAGGCTTGTCCTTAGGCTTATATCCTTCAATTTCTATTACGATTCTTCTTTTTTCTATTCCTCGACTGTTTCCTGACAGACACTCGTGCTTTCCCCACAAACTGTGCCAAATTTAATGTACTTTTTTTTTACCCTAGCTGTTGGTATTTTCTTTCGGAAAAACGGTTTAGAATGTTCATTAGGTTATCGCTGATCTGTTTGCTCAGATGATACCGACGCAAAAACACCAGTCAGACTACGAGAACTCCTACCCCTTACTTCCTTATTGGTAGACGAATCTTCCAGCATTGCGAATTGCCTACCACTACCAATAAATATAATAAAATCAGTTTCCGTCTTAAGAATTATTTTCCGTTTTACACGGGTTCTTTTTACTGGGCTAACAAAAAAATTCCGTTTAATGCAGGTTTCCGTATTTTACGGGTTCCGTTTTAGACAAGTTTTACTGTATTTTCCGTTTTGGGTCTTCTTATTTAAAATTTTTCATTAGCCTCAGTTAGAAGATTTTCATATTCAGCTGGTGTGTAAATTCGTCCTTTTTTTCGAATAGGCTTCTTTTAAGTTCGAAACATTCTATCGTATGGCAGGTATGAATGACCTCTTTTAGATATGTTATTTTGTATCTCCTTTATATCGTGATTTTGTTCAGCTACCAATGATTAAAGAATAACAACCATGGCATGATTTCGATATTAGCCAGCACAACCATCTGAAAATAGGTGCAGTTCTTCAGCACCATTGCCAATATTGTGTCTATTGTAATCCAGCACAATAGTGCCCATTTCGTTGGGACCTTACACGACCTGTTAGCGACTCCTTCGCAATAAAAAAAAAATTGATTTTCCAGTTTTCTGATCATATATGCAAAACTCATATAGTCATAGTTGTCGTAGATACAAAACCTCCTGCACGGGAATATGTGGTAGTGGTTAATTTTGCCTTTGGTAGCACCATTCTTTGCTAACTTGTCTGCCATTTCGTTTAATACAAGTCCCCTGTGGCTCGGTACCCAAGCAAGTGACACCTTGTTGTGTCTTGCCAGAGCCTTGAGGTTCTAGAGGCAGTTCCACATTATTATGGAATTTATCTCATAGTACGTTAAGGTATTTATAGCAGCCTGACTGTCCGTGAATTTGCGGATGTTTCTACTTTTGTAGTCATTAGATTTTCACGGACACAGATCGCGATGGTGTGTATTGCCGCTTGGAATGCCTTGGTATTTGATCCCAGCCGCAAAGTTAAGCTGTACCTCAGGGACGGTCCGTAGATTCCTGCGCCAGTTCCACTCCTATTTTTGGAGCCATCTGTATACCAGTGCAGCCCTAGCCCTACAGCGGGTAAACCACCCTAACACATGATTGTTTTCTTACCTTCTATCCCACGTAGTTATGTTTTGAGGGGTAGATCGATTGATACCTTTTTCGGCATTTTTGTGTTTTGAAGGGTAGATGGAATGATAGCCTTTTCGGTATTGAGTCTCCCTCAATATTGGGGTATGGCTCTGATATTACATTCGTTATCGTTGTGTGCCCTGTCCTCGCCAGAGCCTCCCAAGTGCTATTACACCTGCATCTGAGGGCTCCCATTCTTGCCTCCCCGACGATGAAGATATATAGGTGAAGCAGGTCTGTCATAACTTTCAGAGCTGCAGTTGGTGCGGTTCTTAACCATCTTGTAATTGCCAAGAATGCCAGTTTTCGAACTATTGGTAGTTCCTTTGTGGGCTGTTTTTGTTCCAGTTTAGTCCACCATACCGTGGAACCATATGTTAGAATGGGTCTAGCTACCGTAGCATACAGCCAGTATACCATGTTCGGTTTTAGTCCCCATGATTTACAAGTGCTCTTCTCGTCATCATTAATGTCATTATATATTTGTAGGTGACTTTCTTAAGGTGTTGAAGTCCCTGAAGTCCAAGTCAGTTTATTATCCAAGATTACACCTAAATACTTGGCTTCATCACTAACCTTCAGACGCTCAATGTAGAAAATTTGTGGACGTAACCCCTCAATTTTCTTCATTTCGTAAATAGTACTAGCCCTGAACCACCTGCCATACGTCTCAGGTCAGAAAATTACTGCTACTTTGTGTCTGAGAGACGTATATCAGGTGGTTAGGTGCTAGAGTGGATTTTTGGCGATTTACTTGGAGGCCTACCTCACTGCACCACCTCTCTACGCTCGTTCAGCGCTTTTTGCATGAGCTCTGCTATTATATTAGAAACTCTCCCTCTGATAAGAATGACTATGTCATCCGCATATCCTTGGGTATAAAATCCCGTGTTGTTTAGTGAGACAACCCGACTGTTGATAACCATGTCCCACAGGAGTGGAGATAGTACCCCACCCAGCGGGCACCCTTTGACAACAGACACTTTCATTGTGTAACCTGCCACTGTAGTCTTAACTTTTCTACCCTGCAGCATAGATCTTATCCATCTAATTGATGTGATATTTGCACAATGACTGAGGGCTGCATTAATTATACTGTCGTATGAGGTGGTTGTCAAACGCTCCTTCGATGTCAACGAAGGCTCTAAAGGGATTGAATCCAAGTGCCAGTACCCTGTTTTCCAATGTTTTTTTTCTGTTCTTACTACTAGAAGAATGGAAACACATTGGAAAACAGGGAACTGGCACTTGGATTCATAAGGGTGAAATCCTTAGCGTTTTCGCAAAATACTCCAAGTGGTAGTTTTTCAAAATCACGAATCATCAATTTGTAGCTTCTGTTACTCTGCTAGCATTTCGATTTCCTGTTGGTTGTAGTAACGCGAAGATAATTTATTTTTTATTTTTACAACGATTTTACGAAAATTGAGTTCGTCTATGAATTGCGATTATTCGCAATAGATCGTTTTTTACGAAGCCGTTGTTGAAGCATACTTTAAACAAATGATATTAAAAGATGTTTATAACAACTTAAATATGTTTATGTACAGGTTACATGCGCAGGTTTGCCTGCGCAGGTCAACCGTACGCAAGAAACTGCACTGGTCTTTTCCCACACACGCTCCGGTATACCTGCGCAGGCAAACCTGCACAGGTAGACCTGACATGTTGACCGTTCTGTGTATGGCGGGCATAAGGAAGTAAGGGGTAGGAGTTCTCGTAGTCTGACTGGTGTTTTTGCGTCGGTATCATCTGAGCAAACAGATCAGCGATAACCTAATGAACATTCTAAACCGTTTTTCGGAAAGAATATACCAACAGCTAGTGTAAAAAAAATTACATCAAATTTGGCACAGTTTGTGGGGAAAGCACGAGTGTCTGTCTGGAAACGGTCGAGGAATAGAAAAAAATAATCGTAATAGAAATTGAAGGATATAAGCCTAAGGACAAGCCTAAGTGCTTTGTCAAATAAAACTTTTGAAAACTTTTGCACTTTTTCAAAAGATCGAGTCGAAACGAGAAAATTCGAGAAATTCAGAACCTTTGGTTATTGGCAAATCTTTGAAACTCAGGTGCTTTAATCAACTGATTATAATCTACGACCACTATTGCAAATGCCCATTATTGTACAGTTCGTGGACTATGTAAATATATTATAACACACACGTATGTAACAGTCCGCGATTAATGATAAGTTGTGATTGATAACACACACGTGCGTTTGGTTTACGATTCGTTGATTGGTTGAGCGCTGCTACTACGTGCTCATACGTTCAGCGCTCCCCGTGCTACTATTCAAACTAACAGAAATTGACATTGCGTACATTGGGTTGCCTATATCTATGAGCACCCTTATTCCAGTTTAACCCAAATTAGTACTAAATAATAAGGTATGTAACCATTAAGAATGAATTTCTTTTCATTTTTATCAAGTTAAATAATGTCGGGTAAGAGTTATATATGAAAATACAACTGTTTGTTTATTATAATGTTAAATAATAAATAATTAATGTTTAAATATTGTATTGTATAAATATTGTTGTTTAAATACATGCTTAAATTTGTTACATCAAACATATTTTTCTTATTAAACATAGACAAATTAGTGTGGTCATAGATAAAGTATAGTACATAACTCGAGTTGTAAGGCAATTACGAATTGCGGAATTACGCTGTTAATACAAGCGGAATACGGAACGGAACGAACGACCACCTGCAAACCATCAAAACCGTAATAGAGAAATGTGTCGAATACAACAAGCCACTCGTCCTTGCCTTCGTGGACTACGAGAAGGCATTTGACTCTATCAACCACAATGAGATGTTTAAGGCACTGGCGAATTGCCGAATAGACCATAGGTACTCGGAGACTCTACAGCACATATACAAAAATGCTACCGCATGCGTTAAACTACACGAAAAAACAGACAGATTCAGAATACAACGCGGCGTCCGACAAGGTGACACCATCTCGCCTAAACTATTTACAAACCTCATGGAGTACATGTTCAAGACCATAGAACTAGAAGATATGGGCATAAACATCAATGGCGAAAACCTCAACCATCTACGGTTCGCAGACGATATTGTGCTAATTTCGGATAGCCTAGATAAGACTGAAAAAATGCTTAAGAAGCTGGCAGAACAATCACGAAAAGTCGGCCTTAAAATAAACATCTCGAAAACGGAATTTATGACCAACCTAGTACCTTCCCGAAACTTTATAATGGAAGGGATTGAGACCCGGCAAGTCACCTCATACAAGTATCTAGGCCACGAGATTAAAATCGGCAGAGACAACCAGACACATGAGATTGGAAGGAGGCTAAGACTAACGTGGGCAGCCTACGGAAAACTAAAACACATTTTCAAATCCGACATCCCCAACTGCCTAAAATGTAAGGTGTTTGACCAGTGCATCCTACCAGTCTTAACCTACAGAGCGGAGACTCTAACACTCACACAAAAGTCCGTCCAAAAGATCAGAGTGGCGCAACGAGCCATGGAACGTTCCATGCTCGGAATTACATTGCGAGATAAAGTGCGGAATGAAGCACTAAGACAGCGATCTGGGGTTAGCGATGCAATTGAAGTAATAACCAAACTAAAATGGAACTGGTCCGGGCATGTCGCAAGGATGCCAAACAACAGATGGACCAAAAAGATCCTGGAATGGCGACCTAGACAGGAGACATACAGAAGTAGAGGACGCCCACCCACCCGATAGACAGACGATGTGAAACGCATCGCCACCAACTAGATGCAAGAAGCACAAGATAGAAGTAGATGGAAGATGTTAAGAGAGGCCTATGTCCAGCAGTGGACGAGACAGGCTGAATAAAGACAAAAGACAAGCGGAATATACAAGACTGGTAAAACAAGACTACACAAATGCAGATATGACTAGATAGACATGATTCGACCCGACTAGAAAGAAGTAAATAATCAAGACTAAACAACCGGATAATATTAGAGTAGATATGCTAGGACAGTTCGGGACCAAAATCGCACAAGGATTTACATAGGGGTCTGAAAGTACTTTACTTCCGGTCACGTGGCTATTTCTAGCGCATGGGCAAATTGCCAATACCTGTTCATGCAGTATTTTCTATGACAGATTTAAACAGGCAGTAAACACCTAATAAACAAGTTTAATCCGCTAATAAACAGGTTTAAACATGTAGTAATCAGGTATAATCAGCTAATAAACAGGTATTGGCGGTTTGAGCATGCGCTAGAAATAGCCACGTGAACGGAAGTAAAGTAATTTCAGACCCCTATGTAAATCCTTATGGGATTTTGGACCCGAGCGGTCCTAGCATATCAACTTATTAGATACCTGAGAATATTAGGTAACTAGACCAGACATTAACCAGACATTATTAGGTAACTGAATCTAGAAAGACAAGTCTAGATAACAGTCTATTCTAAATTCAGCAAATCGGGAAATCAGACAACTTTTATTTTAAAATGTTCCGCTCGTACGTAATATTCTTCTTACAACTCTCGTTTCGTAATATACTATTGCGATAACAAATTTAAGTCATAGTTACATTCAACAAATTGATATCATATCCTTATTAAAATCCCTTTTAGAAACCTGCTAATGTAAGAATATACATAATAAACTAGAAATCTTAGACAAGCAAAGAAAAACATATAATAAAAGAAAGAATATATAAAATGTAATCAAACATATAAATGTTTCTGTCTAGCAAGGCAGAATAAAATGCGGCTAAGCCGACATTTTTTCCAAGAGAAAACGGATCTTGGATTAAACGAAGGCAGGTTTGTCACTCAAAAACCTATTTAAGTTAAGAAATGGAGTCGGAAATTATCAACATATATTTCAAAATTTGTCAACTCTTGAAAATATAATTTGCCAAAATTTTGTTTTTTGAAAAATCTGTTTTTATTTTTACATTAAAGAGCTAATATATGTTTTATATTAATATTTGTTGCATAAATCTTGGAATACGTATTATGAAACAAAACAATAGTTATCATAAAGATAACAAGCTTATATAGGCAATAAATATTTTATGAATACAATCAAATATATTCAACTTTTAAACAAGTATAATATCGTGTATGACGACTTTACTGCTAATAAAACAAACAGGGCAATATCTCCTGCTTAAATATATGCTTAGCGTATAAAGGGGCAGGCAGGCTGCCAGGCCGTCAGTATTCGATTTGCAATTAAATTTACTCGCCTCGCTTTACAAAATAAAAACATGTTTTATTCATGTCGTAACATGTGATGGCCATCAATTACTTAATTCTTCAAATATTCTAGAAACGAATAAAATTTTACTAAAGCGATCTATTAATACTACTTATCTTATAACACGCTTCATGCAACAAAGTAGTTTTTAGTAAAATAGCCAAATATTCAAGTATTATTTTTCCAGTTGGCGTTTATAATGAAGTCATTAAAGCACTCATATGGATTCGTTAATAGCTCACCGAGTGCGATGCAATTTTCTCAATATGTATCGGCGATTTTTTTTATTAAGAAATGACATAAAAGGGGGCAAAGCAGAAAAATATTATAAAATACTCTTTTATAGGGCGTTTTACGCACGTGTTCATTAGAACAGAAAATGGAGGCGTGCTGAAAAATCGCGCTTATTGAACTCGTTCTTTAATATACTATTACAAAATCCATATACAATCCTTTATAAGTTGTCAACTTTTATATTTGATTGGGAAAATATTTTTTGGTTCGTAGATTATTTAAGTAGTAGATTAAGCAATTCAGTGCGACTATTTTGAAAGGATATTGACCTAAAAACTCAGTTTACTGGAGAGTGGGGATATCTACTGCAAATTAACCCTTTCTGTATTTAATTTCGTAATAGACAGTAACATTTATTTATTTTTTTATTTATTTACTTTGCCACTTTAAATACATATTGTGGATGTGATAATTACAATAGACAATAGTTACATATAACAATAGTTACAATAGACACGTTAATACATTAATACAATTAATAAAATAAAAACAATAAATGCTACAAAAATGCAACTATAACAAATTTCATTAGGCACTAAATTATCAACGTGATGATAGGCAAAATGATACAAATTATTTTTCCAAAAATTCGGATATTGAATAATATGCTCCTTGAGCAAGGATACATTTTATTTCATTGTCCAGCTTATTAAATAATTCAATTCCTTTATAAAAGAAGGACTTGTCAAGTAAGGCCGTGTAATGTTTTGGTAACGATAGCAGAGAGCCATGTCTTGTATGGTGAACGTGGTATTTCGCTAAGGTGTTAAAGTTTCTTATATGATATTTTGTATAACACAGCACTTTTAACATGTTAATTGCGGGTAATGTATATTCAACTTTTAAAAAAAATATTTACAACTTTGCCGTCCTTTTAGAACAAACATAAGTCTAACAATTCTTTTCTGCAAAATAAAACTTCTATTGACGGTAGCAGCTTGACCCCAAAGTAACACGTGTAGAGATAGATGAGAATATACCACTGTATAATCCACACTAATTACTGATTCTTTGTTAAAAGACTTTTTAATTTGTAAAATTGCGAGGTAAGCACTTCCCAGTTTTTTTGCAAACATGGTCGATGTTTTGTGACCAACTAAAAGTAGAGTCTATGCGTACCCGCAAAAAATTGGTATACGTTTCGATTTTATGGTTTATGCCGTCAATACTGAGTTGAAAATTCATTGGAATTTTTCTCTGTTTAGCAAAGTAAATACAAACAGTCTTATCCGTATTCAGTAGAAGATGGTTTGCTCGGCACCACGCATTCACCTCATCAACAACTATTCCCTACTCTGCTTTCAAGCTCTTCTATACTGTTCCCAGAGACAGAAACAGTATAGTTTCCGCACTTACATAAAGTGGAAGATCGTTGATGAACAGTAGAAATAGAAGCGGCCCCAAAACAAATCCTTGAGGGACACCTATAGTTTATTGCAATTATATTATTGCTATTAGATTTGTAGTTATTGGCATTAACAATCAACTTTCTTTCTGTAAGGAAGGATCTAATCAACCTTCAAAAGTCCCTCGAAAACCATATTTTTCTAATTTAGTTACCCTAAAATCAATGTTGACGGTTTCAAAGGCCTTGGACAGGCCAAAGAATAGACCCATTACATGTTTACCTGTGTCAAGTTCTTTAATAATATATTTAGCTAAATTGATCGTGGCTGTTTCAACTGATCTGTGAGCTCGAAACCAATGTTGACAATTGGTGATCAAATTATATTTTTCTCACTAATCAACCTTTTTATTAAAAATCAGCCTCTCATAGATTTTAGAAAAGGAAGACGCAATCGAAATAGGTCAATAGTATTATTCATTATTATTCAAATTTATTTAAATATAATTTTTCTGTTTTATTTTTTAAGTTAGTTATTACTTATATCACCGATATACCTCCCCTTCCATCCTACATAGAATTTTGAAGTCATTTTATGGTTTGTATTCCTTAATTTAGTCAGACGTAACAAGTTTGACTAAATTAAGGAATACAGACCATAAAATGAGTTGTAAATTCTATGTAGGATAAGGGGAGGTATATCGGTGATATAGGTAATCAGGTGATATTTTTTAAACAGAATACTTTATAGTTCCCTATGCAAGCATATTCAAGAGACAGCGCAAGCGAGTTATTGCGAGCATGGGGAGGATAGATATATTTTACGCGCTCTGCTATATTGTCCCTGCGATTAGTAAACAAACTTTTTAAGGGGCCTACAGACGATCAACATGGTTGACCAACATGGTTGGCCAACCATGTTGATCTTTCTCTACAGACAAGAACGACAGGTTGTTCAATATCTTTTTTCGAAAAGTTTTATTGGATGAAGTTGTTCTATGTTTTTTCATTATTTTTGGTTCAGTGCTAATGTACATTTAATTTAAATTTGCTTATTGACTATTGTACGTATTGAATTAATATGGGTGATAATTCGTTATCGCTTAGATTAATTTTACTGAGTGAGTTGTGCGAAGAAATCTCTTCTGAGCCTAAAAAAGGAAGGTCTGGTGTAAAGAATGGTACCAGGATCTATCAAAATTTACACATTCAAATTTAATGAAAGAACTGAGAATAAGCTCACCTGAACATTTAAAAAAAAAATAAGAATGCGCAGACATATGATGAGTTATTGGATAAAGTTCGACCAATAATTGAAAAAAAAGGTACGGTGATGAGGGATGCCATTTCTGCAAATGAGAGATTGTCTACTCTCTAATTCTTGGCCAGTGGTCAAAGTTTCCAAGGCTTAAACTTTGTAAGGGTGATCTCACCTCAGAGTCTGGGAGAAATAATGATCCAGACTGATCTCTGAGTAGCTTCTATCTTTATTAGTTCCCTCCGGAAACAGGTTCTAATATTAGTTATCCTTTTTTTTAGAGTCAATTCCGTAGCTTCTACTTCCATTTCTTTGTAAACTTCAATAACTAGTACCAGGCAAGCCTCTTTTTCGTCCTGTCTTTATAAACATCAGACTTCTCCATTCATAATTCAGGCAAAGATTTAAAGAATTCAAAAAAATCTCCGTTTAGGGACAATTAGACAATTGTGCATCGTTAAAATTAATTGATATAATTAATGTTTCAGTGGTAAAACTTACTAAAATCGTTAATAAACTCGTCAATAAACTAACATTTTATTCCTTAACCTTTTCGCTGCTATGGACTGCTATAGTAGTGCAATTGATGTGATGCTCTGGTGCTATGGACTGTTATAGTAGTCCAATTGATTTGGCGTCCAGATGCTATGGACTGCTATAGCAATCTACCGACTTCATGAATTCACTGTAGCTTTTGAAACATAACAAAGAGATTTATAAATATATATGTTACGGTAACAGTATAAAATCGGCAAATGTGCAGATTTGTCGGTAAATTTGCACATCTACCAATTTGATAGGTAGTGTTGAAGTGTTGTAGATGTGAGTTTAAATTCAACCTCATGTATCTACTTTTAACGGTAAATGTCCACATTTTCCAACATATTTCGCTAAAAGTTAAAAGAATAATAAATATAAATAAAATACACTTGTATATTAAAGTTAAAATGTATTCGATATAATTTATATTGTTTCATTTAAACACTATTTTATAATAATATTTCAAAATACACTATTTTATAATAATAATCAAAAGATTATATAAATCGCTCATAAAAACAATTAGAGAAAATAAAATAGCAAACTGAAGCTTAACCGACACAAACAATAATCTAAAAAATGCAGGTTTGTCGAACAGCACATGCGCTCTGTATGTTTAAGTAAACCTTTATACATTTACCAAGAGCATTAGGTATATGCACACATTTTCCGGAAATAGTTGGCAAATGTAAGTTGAATTCACATTTACCAACCAAGAAGGCAAATGTGCACATATACCGGCATATGTGTACATTTACCAATCTAACTTTTACCTAACACATACACTTTCATTGGTGCTGCGTTACCCTGGGTGAAAGATTCGGAACTCACCCCTGCACCTAGGGTCTTATCGTTGGAAAGATGAATAGTTCATAAAATCTCAAAAAATAATTGTAAACTGTGCGGATGTTCTCTAGAGTCCTCGTTGCCTTTCCTGCCGTTTCAATAATATGCGCCATGGAGGATAGCTTTTATCGATCACTACTCCGAAGACGGACAAGTCTAAACGGACAAGACTATACAGACAAGACTAGAACATACAAGACGGACAGACAAGACTAGGATAGACAGGACTGGGATATACAAGAGTAGAACATACACAGAGACATACAATACAAGGACAAACAAGATTCAGACAGACAAGACTAGGTCTAGACAGGACTGCGATATACAAGACTAGGATAGACAAGACTAGGACAATCAAGACTAGGACATACAGTACTAGGACTGACAAAACAGAGACATACAAGACTAGGACAGACAAGACTAGGACATACAAGACTAGAACATACAAGGCTAAGACATACAGGACTAGGACAGACAGACTAGGATATTCAAGACTAGAACATACAAGACTGGGACATACAAGACTAGGACACACAAGACTAGGATATTCAGGACTTTCATAGACAAGACTAGGACAGACAAAACTATGACATACAAGACTAGGACAGACAAGATTTAGACAAACAAGACTAGGTCTAGACAGGACTGCGAGATACAAGTCTAGGATCTACAAGACTAGGACAATCAAGACTAGGACATACAGGACTAGGACAGACAAGACTAAGATATTAAAGACTAGGACAGACAAGACTAGGACATTCAGGACTTTGATAGACAAGATTTTGATAGAAAAAACTATGACGTACAAGACTAGGACAGACGAGACTAGGACAGACAAAACTAGGACAAGTAAGACTAGGACAGACGAGTCTAGGACAGACAAGACTAGGACAGACGAGACTAAGGTAGAACTGGGATATACAAGAGTAGAACAGACAAGACTGGTACATACAAGACTAGGACAGACAATATTCAGACAGACAAGACTAGTTCTAGACAGGACTGCGATATACAAGACAGGGATGTTATGGAGTTCCGTAATCGTATCCGAAACTATCGGATATCCGAAATAACAATCTATCCGCAACCGTAATCGAATCCGATATAAAATTTTCCAATAATTTCGGTTAATTTTGATTAGGTATTGTAATAATTCCTATAAAGATATTTGAATACCTAATAGAAATTATATAATAGAAAAAACGAATAATGTTGTTTTTATTTATTAATAGTAGTTTATAGTAAGTTTAAAACATCTTAAAATATTGTTGAATCTACAAAAGGGGTTTGAACCCCCTAGTAAAAAAGTGCAGTGACGGAGACACTATTTTGTCGTTGTGGATGTAATCTAGGTTAACCTAGATTTAATCTGGTTTAGGTTTTGGTTAGGATAAGTTATTTCGAAAGACTTCTTGATTCAAAATAATTCAATTTTAATATACGTCAAAAGAATTATTTTCACTACGTTTTATCTATGTTGTTTGTTTAGTAACGCAAGTTGTTGCCATAGTAACAGCAAACAGAAATCATTTAATAATGAAACTCCATTTAATTTACATTGGAATTTTACGCACGATTTGTATACTTTTACAACCGATTATAATAATGGCATCCTTCACATACAATAATGTATTTACATTGAATTGACAAATTCACTATGTTTTTACCACACTTATTAGATAGTGTGGCACAAATAGATAAGTGTGGTAAAAACACTGTGAATTTTACAATAGACCTTTTTACGGTTAGTTAAGCGCGTGCACACCCGCCAACTTTGAAAGGCGGGAATATGAAAATTTCGGGCTCATATATAGTTATACGTCAAAAAGTTCGGGCAATTTTGACGTAAAACATGATGAAAATTGACGCATGCGCACAAAAAAAATCAACTATGAAATGGTCTATTCAATGTAATTATGAATTACCACACAGTAACTGTCGCAACCATCCGATTCATAATAATGTATTTATTAATATGTTCATTTTGGTGAGTGAGTAGATAAAATTTTGATTTCGCATTTTTACGTAGATTTAACTTCAAAATAATAATTACTTGTATGACATATGATTGAAGTACCAAATAATAACAGACATAAATTTAAATTATTTACCAATTAGTATTTTACTTTTACAATCTCTTAAAAATTTAAAATCCGAAACTGTCCGAAACTAACGGATTATCCGAAAAAAATTCATAACTGTATCCGTATCCGAAACCGGTATAATATTATTCCTAATCCGTATCCATATCCATATTCGAAATTTCATATCCATAACATCTCTGATACAAGACTAGGTTAGACAAGACTAAGACAATCAAGACTAGGACATACAAGGCTAGGACTGACAAAACTAAGCCATACAAGAATAGGACCACCAAGACTAGGACAAACAAGACTAGAACATACAAAGCTGGGACATACAAGACTAGGACAGACAAGACTAGGACATTCAAGACCTGAACATACAAGACTGGAACATACAAGACTAGGACAGACAAGACTTGGATATTCAAGATTTTGATAGACAAGACTAGGACAGACAAAACTGTGACATACAGGACTAGGACAGACAAAACTGTGACATACAAAACTAGGACAGACAAGACTAGGACAAAAAAAACTAGGACAAATAAGACTAGGACAGACGAGACTAGGACATACAAGACTAAGACAGACAAGACTAGGAAATACAAGACTAGGACAGACAAGACTGGGACATACAAGACGAGGCCAGACAAGAGTGGGACGTATAAGACTATGACAGATAAGCCTAGGACAAACAAGACTAGGACATATAAGACTAGGACAGACAAGACTAAGACAGACAATACTAGGACAGACAAAACTGTGACATACAAGATTAGGACAGACAAAACTGTGACATACAAAACAGGGACAGACAAGACTAGGACAGAAAAAAACTAGGACAAATAAGACTAGGACAGACGAGACTAGGACATACAAGACTAGGACAGACAAGACTAGGATATACAAGACTAGGACAGACAAGACTAGGACAGACAAGACTGGGACATACAAGACAAGACAGACAAGAGTGGGACGTATAAGACTATGACAGATAAGCCTAGGACAAACAAGACTAGGACATATAAAACTAGGACAGACAAGACTAGGACAGACAAGACTAGGACAGACAAAACTGTGACATACAAGACTAGGACAGACAAAACTGTGACATACAAAACTAGGACAGACAAGACTAGGACAGAAAAAAACTAGGACAAATAAGACTAGGACAGACGAGACTAGGACATACAAGACTAGGACAGACAAGACTAGGATATACAAGACTAGGACAGACAAGACTGGGACAGACAAGACTGGGACATATAAGACAAGACAGACAAGAGTTGGACGTATAAGACTATGACAGATAAGTATAGGACAAACAAGACTAGGACATATAAAACTAGGACAGACAAGACTAGGACAGACAAGACTGGGACAGACAAAACTGTGACATACAAGACTAGGACAGACAAAACTGTGACATACAAAACTAGGACAGACAAGACTAGGACAGAAAAAAACTAGGACAAATAAGACTAGGACAGACGAGACTAGGACATACAAGACTAGGACAGACAAGACTAGGATATACAAGACTAGGACAGACAAGACTGGGACAGACAAGACTGGGACATACAAGACAAGACAGACAAGAGTTGGACGTATAAGACTATGACAGATAAGCCTAGGACAAACAAGACTAGGACATATAAGACTAGGACATACAAGACTAGGACAGACAAGACTAGGATATACAAGACTAGGACAGACAAGACTAGGACAGACAAGACTGGGACATACAAGACAAGACAGACAAGAGTGGGACGTATAAGACTATGACAGATAAGCCTAGGACAAACAAGACTAGGACATATAAGACTAGGACAGACAAGACTAGGACAGACAAGACTAGGACAGACAAAACTGTGACATACAAGACTGGGACAGACAAAACTGTGACATACAAAACTAGGACAGACAAGACTAGGACAGAAAAAAACTAGGACAAATAAGACTAGGACAGACGAGACTAGGACATACAAGACTAGGACAGACAAGACTAGGACAGACAAGACTAGGACAGACAAGACTGGGACAGACAAGACTGGGACATACAAGACAAGACAGACAAGAGTGGGACGTATAAGACTATGACAGATAAGCCTAGGACAAACAAGACTAGGACATATAAGACTAGGACAGACAAGACTAGGACAGACAAGACTAGGACAGACAAAACTGTGACATACAAAACTAGGACAGACAAGACTAGGACAGAAAAAAACTAGGACAAATAAGACTAGGACAGACGAGACTAGGACATACAAGACTAGGACAGACAAGACTAGGATATATAAGACTGGGACGGACAAGACTAGGACAGACAAGACTGGGACATACAAGACAAGACAGACAAGAGTGGGACGTATAAGACTATGACAGATAAGCCTAGGACAAACAAGACTAGGACATATAAGACTAGGACAGACAAGACTAGGACAGACAAGACTAGGACAGACAAAACTGTGACATACAAGACTAGGACAGACAAAACTGTGACATACAAAACTGGGACAGACAAGACTAGGACAGAAAAAAACTAGGACAAATAAGACTAGGACAGACGAGACTAGGACAGACAAGACTAGGACAGACAAGACTGGAACATACAAGACAAGGACAGACAAGAGTGGGACGTATAAGTCTATGACAGATAAGCCTAGGACAAACAAGACTAGGACATATAAGACTAGGACAGACAAGACTAGGACAGACAAGACTAGGATAGACAAAACTGTGACATACAAGACTAGGACAGACAAAACTGTGACATACAAAACTAGGACAGACAAGACTAGGACAGAAAAAAACTAGGACAAATAAGACTAGGACAGACGAGACTAGGACATACAAGACTAGGACAGACAAGACTAGGACAGACAAGACTAGGACAGACAAGACTGGGACAGACAAGACTGGGACATACAAGAAAAGACAGACAAGAGTGGGACGTATAAGACTATGACAGATAAGCCTAGGACAAACAAGACTAGGACATATAAGACTAGGACAGACAAGACTAGGACAGACAAGACTAGGACAGACAAAACTGTGACATACAAGACTAGGACAGACAAAACTGTGACATACAAAACTAGGACAGACAAGACTAGGACAGAAAAAAACTAGGACAAATAAGACTAGGACAGACGAGACTAGGACATACAAGACTAGGACAGACAAGACTAGGATATATAAGACTGGGACAGACAAGACTAGGACAGACAAGACTGGGACATACAAGACAAGACAGACAAGAGTGGGACGTATAAGACTATGACAGATAAGCCTAGGACAAACAAGACTAGGACATATAAGACAAGGACAGACAAGACTAGGACAGACAAGACTAGGACAGACAAAACTGTGACATACAAGACTAGGACAGACAAAACTGTGACATACAAAACTAGGACAGACAAGACTAGGACAGAAAAAAACTAGGACAAATAAGACTAGGACAGACGAGACTAGGACAGACAAGACTAGGACAGACAAGACTGGAACCTACAAGACAAGGACAGACAAGAGTGGGACGTATAAGACTATGACAGATAAGCCTAGGACAAACAAGACTAGGACATATAAGACTAGGACAGACAAGACTAAGACAGACAATACTAGAAGAGACGATAGGGATAGGGCAGACATAGCAAGGGCAGACAAGACTGTGACATACAAGACTAGGACGTAGAAGACTTGGACAGACAAGACTGGGACATACAAGAATAGGACATACAAGAATAGGACAGACAATAATAAGCCATACAAGACTGGGACATACAAGACTAGGACAGACAAGAAAAGGACAGAAAGGACTAGGACATACAAGACTAGGACATACAAGGCTTTGGCAGACAAGACTAGGACATACAAGACTAGGACAGACAAGGCTAGGACAGACAAGACTAGACAAACAAAGCCAAACAGACAATACTAGACATATGTAAGTCTAAACAGACAAGACTAGACGGACGAGACTACACAGAGAAGAATAGGCAGACAAGACTGTGACATACAAGACTAGGACATAGAAGTCTAGGACAAACAAGACTGCGACATACAAGACTAGGACATACAAGACTAGGATAGACTAGGACAGACAAGACTAGGACAGACAAGACTAGGACAGACAAGACTAGGATATGCAAGACATGGACAGACAAGACAAGGACAAACAAGAGTAGGACAGACAAGACTGTGACATACAAGACTAGAACAGACAATAGTGGGACGTATAAGACTATGACAGACAAGACTAAGACAAGCAAGACTAGGACATACAAGACTAGAACAGACAAGACAAAGACAGACAATACTAGGACAGACAAGACTAGGACAGACAATACTAGGGCAGACAAGGCAAGGACAGACAAGACTATGATATCCAAGACTAAGACATACAAGACTAGGACATACAAGGCTATAACAGACAAAACTAGGCCATACAATATTAGGACGAATAATGCTTGGACAGACAAGACTAGACAAACAAGGCCAGATAGACAATACTAGACATATGTAAGACTAGACAGACAAGACTCGACGGACGAGACTACACAGACAAGAATAGGCAGACAAGACTGTGATATACAGCACTAGGATATAGAAGACTAGGACAGACAAGAGTGCGACATACAAGACTAGAACAGACAAGAATAGGACACACAAGACTGTTGCATACAAGACTAGGACAGACAAGATTAATGCAGACAAGACTAGGGCATTAACAAAACTAGGACATGCAAGATTAGGACAGACAAGACTAGGAGAGACAAGATTAGGCAGACAAGGCTAGACAGACAATACTAGACATATATAACACTAGACATACAAACTACACGGACAAAAATAGGCAGACAAGACTAGACATACAAGTCTAGAGTTGAAAATTGTTTTGTCGTTTTCATTCAATTTTGACATAAAACAAAAGAGTTTTGCATAGTGTATCTTAAATTTGCACTTAAATCATAAAAAAAAAGAAAATTTGCTTTGAATAGAGGTTTTGGTTTTCGAAAATTTTGCTATATTTGCTAATTATTTTGACATATCTGCCCAATTTTAACACAAAACAAAAGAATTTTGCAAAGTTTCTCTACTCAAATCAACAAAAAAAAAATTGTTTCGTATAAAGGTTTTGTTTTTTGAAAATTTGGCCAATATATGCAATTTTTTCTGACGTTTTCGACCAATTTTGACATAAAGCAAAAGAATTTCGACATTTTATCCACAATTTTGTCCATTAAAAAAAATATTTTAATTCGAATTGAGATTTTGGGTTTTAAAATTTGGCAATATTTGCAAATTATTTTGACGTATTTGTCCAGTTTTGACATAAAACAAAAGAATTTCGGAAAGTTTGTCAACTGAAATCATAAAAAGCAAACAAAAACAAAAATTTGTTTGATATAAAGATTTTTTGTTTTTGAAAATTTGGTAATATTTGCAAATTATTTTGACCTTTTCGTCCAATTTTGACATAAAATAAAAGAATTTCGCAAGGTTTGTCCATTCAAATCAACAAATATACAAAATTTGCTTCGAATAGAGGTTTCAGTTTTTTTTAATTTGGTAATATTTGCAAATTCTTTAGAAATTTCCGACTAATTTTGACATAAAACAAAAGATTTGTGCAAACTTTGTCCACTTAAATCAACAGAAAAAGAAAATTTGTTTGGAATAGAGGTTTTGTTTTTTTTTAATTTGGCCAATATTTTCAAATTATTTTAATCCAATTATGACACAAATCAAAAGAATTGCGCATAGTTTATCCATTGAAATCAACAAAAAAAAAACAAAATTTGCTTCGAATAGAGGTTTTGGTTTTATAAAATTTGCCAATATTTGCAAATAATACAAAGATATAAAAGTATTCCGCATGGGCTATAATGTAATGTTCAGAATATTGAGCACACAATCACATCAATTCTAAAAAGTAATTCGCAGAGAAAGGGTTAAATTGTGATAATTGTGTAATTAAGTTGTAATAACTTTTTTCTATTTTGCGTCTGTAATGGACTCATAACAGCACTCATATGCGTGCGGTTATGGCTCGCCGAGTGCGATACAATTTTCTCAATATGTTTGGGCAATTTTTTAATTTAGATATGGCATAAAAGGGCGCAAAATAGAATAAAAATAATAGAAAACTCGTTAGTAAGGCGTTTTTCAGCACTCGTCCATTAGAAAACCAAAATTGTGTTAATACTGACATGTTAATACTAACAGTGTTAGTATATGAATTAACTCAAATATTTCTGCAATTAAAAAAATTGAAGCTATTTTTATTCTTGAGTAGGGACTATATATTTTCCAATTTATTATATCCTAATTTATGTTTTTTTTTCTTTAAAAAAATTTTGCTTCTAATATTTATTTAATATTTAATTTTAAATTACTTTAATTAAATTTGTTACAGTTTGTGCAAAACCTTTTTTTTGCAAAATTTTGTTAAAATAACATTTTTCTTGTTAAAATAACACAATAATTTTTCTTTAAAAGACAAAATTGGCAGCGCTACATGGGCATATTTTTAGTTATGTGACCAATAATACACATCTGCTGCTTTATTGAAAACGTCATTTTCTTATTACATAAAAATCAATATATAAAAATCGATATAATATTTGTTGAATCGGACGACTTAAATAATGCCCGCCATGCACGCTACTGTCTACCTGAGAGGTTACCAGCGCAGGTCAACCGTACGCAAGAAACTAGACAGGTCTATTCCCACACACACTCCGGTCTACCTGCACAGGCAAACCTGCACAGGTAGACCTCTCCGGTGGACCATTGTGTGTATGGCGGGCATTAGAACTTTATTTTACGTTTTCGCGCTTACTTAAAAGACGATTTAAATCAAGTAAAAAAACTCGATTTTCGTAGTTTACCGAGTTTAGTATTTTTTTTCTTTACCAACTATGCTGATTTTTTAAATGTTCACCTAACCTGTAAACTAATCGTTTTCCAAGATTGAGCGCGTGCTGTAAAATCGCGCTTACTGAACTCGTCCTTTAATATACTTTTAAATCGCTGAAACTAGTAGCTAGTAACCAATCTAAACAGTTTCTTCTTTCATTGTACTATCGTTACCAGTTAATTCCACATTTGAATATAAACTAATTAATGAGACGTTGCCTCGTTGCTAATTAGCACTATTTTTTAAATATATACCCATATTACAGGAATCCTTTATATAGATTAAATACTTATTTCATGCATATATAACGATGACATGAAACTACCTAATTATGTGAGTTAATTAATAATGATGAATGTAGTGTTTATTAGGTTTGACGACCTTAGTTAGATTTACCAATTTGCAAATCAAGCCGATGGAATATAGGCTTAATAATTAATTCCGAAATCCATATCTCTCCGCTCATATCTAAGTTAATAATGTTGTAAGTTTCAATCGAAGGATAATTAATGGGACCTTTAATTAGCTTTCAATCTTGTTCACTTACATATACACTTCAATGTGATATATTTTAATATTATTTACGCCATCATCTAGTCTTATAGTCAATATGAATAATTAACATAATTATTATCCTGCTCTATAATGAAATCTCAATACAAACAAAATAAATAGCATTAGAAATTATGCTATGCAAAAATTTCTCGGTTGTTTTTGATTTGCTACTTAGTATATTAATATTTTAATATAGTAATAATGATGCTTTTATATCTTCATATATTTGCATTTTCATCTAATACCTTTTAAATCTAATCTTTTTGGTAGTAGTGATTTCTGATCCCCATTTGAACTAAATGTTTTGCCGGCCTGAAACCGGAACACATAATAATCGGAGGATAAGAGATCTAGGGAATAAAGCTATTCCATCCAAGCTGCAACTGTTAGCCGTCTGGTAACATTTTGGCGAGTCGTCAAATCTGTATAATAATAATAGCACCTTTCTCCTAGCATTTCCAGGCCATAGGGGTATAGCCAAGCAAGGGTAGCTATTTTTACAGCTTCGGCTTTTTGATGGAGAGAGGGTGGCTGGCCCTTCGCTCCTATGCCGTCTATTATTACGCCAGGTTTAACCCAGCTCCTCATTTTTCAAAAGCTGAGTGAACCTTGGACGGAAAATTGCCTGATAAATTTGGCTTGGTGTGGAGATCGACCCACGACCGCTGGATTTGTAGTCTAGAGCCTTCTCTCTAAAATTCTTTGGTAGAAGCTTAAAAACACCTCTCTTAAAATCCCAACAAACAGCTACCAGAACAGGTTTCAGCCCGTTCATCTCTTTTGCTTCATGATCGTTAACATTCATCGTTGTTTTTGACGGATATCGATCATTTCGTTCACGTGAACAGAATCAGAAATACTGTGTATCGAAACTGTTGAATTTCTATATATTTTACACACTTGTTACAAACAACAACATATAGAATGAAGTTAGCAAAATGTAACTTAAATTGAATACATAAATCTACTCATTATAAACTAATATTAATATCTTTACACTCGTGAGAAGAATTGCTAAAACTATCTAGCGGCGAGCAGACTACGTTGTAACACTTCCCCTTAAGCTGGTCGCGATAGTTTGTCTCTTGTATGTCTTAAACACATTCCCGACTTTAGTACACACTCTCCTGTTTTGGTTTAAATAGTCCCTTTGTGAGGATATCCGGTACCATCTCTTCCAATGGTTGGTATTGAACGTCAATTATAATCCGTTCGTATACGTCACGGATAAAATGATTTTTTTTCGATTTTTTTTGACACTGGGTTTTGCACAAAGCTTTGGGTACTTTGATTGTCGCTGCATATGACAGTTGCCACCTCTTCCATGGCACCGATTTCCCTCAGGTATCCTCGCCGGTGAATGGCTTCCTTGGTCGCATTCGCCATCGCCATGTACTTAGCTTCGGCAGTTGATAAGGTTACGGTCCGTTGTTTTCTTGATTCCCAGCTCACTACCGCTCTAGCCAATTTGATCACGTAACCAGTATATATATGACTTCCTATCATTTACATACGCGCCCCAGTCGGCATCTGCGCACTCGGTAAGTTCTTCTCCAGTTTGCTTGTAGCGGAAAACCAAAACTCTAGTTCCGCTTAAGTACATGAGTACTTGTTTCCCAACAATCCAATGGTTTTTGTTAAAGTTGGAGTTAAATTGACTGAGCACGCTTACTGCATTAGCGAGGTCTGGTCTTGAACTCACGGCGAGATACATTAATGATCCTACCAAACTTTGGTATGGATATACTTCCATACGTAGATAGCTTTGATATCTTCGACGTCGCATTCTTCCGCTGCACCGGCACTTTCGGGTCGTGCTTTCTTCCCATTGACATATGCCCATGCATTATTTTTCACTAGTATACTTCTACAAGTAATTGCTATACTTGTTTACAATAATTTAAATAATAATTACAATAATTTGCTATAATTGCTACACTAGTATACTTCTACACTAGTATACTTCCACATGTAAAGTGCCGTAATTTGAACTCCATTTTTTGCTTGGTGACTTTTGTTTGGTGACTACTCATTTTTGTAACCAAAATTTTCTTTTGCACAAAACTGTTCTATCACAATACTGCTATCATTATGATGTTCCTGGCATTCTTCTCGATCTTCCTAAACTTTTAACCGATCTCCTTGATCTTCCTGAAAATTCTTGATCTTCCTGGATTTTTTCTTGAATTATTTATCTTCCAGAGATTCTTGATCTTGCTGATTTTTTTTTTGAATTCCTTGATCCCCTCAATTTTCTTGGAGTCCTGGATCTTCTTGAATCTTCTTTGATTCCTGGATCTTCTTGATGCCCTGAATTTTTTTGGAGTCCTGGTTTCTCTTGAATCTTCTATGATTGCTGGATCTTCTTGGTCCCTTGGATTTTCTTGTAGTCCTGGTTCTTCTTAAATTTTCTTCGATTCCTGGATCTTCTCGATCCCCTGGATTTTCTTGGAGTCCTGGTTCCTCTTAAATCTCCTTTGATTCCTTGAATCTTCTTTGGTTCCTTGTATCTTCTTTGATTCCTTGAATCTTCTTTGATTCCTGGATCTTCATGAATTTCAAACTTGAAATTCAAAGATTTCTTCTTGCGCAGTGGAACTGTACTGAACCCATAACTTGGGCTGTTGAATTTCTATATATTTTGCACACTTGTTACAAAGAAAAACATATAGAATGAAGTTAGCAAAATCTAACTTAAATCTAATACAAAAACCGACTCATTATAAGCTAATATTAATGTAATAATAAATAATAGACACAAGGCGGAAGTTTCACAAATCGATTTATTTAACATTTTATCGATTTCGGATTCTTAGGCCTTATTCAGAAGATTATGTACAATACAAATATGTTACATGTTTATATATCCGCTTTTTATCATCTGTGAGGGGGACGGTGAGTCTGCCATGGATGTCATTATTTTAATTTGATCCCATTACACCTCTAACGATTTTGCGCTCTTCCTTCTCTAGTTATTCTAGGGGTCCTTTGTTAGCATTTAGGAATAGGGTTTCGTCTGCATACGTAACTACTGGCTATAGAACAGTTTCATAATGACGGAGTTTGGTATTTTTGGACTGGAATTTTTTGTTGTAGATTGAGCGCGACGTTTGATAGGCTATTTCGAGTTTGCGTACTCGTTCCTTATGTGCTTTTTTGTCCAGCCTACTGTTCATGATGATCTCAGGTACTTAAATGTTTCCACTCGGTTAATCCTCCCGTATTTTGTCTGGAGTTTTTCCCGTATTTTGTCTGGGGCATTTTTTGATGTTGGTCATTACTTCTGTTTTTCAAATGATATCTGCAAGCTATCAAGATATCTTTGTTCCGCGATATCTTTTAGAAGGTCGATTTGCATCCTAGCATTTTCTACGTTGTTTGACAAAATGTCATCAGTGAATGATAGACGGTCAACCACAATCCCCTTGGATTTTGTTCCCATGCTCATAGGGCTATACTCACCTTCTAATAATTGTGTTCGCCAGGTCCTACTGATCTTTTCGAGAACGCATTTGAAAAGCATTGGAGAGAGCCCGTCACCCTGTCTGACTCTTGTTTTGACTTCAAAAGGGCCCGATAGACATCCTGGGAAGCTTAATTTGGATTTTGTTTCAGATAGGGTGACTCTAATTAGTGCCAGCAGGTCAACCATAATTTCTTTGGGGGATGTGCATCAGGACGCCGTGGTCTATTGAATCATAGGCCTTTTTAGAGACACGGACCTTTGATTGACCTTAGAATATCTGATGATTGTTTTAAAGTTGTGGATCTGTTCGGCAGTTGAACGGCAGTTTCTGAATAACTGTTGGTATATATGGGATCCCTTGTTCCTGGCAGTCGTGGGCGTGTGCCCGTCCTTCCGCCGTCTTTTGTTTTGGTTCGTTTTTTTTTTGTCTGTTGTTGTTTGTCTTTTGGTTCTGTTTTGGCGAGAAACGTTAAAACAACGGCTCCTTTCATTTTTTTTTTTTGCTTCTTCTTCCTCGTTTCTTCTGCTGTGGCCTCTTGTCCTCGGTTGGGTTGATCCTGCTGTGGCCTCTTGTCCTCGGCTGGTCCTGTGCTGTGTTGTCGGTGTGGTCCTTTTGTTTCGCTGGGGTTGCTCTGGGTACCCTGTAGATAGAAAACAGTGTTATTTATTGTCTGCATGTGGTTTGTTGCAGTTTTGGGAATTTCCACTTGACGTTTGTTTTGTAGTTTGCGGTTTGTTTTATTGTTATATTGTCATGTTGTCGCATGTTGTCAAATGTTTTTTGTGTAAGTCTTGCTATGT
Organism: Phosphuga atrata; assembly: GCA_944588485.1. Classification (NCBI taxonomy): domain Eukaryota; kingdom Metazoa; phylum Arthropoda; class Insecta; order Coleoptera; family Silphidae; genus Phosphuga; species Phosphuga atrata. Next base: position 6,206,590 of record OX155900.1, read on the forward strand.
GCTCTGTGAATGTCTCCATTTCGAGGTCTTTATGTATTTGTTCGTTGGTTATGTACCATCGCGAGTCTGTGATTTGTCTCAGTGTTTTGTTTTGTATAATTTGTAGTCGGTATTTTGTGCGTTTGTCAGCTTGCTTCCAGCACATCGCCGAGTATGTCATTATTGGTCGTATTACTGTCTTGTACAGTTTCAGCTTATTTTCCATGTTGAGTTTGCTTTTCCTGTTGATGAGGGGATAAAGATAGCCTTTAATTTGTTTAGTTTTCTTCACAATGTAATCCATATGTCTTGCGAAGGTTAGTCTTTTATTCAGTATAATACCTAGATATTTTAACTGATTTTCCCATTTTATACTTGTATTATTAATCTTGAGGCGTTTTGTTGGGATGTGTTTCAATTTTCTTCTTGTGAACATGATTGCTTGCGTTTTTTCAGTGTTAACTTGTATTTTCCACGTGTTACAGCAGCGGTTTATCTCATCTAGGTGGTTTTACAATCTCTCGGTGATGGTGTTCGCCAGGATTCCTCTCGTAAATATAGCAGTGTCGTCTGCGTATAGGGCAATTTTTGTGTTTTCCAGTCTAGGTATGTCAGCGGTGTAAATGTTGTAGAGCAGGGGCCCCAGTATGGATCCTTGGGGGCACCCGCTCCCACTGGACGTGTCGTCGACATCGTGTCATTTAATTTCACCTGGAAAGTTCTGTTGCCGAGGTACGAAGCTAGTAGCTTTATCATCCCCATCGGGATTTTGAATTTATTCATTTTATATATTAAGCCTTCGTGCCACATCTTGTCGAAGGCCTTTGAGACGTCCAGGAGTACCGCTCCCATGGCGTATCCTCTCTTGAAAGCGTCAATTATCGCTTCGGTTATTCTAGTTCTCTGGTACGTTGTGGAATGTTCTTGTCTGAATCCGTACTGTTCGTCCGAGATTATTTGTTTCTCGTCAACTATATCTGTCAGTCGATTGTGGATTATTTTCTCCGTTATTTTTAGTCTTGTTAGTAGGCTTATTGACCTGTAGCTTGATGTTCTTTTCCTGGGTTTCTTGGGTTTGGAAATCAGTATTGCTGTGGAGTGTTTCCATTGGGTCGGAAACGTTCTGAGTTTGAGCGATGCGTTTATGATTTGATTCATTCTCTCTATAGCGGGCAGCGTTAGGTTCTTGATAGTCACATTGCTAATATTATCACAACCGGGTGCTTTCCTTTTTTTAAGGATTTTTATTATCTCGGCTATTTCCTCGGGCGTTGATTCTCTTATGTCGCAGTTTTCTTCGCTGTTTAGAATCCTCCTTATCGTTTCGTAGATTCCTTGAGAGTTGTGGATTGCGTTTGGGATATTTGGGATGAATTGTTCTTCGAGGGCGTTTGCGAAACTCTGTCTTGTCAATGTCAGGGGTTGCTGTGCTGCCGTCGTTCTTTTTGATGGGTGGTATTGTGTTGCAGTTCTGTTGTTTTAGAGTCTTCGCTAAGTACTACGGTTCGTCTTTGGTGTCGTTTATTCGGTATAGTTTGTATTCCCAGTCTGCGTTGTATTGTTGTTGTAGGGCCAGTTTTACTTGTTTTGTCAGTCTGTTCAGGACCGTTATGTCTGTCGGTGCTAATGTACGTTGGTACGTCTTGATTGCTTTCCGTTTTGCGCGTATTAGGTTCATTATTTCCTGTGGGAGTGTAGCTGTTTTGTTGATGGTTAGTTTTCTTGTGAGGAGCGCCTCCTTTATTTCGTTCTCGAATGTTTGCGCCGCCTGTTCTAGGCTTAATGGGTCTGTAATATCTGTGCAGGTAATATATAGGTTCTCTTTAAACTTTTCCCAGTTTGTTAATGTTTTCTCGCACGTTCTTCTCGCACTCTTCGTTTGGACGTTCATGTGCACGGGGTTGTGATCGGAACTCAAGTCTTCAATACAGACTATGTCGATGTTTGCTGTGACGTTTTTCATTACCGCTATATCCAATATGTCCGGCAGGTATCTGTTATTAGATGTGAAATGTGTTGGCTCGTTTGGGGCTAGAACCGTTAGTAGGCGGTTTTCTGTGTAACGTTTTAGTTCTCTTCCTTTTTGATTTGTTTTTCTGCAGTTCCACTGTGTGTGTTTTGCGTTAAAGTCTCCTGCGGCTATCGTTGTCGTGTTATTTCTAAATATTTTATCCAAGTCTGGAGTGCTCATTTCTTTCCTTGGTGGCGAGTATAGTGAATACAAGACCAGTGGACCGTCTGCGGTCATTATTTCGATTCCGATCGTTTCTGTGTTATCCGTCGTGTCAACTTCGGGCAATTCGTGGTGTTTAAAATTCCTCTTGATTATTATGGCAACTCCGCCTCCGGCTTGTTGGCCCCTGTCTTTCCTGTAGGTTTGGTAGTTTGGTATGTCCAGGCGATTGCAGCGTCGCAGGTGCGTCTCGCTGATTAGCGCCACATCTATGTTGTATTCCGTCATGTGTGCTACCAGTTCTAGTTTCTTACTTTCGACTCCGTTTGCGTTCCAGAAAACAATCTTTAGCTCGTCTACGTTCCGTTTTCTAGTCATTTTTGATGATTTTGACGATGTTTGTGATGGTTTTGGCGTAATTTGTCAGTTCGTCCTCGTATGTTTGTATCGAGGCGTAATTCTTTAGCAGTTTCGATAATTCGTCCGTTACTTTGTATAATTTTGTTTTTGTTATCAGTGTTTTCCTTTTGGTGTTTTGTCTGTTTTCGCTGGTGGTTGCTTGTGCTGTGTCCCGGTACGTTGTGTTTTTCCTAGCTGTATCTTGTCTGTAACTGTTCGGGTTTGTCCTGGGAGTTGGTCGTTGTCTTGTCGTCTCTGCGGTTCTGTTTGTTGGTTTGGCGGGGCAGTTCCTCCATATTGAAACGTGTTCGCCTCCGCAGTTTGCGCATTTGGGTGGCAGTGTTGCTGGTTTCTCGCATAGGTGCGTGCTGTGTTTTCCAGCATATTTCATGCACCTATATTCCGCGTTGCAATTTCTCTGTACGTGTCCATAGAGCTGACATTTGTGGCATTGAACTGTGTCTCCTCTGGGCTTGAGCGGCTCTATTCTTACGCAGAGGTGGTGTATTCTTTCCATTTGATAGATGGATTTGTACTGTTTCGGTATTTCCACTAATACCATTTGGATAAGGGTCGCGTTCCTTCCCTTCATTCTTGTCACCTTGATTGCCGGGTAACCTTTTTGGCCTGTCATTGAGTATTTCTTCTTCCTCGACTTCGGTGGGGATTCCCTTGAACACCACCATAAGGTTCTTCTCGGAGCTCAGTTGGTGAGTGTGGAACTCGTAATTTTCCTCTTTCATCAGTCTGTACATTTCACGATAATCCTTTATAGTTTGTGGTTGAATTCTTATTCCGTCTCTTGTCGACGTGGCCCTTGTGAATTTGATGTGGTTCTTGTCCAGTTTCTTGCTGAGTCTGGTCCATTTCTCTTTGTTCCGTAGAATGATGGGGGTGTTGTTCTTTTCTTCGGTGGGGTTTTCGGTTTCGGTTTCTATATCGTCTTCGTCGTCACTATCCTCTGTGTCTAAGCATGCATACATGTTCATACTTACCTGCGATCCTGACGTGCTCCGTCTCTCCAGTTTGGCAGTTTTCTTGGGGAACTTGAACGTTTCCTCGTCCTCCTGTTCGGGTTTGCGCTTGGGGACGGCTTCGGTGGGGCTGTCCGTGTCCATCGGCGTAGCTCTTCTCCGTGGGGCGGCTTCGGTTGCTCTCTTGGGTGCGGTATCTGTTGATCTCGTGGGGGCGGCTTCAATTGGATTCTTGGGGGCTGCTTCGGTTGTCCTTCGGGGGGCTGCTTTGGCTGTCCTCTCGGCGGTGGTTCTTCTGGTTGTGGCGGTGGCCTGGGGTTCTCGTTGTTGGCTTGGCTCTTCTTCTTGCGGTTCATGATATAGCTTAGCAGTTGTTCGATCATGTTGTCGTCCACGGTGTCCAGGACGTCGGGGTCGAATTGCATCGCTGCGGCGGCTCCGTTGATGGTTGTTGCAATGACTGAATTCATTTTTCTGCTTGGGTGTTTTTTCTTGGCTTTGTCAAGAGTAGTATAGTATAACGTTCTTCTTGCGAAGGTCGGTTAGACTATGATGTAACTGTTGGTATTCGCCTATTTGATGATCTACTTCAGCTTCTAATCTCTCGAGAATAGCAAGTGAGAAAATTTTGTATGTTACCTGAAAAAGAGACATACCTCTATAGTTGTTGACATTTTTCATGTTGCCTTTCTTGTGTAATGGATGGATCAAGGCTGTTTTCCGATCTTCTAGTAGGATTTCTTCTGTCCAAATTTGGATTATTATTTATATTATACAATAATAATAGTATACCTATAAATTATAGTTAATAACTGAATGAATATATTGAATAGACCTTTTCATAGCTAAAATTTTTTGTGCGCATGTGTCAATTTCCGCTATGTTATACGTCAAAAAGTGCCCGAACTTTTTGACGTATAATTAAATATGTGTCCGAAGCTTTCATATTCCAGCCTTTCAAACTTGGCCGATGCGCATGCGCTTAACTCACCTAAGGTCTATTCGAATAAATTTCCAATCGATCAAATTTCCTTTCGAATAAGTTTACCAATCGAACATTTATTTTTCGAAAAAAGCACTTTCGAATATTGTTTGTGTCTCACGAAAATCAAATTTTCCCGTTTGAAACCGGGCTGGTCTAATCAGTTACCTGTTAGGGCTGGTCGCGTCTCCGCCCCATGTGGATCGTCCTTCCGGCGCCTATTTTAAGGGAGGAAATGTGGATAATGGGTAGAGAAAGCCCTTAAAATGGGTGTCTTCTAGACGTTGAATGCCGCTTCAGCCCTATGGGCTCGTGATTACACCCCTGGTTAATTTGACTTAAAACGATAAACTTAAAGATGCGCGCACGTGTCGGTCGAGCTTGGTTCGCGCTTCGATTCTTGTCTTTCCACTTCTCACACTCGAAGCATACTCCCCGAATAATATAAATTCGCGAAGTAAATTGATAAGTAAATCGCGCGATGTCGACCCAGTTCGATACACCTTTCCCCTTCTGTTAATCGGTGCCGAAATCGATTCAAATGTTGAAATTAAAATACAGATTAATTAAAATTGGCGTGAACAAATATATTGGTTTCGAACAATTTTCCTAGAACCCTGCTTAGTAGTATACCTTCTCAAATATGAGTGCAAGATTTTTATAAATGCATTTTAATTATTCTGACTAAAACCTAATCTGGGTACCATATCTTAAGCAATGGAAAGAGGGGAAGCAACCTTTGACAACCTAGCACAAGCAATGTTAACAGAAATGTGACTACTAAAGTACCATCTTTAAAGATAGATTATGACGAGGCAAACGAGATTAGAATCACGACAAATACTTTCGGAGCATAACAATGATACGAAAGCTAGTAGTATCTTGGCATCGTACCAAGGAAGAAACCTTCGATAAGCCATGATAAAGGGTATTACCATACTTGCAGTGGTACCAGACCCATGATGGGGGGGGGGTCAGTATTGTTACCATATCAATGATGGGTGGGTCAGTATTGGTACCATATCAATGATGGGGGGTCAGTATTGGTACCATATCAATAATGGGGGGGGGTCAGTATTGGTACCCTATCAATAATGAGTGGGGGGGGGGGTCAGTAATGGTACCATATTATAGATATAGACAAGGCTTGTACTGGTACCATATCACAAAGCTGTGACAAGGAACAAAGGGTAATCTTTCAAACCTATCATTAGAAATGGTAAATGTGCCAAGATACTTTCTTAACTATCTTTGCAAAGGATCGTAGTTCTCATGCACCCTTATCTCTGTAAAAGAACAACATTCAATAGATGAACCAATCCAATGGATGACCAAATGGTAGTATTCGAACCTTGAATGGTAGTATTGAGGAACAACCAAAATTAAGTTTAATATTTCATCTAGTAACTTCCAGACAATATATAAACCGATGTAGCAGTATTCGAACCTTGAGGAACAACCAAAGTCGAATTTAATAATTCATCTAGTAACTTTCAGACAAGACATAAATCGACTTAACAGCATTCGAACCTTGAGGAACGGCGAAACTTGAATAATCCATCTCCCAGTTACTTCCAGAGAAGACATAAATATAAATGAATTAATATTTTAGTACTAGTACGTTCATGAGGAACACTCTGGTGATTTACTTAAAGTCTAGGTTACTAGAAGAGACTAGATAGTGACTAGAAGTGACTAGATAGTAATTTCTAGTGACTAGATAGTGACCAGAAGTAGCTAGATAGTGACTAGAAGTGACTAGAATTGGGTAGAAGTGACTAGATAGTGACTGTAAGTGAATAGATAATGGCTAGAAGTGACTATGTAGTGACTAGAAGTGACTAAATAGAGACTAGAAGTGACTTGACAGTGACTATAAAGTGACTAGAAGCAACTAGATAGTGACTAGAAGTTACTAGTAAGTGACTAGAAGAGACTAGAAGTGACTAGACGATGACTAAAAGTGACTACATAGTGATTATAAGTAACTAGATAGTGACTAGATGTGACTATATAATGACTGTAAGTGACTATAAGTGACAGAATAGTGACTGGAAGTGACTAGATAGTGGCTACAAGTGACTAGATAGTGGCTATAAGTGATTTAATAGAGACTAGAAGTGATTTTATAGTAACTAGAAGTGACTGGACATTGTCTAAAAATGACTAGATAATAATTAGAAGTGACTAGACAATGACTAAAAGTGACTGTAAAGTGACTGGAAGTAACTAGAAGTGACTATAGTGACTATAAATGGCTAGCTGTCACTAAATAGAGACTATAAGTGACTAGAGAGTGACTAGATAGTGGCTAGAAGTGACTTGATAGTAATTAAAAGTGACTAGATAGTGATTAGAAGTGACTAGATAGTGACTAGAAGTGACTAGATAGTGGCTACAATGAACTAGATAGTGGCTAGAAGTGATTTAATAGAAACTATAAGTGACTAGGCTTGGTCTAAAAATGACAAGATAGTGATAAGAAGTGACTAGATAGTGACTAGAAGTGACTTGATAGTAGCTACAAGTGACTAGATAGTGGCTAGAAGTGATTTAATAGAGACTAGAAGTGACTAGAGAGTGACTAGAAGTAACTAGATAGTGACTAGAAGTGACTAGATAGTGACTAGAAGTGACTAGACATTGTCTAAAAATGACTAGATAATAATTAGAAGTGACTAGACAATGACTAAAAGTGACTACATTGTGACTAGAAGTAACTAGATAGTGACTATAAATGGCTGGACGTCACTAAATAGAGACTAGAAGTGACTAGAGAGTGACTAGATAGTGACTAGGAGTGACTTGATAGTGACTAAAAGTGACTAGGCATTGTCTAAAAATGACTAAATTGTGATTAGAAGTGATTAGATAGTGACTAGAAGTGACTAGATAGTGACTACAAGTGACTTGATAGTGACTAGAAGTGAGTTGATAGTGACTAAAAGTGACTAGGCATTGTCTAAAAATTACTAGATAGTGATTAGAAGTGACTAGATGACTAGATAGTGACTAGAAGTGACTAGATAGTGACTACAGGTAATTTGATAGTGACTAGAAGTGACTATATGGTGACTAAAATTGACTAGGCATTGTCTAAAAATGACTAGATAGTGATTATAAGTGACTATATACTGACTTGAAGTGACTAGATAGTGATTACAAGTGGCTAGATAGTGACTAAAAGTGACTTGATAGTGACTAAAAGTGACTAGGCATTGTCTAAAAATGATGACTAGATAATAATTATAAGAGACTAGATAGTGACTACAAGTGACTTGATAGTGACTAGAAGTGACTAGAAGTAACTGAACATTGTCTAAAAATGACTAGATAATAATTAGAAATGACTACACAATGACTATAAGTGACTACATAGTGACTAGAAGTGCCTAGATAGAGACTACAAATGGCTAGAAGTGACTAAATAGAACTGACTAGAGAGTGATTAGAGGTATCTAGATAGTGAATAAAATCACTAGTGAATAAAATACTGCTCTATTGATTATAGGAATTAAGCGAATTATACATGACTTTATAAGTCAAAATTGAATAAATATTATTTTATAGATATTATGCCTACCCATTTCAGTTAATTCAAAAATTTTATAGGAAATATAATTCAAATCAGTTTACTTCAATTTTTCTTAAATTTTTATTGCTAATAATGTAAGAGATTTTTGGCAATTTTTGTATATTTCATTGAATGCCAAATTGTTTTTGGCAAATGAATAAACGGGAAACGATTATTTATTTCCTTTAAAATCGGAGAAATTATCTACTTGACCCAGAAACCCGATGCTATCTCGGAATATTCCGATTAAGTAATTCTCCATTTGTATTGATCGAATCACGTAAAATACAAGTGTTAAACATTTAATTAAATCTGATATCCTATAACAATAGCTTATGTTTTATTCGATAAATATTGTAGATAAATCATTTATTATGTGGCAGTATTAAAATATTTAATATAACATAGTAGTAAAGAATTTAATAATTACAAAGTATTTAAGTATTAATTTAAAGTATTAAATATTCCACAAATTTGAAAGTTTGTTCTATAGAATGCATTAAATCGGTAAAATTTAACCAAAAATAAGTTGAGTGATCAATTAAGTTAACAATACAGTGGTATTTTATTTAGATTGTTAAATAAATTGCATAGTTGGTGTGAAAACACTGACTGAATAATAAGAGAATTATTCGTTTGCATAATTTGATGAAATATACAGTCTGTTAATTAGTTAACCTCTTTAAATTATGACTATGTCGCTATCCTTTTAATTAGTTAGAGTCAAGGGATTAACGCGGCGCTCATACGGGATCTTTAGCATGATAATTAATTTCCTGAATGTGTACATACACAAAGCACAATTTTCTCGGCAATATATATTCGCATAAGTTAAAATATATGCGAAAGTATAATGTTTATAATGCAGGTTGGTTTGGTAGAGATTAAGTTGTAATAACATTGTGTGTACGTATACGGTGATTTATGTACGTGTTAATAACCTGCGTTAAGTTATCGGATGGTAATCTGAGGGATTAGAAGTTGGCAGGGGCCGGGATGGGAGAGATGAAAAAAGCGACGGCGGTTAGGAGGGGTTTGTTCTCGTAAAGTTGCATCTATGAAACACCTTCGGAATCTTTTAGCTTTCATAAATATCAATCGTGGTGAGGTGTTATCGAAGTCGCGTAATGCTCGTATTAGAGTCACGTAGGAAAAGTTGGATGAAATGTTCTGTTTCGATTTGGGACTCTTGCAAATCCCTCACAATCTTAGAGATCTCTTGCAATCCAATATGGGAACAGTTGATCCCCAAGTTGAACAAAGCCAATATCCACGCTTTCCCCGTTCTATTTATTCAAACACCAGAGGTGCGAAGTTTTTTGTTAAACGGCTATTTTGTAAACAAATTACTGCTCAGATAAAAGTTTTAAGGCAAATCCTTTTATCGTAGCCAATGAATAATGCAGCACTCTTACATTAGATACAAAAGCGTTCCACTCCACATTCTACATCAATCATCGTCTCAAATTCCCATTTATAATTCTAATTTCTACCTGTGAAATATTTGTTTCAATTAGTTTTAGTCGGTGCTCGCTACTGCATGTAGTTTACTTAGGTTTCAATTCACGTTGCAACCTACTGTAGTATCAATGTAGACATCGTACGTGTCGCTTCTAATCCCTTCAGAGACTTATTGAAATTCGTCCAATATTATTACGGAAGGGCGTGTAGAATTAATTATTATAAATTATTCCGTTTACAAGGGAAGGGAATTGGTACGCCCTATGTTATATGACCAAGTGTAGTGGTTATTCCATCAACAAGTGGTTCCCTGTTGATTAGTAGGCACGTCTTGTATCGAGCGCATGTTCACATTAAGTTCGGGAAATGATTTAAAAATCTGTAAATGTCGAATTCCTTTAGGCCTGTCCGTCGTCTTGTAAATTAACTCTGACAACTAGTAATTGCTTTCCATTGGATCATTCCGGCAACTGAGTTAGCATTTCGTGCTCCGACCGTCGATAGATCTCTTATCAAATGGAGTGTTACCCCTAAATGTATCAACGACAGATAACTTCTCAAAATGATTTAATCGATAACAAAGTAGAAAGATTTGCGATGGGCATGCGATATGAAACACGCTGACACTATATTTTTAAGTGTCCTGCTGTTGTAGCTGTTGCAGGTTTTTTGTGTGTATATTTTCATTTCACAATGGGGACTCATGTGCTTCTGACATATGCGTTTTAACTTATGATCGTTCATTCGCTCGCAACATTAAGTGTTATATGAGTTTCAGCTTGAAATATAGCCGCGATAAATAAATATATTGTACTGAATTATCGCGGGATCTGTTTTCTATTTCGAGACGAGCGTTATAAGCAGTGCGACTGCTGCTTTGCATCCTGATGCTAGTGAGCCGGTTAACGTTATTCTCGATCACAGGTGCAATTTATGGTTCTCTCAAGATCGAATTCCGGGATTTATGACCTCTATCTCCGAAACTATTGCCTATACTTCTTATCCCCGTATCTCTCGAGATTCACAATTTATCAAAAAATCGCCGCTATTGCCCGAATGATATCATATTAGTTTAGAACATAATAGATGAGGCTGCATGACCTAACAACTGCCCGGCTTGCCCTGACGTTACGCCGAGAACTAATAACGAGCATGTTGATTCGTTAGTGCTAGAATCGGCCGACCATCCTTCATCGGATAAATACGAGCTGAGAGTATCAAACGTATAACACTGGAGGGTTTCATAAGTGTTTTAACATCGCACGGATATTGCTATCCGTCAGCGCCGGCCGACACCCGTCTGCTGCCCACCACAAATCATCTGATCCCGGGGGGGCGGGCGCGCGCAGTCAGCTGTCACAACGTGAAAATCCGCCGCGACACACGTTTCACAACAATAGAATCACGACGTGGCTGGAAAAGTAAACTTCCCTGTCGTACATTCTCACGGGGATGTGAACACGTTTGTACTCGACATGTCGAGTTGAGGGAGAGAGCCCAACGGAACAAGCTCTCGTTAAAAACAGAATAGTTTTTAATTTGGCCGCCCATTATTTTCCCCCGAGATGTGAAATTCATTGCTCATTTCTATAGTCGGTTACTATTCCTCCGCGCGCGAACGCGCGCTCCATATATATAATGCTCTGCCGGCAAACGAGAGACCCGGCCAACAGGAGCATAGTAAGGCACAATGCAATATTCAGGATCTTCTGTTTGAGCTAAGGAAAATAAATTGTCTGGCTTGTATAATGGATGAACGGAGTTCACAGGGCAAAGTGATGGCGTGCCACGGTAAAATCTCGGCCCGCAGCAACGTTACACTTGTTGAAGCTTCTTACTTAGTACTAATTCACCTAACTATCTCCCTCTTGTAGTCAACTACATAAATAGACACACACTACCATTTACAAAACTATCGTTTCTTAAACTATGCTAATTCTTATTATAATATTCAAACAAAACTTGAAAACAAATGAAATAGTAGTCATTATCACAAACATTTGTTTAAGATTAATTATTAATCTAAAATGCCCATTATTAACACACACAGATAATCGCCGTATGTAACAGTCCGCGATTAATGATAAGTTATGATTGATAACACACACGTGCGTTTGGTTTACGGTTCGTTGATTGGTTGACAGCTGCTATTACGTGCTAATACGTTCAGCGCCCCCCGTGCCACAATTCAAACTAACGGAAATTGACATTGCGTATATTGGGTTGCCTATAGCTATGAGCACATTCATTCCAGTTTAACCCAAATAAGTAATAAGAAATAAATTTGTTGCATAAAACATATTTTTCTAATTAAACAGAAACAAATTAGTGTCGTCGTAGATAAAGTGTAGTACATAACTCGAGTTGTAAGGCAATTACGTAAGAGCGGAACAGTAATTCCGCGAGAATGCGAAATATGTTTCTTACAACTCTTGTTACGTAATATACTAGTATTGTATTAATAGGTTTATTTCATTCATAACTTGTATTATAAATGAAAATTGCGTTAAATATATTAGTTAGTTTACTCTTCATAAATTTAAACAATCACGGAATTTTTTATGTTTTTGGGAAAACGAGAAAACTATTTTATAATTTATTTAAAAGATTCATTTTAATTTGAATTCTGAAAGCAAATTCTGCAATCTTAGTTTATTCATCCAATGGAAATTTCCTCGAAATCACTCATAACCTTGCAAATAAATTACAAAAACAACACATTAATTATTTATTTTAATCGAAAAACTCGGCAACAAATTGCCCTAATTACTCAAGCGGCCTTGATAGGTACACAAACAATTTATAAATGTTACTATATTTCAGCAAAACGTTTTTACTGTCTTGACGAAAATGTCTTCGTGAATTCAAACCATATATATAGGCGTTTAGTAATTATCGTGAACCTTTAATTATTGCCTCGGGCTGCACTTGTGTTCTCTGTGCATAGTACAAAGGAGTTGTTAGGATTTCAAAACAAATACCATTAATACAAACATATCTTGGGTTTATTTTTCAACCCGGCGCATTCGATGCCTCGGGGTAGTAAAATAGTTGAGTAGGAGATATCCTGCCTGCTTACCCCTCCTCAATATATATATATATATATATATATATATATATATATATATATATATATATATATATATATATATATATATGTTTCTATCGATTTAACCGGTACTGTAGTTTGTTCTGTGTTTACTGTAATTGACAGTTTATTGCTGCCATTGTAATTACAATTATTACAAATTAACTGGGAAGATTAATTTCCCCGGTTTGGTTTCCCTTCTACTGGTGACTTGTAATAAATCTGGTGACCGCAACACGGTTAGTTCGCCCAGTACCCAATTTATTCGTTTTGGTTTACTATTTCGGGAGCGTGCTTCAACTTGTTCCGCATTAATTTATTATAGGAGACGTCTCAATGTATATTTCATAACGCTATTGCGGGCATAGTTTAGTTCGTTACATGAATGGCGGAGTGCGTGGGGCTTGAAACGGCGATAATCATGATTAATCTATTTGGGATGGGATGATAAAAGGGCTTCAAGTGTTGTCGAAGTCCATTAGACGAATCAACTCTTGAACAAATTGATTTCTTTTGTGTATTTCCGTGTGTCTTCTTTTCTAAGGATTTTTGTTTCACCGGCACTACAACCATTTCATTAATTACAGTACATTACAGCACCAATAAGAAAAAGAATTTAACTAGATTTTAGACCATGTACAATAAACCATTTTAAATAAGTAAATCCAGCATCTATTGTTAGTTAGAAAATACAAAGAAATTGGTCAGCTAATTAAACGGTTGTAGATTCAGCTTCAGTTCCCTGCAGAAGAAGTCTATTATTGATTTTAATAAACGGGTCATTGCCAAATTTTGAGCAGGTAATCGTCACTTAAAATGATAAAGTTATCAAAAAATAAAAATATTTAAACTTTTCTCTTGTCCATGTCTGATAAATCAGTTCAGTTGTTTTACCAGACATGGACCAAAAAAAGTTTAAATATTTTTATTTTTTGATTAGTTTATCATTTTAAGTGATTGGTCTGTTATAGTCGGCCGCGATGTTCAATTAATGATTTATGAATAATTCTTGATTTTGTGGGTTATGGTGTAAAAAAATAGAACTTTGTTAGCATTACGTTTTACCTTTTATTATCAATTTAAATAATCCACACACATATATGTTGGCATTAGAGTTGATTACAGTGTTCCATCATATCACATCGTCATATCATCGGTCCAGATGAACACGGTATTAACTCAAAAAAGCCTGAAGAGAGATTTGACGTTTTCAAATCAATATATTTCCATTTCTGTAAATAATTGGTTAACATCTCTTATAGTATCTTTTAAACTATTGATTAACGTCTATTGATAACGTTTTTGTTCACTTCCTGACTTTGTCAATTTTGCTATTACTGAGAAAAAAAAAAGAAATTCTGCAGGCAAGAACATTATCAGTCAATACCCTGTTCATCCAAACGTAGGATATTATAATCATATTTAGAATTACAACGTTTCTTTTAAGTTCAACAATCATTAATTTAAACTCCATACAACTCTGTTACTTCTTGAATATTACAGACATTATATTCTACCGAAGTCCTTTACATATGTATATGTCGTAGTCTTTTCGCAAAATCCGTCATTTCATGAAATGTCTAGGCACTTCCAGAAACGTCGACGTTTAGTGAAAAATATGAAAGTTGCATTTCCCGCCTAGGTACTTCATGAAATGACCAGTCGGCGCCGGCATCTCGTGCTTAATGCATAGTTTCACAATCTGACGCACACTATAGTTTGATTCTTCCTGTAATGCCTAGCGTGTTGTGGGACGTTCCGAAATAAAGACTAATTTATTTAATTTACAACAAAATGAAACGAATAACTGCAAACAAGGAATTCTTTTTTGAAAAATAACATGAATATTATGAAAAACAACCCATCAAACGACCGCATACTATTAAATGAAATGAAAAATATATTAAATGAAATATTTTGAGGTTAAGACAACTTTTAATAACTATTTTTTATTTATTTACTTTCTAGATTGCTGATGAAATCGTTAAAACCATAAGCAATTAAAAGCTATTATTAGACATTTTCTGTATTCTGTCATTTATTATACATTTTACATCTCTTTTCCGAGAAAAGTTTGAAATAAATTAATGCAATATTTATTTTATTACATTTTATAATAATTTCTGCAACTTGTGTGTAGAGGTTAATGTCCATTTCTATTATCTACAACTTAATCTAACTCTAAGTAGTTGGTTTTGCTATTCAAAGCCTAAAAACTAAACTTTTATTTCTCTTTGCTTTGTGCTTGCTTAAATGATTTTTAAACAACCACAGGTAGATGAAGAAACAGACGGAATGAGGTTTTTTTTTCAACAAAATTATTCAATTTATTATTCAACAAAATCATTTTTTTACAAATGATTTAATTTGAAAATTTTTACAAATGATTAGATTTGAAAATTTGTACATTATTTGTTTATTTTGAAAAGACTAAATTTAAATTTAACAAAGGCAAATTGTGTTACAAAAATTTTGTCAAGATATTTAATTTACAATTTAGGCCACCTTTTTTGATTTTTATAAAATGTTTTATTTTGGAATTGTGACAAAATATATTTAAATAGAATTTTCTGGCCAAAAACATGTTTATTAAATTTTTTATTTGATTGAATTATAATTAAATTTTGATTTGAAATCAAATTTCTGACATTTTGTTTGTTGTCAAAAATTATGATGACAATGATTTTTCATTTCGCAATTTTAATAAAATTTTGATTAGTAATATTCAAATTTAGTAAATATTTCCACAAATTTGAATTTGGAAAATGTATATTTTAAAAATTAAATTCAATTTTTGTTCCAATTTGTACTAACACTTTTTTGGACAAAACTTATTTGAGGATGACAAAATATTTGATTTGGAAAAAATAATACAAATTTAGATTTGGAAAAAATCTTTGACATTTATTTTCACTTATTAGTACATGGACCACTTTTGTGACATCGTGAGTAACATTGAACTTTTGATTTGAAGCACAAACATCGATTACTTTGACATTGAGTCTTGGATGGCTGACACGAACATTTTACAAAACCTTGTCCATTAAACAAGGACTGTACAGCAACTGCTTCTCGGACTGAAATGAATGCATTTGCCTTTACTTGGTCAATTTTGACAAAATTAGATGACGCTTTCTTGAGATCAATTTTGTTGAACCAAGATTTTATCAAGCCTGCTGCCATACCAACTTGATATACACCATTTTGAAAGTCAGTAATTACGGCGATAATATTTTGTGGATCTCCTGCACTTCTATCAACTTTATCTACATTCACTAGCACACAATCACCAACAGTAATATCTGGTAATATTTTTTTTGTAACAGTTAACATTTTTTCAGCCTTGAGTCTTGATACCATGGTATGATTGCTCTTGGCTAAAGCAAATATAATCCTCTGAAATGCACAAATTACACAGCCCATTTTTTCCTACACGAATGAAGACGAATGAAGTGGCATAGAACACGTCTGACAACGATAATTCTTTTCATTACATACATTTTCTTGACAAATGATACAAATTTCCGGCACTTCGATTGCCCCAGCTTCAACTGAGTTAAGCGACTCGTCACTACACACATTGTTATGCATGTCATTTGCTAAGTTTAACTTGTTCTGATTTAAATCATATACAAACTCACTGGAGTTGACTTTAAGTTTTAAATTATCCACTTCTTCTTCCGTAGCCACTGAAGATAACATATGTTAGCAAGTATGCAAGTATGTAGCAAGTCCTAATTTTGGATCACTACCAAAAACTGCCTTAAATGGGCTCTACCTATCACCCGATGCAACGAATTATTTTTTTGCCATTGAACGAAATAGCAACCTGTAGCCCAAAAAGTTATTTTATTGTCAAGCATCCATGCCCGAAGCATATTTTCAACATCTTGGTTTGCTCTTTCAATACTACCTTGACTTTGTGGATGGCGAGGTCTGCCATGAACAATATGCAATTGTGGCCAATTAACTTTTAATTCTTCAATAACTTTATTCACAAATTCCCGTCCATTATCACTTTGCAATACAGCTGGAGCACCAAATTGTAAAAATATTTCATTAGCCACGTCTACTGCTTGCTTAGTTTTCAATGGCCGTAAACACAGATATTTGGTTGCGTGGTCTTGATAATTTAGTAACCATTTATAATCTCCGTCGGGGATCGACTGGAAATCAACCAAGTCTACTTGTCCTCTTGTCATAAAACTTTTGGTGAGAATTGGCTTCACAACAATTTTTACAACTGTTCTACTTTTTTTCATCTGACATGCTTGGCAACACTTTAAAAACATTTCAACACATGGCCGAGCAATAGTGCAGCTTTTTTTAATAATACTCATCATGTTATCTCGGGAGCCATGACCACAATTAATATGAATATCAACTATTTTATCGAATATTTCCTCCTCAGGTGTTAAATAAACAAGTTTATCACGCTCGTCTGATTTTTTTACCACAAATATATTATTATCGACGGTAACGATATCATATTTTTTTAATAAATAATACTCACGACGAGTTTTTGTAATTGATTTTTTGCTTATGGCTTGAACGATATCGTCAGCGATCTAAAAAGGTGAATAAATAGAAAAATAGTTATTTAAAGTTGTCTTAACCTCAAAATATTTCATTTATTATTTACCTCTTTTAACTGAGCTGAAGTATACGGTCGTTTGTTGGGCTGCTTTTCATAATATTCATGATATTTTTCAAAAAATAATTCTTTGTTTGCAGCTATTCCTTCCATTTTGTTGTAAATTAAATTGTTAGTCTTTATTTCGGAACGTCCCACAACACGCTAGGCATTACACGAAAAATCAAACTATAGTGTGCGTCAGATTGTGAAACTCTGCGTTAAGCACGAGATGCCGGCGCCGAGTGGTCATTTCATGAACTACCTAGGCGGGAAATGCAACTTTAATATTTTTCACTAAACGTCGACGTGCGTAGGCATTTCGAGAAATGACGGATTTTGCGAAAAGACTACGACATATATATTAACTGCTGACTGTAACATATTTGCTCCGTGCATAACCGCGCTTAGCGCCACCCGATGCTAAAAAGACAACTTCGTCTCCAATAATGATGTATAAAAACAACAGACAAAAACAATAAATAATTAATTTAATGAAATATACAATATATACACTATACACGAAAATACACTATCTCGCATTTCCGGCAGATTTCACGTTATGATTATCTTTGAACGGCTTGCCACAGAGACTTCTAGTCTTCACCAATCGATTCAGCGTCCCAAAATTAGTCGGAACGTATATAATATTCCTTAGGAAGTTTCCATTAAGAAACACCATCGACACGGGAAGTCAATACCGCGGAAACGATGAAAATCGATTTTGCTAAAATCGTTATTATTTGAGTTACAGAAAAATGTAAAAACGATTTAGAAAGCATTATCGCTGCTCATTACAAATATGCAAATCATATTTCGCTAGCTCTTTCTGTTCACTATCGCCTGCTAAAATTGTGTAAAATTTTATGAAATTTCGGTGCTCGAGTAGAGATCTTGGAAAGTAGTGAATATCCCGCGTACAATCTGAGTGTTTTAATAGGAAGATAGCCTTCTGAAAACGATGCCGTAATCCGTTTTTGATTATCTGCAACCGTTTCTGAGATATTGACTTATCAAACACTTTGGGACAGAAAAGTAACAAAGTTGTAACACAGTAACATAGCTGTTTTTTTCTTTCATTACTAAAATTGGTAGCACTCAATAAGTTTGAAATCCAAATATCATATAAAATAAACTTTTATACCTATATTTATAACAATTAACTTAATATGACTTGTATTTACCAATCTAGAATTAACACATAAAAATAAAAAATTCTTGGACAAGTAACTGAAGAGTGAGTTGCTTATTTCTCAAATATTGGTTCTATATTTTTTTACCTTTGCAGACTTTTTTAAGTTCTGGAACAATAGCAATTAAATTATAAAAAGACTCATACGATAAATTAGACTTAACCAATTTAAATTTACTTGCAATACCATCGATTGACTTAAAAAACACAATTTTAACCTCGCCATCTTCTTCCAATTCAGAGAAGGCTCTACCCAGGTATACGTAGTCCTGTTTTGAGCTGGAAATTTAAACCAAGACACAAAACTTTGTTATATCTTATTGCGTGAATAGCGTGAATATTTTCCTTCTCGATCAAAGCATCGTTATTTTGCTTTGATCTGCTACGTTGTTCTGCCAAATATGTATTAGAAGGTTTTTCTTCTAATGATATTTTAAAAACTTCTTTATAACTTTAGATTTATTAGATCAACAAATTTATGTTATACATGATAGTTATCTTATTAATTTATTTTATTCTTGGAGTGGTCTTCTCCGCCGGTTGTGATGTTGCTTACTGGAAGGAGTTTCCCGTAAGAGGTTTTCATATATGAGGTCTTGGGATAGTTTGCGACTTAGACGTTGGTGAATGAATATTCTTTACTCCTAGGTTGAAGCTGTCGCCGTGTAGTTCACAGGGTGTAGTTAGTTGCAGTTGGCGCACCTTGGTTGTTCCATTTGTCTTTAGTCGAAGTTTGTAGTCCAATGTGGTCCGGCGCTTTCGACGCATCGGGGTTGCATGTTGCAATAGTTTTTGGTGTGACCGTATTTTTGGCAGCGATGGCATTGTGGGGTTGCCTTTGTTCGCCTGCGGGCTTCTACTGTAATGATTACGTTTGAGTTGTATAGTTTCAGCTTTTCTATTTGGAATATTTTTTACCTTCATCGTTGTGTGAAAGGTTCACTGAGCACAATGGCATTGGTTGTTTATTTCTGTCGTATAGCCTTGAGATGTTTATAATTGATAGTTGTTCAATGGATAATTCTTCCTTGATGTCCTGCGCAGTTAGTGATATAGGTACATTCCTTAAAATTACTTGTAGCAGCTATTTGGGCTATAGTTTTATTTGGGGTATTGGTATGTATAATATTCAATGTAGTAGTAGTATTATGTATATTTATATCCCTTTACGAGTTTATAAATTGATTCCAAAATTTTTACATCACCCAATACATATATAAATAAAACTAATAGAGTACATAGTATAAATAAAAAGAGAAAAAGAAAAAATAAAAAATTAAAAAAAAGAAACATATGCTAATCAAACTAAAAACAAAAAAAAGAAGTCACTAAATTCCTATCCCAAAACCGATTACCTGCTTCCCGCCCCACATATTGCTCCTCTTCTCTCCTCAACTTTCTTCATCCAATCTATCCCTTATTCTCTTCCATCCCCGTTTAAAATCTCTTCTCTACACTCATCTCTTTCTCTCATTTCTGTATATTCGTTCAGCAAGTGCTCTATTGTTTCCTTGTTTTCTCCACACATCCTGCATAATCTGTTCCTATCCTCCATCCAAAATTTATTCTCTCTCTCTTCATTTCCACATCTGAATCTTGCCATTGTTACTCTCTTTTCTACTCTCTCTTTCAAGGTACTTTGGCAGTTCTTCCGTTATTATTTTTTCATATTTCCCATTGTACCTAGACTCCCTAATTCTAGCTCTCCTTTCTTGCCTTTGCACATCTCTATCTCTCTGGACTAATTCCTCTGTCATTACTCTGCCTCTCTCTCTCATTCTTTCTATCTCTGCTCCTGCATACCCGTTTCTTTCTAGATATGCCTCCCTCTCTTTCCACACCCCCTTTCCTATTTATTTCCTTTTTTCTTTGAGGCACTCTTGCAGAGTTCTGCACTCTCCTCTCTCTATCACTCTCTCCTCAAAACTTATTGCTCTCTTTCCTGCTTCTATTCTTATTCCATCTCTCTTTGTTTCCTCCATCACTATATACCCCGGAGTCTCTCTACCTACTCCTAGCACCCATTTCAAATATTATTCTTGCACCCTTTTCAGCCCTTCTTACTCTCTCCATCCCCATATTTCCGCTCCAAACATCATCACACTTTTCACCAGGCTATCAAACATCATCACTCTCCTTCTATATTCATGTCCAAATTTTCTCTCTCCTATTCCCCATACCGCTCCTAGTATTTTATTAGCTTTCTTTACTAGCTTTCTCACGTGTGCTGTTTCTGTATTTCTATCATTAAACACGTACCCTAGGTATTTAAATTCTTTTACTTCTTCAATTTTCTCCTTCTCTCATCTCCACTCAATTACTGTTCTCCTGCCACCCCCATTTCTAAACACAATCATCTTGGACTTCTCCCCATTCACTGTCAGCTTTTTCCTCCTTATATATTTCTCCATGTTTCTTATCATTTCTTTCATCCCTTTCTCGTCTCTTGATAGCACTACCAAATCGTCCGCGTAGGCTAGGGACCACACTTTTTCTTTGATCACCACAACCCCACCCGTCTGCGCCTTCCTGAACATCTCCTCTATATCTCCAAGAAACGCTGCAAACAGGCTGGGGCTTAGTGGGCAGCCTTGTCTCAATCCCTTATGTGTATTAAAACCTTCGCTTACTCTTTCAGCAACTCTCACTCTACTTCATCAATCTCTTCTAATTTTGATACCAGATGCTTATTTATCCTTTTCTTTCTGTCATTCCCACAGTGCCTCTCTTGCCACATTATCAAAGGCCGCCTTCAGGTCCACAAATAATGCATACATCTTGCCACCCCTCTTTTTTATCTCATTCCGTACTATGTTATTCAAGATGTATACATTATCCATGGTCCCTCTCCCTTTCCTAAACCCCACCTGCTCGTCTGGTATCACACCCCGCTCCTCCATATCCTTCGTCAATCTATCTTCCACAATCATTGCATATATCTTATATGCCGTATTGAGCATGGTGATCCCCCTATAATTACTTGCTGTTTACCTTTCTTATATATGGGGCATATTATATATGGGGCATATTTAGCCGGTTATCTTTCCAGTTTCTTACTTTTTAGAAAGAGGTTAAATCTTTCTTCTGACTCTCTTCCATCTTCTCTTTTTCTTTTATAATCTTCGTCTCGGTCGCTTTCACTCTCACTTTTTTTCATTTTCTCCTTTTCTTTTTTTCCTTTTTTTTCCTTATCGCGCGCCGTAAAAACACGCGTCACAATAAAAAAACTCAATCCGCAAAACCCGCTTCACAAAACACGTCCGCTCCGCTCAACCGCTCGAATAGGAATCATATATAATATACATAATATATTATTCAATGTATCTTTATAGTAATTTGTTAGTGTACGGTAATCCTTAGCGTTAATGAGGTTGATTAAATGTTTATAGTTTGATAAAGTTGTGTGGTTAGTATCGCTAACTATTTTGTTTATGTTGTAAATAACTTTTTTGAAGTTAATATTTTCTGTTGGAAAAATTGGCGGGATTTTAACTTTACCTTGTTGTGTTGGCAGTTGTGTTTGAACGTTTTGTGAGGTGTTCGCGGATTCGTCGCTGTTCATACGTCGTGACCCGGTGCTTTTTTGTAGGTAAATTTTGGATTATTATTTTTTGATTTCTGGTAAAGTCGATTTCATCGATTGAATCTACGGTCGCAGGCCGATGCGTTTCAATGTGTTGTATGATTTGTGTTGCGTATCTTTTGTTGATGTGAAGATATTTGCTAGGTGGTTTGCAAATGCCTGACACTTTTCGCCATCGGTTTGAGATATAGTGCCATTGTAGGCAGCGGTAGGTAAAGCCAAACGCGCTCTAATGGTGTGCAGAAATCTGGAAGGAAAACCCTAGGGTTGTAACCTTACAATTCTGCGATGGTTGTATACCATGATAGTGACACCTGCGATCACTTATACGACAGTGGCGTGGGGAAGTATAAACAAGCTAGCCTCTATGAGGAAAGAGCTTGAGAAGATTCAAAGACTGGCGTGTGTCTGCATCACGGGGGCGGTGGGGTCGTGTGCAACAGCAGCAATGGCACTGCTGCTGGATCTGACTCCGCTGCACCTTGTGGAGGAAAGGGCCGCCAAATCGGCGATTGTAAGGTTTAGCAAGGAAGCAATAGGCAGAGGTAAAATAATCGGGAGCAGAGACCGAAACAGCCTCGCTGCCAAGATCCCCTGGCTGGAAGCACCAAAAGACAAAATGGTATGCAAATGCCACTTCGAAAAAGACTACACAGCAATGTGTAGTAGTAAAGCCGATTAGAGCGATGAATCCTAAGCAACCACATAGAGCAAAATACTATCAAGTGGAATACAGATGGTTCGAAGACAAAGGAAGGTACTAGTGCAGGAGTGTTTGGAAGACGTACCAAATACTTCGAATCCATGGGAACATTAGGAAGTATCAACCAAGTAGAGGTACACGCAATCCAAAGATGTGCACAGTTTAACCTCGACAGGAATTATCGCAAAAAAATTAATTGCTATCCTGTCAGACAGCCAAGCAGACATTAAGGCCATTAGCACATTCACCATCAGATCCAAACTGGTATGGGACTGTGCGGAAATGTTAAAGAAGCTTGGAAAAAACAATAAAGTAACGCTATACTAGGTACCAGGACACACTGGTATAGACGGAAACGAAGAAGCCGATTACCTAGCAAAAAAATGATCCAGTAGTTCCTATATAGGTTATATTATTTGCCTAATCCTTTCTCTGGAAATGTGTCCTTCGGATTCGACGTTAAACCGCTAGGTCCCCCATATTCAAATCTTCGTGCTGAGGTTGGATATATGGCAGAGAAGAGAGCCGGTGCCCAGCAGTGGGACGTAAAAGGCTGATAGAGAGGTTATATCCGCAAAAGTTTAGACGAAGTAATCAGAGAACAATGGATGAGAACCTGAAAAGAACTTCCAGCGTTAAGGCAGTCCAAAGTGATGCTGGGATCTTTTAACCAGGAAAGAACAAAAGCTTGCCTGAAACTAAACAGGAACAAGCTTAGAATTCCGACAGTAGTTCTGACGGGACACTGCATTATTAGGAAACACCTCAAGGCCCTAGGTCTAGAGGAAGATGAAGGATGCAGATTATGTGGGTCAGCAGAGGAAGCCCCCATACATCAACTTGAGACCGAGGAGCACTGCTACGCAGGAGATAGTTGCTCCTAGGGGCTTACTGCCTGAACGCAGAGGAGTTGTAGTTCTTGAATTCCACCTAGATCCTGAAATTCCTAAAAGAATTTGGATTAGAGGAAGCGCTCTAATTGGATAAGTACACCAACGCTTAGAGGAAGAGTGTGGGGTATAATAGATCTATAAAGGTAGCAGAACAATTCGTGACCACGATATCTACAATCTCATCTCATCTATCTAATGCCATTGTCTATTATATTTGAGAAGCTTTTGTGTTGTTTGAGTAGTTTTCGTTTTGGATGAAGTATTTTTTCGCGTACTAGGACTCGTGAGTTTATCGTTCGTGCTAAAAATAATATATGGTACTAAATACACAGAATTTTATGATATAATTTCTTACCTAAACAACTATTATTTTTTAAATTTAAACAAAAATTGCACTAACATATATACAATTTAAAATTAAAATTAATTATAAATTTAAATTTTCTCTGTCACGTTGGGGAATTGTCAACAAAATGTAGCCAACCTAATTTTGTTGTTCAAATTAGGTATTTTTAAATTTGGGTATATTAAAGACAGAGACAAACAAATTCGCAATGTATTATTTGAAGACAAATAAACAAGTTTTTAACAACCTAAAAGACAAACCAGACAAAGCTAATCTTAGTAGTGTAATATACAAAATTCCATATAAAAATTGTGAGAAACAATATGTTGGCCAAACTAGAAAACTAGTAGGAAACGATCAAAAAACATATAAGGGATTGCCTACCTCAACATGCCGGGAAAGAGAATAAAACAGCTGTAGCAGACCACAAATTTAGAGAAAGACATATTTTCAATTTTGAAGATTACAATATTTTAGATTTCAAACCTAATAATTTTAAAAGAAATATTGGAGAAATATTTTACATTAAATTTCAAAATTGTGTAAATTATAGAAGTGACACGCAAAATTGAAGTAGTCATTATGCCGGCATAATAGAGAAACATAAAAAATTTAAATTTAAAAATACCCAACGTTGGGGAATTGTCAACAAAATGTAGCCAACCTAATTTTGTTGTTGAAACAAAATTAGGTTGGCTACATTTTGTTGACAATTCCCCAACGTGACAGAGAAAATTTAAATTTATAATTAATTTTAATTTTAAATAGTATATATGTTAGTGCAATTTTTGTTTAAATTTAAAAAATAATAGTTGTTTAGGTAAGAAATTATATCATAAAATTCTGTGTATTTAATGCCATATATAGTTTGTAGCCTGAAGAAGACGAAAATAAAGTCGTCGAAACCTCGCTTTAACGACATTTTTTAAATATTTTTTTCCCCATACGTCAAGAACATTATATAAATAATTAAACTATTGGGATATCAATAATATGATTAATTTTTGAGGTTGTTTTATTATGACTAATAAAAAATAAATAAATAGTTTATCTGCGCAAAATTTGACAACGACCCAAATTATGATTTATATTGTAAATAAAATATATTTTTAATAATAATAATTTATATACATTAAAATAACTCCTCGAGATTTCGCACCTGCAGCTTTTATTATATGAAAGCTTATATTTATATAATATGTGTATACATAAGTACCTACTCGCTATTTTCAGATATCTTGACGTTTTCCATTCTAAAGTCTTTGTTTATTTTACTTTATGTCTGATATTTCTGCTCAACTGTTCAATTGCCCTTGGCTTGCTTACGTCTCTATAATAACTCCTCTATAACGAATCTCTAGGAAATAAGGAAACACTCCGAAACCGTCGAATATATCCGTCTTAAGATTTTTTTGATTGATCCTTTATTAGCTTTTTCTGCCATTTCTCAGAAACTTTACCTAATTCTTTACATATAAGATATACATATTACTTTACATAATAAATATTATTTTGGATATAACATATTACGTCACACCGCTTTTGACAAATTCTTTTAATATTCGCTTTTAATATTCGCTTAAACTCACTTAAATTCGATTTTTTTTTTCTGAAATTGAAAAATTTCTGAAATAAGTTCTGGGACTGCAATATTACCGCTTGCCTAGTTTGTGTTTCACAACCATCCCCCATTATTCTAAGTCTATTGCTTAGTTTTGCCGGAAACATGCTATTCATCATCATCATATGGCGCTACAGCCCAATTCGAGCCTTGGCCTCCTGGATCCTAGCCCCCTATTCCAGTCTGTCCATCGCCGTTCTCCTCCACGATCTTAACCCCAGTTTTTGTTGGCATCCTTTCTCATTTTGCCCTCCTATCGAACCTTGGCCTCTCTACCGGTCGCCTATCTTGCATTCTTGCGTTTAGCACTCTCTTTGGGAGTCGCGAATCGTCCATCCTCAGCACGTGTCCTGCCCATTGCAGCCTTATAAATGTGGATATGGAGGCTATTTGTATATCTCATTGAACTCATTATCTTGTCTGGGCCTTCGTACATTGCTATCCATGATCGGTCCCAGTATTCCCCGCAGCACTTTGCGCTCGTAGATGAACATAATCCAGGTTTTACAGCATTAACATATTGTTTTGAATATTCGCAGCTAGGTTATTCGGTGGACGCTATATGCTTTTAGTATTCCCAACTAGTAAGCTCTATTCGCTGCTAGAATTCTGCGGCGTATCTCTTCGTCCTCTGTCCCGTCCCTGTCAATCTCTATTCCCAGATACACAGATATTTTGACTGTCTTAATGCTATCCTGAAGGCGAATGTCCGGCCCGTTTTTTCGCCTTTATGTCATTTTCTTTGTTTTAATAAAGTTTATTTCCGCTTTCTTTGGGGTGTTCATTTAACTGTGTATATGTCTGTTGTGCCGTCATTATGTTGATATCATCCGCATATTCCGCTAATTGCACGATCTTGTTTGTGAGGAGATTGTCTCTGCCTGCTCCCATTTGTTTTATCTCTCTCTCTCTCCCTATCTGTAGCTCTTACAACCCATGGTGGGTCTTCGCTGACTCAACAACTCTCCTCCATTGGAATCTGTCCATCATTAGCTCCTCCGCTTCCATGATATTCAATGATCAGACTAAGAGAGATTCTATGTTGTATCTCCACCGTAGTCCCGGTCTTCCTAGTGGTCTTCTACCGGTCTTCTACCAACCTGTTCCCATACCAATCTAACAACTCGTCCATCCTCCTGTTTCTTTACATGGCCGGCCCATCTCAGTCATTCCGCTTTTATCGTTCTTACAACGTCTGGTTGGTCATATAGTTATTCTATTTCCCTGTTTTTACCACTGCGATACTGTTGTGTAGTTTCATCCCATATAAGCCCGTATATACACAGTAGTATTTTTCTCTCTGCAATTCTCAGTCTGTTTTCGTTCTTTTTAGGGTTCCGTACCGAAAACGGAACCCTTATAGGATCACTTTGTTGTCCGTCTGTCTGTCTGTCCGTCTGTCCGTCCGTCTGTCTGTCTGTCAAGACCATTTTTCTCAGGAACGCGTAGAGATAATAAGTTGAAATTTGTATCAAATACTCGGGTCTGCGGTCTCTTTAAGCTGTTTAAGATATGACCGTTTATGTCGCACATTTTGCGATTTCACAAGGGAATCAAAATCTATAGGGTACTTCCCGTTCACCTAGAATCATGAAGTTTGACAAGAAGCGGTGTCTTATAGCACATGTAAAGGGAAAAATCTAAAAACCGTAAATATGTAGTATAATTACAATAAAAATGCGAATTTACTATTAGAAACTTACACTAATACACTGATGTGTTACGTGGTATTGTCAAGAACCAGAAGCATATGGGTTGCATACAGTTAGGTCCTTCTCCTCCTATATTTTTTGGTAGTCAATTGCCCAAAAGCAGTCAATTGAACAACTGAATGTTAAGAGTATCGAAATAGATCTAGAAATAGTTAATATATTACTTTATATTAGATCTAGAAATAGTTAGGTTTATCTTAAAATAAGTTAGTGAATAACTGTAATACTAAAACAAAGTTTTCTTTTTATAAGTTTAAAAATAATCGCGTTATTTAAAAAAAAAGAAATAGTTAGATCTTTATATAAGTTAGTGAATAAGTGTAATACTAAAATATAGTTTTATCATAATCATCTCTTCCTTTTCTTTTTATAAGTTTAAAAATAATCGCGTAATTCAGTTAATTCTTAATGTAAGTTACTGAATAAGGGTAATAGTAAAATAAAGATTTATCATAATCGATTTATTATAATCGCCATTCGCTTTCCTTTGGTAACTTTTAAAATATTTTAGTTTTGGCTTGGAATTTGAAATAGGTCTCTCGTCAAGAATTTCATATCATATAAGTAAGTAAGATTTCGTGTTTAAGTACCTAACTAACTACTCAGTGACCTCTTGTACTTAGGATAAAACGAGTTGCGCACGAGCATGGCGACGCGGGGCAAGTACAAGGGCGGGAGGTCGGCCCAGGTCGGCCGTTTTGTAGTGAGCGGCAGAAATACGAAATTTTGTTTTGCATTCAATAACTTCGTACTCCTGCATATCCTTACTTACTCTATAAATTATGGCTACAGTTCATTTAACCGTTAACGACAACATTATCGTATACGATGTAATATTTATGCCCGACGATGGCAGTTGCTTGTTTCATGCTATAGCTTTTTCAATTTATAATTCAACCAATTTTAGGCAAACACAGCTTTTGAGAGCTACAATAGTTAACTATATATATATATATATATATATATATATATATATATATATATATATATATATATATGTATATATATATGATAATTGGGAAGAGTTTTGTTTGTTTACTAGCAACGCCTTAACAAGTTAACTGAATGTGCTTGCTACGTCCTCCACAAAAAGAGATACCTTACTTACAAGTTTGTACGGAACGCTCGGTGCGCGAGCCACAACTCGCACTTGGCCGGTTTTTTATTTGACATTGCCCAGATTTCGCAGGAGTAAGGCCGAGGCCGCACTACGGTTTTTCCCCTCGAGCGGTAACCGCTATAACCGCGAAACCGCTCGGGAAACACTATGGGAAGTACACTATGGGAAAAATCAGTCGCGGGGAAATACCGCAAGTGAGGTCGCTTGTATTAGCTTACTTGAGTCACAAAATCGCGCGATTAAAAACCGCGGCGGTTTAGCCGTAGTGCGGCCTAGACCTAAGTCATAATCGGTCTTATAATGGAGTGGTATATTGTTATGTTTGTCGTCCTAGATACATTTTTTAATTTAATTAACCTCTGCAATGCAAAACAACATCGATTGGCACTTTGTATTCTGTTGTTAATTTCTTTGGTCATATCACTGTTCGACGTGATAGTGGCACCCAGATATTTAAATTCCTGGACTCTTTCGAAGTTGTATTGGTCCATCGTCACATTTTTCCTATCGTATCCTTACGTTTAGTCCTTGATGTGGTCATGTACTTGGTTTTACTGTCGTTTATTTTTAGGCCCGTATATGCCATTCGCAAAGGCCAATATAAGACGCGGGCCCCGATTTCTATACAGCAGTGTTTCCGTTTTTGCTTCCCTGACTACCTTCTCCAGAGCTATATTAGAGAGGAGTGGGGAGATGGCGTCTCCCTGTTTCAGGCCATTTGTCTTATGACATACTCTAAAGTGAAGTTGAAGAGTGTGGATGCCGGCCCATCTCCCTGTTTCTAACCTTTCGTTATTTTGAATGGATCCGTTAGCTGGTTTTGGATGCGTATTACGGCTTCTGATTCGTCCATTGTTGTCCTGATCATTCTTATCAGCTTGGTCGGTATATTTAGCTGCTGCAATATTTGGTAGAGGCTATTAATAGAGCATAATTAGACGGTTAATAGAGCCTGTTTGTAATCGATGAAGATGTAGTGTATATCGATGTCGTATTCCCATGCTTTGCTCAGTATCTGCTATACTGCGAAGATCTAGTGGCCAGTGGAACTACCTCGCCTGTGGCCTGCTTGACTAATAATAATAATAAACTTTATTGCCCAACAGGAAAACCTTTTAACAGGACAAATAATATTTACACAAAAATATAAATAATAATAATAATAATAATAATAAAGTTAAATCAAGATACTATGAGAATTAAAATATAAACATATTCCTCATAAATAAGTTGCCATGCAAAAATAAACAGTGATAAAATATGTACGAAAGTGATATAACACGCTACTATAAATTACAAAAAAATATATCTTCCTAGAGCGTGTATCAGCATTGTGGCACATGTGGTTAAGTGGTGCTCTTCGTTGTATGTTGCTTCGTGACGCCGGCAGTGCAAAGGGGCTACATATCGAGAAGCAGCTCTCGGGACGTGGAAGTAGAGACTAGACATGCGAGATGGACTGTCAATCTTACCATGAAGCAGCTTCCAAGCAAATCGAGCACTCTGCTGTTGTCTGCGCACCAGAATGGATTGGATATCATACCGCTCTAAAAGGGAATGATATTCGATGTTTCGGACCGGATAGGGACGACGGATAGATCAGAAAACGACGCTGTACCCTTTCAATAGGTAAGGTAGGTTCTTGAGAACCATAATATGGGTACCATATCAGCGCTCCATACTCGGGCTTACTAACAATAAAAGAAAAGTACAGTTTTTTAAGGAAAGTAGAATCTCTGAAGCATGCAGAAATGCGTAATATAAAGCCTAGCATTTTAGATGTGATAACGACACGGTGCTTATATGCTGTGAAAACGACAGCTGGGAATCAAATATAATCCCAAGATCCTTAATGGCTCTTTCTTTTCCAGTAATTGACCAGTTACTGTATAAGAAGAATATATAGACTGTTTTTAGGGTTCCGTTGTTATTAACAACGAAACCTTATAGTTTCGATATGTCCGTCCGTCCGTCCGTCCGCAGTTTAGCTCAGAGACTATTAGAAATATAAAGCTGTAATTAGGCATGGATATACAGATTAGTTACGCCGACAAAGTGGTAAAATAAAATCTTGAAATTTTTTTTTTTAAGGATACCTCCTTTACCCTAAAGGAGTGGTTACGTTTTTTTTTTCTTGTCTACGCCATGGTGTAGGGTATTGATGGATAGGTCTTTCAAAAATATTATAGGTTTGTGAAAATAATATTTCGATTAAGAGATTCGTTTGTGAAATATTAAGCTTTAAAGTGCTAACTTTTGTTAGAGTCAAGTGCGCCAACCTCCCCCCCCCCACTCCCATGTAAATGGCTGTTTCTGGATATGTGAAAAAATTCACAATAGTAGCATATATAACGAATTTAAAAGGAAAAGTACCACGGATAAGTAGGCTTAATTAGTTTACGAGTAATAGTCAACCAACTTATAAAATGTAACAAATCGAGCGGCAGCCGCGTTATTTAAACAATATATTATTGGTTATGTTGAACGTCAAACTCGACAACATCAATGTCAGCTGATTAAGTTGGTTATGAAATTTTTTAGACATTTGAGTCTTAAGTGATAAGAGTAAGAATTGAATCTACGGAACCCTACATTGCGCGTGGCCCGACACGCACTTAGCCGTTTTCTTCACAGTACAGCATTTGGAAATATTTAGTTTCAGCTGATTTCGTTGATATCAAGCAACTAGTAGATTGATTTTGGTTTGAAGGGTTATTGTGTCAGAAATGCTATTAATAGAGGAATACAGTTTTACATCATCAGCAAAGGCCAATGCTGGACATTTTAAGGCAGTTAACAGATTATCGATAAACAGTACAAAGAAAAGAGGACCCAGATTTGAACCTTGTGGAACCCCTGACGAGGTTATGAAAGAATTAGATTTAAAATCATTATTGAAAACGTAGTTCACTCTGTCATATAAGTAAGAAGCAATTAATTAAAAAAAAAGATGGAGCAAAGCCTAGGGAACTAACCTTATTTAAAAGTAGCTCATGATTTATAGAATCAAAGGCACTAAAAAAATCAATGTATACTACGTCAATTTGTCCACGGTTATCAAGTTTTTCACTTATATATTGAGTGATTACGGCCAGGTTCGAAACAGTTGAGCGTCCGGGTAGAAAGCCAAGCTGGTACTCAGAAATGAGGCTGCGAACATTGAGAAATATGTTTTTATAGATAGCTTGTTCAAATACTTTTGCAAAGTTTGAAAGTATCGCAATAGGCCTGTAATTCTCTAGGTGATTGTTCTTACCCTTTTTGAAGATTGGTATTATCGTAGCACGTTTCCAAAAATTTGGGAACGTTGAAGTTTTTATTGCTAAGTTGAAGATAGTAATCCGTGGCTTGGCAAGACAATATCTAGCATCTTGTATTAGAAAACTCGTAACTTGAAAACTTGTACTAGGAATAAAATAATCGCCTGCCGTAAGTTTGTTGTCGAAGGACGACATTATTGTTAGTAGTTGTTCTTCTGTAATAGACTGCATACTGAATGATGAATGATTAGAGTCAGCATCGGGAATATTATAGTTAGGTATGGAATGAAACGCATTAGAAAACAAGGAGCCAAATGCATTGACGATATCTTGAGGATTGTCATACTCTTTGTTGTCATATTTCAATTTACCCGGAATGCGTGTCGAGCCTTGCTCAGCATGAACATATTTCCAAAGATTATTTGGAGTAGAATAAAGGGAGTTCTCTATGTTCGTAGTACGTATTATACGCAGAAGTAATGAGCTTCTTACAATACAACCGCAGGTTTTTGTATTCTAGAAGGTAAAACGGACCTGGATGAGCTCTGCATTTCTTCCTGTATCGGTCTTCTAACTTTAATGTCGCAATTATATGAGGAGTAAAACAGGCAGGATACGTATTTTGCTTGTCTGAGGAACACTGGGGTACTGATGTATTTAAAATAGCATAAAGCTTATCATAAAATTTATCAACTACTATATTCACATCATAAAAAGAATCTAAGATCGACCAGTCTGTGGTTACAAGATCATCATATAGTTTAACGTAGTTGGCTTTGCGGAAGTTGTATCTTATATTATTCGCCGATGAAAAACTGGAGGATTTCGACGCTGATAATGCTTCGATTGAAATAGATAATGCAGGATGGTACGGGTCTTCCGGAACTAACGGATGAATGTCTTGTGCTATATTGATTGTAAATTCATTACTTGACAACACGAGATCCAATAGAAGATTATCACAATTTAGAATATTGTTATGTTAAATGAGATTAAGTGTTTTGGAAAAGACTAAGAATCTGTGCAATTTAGAACACGGAGAAATGGCCATAGAAGAGGTTACACTGTTATGATAGTTGAGAAGATTGAAGTCTCCAATGAGTATAAGAGGGTTCTTCAAAACCAAAGCTTCAAGAGCCTCAAAGAACAGTTCAAAGTCATTGACAGATTTATCAGTCATTGACAGATGTATCAGTCATTGACAGATGTATTAGCGAAATATTCTCTTCTTATTCGTATCAATATCCCAGACTGGTTCCTAGCTAATTTCGTTTGATTGATATTTTTCCTAATATTCTCGTCAACGTATTGGAAATCCACATTGTTTCACATAGAACGTGGTGCTTCCGCATGTACGATCACAGAAGATGACTTCAACTCCACCTTCCTAAAAACGTTGCACTAAGCGTCGAATGATTGATTTAGAGGGCGAATTTACCAATTTCAATTGATTACGATAGGGTCGTTGCGTATATATTATTAAGCGATGATTTTCAAAAAGGATATATTATACCTTGGTTTACTCTAGCAAAAATAATGCTGAATTATATATTCATTTTTATTTAGAGAAGTTAGAATTAATTAATAATTGTTTTTATCGCAGGTGTAATGTTTTACAAGAACAATTAAAAATATAAAGTATATAAAGTGTGTAAAATCTGTGAAAATTTTAAATTATTTTGCCACTTCTACTCTTCTCTCTTTGCTAATTCATTGCACATAAATAAATGAAAATATTTGGATAGTTTTGAGGATATATTTTTGTTAATTTAATGTTGAATTACGAAGTGAAAAAATGTACAATCCAAGGCTATTGGAAATGAAACGAGTCCTAGCTTAATTCACGCAATTAAAATTGTTGTCGAATCTGTCGATTTCATTGTTCTACAGAACGTGCTATGAAAATGAAAAGGGCATTTTGCAAAAAGAATTTATCAATGTGCCTGAAAAATGCCAAAAATAGAAATGGCATTGTTAGAAATGATTAATGGGTTGAGAAGAGTTGTTTAAAGGATTTTCAACAAATATTGTTGTATTTATTTTTTATTGTCCCTGTATTTTATAATGTGTATGGAGCACTGTTAAAATATTTCGTGAAACTGAAAATATTGATCGCAAAGAAGGAAGTAGTAGACCTACAGATGGGAGAACGCAAGTCATTTAAAATGTTTGAACAGTAACTGATGCTTAATGCACGTACAAATTCATTGTGTCATCTGTCCTAAGAAACACAGATGACTTATGGTACATGTCAAATTTAAGAAGTAATATTATACCCATCCTAACATACAATATGCAGGCTTTCTATATAATATGATTAGTTACCATTTGATCACAATATAACTACCCATATTGATTGTTTGTGCTTTAGTACTAATGGATTTATTCGATTTGATTATTTTCACAGATGATCGACACATGATTGCATTTCTCCGACTCCAATTCACAGAATGTAAGTGCTATTAGAAAAGCCATACATTTTAGTGAGCTTTAGTTATGTATCTTTGTAAAATTATTTGAATCCTCTTTGGACAAATGTATGAAATACGTTTTTTTATAGAAATTTAAGCGCTCAACGCCAAACAATTAAATAAATCAACAGCAAGATGACAAGATTCTAAATGTGTAGTTCTAACATGACGAAACAACTTGCTGTACATCACAGGAAATATTGTATGTTTTGCGTTAATTTTATGAAAGTCGTTTCATTATTCCTTCGTCTTTACAACATTTTCAAAAATATTAACAACTTATGAAATGAATTGCTGAAAAATGTGACTCCAGAAACTATGACTCCAGAAACTTTGTCAGAATCCTATGACTCCAGAAGCTGCCTAATAATACGATAAGGTGAATATATCCAATCAAGTAGTTTTGACTTGTTTCAATTTCAATTTGTATTTATAGGAAAAGAGTAGTTTGTTTAATTGCTAGAATATAGGCGAGTGAATCGGAGAGGTGGAGACAAATATTTAAGCACAACAACGAGCGGGTTCGAGACCGGGCCGGCTCCTTAAACTAGTAGCTTGTTTAATTACTCTCTCTAAGGCTGCTACAGTCCTAGTACTTTTTGGAACGAAGTTCCAAAACCTATCTCTTCCTATCTCTTTCTCTCAGTGTATATTTTTATACCGTGCACTCTCTCTTTCTTTCTCTCAGTGTATATTTCTATAATGAGTGACAGACGAGCGTGGTAAGTTTATAACCTTTAAACTAAGCAAGGAAAAAGAATTGTTCAAACGTATTTTTGTGTTTTGTCGTTTTAAATCATACGAGATTTATTTATTAAAACATTAAAACATTATATTGTTTATGTTACACTCATTATTTTAGAAAAAAAACTCAAGAAAATATACAAAATACTGAAAAAGTAAGTTTGAAAAAGTAAAAAAACCTATATAATTTGAAGCATTTGCTAACTGGTTAAAATTTGCAGTTAGTTTCCAAGCTGTAACTATCTTAAGAACTTACTCTTAGTAACTCAACTGCATATGTCATCTGTTATTTATGACAGACTAGATAATAGACCTGTTTACGGATAGTTAAGCGTATGCGCGTCCGCCAGGTTTAAAAGGCGGGAATATGAAAGTTTTAAGCACATTTTGTTATTTTACGTCAAAAAGTGCCCAAAAACCATGGCGGAATTGACACATCCGCACAAAAAAATTTCTACAAATAATTATGAAAGGGTCGTTTTTGATGTTTTGTTTTTCATGGCAACTGGTCTTGGGCCCCAAGTTGGACACCCCTGATCTAAATCAAATACTCAACTACACATCTTATCTGTCATTTATGACAGACTAGATTATTTTCGCACACATTTTTTGCGACCGCAAGTTTTAATGTAATATAATAATCTCGCCTATACACTAAATAATTGGTGGATTTTAGTCTAAATCCACAGACTTACTGCTTACGTGGCGAAATTTGCAAACTTTTACTCACAATTTGGTGTCTGAAATAAATGAATGAAAAAAATTGTCGGTTTTGTTTTGGGCCGCATTGGAACTTATCTTGCCCCAGTTTGACAATTTGTTTTTCATTTATTTAATAAATTTTAGACCGCATTGCTACTTGTTCGCTTGAGGCTCAGTTTGAATTTATTCATTAAATTAACCGTTCTATTTGAAGCAGCATTGCAACTTATCTTGCGGCCGCAGTTTGGACAGCCATGACCTAAATCAAATATTCAAACACTTTGTAGCGAGTTTAATTTGTAGAAATTTTTTGTGATCTGCCATATATGACAGATATTTTCGCAAATCCTTCAACATCCATGTGGACGATAGGCTTTATGTTAACCACTTAGTTCACTCGCCTTTCATAGTAGCCAATAAAATAGATACATTCTAAATATTCGACGACAAAAATTTTAGTGCTTGCCATGCCCATCATCGGGTCGTAGCCGAGATTTTTGTGGTTGTTGTTGACGTTAATTTCGGAAGGCAGCAGCGATGTTGTTGGTCTGAGGCTGTGCACCGAGCTCGATGTGTTGCGTGAAGTCCATCGTCTCAAGCATGTTCAAAGTGTTTAACAGATGCGCGGGGTCTAATCCAAGAGCCGATTCTGGCATTTCGTTGATTGGGTAAGGCGGTTTTGCTTTAACAGAGTTTGGAGTTAAAGGATCTGGAGCCGCACTTGCGGCAGTTCCCCGTTCTTTTTCAAAATCTCAAGCACGTCGTCGACGGTTTGACTCTTTATACTCTTCTCCTTGTTAATAGCTTCTTCGTAAATCGGCGGCGGAGGTTTTTCTTCTGCCGCTTCGACCACTATCGAGTTAATGAAGTTCGGCAAGGCGGGCGAATCCGTGTATTATTCTTCAGCTTGTTCTTCCCTTGCACCAAATGGCTCAAAACCTCAAAAGGGGCGTAGTTCCGATTCAACACCAAGTTCCCGTTTAAATTCTTCTGCTAATGAAACATTACGTGTTATTCCTGCTCGATTTTGGCCTGTTCCTCGCTCTGCAATATCTGCTGCATATGTATGACCATCGACTGCTGTAGCTGCTTAGCTTCTTCAGCGCCAAACACTGTGCTTTCGGCTCAGCACTAGTGGCAGCTTGCAGCTTCATCTGGGATAGCGTTAACTCCCTCTGCAACTCCTCAATCTTCCTCTGCCGATCCCGAACTAATTACGTCTTGCGTTTTCAAATCGTATTGGAGAATTTGTGAACTTTGCGGGTCCATCTCCATGTGTTCTTGATCCTCGGCCAAGCGGGAGAACTGACGTCGTTGTGTTGGGGGGAGTTGTGGGAGGAGTCGTCGCCTCCGGATGGTATGGAGCAATCTCCGTTGTTCATGTTGGTTTTCAGGCGTTCTATAAGTTGGGGTTTGGAACTGGAAACGGGGAGGTTTCTCCGCTTTAGCTCGGCTTTTACATCGCTGACCTTCAAGTGTTCCAATCTTCCTATTAATCTTACGCTGAGGGAGGGAGGTGTCTGAATGAGCTGAGGA
The DNA here is from genome assembly GCA_944588485.1 of Phosphuga atrata. Lineage (NCBI taxonomy): Eukaryota > Metazoa > Arthropoda > Insecta > Coleoptera > Silphidae > Phosphuga > Phosphuga atrata. The sequence continues at coordinate 6,243,736 of OX155900.1, forward strand.
TGGTAATGGGTTGCTCGTGGTGCGGGGATGATGATTTGGGGGTATTTGTGTTAGAGTTGGAGCTAGAATTGGAGGCGGAGGTCGTAGGAGCTGACGCAGGAGGTGGGGTTGTTGGGGAGGAACTCTTTTGGGCTTTGCACTCGACACTTTTTGCACTTGCACTCAGAATTTGATTGTTCTTGTTTTCGGGATTGCTTTCGATTTGGATTTCTTGCGGTTTTTGTCTTTGAAGGGGGCATCCGTCCTTACCGGGGAAGAGATCGGACGAGGGATTAAGGTTACCGGTGCATGGGGGTCGGGGGTCGGATTTTTAGACGGAGCTGGACTGGCTATTGAGGACTAAGAACTCAGCGTCGTTGAATTTGACGATAGGGAAAACGACGCCGGACTAGACGCTTGGTTGAGCAGAGGCGCCGCGACATATACATTATAGAGAGACAATAGTGAAATCATAAACACAGCGTCAAAAAGAGTATCCAGAGAGAAAAAATAAATTTTTCAAACTACAGATTCAAAACATGCTAAAGGCGTTCAGATATACAGAGATCAATTTAAATCAAAGAAGAAACTTGTTGAACCTGAATCTTTAGAATCATCGAAAGAACACTTTCATTAGTTTATTAATAATTAAAAAAGAGAAGTTGTTCGATTCTTACATGTGTGAGAATGAAACTTCGTTCTTGGCGGGGGTCCCCTGACCACAAACGGTTTTATTCTCCTATTGGTTTAATTGTTATGATTGTAATTAATTCTATATAATGAGCTAAGAACTCCATTTTATTCTCCTATTGCTTGGTATTAGAATTCAGTGAGGTTATAATAAATACTATCGATGATTTTTAAAATTCTACAATTTTAATTATTATGCGATTTATAATTTTGATTGATATTTAAACGATATCCACTTAAAATTTGAAATTTTGTTAACTAAAAATCGTAATTGAGCATTACGTGAACCGCGTGGTGCGACGTTTGGTGCATGACTCTGTCACTTCAGCCGGTTGTCGCTCACCTTCGAAATCAGATTATACTTTTCGCTCTCGCCGATGAATTAGTAAACACTTTGATAGTGCGCTGTCAAATCCGAGAATTACACCAGGGTACGGTGCTGGAATAAAATAATAAAAGAAAACAGAAAAAGCGTTTCTTCGTTTTTTTCCCAGATATCGCAACTCGGAAAATATGTTTCAGGTCCAATCTGTCACAAACGATTGGTCGTCTAACAAGTGACAGCCAGCATCGACTCCGCCGGGAATTTTTGAGTAATGGCTTACTCGTCAAGGGAAAGACAGGTTGCATTCGAGAACTAGTGTTTACGCGATCGCTCGGAATATCGAACGGATGACAGGCCATTAACAAAATATTCATATTATCAACACGCTCGCACCTTAAAACCATTACTCACTTACTTTTTTATTAATTCTTAATGGAAACTTTACTGAAATAATATTTTCTTTTACATAAAACCCACATACAAAATCTGTTCATGTTTTAACTCGCTTAAATACAAATATTGTATTTACATTTACTTCAATATTTTATCACATACAAGAATGAATTGTCCTGATTTTTTATTCGCCTAAATTACAACTTAAATTTAGAAGTTATCAACTATCTTAGCCTGAGTAACATTTATGCAAAAATTAGTTTTCTTCAGTTAGTCTAACAGTCAAAATTTAATACGAATAGTTAAATATTTGGTTATCTAATCTTAAATGTCTTCATCTATCAAAACCTCATAAGCAATTTATTGCAAGAAAATGCTTCTAAGCTACAGTATCTAGAGCAGTGATGGCACTTACGTATTAACACCATCACCGTTACATTTTTAAATGCCGCCAATCTACACCTAAAATTTTTATGATGAATCATAAAATAAAACATTTTATTTAAAATTAAAACATTTTTAAAACTCAAAATACCTTAATTTTAACCCCGGTTAGATTAGGTTGTCCGCCGTGAAGCTGACAGATAAATCAAGACAAAATACGCGCGGCAGCGCGAAACCCTCGATCCAATATATTGCGGAGGTGGCGTTAATACGTAAGAACCGCAGTGATTGTCAACGAATGTTCCGCGACACTTTTATGTGCCGCCAAATTCTTGATGTGTGGCGTCAAATTTTAGTGTGGAAACAATAAAAATTGTGTAATAGTATATATTTTATACTATTTTTTGATACAACATGCTTGTATAGTTTTACTACAAATCGGGGGCTTGGTAAAGTTTTATCTGGGTTCAATCCAGATTTGGAGCTCGGTAAAGAATAATGTTTTTTTGATACTTAGTGTTAAGGACTTTTACCTGGTGTAACTGTTGTTAATCGTCTTTGGCAAAACTCTTTTTTCTTGAAAAATAATAAACGTGCCAACGTCAGCCCAGTTGCGTGCGTCTCCACCATCTGTTACGTTGAAAATGTCAATTTTTAGGACAACTAAAAGACGAATATTTATTGAACCAGGCAACGTAGAAGCTTAATTTTTCTTTCAGATATTAGTTAAAAAGTGCCAAGGACGATTAACAACAGTTACACCGGGTAAAAAGTCCGCAACACTAAGTTAAAAAAAAACCGTATTATTTACCAAGCCCCATATCAGGATAAAACCCAGATAAAACTATTTACTAGAAGAGTTTTCGGCTAAAACGTAGCTTGATGGGTGTAAGCCGTGGCAGAAATTAGAACTAACATAGAAAGACAATTTTTTACTGAATTCACGGTTTTAACCTAGGTTAGATCAAAGATTAAACTGGGTAATATTAGCACAGATAGAGCCAGACAATATATTGCGCGGTAGCATGACCTCTATATCCAAAATAAGAAAAAATATTTTAAATAATTTACCTTGCTACGCCATCCTTACATGCACTGTAAACCGAATTTTATGTTTATTCAATTTTTCCTTATAAATTCATGTTTAATTCCTTGCATACGGATCAATAAAACATTGATTTATTCACTAGTGCAATAAAAGTCTCCATAGCAACGCATCAAAATAACTCACTTACGAGCTCCGTAAACGCAATCCTAAATGTTGGCTTTTTTAGATCGTCATACAACTTATTATACCTACATTGTTTTTTACAAATCTCATAATTTTTGCCGGAGTAATCTTTCAGCGTCATCAACTAACCATAATTCTTCGGATGTAATCACTTATGATTAATAAAACACAAATAATATAATATAATAATACGTACCCCTTGTACACCTTTGGTAAACAATGGCACGGAGCCTAGCACCTGGGAAGAGTGGGGTGGACAGGACTCCTTAGCCGTAGTGAAGGCGACCTGTCTAGGGGTGACAACCCCGAATAATAAGCCTCCCAAGCTAACAACTTGGGTAGTATCTTGGACAGTGGCTCGCCACTGTCCCATGAAGAATATTCTTCAACTGGGTATGAAGGAAAATCTCGCTAAATGCACTATGCTAAATACAACAGGTGGTAACCAATCCACCGTCATCTATGATGACGTTAGCGGCCCTTCGGATTCTGGGGAGTCCGCACCAACATGCTTTAAGGATGAGTCGGAGCATCCTGAAATCAACGGACGTAAACTCAGACTAAGACGGCAAAGCTTCCTCGCAACATTGAATGCCAACTCACTGCTAAAAGTGGGTAAACTGAAACGTTTGACTGATTAACTAACACGACACAACATAATACTGACATCAGTACAGGAAACCAGATTTACGGACGAACATGCCTTCGAGTCCCAAGGCTACAGAATCCTCAAAGGAAAAGTGGGTCAACGGATAATGAAGAACGTACCCCACTTAGGTATAGGATTTATAATCAATCACAGGATACTGGATTCAGTCACCGACTTTACCTGCCCGAGTAGTTGTGTATCCATCCTCTCTCTCAAATGCGCAAACATGCCCCAATCAACCAGGACAACAGACGCAATCCAGACAGAATTGATAAATTCTGGGAAGACTTAGAAGATATTATCTCTAAACTTAAAGAGAGGCACACCGTCATACTGCTTGGTGACTTCAATGCTCAATTGGGAAGAGAGAAACAATACAGAAACATAGTGGGCAATTATCCGGCGCATAAGCGAACCAACCGCAACCGGAGAACGATTGGTGGATCTGTGTAGGACTTTTGGGTTGATCATGATGTCTACAGCCTTTAAACACTTGCCAAGGAGCAGAAGAGTTGGATTTCACCTAATACCCACCTGGGTGAATTCCAGATAGATCATGTGGCCATTTCACACAAATCTTAAAAGAAAATACAAAACGTTAAGGTACTAAGAAGCGCCAATCTAGACTCAGACCACTACCTCTCAAAGATCAAAATAAGACTCCAGCCTAGAAACACTAGATTACACAGAACCTCCAAAATGGTAAAATTTGACGTCGAGCGACTCAAGAACAGTCAAGAACTAAGTCAAAGACTGAACAACACTGACCTAAACAACTGGGACCAACTGATGGAGACTCTTGTCAAGGCGGCCAATGAACTCGCCCCTCTCCCTAGAAGAAGGAAGCGTCCGTGGTGGACTTAAGACTGTGACTATGCAATACCCCAAAGACAAATAGCCTGGCTGAAGTGGAATTCTATAAAACCAAGGAAAATTGGCATAAATTTTTGGAACAAAGAAAGGTTACTGCCAAGATAGTTCGAGGAACCAAACGAACCTTCATACAAAACCAACTAACCCAAATCGAAGAGAGCTTTGCTAAGAATAATTCCAGAGATTTCTTTGGAACCTCTAAGCAGGTACTCACAAAATACGTTCCGCCAAGCCTCCACTTCAGGGACTCACAAGGCAAACTGGCTTATAACGACAAGGACAACTGCCACGTCTTGGCTCAGTACTTAAAAAATCTACTGAACTGTGACTCACCTAGCGAATTCTTCGACTATAAACAAACCACACCAAACCCGGACTCGCTTCCCCCTTCATTGGAAGAAGTTGGCCAGATCATTCAACTTCTTAAGAATAATTAGGCAGCTGGAGAGGACTCTATCGTTGCTGAACTGTAGAAAGGTGTTGGAAATCTGCTCTGATCCATCCGCTTCACAAAAAGGGAGATTTTACGGATCTAAACAACTACCGTGGAATTTCTCTCGTCCCGGTAACATACAAGATTCTCTCGAAGGCGTTACAAACAAGGGCAGAAAATCAGTTGGATATTCAACTGGGAGAATACCAAGGGGGCTTCAGGACGACCCGATCCATTGTTGAACAGATCCTCAACCTTAAAACAGTACTTGCATACTCCAAGATAAGAAACCGCAAGGTGGTCGTTACCTTTGTTGATTTTAGTAAGGCCTACGATTCCATCGACAGAGAAACGCTTAACAAAGTACTCCAGGAACTAGCACTAGACAACAAAACCCGCAGACTAATCCTAGAAACTTTGTCCAACACCCATTCCAAGGTTAAATTTAGAGGCGAGATTTCAGAAAGCTTCGAAATAAAAACTGGAGTGAGACAAGGAGATGGACTTTCTCCACTTCTCTTCAACTGTGTCCTTAAAAAGTTATGAGAGAATGGCGCAAGGAGCTGAATAATTTGGGTGCTCAGAGTGGTATCTACCTGGGACGTAAGAACAATGGACTGGTTGTAGATTGCCTGGCTTTTGCAGATGACATGGCACTGTTTGCTGATTCTCTTGAGATGGCAACAATGCAGGTAAACTGTCTCAGAAAACAGGCTGCCAAAGTGGGTCTTCAAGTGTCGCTGGAGAAAACAGAATTCTTCACCAACATTAGAGAAGCAAACAGAGAGATATTACTAGAACAGGGAAACATCAAGAGGACTGAGAAGTTTAAGTATCTCGGTGAATGGATTGAACCCAACTTATCAGAAAGAGCATCATTTTCCAAGAGAGTCAGCAAGTTAGAACTAGCCTATCGACTGCCTAAGAACACTTACAATAAGAAATGCCTGTCACGCAACTTGAAACTTAAGCACCACACATCAGTCTTACGACCAGAAGCCCTATATGCCATGGAGTGTCTTTCCTTGAACCGAAGGGGTCTAATAGAGAAATTGGAAATCAGAGAGAGGAGAATCCTCAGGAAGATCCTAGGCCCGGTAAAGGAAGATGGGGAATTCCGAAGACGACATAACTCTGAGCTCTACGAACATATTGAGATGCTCTCTGACTGTGCAAGGAAAAGAAGGGTAGCTTTCTATGGCCACATTGCAAGATTGCCTCCAAACCGACTAACCAACCGTCTGTTCATCTTCTGGCAAAACAAGATGCTTCGTGCCACTTGCTTGACAGAGACCGAGAAGGATATTAAAGAACTGGGAATAACAGATCTCAAAAACAGACAGTCTGTGAGACGCACCCTGAAGGAAGTCCGTGGATTTCAGGAAAAACCTCGAAGGAAAGGTACCCCCTGGACAGAAGAGAGAAAGGAGTTACACCGGCAGAAGATGCGACAATACTGGGCTAAAGTCAAAGCCCAACAGTTGAACAAGCGTAGTCCAAATTAGGACTATTCGAATGAAGAAGAAGAAGAAAATACAAATTAATTAAACACAATAAATACACTAAACAAAATTTTGACACACGAATCAACAATTTTGTCTTTTGTCCTTGTCGAATCAACGGTTTGTCACAACGTTGTGGCCAATATAACAACTGATTTCCTTTCAGGGACGGGACCCAACGGGGCTATATTGAAGCGATTTCGGAAGGCGCGTTGGGCTTTGATCACTGAACATCCGTTCGAAAAGTAGGCCTCGACGTCAAACGCACGCTTCTCACCGTTCCAACGCTCCATGCCGTCTGACCTGTGTGGGCAACAAAACTTTCGGACTACACCTCTCGAATGAGACCACTCCTGCCCCGTTGCGACGCATACAACATGAATGGCGTGCATTTCAAAAAATTTCATTTAGTAACCCTTTATATTTATAAATCGGGATGGACTTTGATATTTTCAAACATTATATTCAATATGATACGGTATTATATTATATTCAGGCTAATATGGTAACTGATATTCAGGCAAAGTTATCAGGCACGTCAACATTTCATAATGTAGAACTTAAGAAAAATGGCACGCGGGCATAAAAAGGTTCGCCACCCCTGTCCTACGTGGAGTACGTCAAGCTTATATTCTGTCACCACTTCTTTTTAACGTATAATCAGAAGAACTATTTAAAGATACCCTGCACGAAATGGAAGAAGGCATTATTGTGAACGGCGAAACAATAAACAACATCCGTTACGCAGACGACACCTTGTTGATCGCAGATACACCTGAAGGACTTCAGAGTTTATTAAGTAGAATAGCTGAAGCTTGTGAAGGAGATGGTCTCAAACTTAATGAAAGCAAGACGAAGTACATGTTTATAAGCAAAGTGGCTAATCCACAAGATACTGGTCTGTACGCAAACAACATAGCCATTGAAAGAGTACAGCGCATCACATATGCAGGATGCAACATGGACGAGAAATGGGACCACTCGGTGGAAATAAAAACAGGAATTGCACTAGCAAGTGTAGCCTTTATAGGTATGAGATCCGTGTTGTGCAGTCATAATCTTAGCCTGAATTTAAAAATACGTATTGTGAATTGCTATGTATTTTGGGTCTTGCTTTACGGTATGTTAAAATTTGGAGGAAGATCGACGCTTCGAGATGTGGGTGTATCGAAGAATTCTGCTGAATAGTTAGGTTGACAGAATAACGAACGAGGAGGTTCTGAGAAGAATGGGAATGAAGATCGAAGTCATGCCAAACATCAAGATAAGGAAGCTCTCTTACCTAGGACACATCATGCGAAATAATAAATACCGCCTACTGCAGCTCATCATGCAAGGCAGGATCAATGGTAATAGAGGACCGGGGCAAAAACCTTACACAGTGGTATGGAAAGACATCAGTCGAATTGTTCCGTGCTGCTGTCAATAAAGTTATTATAGCGGGGATGATAGTCAACATTCATTAGGCGGATATGGTACCAAGAAGAAGAAGAATTTATAACAAATTTGTTGAATAGGAGCTTCGATAGACACTACCTAAAATAACTGACTTAATCTTACACGAGATCTCACAACTTTTTGTAGCGAAAGAACTGCGCTACGAGACTTTTTTTACATTTTATGTTTTTGAAGAGATTTCATTTCTTTTTGTAGCTCATTCTCCTTTTTTTTCTCGGGTAATATATGATGACCGGCAGCTGCTGATTTTCTTAAAGCCCACTCCCTGTCTCTATTTTAAAGTTAGCAACCATACGTAGAAACGCGATGCGTTCGTTGAATGTAATTTATAATAATCCTTATTTTGCATTTAACACTTTGGGTACATTTGACGAATGAGACTCGTCATCTGCTTACTTGGGCGAAGTTACGGTGGACGAGTCTGACTCGTCATCTGAATTTAAGAAGCAGTGTTGATTTTTGCGGTACTCCTTCCCGTGGGCCTTAATCGCAAATAATTGCCTGACGTTTGTTTATGACATCTTACAGTTGCAAATAAGATGAATTCCACCTATCTTTATTATTATCCCGGTTATCCCGGGATCCTAAGAGGTCTGCAAAAAAAAAATTGTAACAGCGAAAATGATAGTTCCAATGAAGTAGAATTAGAGCTGTATAATAACAGTGATTACAGTCAATTAGATAGTGAAAATGATGAAAACTATAATGAATTGGAAGGTAATACCGGTACGTTGAAAATGCACGCGGCTTTTTTCGAGTATTAGTGAATCTTCTATCAAACAATTGCAACAGCAATGGATTTGAGACGAAAAACAAAATCTTTCTGATAAACTATTTTAAGAAAAAACTGGAATCAGTGTTTTGTGCAGCGCAGATTAGGTGATAATTTACAAGCAATAAGTAGGGAAGAAGTAGGAATATGCGCTAAAGAAAATGAAAAATGGGAAGGCAGTAGGTCCAGACCAAATCCCAACACACGCTTGGAGAAGCCTGGGAGACCGGGGTATTGATATCCTCTGGGACTCAATAAAGAAGATTTGGAACGGAGAAACAATGCCAGATGCGTGGAGAAGTAATATGCTTGTCCCCATATACAAAGGGAAAGATGATATCCAAAATTGTGGCAATTATAGAGTTATAAAGCTGATGTCTCATATAAGGATCATCGAGACAAGGTAGCGCCTGGAAACTGAAGTAGGGGAAGAACAGTTTATATTTATGCCAGGAAGATTTACAACTGACGCAATATTTGCACTAAGGCAACTGATTCAGAGACACAGGTAGGTTCAGGTTGATTTACATATGACCTTCATTGATCTGGAGAAAGCATACGACAGAGTTCCCAGGCAAGAGATATGGAGATGTATGAAAAGTAAAGGTGTACTAGAAAAGTATGTGAGACTGGTGAAAGAAATGTAGGAAGGTGTGATGACACAAGTTAAGAGAAGTGTGGGTACAACAACGGAATTCCTAGTGAGAGTAGCCCTACTCTCCCACCTACGTAGCCCTACGGTAGCCCTACGATCCCACCAGGGATCTGCTCTCAGCCCATATCTCTTTGCCCTGGTAATAGATTTGCTAGTCAAGGATGTGAGGAAAGCAGCCCCATGGAGCATGATGTTCGCCGACAACTTTGTACTCTGTGAACCAACCCGAGAGAAACTTCAAGAGAGACTCGAAGTGTGAAGGAAAGCTGTAAGGGAAAGGGGAATGAGGATCAGCAGGATGAAACCTGAATATGTGTATGACGGAAGCCAGGATCTATGTATTAACCTGCAGGAAGAAGAACTGCCACCGACCAAGAATTTTAAATATCTGGGGTCATATATTCAAAGTGATGGAGGACTGGAGTCTGAAATACAACACAGTGAAAATAAATAGTGGATAGATGAACTGGAAGAAATAGAGTGGAGTACTGTGTGACAAGAAGATCAGCTGCAAGAGGAAAGGAAAGCTCTACAAATCTGTGGTGAGGCCTGCTATGCTCTATTGTGCGGAAACTTGGCCGATTACAAAAGCACATGAGAGAAAGATGGAAGTGGCAGAGAATGTTGAGGTGGATGAGCTGGTATCAAGAAAGGATAGAATAAGGAATGATCACATCAGAGGAACAGTGAAAGCGGGACCCATAGGAAAGAAGGTCCAAGAAAGCAGGATAAGGTGGTTTGGATATGTACAGAGAAGAGAGGAGGACTACGTAGAAAAAAGATTTGAAAAGCTGGAAATAGGTCAAGGAAGAGAGGAAGACAAAAAATGAGATGCGAGACAAAAAGGTTGGAAGAGTGAGGACGTATTGGATAGATATCTATGGAGAAGAAGAATCCAACAAAGCAACGTAGACCCTACGTGATTTAGGAAAATACCGAGAAAAAGAAGAAGAAGATTAGGTGATAATTCTACACAATTGAGAGTGCTAGACCAAGTTCTTACTGAATTTTTTTGAAAACTGATAGAAGAAACGAAAACATGTGCCAGTCAAATAAATGAGAAAGAAGGCTGTGCAAATAAAAGAAACCTAAACTGCTTTCCAGTAACTGTGGTTGAAATGAAAGGATATGTTTAGTATTATGTGTCAACTAAAAAAATCTAAATTGAGTTCGTATTGGTCCAAAGAAGTATTATAAATACTCCAATTTTTGCAGCCACTATTCCACGGGATAGATTTTTGATATCTCAAAATTCCATCACTTCACAGACAACGAAAAATTGGATAAAAATGATAGAATTAGAAAGAACGGAAATTTAGTTCATTATCTGAACATTACATTGGACAATCTTTATACTTCAGACAGCGCAGTATCACTAGATGAATCTCTCATGAGTTCAAAGGACGTATTAGATTCACTTCATCGAAACGATCGCGATTTGGAACAAACAACTATAAACTTTGCGAGTCTTCATCAGGTTATTGCATTCGTTTGAAAATCTATGTTGCCGCAGATAAAATACCGGGAACTGATATTCCGGCGGAGAGTGCTGCTCTAGAAGAGGCGCAACTAATTTTGAAAAAAGGCTACACATTATACATGAACATACATGAGCGTTGAAAAACAGGACCAATTGCTAGTGTGTTTTCTTCCGGTTACGCGAAAATGTTCTACATAGTAATGTCAATTGTGGAATGAAAACACGCATTGTCCAATTTCGTTTGGAAATCACTGAAGAATTGTTGTCGCAAGTGGTTTTGCCAAGTTATAATACCCACGGGCGTCCACTTGAAGGAAGCGATGTTTGCAAAAAATTGGGAACATTTTCCGAAATTGGGAATATTCCGGTAACAATTTATTAATTAAAGAAAAATCCTACAAAACGGTGGCGTGTATGTTATAAAAATAAAATAAGAAAAGAAAACTCTTGGTAATGAACAACTTGGCAACAATGAACACTTTGCATTTACCGACATGTTTTGAAAAATATCACACGCTACAAAATTATTAGACTTTGCGTTGGTTCTAGTTATATTTTATAATTGAAAAGTTGTTTCAAATATATATTTTTATTACGCATGCGGGTTAAGTACTATCTTGACTCCCGGTTTTTAGTGCGACAAATGGCTGTTTGTCAATTCAATTATTACCACATATCAATTGACACCTTACCGCCCTAGTCGCACAATATACTATTATATCACCAATATAAGTACATTCCAAATAAAATGTATTACTTTTACATATTAATCCATATAGAAACAAATTAAATCCCCACTATATATGCATAAAAATCTTCAAAATATTCAGTACTCAAGGGGTTAATGGAAAATGATTTTTTATTATTTTTTCCTTCCTTTATGGACTAAACGCTAACTAGAATTCACAATATGAAGTTTGTAATATTACTAGAAGTACCTTAGAACTTTGATGATCGGTGAGTGTGTCACTTATTAAATTAAGAAATTTGACTGGTGATAATTCGTAAACTAAAAGGTATAATTATTAAGTATATTGGCAATATAGGGGATCTTCTGGGGTAGTGCATGCGAACCACACGACAATCTCCACGAAAGAGACCTGACGCATACCCAAGTCTGACTCTCTGCTCCACGCTTGGCGATCCCTGGAAACTTCACACATATACCACCAAGATGCGGTGGAAATCCGTATGGCGGGGGATATAAGTGAAGGCTAACGAGAGCAGGCGAAATGGTCCCCCGATAAGGGGGTTAAGCGTGGGGCCAACTACTCCACCTTGGAAAAAAGAACAAGTTACGAAACCAAACAACAAGCCTCGGAAAACTTATATGGACACACGGATACGACATTTGCAAGGAAAAAAGGAAGAAGATTTACGAATTGGGACCTGGAATATTCGAACCATGATGCAAACGGGAAAAATGATAGAAATAGGCAACGAATTAGACAAGTTTAAAATGGATATCGTAGCACTTCAGGAACTTAGATGGAAAGGAGAAGGAAGGATAGATAAACAGAAGTATTCAATATTCTATAGCGGATGCTCAGATGTTGCTGGACAACATGGAACTGGCTTCTTTGTCAATAAAAAAATGAGAGCATCAATTATTAGCTTTACACCAATAGATGAAAGGCTCAGTACAATGAAGATACATGGGAAGTTCAACAACATTACTCTCATAAATGCATATGCACCAACACAAGACAGCGGTGAAGAATCAAAAGACCGATTCTATGATGCTCTGGAGAATGTATGTGCAAGAACAAGCACCTATGATACCTTAATAATAATGGGAGACTTCAATGCTAAAATAGGGAAAGAACATTTCGCAGTCGAAGTAGCTGGGCAATATTCACTGCACAATGAGACAAGCCCAAACGGCATTCGTCTATGCCAATTAGCCAACGCAATGTCGCTGCGAATAAAAAGTACAGCCTTTGAGAGAAAAACTATATACAAAGGCACATGGAAAATGCCGGGAAGCCAACTGGTGAATCAAATCGACCACGTACTTATAAGGAGAAGATACGGCTCATCAATAACCAATGTGGGGACCCACAGAGGGCCAAACTGCGATAGTGACATTTCCTGGTAGTGGGAAAATTACGGCAGAGAATATCAAATGTCGCCAAAACTAAAGGTACAAAAAGGGAGCAGTGGGATACAGACCAGTTGAGCAAAAATGAAGCCCTAAACAAATATCAAAACGCCATCAGCATGGAGTTAGATAGACTCACAGACCATAGCAATATTGACGATGAGTGGAAGTCCATGGAGAGGGCAATAATAAAAGTAACCAAAGACGTAGTAGGGACAAAAAGAAAATCAAGAAACATAGATTGGTTCGATATGGAATGTGAAAGGGTTGCAACAGAAAAGAATAATGCGCGACAAAAGATGCTGCAAAGAAACACTAGAACTAATAATGCAGTATACCAAGAGAAGCGGAGAGAAGACCAGGTGCCTAAGGAAAAAAAAAGAGATATGATGCGTAAGAAAATAGAAAGCATAGAAGAGAACTATAATCAACGCAAAGTGAAGGATTTCTATAGAACAATCAGAAATGAAGCGAAAGGGTACCAGCCAAAATTAAACGTATGCAAGGATAAGAACGGAAAAATCCTAACGGAAGAGAAAGATGTCATGGATAGATGGCACCAGTACTTCGCCGAGATACTAAATGTTGATCATATGGAAGACCTAGAAGAGCCAGAAACAGTAATATACACAGCTCAAAAAAATACCGAACCACCTACATTGGATGAAGTCAAAATAGCCATGGAAAAGCTTAAAAATGGTAAGGCACCCGGCGAGGACGGCATCACTGCCGAAATTTTAAAATTGGCCGGAATAGATGCACATAAAAACTGCACCAACTAATATGCAAAATATGGAAAGAAGAACAGATACCTGAAAGGTGGAAAACTGGGTTAATCTGCCCTATCCACAAAAAAGGCGACAATACAAACTGCGACAATTACAGGGGAATAACACTACTCAACACTGCATATAAGGTACTCTCCAATGTGATATTCGACAGGATAAGACCGTATGCAGAAGAAATATTAGGAGAATATCAATGTGGCTTCCGAGAAAGTAGATCAACTCTGGATCAGGTATTTGTGCTAAGTCAAGCAATGGAAAAATGTTATGAATACAACATCGACCTGCACTGTCTGTTAATCGATTTTAAAAAAGCATTCGACAGTATTAAAAAAGCAAAACTAGGAAGTGCATGGGTAACTTGCTCTAATGGGTATCCCACATAAACTTGCCAAACTAGACATGATGACAATGTATGGATCCAAGGCCAGAGTAACAGTCCAAAACAAAACATCAAAGGAATTTGAAATAAGAACCGGTGTTAGGCAGGGAGATGCCTTGTCAGCTGTTCTTTTTAACCTTGCGCTACAAAATGCAATTGGAAACCTCGAAAATAAGGGAAATATCATTACAAAATCATACCAAATATGTGCGTACGCGGACGACATACTGATCATGGCTAGGGACAACAGAACTCTAGAAGAATTGTTTTTAAAAATAGAAGAGGAAGCGAGCAAAGTCGGCCTGAAAATACATGCAGATAAAACAAAATACCTAAAACTGTCACGTGATAACCCAAGAAGGGCCCCTCAGAACTTCATTACAAATGATCATCGGTTTGAAGAAGTTCAAAATGTCAAATATCTTGGAGTAACTTTCAATAACACAAATAATCTATCACTGAGGGTACAAGACAGAATCCAAGCTGCGAATCGATGCTATTATTCACATCTGAAACTCTTTAAATCAAAAATCATCTCACGTAAAGCAAAACTGCGAATATATAAAACACTGATCAGACCTGTGCTAACTTATGGAGCTGAATCCTGGAGTATGTCGGAAGCAGACAAAAACTCTCTTCGTATTTTTGAAAGACGGATTTTACGGAAGATCTTTGGACCAGTGAGAGAGGAAGAAGGATACAGAATTCGCATGAACTACGAACTTCAAGAAATAATAAAAGGTGAAGACATAGTAAGATTCATTAAGGCACAGAGACTTCGATGGGCGGGCCACATGATTAGAATGCCGATTGCGAGAGCACCCAGATCTATCCATAAAGCGCAACCTAACACCTCAAGAAGCAGAGGTAGACCCAGAACCAGGTGGAAAGATAAGGTAGAGGAAGATGTAGAAACTCTACAAGTAGGAAACTGGACACGTGTCGCTGAAGACCGTCAAAGGTGGAAGGGGATTGTTAAGGAGGCCAAAGCTCACCCTGGGCTGTAGAGTCAGTAGAAGAAGAAGATTTGCAATATAGCCAGTTATAGTATGTCCTCTTGATATCTAAAAATTCAAACTTCTTGCTTTATACACAACGAAGTTACAGGGGGTCGAAAGTGCTGTGAGTCGCTTCGAGCAAAGGATACTACGGCTGTGCTCGGCTTGGCGGATTCGAAATATAAATAAAGAACAAAACATGAATAACATGACAATGTATTATTTGGAACTCATGATTTATAGTACAGTTAATTACGTAATTTCATTACATTGATCCGAATAGAAATTCTGTTTATCAGTGCATTTTGGAAAATAAAACCAAATTCCTTTATTTTGCTAGTAAATTTCAATATTCAATTATAAACGATATAAACAGCCATACCAGTTCGTTGGTATAATGTGTTAAAAATATTGCAAATTACAGTGCTATTTGAAGAGTCACTTAGTTAATTTGAATCAAATAAAATTTAATTCGTGAAAGATAGCCATCAATGTATTGCATTTGATAATGTATGAGGCTAGCGGTGGCCCTATTTCAACCTTTGAATATTGTATTAAGGGTTTGCGAAAGGATCGCCGTGCTATAATTGCAGATGTGGAGGTGTTGTTTATTGCACTCGATTACAGTATCGTGCAGTAGTTCCATTTCACGGTGTTACCTTGCGCGGTGCTGTGCGTTATCCAAACTTCTGTTCTGTATGCAGACCAATCTGTTCCCCGGCTGGGGACGGAGGAGCTCATGCATAATAATGAATTACGTCCCACGGGCAAATTAAAATTAAAGGTCTTGTGTCTTCAAAACTTTACTATTTAGTGCAATGATTTCTATATGCAGATTAACTGGAACGTCCTCTGATAATTACCTAATACAAATCCACTTAAATAATTTTACAGGTAGTCAGAATAATGTTGGATTATTAATGTTATGATAAGCTCTGGGGGTTTAAGACCTCGACGAATCTGTGCGGGCGACTTCGACGTATAAGAAATGGGACTGCGGAATTCATGTTACTTGCCATATGGGAATAAGTTTGCCCGAGACCGAACACTCCTAGACTACTAGATGCCCTAATTACATTTAGAATTATTTAATACCAACCTTGACAATAAAAAGGCTCGAATTTATATTGCTCCCACGAAAACCGAACAATAAAGCAAACAAATCTTTATTTTCTCATTATCAAATGAACGTTCGTATTTACAGAATCTGAGAAGAATTTTAATGAAGTAACCCTAAATTGTTTACACCCTAAATTGTTGCAACACTATATAACTTTGAATATAAGGATACAAATGCTACTAATGGAATGCTTAATTACCTTTATTTACTGCTGCGTATAATCGACAAATAACACGTACATCCTTATACTACAAATTAACAAATATTACTTTTATTAAATTATTTTAATTGATAATTTCGATAATCTTCCATTTCAATCAAAGAACAAATTATGCGAATAATCGAAAAAACGTATAATCCAAAAACAATACTACATATTATATAATTTTCAATATCCATTTTATATCAATTATCTGTATTCTTATATAGAATCCTATTACGTAGATTAATCTTCAATTCAAGTTTAATCTTAAACCAATGATTTCATCGAAAAGGAAATATTTCCAGGAAAGGTTTTCTATATGTTCGCATTATGCCGTTAGACTATTTATTCATTTATGAATTCGTTGAGATTCTCTGTTATGAATATTTGAATATCGATGATATCTGAAAATCTTTTATATATTTCTATAACTATGCACATTTCCACGAGGGAAATATTACAAAAGCACGGTGTTGCGGGTAAATTTCTCAGATTCAATCTTCCATTATTAAATTATATTAAAATTATGGATTTCTATAGTATTCAATACCACAAAAAAGTAAATACGATTTTCTCGTATATTCAGTATTCATTTTTGTATTCAATGCCTTCAGTTAAAAGTATACGCTGAGTTGAATTACAAAAAAATGAAAAGCATCGCATTATTTTTGCAGATAGGAAGTTCAAAGCTTACATTTAAATAGGCGGATTTTTAATTAAATTTATTACCTTGTGCAACTTATACCTACTTAGCTGCTTTTTATTTATACATTCCCCTTTAATTATTTATCGCACAAAAATGAATATATAAAACATAATGTTGTTAATTTATAGGGCATCGAACTTATGCCATCTTAAGGTACCATTTATTGCCAACATGATTTTTTAATTTTTTAATGCTTTCCCTTGCAGAAATAGTTTTAATTAACCTTCTAGTAGTCGCGCGAAAGTTCAAGACATGATATGGGGAAGTTATATAGGGGCAATAAGAAAGTTTGGAGGGAACCTCTAACATGATAATTATTTTACTAAAAAAATAATGAGCATGATTGACGCATTTGTCTTAATCTAGCTCCGAATTTAAAAAAATCACTGTTTTCTTGAACAACACATTTTATTAAATTCAAATAATAAACATTATTATCATAATAATGGATAACATTCAAATTAGATTTCTAACAACCAGTGGAACAGTCCGAGTTTCGCAGAGGATTTGGAACCAATGACCATCTTCAAGCCATCAAAACGGTGATTGAAAAATCAATCGAATACAATAGACCGCTTGTCATTGCCTTTGTCGACTTCCACAAGGCCATTGACACCGTTGAGTTGAGTGCAGTCTTAGACTCTTTACAAAAATGTCGTGTCGACTATGGTTACACTAAACTAATATATAACATATACAAAAATGATACCATGATGGTAAAACTGCACGAAAACACCAACCCCATAAGAATCGGTAGAGGATTGCGAGAGGGTGATACTATGTCACCCAAACTGTTTATCACCGTTCTGGAATACGCCTTCGGGATGTTTGAATGGAGCGGAAAGGGTTTAAATATAGATGGCTTATACCTTGATGATATAGCCTTGTTGTCTGACAACCTAAAAGATATCAAAAAAATGCTGGAAGATCTCCAGGAAGTGTGTGCTCGGGTCGGGCTAAAAATTAATATATCAAAAACGAAATCTGGTCCCTAGTGGAAATATTGATCTTGGTGACTGTGAGGTGGAGTTGGTGGATAGGCACACGTATCTTGGTCATGAAATAAGAATCTCCAGAGACAACCAAACATGCGAATTAAAAAGAAGAATTATGCTCTCTTGGGTTGCATATGGCAGACTTGGGGATGTGTTTAAGAGTAATCTCCCGATTTGTTTAAAACGAAGGGTTTTTAGTCAGTACATTCTACCGGTTATAACCTACGGCGCCGAAACTTTAACTTTGACAGTCACATCTGCTAAGAAGCTTAGAATAACACAACGCAAGATGGAAAGATCGATGCTCGGTGTGTCACTTCGTGACCACGCTATAAATGAGGACTTACGGGCGCGAACAGGAGTCACTGATGTTATATACCAGGTGGCTAAGCTCAAGTGGAGCTGGGCTGGACATGTTGCCCGCATGGCAGATGGGCGATGGACAAAAAGGCTGCCCGAGTGAAGTCCAAGAGCTGACAGGAGAAACAGGGGAAAACCTCCCACGCGATGGACGGACGATATCAAAAGAATATCCATAAACTGGACGCAGAGCGCTCAAAATAGAGGACATTTGGCAGAAATGGGGGAGGTCTATATCGAGCAGTGGATGCAAAAAGCTAATTGCTGATGATGATAACATTCGGAACGAACTGCTATAATGTAGGGGAGCAGTGCTGGCTGAACAGTTTGACGAACTGCTTATCAAAATACTGAAGAACAGAACAACACTAGTGACCTGGAAAAAGCATATCAATTCCATTATTCAAAAAGGGAAAAACCTGAGATACTGCAAACTACCGAGGAATATGTTTTCTGGATACATCCATGAAATTATTTACCCGTATTCAGCAGCAACGGAAAAACCGGTCGATGCAGTGTTCGTTATCAGACATGTCGTGGAGAAGGCAATACAATACAATAAACCAGCATATCTCTGCTTCATAGATTTGACGAAGCTGGAGGGCGTTCTGAGGAGCTAGAACGCATAGGAACACATCCAAGCTCCATGAAGACAGTCAGACAGCTCAATACAAACAATACCACAGAAATAAGGACACATTTATTAACCACAGAGAACATAGAAGAAAACACGGCTGTACGTTAAGGCGACAGCCTCAGTGCATTGCTCCTCAATATCATAATGGACCGAAAAATAGAGCAAGTGCGTAAGGTAAACCATGGGTACAACATGGTAAAACAACAACCTAAGATTATCTGAGTAGTGAAAGATAGTATGTTCTGGCGCCGCCTCCCGCGTCCCGACCTTGACCTCGACCTTGACAACCCCCACCACTACCTCCACCACAACCCCCACCCCATGACGCGCGCTTCATTTCTAACCTCCCGTAACCTAACCTAATGCTTACCTAAAATAATGCCCACCTAACCCAATGAGAATAAAGCTGATTAAAAGCTGACTAAAAATAGATCTCACACCCTGTTTAGCGTGGGGTTACATAGACCTCACACCTTGTTTAGCGTGGGGTTACATAACCTCACACCCTGTTTTGCGTGGGGTTACATAGACCTCACATCCTGTTTAGCGTGGGGCTACATAGACCTCACACCCTGCTTATCATGGGGTTACATAGACCTCACACACTATTTAGCGTGGGGTTAAAAAACCGACTGTGGTGACTCCAAAGATCGAAGTCTTTGGGGACGCCTCGGCTAAGGAGCAAGCCGTTTATTGACGATGATCCTCCTACCACTTCACCACGTGGAAATTCACACGTTTTATCAGCTGTTCCTGAAGATTTATAGATTAGATTATATGTGCAAGGTATCAATAGTTAAATAAAGAAAGGAATAATAGACAAGAATGTACTAGAACAAGCACACTTTTGAAATGTATGCTCACTGGATGCAAGGTTATACCGAGCAACAGTCAATGGTGTGCAAGCATTTGAAGAACGTGTACCCTAACCATTGTTGAAATAAGAGTACTGTTTGCCATCGAGGGATGTTCATTAAGAGACCAAGATGTTAATATTACCTTGACATGCGTTTTCTTGTGGGGTGCTGGTGTAGCCCCAGTTGTAATCGGATAAGGTGGTTGCCATGAACATGGCAGGAATGTTGGTGAAATTGTTGGCGAATTTCCCGGCTTCGATTAGTAAAATCTTCCAGGTGGGAACTTCAGAGAGACGGGCTGCCAGCGCTCCGCCTGTCGATCCCGATCCCTCCACAATAAAATCATAACTTCCAAAATCTTAAATAGCATAAAACTAATATAAACGATATAAACTTAGAAACTATTGTCTTTGTTCGATGAACCTTTTTGCCGCGACTATTTACATTTAGTAAATATATAATAGCCTGAGAATATCATAGATATTGGTGTGACTACGCTATTTTAATTTGGTATTAGGCTAAATCATCTTTTATGGTATGAAACGAACATATACCTTTATCTGACAAAACGCTTCGCAATCATCTGCTTGGAGGAGTGGTCCAATAGAACCACGTCAGGTTGGTTCGCCGTTAACTGCGGTGGAGAACGAGAAGTTCTAGTAGATTCGGCACCCTTCCTTCCACAACAGACTCAATATCGTTCGGGACATAGGGCAGAACTGGTGACCGGTCTATCGCATAATGATATCCTTAAATGAAAGTATAGCACTCCCAACGCCGCATTGTGGCGATGAATATAGGCCGAAGTTTCTACTTCTACCTAGTGTATTTATTATATTTAGTATAAATTTGAATCAACAGTTTCTTTTTCGAGTTTTTAAATATTCCATTTGAAATAATAAGATTGAAATTTATTGAAAAGAATTAAAGAGGTGCTTAATTGTTCCAGGTGTGAACCGGCAAGCACGTGTTTGTCGATGAGCGCAAAGACCGACTGCAAGTACCGTAACTGCGTCCTTCTCGTGGTGTTCCTGTTTAAACGGAGAACAGCGGATCTGGAAGGCACAACCTCGATATAAAATACCGCTCACGCATCTCGGTAGAGCGTGATTGAGCGAATTAGTGCGGGTCGTGAGTGCTAAGTAGAGTCGTGAGTGTTAATTTCGCGGGAAGTTAAATCGTTAATTGCCGAAAATTTTTGTAGTGCACAAGTGTAAAGACGGGAGTGTTAATTCCGCGTGAAATCATATGAATAGGGAAATTTCCGAAAAATTTTGCAGATAAAACAGTGCCGTAAACAAAGACACAGTGTTAGTTTCGCATGTGAGCAAATAAAACCGTGGTTGAAGTAGTGATGGATCCTATCAATGACTGGTGGATATAGGTGGGGAGCGGCGTTGACTGCAGGGGACGCCTCTAGGGCAGGAAGGACGTCTGCCGCTAAGGGTCTCATAGAAGTGCAGGTCACCGTCCACTGCACAAAGGTAGATCCTGCAAGAGATTGAGCACCAAGATGTCAAGTATTGAGTGAGTCTTGAAATTTATTAATCGCAGACGCGAGTGCGGCGATAGCACTTAGGCGCTCAAGATTCGATTTAAGTTTTGAGTGTTCGAAGTTCTCGAACGTCCGCGGAAATTCTGAATGGCTGCTTGGCCGATCTGTAATATGGAATGTGAAATGGTCATTTTGGTTTTGGTTCAATATCTCAATTTCAAAGTATCCTATGCCAGAGTCTAACAGGCATCGCCAGCCTTCCTAGGACTAAGCAGATTCGATCTAGAAATCGCGTCTGATTAGTACTTAGTTTGCGCTTTCTGCTTTGACATTTTGCAAAAAGCGGACAATGTGGACCGTTCGGTGCGTATCTGAAAAAGGAAGAAAGAAGAAGGGAAATGCAGGAGACCAGGTTGGTAACTTTGAGGTTTGTTTGGTTTGTAAGTCGAAATATGTAATAAGTTTTGATTAATATCTTGCTTTTTAGCAGTACGTATATAGTTTTTAAATTATCAGGAAATAAGTGATATAGTGCAAGTCGCGAGTGAAATAAAAGACAGTGTTAAGTAAAGTCGGGAGTGTTAATTTCGCAAAAAGTTAAATCGTTAATTGCCGAAAACTTTTTAGTGCGCGAGTGTAAAGTCGGGAGTGTTAGTTCTAGTTAAAACTTGACAAGAGTACGTTCAATGAAACAAACATTTCTCAAAATTGCAACCTTAAACACTAGAACTGTATTTTCAGACGAAAGTCTTACTGAAATGGAAAGCGAATTAGAAAACATAAGATGGAATATTGTCGGAGTAGGTGAGGTCAGAAGGCGAGGTGAAGGTCTTTAGACCCTTAAATCCGGTCACTTATTTTACTACCACGGAGATCAACATGAGTCAGAGGTGTTGCGTTCTTCATAAACACAAAGCTAGTAGTAAATCTCAGAATGATCCCATCAGTTTCCATGTGTGGTATATGCCATCCTTAGAATAAACACCAGGCGGTGAGTCGCGGTGGGTGCTTGCCTTTGAACAATAGGTTACCAATAGATTTGATCGGCTCTGGAAATTATATGTTTGGGCAAATGAAACTTGCACGCCTCGATAAACATGTATTTATTTATTTAATTCTATTTTAGATACTTTTACGACGTGCTTGTCGGAGTTTGGAATCTTCTCGATGGTAAGAAATCTCGATGGTATGTGTTCGTGGTAAGAAGGTTACAATTGAACTGAGTGTGATTAGATATTGTTACAAACAGGGAGTCTAAGTACCACCTCCCATTTGCCTGCCCCCACTGAGCCAAGAAGAATTCCAAAACGAAGTGCACGTGGTAATTTCTGGGTTATCTTAAAACTACACAAAATTTAAATACTCATTGTAAGGAATCTTAAACATAAACATTGCATGGTATTTCCAGCTGTTTACGACCACCAAGCATCCAAAAACCATTAGCAATCGTAAACATCCGCCTATGCGTATTTACAAAGGATTGGTGATTACAAATGGTCTTTCAGATGCGTAGTGGCCACAAACAGCTCCAAACACGTTCAACAAATACCCACTACCCTACCGACCAGATGTTGGTAATCTACGGGTCTGTTTAAGATAATATTGATGTAATTATTATTTATCTACTTTTAGAAATACACTAAACAAGAAAATAGTTTTAAAACGAAAATAAAAATAAAAATAACATTGTTGGATCTTAACACCAGGTATGATCTAAAATTTATTCAGGTCTATGCCCCAACAACGGCACATACAGACGAGAAATTCGAAGTTCTTTATGATGATTTAGGTGCAGCTCTCTCAAATAATGCTACACATTTCACCATTGTATGCGGCGATTTTAATGCCAAAATAGGAACAAGAATGGATGCATCAGAAGCGGCTCTTGGTAATTTTTACAGTCTAGGGCGAAATTATCGTGATAACACTCTTCCAAATTTTCTGTTGGAGAAAAAGCTACTTATAATGAACAGCTTCTACTACTAGAAACCCCAGCGCAGATGCACCTGGAAGAGCCCAGACGGATGGACAAAGAATGAGATAGACTACTTTATAACTGACAAAAGACATATATTCCAGGATGTGACAGTTCTAAATAGATTTGCAAAATCGTACCACTATCGTACTAAGCACTAGCAATGAACAACGCAAAATGAATACAAAATAACGAAGACATGGACACATCCAAGAGATGAACAGAAATTGGTGGAAAACCTCAGCAAAATACTCCAAGGCAAACTTTAATAAATGATATTAACATCTTGAACGATGCAATATTGGAAGCAATAACAGACGCTCAAAAGAAATGTTGCCCAATATGCCCGAAGGAAGAAAAATCAGCCTGGAAACGCGCCACAAAATGAAACTGATAAGAACACTGAAAAGTGACGAAAACGCTAGCCAAGGCAAAAAAATTAGACTGAACAAGGAAGTAGCAAAGGCACTCAGGAAAGATTTAAGAAAGTACAAAGACGAGGAAGTCATTAAAACTATCGAGGAATGAAATGAAAGTAAGGAGGCGCAAACTATCAAGTGGGAAAGAAGAAATTGTCAAACTCAAGAACAAGGATGGTAATATCAAGTCGAACAGACAACATTGTTACAAATTGTGGAATCATTTTACGAAATTTTTTACACTGAACAAACCACTCCAAATCCAGAGGAATATTGCGGAGAAGCGTTCAAAATCAGGGCTCCGAGGATATTCCGGATATCTCCAAGGATATCTCTCTGGATGAAATTAATATTGCTTTGAAAAAGATGAAGAATAATAGAGCTCCGGACGGCGTCGTCACAGTAGCGATAAAGATAGCAGGAAGGACCAGTAATGATGTACAGGATTCAAAAACTCTTTAATCTATCCCTGTGGAATCAGAATGTCCCAATAAAGTGGAACAATTCAATAACTATACTTCTGCACAAGAAGGGAGATATAACGGACCTGGAAACAAATAGACCAATTAGTCTCCTTAACAATCTTTATAAACTGTACACCAGAATTATAACAAGTAGATTGGAGGCTAAGCTGGATTTCTATCCGTCACGGGAGCAAGCTGGTTTCCGCTCGAAGTACGGTACAAACGACCACCTGCAATGTTTGAAAACCTGGATAGAAAAGACCATTGAATATAACCACCCCCTAGTACTGTTATGTGTTGACATTAAAAAGGCTTTCGATACAATAGAATTAGCGGCCATCTTAAGAGCATTGCAAGATTATAGAGTCGACACCGATATTGCGACATAATTAAAAATATATATGAAAATTCCACAACTGTAAATCTACATTCTACAACCAACAAGATAAAGATGGAAAGGGGAGTTACACCATGTCGCCAAAGTTGTTTATTACTGTCCTCTAGTATGCATTTAAATGGTTGGCATGGCAACAAAAAGGAATACTTCGATGGAGAGAGACTCAATCATCTAAGCCTCGCGGATGCCATCGTTATTTTGTCAGACTATCTGGGAGAGGCCAAAGACATGCTCCATATCGCACAAGAAATTGGACTGACAATAAATTTTGAAAAGACCAAACTGATGACCAACATGGGTCTCAGTGACCAAATACAAATTAATAACAACAAAGTAGAATTAGTTAACAAATATGTATATTTGGGTCAAGAGATTAAAATAACCAGAGACAACCAAACCTACAAACTAAATAGACGAATTACCCTGGGATGGGCGGCATACGGAAAAATGAAGGACATCCTTAAGGGAAATATCCCAATTCGCTTGAAAAGAAAACCATTTAACCAATGCGTATTACCGGTCCTGATCTATGGCTCAGAGACCCTAACTTTTACAAAGAAAACCGCAGAAAGGCTAAGAGTAACGCAAAAGCGAATGGAGAGATCGATGCTTGCCCTGACCCTGAGGGATCGAGTGAGAAATGAAGAGTATTAGAGTAGATGATATTATACAGCCACACTACACGGAAATGGAAATACGCTGGGCACCAAGGGCTGACAATTGTAGCCGAGGCAGACCTCCCACTCGATGGACGGATGACCTAAAGAGGACAGCGACAAATTGGATTTCAGGGACAGAGAGAACTGGGGACGTTTGGAGGATGCCTATGTTCAACAATGGACGTGAAAGGGGCTGCATGATGATGATCTCAATTTGAAAGTATCCTATGCCAGAGTCTTGGCATGGCAACAAAAACGAATATTTATCGATGGAAAGAGAGACTCAATCATCTACGCTTCGCGGATGACATCGTTATTTTGCCAGACAATTTGGGAGAGGCCAAAGACATGCTCCAAGAACTCAACGATATCGCACCAGAAATTGGAGTGACAATACATTTTGAGAAGACCAAAATGATGACCAACATGGTTCCCAGTGACCAAATACAAATTAATAACATTAATCATGGTTCCTGATCTATGGTTCAGAGACCCAAACTTTAAGGAAGAAAACCGCAGAAAGTAACTAAGAGCAACACAAAGGCGAATGGAGAGATCGATGCTTGTCCTGACCTTGAGGGATCGAGTGAGAAATGAAGAGTATTAGAGTAGATGATATTATACAACCACACTACACGGAAATGGACATGGGTTGGGCACATTGCTAGAATAGAGAACGGGTGAGACAAAAAACTGTTGGAATTGAGACCAAGAGCTGACAAGCGTAGCCGACGCAGATCTCCCACTCGATGGACGGATGACCTAAAAAGAATAGCGACAAATTGGATTGCAACAGCCAGGAAGAGGGAGAACTGGAGACATTTGGAGGAGGCCTATGTCCAACAATGTACGTGAAACTGGCTGCATGATGATGATGATGATCTCAATTTGAAAGTATCCTATGACAGAGTCTAAAAGGCATCGCCAGCTTTCCTAGGACTAAGCAGATTCGATCTAGAAATCGCGCCTGAGTAGCACTTAGCTTGCGCTTTCTGCTTTGCTATTTTGCAGAAACCGGACAATCCGAATCGTTCGGCGCGTATCTCGAAAAGGAAGAAAGAAGAAGGGAAAACGAAGGAGATCAGGTTTGTAACTTTGAGGTTTGTTTGGTTTGTAAGTCGAAATATGTAATAAGTTTTTGATTAATATCTTGCTTTTTAGCAGTCGCTTGTGAAATAAATGCTAGTAAAGACAAAGTGTTAAGTAAAGTCGGGAGTGTTAATTTCGCGAAAAGTTAAATCGTTAATTGCCGAAAACTTTTTAGTGCGCGAGTGTAAAGTCGGGAGTGTTAGTTCCGCGCGAAATAAAATGTATAGGGAACGTTTCCGTAACAATTTTCAAACAAGATTGTGCCGTAAACAAAGACACAGTGTTAGATTCGCGAGTAAACAAATAAAAACCGTGGTTAGGGCAGTGATGGATCCTGTCAATGGCTGGTGGATATGGTTGGGGGAGCGGCGCAGACTGCAGGAGACGCCCGTGGAGCAGGAAGGACGTCTGCTGCCCAGGGTCTCAGAAAAGTGCAGGAAACCGTCCACTGTACAAAGGTAGGTCCTGCAAGAGATTGAGCACCAAGATGTCAAGTAGTGAGTGATTTTTGAAGTTTATTAATCGCGGTCGCGATAGCGCCGATAGGACTTTGACATTGGATTCGAAGTCAGAGTTTTATGGAGATTCATAATGATGAGTATTATTTTTTCGATTAGAAAACCGCCAGGATCTGCCAGTGGGTTATAATCATGATTATGATTACCTTTGAATATTTTTAATAAATACATGCTAACGATACATCTGTTATACTTAGAAGCGTAGCTTTTTGTGAATTTATTATCTACTTTTGCATCTTGCCAAATTAAACGAATAGGCTTTGTTAGTTTCATTGCTGCATCTAATATATTGCCATCTGTAACCGATGTTTTCATCCATATAACCAGTATTTGAGTAGCGTAAATTTCAGATTTTGATTCCATATTCGATTATTTATACCGCACAAATGTCTATATAGACAGATTGGACGAATATTAATATAATCATTATTAATTTTGAATTTAGTGTCCAGACAAAATATATTGTTTCCATTTTCTGTTAAAAATAACGTGGCAGAATTTCATTTAACAATTTTATTTTTTATTGATTTTGCGATTTTATGTACCTAATATTTATAAAAATGTTGCATTTTATAGAGTCTGACGGATTATTTCGCATAGCAAATATTTTCATGATTTTGTTTTTAAATTTCCTACAACTGCTCGACTACCATGTGGCGGCGATGGGACAGTTCATTTTTTCGTTATTAACACCGGGTGGCAACAAATGGGATCAAAACATAATTTTCTGCCCTAGCATTGTCGCCCGGTCAAATACATTAAATCACAATATCGTTATGAGTATATGAGTTTCACCTCATTTTAGTTGATGCTTGCAAATTAACATACATCATTATTAATTGTTTAATAAAACAGCTAAATCAAAAATTTATTTTCTAAGAACTAATTTAATCTAAATTATAATTTATATTATCAATTGCCTTAATTTTAAACAATATTTGAATTTGTAAGTATTAAATGGTATTAAAATAGTCTGAGGTATTTGAGCTATATTGCTGACAGGGGCGTGTTGTAACTGCAG
Organism: Phosphuga atrata; assembly: GCA_944588485.1. Lineage (NCBI taxonomy): Eukaryota > Metazoa > Arthropoda > Insecta > Coleoptera > Silphidae > Phosphuga > Phosphuga atrata. The sequence continues at coordinate 6,271,740 of OX155900.1, forward strand.
GGTGGTGCAACATCTCACTTTTTCTCGAAGTTACAATAATCAAGTAAATATACTTATGATATTTATAACCAGTAGACACTTTCAATCTGGTTATGAGAAATCTTAGCGTATGTGATTTTATCTATTCATGTTGTATTTCGGAGGAAATGGATCAAACTATTTACTTTTAGTTTGTTGCCTTTTAACGGGCAATTCCTTGTTAACGTTTTGATTTATCTTAAAGTATATAATATCTTTATAGTATTAGATTAAAATTAAAAGCATTCAATTGTCATTATGCCACAGATGTTTCTGCTGCCAAGTCAGGAATAAAGAATAAGCACAAATTTATAAATCGGATGTATATTGAGCCGATCCTTGTAATCATTCGATATTTGCACTAATGAAAAATTGATGAAATATTGATTGACTATTTTCAGTAGACCTTTTTACGGTTAATTAAGTGCATCCGCCAAGTATGAATGGCGGGAATCTGAAAGTTTCGGGCACATATTTTGTTTTACGTCAAAAAGTTCGGACACTTTTTGATGTATAACATGGTGGAAATTGACACATGCGCACAAAAAAAAAATCGACTATGAAAATGTCGTTTTTTAGTGCATTTGAAACTATTTTAACATTTTTGATTAGCTGTCTATCTTATCTCAACTTTGTTTGATCTCAAATTTAGCTGCTCTCAAGATTGTCGGTTCTAAACTTTATCTAGTCGATTTTAATATATTCATTTTAAACTAACTTCAGACAATCTAGAGACTTTAAACATAGCTAAGAACTGTATGACACAGTTCAGATATGGAATATTTTATACCTTAGACCAGGGTTTTTCAAACTTTTGCTGCAGTGGAAAACTAAGTAAATGTTTAAATTTCTTTTAAATACATTGTTTATTACGTTTTTTGAGGAAAACTAGATTTCGGTGGAGACTTGTACTGCTACATTTATAGATCTATTTATTCCACCCTCTACCTCTAATCGTTGGTGTACTTCAGTTGTTCTCAAACTATTTGTTGCCGCGGCACCCTTATCGAGCTAAAAAGATCTCGCGGCACCCTTGTTGGGCTACAAAAATTTCACCACAGAGATACCCTAAAACGGTTTGAAAACGGTTAACAAAAAAACAGAGAAAATTTATTGCTCAATTGTCTTTAATGGGATGAATTTTTTAATTATTCCCTTTAATTTATAGGAAGTTTTGTTAATTTCACCCTCAAATCACTTAATGCAGAGAGTTTGCTCTTGTACCTGTTTTTAATATAAGCGTATGTTAAGAATGCAATATTGAAAGAAGTGGAAGTTTAATTTAGTTTTCCAATACGACTTTTAAAGCTTGCGGCATCCTTTTCGTTGCCAGAGAATGTCGATGGATGACATAGTGGCTAGTGGTGGCATTGTCTGCCACTTGCTTCATTCTAGAAACGTCTACCTTTACTTTTCCAACCATTGCAGCCGCTCCATCGCTTCAAATATCAACACACTTGCTCCATTTCAAATTATTTTTCTGTATATATTTGTCGATAACTTTGAAAATTTCCTCGCCAGTGGTGTAAGATTCAAGCTAGCTATTCACTCATCAGAAATTCTTCTTCTGTTAGCATTTCGAATGGATCTCGACAGAATGGATACAGACACAAGAAAAACAGCCGAAACGTCGGTACTTTCATCAAGCTGCAAACTAAAAAAATACAAATTTTCTTTTAGCATATATAAGCTCGTTCTCCACAGATTCTTAAATTGTGTAAATTCGCTTGCTTATGGAGCTTTTTGAGAGTTGCACAGTATCAATGTTCTTGGCTATGTCTGGACTTAAAATGCAAGTTATAACATGTTTCCTGGAACGTTTAATCAATGTCGCGGCAATAGTATGGGGCTTTCCAGATTTGCTATGTCTGAACTGACAATAAAGGAAGCTTCAGTTGTGTTTTCATTTTCAAAATTCTCTCCTCCTTGGATGACCCTTTTCGGTGTCGAGTGAAAATCGCATATAACCAGAAAGTTCATTTGCTATTTGTGGCTTGAAGAGATTGAGAGCGCCGGCTTTGAAGATTTCTTCCAGTCCATATGTCTTTTTAATTTGGATGGAACAAGCAGCTGTTAGCAACAATCTTTTGACAAGAAACGCATTGCACTTCCGGTACTTCTTCCTTCCCAACAGAAACAAAGACTAACAATGCGAGATAGCTAGGACCATATTTCCTTATTTTTCCCCGGATTATCTTTTGGTCGTGAGTTGCGTTATCGCGAACTGAGACAGACGAACTTTTTAAATGAATTAGACTCTCAGGTGTCTGCTGGGATAATTCGTCTCCTCCGACGATGCTGGTTGTCATTGAATCAGTCGCTTCAGAAGCATCACTGAGTTCATCTTTCCGTTTTAAAGACCCAGATTTTGGACAATTATCCATAATTCTGCAATAAAAGTTGGAACTCAAATTCGTTTACTTCCTCTTGTAATTTCCTTTTTTCTTTTTAACATTTTTTTACATTTCTTGATTATTGCTGCGGCATCCCAGGCATACGCTCGCGGCACCCCAGGGTGTGCAACACAACCACTGGTGTACTTACTCACTTAGAGCGTCTCTCCTAAACCTGATTCCTTTGAGAATTTCAATATCTGGGTGGGATTCAAGAATCGAAACTCCTTTTCAGTGAAGAGGAGCAATGCTTGCGGAGCAATGTTTCAAAGTCTTTGCACAGATGTATGGGGTTTTATTTGCTAAATCTGTATCTTTTTCTAGGCCGAGTGTCTTGAGAAGTTTTTAAGTATGCTATGTTTCGATAGGACACGATAAGCTTGTTACATAGCTAGCTACTTCCCACATACTAAGCTGTCTACTTCACCACATAACTTCCTCATTAATGATCACAAGTCTCACTATCATGGTGTACACCCATCGTAGGATTGAGTGGCTACAACCGCAGAATCGGTATGAATAACACCCTTCTCCATAGCTTCGGTATGTATCCTAGCGCTGAGCTACTGACACTATTATTCTGAGGAACAATGTTTGGGAAACACTGCCTGAAATACTTAGTTTTACTTTAATTAAGTATTCTATATTAAATGTAATTATATAGCTGGAAGACCGTATATGTGGGTGTATTGTTTGTTATAATAAATGTTTATATAACCTTCAAATAAATGTCGCTAAAGTAAATTAACTTAATCACCGTGGGCGCTTTTATTTGGTCAGCAATATCAATACAGTGAACATTATTTTCTCATTTTTAATGTATTTTAAAAACGGTGCGCTTAAAAAATGTTTTTTTATATATCTTATTATATTTAAATCTTCCGTTAGTCGCACCTAAATACTTTCAGAATTCCCCGTAATGTAACCGACAGATACATTGCTAATTTTAAGTTTAATAAGATTACTAAAAATTTAAATATTGTAGAAATATAAAAAAAATTAATATAATTAATGAGGAACACAGTAATGAGAACACACACAATAAGGAACAGTCATTATAAATATTTTTAGTGCTCTAGGTACAAAGATATATGACATTGTAAACAAGAAAATTTTAAAAGACGGGACTTTTTTGATTGGATGGTAGCAAAAAAATAGTAGGTACATCTTTTCTTTTTTTGGAGTAAATTTTCATTCTCGGGTAATAGAGGGGTAGTTAATTTATATATATAAGTATCTCTGAGAAACAAAACTTCGCTACTAAAGAGTTCCTTCTTCTACTTATTGTTAGTCCGGCTTCCGACGCCTTCCTGTTTACGCTGCTCATTAATAGCTGTTGGTCCTGCTGGATGCATACCTACATGATTTTTAAATAATACAAGTCTCTTTTTATCTCTCAAAACAATATTCCACACATAAAGGATGACCATTACGAGTTTCCTGATTTTAATAATTTTTTTGATGAACATTGTACAGTAAAATCTAAAGATTAATAATAAGTTTTTCTTAATTCTAAGTTAAAAATTTATACATACAAGTACAACATTTATATCGATTAGATGACCTTCGTTTGCTTCAATGCATGACTGAGATCGATACACTAATTAACGCATTGAAGGCAGTCCTCAAACTTTTCCAGCCAGTTCTGACAAACAAACATTAGAAATAATCCAAAGTCGACAAATCCGCCGAGCGAGGGGGCCAAAATTGATCCCCATGCCGGGAAATCAGTCGACTAGGAAGGAACTCTATTAACACTGCCACAGACATGTTGGATACATGAGGCCCTGCAGCATCTTTCCGATACCATATATTGATTATTGGTAATTGGAGTTGGGTAAGGGGTGACGGCAACAATCACCAAGTAAGGCCGACCCAAATGTCAACCTCTCCTGCACGCGGTGCCCGCTGCTAGATAACGAACGAGGCTCTGGCGACCGAGTCATGGCGGTATAACCATTCCAACGAGAATAAAGGAAATGTATTCTCACAACATAAAGGAAGGCAACGGGATACCACCTTTATTATTCTTTCCCAAGACAATAACATGAGTACATTTAATTCAAAACTTTCCGGAGCTATAAATAGTTCCCCAATCGGATCTCCGGGGGCGACGGCTTTAAATGTAACAAATATAAGAGCAAACCTAAGAAAACCATTGAAGATAGGAACATGGAATGTAAGAAGCCTATTTGAAGCTGGGAAATTGGCAAACCTCACACGAGAAATGAACAGACATGAACTAGATGTCCTGGGCGTTGCTGAGACCTGGTGGCCTGGCGTCGGAGAATGCAATGTGGATAACGGAGTATTCTTCTACTCTGGTAATGAAGATCCAAAACATAGGAAGGGTGTAGGAATCGTTATAACTAAAGAACTATTGAAATCTGTGGTGGACTTTTTCCCATACTCGGACCGCACTGCTTTATTGAAGCTCAGAGCCAAGCCAAACGATCTTAATATAATACAGGTATATGCACCAACTGCGGAATCGCCGGACCATGATGTAGAAAATCATTATGATGAAGTCAAAGAATTGCTTAAATTGACTAAAAAACACGACGTCAACATAATTATGGGTGACTTCAATGCCAAAATAGGTAAGGGTAGAGTTGAGGAGTTGGTAGGACCATATGGTCTTGGAGAAAGGAAGGAGAGAGGCGATCGACTTTTGCAATTCTGCCAAGAGGAAAGCATGAGAATAACAAATACATGGTTTCAATTACACCCTCGCCGACTTTATACCTGGAAGTCCCCAGCGGACCGACTACACAATTTAGTGCGAAACCAAATAGATTTCATCCTAATTAACCAGAGATTCAGCTCGACCATCAAGTGGGCCGTCACATATCCTGGGGCGGATGTACCTTCTGACCATGTGCTGTTGATGGCCGTCTTGAAAATTTCCTTGTCAAGGCAAAGAAAGTCAACCACACAGCGACGGGTGGCGTTGGAAAAATTGAGGGACCCAATAATAAAATGTGAGATGTGTAATGAGATAAACACACAAATTCAAACAATAACATCGAATATTGGAGATGAGCCGACGCAATCTTGGACAAAGATAATGGACATTGCAACAAACTCAATGCAAAACAGATTAGGATATTGGACAAAGAACAAAAAGCAAAAATGGATGACGGATGAGATTTTGTTGTTAATGGACGAACGTCGAAAACACAAGAACAAGGCGGACAGCAGCAGGTACAAAGAAATTCAAAGACTAATAAGATCAAAGATTAGGTTTAAACGTGAATGCTCAGAAATAGAACAGCTGCAAAATCAACACGACGATTTTAATCTGCACAAAAAGCTAAAGGAGACTGCTGGCATATATAAAAAAATGAGATCAACTATAACAGTAAATATTAGCAACCAGATAGTCCTCGACAACAAAGAAAAGAACAATGTCTGGGAAAGGTATATTGAAGAACTTTTTGACGACGACAGACCCCCAGCTGGCACCAATAACTCTCTAACCAATAACTCTCTGACCGGCCCATCGATCACTAAGGGCGAGATTAAAAACGCTATACGTAATTCAAAAAATAACAAAGCGGCTGGCCCAGATGAAATTCCGTCAGAAATACTTAAACTCCTAGATGAAAGAGGCATCACAGCACTACATAAAGTATTTAACACCATATATGAGACAGGTCACTACCCCAAACAGTGGTTGTGCTCTACCTTTATCCCCCTGCCTAAGAAGACCAATGCAAGAAAATGTGAAGATCATAGACTTATTAGCCTGATGAGCCACACTTTAAAAATATTCCTCAAAATCATACACCAGAGAATTTACAAGAAATGTGAAAGAGACATAGGCGACTCGCAGTTTGGGTTTAGACAGGGTTTAGGTACACGAGAAGCGATAGTTGCAACACAAGTACTTGTCCAAAACTGCTATGATCAGAGAAAGGATGTATGTCTATGTTTCATAGACTATGAAAAGGCATTTGATCGCGTACAACACCACAAATTAATGCAGCTCCTCAATAGGCTTGATATAGACCAAAAGGACATTAGATGCATTGAAAACCTATATTGGAACCAAACAGCGCAAATCAAATTAGGCAATAATATGTCCAAAGCCATACAGATTAGAAGGGGGGTACGACAGGGATGTGTGCTGTCTCCACTCCTATTCAACTTATATTCGGAAACAATATTCCAAGAGGCTTTGGAAGACGTGGAAATGGGAGTCAAAGTTAATGGAGTGTGGATTAACAATATCCGCTATGCTGACGATACAGTCTTAATCGCGGATAACATACACGACCTACAACAACTGGTCAACAAGGTAGGAGAACAGAGCAAATCAATGGGCTTAAATATCAACATCAAAAAAACAAAGTTTATGATTATCTCTAGAAACCTAAATATGTTTGAAAACTCCACCATAAAATTTAACGCAGGGCCCATAGAAAGAGTAGAAAAATTTAAATACTTGGGCATCTGGCTTTTCGAAGACTGGACATCAGACAAGGAAATAAAATGTCGCATTGAACAAGCTCGACAGGCATTCCTGAGGTTTCGAAGAGTGCTGACCTGTTCCGATTTTGACCTCAACCTAAGACTCAGATTCATTAAATGCTACGTCTGGTCGGTGCTTCTTTACGGTATGGAAGGTTGGACATTAAAGACGGCTGCAATTAACAAATTAGAGGCTTTCGAGATGTGGCTGTATCGCAGAATCCTGAAGATACCTTGGACGGCTAGATTAACAAACGAAGAAGTTCTAAGACGTGTCAACAGACAACGTGAACTGTTTGAATTGATTAAGAAAAGAAAAACGGCATATCTAGGGCATATAATGCGGAACACGAAATATCAATTCTTGCATCTATTGATCGAAGGCAAGATCGAAGGCCGGAGAGGGATCGGAAGGAAAAAAATGTCCTGGCTGCGAAATATCAGACAGTGGACAGGGCTACGCCATATACAGTCGTTGATACACACCGCAAGGAATAAGGAAGCAATGGAAAATGTTATCGCAAACATCCATTAATGGATACGCATTGGAAGAAGAAGAAGAATTGGAGTTGAGCGATGGCATCCATTTAGAACGTTTGAAGCATCTCCACACTTACCTTTTGAGAATGCAGCGGCTTCTTCGAAAATAACTTGAGGGTTTTCGACTGACCAGTAATGTAAATTTTGTATTTTCCTCTCCCATTGCAATTGAAAATATGTTTCGTCGTTCATAAATATCGTGCTACAAAATTATGCCCTCTGCCCAAAATTAATCTAATGAATATTTTACCTGAGTTTCGGTCTATTGGAAGAAGTTTTTGCGCTTTCGCCATTTGTAAGGCCGAAAGAGTAATTCTTTCTTTAAAATTGTTCTTACTGACTCACATGAAATTCCTATTTGCTGCGAAAAACGTCGCACCGATTGATTGGAATTTTCATTAATTCCGTTGACTTCTGCAAAGTATTCAAAACTATCCTAGCAGTTATTTACCTCTCCGCAAGTTTAGTAACTTAATCGACGATATTTTCCGACACATCTTGTAATTGTTCTGCTATTTGGCGGCGCTGGAAAATTATACTGTTTGCGAAACCACTTCTGAGGTTAAATAAATGCGTTCGTTTTAATAAAATGCTCTACACAATCAATCCTTTGAACAATCGACCCCCGCTCCATTAAGAAAAACTTGAAAGATCAATGAATATCATACAGTTAAAATTATGGCAAATAAGTCATTATTTCTATTTGTTTTTGTTAAGTAAATACAGGACACTCTGAATTTGTCACCCTTTATTACAAATGTTTTTTATTTCACTTCCTTTTCTATAAAACACTTAATATTGGGCATTTGAATTTACTTATCTATGTGCCCCCTTTTATGCCGAAATATATTATTTCTTATAGTCTGTTTATTATTTTAGTAAAAGCCCGTGGTAATCTCTAAAATTTAACTTTTTTAAAGCAGTCTACGAAAATCAAGAATTAAAGTTTAAAAATAAGTCCAAAAATACGAAGATCTAGATTTGCATTAATTTTCGTTAAAGTATAATTTATAAGAAAAACAAAACGTAACATAATAGTTTTTCATTATACAATGTAGTACTACGTTTTACATAATCGCCAACTAATGTCTTCACACTCTTCTTAACACTAAAGTCAATCGTATACGATTAATTAATGACTGGTAGCCAGTGGACTTTTTCTACCTAGATTAGAAAAAAAATAATTCTTCAAGATTACTCAAAGGAGGATAAATATATTTTTTTTATGAGATATATCCATAACAGCGAGATGGAAAATAGAAATGTCTTCAAATAAATGCTTTATTATAATTTCTGTAATTAACATATCACACAAGTTCCCAGCTTCTATAATATGATCTTATATTAATTTGAAACAATATTTAATTTTTATTAATATTGCGGTGGCGAGATAGCACTTCGGCGTGATGGGACGACGGCGAATTAGCCCGCAGAGAGGTGGTCGTGGCGAGTTGTACTAAACCGGTCCGACTGCGGTCAACGAAAAAATGTATTATTAATATTTTGTTTGCAATAAATTTGTGTACGCAAAAATTACGCATAGATTACGAAGCCAAAAGTCCCGGCTTCAAATACCGAGGGCACACGTTTGGATAAAAGCCACCGTCGTTCTGTACATGGTTCTAGCAAAGCCATCACATTAATCTGAAACCTCTTCTAAATAGTGACGCGCCACCCACGTTAAAAACCGTAAACCTATAAGCATAAACTTGTGTCTAAGATCTAGACACCAAGCACAAGTGTAAGGAGGTGGTCAAAGTCCACTATAGAACTATAGTACCACTGGAAGAAGAAGAAAAGTACGTATTTATGTATGCTTTTTCAGGCACAGCACACAGCGCCGAAACAAATTACACAGTGAACGCCTTTTCTCGCGCTCATCATTCTTGAATTAATATATTGTATGATTTGTATTGCCTAATACAAACAAAATACAACAATAAATTTACATGATAAATATGCATATAATCCCTTTAAAGTTATCCATTGTTTTAGCAATCAGTAATTGGATAAAATTTGAGAGCACTGCTCCAGATATTAGGTGGCAGCTATTTTTGCCCGTCCATTAAAACGATTATATTTTTACTAACAATTTAATCACACTAACAATTAGTGCACCTAGCTGCGGTAGTCTTATAATTAAATATTAAAAAAATATTGTTTTTGTAGCTTGCCTCTATAATAGAGTAATTAAAGCATTCATATGGGTTTGTTATAGGGAATGCAATCTCGTTCTCGCGAGATCGGGATCTCGCGAGATCTCGTCCATATTTTGCGAGACTGAGTCTCGTTCAATTTTTGTACGAGATCTCGCGAGATTGCGAGATTGTGCGGCGCAGCAAAATCGGTGTGTGTATCGTAGCGCGGTTGCGCGCGAACTGCTCTGCGCATTCTGTAGGCACTACTCGTGGCGCAGCGCAGGGGCAGTAGGGGGCGCGGGACTTGCGGGGGACGAGGCCCGGCTCACTCACTGTCATCACTTTGCCGGCACGCGTGCGTTTGTTTACGTAATTATCTAGTTTTTGTTGAATTTAAGGGATTTTTGTGATTAACTGGTTTTTAATTTAATGTAATTTGGCATTGAACTATGTCGACAAACTCAAAAACAGTGTACAGTGAATACGGCTTAAGAGCCAATGATGGACTCTGTGGACTGTGCAAAGTGCAAGGTGTGTGGGAAGATTTTGAAAGCTAAAGACCGTTCTCCAAAAGGCTTACACACACACTTGAAGTCTATACATAACATTGATTCGAAAAAAAAGGTTGAGGATGTTCAGATTAAGGAAAATGTAGAAACTTCAATGAAGACTCCGGTTGCCGGCCCAGCGGCGCCAGAGCCAGCAGCTTCAGATAGTACTCTTAAGCAATCAAAATCATCAACTGTACCTAAAAAGCGAAAAATTACAGACCATTTCGACACCGAAGATACTTCGAAGGAAATTATGGTTTCAAGAATGGTGGCTAAAGACGGTTTACCTTTTCGTGTATTTTGCACCTCAAAAGACCTGAGAGACCTTTTTTGTTCTAAGGGACACAAATTACCGTCATCTCCTAATTCAATTAAACTTATGGTAATTAATTACGGAATGACCTTAAAAATAAAACTTAATCAAGAACTTTCTCAGCTAAAGGAAGATAACTACAGATTTACATTAACCTTCGATGAGTGGACTTCCTCTAGAAATAGACGTTACATGAACGTGAATGTCCACACATGCAAAGAAAATAAAGCCATATTTTGGAATTTAGGCTTGATCAGAATATACGGCAGTATGCCTGCCGAAACTGCAGTGGATTTTTTGAAGAACAGACTTTCAGAATTTGAATTGTCTCTTGACGATGATGTAGTCAACATTACAACAGATGGGGCTAAGGTAATGATCAAATTAGGACGTTTGATTAATCCACTACATCAGCTCTGCTATGCCCACGGCATTCAGTTGTCTATCATGGACGTTCTGTACAAAAAACAAGATTTATCTTTGTCTGAGGACAATGACATTGATGAGATACTTGACGTATCAGGAGAAGAAACCGAAATAAACTCCGATGACAAAGATGACGTTTTTTACTCATTTTTTCCAACAAGAGAGGTAGATCTGGATACAGAGTACGCGAGTATCATAGAAAAGGTCAGAAAACTGGTCAGGCTTTTTGAGAAATCGCCAACAAAAAACGATCTCCTCCAAGTTTACATTTACCAAGAATTTGGCAAAAACTTACAGCTACAATTAGATTGCAAAACACGCTGGTCAAGCCTTGCTGATATGATATCGACATTTAATAAAGTTAAACTGTGTGTCGGCAAAGCATTGATTGATTTAGGTCTTGACACTAATTCGGATTACTCTTTGAGTGCAGAAGAGTATACAGTTTTGACAAACTTAGACAGAGTATTTCAGCCTGTCAAACTCGCTGTGGAGGTCTTATGCCGTCGAGAATCTGACCTGGTTACTGCCGAAACGACTTTAAGATTTATGATACGCAAACTTGAAGAACTGACGACAACATTGGCAAGAAAACTAGTAGTCATTGAGAAACCGCATAGCTGAGCGCCGAACTTGCTTGACTTCAGTATTGATATATTTGAGAGATTATGTCAAATATGAGGAAGATTTGGAAGAGTATGCGCGAGACGAAACGTTCAAAATGTCACAGAAAGTCAGTATCCGAAAAGAAATTAAAAAACTTATAAAGAGATTGCACTGCAAGACGCAATACTACTATCATACACAGGAAAGCTCATCTGTTACAGAGCCACTCCCATCAACATCAGCAGCTGCTTGTAATGATGTACTTGGCGACGCTAATGATGATTTGTCCCTTTCTGTTCTGTCCACTGCTGGAAAAAGTATTTCCCTTCAAGAGGAGCTACAAGAATCGTTGACAGCATTGAAAAAGCCCAATCGTTCAACAAATTCTGCAAATTCATTGGAGATACTCGTTCAAAAAGAGATGAATTTGTATGAAGCTGGAGGGGTTAAAGGTGAACTCCTTCAGTTTGTACACAACTGTTTGTCGACTGTGGTTCCGACTAGTGTAGAGGCAGAGAGAGCATTTTCGGCCGCGGGGTACTTGGCCTGTAAAATCAGGAGTCGTCTATCAGATGAAACCCTTGATATGCTGTGTTTTTTGAGAAGCCACTTTCAAAAATAACTTATCCTTTTAATAACACTGTCTAATAATACTTACATATCCTTAAAAATTACAAATGCTGCAGAAGGCTGAATAAGTGTTACATTTCGAATTATTTCGAAGTGTTTTTTTGTTTTGGTTTGAGTTTTTTGTTGATAATACTGCAGAAGGCTGATTTAGTGTTATATTTCGAAGTTTTTTTTATTTTTATTTTAAGTTTTTTGTTCTTAATACTGCAGATGCAGAAGGCTGATGATAAGAATACGACTGAGGAATATTATATGATAACGTAATATTGTGCTTTATTTTAAAATAAATAATTATAATATGCCAATTACATGTATGTTTTCTTTTATCTTATATATTGAAAATCAATAAACGGAATTAATAGTATTAGCGAATGTTTTTAGTAAAAATACCCAATTGGGCAAGGTCTCGGAAATCTCGTAATAAATAGATCTCGCGAGACCGTAAAGCCAGTCTCGCGAGATCTCGGCTAGGTCTAAAATCTCGCGAGATTGCATTTCCTAGTTTGTTAATGGCTCACCGAGTGCATTAATAATTTAATATTTCAAGGTTGGCATCATTGAAATTCATCTATCAAAAGCTATCAACCTGTCAAAAGTTTTCGGCGAGATAGTTTTGAGGTTATGTGTTGTGTAGATATCGCAAATAAACAAAGTTACATCGCAAATTTACTTAATTTTAATAAACGATATAACACATATTTAATTCAATGAATGGTACAATTATTAAAAACATTTATAGTAACAATGAATGCTTCTTGAGCAGTAACACTCACACCAGGGATATTATATATTTTGCTACTATTTCTGTTGCTACCAAATTACAACTGAGGGGCTCTAGAAGAACATCTAGATAAGTTGATATTTGGTTGCTCAAACCCAAGCATTTGCGACACTTCAATTTTCCTTTTTAAGGGAGTGTGAACATACCCCTCCGCGACAGCGGATGAAATGGTTTCCAACATTTCAAATCCAACCTGATTTTTTGAATTAACCCCGATATAAAATTTTCAATTTTAGAGCTTTGCAGGAAAGCTTAACATTTAACATTTTATATAACATTTAATTCACTTTTATTGCACTTTGCTTTAATTTTACTTTGCTTAAATTTTTCTTTACTTTCACGTTCGCCTGTCATGTAGTCTTGACTCTCTAGTCTTGTCTGTTTATTTTTGTCTGTCTAGTCTGGTATTGCTAGTCCCGTCTGTCCAGTATTTTCTACCTAGTATTGTCTGTCTAATCTTGCCCGTCCAGTTTTGTCTGCCTGGTATTGTCCGTCTAGTGTTCTCTGTCCATTCTTGTTGATGTTTGTTTTTTCTGTCTAATCTCGACTGTTTAATTTTGAAAGTGAAGATATAACATTCTGCAGTGATACTCTCATTTCGAGTGTAAAAGACGCAACAGTTCGAGTGTGAGAGACGTATGTAATGATATTTCAAACAAAGAAATTTAGATTAAATCTAAAATTATCTAGGCTCGGAGCTGACATATATACTATATATTAAATAACAAGGTATGTAACCATTCAGAATGTTTTTTTTTCATTTCTATCAACTTAATTAGAGTCGAGCAACAGTTTAATATGAAAATAGAACTGTTTGTTTATTGTTATGTTAAATAATGTACCTAATAAGATTTATTATACAGGGTGATTCTGGAGGAAATGGAAGTATTTTAAAGACATGTCCAGGAAGCAAAAATAAGCAAAATAAGTTCATATGTTCAAGTCTGATTTTCATTTGTTTCAGAGATAAATAGGTTTTTCTTTTTAAAAAGTTAATTAAGTTAAATTTGACAAAGTTTTCCAAAATTCCAATTTGAAATAAATTGTCATTTAATTGTCATTTATAGCGCGGGATGCGCTACTAGATCGCATTCTTAATGCTGCGGCGTTAATTAGAGCGAATCATCGTTCACTCGCTACCAGGTCCATTTATAAACGCGCAAATAAACGTATCGAAATGGGTGGTGGAGTTTTTGAAAATTTATAAGTTCAATAGTAGATTTTCCTTTAATTTTATAAATTACTATTGTTCAAAATATCTATGAAACGAATGAAAATCGGACTTGAACATATGAGCTTATTTTGCTTATTTTTGCTTCCTGAACAAGTCTTTAAAATACTTCCATTTCCTCCCGAATCACCCTGTATATAAATATATACCTAATATACCTAATAAGATTTATTATATATAATAAAATAGATAAATTTGTTACGTCAAACATATTTTTCTTATTAAACAGAATCAAATTATTGTAGTCGTAGATTATGTGTAGTACATAACTCGAGTTGTAAGGCAATTACGTACTCGTAATATGCCGCTTACAACTCTCGTTACGTAATATACTATTACGCCACTTGATATTAAGAATTCGCCATTGACCACTTATTTGTGTTTACTCAAATCGTAGAAAAGAAAATCGCATATAATCAGGAAGTTCATTTGCTATTTGTGGACCTTAAAAAACCTATAACAGCATTCCTCTAGTAAAATTATGGGAAGCTGTACAACATACTAACATAAATGCTGAAATAATAAAAGCAATCAAATCACTGTATTATGGTGCAAGAACACAATTAAGAATAGGAAATAACGTAAGAACCGGGTTCACAGTAACAAAGGGACTCAGACAGGGATGTTGTATATCGCCAACACTGTTCAAGGTCTATCTAGAAAGCGCATTAACAAGATGGAAGAGAAAATTCGAAGCAATGGGCGTACCTGTGGATGTTACATAAATAATCTATACTTTGGCATTTGCGGATGGCCAGGTGATGATTGCAAAAGACATTGTTGACATTGAATATATTACATGAAAATTAATTGAAGAGTATGACAGGTGGGGTCTAGACGTGAACATACAGAAAACAGAATACATGTGTATTGGAGGAGAACAACAAGATCTGCCTATCTCAGGCAAACAGAATATCAAACACTGCCGCTCGTATAAATACGCAGGCGTAAAAATATCGAAAGAAGGAAGTCTGGACGAAGCTATAGCCGAAAGAGACCTTCAATGGAGGAGGGCTGTGTCCATGTTAAACGGCATGCTATGGGATAAACACATTACAGAGGAAAACAAACACACAATACACAACGCAATAATTAAAAGTATTAAAACCTTCGGTAGTGAAGTGTGGCCTATAATGGATAGAGCAGAGAAGTCACTAAAAGCCACAGAGATGGACTACTGGAGATGAGCGGCAGGAAAGTCTAGATTGGAAAGGATAAGGGAAATAATGGAAATAAAGCACGCCATCGGACACATGAACTGGTCAACTCAGTTGACTCCCGACTCCCGAAGAAAGTAATACACAGGACACCGCAGGGAAGAAAAAGGAGAGCAAGACCCCGGAAAAGCTGGAGAGAGGTATAGACGGAGAGATCCGGACGAGAGGATTGGAGGAAGAGGCTTGGAAAAACCGAGACGGTTGGAGATTGGGTATCGGAAGACGGATAATATTGTGACAAAAGGCACTATAAAGTCAGTCTCATCGATTAACTAATCGCTAGATATAGTATATAGTAATATAGCAAGATTTAGTTGTTTCATATAACTGTATGTACAATTAAAAGAGTTGCTCACATAGAATTGCTAAATTCACTATGCTTTAACCTCATTTAATATGTAAAAAAAATATATAATTTGTTATTCGTAGTTATATAAATTTAAACAATTAACACGACTCGAGTTTCGACTGCTGAAGATTATTTTCAAATGTATTATAAATTGATTGGAATTTTACTAAGGGTTTCTGGCGGAGGTAGGTTTGCTCTGCAATTAGGGAATTACGCGGAGACGATTGCGCAAGATTAAAGAGTTGCGAAAATATTAAGAGAGTAACGAATGGGTTACGGCTTTGTTTGAAAATTTCTAATGACTCCAGTAGATTATGTTTCGGACCATTGTTGCTATTATACAAGATTTTGAGACTGTCTATTTCTGGGAATATATGGTTACATTCGAGACAATGGTTTGAGAAGGAATTGGTGTCTTTTTTTAAAACGAAAATGCGAGAATGTTCTGAAAACCGAGTTGAAAGACTTCGTCCTGTCTGACCTACGTACACCCTATTGCACTCGGAACAATGAATTTCATATACGCCGGATTTTCTGACGGGGTCAACTTTGTCTTTAGCATTAAATAATATCCACCCGCCATAAAGCCCTTTGTAGAAATCCAATCAATCATAAATTTGTAATACACTTAAACATGACTTTCACCAGTCGATACTCGAGTCGCGTAAGTGTTTACATTTATATAACTGCGAATAACAAGTAATATCATGTTTTAAACATGAAGATCATTCAAATATATAGTAAAGAGCAGAGGGCCTAATATGCTGCCTTGAGATTTATGCTGATTTTCGCGAAGCCATATTCTGTACTAACTTTAACTTGTTGGGTTCTTTCGTCCAGGTACGATTCGTACCATTTTAAAGCTACTCCTCTAATTCCACAATTATTCAGTTTATCTAAGAGGATGGTATGGTTTACTGTGTCATAGGCTTTAGATAAATCCACTAAAACTCCGCATGGTACCTGGTGGGCCTCTAAATGTTTTAAAACGTGATTTATGAAATCAAAACAAGCGGTCTCAGTGCTTCTCCCTTTTAGATAGAGATGTTGAGTTTTAGTAAAGAAATTATGCCTATCTAAGAAATCTATAGTTGTCTTTACCATTGCCATTACCTTCTCAAATATTTTTGAAAAAGATGGTAAGATGTTAATTGGTCTATAAGTTATGAACAGCTTCTTGTCTCCTTTTTTATAAACTGTTTTAGCCTTGCTGGCAATTTTTTTTTAATTCTTGACTATATACAGTAGTGGTTCTATATTTTCTAACAATAAGTTTTTAATTATTGACATGGAAATCTCGTCGTATCCAGCACAATTTTTGTTTTCAAATAACATCGTGATATTGAAAATTTCATTTTCTGTTACTGGCTCTATGAATGTAGAATTACATATTTCACTAATTTGGTTATTGTATTCTAAATGTGGCAAATTTCTGAGTTGTTTTTCCGCTTTTTCTGCATAAAATGTATTTGATTTCTTAGCTACAGTTAGAGGTGGCTCATGCTCTGTGAGAGAACTTATGGAACATGTAATATCATTTCTTCATGTTTCTTTTGCTGCGCTAATTAGGGTGTTTCTGAATGTTTCCCATGCTTACAATATTTATTAGTTCTTGTCTCAACTAACATTTCCTCAACTTTCTTTGTATACTTGTCCGCTACTTCTCTTATCGTTAGTCTCTAATTTTTGATTGTCTCCTTACTATTGTTGTTTCGCAGTTCTATTTTGTTCTTATTATTTCCCCCTCTGTGGCAGCTTATTGTCGTTTTCGCTTTTAGTAGATAATGATCACTATTTATCTCGGATCTTCTTATAACTCTAACATCCCTTATTCCCCGCCTAGAGTTCCTATTTATAAATACATAGTCTATTATGGATTTTTCCCCTCTGCCTGGGACCTCTCTTGTGTATTTATGGGCGTATTTGTGTTTAAAGAATGATTTCATTACTAATAGGTTATTTTGCACACAGAAATCAATAATTCTGTGTCCATTTTTGTTTCTCGTTGTTTCTCCAAACTGTCCTATGACATTACTTGTCCTTTCATCTTTTATGCCGACTCTACCTTTTAAGTCTCCTAGCACCACAATTTTTCCTTTGCAATTTTCCACTATTTCTGATTCAAAATTTGTCTTTAGTTTCTGCTTTGTCGTTATCATCTGGGCCATACAGAATTACCAGATGTAATCAGCTGTTTCTTTCTATTTCTAATTCAATTTTCATTATTCCTTCGGATATGCATTCCCATTTTTTTAAGTACTTGATTATATTTTTGTGTATTATACACCCAACTCCTCCTTTTGCTCTAACTTCATATGTGACGCCGCTTAAAATTATCATATGACCTTCCTCTAGCTCTGTGACCTTTTTTCCCTTATCTTTCGTTTCTGTAATTGCTAAGATATTTATATCTCTTTATTTAAATTCCTCAATTAGTTCTTTTTCTTTTCCATTTAGTCCTCTAATGTTCCATGTTGCAAAATTTATTCCTCGTAAACCATTTAGATGCCGTGTCGTTGCCGTATTTCTGTTAATTTCTGTTAATCGTTTTTTGAAGTATTATCTTCTGTCTTCTTTACTGGTACTAGCCTTTCTTCATCTCCACACCATTTCCATTCTTAATCATCAATAAATGCTTTCTGGTACCGTATTTCAGTTTTCTTCACCTTCTTCTTGGGCAGCTTTCTTAATTTTTCCTTGTATCTCTCTTTCTTTTCTTGACATATCATCATTAATATATACTTTTCCTTCTTTATAGTTTAGTAATTTATTTTTATTTTTCATGAGTTTCATTTTTTCATTTGCATTTTCGAGTTCCACTAGGTACGTTTTCATCCCTGGTTTCACAGCTAATTTTACGCCTATTTCTCAATAACAATAGATATTGGAAGTATATTATTTTTGAGACATGTCACATATTGGATAATTATTATTATGAGTAAATAAATGTAAATAATAATATACTTACCTCAAGATAAAAAGTGATTTAAAATAACTACATATTTTTCTACATTTACATTATTTGTACTTTCGACACGACATAGGTCAACTCGGAGTTTATTACATTGGCAGACCGTAGCTGGAATATAGTCACTTCAAGAATTAGAAATTAAGCAAGCAAGATTATAGTATATTATTTTATAAAATTCGCATAGTCTGTATAATTAGTACAAATAATATATTGATGTTAATAGAACAATATTTTTGAAAAATACATTATATCCCAGTCATTTTAGCATTTCACACCGGAATCTAACGGAAGAATCTGAATTTTTGTATATACCTTTATTTTAGCATTACAAATGTTGTCTTAAAAGTCACATATGCCAACATGTGAGCGTCCTTAGATATTCAAGGTCAAAAGTCGCAAACATCAGTTTTTTCAGAATATCTCGTTTCTTCTGCCTCCTACCGCATTTGCATTTATTATGAAAGTTGTAGAGAATACATTTCTCTACAAATTTCATCTAAGACCTTTGTTTATTGGCCAAACTGTTTTTGAGATAGGGGACGCAGTGGAGCGCGCAGCCATACGTACCTTAGCGCAAAGTAAATCCTGAATCCCAAGTTATTATAATGTTTTTAGGGTTCCGTACCGAAAACGGAACCCTTATAGGATCGCTTTGTTGTCCGTCTGTCTGTCTGTCTGTCTGTCAAGGCCATTTTTCTCAGGAACGCGTAGAGGTAACAAGTTGAAATTTGTATCAAATACCCGGGTCTGCGGTCTCTTTCAGCTGTGCAAAAATCAAACTTGTAAGTCAACGCGATCAAAAGATATAACCGTTTATGTTGCATATTTTGCGATTTCACAAGGGAATAAAAACCTATAGGGTACTTCCCGTTGACCTAGAATCATGAAATTTGGCAAAACCGTAAATATGTAGTTTAATTACAAGAAAAATGCGAATTTACCATTAGAAACTTATGAAAATACACTAATGTTGTGTAGTGGTATTGTCAGGCTCCGGAAGCATATGGGTTGCATACAGTTAGGTCCTACTCGGTTAGGTCCGAAGGTTAAAAAGTATGTGTTGGCACCAAGCTGTTTATTCTGAATTTTCTTTCAGAATTTTCTTTCAGCTGTTTATATCCGTTAGGCATTTCATCACGTACGCTCTATATACATAATATATACAGGGTATATATTATGTCTAAATTTTGCTTGTTTATAACCGACATGCGATATACTCAAGTCTCGTAACATCCTGTATATATTATATTTCGTCTAATTTTTCTTTATAATCTACATATACTTAAATCACGTACGGCCTATATTTTTTGGTAGTCAATTGCCCAAAAAGCAGTCAATTGAACAACTGAATGTTAAGAGTATCGAAATAGATCTAGAAATAGTTGATATATTAGTTTATATTAGATCTAGAAATAGTTAGATCTTAATATAAGTTAGTGAATAAGTGTAATACTAAAATAAAGTTTTCTTTTTATAAATTTAAAAATATTCGCGTTATTTAAAAAAAATACCCTGTATACCTTTAAACGGGGTATATAGGTATACCGGCAAAATTGAGCAGTAAGAACAAATAGTGAAGTTCCAGAACCCCTAAACACTCATAGTGAATGGGGGATGTGTGGTAATAAAATATAGGGTAGAATTCCATCGTACGACAGCGACATCTTGAGGTTATGCTTGCAGCGGTACTAAGATGGTCGTGATTTCAGGAGGGCCACTTGTCAAGTTATCTGAATGTGCTTGCTACGTCCTCCACAAAAAAAAAGATACCTTACTTACAAGTTTGTACGGAACCCTCGATGCGCGAGTCACAACTCGCACTTGGCCGGTTTTTTTACATTGCATTGACCATAGGCTAAAGAATATTGCATCCCTAACTAATGGCAACCACAACGCGAACCACAACCATTCTTGCAATTGCAGATTAATGAAGTGAGTATTTCATCTGGTGTAGGTGGTAAAAGTGTTGTTACCGGCGTTGGGGTTACATTTTGCAACAACCAACCCCATTCATGGGATTGAATTAGAATAGCATTAAAATATATTTAGAATGATTTGTTTCGTTATTTAATTATTTGTATGTCAAAGATAAGTATTATTTGATGACTATTTGATTTAAAAGAAATATAAATATTAGTATAAGGCAGTGTTTCCCAACGTGTGGTACGCGTACCCCAAGGGTTACGCGAATGGTTTGCAAGGGATACGAATTGATGTTACCTAAACCTCAAATTTTCGTTTTTTGTGTGTGCCAAAGTAGAAATAGGAAGAATCTGAATCATATAACCATATCTTTATTATCTTTAATAATTAATTATTACAATACAAATCAAAATTAACTTGTGATAAATTCCGTTTTTAAATGATTTTGTTACTGTTATCATTTTTAAGTAACCAATAGTTTATTTTACTAACTGCTCACGATTAAATGATTGCATATTGTTTTTACGTATATAAAGACAAGCAGAAACTGTCTTAAAGAGAACTCATAAAGAATAACTTTTTCCAAAGATATGTAATAATTTTTATTCGATGCTTTATAAAGTCATGTTTAGTTCCTTGGAAACGGATCAATAAAACAGTGGTTTATTCACTAGTTAAAAAATTATTTCACTAGTGAAATAAAAGTATCCAGCTATGCATCAAAATAACTCACTTACGAGCACCGTAAATATATTGACTCCGCTAATGTTCTTTTTGATCCCCAATCACAAAACTTATAGGTACATTCTTTTGTATAAATCTATTGATTTCTGCGGAAGTAATCTTTCCGCAATTACGTTACCATCTAACAATAATTCTTGGATCTCTTTATGGTTAATACAACACTTTCTTGTATTCTTGTATCGCTTTATGATTAATAAAACACAAATTAGTTAAACACAACTTCTAAACAAAATGTTTAAGTATAAATCAACAATTTTATCGTTGTCATGATAACAATACAATAATGGGCGGATGACATGCTTCTCTTAACAAGATACACAGAAAATGGAAATTTTCTTGAACTTCAAATAAATGGAAAGCAAAATTAAATAAAAGTTTGTATTATACTCGCAGATAATTAACTATATTTTTACCTTTTAAAGCCCAATCTGGAGACTGTTTTATTACTCAGAAAAGACGAGTACAGTGTTTGGTTTTAATAGTACCAAAATTGGTTTTAATAGTACCTCAGAAATTTTCGAAGGGGTAGGAAGTGTTAAAAAATATTTGAAAGGGGTACACGTAGATAGAAAGCTTGGGAAACACAGGTATAAGCTATTAAATTGTTATTTAAGAAATATTTATTAAGTAATTACGAAAAAAACGGTATAATATATTGGGATTCAGGATTGACAGGGCCTTGCGCTAAGGTACGTATATGGCTGCGCTCTACACTCTGTTCCCTCTATCTCAAAAACAGATAGAGGTATGAAAAAAGATTTCAGGCAAAAATTTGTAGAGAATTTTATTCTCTACAACTTTCATAATTAATACAAATACGATAGGAGGACGTGAAAACGAGATATTTAAAAAAAAACTGATTTATGCGACTTTCGACCTTGAATATCTAAGGACGCTCACATGATGCCATATGTGACTTTTGGGACAACATTTGTAATGCTAAAATAAAGGTCTATACAAAAATTCGGCTTCTTCCGTGAGATTCCGAGATTGACCCCCTTTTTGACTAATTTGACTGGGCTATTATATAGTGTGATCATATATTTAATGTGTCTATTGGTTTAGTTTTTATTAGTTAACCTCTTCTCGCTGTAGTTGTAAAGCTACATAGAACTATATAGTAATTTAAAATTGCTTGATAATTAAATGTTGAGTGCTTTTCTTCGTAATCTATTAACAGCCCATTATTTCCTCCATTATAAACTTAGCAATCTATTTGAAGCAATTTTCATTTGTCCTTTATAAATCTTTTTCTTTGCGCAGATAAATTATTGCAGGCGGTATAATATATCAGCGAAATTATTTCAAGCCGGGGATTATGAGAAGAAAAAAATGAGGCGAAGGATGAAGTGAAAAGAGATGAAAATATTCATTTGGCACAATAATATTTTTAGGGGAATATTTTAATATTTGGATCGAGACAAAAGTGCATGGGGAAAGTGGGCAGGTTTGTGTGAACCTTTAGCTCACGGCACGCTCGGTGCCAGGCCATCTGGATTCGAGCTCTATAAAAACGGCGAGATATTACCGAAATCGGGGATATTGCAGGGATTTCGTTTAGAGTACACACGCCAATATTACGTTTGGAATTCGATCCGTGCTTCGGAAATATATATATATATATATATATATATATATATATATATATATATATATATATATATATATACATATATATATATATATATATATATATATATATATATATATAGTGAGATTCTAAAAACTTATACTTTCAATACATTCCTCACCTTTGTTCGCCGTTAAAACTCTTTAATTATTTTCATTTACAATGAAACGCTACGGGCTATATTCCTAATGCTATATATTTTCTTGTAATTTTATTGGCCAATTTAACATATTTATTGGAAAATTGATAGATTTAATGCCAATGTGATTATAAACCTTCTAATTTTAGGTCTATTAAATGACTAATACATGCAGGCACATTTTTTAATATTGACCGTAATCCGTAAATGATTTTATCTACGACCACTATTGTAAATGCCCATTATTTTACAGTTCGTGGACTATGCAAATACATCATAAAACACACGTATGTAACAGTTCGCGTTTAATGATAATTTATGGTTGATAACACACACGTGCGTTTGGTTTACGATTCGTTGATTGATTGAGAGCTGCTTCTACGTGGTCATACGTTCAGCGACCCCTTGTGTCACAATTCAAACTTCAACAGAAATTGACATTCCGTACATTGGGTTGCCTATATCTATGCGAACTATTATCCCAGTTTAGCTCAAATAAGTACTAAGTAATAAGGTGTGTAACCATTAAGAATGAATTTCTTTTCATTTCTATCAAGTTAAATAATGTCTAGTAACAGTTATATATGAAAATACAACTGTTATTATTATAATGTTAAATAATGTACTTAATAAGAAAAAGTGTGGTCGTAGATAAAGTATAGTACATAACTCGAGTTGTGAGGCAATTACGTACTCGCGAAATTACGCACTCCCCTCTACGCGGGTCGTGCGTAACTATTCCGCTCTTATGTAATATGCTTCTTACAACTCTCGTTACGTAATATACTATTAAACTTACTTATAGTAAAACATATATATGTAATGGGATAGTAACACAAATTTTTCAAATCTTTCTTGTGATGAAATTATGTTACAAATACTTACCTTAAATTTTTAATTGAATATATAATTAAATTAAATATTTTATATATGCAATATATAGAAACTATAAATATTTAATCAAATATTTGTCATTTTGGTCGAATATGTTTTACCAACCTTTAGTATTAGGTAGCAGGATTTCACGCTAGCAAAATTTTAATATTATGTCGTTTAAAGAGTTTTGTAAAGACCAGGTGCAAGATCTGACGGTTTTGGTGACTGTGGTTGCACATTGCAAATATTTCACATTTATTTTAATCCAAACGAGCATTTTCTTTTTATGAAATCACTTAATTTGTGACAGACTGCTTAAAGACGGTCGATTCAATCCCTTTGCAATTTCTAATAATGTTATTTGGCGGTTTGCTTTGACCAAAAGCTTTGTTATATTTTTAGCTTTTAGTGGACAATAGTAGTTTAAGATACAAGTGTGTGAAAAAGGGCTTTTGTGCATGAGTGCGAAGTTTAAATCACTCGCCTTCGTCTCGTGCTTTAAACTTCGCAACTCATGCACAAAAGCCTTTCACACACGTGTGTCATACATTATTTTATCTACGATGCATTTTAAAATACTGTTGAATCCACAAAGAAATTGTGGTTTCTTACCGATGTTATTGTAAAAATTGTAATTTTGACAGACAACATACTTCACTGACACAATAAGATTAGAACGTTCAACGCCTCCGTGGAATAAATTGCTAACTGGTAAAAACGCACAGTAACGGAAACACTATTTGTTCGTCGTCGATGAGTAGAGAAAGGTTTTTCCTTCTAGACCCTTCACCTCCACTGACCTTGAGCCTGACTCTTCCGGTTTTTGACTATGAATTTCGATTTTGAATTTTCTCGCCTCCGCAGAATTAAAAATTTTTCCGCGTACAGTGGAGGAACCGGAAATTAGGCGGCCGGATGTGGGAAACCTGACATGGGGCGGTCAGATGTGGGAAACCGGCAATGGGGCGGCCGGATGTGGGAAACCGGAAATGGGCAACCGGATAAGGGAAACCGGAAGCGGGAAACCTGTTGAAGAAAACTGGGAAACCGCTTACCTTCAGACGTGACGCGCAGTGTGGGGTTACATAGACCTCACACGTGGGACTACATAGACCTCACACCCAGCTTAAGGTAACATAGACCTCGCACGTGGGGCTTATGCTGCATGTAGGCCTCTTCCATGTTTTCCATTCCTGCCTGTTCATAGCAGTCCTGATCCAGTTTTTCTTAGCTTCCCCATCTTCTGGATGTCACCGCTCTTATTTGAGGTCTGCCAGCACTTCTTTTGCAGTCTCTTGGCCGCAAATTCGAAACCTGATGTTGGAACCGAAAGTGTCAAGATCAATGGAGATGGAGGGCCTAGAAGGAACCGTCTTTTCTTACTTCGATGTAATCGAGGTTAACCTAGATTTAATCTAGTTTAGATTATGGTTGGGTTGCCATAGTAACAACAAACAGAAATCGTTTAATAATGAAACTCCATTTGGTTTAAATTGGACTTTTATGCACGATTTGAATACTTTTACACACGATTATAATACTGGAATCTGATTTATTTAGCTTATGGTCTATTCGAACATACATAGGTGAGATTGTAAATATGGTATATATAACGTCAATACTAGCACATATATCACAAACATAATTGCAATTATTGTCCTTCTTATCACAGCTCCAGGCGTAACTGTTCGAGCAGGAGATGGCCTCCGGTGTAGCGTGTAATAACTCGTCGCTCGTTCTAGGGAAGGCTGTTAGGGGGCATTCGCGGGTGATGTGTTACACTGTTTGAGAGGCAGTACCGCATTCGCACTCTGGACTTGGGCGCTTTCCCCACCTATGGACCCACTTCTGCCGTGTCCACTACGTATTCTATTCAGTCGAACCCAGAGCTTGCGGGGCAGGTTAAAACCAGGTGGTGGTTCTTTAGAGTTGTGTAGGGGGTGCCAGGTTGGCGAGACTTTGTCCTGCCAGTCCGACTGCCATTCCTCGTATCCGTCAAAGTTGTTAGTGATTAGCTGTTGTGCCGTTCTGACAGAGGGACTTCTAGACTTTAGTCGATTAAAATGTATGAGGTCCTGGTGGATTGGTAAGTCCGGGTTCCCGGTTATTTTATTGTACTCTCGGACCAGGATCTGCTTTCTGCGGACTCTCGGGGGGTCTATGTAAGATAGCATTGGCAGCCATTCGATTGGTGTAGGTTTAATTGATCCCGTAATTATTCTCATCGTTTGGTTCAGAACTGTGTCGATTTTACGTACGTAGGGGCTGTTTATCCAAACTGATGCGCAGTATTCGGCCGTTGAGTAGACAAGACCAAGTGCAGAAGTACGCAGGGTTGGAGCATCAGCTCCCCAGGTCGATCCAGCCAGATTGTATAGGATATTATTGCGGGTCCTTATTTTCGCTGCCAAGTTGGTCAGGTGTTTGTTGAACGAGAGGGTACGATCCAACGTAAGGCCCAGGTATTTGGGATTGTGGCGTAAAACAGTGCCATTTAGAGTGACTTTTAGGCTGGTAGATGCCATTCTGTTGTTGATATGAAAACAACAGGTCTCGGTTTTCGCAGCGCTGGGTGTCAGCGTCCACTTTCTAAAGTAGTCCGACAGAATGTCTAGGTCCGCTGACAAGGTGGTTTCCCATGTTCGAATGCTGGGTTGCCAGGGCCAAATCATCGGTATACATAAACTTGTGGCTTGGTGTTTGTGGAAGGTCAGCCACGTATAGATTAAAAAGAAGTGGAGCCAGGACTGAGCCTTGAAGTAGGACGTTATTAAGCAGCTTGGGTCTGCTTCGTGTGTGCCCCATTACAGTTTGAAGGGACCTTTTAGGGAGCATGTTGCCCACGAGTGCTGTCAGCTTCTTACGTTTTATAATCGTCAGGAATTTATACATTCCCTCCAGACAGTATCGTAAGCAGCGGTTAGGTCTATGGAGGTTACTCCTGTTTTACTGCGTTCCTCAAAGTCTCTCTAGATATAGGTCAGAAATGCAAGAACCTGATATTCGCAGTTGCGTCCAGGTCGGAAACCAGCTTGTTCCACAGGTAAAATGTCCAGGATTCGTGGGCTTATTCGGTTGTAGATTAGTCTCTCCAGTAATTTATATATAACGCTTAGGAGGGCAATGGGTCGGTAGCTGCCGGGGAGGTCGGCAGGCTTTCCTGGCTTGAGAATGGCGATGATTTTAGATCTTTTAAGTTCGCTTGCCAGTTGTTCGGCTTCGAGGATATTAGTGAAGAATTTTGCCAGACACTGCCTCGTGTTTATTCCACCGTAAGCAAGGAATTCCGGTTGTATTTTGTCAAACCCGGGTGACTTGCCGGTCTTTAAGGATTGGAGGGCTTTTGTGACTTCGTCCGTGGTAAATTCCCCAGACAGCTGCTTACACCTTATAGAGGGGTTTTTGAGGGCCTTGAACTCCTTTTTGATTTCGGTCGAGTGGGATTTATCTTTTCTGGCTCTGGACAGGTTCACTATGTGGTTCGCTACCTGATCGGCCGTGAGATTGGAAGGCTTCGGCATGGTATGTGAATTGTTTCACAGCTTCTTAAATAGGCTCCACGCCCTTCTACTTAAGTGTCGGAAATTCAGGCTTTTAGTTGTTTTGTTCCATTTTTTCTTCCGTGCTTCGTCAAGGTTGTGTAATAGGGAGTCGGTAACATCCGATCTGCCGTTTTCCAAGTAGTCAGCGTTGAGGATCTCATTGGCCTCGGTCCAGCATTGTATGTTTTCTTTTCTTACTCCTCTTGGTATGTGTTTCTTGGCCGTGGATATTACCATCTTTACAAATCCTTGGTAATTATCTGGCATTGGAGCAATAAATCAGATGTTTTTATCGAGGGTGGTCGAGTATCCCTGCCAGTTCGCCTTTGAGAAGTTCCATCTCGGGAGGTCGGAGCCCCGTATGATTGGGATCTGGGTTCCCACCTCCAGCAGCACGGGATGTTGGCTATGTGGGAAAGCCTCAAGAACATGTCGGTTCACTGGGACAGGTTTCCCCTTTTGATCAGATGACACGAAACATAGGTCTGGATTTGTCTCGGTACCCCATCTGAGTGGAAGGCTGAGTGGAAGGTGCCTCTGTGTTTGGCACTGAAGACTAGTTGAATATTATGAACTTCGGCCCAGTCCACCAGTTTTGTCCCGTTTCGGTTGTTTTGAGGAGAGCTCCATTGGGTGTGCTGCCTGTTAAAGTCACCAGCATGGATGGATGGGCGGTCCCCGGTAGGTAGGATGTTGTGTGGCAAGATGGCTGCAGAAGGTTTGTATACGTTTTTAGGAGTGTGTCAGCGACTCTGACAGTCACTGCAGAAATATTGTCGTCTTGTGATGTCGATATAAGTTTTACGCCCTTCAATGTGGCTCGGGCATAAGTAGCTGTGCCGTAATGAGGGTGATATTGCACCGATAAGTCTGTATCCGTGGATTTTTCCCCTTTTCCGGAGCTGTGATTCGTCAGAGGTATGGGTTTCTTGTATGAGAACCACATCGGTGTTATGGTCCAGAAGAAACTTGGAGAGATAGTCACTCTTAGAACTACTTATGCCTTCGATGTTGAGCTGGCAAATCTTAAAAAGAGGTTCAAGAGTTTTTGTCGGTTGGCTCTTAGAAGAGCCGTTCGTTCCATTTTCTAAAAACATGGTATCCATGTATGTTTCGATATCCAGGAGATCGTGATATGGTCTGGATTACCTTTTGTCGTAGCTCTTTAGCGTGCGGCACGTGGAGGCGAGCTAAGTTTTCACCCCCGTTTGCATCCTTCACATACAATAATGTATTTAATTATTGTGTTCATTTTGATGTGTGTAAATAATATAAAATGTGTCAATAATAGACAATTTTTTTGTTTTAAATAGACCTTGAAATATCTTTAATTAAAATATGATGATTATAAAACTCAATCAAACAGTGACACTCGTGGAAATAAAAACGAAATTACTTTGCGAACAACCCAATCGTAAATAACATCAAAGTACCAAATGCGTTAAATATTTGAAAGCATTTCTACATTGTCCTCGCTCGGAATTAAAATTTATCTTATTAGTTTCTGCCTAAAATAAAATGTACTTATCACACCCAATCAATTAATTTCAAATTGAAAATACACGAGAACAAACCTTTATTCTACAGCCGAATAAAAATGTATAAACGACTAGCGAGTTTCCACCTTGACATTTCGCAATATTGATATTTCATACAATCATCCAATATTGGATGAAATAATCTCGATACATTCGCCGATATTTTAACAAGGAATAATTTGGTCTTTTTCTTGTTATTTATCTAATTATGTTTACATCAAAGAAGAGGTTTGTAGAATTTCCAATTGGGGTTTTAGGCAAGGTAGGTGAGGTGGAAAATAATATAGTCACAGAAATATATTCTCCAGCTTTATTGATGGTTACAATGCTATATTTGCTAAATACATGATATATCACGCACTATGTAATTCAGGCAGTCTATAAACACTAAGGAGAGCGTAACTGCGTTTTTGTTTAGTTTATATACAAATTAATTAAACACACTTGTTTATACATTATATACAGTCAGCAAAGTCAGTCTTTGGATATGTAAATTTCATCCAATTAAGTATAAGTTTAATCAACCGATCACCTATGGCAGAGCAGCGGAAGAATTATGAGCGCGAAAGCTAGCAGGAGGAAAGCGGGGGCTGAGAGTGGCGAGACGCTGCTGAATGCTCCAGGAGGTTCCCGGATCGAAGGCGGTCTATTAGATGGCAATGTGAATTCGCTGTCGTAGTCGTATTCTGCAACAATTACATACATATTATATCAGTAAACGACGTTTTTATTAGGCGACAGTTTAGTTAAATTAACTTAAAATGTCACCTGAGTTTACGCCGCTAGCCTCGGTCTTTCCTGAAATTACACGGTTGACATCGGAGCCTGTGCCGCCGCCGCCACGTTCATGACGATCACTCGCACGGCCCCGACCTGAACACATTAATATTATTGCCGTAGGTACCTACATATATACAACTATAAAAATGTTTCGACTAAATGATCGCGTAATACATTTCATTTATTCATTTTCGCAATAAACTCGAAATTATTATTGCCTATAATATTTTGAGTAGCTCCCGCCGAAAAAAAATAACATAGTTTTATGTTCATAAGCGCCTAACAGTTCCCATCAACCTCAATTACGGAGCAATACTTTATATAAAATTTACTTGAAAAATAATAAATGCCGCGGCTACACTAAGTAAGTACAGATGATGCGAATAAAGGAGCTCTTTCATTTGCACAAATGTTTATTCATGTACATTATCGTACCTTTCTTTTTGGGTAGCATTGTTGGTAAATGGGTAGTCGTTCTTACAGTCGTGGGCGCCGGGATTTCTGAAATTGCATCACCATAATGTAACGACCGCCTTACTTCGGACTTACAATATGCACCAGTTTTTTCCTCCACTTTCCATTAATCACTCACCTTCTAATTTAATTACTCCGTCCGTCTCCCCAAGTGAATTTTTTGCGACGCACTTATATGAACCAAAATCTCCAGGTCCAACGTTCCTTATCTTCAACATCATGTACTTCTTATAACCACTGTCCATGGAAACTGCCTCATATTTATCACCTAAAATGTAACGTTGAAACAAGGATTAATTAATTGAGCGTTTATTGAAGCGGTCTAGTTGACAAGCAGTGAGTGGTCGACGCGCACGCTCCAGACTGTTTAAAGTGGACTTGCATGTTACTCGAGAACCGTGATTGATCAATAGTTGCTATATAAATCAAATGAATCGTTAATCAACCCTAAAACTTTCTCCAACAACAATTGTTTACACTATCAACACCCTATTTTTTTATATAAAAAACAAACAAGCGAAAAACTTCCGGCTTGATTAATGCATTTTTGCACACAATACAAGCTGCGCACGAAAAAATTAACCAACAACGTTCTATTTACTCCAGATTCATTCACACAAAGTAATGAAAATTTTCGATATATACTACTACCTGAGATAATCATGTCTCCCCTTTCTGTTGTCCAATAGTTAATTGAAGTTGGAAAAGCCTCAGTGTGACATTCTAATGCCACATCTTGTCCAATATAAGCCCCTTCTAATTGATTCGGGATTGTCAACATTGGTGGAACTGTAACACAGTTATGTAATATACAATAGTTTACTAGGAGAAATAAATTTAACACTAGTTCATTGGTAGCATAGCTGTTAATATAGTTACTTAAATAACGAAAGAAAGTATGAGTGTAGGTATTTACTTTTCTTGCTGGTAGAAAGAAACTATATTTTTTTAAATATTTGTTCATAAATAAGGCGAGCAAATATTTTTTTTATCACTCATGCACAATACTATACTATCTTGGTGCACGTTTTTTAGTGCGATAAATTGTCAATATTACTTGTATTTTAAATAACTGGAATAACGTTGAACTTAACTTGACATAACTGAACATAACTTGAAAAACTACCTTGGTGCACGTTTTTTAGTGCGATAAATTGTCAATATTAGTTGTATTTTACATAACTTTAATAACGTTGAACTTTACTTGACATAACTGAACATAACTTGAAAAACTACCTTGGTGCACGGTTTTTAGTGCGATAAATTGTCAATATTACTTGTATTTTAAATAACTTGAATAACGTTGAACTTAATTTGACATAACTGAACATAACTTGAAAAACTACGTTGGTGCACGTTTTTTAGTGCGATAAATTGTCAATATTAGTTGTATTTTACATAAGTTGAATGACGCACGCAAATATTCAAATCGCTAGGCTACATTTAAATAAACAAATAAATAAAAATAAAATGAATACAATCAATTCCTCATTTTAAAAAAAGTGAAGTAAAGTGTCAGAATATTTTTTTCATAACAAAATGAAAATAAATTATTAAATAGTAACATTTGTATCTTTTCTTCATAGATTATAGACTTATAAAATATTGACGATATATGACAATAAGTATCTAGAATTTATAATCTTTGAAGAAAAAATACAAATGTTACTATTTAACCCTTTCACTGCCATGTCAATTTTAAGGAATAACACACGGCGCCAAACTGACCCCCCGGGTGATGTGGGGGATGGAGGACGAAACCTGGTGCTGCGCAACGTGCGAACGGACATAGAAACATCGAAGACGCGCGGTTAAAACACCGAAGATCTGCCGCCTCTGGTGGCATAAAAAAGCCCAATGTGGCCTTTTAAAAAACCCACGTGATGTGGTACCCCAGGTGAAATTGCGAAACGCCACACGCCAGTCGTCGTAGAATTGATAGAAATTTGCGATTCCGTCAAGACCTGGAGATTTAGGCCGAACGCTTCTCCACACGTACAGCAAAAATTTGAATTACAAAAATTACCACTTTTACGGAGGTCGCGGCGAAGATGCCCAGGGAAAATGAAATTCACTGAAGGATTCCGGTTTTGAGACGCGCCCTCCGACACCACTCTCGTTGCTGCGCGACTTTTGTCAGCGACGTTATTCACATTTTTCTGCGAATTCGGGTCGCCCGACTAAAACGCCGCCTGGGCCGGTCTCCGCCGCCCGACGGCAGCCGTGCATCAGATTCTTGTAGCCAAAAAAAAAACAGACGAACGACACTATGTACGGCCATTTTCGATAAGATTTCCGCATCGCGTCATTTAGGCGTCAAAAAATTACGAATTTTTTGCAAAGAAAAGTGACTTTTCCGCATTTTGCAAAAATTTTTACAAAAATGTCGAATAGTGAGGCGACAGTCGGAGCTGTGGCGACGTTCCGGATACACGGACATGGTTCCCGCCGAAACCATGTCCGTGCGACGAAAACTGTCCGAGTTGTGTGCGAAAAAGTGAAAAACCTGAAAAAAAATACCCAGCCGCCCCCGAAGACGGCAGGTTGGTGAAATTATTTTTTAAAACTACTCAATTCTTATGCAAAGCGGCTGTGTGAGATTTTCAATTGTCGCGCAATATTTAAGTATTTTTTTAAAAATTTGTTCAAAGTTCAGTGACGGCTCGGTACTCGTTTAGCAATCCAGCGCAAAACTAGATGGCGCTGATCAAAAAAGAAAGCCCGGGCAACATCACCCGGGGCGGCGCTGTATAAATTTATGGCCCCGGAATGGCGGTGAAAGGGTTAATATTATCAAAATCTTCAAACTCAACAATATATAAATAATAATAAAAATTAAACTAAACGTTTGGCTGCTTGTGAATTACTCATGCGGGAAACGTACCTTACCGGTTTGGGGTCCAGGGGCCATCCAAAAAAGATCGAACAAAAAATGAAGAAATTTCGATTGTTTATTTTATAAATTCAATTGTTTTTTTATGTAACTTAGCGATTTTTATTGAATATTTGTGTGCGCCAAGCATAATTAACAATTCAATTGACAAATAGCCATTTTTATTACTCATGCGGGATAAGTACTATCTTGGCGCCTGTTTTTTAGTGCGACAAATTGCGGTTTGTCAATTCAATCATTACCACATTCCAATAAGTTACATAAAAAAATTGAATAAATAAAATAAACACAATCAAAACCTCAATATTAAAAAAGTGACGTGAAAGTGAAATAATTTTTTTTGTATACAAAATAAAAATTAAAGAAAACGTTTTAAAATGATTATAAATTCTATGGCGATACCGCAGTCTGATGAGAGTTCTTATGACGAATCCACACCACTGGAGACAATTGAAAAAGCAAATTTTTCATTTTTGAAACTATTTTTTTGGACCCCAAACTTATAAGATACGTCCCCTCGCATGAGTAATAAAAATTTTTATCTGCAACTCGTGCAGTATTGTCAATTGGCTTCTCGAGCGAATGTGCAATTGACAACTTACCGCCCTAGTTGCACAATTTACTATTGTCGCACTGAAAAACGGGCGCGAAGATAGTACATATCCCGCATCAGTAATGAAATAGAAAATTACGGTATTTTAAGTTTTGAAAGCGGTCTGTTGGATTTAGAAATGTTATTTTGGCCATATAAAGACAAGTTAGAAATGTTTCACGTCCGCGCCTTTGCCGATACGTATTTTTTGGAAATGTGATTTTGCTTTGAGAAAAGTTTTAATGACACACACGATGAGTAACAGTTTATACTAATTTAATTGTGAGTGAGTGTAAATTCTATGGA
This sequence comes from Phosphuga atrata, assembly GCA_944588485.1. Lineage (NCBI taxonomy): Eukaryota > Metazoa > Arthropoda > Insecta > Coleoptera > Silphidae > Phosphuga > Phosphuga atrata. Next base: position 6,305,814 of record OX155900.1, read on the forward strand.
TATCGGAGACTGAGGAGAGTTCTTCTGACGAATCCACACCACCGGATACAATTGAAAAAGCAAATTCTTCATTTTTTATTCAATTTTTTTTGGATGGCACCTGTATCCCAAACTGGTAAGATACCTCTCCTCGCATGAGTGATAAAAAATATTGTTTGAAACACGGGCGAAATTGTCAATTTCACTCTCGAGCGAATACGCTAATTCGTTCGTGCGCACATTTTCGCTCTCGAGCAATATTGACAACTTTTCGCGCTAGTTACAAAATCTACTATTTTATATTGATCAATTGTAAAAATTTGACACAAACACTGCCAAAATCTAAGTATTTGAAGCCTGGCAATAATGTAACACAGAGTATGTTAAAGTCTGTAAATAATCGAATCTGTCAATTCGCGATTTTTTCAAGATATTCAGTACAATTTTATATATCTTACTACATTTTGACATTTAAAAATAAGATAACATATTTATATAATTACGAGTAAAACTGTAGCTTTTACTCCAATAACATTATCGTCCAATACTAAACAAAGTATATAAAATTACGGGTGTAAATATCTCAACTAATTTCCTTCTGTAAGTTTTATAGAAGAAAAAATCTTATCGCATAAATATACATTTCATAAATATCTTTTTACCTTTGAAATAAATACTGGATCGTGCTGGAAAAGAAGACTTCAAGCTCCAAACATTTCCGTTTTTGAAATAACAGTATATTGTGCAACCAGGGCTACTTTCAATACTTTCAAAATCTCGTAATTTTCAAAAATATATTTTTAACTTTACAATAAATACAGGATCGTGGTGGAAAAGAAGACTTAAAGCTTCAAACATTTCAGTTTTTGAAATGACAGTATATTGTGCAACTAGTGCTGCTTTCAAAACTTTCAAAATCTCGTAATTTTCTATTTTATTACTCATGCGGGATAAGTACTACCTTAGCGCCCGCTTTTTAGTGCGGCGGTAGTATATTGTGCAACTAGGGCGGTAGGTTGACAATTACCCACGAGAGCGAAATTGAACGAAGCTAATGCCCACATTCGCTTGAGAGGGCAATTGACAATACCGCTTGAGTTGCAGAAAATATCTTAGCTAATTTCCTTCTGTAAGTTTTATTGAAGAAAAAGTATAGATCTTATCGCATAAATATACTTTTCATAAGTATCTTAACTTTATAATGAATACTGGATTGTGGTGGAAAAAAAGACTTAAAGCTTCAAACATTTCGGTTTTTGAAATGACAGTATATTGTGCAACTAGGGCTGCTTTCAAAACTTTTAAAATCTTGTAATTTTCTATTTTATTACTAATGCGGGATAAGTACTATTTTAGCGCCCGTTTTTTATTTCGGCAATAGTATATTGTGCAACTAGGGCGGTAAGTTGACAATTACCCACGAGAGCGAAATTGAACGAAGCTAATGCGCACATTCGCTCGAGAGGGCAATTGACAATGCCGCACGAGTTGCAGGTTAGTATATTAAAGAACGAGTTCAGTAAGCGCGTAAGTTTTGTCCAGAGTTCTATCCCCAGTGTCGGCCGCATTTATACCAGAAGACAAATGTGTAATTAATTAGCGCAAATTTATAATAACATCTAGGTTTCTGGGCCTATAAGTGAAAAATGTGGGCAAAATACAATAGGTCACTCTGGGCCGCAGGGTTTGAAGGGTTAATACACGGTATCCACATTGGACCAAATTTAAAAATGTTGAAAAAAAAATGCGGTTTTACATCACGTGTCCATGTTTAGGAAACGACGAGCGTAGCGACAAGCGTAGCGTGCGAAAAACGCCTTACCAACGAGTTTTTGTATAGCATTTTTTCTATTTTGCGCCTTTTTATGCCAATTCTGAATAAAAAAATCGCCGATACATATTGAGAAAATTGTATCGCACTCGGCGAGCCATAACAGCACGCATATGAGTGCTGTTATGAGTCCATTACAAAATAGAATTTTTTTTTTATTACACATGCAAGGAAACGTTACTTACAAGTTTGGGGTCCAGGGGCCATCCATAAATGGTTGAACAAAAATGAAGAAATATCAATTTTGTTTATTTTATTTATTCAATTGTTTTTTATGTAACTTGGAGATTTTTATTGAATATTTGCGTACGCCAAGCATAATTAATAACGGAATTGACAAACAGCCATTTTTATAACTCATACGAGATAAGTACTATCTTGGCTACCGCTTTTTAGTGCGACAAATAGCTGTTTGCCAATTCAATAATTACCACATAACTTTTCCATAAAAATCGCTAAGTTATACAAAAAAATTGAATAACTTAAAACAAACGGAATACAACCTGAATATTAAAATATATTCAGCCTCTCCGGAGCTATATAACAATTATTGAGTCTTTTTAGGACAACCAAAACAAATCTCACATGAAATTTGTATCGGTAGTTCTAAAAAGACTCAATAATTGTTATACAGCTCGGGAAAGGCTGAATATATTTATGTCGTATTCACACAGTGAAATCCGTCAGATTGTGTAAAACAGTGTCATTTCATGATCTGACGGCTGACGATGTAGTTTGTAGTTCAAAAAACCACCGATTTTAGGCGGCAATATATTTACCTACGATTAAAGAATCTTAATTACTTACCGTTTTTACGCTTCACGAAATGACTAAGTGCAATCATTTGATAGTATAAAACTACTGAGTTAATGTGTAAATTATCAGACCTATGAAAAAAGATATAAATAAACAAATATATGCGTGGCTGTTTCATGAACTGCCTAGTCATATCGTGTAATACACGAACTGCCGTCAAATCATGAAAAGAATCTGTTTTAAACAATCTGACGGATTACACTATATAACTACGACATTTATATATTCAGGCTGTGTTCCGTTTGTTTTAAGTTTGTATGATCATTTATAACGTAGGATGGTTTAACGAATTCTATCTTAACAATTGAATAAATAAAATAAACACAATCAATATCTCAACATTAAAATAGTGACGTGAAAGTGACAGAATTTTTTTTTCAATACAAAATAAAAATTAAAATTAAAGCAAACGTTTTAAAATGAGTGTAAGTTCTAGGTGATACCGGAGACTTATAAGAGTTCTTATGACGAATCCACACCACCGGAGACTTTTTGATTTACATTTGACATTTTTGATTATATTTGTTTTATGGCTCCTTTAGCCCAAACTTGTAAGATACGTCCCCTCGCAAGAGTAATAAAAAATATTATCTGCTACTCGTGCGGTATTGTCAATTGGCCTCACATCGTTCGTGCGCGCAATTTCGCTCTCGTGGGAAATTGACAACTTGCCGTCCTAGTTGCACAATATACTATTGTCGCACTGAAAAACGGGCGCTATGATAGTAGTTATCCCGCATGAGCAATAAAATTGAAAGTTACTAGATTTTGAAAGTTTTGAAAGCAGTCTATTTTATTTTGGTCATATAAAGACGAGTTTTTTCATTTTTTTTTTTTTCACGTCCGCACTTTTGCAGATATTTAGATGTAATTTTTGGAAATGTGTAATTGTTTTGAAAAAAGCTTTACTGACTCACACGATTAGTAACAATATATGCTAATTTTATTAACTGTGTGTAGTATCTTTTTAGACCATTTGCAAATAATAAATCATTCCAAGGAAAATGCGGCTTTTGTGTATTTATAAATCCGTATAAAAGAGCTTATTTGCTCATTCAATGCCACAACAATGACAATAATGTCCAATTGTGATGTTACAATCTATAGGTCGTTCAGATGTTAAATTTAGTAGTTGAGTGTATCGTGATTGTTGTGAACAACTACGTTTTCCATCATTAAAACGATACCTCAACGATAACAAATTAACAAAATTGATACCATTTTCAAATGTACCATTTGTTGTTGAAAACGTAGAGGATACAATAACTATAAAATTCGGTTCTTACGTATTAACGCACCAAAAATCTTATACAAATTTCGTCCGGAAATGATTATTAACCGCAGCTTGGGTTAGATTAGTTTATATTAGAGCAGGTATATCCACACCATATATCGCGCGATAGCGCGACCTCTCGATCCGAAATAGGAAAAAATATTTGACTTTCTAGTTATATAACAGACCCTTTACAAAATATATTCAAATTATTTTTTACAACGTCTATGTCTTTCCACTACAATGCGCATGCAACTTCTGCTGCGGTGGCGTTAACGTAAGTACGCAAAATTCCTTAATTAAAAATAATTCCTATTATCCAAAATTGGATAATTGAATTAACAAAAAAAAAAATGATTTAAATAATTTTAATTTAAATACTGCAGTTTTTGTTATCATTATATTAAACGCCTAAATACCATCATGAAACAAAAATGTTGGAAGGTTGTTGTCTCAGTGAGAAATACTAAATTTGAGCTAAAATAAAATTTACGCAGTGGGCAACCGCACTAATAAAGATTTAGTATTTAATAAACAGTTAATAAAGCTGGATGTAGGAAAGACTTTCTTATTTTCTTAAAATAAATTGATTGCATAATCAATTAAAACTAATATGAAGGTAGTTCTTTGATTAAATAATCTTCTTGTGTAGCTACTATTATCTGTCAAATTGAACTTATGCATGAAAACAACTCCACAAATCATCTTCCGTGGTTTAATCTAGTTTAAATAATCTGATCTTGTTTGGCCATGCCTCGTGGTTGGTAATCTTGTGCGGTGTCTTAATGAACTTTATGCAGTATTATTTAGTTTAGGTTGACATTAACTTTGTCTGGTCTACTTTGCTAGTGTGATCTAGTTTGCTAGTGTGACTTTGTCTAGTTTAATCCCGTCTGGCCCTACTCTGGTCTACTCACGTCACTTCATCTATGCGGACGACACAGTCATCCGCGCACAGGCAAAAAGCTTCGAAGAAGTCGAGAATAAACTAACTACAGCCTTAGAAAACATGGCACAGTTCTCCTTCTGAGTCGTTCACTCTTTACAGAGTGGCCGTGGTCATGGGGAGTCGTCTGCTTTTTTCACTGCTGCCTTCGCCAAACTTCTCCATAGATTCCTGTTGGTTGCATGGCGCGTGCAATATGCCACAGGTGTCTCAGAGACAGATTTGATGGTGTCTGTCCATCGAGTTGGTGAACGCCCACGAGATCTGCTACCTACCACTCTGCCTTGAATGACCAGCCGCTCCATTAGGTCACTTTTGTGACCAAAGAATCTGAGAATTCGTAACTGAGCAAGCGACGAGATACGTTGGTCAATTTTTAATTGCTTGAGTATGGACACGTTAGTCCGGTGAGCGGTCCAGCTGATTCCCAGCGTGCGCCTCCAACACCACATTTCTAGTGCGTCGATCATGCATCGATCCTTCATCCAAACGGTCCATGTTTCCGCTCCATTCAAAAATATCGGAAAAACCAGGCTGTTCATAAGGCGCATTTTGGTATTTTTCGTGATTCGGCGGTCTCTCCATATCTTGTCCAGGCTTTGCGCAGCGGACCGTGTCGTGCCGCAACGCCGTTTAATCTCGAGGTCACATCCCCCGCTATTGGTGATAGTGGATGAAATGTAGCTGCCGACAACCTCACAGTTGGTAATGAGTGAAGCATCTGGATTGCTTTCATTGGCTCTATCAACTATCATCATCTTTGTTTTTCCACTGGGAGACGATGGTGGCCTAGTATTCAAGGTGTCGGGCTTCGGGGCCGCAAGTCCCGGGTTCAAATCCTGGACATTGTGAAAAATAATCCAGCCACCGTTCAGCACAGGTGTAGGCCGTGGGAAGAGGCCAAGGCCCGTCCTGGGATGTAGCGCCATGGGTTTGTTTTTTTGTCTGACACCGGCTTGTGTTTGAAGGGATTCAGAGTCTACTCCTTCCAAGCGCACACATGATGTGCCGTCCTTATAGACCCTCTCGATCAGATGTACTAAATGGCGCGGAGCGCCCATCTCCAGCAGTATTTCCCATAATTTGGACCAGACAACGGTGTCAAAGGCGTTGCTATAGTCGATAAAGCAGATGTACAGCTTTTTATTAAACTCTCGGGCCTTTTCGATGATTTGTCTCAAGATAAGTATTTGCTCCCGAGTTCCTCGACCTTTGAGAAAACCTGCCTATTCTGGTGCAATTTCGTTGTTCAAGTAAGCTTGAAATCTGATATTCAATATATGTAGAAGAATTTTGCTGCTATGTGATATGAGCGAAATCAGACGCTAGTTATTGCACTTTTTAGTTGATCCCTTTTTATGGAGAGGTATAAATACTGACTTTGCGATGGTGTATCGATCTTTCGGCTATTCTCCAGACTCCCAGATTTTGGAGCAGATGCAGTGCATCATATCTACTCCGAAGTCCTCCGAAACTCCGAACTCCGAAGTATAGAAAACCTATAGCTTTGATAACCTCTATGGGTATCTGCTTTACCGTTTTTGAGATTTATAGCGATTTATTTATTTATTACATGGAACAGTACTACGATTTATTTAAGTACTAAAATTTTTACCATACTCGACATGGAAATCACTGAACAGACTAAGGACTGGAGTAACGTGCCGCAAATCGAACAGGATGAGATGGGGAATGCCTGTGGATGATGAGCTGTGTGAATGTGGGGCATCAGAGCGACAGCCACCTTCTCAGATGTCCCAACATGGGAGAGGCATGCACGATTGGGGACCTAATTGTGGCAAATGAGAGGGCGATAGACGCTGCCAACTATTGGAAAGGGAGGGCCTGAATGTAAACACTGGTGTATCGGACTCGGAAATGAATAAATGTCTGGTAATCTATCCCTGTCTGGTTCCGCCTGGCCCTATCAGGTCCCATCTGATCTTGCCTGGTCTCGGCTGGTCTTACTTGATTCTCTATGGTAGGGATCGGCAAACTTTTTTGGCTGTGGGCCAAAATGTGAATATTAAGAAGATATTAGGCTAAGTAAAACTCTTCCATTCCTCATACATTTTAAAAATTCGGTGGTTATTTCTTTGGAGTCGAACATTGAAATCATTATAACGGATCATTATGTCTGTTAAGAACAAAAGTCTTAAAAGCATTGTTCATCACTGAGTTTGAGATCATTTTCACCGTTTTCATTAAGAAATATTTGTATATCATCAATAAACTCTTCAAATCTATTAAGAACTTTGCCTCGGCTTAAGCATCGTATTTCAGAATGGAACAGCAAATCTCCAAATTTCGATACAATTTCCTCCAAAAAAGCTTTGACGCGCCCATGTACTAATGCTGATCGCGCTGTTATCATGTTTACGATCATAACAACCTTTTCCATTACATCCTTAAGTTTTTGCGTAGATGCCTTTGAAAATAAATTTTCTTCATGTATGATACAATGAAACGATAAAAGTGAACGGCCAAGTTCATTTTCCAATGGTTTTACAAACCCAACAGTTTGTCCCCTCAGACTTCAGGGGAAAATAATTGACTTGTACTTTGACGAAAAATATCAGTGCTTTTGTTAGTGTCTTTCATTGAAGCAAGAACGAGTTCTTTATTGAGATTAGAACTATTGATTGATGCAAATCTAATAATAATTGCAACCCCACCGATATTATTTACATCGGTACTTTCATCAACTGCAATGCTTATTATGTCACTAGATAACAATTCATGAATTTTTGTCTTCATCGTCAATATTTTTGGCCCCATCTTCAACGCCAGGCTAAACTGTTCTAGGTGACAATGGCAATTCTTTGATTCTCTCAAGGATTTGTTTTGATTTGTGAAGTCATTAAATAAGTTCAAATCTTAACGATATGTTCATTTTTTCAAGTTTGTCAACATTCCACATTTAGTTGCTTATTTAGTGAAGTTGTGGAAACATCCTGTAATTACACAGCTTCCTTTATCTTTGTTCAACGATGGACGAGGGTACATTGTCTGGATTTGCTTATATACAATACTATTGAAACAATGAAGTCATCATCATCATCAATGGCCGTACAACCCTATAGTAGGGTCTCGACCTTCTCCAGCTTCTTTCGCCATTCATTCCTGTGTCTGGTCTGCAACGTCCAGTTCAGTGCGCCTATCTTTCGTGCGTCTTCGCTTACACCATCCTGCCAGCGCAGCTTAGGCCTTCCTCGTCCTCTTGTGCCTATGGGTTCTGCTTTAAGGATCTTTTTTGCAGGATTATTGTAATCATATGGCCTGGCCATCGCAATCTGCCGATTTTGATGTAGTTACAAAATATATGTAGAATATCCATGTTACCGGTTTGTCTATAGATGTTGTAAACAATGAAGAAACATTGAAGTACATATTAGAAAATAAAGAACAATACTTAAGTGGGTCACTTGAAATAGTCAAATGTGTCACACGGTAATCTGCGGGTCATAGGTTGCCGAACCCTGCTGTATGGTAACGTTTCATCCTGCGTGGTCCAATCTGGACCCCGGTTTCCCGCTTGTCAGGCGGGTATGTTCATCATCATCATCAATCAGCCATTTGTGTATCAGCCAGTGTGTTCACTGCTGAATATAGGCCTCACTTAGACTTCTCCATTTCTCCCTATCTTGTGCCTCTCGCATTCAGTTTCCAGTGATGCGCTTAACAGGTTGACTGCCACGCACTCCGACCGAAATGGTTCGGTGTCTTCCGCCGTGCCGATCGAACTATTAGCTTTTTAAAATAAAAATATTCGAAAAAATTACCTTTAAAAAAACTCCTTGGTAGAAACCAAAAATATTGCTGGCAGTCAACCTGTTAATATCGTAGGACCATCGTGTCGGGGGCGTCCTCTGTTTCTAAATGCAGGTTCTGGGACGCCATTCGAGTATCCGTTTCGTCCACCTATCATCCGCTATCCTGCAATGTAGCCGGCCCAGTTCCATTTCAGTGTTGTAATCCTTTCCACTGCTTCAGAGACGCCTGTTCTTTGTCGTATTGTTTGGTTTGAGACTTTATCTCGTAATGATATTCCGAACATCGACTTCTCTATAGCTCTTTGGCAGACTTTTCTTATTGACTTTCTTGTTAGTGTCAGCGTTTCTGCCCCATACGTCATTACGGGCAATACAAATTAGTTGTATACCTCCTGTGTAAGGCATATTGGAAGGTCGGCTTTCAAGACATTTTTGAGTTTGCCAAACGCGGCCCAGGTTAAACTAATTCTTCTCGTGATCTCGGTCGTTTGATTTTCGCGGTTTATTCGAATTTCGTGGCCAAGGTATTTGTAGGAGGGCACCTGATTAATTTCTATGTGGTTTACTGTGATATTGCCGCTTGCAACGAGGTTGGTCACGGATTGAGTTTTGCTGATATTTATCTTGGGTCCATCCTTGCGGAGAACGTGTATAGCATCTCCAACATCCGCGTAGGCTCGCTTAGGTTCTCCGCTATAATATCGATGTCGTTTGCAAATTTTAGATGGCTCAGTTTTTCACCGTTTATATTGATGCCTTTTGTTTCCCAGTCCAATTCCTTACTCAGGTAGGTTCTCTAATACCGCCGTGAATAGTCTTGGGGAGATTGTATCACCTTGGCGTACTCTGCGTTATACTCTGAACTTGTTGGTATTCTCGTGTAGTTTTACGCTGGCAGTTGCCTTTTCATAGGTTGCTTTTATTAGTTTGGAGTAGCAGTGATCTATTCTATATTCCGCGAGTGCTTCAAAGACTTTAGGTCGGTTTATTTGGTCGAAAGCCTTTTTGTAATCTATGAAAACTAGGATAAGTGGCTTGATGTACTCTATACACCTCTCGATCAGCATTTTAATCACTTGCAGATGGTCGTTTGTTCCGAAACTAGATCTGAATCCCGCTTGCTAGCGCGGTTGATAGAAGCCCAACTTAGGTGTTAGGCGCTTCGCTATTATCTTGCTGAAGATATGTGTAGTAGGAGACTGATAGGACGGTAATTTGCTAGTTCCTTGTTGTCTCCTTTTTTATGCATAATTATGATTCCCGATTTGTTACAGTTTGATGGGGTTTCTCCTTTCGCTAAACATGCGTTGAATAGTTTTTGCTTTTATGACTCCGCCTGCTTTTATTACAATAAAAAATTAAAAAATTATATTGCTTATATTACAAGCCCATCTTCACCTGGTGCTTTGTTGTTTTCCATTTCATGCGGAGAGTTCTTTCCTTGTTCTAACGTTATTTCAGGTATGTCCACGGAGCTTTGATTGAGAATTTTTGGTATAGTAGGGGCATGTGTGTTTTCCGCATTTACACGGTATAGTTCGGCGGATAAGTTCTCCGCTGCTTGAAGTATTTGCTCTTTTATTGTGACAATCGCTCCCTGGGCGGTTATGTTATCCACTATAATTCCAAGTGGGGGCATGTGTGTTTTCCTCGTTTACACTGTATAGATAGGCGTAGAGGTTCTCCACTGCTTGAAGAATTTGCTCTTTTGTTGTGACAATCGCTCTCTGGGCGGGCATGTTAGCCACTAAAATATCGAGGAGGAGGTATTCTTTTGTCCTGACTTGTTCTCTTTGGTCCTGTCTGCTCTGCTCTGGTCCATCCTGTTTCGGTGTGGTCTGGTCCGGTCCTGTCCATTCCGGTCAGGTCCGAGTTGATCTATTCACATCTTGTCTCGTCTGCTTATGTCTAGTTTCGTTTGGTCTCGTCTGATGTGTTTTTCCCTGTCTTTGTATAGTTTAATATTATAAACAAAAGAGAAGTTGGCGCACAGGTTTATCCTCAGCGAAAAGGTGTATATATCATTGGCAGTCCAAATACTTAAATATTATATTATATAAGGATTTTGTTTATCATTATTTCTTGTTTCCTCCTTGGTATAAAGTAAACACATCTGTTTAATAACTAAATAAATAGATAAGTATGTACACTTATTTGGTAAATATACAGCTCCGTTATTTCAGGTATCTCCTCGGAGCCTTGATTTAGAATGTTTGGTATAGTTTACAGTGTATAGTTCGGTTATATTTATAAACAACAATTAAAATCAATTAATGTGTAATTAATCAATTTAATGTGTATTGACTTCAACACATTATCTACATACTCCAATTATTGTAATTACAAAAGATTGTATAGGGTCTTCCAATAAGAGGTTTTATTTTCAATAGCCCGCCATTTTAACAGTTGTTATGAGTCCTCCTGTAAATTCTTGGCAGATGACAAGTAAAAACAACGCCATTAATAAAAATGCAACGATATACTCTTCATCAACGCATTGAAATAATTAAAACTCACTACAAAAATGGAGAAAATTTTGCGGTCGCAGTTCGCAAAACTCAAGCATTTTTGGGTCGTCCTGAAGTACCTTGTCGGCTAGCAATTGTAAAATTGTTAGAAAAGCTGTTCAGATGTTTGGGAAAAGCTGTTTGAGCTGTTGGGACAAGCAAGTGATGTGAAGAACCGAACTCGTGCACGTCGCTTAAGGGCAACTGAGAATGTTGCTCTTGTAGCCCATGGCGTTGAGGAAATCCTGGGTTTGTTCAATTCTCGTCGAGCTTTGAAATTGGGCATTCCACAAACGACATTACACCGTATTTTATATAAAGACTTAGGTCTTAAGGCTTTTAAAGTTCAGTTAACACAAGAACTCACGCCTACCGACCATCAACAACGGCATGTCCTTGCTGATTGGGTCCTTGAAATGCATCAAACTGATCCGGAATTTCATCGCAAAATCATCTTAAGTGATGACGCTCATTTTCACCTCAGAGGCTACGTTAACAAGAAAAGTTTATTATTGAAAAGCCTCTCCATTCTCAACGTGTGACTCCTTTGTGCGGTTTTTGGTCTTGCGGGGTCGTTGGAACTTACGTTTTTGAAAATGAGGCTGGAGGAACTGTTACGCTGAATGGATTGCGCTATAGAACGGTGATTATTTTATATTTTTTAGGGCTGGAATTGGTAGATATTGATTTGGAAGACGTTTATTTTCAACAAGACGGCGGTAGGTGACACACAATCGGCGAGAGCCACCCAGGGATGGACAATCAGGAACGTCAATGAAGGATAACTGATCCAGCGAATAGAGACAGAGATTGGCCGAGCACAGAAATGTACGGCAGAGGAAATGGTGGCTGCCATTTCCAGAGCACGCAACAAGGTACTGGCAAACAGGAAAAATCATGCATCGATCCTTCATTCAAAAGGTCCATGTTTCCGCTCCAAACAAAAATATTGGAAAAACAAGGCTGCTCATGAGGCGCATTTTGATATTTTTCGTGATTCGGCGGTCTCTCCATATCTTGTCCAGGCTTTGTGCAGAGGACCGTGTCATAAGCAACAACTGCAGAAATAACAGGAAAATCTACTGGTGGAATGAAGATATCGCTCAACTGAGGAGAGAATGCATGGGTATGAGAAGAAAGCTCCAGAAGAATCTAAAAAAATATACCGACCACAGGGAAGTGGTTATAAACCTCAGGGCGACATACAAGGAATAAAAAAAAACATTACAAAGAGAAATAAACTCCTCAAAAAGGAAACATTGGCAAAAACTATGCCAGATAGTGGACGGGGTCTCCAGCTAAAAGAGCCGCATGCATTAGAAGGAGAACAGTGTTAGTAAGAAAGAATAAATCAAACGTAATTGATAAACAGAAACAAGCAGCGAGAATCGACTATCGCAACTCTAAACAAGATCACAAGAACAAGAATATTGCTACAAACTCATGCAAGAAAGAGTTGTGGAAGGATCTCTACATTTAGTTGGAAGAAGATATATGGGAGCAAGGTTTTAAATTTATATCTGGCAAACTAAAACAAATGCCAAACAGTAGTCTAAGCGAGGAAGAGATAATACGCCAGGTAGGCCTTTGACCTGGAAGTTATTTTAAAAACTGCACAGCGGATCAAGACCTGGAAAACTCAAGGTCCAGATTGTATATCGCCAGATGTGCTCAAAGCACTAAATATCCTGAAACCCGAAATCGTTCTGAGACTGATGAACAACTGTCTAGTTAAAGGAGAATTTACCGATATTTGGAAGGTCTTGTACTCATTGAAAAACCTAAAAAAGATCCGGCCGATGAAACATCGTATCGGCCTATCTTCATACTAGAGACTCTAGGTAAACTGCTAGAAATGCTAGCATGCCTACAAGACGAGCTAGAAATCAAAGGGATATTACACGATATACATCCTGAGACACCCTGTCCAAAGTCATGGAGATACCTAATGAAATCAAAAGGAAGGCGTTTAAGAACCAAGAGCTCGCAATTCTTCTCACTCTAGATATAGAAAACGCGTTCAACTCAGCTCCATGGGACCTTATAATAGAGGCGCTAATAACAGCGGGTGTTAGCCCATATTTGGTAAAGATGGTCCAGTCGTACCTCAGTAATCGCTACATTATTACCAACAGCAGCAACTAGTCATAATAAAAACTACATGCGATGTCCCACATGGCTAAAGTGACCACACGTCCCGATTTTGGCGGGAGAGTCCCGCTTTATAGAAGACAGTCCCGGGTCCCGGCGATTTTTTGACGGGTGGATGGTCATACTGCAATATCCAATATGGGAGCAGCCAACGGTCAATAATATACTGGAGTTTACGCTGGACGAGCTGGAAACCGTCGATAGGGCGAATCAAATACGGGAGGGTGCCAGGGCCCGATGGGATTCCGCCAGAAGGCATGAAAATCGTAGCAAGTGAGGCACCCGAGTATGTATTAGAGGTCATGGAAGGATGCCTCAAAAGGGGAATCTTCCCCGAGCAAACTAGTTCTACTCAATTGGAAGACGGCAAAACTAGTTCTACTCAGCAAACACAAAATCTGACGAATGAAGCTGCTGGATTCAGACCACTCTGTCTTCTGCATGTAGGAGGCAAGCTCCTTGAACAATTACTAGTAGGAAGAATGAGGCAGGAAATTGATCTGTCGGAGAAACAGCTCGGTTTTTAGACCAGCTAGATCAACCATTGACGCCATAAGAAAGGTCGTGGATGTAGCGGAGGCGGCCAAAGCCGAAACACGGAGGACAAGGAAGATCTGTCTTCTAATAACGCTCGGCTTGAGAAATACGTTCAATTTCGCAGGGTGGCAGAACAGCATGGACGAGGCGACAAAGGCAGGGCAATACCACCCTACCTTCTCCATATAATCCGAAGCTACCTGAGAAACAGGAAAATTGTTATAGAGGCAGAAAATTGAAGAGTAGAGTATGAAATCAGCTGTGGTGCCCCAGAGGGCTCAGTAATGGCCCAACACTATGGAATATCCTCTATAATTGAGTGCTCAGGCTAAAACTGCCCATAGGAGCCGATATAGTTGGTTTTGCTGACGGCCTGGCTATAATAATCAGCGCGAAAACGGAAAATATAGTTTCGTGCAAGGCTAACGAAGCAATGAAGCTGGTAGATGAGTGGCTGGAGGGAAAACGGGTGAAACTGGCCCCCGAAAAGACTGAGGCTGTGGTAATTGCAGGCAAGAGATAGTTGTGTCCGATAGTCCTAAAGATTAAACATGTCACAATAACGCCCAAAAACGCGGTGAAGTTCCTAGGAGTAATCATCGATATAAGTCTGTTGTTCAGCGACCACGTCTCTAAAGCGGCGGAGAAAGCATAGAAAACGACCGCTGCGTTGGAGCGGGTAATGCCGAACGCGGGGGCCCCACTGCGACTAAAATGGTGGGGGGTCCCACTGCGAGTAAAAGAAGGCCGCTGTGTTCGGTGGCCCAGTCAGTGATGCTCTACGGAGTGGCAGTATGGGTAAAAGCCATGAGGAGGCAAACAATAAAGAACAAACTTGCAAAAGTACTACAGAAACTGGCTCTAAGAGTCAGTGCGTATACAGGACGGTATCAAAGGAAGCCATTCTTGTGATCTCTGGCATGCCGCCCTTCGAACATCTGTTAACGGAGAGAACAAACACGTATATAGCAAAACTCCTAGGAACGATGTCAAAGAATGAAGTTAGAAACAGAACGAATGATACGGTGTACAAGACCTGACAGGACGAATGGGACAACACAGAACAAGGAAAGTGGACAATGGAAGAAGCATAATACCAAACGTACAGAAATGGGTCAGCAGAAAACACAGTGAGGTGAATTATTACGTCACGCAGTACTCACTGGCCACGGTTGTTTCCTAAACCATTGACATAGGTTTTGAAAAGCCACGGACGCTATGTACAAATACTGCGGAGTCCAGGAAAATGTGATTCATAACGTATTTGAATGTATACATTGGGAAGAGGCCAGAGAAGATCTACCAGAAACAATAAACCCAGCTGACTTAGCAGACAAATTGATTGAGACAAAAAAGAACTGGAAAATAGTAGAGAGTGTAATTCGGCTAATCCTAACCTAGAAAGAGAAGGACCAAAAGGCCCGTCAGAAGAAAGCGAAGCAGGCAGACAAATGTTGGTATAAGAAAGATCCTAGCAGCTGACCCAATTAAGTTATGCGAAGAGCAGTCCCGTTGGCTTTACACAATATGAGAGACGGGTTATAGTTGGTAGGCTCGGTCAATACGTCCTAAATCCAACACTACTTCGTGAGACCAGGTCCTTTGAGGTTTCCTCTTCCTCCCGCAAAAAAGTTGCCACACAAGTAACGATACCATCGCTCTTTTGCTTGAAAAATTTCCTGATCGTGTGATTTCTCGAAGAGGCGATCACAATCGGCCACCGAGAACTTGTGACTTAACACCTTTAGACTTTTTTTGGGGGTTACGTGAAAGATAAGGTCTATGTCAATTGCCCACAATTGATTCAAGGCCTCAAAGATGGAATTCGTAAAGTTATCGAGGACATACAGCCGCAAATCTGCAAATTGGTGATGAAAAATTTCATGAAAAGAATATGGTCCTGTAAGCGTAGCGATGGCGGCCGTTTGGCTAATATTGTTTTCCATTCTTAATGGCATACCCTCCTCTTTACAATTTAATAAACATCCGATGATTTCGCATAAAAATACTCGTTGTTTTTGCATATCAAATATGGAACCTCTTACTGGAAGACCCTATATTTGAAAAGGACTACTGTATTACCTATTGCAAAGTGATTATATTTTATATATTATTCAACTTTTCTAAAAGCTAATAATATTATATTATAACATTATACTATTTATGCTTCAGCTAAGTTAGTAAATTATTTAACTAGATTGAATTTTGTGTTACCGCATGCAAAAATAAATCCAAATAATCTTTTTGTTTGCCATAAATTACTATATTTCTGAAAAAAAACCATCTATATTTCTTCTTGTTCTTAACATACAAACCCAGACTTTACTCGGAAACAAGTTGCAGTTACTTCGTTTTCAGGTTTGTCGCTGAAGTATATTTTACGCGTCCAGCATTGTTTGGCGTGTATCTTAATTTAAATTTAAATCTAGTTTAATGTTTGTGCATTATCCGCGGAGTTACACCAACTTCTAGAGTGCGTTTTATATTTAAGCTGTGAGATAAAGGTTTTGCATGTAAAATATTGTATTACGTAGCGTAATATAGATTTACTTTTCTCCGAAATGAGATTTTTCTTTAACGTTTATTGAATTTTGTTAGTATACATATCAATAAGACAGTATTTGAAACGATTGCGAGTTTCTCTCGCGAGATTTCAATAACACAACCACCACAAGAGGCGTGTATAGTAAGAGCTTCAAATATTGGCAGGAACAAAATGTTAAACTCCATTTATTGTGATTTCAGATGGTATAAGCATTTGACAAAATAATATCTACGGGTAAAATGGAATAAATATTATCTACTTACATTGCACACGAAGCTGAACACGCTTACTAATTGATGGAGGCACACCATTTGAAGCGATGCATAAGTAATTAGCCATATGTAATCGACTCACTTTTGTGATGAATAAGATTTCTCCATCTACAACATTCACTAAATGCATTGTTTTAGAAAAGCGGAGGAAGGATTTTAAGGTTGCTATACCATTTTCTCCGTTGTAGCGATAGTTTTCCCCATCTTCACGACGCCACATAACATATGGCTCAGGATAACCCGTGGCTTTACAGGTCAAACTGACATTAGTTGATTCGAGGACGACCATATCAGAACTCGTTTCGCGATCGACAATACTTGGTGGCACTAAAAATCACATAAATAATCACACGTTTCCTCCCATCCAATATGACGGAAATGGAATAAAATACTCTCTACGCACACACAAAGCTATAAAATGGCATCCGTTGAAGTTTCAGGTTTCATATGAAATGTAACTTATTTACATATTCCCCGTATAGTCAAGTAGAAATGGTAGCGCTACATTCTCAAAGCTACATAGTAATTATTTTATCTTTCCCTTCTGTACGCTACATACTTACAGTCTGATGAATTACAGTGTCTATAAATTACACGTCTGCCAAGTTAATAGCAATTAATTTGAATGCACAAACGGAATCAACAAATTTTATAAATTAGTTATAATTAGCGATATAACAAAATAAAATGCAAAACTGCAAATGGGTAGAGAAAAGTAAATTTATCAAGGATGACCTGCTTGTCGTAACTCATTGCCTAATAAAGTAGCTAGCTCATAATTTTATTGCTCCACACAAAATGTTTTCATTTGAATAAACTACTTAAATTAATTTAAAATATCAAGAAATATTTAAGGTTTTTTGCAAATAATTTTTTTTGTAAAAATAAATCATTTTTAATAATAGGATCAATTTTACTGTTCCTTAGTAATTATAATAATAAATAAAGTTTCTTTCGATATATTGACGAACAGTTTATGTATTGGGCATGTTTCATGTGAAACCATACTATAAATCTGAAGATCAAAGTATCAGATTATAAGGTAACCAGATTTTGTAAACGCAAAAGCAGTGCATTATACGAGACGGATGGAGAGGTAATGGAAGAAGAAGAAGAAATATTTATTGAAAACAAAAAGTCTACAAAAGGCTATCGACCACTAGGTCTTTCCGCCCGAAGAGGTAATGGTTATACTATATTTTAATAATATCCATCCAAAAATATGTAGCTTTTCGAAACAATCAATTGACTGACAAAACAATGAATATGTACAAAAATGGACTTTTGTACATATTCAAGGAAATTTTGATAAATACATTTAATTTCTTTAATACATTTTGCCTCGCTCCAGGAGTTTTCATCTCGGAAGAGCTGACACTTTAGAACTTTCAATTTCTTTAATAGTGATATGAAATAAAACAACTTGACTATGAATGAAATGCAATGTAACTTTAGATAACTCGTTTTCGAAAAATTCTTTTAATATTTTGGGACACTAGTATAAACTTAAAAAAAATATGAGCGCATAAGCTCAAACATTTTCATTACCCGTTCCACAGGAGCTGTAAACGAAAGCCATCTCGTTGTGGAATATCCTAACATATTTTTGTATTATTTCTGCTTCCTCAAAAAAAAGTCGGTGAAAAAGATTGGTGACTCTCACTCTTGCATTAATCTATGCACACTGTTTTCAACTTTCCTTTTGGGTCTTCCAAAATTACTATTAGTTTTATCTGCGAATAGAGCTATTATTACTTCTTCTTCCTTTGGCTCTACAACCCTTTATAGGTTTTGGCTTCCTCTACTATTTTATGCCATTCTCCACGATCTTCTGCTGCTCTTTTCCAATTCCTTACTCCTAGTGCTTTTATGTCTTCTTCCACGCTTTCCTTCCATTTTTATGTGGTCTTCCTCTTGGTCGGCTATTGGTGGGTTTCCATTCCATGATAAGCTTGGTGTTTCAATCTTTTTCCATTCTTTGCACATGGCCTATCCACCTCAGTCTCTGTGCCTTTACATGTTTTACTATGTTGTTGTTTCCAATTAGAGACTTTAGTTCGTGATTCATTCTTATCCTGTATGTTCCGTCCTGTTCCCTTATCGGACCATATACTTTTCTTAATATTTTTCTTTCAAATGTCTTTAGTTCTTCCTCATTTTTCTTAAGGAGGGTCCATGTTTCACAGCCATAAGTAACTACCGGTCGTATTAGGCACTTATATATAGTTATCTTGGATTTGTGACTTAGTAGTTTGCTGGTAAGTAGTTTTCTGTTCGCATAGTAGGTTCTATTTCCTTTTAATATTCGTATCTTTATTTCTTCACTCTCGTCGTTGGTTTGATTTAGTTGAGATCCCAAATACGTGAAATTTTTAACTTTTTCAAAGCTGTGGTCGCCTACTATGTATCTATCTTCATTTTGTGGTGCAGTTCTGGACATCATCATATATTTTGTTTTTTCTTGATTGACTGTCAGTCCTACTTTCCTTGCATCTTTTTCGAGGTCCTTAAATGTGTCATTTACTGTATTTGCCATGCGCCCCGTGATTACTATGTCATCTGCATAGGCTCCGAATTGTCTACTTTTTGATGTTAAGTTTCCCGTTATCTTTAGTTTTTCTATAGCCGCATGTAATGTTAGGTTGAAAAGTAGAGCGGATAGCGCATCACCTTCTCTGACTCCAGACGTAAAGGCGAATTTTTCGGTTTTATCGTTTTGTATTACTACTGCCGCTGACGTTCTTTCTAATGTTAGTTTAATTAGATTGACAATCTTTTTTGGTATGCCCATATGTATTAAGTTCAGGTATAACTTATTTCTATTGACTGAATCGCAGGCTTGTTGAAAATCAATGAAAAGGCAGTGTATGTCAAAATTGTGTTCGTATCCCTTTTCTAGCAGCAGTCGCATTTGGTGTATTTGATCTGTTGTTGATCGGTTAGGTCGAAATCCACATTGATAGTCATCTAGTATATCTTCTGCATATACGTTCAACCTTTTGTGAATGAGGCATGAAATGATTTTATATGTTACATTTAATAATGTAATGTAATTTTTACAATCTCTTTTGCTTCCTTTCTTGTGAATAGGATGTATAAGGCCTAAATTCCACTCTTCTGGCATTGTTTCTTCCTCCCAGATTCGGTTGGTTAATTGGTGGATACGGGCCCACAGTTCTGGGCCTCCTGCCTTTAGTAGCTCTGCTGTAATGTTATCGCTACCAGGCGCCTTGTTATTCTTAAAGGCAATTATGATCTCAGTTGTTTCTTCCAGTATCGGTGTTTTAACTTTTGGTTCAGCTGTTTTGTACTGAGTTAGTTCTTCTTCTGAGTTTGTTTCATTTTTATTATTAAGCAGGTCGCAGAAATATTCCTGCCATCGTTTCAGGACGTCTGATTTCTCTGTTAGGATCGTTCCATTTTTGTCGTCGCACAACATTTCTTTCGCTTTGTACTCTGAAGAATGTAGTTTTATTTCTCGGTAGAACTTTTTGTAATTTTTTCTGATATTGCTCTCGTCTATTTCTTCTATTTCCTTGTTATAGTATTCTCTTTTCTTTCTTCGACACGTTCGGTATGCTTCTGTTCTTTTTCTTTCATAGTCTTTCCTTTGGCTTCTCGATTCACGCTGGAGGCACTTGTTTCTTGCTTCATCTTTTATGTCTATCTTCTTCCTGCACTCCTCGTCAAACCATTCTTCGTTTCGTATTTTAGCTTTTCTTCTATCCTTTCAGCTCCTTTTAGAATACTATCTCTGATGTGTCTCCATTCATTCTCCACATCGTCTTCGCTTGGGTTTTTACGTAGGTGTTCCAGTATTGTTTCTTGATATTCTCTTTTTCCCTTTTCAGTTTTTCCACATTCCACTTCTTTGGTTTATCTCCTCCGCGTTTTTGTATGTTGCTTATTCTCTGTCTTACAGTTGCTATTACCAAGAAGTGGTCGGAATCGCAGTTAATTCCTCTAAACGAGCGTACATCTCTTATATTTGATGTCCATCTTGTTGATACTGCGACATGATCGATTTGGTTACATTTTCTCGTTCCCGGAATTTTCCATGTTCCTTTATGTATGCGCTTGTGCGGAAAGAGTGTACTACTTAATATCAAATTTTGCATTTCTGCTAGGTGACATAGAGCTATTATTAATATATAAGTAATATATTCTGCTTTTTCCAAATCTTGTTTCAAAAATTCGAATGCGTAATTTTGGAGAACATTATCTACTATTGCTTCACATTTTGTTTGTCCACAATTATTTTTCTTTTATTACTCATGCGGGATAAGTAATATCTTGGCACTCGTTTTTTAGTGCGACAAATGGCTGTTTTTGAAATTTCAATTATTACCACAAAACATAATGCACGCAAATATTCAATCAAAATCGCAAGTTACATTAAGAAAGAAAAATTAATAAATAAAATAACCCTCAAAATTTTTTTGAATAATCAAACCCTCAATATTAAAAAACGTGTCATGAAAGTGACAGAAATTTTGCTCATTACAAAATGAAGATTAAAGAAAACGTTTTAAAATGAGTGTAAATGGTGATACCGGAGGCTGATGATAGTCCTCAAGACGAATCTACACCGCCGGAGGCAATTGAAAAAGCAAATTCTTTACTTTTGATTATTTTTTTATGGCCCCTGGACCCCAAACTTGTAAGATACGTCCCCTCGCATCTTCTTCTAGTGCTCCTCCTATCGGAGATTTGCTATCATCATGGCAATGCACACTTTGTTGACGGCAGCTCTGAACAGTTGGATGTTGGTATAGCCAAACCATTCTCTTAAGATTCTGAGCCAAGACGTTCGTCTCCTGCCGATGCTCCTTTTCCCGTTTATCTTCCCTTGTATTATCAGTTGCAGAAGTTCGTACTTGGGGCCTCGCATTATATGTCCTAAGTATTGTAGTTTTCTCGTTTTTATGGTGTGAATGATTTCGCATTCCTTTTGCATTTTGTTTAGGACTTCGATGTTGGTAACCCCATCAGTCCACGAGATCCTCCACTTTCTTCGGTAACACCACATTTCGAAAGCTTTCAGTTTGTCCATGTGCCATTTTTTCAGCGTCCATGCTTCCACCCCATAAAGCAACGTGGAGAAAACGTAGCATCGCAGCATTCTTATTTTAAGCTCTATGTTAATATCTCGGCTTATGAATAACTTCCTCATTTTCGTAAAGGAAGATCTTGCTACCTCAATTCTCGATCTAATTTCTCTTGTTATGTCTCCCGTTTGTTCCATCCATGCCCCTAGGTATTTATATGTCTGTACATTTTCTATTATGGTGTTTCCAATTCTTAGATTTATCTGGTTTTGGTTTTGTAAAGATTTTGTGACTAGCATTATTTTGGTTTTATTGTAGTTAATTTTCAGTCCATATTCGTTGCAACGATCATTTAATTTATTGACTAGTTGTTGCATGTCTGTTATATTGCTGGCTAATAGGACTGTGTCGTCAGCATATCTTATATTATTGATCGCTTCTCCATTTATAATAATTCCCGTCATTTCCTCTTCCATGGTTTCCGTAAAAATAGCTTCACTGTACAGGTTAAATAACATTGGCGATAAAATACATCCTTGTCTTACACCTCTGCGAATCTCTATTTCCTCCGTTAGTAGATTTTCTACCTTTATGTTTGCATTTTGACCCCAGTATAAGTTGTTAATTATTCTTACGTCTCTCAAGTCGATGTTTTTACTAATTAATATCTGTTGTAGTTTGTCGTGTCTTACTTTGTCAAATGCTTTTTCAAAGTCAATGTAACATGCCAGCATATCTTGGTTCATATCCAAGCAACGTTGGAATAGAACGTTGATCCCGAAAAGCGCTTCTCTTGTTCCGAGCCCCGCACGGAATCCAAATTGTGTGCTGCTTATATCTTCCTCGAGTTTCTTATAGATTCTCTTATGAATTATTTTGAGAAACAATTTCAGTGTGTAGCTCATGAGCGCGATTATTCTGTATTCTGAGCATTCTTTTGCGTTCGTTTTCTTGGGAACAAGTATAAAGGTCGACGTTTGCCACTGTTTAGGGATTTCTCCTTTATCGTAGATGATGTTGAAAAGGTCTAAGAGGATATCTATTGCTTCTTCATCAAAAAGTTTGATAAGTTCTATTAGTATCTCATCGGGACCTACAGATTTACCAGACTTTATGGAGTTTAGGGCATGTTCTAGTTCTGTTCTAAGTATTTTTAGGTTTGTGTTGTCCACTTCTATAGTAGGCTTGGGAGATCTTACGTCATTAAATAGTTCCATCACATATTCCTTCCATCTCTTTAATTTAGCCTTTATATCAACTATTATATGTCCATTTGTATCTTTGAGTACATTACCAGTATTATTATATTTCTTGCATCCAGTCCCCTCGCATGAATAATAAAAACTATTATCTGCAACTAGTGCGGTATTGTCAATTGCCTTCTCGAGCAAATTAGCACCCACTAATTCGTGCACCCACTTTCGCTCTCGTGAACAATTGACAACTTACCGCACTTGTTGCACAATATACTATTTCAAAGAGATTGCACACTATATTTGACGTACGATCCATATTACGAAACTATGTTTATGGCATATTCTATGATATGCAAATGTTCTCTGAGATATTGCTATTTTTTTTTCATCTAATGAAAAAGTCATATTTTTCAAGTAGTCAAGTAATCACCTTTGAAGGTGATGAAGCTTCTGCATTAATGTGAGTGTTATGTTTATCACTATTGCAATGTTTTGATTTGCCGCTTTTCCACTATTAGCAATACTGAATTCTGAGCAACAAATTGTGCATTTTACAACAGTGTCATCATTTTTGCTATCATTTCTCTATAAATAAAGCCATCAACACAAGAAAAAGCAACTGATCATTGATAAAGGAAATATTTTAATAAGCTGCGTACTGTGTGCCTGACTTATTGTTTTCACTATTAATAAAATTACTTGAGAACGGAATCTGTTGGGATTCCCCGTGGTCTGCTTTTCCTGCTCATACGACACTGCATCAATTTCGCTCCAACACATTAATTCCACCATCCGTTCGACTTTGTCATACTAACTAACGAACTGCTTGGCGAAAGCCGTCAAACAAGGGTATTCGCAACAAATGATGTCTGAATGATATGCTTTGAAAATGCATACAATTAGTTTTACAATCTCGTGTAAAGTAGTACAAGCAGTAGATCTTATAAGAAAGGCAGTACACATGCAATACCTAAAAATTGGACAGTACAGACAATCTCAAAGAAGTACTGCATTGCCGAAAGCAGTACGTCTCTTACAGATTATAATTTTTATATAATAGTATAGGCCTTATTACTGTGAATCAATGCTATATATGGTGAATTAGTCGCATTTCCTTACATTCAGAAATTACTTGTTTTAATACAGCATGGAACGGCTTAATATATTAATATATATATATATATATATATATATATATATATATATATATATATATATATATATATATATATATATATATTTATATATATATATATATATATATATATATATATATATAAAAATATATATATATATATATATATATATATATAAATATTATATATATATATATATATAATAAATTATACTATATACGATATATATGTACGAAAAGTACTTCTTGACGTAGATTATTTAATACAAAAATTATCACATCTCGTTTTTCCACATAACCTGGGGAAAGCACGCAAATATTCAATATCGCTTCTTCTTCCTATGACGCCCTCTCCTTTCGAAGGTTGGCGATCCACATAGCTAACATTGTTCTGGACATAGCAGCTCGAAATATTTCAATGGAAGGTCTGTTTCCTCAATATCGCTAGGTTACATTAAAATAAACAAATAAATAAAAATAAAATGGACACAATCAATACCTCGATATTTAAAAAGTGACGTGTCTGAATTTTTTTTCATAACAAAATAATAATCAAAATCAAGGAAAACGTTTTAAAGTGAGTGTAAATTCTGTAATGATACCCGAAACTGAGCAGAGTTCTTATGACGAATCCACACTACCAGAAACAATTAAAAAAGCAAATTCTTCATTTCTGGTTCCATTTTTTTTATGGCCCCTGGATCCCAAACTTGTAGGACACATCTCCTCGCATGGATAATAAAAAAATATTGTTTGTAAAACGGGCGAAATTGTGAATTTCCCTCTCGAGCGAATGTGCGCTTCGTTCGGCGCACAATTTCGCTCTCCCGAAAACTTGACAACTTTTCGGCCTAGTTACAAAATATATCATATTGGTATGTTAACAAACCTTAGGTAAACTTACGTTACCAATGATCAACAAAGAATCTAAGTAAGATTATTTTGTGGAAAAGATATCCACAAAATATGCGCTCCTATAACACGGTAGATAAGTTCTTCGAAAATATCGCATTGTGTAAAATTGTGTTATATGAGACACAAAGTATGTACAAAAAGAGGTGTTAGGTTCAAAAAACTTACTTAAAACAATTTTTTTCCTGCAAATTGTATATGTTTCAAGCAATATTATTTTAACTTACGTATTAACATACATATTTTATAAGCATAAATCAACTTTAAATAACGTGAGTCCCAAAAGTCTTCGATCCAGTCTTGCCATGGATTTGAAGAAGTAGGTCATTTCTTCATTGACACATAAAATTAAACAACAGATGTTGAATGTGTTGTCCATTTTCACCAATACACAAATTAATTGGCCGTTTTATGTTATCAAACGCATTTTGTAATACTGTGTTGTCTATCTCTTCACAATTTCTTATTATATTGTTTCGCAGATCTTCTACTGTGAAAAAGAAAAAAGTCCAGAGGAGTTAGATCACAAGAACGTGGTGGAAATCGGTTTTTGCTTATTAGCCTGTCGTCGAAGAATTCATGAAGATAATTTAATGTTTAACGGGCAATGTGCGGTCTAGCAGAATTTTGTTGGAAGAAGCCATTTTGGAGTTCATCATCATGATATTTGTTAATAAGTTGTTGCAAAATAGTGGCTCTATAAGTGGCAGCGTTTAAATTACCATCGAAAAATATTGGACCGGAAATTTTGCGTCTTGACATTGCTAACCACAAACCAACTTTGATTGGATGCAGTGGGGTCTCTCTAAAAAAAATGTGGGTTGTCAACACTTCACATAGGCTTAGGTTTTGGGAACTAATGTATCTGTTTAGATGAAACCAGGCTTCATCAGTGAAAAAAGATAAATTTAACACTTCGTCGTTAATATTTTCATTGAACCACCAACAGTATTCCAGTCTTTTATTATAATCGAGTGCTGAAAGTTTTTGGTACATTTGCAACTTATATGGTTTAATGTGAAGATCTTGACGAATAATCCTGTGAGTGTTAGTACGACTTAAATTCAACTGTTGAGCTAGTCACCTAATTGAGGTTCGTCTTGGAAAACAAATTAAGTAAAACTGCTAAAAATAATAAAAAACTGCGAATTAGTTTGTGTATTCGTGAAAATGGACAACACTTTCAACATATGTTGTAATGTTTGTTCCTCTTAGTTAATTTTATAATTCACAACACTATAAAATAAATCTGTGTTAAATTTATGAGAAGGCGTTTTATTTATAACTAAAGAAATTGTTGAACTTAACACTAAAAACAATGCGACATAACTTCAAGACCACTGACAGTTACTTCAAAATGACATTTGATAATTTGTTTAATTTTATGTATGTGAATTAAAAAATGACCTACTTCTTCAAATTCATGGCAAGAGTGGATTCCAAGAGTTTTGGGACTCACGGTATAAAAACAAAATAAAATAAATAAATAACAACATATCTTTAGTTTTATAAGCTTAATTGAATACAGTACGAACAAACATAAACGTTTTTTCGCCGGAAAGATATCATTTTCATTCTCTGGATTATTTTCATTCTATTCTCTTCTGTATCTATATCTGTATCTAATTCTGTATCTAATTGTATCTAATCTGTATATAATTTTGGTTTATTCGAGGATCCTTTCAAGATTATTGTGATTTTCTTGATATGGAGATAGGCAACTTTGTAATCTACCATAGGTTGTAACTAACTACAAAAATGTAGCCTATATTTTGTAGCCTTTTAAATTTTCGGCTTTCTTCGGAGGATGGCTCTGCAGGTATTTAAAGAATGTAGTTTCTTCCACCCTGATACCGTCAATGTATACCGCCCTCACCGAGCACAAGGTTTGTCATGATCTTGGTTTTGGGGAAATTTTGTTTAATTCCTACTTTCTTTGACTTTTCTTTAAGATTTCTTAACATCGAGTCGTCGATCAGGCCTCATCGAGTTTATGCCTGGTTTATGCCTACGTTTACCTACGAAAGGTGAACGTAGGCTATTAGAAGCTGCAAAAAATTCACAACGGGCAAAGTAATTGGATAAAAATGAAATCAGGATTTTGTATCCCAGCTGTGAGGTGATTGAAATTTTTTCAAAAATTTCTTGACGGTGTTCTTCAGCCGGTGATTCCCGACATTCCGTAACCAAGTTTGCACCTTCCGCTACAAATATCTTCCCGCGAATCGTCGCCCAATTCTCACTCATATTAATTCATCCGTCTTTCAACTTTTGCAACCTTTACCGCGGCAGTTCGCAAATTCCAAATCTTTTCTTTCTGCAAGGGTTATAAAATTCGCTTTTTCCAAAATTCTCCAAATTTTGGGTTCGTCAAAATCGATTTTTCTGGCCATGACATTTACGATGCAACGAAACACACTAATCGGTGGCAAACACATTCCCGCACTTTCACCTACGAGTTCCGTCGCAAGACGATTCGAATTTTACTTTTTTTAGCGCATTTTCTGAACTGAGACTTCATCAAGAAAACACACCGGCGCTACTGGCAGGACGCAAACAGAAACGTCAATCCAACCGCCACACAGTGGGCTGAATTGCCGAAAAAGTGGACAAAAATATAATGCCTCTGCTTATATTTTTGTCGCTGATCACCAATATGCTATCAAAAATTTCATAAACAAAATGGCGGATAAAACATGGCGGATATTTTTTGAAATACTCATCTAATTTTTCCAAAAAAGCGATTTTTGCAAATTTTTGCAAGAATCCCTATAGATTTTTCACGTCACTGATTATAGGCGGA
Source organism: Phosphuga atrata (assembly GCA_944588485.1). NCBI lineage: Eukaryota > Metazoa > Arthropoda > Insecta > Coleoptera > Silphidae > Phosphuga > Phosphuga atrata. The sequence goes on from OX155900.1 coordinate 6,333,538, forward strand.
GGCCGCACTACGGTTTTTCCCCGCGAGCGGTAACCGCAATAACCGCGACACCGCTCGAGGAACACACACTACGATTAAAAACCGAGAAACCGCCCGCAATTTGCACAGTTGAAAATGCATTACAAACGAGCAGTATGTATTGTTGTTCTAATACTAAGAAATAGAAAAAGAAGCCGTCAACGCAAATTTCGCAAATATTGGATCCATTCACTCACTAGCCGTAGATTTAAGGCCGAGACCGCACTACGGTTTTTTCCCCGCGAGCGGTAACCGCTATAACCGCGACACCGCTCGGGAAACACACACTACGATTAAAAATTGCGAAACCGCCCGCAATTTGCACAGTTGAAAATGGATTTCAAACGAGCAGTGTATTGTGTGTTTGTTGCTCTAATACTAAGAAATAGAAAAAGAAGACGTCAACGCAAATATTGGATCCATCCACTCACTAGCCGTAGATTTAAGAAAGGTTTCTTTAATAATAAATATCAAGATTTAAGAAAACATCCTGAGAAGTTTTTTAATTATTATCGCATGTCTGTTGACAGCTTCGATAAAATTTTGCAAATTGTGCGTCCTCACATTACTTTGATGAATACAACCTTTCGCAAATGTATTTCACCAGAGGAGCGCCTATCACTATACTGACGTAAAGTGGTGTCGTATAAAGCTGGTCTTTTTGTACTTCCATTATGATTTTTTCCTACAAGCTTTCATATCGCTCGTTTGATACACAGTCTGACTCGGTCGACGACATGTTTTCAATCAGAGACAAGTATCTGAACCTAAAAAAACGTAAGAATTGCCACTCTTCACCAGCTCTTCACGGCTGTCTGTCAAAAAACCGCTCGCGGTTAAGCAGAAGTGCGTACGCGCCAACTATTTTCGATGCAGTACAAATTTTAGCGCGGTTTTTACCCGGGAGTCATTTTGTAACAATACGCGGTTTTAAAATCAGTCGCAGGAAAAAACCACAAGTGCGGCCGCTTGTATTAATCGATCAAAAACCGCGGCGGTTTAGCCGTAGTGCGGCCTATACCATAAATCTATTATCAGATTTTCTCGAAACACATTTTTTCGCGTAACCGCTGCCAATTTTTTGTTGAAGTGTTTGATATCAACTCTGCTTATTGAAGAGTGATCCTAAATGTTTTGACATTCTTAAGTAACTGTTTATTCTTATTGAAGAAAGGACTCCCAACTGCCTTTTTTTAATTTGACACCAAACTGTAAAAATAATAAATCGTCCAATACATCCCGGGCTAGTTTCATGTTTATTGCGTAGGTAATAATGTACGAATTCAGAATTCTAACGAATTGCATGCCCAAACCTGCCTATACGTATTTGGTACATTATGAATAACCCCTAAGGAACAAGTTTTAAAAAAAATCCACCATATTGGACCTGCCATTTTGTTTTGTGGAATTCAGATAATTGATATTTGAACAACGATATGAGAAACTTCTATATACGCAATTTCAATATGATAAGGTTTTTAAAAATTATCCGACATATTTGGTCCGCCATTTTGTTTTATAAAATTTTGATAACTCGTTCGTAATCAGCTGACGGATGATGAACCCCCCGGTACAAAACCTTGTAAAAATTGTATGAGTTTTTCGAGAAATTGTCCGCCATATTAAATCAATTATATCAAATATATATGTAGAGGAATTCTATTTTTGTCCACTTTTCGACAATCCAGCCCACTGTACTTCAGTCAGTTGAAACCAAGTTGGATCGCGGAAAATGGGTTTTCGGACAAGACTCAAACATTTTCCACTTTTTGACCAATTCATCGATTAGTTTGTTAGCTGTTTCGATAATACTAGTGGAATACTCCGTCCTTGAACCAAAGCGTGAGCCAAATTCAAAGAAGCGAACCATTGAAATAAAATCCTTTTCCACATTTTTCAATTTGGTGACAATACCGGGTGATTTTGCAATACTCCCAATGAATACAATTTGTAGGTTCATACGTCCTATATATGGTGGTCCAAGTCTCTATTTTCTATTCTAAAGCATTGACGAGATATTTGCAGAAAACCTTTGAAGGAAACATATTTCCCCACGGCGCCCCCGCGAAGGTGGGGGGTTTAAATATTCTCAGGGAGTACTTCTTACGGATATCTATATTCAGTAAAAATTTAATTGAAATTATTCAAGCGTTAATATTTTTTTTTGCAATTTTGGCAATTATTTTGAAATTTTCTTTGGAGAACCCAGACATGGAGTATACTGGCCCAGAAATATTAAGGGAGGAACTCGAACATGCAATTAAAAAATGTAAATCCAGAAAGGCAGCAGGACCCGACGATGTGCCTGCTGACCTACTAAAACCTATCGGAGAAGACTCCATAGACATTTGGAGTTTAACAAGATTTATGAGATTTAGGGCAGAATTGCTAGCGATTGGCTAGTCTCAACATTCGTGACACTGCCAAAGAAAAATAAAGCCAGAGAATGTTCGGACCATAGAATCATTGTCCTAATGAGTCACACCTTGAAAATATTTTTAAAGATAAAGGAGTTACAACAAGACATCAGTGACACTCAAATGGGTCTTAGGGAGGGCGTGGGAACAAGAGAAGCGCTCTTCGGACTAAACGTACTGAGACAAAGTTGCCTAGATATCAATCATGATATGTACATCTGCTTTATCAACTTTCAAAAGGCATTTGATAGAGTCCAACACACAAAATTCCTAGAGATACTAAGGAGAAAAAGCGTCGATAGCAAATCTCTATTGTCACCAAACAGCACAAGTCAAAGGAGAAGATCTGAATGAAGAGATTAAGATATGTCGAGGTGTTAGACAGGGATAAGTATTGTCGCCTCTCTTGTTCAATATATATATACATATATATATATATATATATATATATATATATATATATATATATATATATACATATACATATATATATATATATATATATATATATATATATATATATATATATATATATATATATATATATATATATAGTGAAGGCATCTTTGAAGAAGCGCTGTCAGAGGAAACCAATGGTATTGTCATAAACGGGAAAAGAATTAACAACTTGCGATACGAAAACGATAACGTTATCTTCGCCGATAGTCTGGAAGACTTACAACATCTGGTTGAGTTAACAAGCATTTTCCGCAAGAGACATGGCCTAGATATGAACTTAGAGAAAACCAAAGTCATGGCAACTTCAAAAAACTAAAGCACAAATCACAAATCTATAAATATTAATAACGACAACCTCGAATGGGTATCCTCCTACAAATATCATGGCACATGGGTAACTGAAACAGAAGAACACACAAAAGAAATCAAGTGTCGAATTGAAGTAACTCGGAGCGCTTCCATAAAAAGGAATAAAACATCCTGCAGCCGAGATATATCATTTTAACTGAGAACCAGAATAATAAAATGCTATATATTCTCCATTCTATTGTATGGAATGGAGGCTTAAACACTTAAATCAGAAAACATCAAGAACATAGAAGCATTTGAAATGTGATGTAATAGGAGGTTGCTGAGAATACCATGGGTAGACAAAGTTTCAAATGAGGAAGTACTACACCGTATAAGTAAAGACAAAGAAATTAGTAACACCATAAAAAGGAGAAAATCTGAATATCTAGGACATGTTATGAGAGGAGATAGATATAATATCCTTAAGCTAATTATTCAAGGCAAAATAAAAGGCAAGAGAACGATTGGCAGAAGAAGAATCTCTTGGCTGCGCAACTTGAGGAATTGGTTTGGTTCGCAGAACTCTTCAGGCGAACGATTGATAAGGTCAGAGTAGTGGTGATGATTTCCAATCTCCGATAGGAGCGGAATTTTAAGATAAAGAAGAAGTTTTCGTGTTCGGTTCTGGTTAGAATACCTGATTGCCGTATCTGATCTGGACGTGTCACTAAAAAAATCGTTTTATTAGGTTCGACTCCAGGTGGAACAATAAAATTCCACACATTTGTAGAGAATGCATCAGACGATGAATTAACTGTGTCATTTTTGCAAAATATTTTATCAATTGGTGGCAGCAGCCCCACAAAGTTAGAGCGGAACTGATGAAAATAAATTCAAAGAGCCACTGTTTGAAAATTGTAGGAAATTATGAAAAATTCAATCAATTCTGCATTTATAGTGGATTTTATTATTCAAATTAATATTTTATTTTATTTTATTTCATTTTTATTTTTTTATATATTCGATCATTGCCCAACAGTATGAACCAATTACAGAGCAAGATTACAGTAAATTAATTTAAAAAAAAGAAGAAAAGACACATTGTCTTAACATAAGAAAAAAACAGAATAATCAGCCAGAAATAAAACAAAAATATAATACAAAATAATAAAGAACAAAATAAAATACACAAACAATGCGCTTAGGTATGCTTGAAGATCAAACCGACACTTGGGCAATGCCATGAAGAGTAGGACAATTCGTCAGGCAATTAACAACACTTGCTTTAAAGGAATTGAGCTTGCCAAAAATGTCACAATCAGAGCTCAACGAGTAATGGATGGAGCATAAGCTATTCAGAGGTGGGTTCAAAGAAATAGGACCACCCGATGTATGAATATAGAAAGAGGTAGAATGACGACTAGCAGCTCTTGGCACTAGAAAGTTTAGTTGATTGGCAATCTTTGGGGCGTCAAGGATACTGTGAACTGCCTTAAATAGAAAGACCTGACCAGCCAGAGTTGTACGAAATTCAAGTGATTTAAACCCAAGCTCAGACAGCGGCAAAGGGTGATCGACGTGAAGCTCCGGAGGACCGCCGAACGTTTTAAACCAGAGGAATTTGAGAAATTTCCTTTGAATAACTTCCAGAACAGTAATGTGCTTTTTAAAGTGAGTGTCCCAAATGATGGATCCATACTCCAAAACGGATCTCACAAAGCTGTAGTAAAGCACCCTCAGAGCCAAGTTATTATTAAAATTGCGAGAATTATTAATTTTAGATGATGAATCCAAGAGCCCTTGCAGCCTTCTTGACTGAAGACAGTATGTGATGGACAAACCAAAGCTGACAATCGAAAATAATCCCCAGATCTTTGACTGACTCACAGCGACCAAGAATGATGTTAGATAAATTATACCTGCAAAACTCAACCGGTTGCTGGAGTCTAGAAAAGGTAGCAACTTTACACTTGCTAAGATTAAGGTCCAACTTGTTTACTTCACACCATTCCCCTAAGGTGTTTAGACTAGTTTTCAAAAGATGACAGTCAACAGGGTTCATGACAGCCGAGAAGATTTTAAGGTCGTCAGCAAAGAGTAAATGAGGGGAAGATAGAGACACGCTCTCATATTGAATAACATGGGCCCGAGGATGAATCCCTGAGGAACACCGGAAGAGGCTGCAAATTCAGCAGATGAAAAACCGTTATGAGATACAATCTGCGTCCTATCCTCGAGGTAAGAGGAAAATAAAGCTATAAGTTTGCAGTCAAGGCCAAAGAAATGCAGCTTGTTTATAATGACTGCATGATCGACGCTATCGAACGCCTTGGCGAAGTATGTATAAATACAGTTCACCTGCCGCCTACTTGCAACAACTGGAGTAGCATACTCAGCGAAGACTACAAGATTGGTGACCGTGGAACGACCCTTCATGAACCCCTGCTGATTCGTGGAAACAAGATGCTTAATACGGGGAAAGATTGAGTTAAAACCGATCGATTCGAATATTTTGGAGAAGTTGGAAACTAGGGATAGGGGACGAAAATTTAAAATGTCGGTCAACGGGCCAGATTTGTGTATTGGGCAAATCTTTGAGGTTTTAAAAGAGCTGGAAACTTGCCTTCAAGGAGAATTTTGTTGAATAAAGTAGTCAGTGGCTGTGCAAAAATATGCGCACAGTCCCGAAGTAAGAAAGATGGAATAAGATCCGCTCCGCTGGTCAAGCTACACTTGGCCTGCTTGAGAGTTGATGGAACCTCATCCTCCGTGACTCTAGTAAGACTGATAAGAGGGATGTTGAGATCAGAGATATCTGATTGACTCGTAAAAGGGGACGATGTTCTATAAACTCCCTTGAAGTTGCTTGCAAAACCATCTACTATAGACTGCGGAGTGTTCAAGGTAGCACCATCCAAAGACATTTCACTTGGAATACGGCTTAGACACTTCTTAGCCTTTACAAATGACAAAAACTTTTCGGATCTTTTGAGATATTATTAGCCGAATTTGTTTTGGTATCTTCACGGTCGATAGCCTTGACATAGGGTTTTTTAATGCAGGAGTTCATATATTTAAAATTTCGTTAGAATATTATTAAATATTTATTAGGTCCAACTACAAAATCCTCAAGATTCTACATATTACCCCTTACTTAACACCCTTACAACTATTCCATCTACACTCTCAACCGTTTCACCCTCATCATTTCCATCCTATTCAACTATTCACATTACAGCGTGTATTAGTACTCATCCCGAAAATACTATTTACTTACTTTTAAGGAACTATTATACAGTACAAATAGGACACTTTATAAAAATAATATTTACTTATTTATTATACACTGAACACTTTAAACTTATTATAAAATCAAATGGAAAATTTAATGCAATAGAATAAACTTTTAATGGAATAATAAAATGAGTATTTCTCTTAACTTTTATTTTATATAAGCTAGCATAAAAATATAGCTACTTATAGTTATATGTAGGGCTCTTCATGTACATCAAAACACACGCAACTATTTTCTATTTGTACGATCAAAATTCTGAAGAATATAAACTGTATACGTATAAGTCACATTTACACCATCTGCATTTAGTGGAAATAGCTCTGTGCTCATATGCGTTTCGAATTAAAAATGTTAAATGAAACCAAAACTATATTGGTACTTACGTACTAACGCCATCGCAGCAACAGATTTGAACAAAATGGATTGTTAGTTTAGGTTCTAGCGTAGCAGATAAATCTCGCGCACAAATCGCGCACACATCTCTCTCCACATATCGCGCGTCAGCGCGACCTCTCGTTCCGAAATTAAAAAAATCTTGGATAATAGTTACATTAGGTGATATTAGAGCAGATAAATCCAGATCCAGACCACATATAGCGAGGTAGCGCGACCGCTCGCTGAGGTGGCGTTAATACGTACCACTATATTTACTATTTTTATTTTTTAGAGAGGTATACAGGTCCTGTATTTTTGTGGAATCAAGTTCAAACATCATGATCATCATCATCATAAGCAGCGTTTAAGTACTCCATTGCTGGATATACGCCTCCCCTATCTGATTCAATTGACTGTAATCTGCGGTATCTCTTGTCCATTGTCCTCCTCTTATTTTAACGATATCGTCTCTCCATCTAGTTCTAGGTCGGCCTGGAATTCGTTTTATAGTTCTCGGTCTCCATTCTGTAATTTTTTTTGTCCACCTTCCATCCACTCTTCTCATCACATGCCCAGTCCAGGACCATTTTAGTTTTGCTATGTATAGGCTTATATCGATTACTCGTGTTTTATTTCGTATCCATACATTTGTTTTGCGATCTCTTCTGGTTAGTCCCAACATAGATCTTTCCATCGCTCGCTGGGTTACTCTCATTTTCTCCATTCCATAATCGGTCAATGTCCATGTTTCTGATGCATATGTCACTGTTGGTAGTACACACTGGTTAAAAACCTTTGTTTTTAGGGATTGTGAGTAGTTTTTAGATTTAAATACGTTTTTAGGTTTCCGTGGTCCGCCCATCCTAGTTTTATCCTACGGGCTATCTCCTTATTCTGGGCATCTTGTGCGAATGAAATAAGCTGAGGTATACGTATTCATAAGGTATATAGGGTACATAATTATATACATTATATACATATATATATATATATATATATATATATATATATATATATATATATATATATATATATACGTATTCGTCTACCACCTCTATGCTCTCGTTTCCTATGTCGATTTTAAGTGTTACGTTTTTGTCGTTCGTCATGATTTTCGTTTTAGTGATGTTTATTTTTAATCCAACTTTTTCTGTGTCTTTGTTTAGGTCTTTTATCATTTGAGTTAGATCTGGTAAGGTTCTAGTCATTAGTATGATGTCATCCGCAAAGCGTAGGTTTGAAAGGTATTCTCCGTTTATATTAATTCCTTTCCCTTTCCATTCTATCATCTTAAAAACATCTTCCAGTGTATTTGTAAATAGTTTAGGTGAGATGGTATCTCCTTGTCTTATTCCCCGTTTAGTAATGATGGGATTTGTATTTTCAAACGCCTGAATTGTTATAGAAGCTTGATTGTATAGACTTTTAATTAATGATATGTAACGAAAAATAATCAATCCTACATCTTTTTAGTGCGTCGATTAAGGCCCATTCTTCCACAGTGTCGAATGCCTTTTCGAATTCGATGAATACCATATACAGTGGCTGGTTGTATTCGTATGTTCTTTCCATTAGTCGCCTTATTGTATGTATATGATTCATAGTCGAATACCCTTTTTGGAACCCGGCTTGTTCCATTGGCTTGGAAGTTATCTAGACGGTTTGATATTCTATTGCTTATGATCTTTGTTAATAGCTTATACATATGTGATAGTAGCGAGATAGGCCTATAATTTTTTAGATCTTCTTTATTGCCTTTTTTGTATAGTATAATTACTGCTGCGTTCTTCCATGCTATCGGTGTTTCTCCTGTATCTAAGCATTTATTAAATAGTTTTTCCAGGATTAGCGGTACTGGTTTTCCGCCTTCTCTAATAAGTTCAGTGACTATTTTATCCATACCTGGTGTTTTGCCATTTTTCATGGTCTTCAGCGCTAGTTTTATTTCATATATGCTTATTTCTGGGATTTCCTCTGTGTAGTGTCTTGTTAGTTTGGTTATTTTCTCGTTCGGGCTGCCAGGTGTTTTGGGTTTCTGGGATGAGTATAGTTCATGATAAAATCGTTCGATGTATCGCAGCATATCTGGTCTTTCTACGAGTATTCATTCATTCTCGTCCATTAATTTTGTGATGTGTTTTCTTCCTTCTGCTAACTTTTTATTGAATACATTCGGGCCTCTATTCTCTTCTATTGTTTATAGCATGAGGTTTTCATTGAATACAGCTACATCCCGTGTTACTTCCCTTCTGATATTTTTATTCAATAACTTAAGCTGTTCTTCTGTTATTTGGGACTTAGCCGAATTTCTCTAATCTAATAATAGTTTTGGTTTCGTTGAGATTTTAGATGTTCTCTTTTTGACATTGGGTATAGAGTTCTTTGCTGCTGTGCACATGTTTTCTATGATGTTGTTGTTGATCTCATCTACGTTCGCATTTTCTGATAGTGGGTGTAGATTCATTTTTGGTTCAAATTCGTTTCTATAGGAGCCTGCATATTGTTGTATTTGCGAATGGTTAAATGTTTCCTTACTTTTGTTTGTAAGTTTGTTTCTTTCATTTCTTGTGTTTAGAACTGCACTACATCTTACCAGCCTGTGGTCACTCCCGCTATTTCAATTATTTAGCACCGTTACATCTTCTATAACATGTTTGTTCTGTACGATAATTAAATCTACCTAGTTTTTGGTGGTCCCATCTGGAGATTTCCATGTCCATTTCCTTTTTTCTTTCTTCTGGAAGAACGAGTTCAAAGCGTATAGTTGGTTTTGTTCCATAAAGTTAACAAGAGTTTGTCCTCTTTGGTTGCGTATTCCGGTACCGTATTTTCCGACGCAGTTCCCCTTATGTTGCTTTTTCCCTATTTTAGCGTTGAAATCTCCTAATATCACGTAATGTGTTTCTCGTTCCCTTATTGCTTTTTCAACATCTTCATAAAATTGCTCAATTTCGTCATCTGTATGTGTTGATGTCGGTGCATATACTTGTATGACTATTAAGCTATATCGTTTGTTTATAGTGATAATGGCGCAGGGGACTTTAGTTGATACGCTATATGTACCTTTAACTTGGTTATTCAATTTATCGTGTATTAGGAATCCCACTCCATTTTCCTTGTGTGTTTCTTCTCTTTGGTAGTATAATGTGTTACCTGAACGTAGATTTAAGAGATTTTCGCCGGGTCTTCTAATTTCGCCGAGTCCGATTATATCCCAATTTATATGTTTGAGTTCTTCTTCTAATTCGAGGAGTCTATCCTCTGATGAGAGTGTCCGTATATTTAGAGTGCATATGTTCATCTTAGTTTTAAAGCAGCCTAGTCCAATCCCGATATTCTTCGCACCCTTTGTTCTGCTATTGCCAAACCCGCTGCCTTGGGCTTGAATAGCATTACTGTCGGACATTAAGGGCCATTGTTTAATTGTTGTCATTTCATGGGGGTTTTTGGCAATAAAACGCCAAGCAAATACACTTATTGCCAGGCGTCTTGGCGAGTTTGGAAGGTTACATTTGCCTAGCCTTCTGTTATAACGGTTATACCGCCATGACTCGGTCGCCAGAGCCTCGTTGGTTCTCTAGCAGCGGGCACCACGTGCAGGTGAGGTTGACATTTGGGTCGGTCTAATATAGTTCAAACATATTATCCAGCATATGCCCCTCGGTTTGCTGTAAGCTTATCTTTAATTTGCAGTTTATTTGAAACAGTAAAGTACGAGGGGCAAGTAAAAAATAAGGTTCCCACATTTTTTTCAGATGTAAGGCATTTTGGTTGCAATAAATATGTATACAATCTGAAAGCGTGTATTTTAAACTATTTTTCTACATAGTCGCCAGCGTTGGGAACCTTATTTTTTACTTGCCCCTCGTATTTGCGTGTTAGATTTTTAATTTGGTATGGAACATTTCATTTATGGTATGGAACATTTAAATTTTATTGCCTTTTCTGTTTTGCCAAGACTGTTGAAAAATTCGGATTTTACGCTACAGGATGCGGATATTGAAAGCGATTTTTGCTGTTAAACGCGAATAATTTTAAACTATTTATAAATTTCATTCCAAAATCATTTCCACCTTATTGAAAAACCCTTTGTAAATCCTTAGAAACAATTTCATATAACAAAAGACATTATTTATCAATCGACGCTTACGTTTACAATAATTCTAAATATATTTATAACACCGATTCCATCATTGTTTAAATCAAGGTTTAATTAGAACTGTCTCAGTTGGCTAAATAATTTCACAAATGTTGTATTTTCTTTGCCACGTTTTGTAATTAATTTTAATAATTCGGTTATAATGCGTGCAAATAAAACAGGTATTATATTGAAATGTTGCCTATTACGGGAGATTTTCCGCGTTTCAATTTTCCGTAACAGCAATTCGTATTGTAACATAAAAGATACTATAAAAACGGCAAAGCAAATATTACGTTGGAAATCTAAACTCGATACTGGCCGAAAGCTCACGATAAGAAACCCATTTCAAATGAAGAAGAAAACAAAAACGAATCTAACAATAAATTCCGAAGGCGTTAAAGGCTTAATTTTACTATTTACCATTATATGTTATGGTTGCTGATTAGAATCGGTTTTTTATTGCGAGTGATTTATTCCCCAGCATTATTTCACTTATATTAATTATGGGACTATATTCCATTTTAAATTTGCGCTAGTTTACGCTTGAAATTAAACTGACTTTACATATGCAAATCTATTTTTAATACATAACTAAGCCTTATTCTCTTTCCCTTTTATATTTTCATTTATTATTTATGCTTCGGCCGCAATTTTGCGCCAACGGGAATGCTCCGATGTTATTTATTTAATATTTTAGAATACATATTTGTATTAAATAATTTTTTTTAAATATAAATTAAACATATATATATATATATATATATATATATATATATATATATATATATATATATATATATATATATATATATATAGTTTATAATATATTGTTTTTCTTTAAAGTTCAGATCCCTGAATTTAATTTAATAAATTCATAGTCTATTTTTAACTTTCCGGGAAGCGTATAGCTTTAAAATGTAAATCAATCTTTGTTTACTACAAGAAAACAGTGAGTCTAGATGCAAATTCTTTGTCTATTCTTTATACGTACCTACCACTGTTCCTCATTGCACACAATGTCAAATATGACTAAGTCAGGGTCAGTTATAGGAGTTAATCGTCGAAATATACTAATCGAGTAAGGTACCGTCACTGAACTCGAAAGGGGACAAAAGTCAAGATTTTTTGAAAATTTTGAAAAATTGTCAAAAAATGCGGTTTACGTCTTGAATTTTTTCCAGTGAATTGAACAAAAAATTAGGTTTGTTTGACGAGCCTTACAAAGCTGTAGGTGCATTTTAAATTTTTTCTTTTTCTTCAAAAACTCCGTTCCTCTTGCGCGTCGAAACGGGAAATTGTCATTTTCTGTTGTAAAACTGAGCGGACCTTCGACCCGTGTGCGTCTGCCCCACGCAAGTACCACACGGCGTCCTCCAGGTGCCAAAAACAGGAGATCGTTTCTAGCACCTTTGAGGAGCAATTTTGGTCCGCAGCTCGATTTTTTTACTGCGTCCTCTTGCCGCGACGATTTCACGTCTTTTGATGTCATGCGGAAAAGTACTGGACCGTCGGTTCACCAGGTGCGGCGGAAAATGTAAGCGAAAAAAAAAACGTTTTTTCCATCACTGTTGTGGACGCCGTTCTCTTGATAGAAGAGCGCCGTGTCTCCAACCCGGTTCGTTCGATGCGAGATATTTACCCGCAACCGGCGGTGGATGAATCTGGTACCTTCGACATCCTTTTCCCGCTCTCGGTCAATTTTAACACAAAAATCGGAAAAACGCGGTGTTTTTTTCACCTAATTTGCGGGGATCCCTCTCCTGGGATACCCAACAGTCGGATCGGGACCGGACCGGCACCAATCGATTCGGCATAGAGCCTTTAAGTTTGTTTTTGCTTTTTTTTTAAAAAAAAAATGTTTGTACTTGCGATTGGGCGCTGGATGGCGCCGGGACGCCCGAAAAACTATGTTTTGTAGACGTACGCGAGAATCCTCCGGGATTTGCTAAATTAAATAGCAGGGCGTGGCGGTGGCGATTTATAAATAGAGAACGAAAGGGTCTATAAGGCGATAGTAACGACGCACCGCTCGATCTCATTTGGGGGTCTCGACGCCCGTCCAAACTCGACACGAATTTTTCAAAATTGAGCAAATTGTAACCTTCAATATTCGGTGAAATGTTTTAGAATTGTATTGCTCTTTTCAGGAATTATAGCCCCACGTGTCTCTTTTCGAACCACACCTCTCTCGGCGCATTACACCTCCGGGGACATTCCACAGGCCCCAATTCGCAAAGTCACTTTTTTTCACCTCTTCAAACGGAAACGCTTAAAAGAACATTTACACTTCCAGTCCGACAAGTGCATGCCCGGTGAAAAGGCCAACAGTATGGCATTTGAATTTCTCAAATCCATCAACGGCTTCGCACTCCAGATCAAAAAAACTAAGACCATTGCTTGCCGCGGAATCGCAAATTTACACTTACAGCTGATCATTTTGACACTATTTTCTCGCAGGTTATGTGGAAATGTCATTGTTGAAGTTTATCCGTTTATGATTATTCGTGTGCTTGTGAAAAGATAAAGTTAAAGAAAAGAATTTAAATAAAAATTCTGATTTTTTGATCAATGTTATGTTGAAATTCAAATAAAATTCAAAGAGATATCTTGAAATCTTTAAATTGCAGATTTCGACGACTCTGGCTCTTGATTAGCAACACATAGCAACGTCAAAATTCGCAATTTTTTACAAATTTCTACAAGAAAACGAAGTTTTTTCACTTTTCTTTTAGCAGATTCTTAAAATTCAGACCATTTTACATCAGAAACAGTTGCTTCCGTTCACATTTGAATTCCAAAATTTATTTCATAATCCGCCATATTTACGAGTTTTTTTTAAGAAGAATTGCAGCTTTTAAATTGAATTTAGATTCCAACGGTACAACACGCGTCTTCCTCGAATGTATATCAACAGAGTTATTGGCGAAAAGCTGTCAGTTTTACCATTTCACTGCGGAAGGAACAGCCATTTCAATATTTATTGACATTTTCGATTCAAATTCGAATACAACTCATCAAGTTCTATTAAAATATGTTGCATGAATTTTCTGCTGCCGACGGTCCAGACGTGGCCGATGTTTGACATCAGCCCTCCAACAGTTTACTTGATTTTCAAACATTTGCGTTTGTCTTTTCCCTACATTTCTAATAAATTCTTCTAGCATGAATCGAAAGAGTAAACTTTCCTCTACCAGCGGAGCAAATTTTATCATTCCTTTGCAAACCGCTTTACCAGGATTTTTTTTAAATGCAATTCATTTGCCAAGATTCGGGGTGGCTAGCAACGGTTGCATAATCATCTCCGCCCCACATAAGTTTCCTTCCATTTTCCGTAATAAATGGTGTCCGGGAACATTTTATTTCTCAGATTTGTTAAAGTTGGAAAATTCAAAATTAGAAACAATTGAATATTCCAGCAAATTCACACTTTTACGTGAGCTTACTTTTAGCTCGGCCATATTTAGGGAGTTTTAGAGTTTTTACTGATTTTATAGAAGAAAACTATTGTTTTACAAATTTCTGATTGGAGATTCGTGATTCGGCTAATTTTACATGGGGGATGATGTAAGTTTTTCGGTCATCTGGTGATTTAAAATCCATTTTCTAAACGGTGAGAATTACGAGTTTTCTACAAGAATAGTTAAAAATTCCACATTTAATTTGGAATCTAAAGATGTATTCCTCGACTTCCTAGCGTATATAGCTAAAGAGTTATTGTTGAAAAACGGTCAGTTCTACCACTTGACGGCTGAAGGAAAAGCCATAGCGAAATTTATCCGGATTTAAAAAAAAATCAAATAGTGCTCATTGAGGCCTATTGAAATTTGCTTATTGAAAATGTGCTTCATGCACTTTTTGCGGCTAATAGCCACGACATGACGAGCGTTTAAAAGTGCCTCATATCCTTGGGTTTGCATGAAATATTTTTTACACAGCTATATAGAGCGCACTTTCTTTTAACAAACGCATTAAGTTTGATATAGTACCAGTACTAAGGGCATACCAGTATATAAATAAATGCAAATAAACTATTATAATACTATTATATACTTTCATAATAAACCATTATAAGAATGCACTTATAAGGTGTTTCAAAGTTTGAAGATACATACTCAATGTGTCAGAAGTTTTGACGAAACATTAGGGTGGAGCGAAATATTTTTTTTGGGTTGTGAGTGATCTAATAGCGAAAAATCGGTGCCTTTTTGACTCAAATTAATCCAAGCAAAATATTATTTTATTTGAATTATAGTAATAGCCTCCGCAACGTCATTGAATTTTTCAAGAAATATGGTTTTTAGACTAATTGAAATTTTAATGAACAGACGTATTTTATTCCCAGAAATTATTATAACTACAGTTTAATTTCTATACAAAACCATAAAAATGCATAATCTTTAATTTATAATATAAAATAAGGGGAGTGAGCGAGCGCAGAAGGGGACACTTCTCGCGTCGTCAGTGTACTATTGGTTTTGGCTTGAATTAGACTTGCGCTAGTTATTTAACAAGTAACCTAACGCAATCTTGTTTCGTAAAAAACAAGCAAAGAACACGAAGTGTCTTTAAATGTCATATTTTTGGTGATATTTGTGAGATAAAAGACAATATTCTACCTACTTACGAAGATGTAATAAAATACTATGAATGGACAAGACATCAACTAAAGTTGCAATGGGAACTGCAAAAGAGCCCAGATTTTCAGAAATAGCAGATATAGTGACATCCAGAATTGAAAATATATGGAAAACTACATATATTGCGATAGTAACACCAACAAGGGCCGTACGGATGTTAAAAGCTTACCATTTAAAATGCAAAAACCTACTCAAGTGTGTCAAAAGGCTCTCTCCGGTAAAGTTAGAAAGTTTTCGACAAAGTAGTAAGGTACTATTAGACATTGCATGCAAGTGTAAAGATTTCCCTCAATGTATCTGCCGCAAGGATAAAAAGGTTCCCAAACCAGCTTTTCAACATACTTTTTTAATTGATCAAAGAACCTCTCGAAGTATGATAATAGATGGAATCGACCTAAGTGTTACGAAGAAGTTGCAAAAGACCCTAAAGAGAAAACAGGAAACCGCCCAACTAGAGCCGTAAATACTTCGTTATCTGTTATTGAATTTAGTACTTCTCCGGTATCGTCTGCGTCTGTAAGTCGTAGTAGCTCAGATAATTCCACTACAAACACTACAAACAAAAGCTTTCCGAAAAAAAAGTATGCGTCGATTTTCCAACTTTATCAAAGACCTGCGACAGGTAGTTGTATCAAATAGAGCAGCTGCAGCGATTGCGTCGTCTGTAGTGCCGCCTATAAATTTCAATGCTTTAACATATATTGATTTAATAGATAGGCAACAAATATTAAGTAAACCACCGATTATGAAAAACTTTGCCTGACCAAGAAATTCAGTCTATCGTTTAATCAGGTGGTAAGGGTGAAGTGTTGTTTTAAGGCTTCCATGCCACTTCCATATTCCATAAAATTGACGACGATGGCTGCCAGTTCTCAATGCATAAAAAATCACGATTCGGTGCAATAAGAGCCAAATTGGAATCACGAAATGCAATGCAATTTGAGATAACAAGGGATTTTCGAGCAAATTAATTGTTTTTTTTTTAAATAATATTTTTATAAATGTTGTATTTTTGATTAAAGGTGATTAATATATATCTGAATTATATATTGCGTTTTAGTTACACCAATACTCTACTACGGCTTTTTCATATGGTGGCCAGCACTTAATAAAAGAGTCCATCAAATGGCGCTTACAAAAGTGCAGAGAATGGCGGCGCTTATGATAACGGGAGCCATGAGAACGACGCCTTCGAAAGCCTTGGAGACAATCCTGGACATAGCCCCGGTCGATTTAATGGGCAGGCAACTTGCCATTACCACAGCACTTAGACTAAAGTCAGTGCGAATGTTGACATCGGACTATCGTGGACACGCCGGAATAATCAATGAATTTAAAGGGGTGCCCAAAAACATAGACCGATGTCTCGCAACTCCTGCTTTTGGCAACAACTTCTCATACCACATACCCTCTGAAAAGGAGTGGTTGGAAAAGAAAGAGGTATCAGCAGGACACACGCAGGTCTTTATAGACGGCTCACGGAGGGAGGACAAAGTGGGCAGCGGAGTTTTCTCCAACGACCTCAACCTCAGAATTAGCTTACGCCTGCCAGACTACTGCAGCGTTCTACAGGCGGAGGTAACCGCCATAAAAGGGGCAGCAGAGTGGCTGATGGTAAATGGGGACCCTGGTGAACAGATCCACATTTACACCGATAGCCAAGCTGCTCTCCGGGCAATTACTAGCGTGTGCACCAACTCAGCAGTGGTCTCTGGCTGTCGGAGAAAGCTGAATGAGCTCGCAGCACACACAAACGTGAGACTCATGTGGGTACCAAGCCACAGCGGGATCCCAGGTAACACAAAAGCGGATGAGCTTGCAAAGAACGGCACAAGTCTGCACTCAACAGAAGTATTACAGGATATTGGTATTCCATTTGCCTCGTGCAAGGAGACCATAGCCGAAATAACCTCGAACCTAGTGGAGCGAAGGTGGAGGGATGAAGACACCTGCGAGGTAACCAGGCAAATATGGCCTCACCGAAACAGGAAAAGAAGCACCAACATCGTCTCTCTAAAAAGAAACGATATCAGACTGGCAGTGGAAGTCATCACGGGACACTGTCCCATTGGCAAGCACGCTGAGAGACTGGGCATAGCGAAGCGGGACTACTGCAGAGGCTGCCTGGACGAGGAGGAAGAGGAGAGTGTTCAGCATTACCTATGCCAATGCCCCTGTCTGACCGCAACACGATTGCTCTTCCTAGGCCGACCTTTCTTAGATGATCTCTCTGCCCTCGCATCACTAGATGCGCAGACTCTCATGAGGTTCATCAACGGCTCGAAATGGTTTGACAAAATCCCCTGCGGAGGGTTGCACTCCAAGTACCGTGGTAACACAACGGGCCCATCTGATGCCTATGTGAGCATTAGCAGCCACTTAATCCTACCTATATATTGCGTTTCATTTATCACCCATTTATCAGAGAGGCAGAAGATATTCATCAAATTAATTCAAAAATTATATTTATTTTAATTTTAATATAATGCACCAACCCCCACCTATTACAACTTTAGATCTCGAAAAAAATATTTTTGCATACATCCGTGCTCCACCCTACTGAACATCTCATAAAAACTGCATGACTAATATTGTATGTACATACAGCAAAAGTATTCAATGGTTGTATGTAATCATTACATGAAAACTGATCCCAATATGTTCAAATGGAAGGGCAACGCACAATTGGACAATCACATACAGTATACATGTTTGTAACCTTGTTTCTATACAGCCTTCAACAAATTGCCAAGGAAGCAGAAGACTTAGATTTCACCTAATACTAACCTTGGTGAATTCCAAATAGATCATGTGGTCATTTCACGAAAATCTCAAAAGGAAATACAAAACGTGATGGTACTAAGAAGCGCCAATCTGGACTCAGACCACTACCTCTCAAAGATCAAGATAAGACTTCAGTCTAGAAACACTAGATTACACAGAATCTCCAAAATGGTAAGATTTGACGTAGAGCGACTCAACAACAGTCAAAGAGTAAGTCAGCGACTAAACAACACAGACCTAAACAGCTGGAACCAACTGAAGGAGACTCTTGTCAAGGCGGCCAATGAACTCCCCTTATCGCTGTCAACTGAACCTTCTTGCATTGTCAACTGAAGACTGTGACAATGCAATAGCCCAAAGACAGATAGCCTGGGTGAAGTGGAATTTTAAAAATACCAAGGAAAATTGGCATACATTTTTGGAAAAAAGAAAGGTTACAGCCAAGATAATTCGAGGAACCAAAGGAACTTTCACACAAAACCAACTAAGCCAAATCGAAGAGAGCTTTGCTAATAATAATTCCAGAGATTTCTTTGGAACCTTCAGGCAGGCACTCACACAGAAAATCCGCTTCGCCAAGCCTCCACTTCAGAGACTCACATGACAAACTGGCTTATAACGACAAGGACAAATGCCACCTTCTAGCTAAGTACTTTAGAAATCTACTCAACTGTGACCCATCCAGCAAAGACTTCGACTATAAACAAACCACACCAAACCCTGACTCGCTTCCCCCTTCATTGGAAGAAGTTGGCCTGATCATTCAACTTCTTAAGAATAATAAGGCCGCTGGAGTAGAGTATATCGTTGCTGGACTGTGGAAAGGTGCTGGAAACAATGCCGTGCGCAAGCTAACCGAGAACATCCTGGACATCTGGGAAACAGAGAAATTACCACCCGATTGGGAATCTGCTCTGATCCATCAGATTCACAAAAACGGAGATTTATTTTACTGATCTAAATAACTACCGTGGAATTTCTCTCGTCCCGGTAACATACAAGATTCTCTCGAAGGCGATACAAACAAGGGCAGAAAATCATTTGGATAGTCAACTGGGAGAATACCAGGGGGGCTTCAGGAAGAACCGATCCTCTATCTTAAAACTGTACTTGCATACTCCAAGACGAGAAACCGCAAGATGGTCGTACCCTTTGTTGATTTTAAGAAGGCCTACGATTTGATTGATAGAGAAACGCTTAACAAAGTACTCCAGGAAGTTGGGCTATACAACAAAACCCGCAGACTCATCCTAGAAACTTTGACCAACACCTATGCCACGGTTAAATTTAGAGGAGAGATTTCAAAAAGCTTCGAAATAAAAACTGGAGTGAGACAGGGAGATGGACTTTCCCAACTTCTATCTAATTGTGTCCTTGAAAAGGTTATGAGAGAATGGCGCAAGAAACTGAACAATTTGGGTGCTCAGGGTGGTATCTACCTGGGACGTAACAACGATGGACTAGTTGTAGATTGCCTGACCCTTGCAGATGACATGGCACTGGTTGCTGATTCTATTGAGATTTCAACAATGCAGGTAAACTGCCTCAGAGAACAGGCTGCCAAAGTGGGTTTTCAAGTGTCGCCGGTGAAAATAGAATTCTTCACCAACATCAGAGAAGGAAACAGAGAGATGTTACTTGAACAGGGAAACATCAAGAAGACTGAGAAATTTCAGTATCTCGGCTAATGGATTGAACCCATCTTATCAGAAAGATCATCATTTTCCGAGAGTCAACTAGTTAGAACTGGCCTGTCGACTAACTAAGAACACTTACAATAAGAAATGCCTGTCACGCAACCTAATTCTTAAGAACTACAATCAGTCTTACGGCCAGAAGCCCTGTATGCCATGGAGTGTCTTTCCTTGAACCGAGGAGGTCTAGTAGAGAAATTAGAAATCAGAGAGAGGAGAATTCTCAGGAAGATCCTAGGCCCGGTAAAGGAAGATGGGGAATTCCGAGGGCGGCATAACTCTGAGGTCTACGAACACATTCAGATGCTCTCTGACTGTGCAAGGAAAAGAAGGGTAGCTTTCTATGGCCGCGTTGCAAGATTGCCTTCAAACCGACTAACCAACCATCTGTTCGCCTTCTGGCAAAACAAGAAGGTTCGTACCACTTGGTTGACAGAATCCGAGAAGGATATAAAAAAACTGGGAATAACAGATCTCCAAGACAGACATTCTCTGTGACGCAAACTGAAGGTAGTCCGTGGTTTTCAGGAAGAACCCCGTAGGAAAGGTACCCCCTGGACAATAGAGAGAAAGGAGTTACACCATCAGAAGATGCGACAATACTGGGCAAAGGTCAAAGCCCAACAGTAGAACAAGCGTGGTCCAATGAACTCGCCCTTCTCGCAGTCAACTGAACCTTCTTGCATTGTCAACTGAAGACTGTGACAATGCAATAGCCCAAAGACAGATAGCCTGGGTGAAGTGGAATTTTAAAAATACCAAGGAAAATTGGCATACATTTTTGGAACAAAGAAAGGTTACAGCCAAGATAATTCGAGGAACCAAAGGAACTTTCACACAAAACCAACTAAGCCAAATCGAAGAGAGCTTTGCTAATAATAATTCCAGAAATTTCTTTGGAACCTTCAAGCAGGCACTCACACAGAAAATAAGCTTCGCCAAGCCTCCGCTTCAGAGACTCACATGACAAACTGTGTTATAACGACTTAAATTTACAGGAGAGATTTCAGAAAGCTTCGAAATAAAAACTGGAGTGAGACAGGGAGATGGTCTTTTCCATCTTCTATTTAACTGTGTCCTTGAAAAGGTTATGAGAGAATGGCGCAAGGAACTGAACAATTAGGGTGCTCAGAGTGGTCTACCTGGGACGTAAAACGATGGACTAGTTGTAGATTGCCTGGCCCTTGCAGATGACATGGCACTGGTTGCTGATTCTATTGAGATGGCAACAATGCAGGTAAGCTGCCTCAGAAGACAGGCTGCCAAAGTGGGTTTTCAAGTGTCGCCGGAGAAAATATAATTCTTCACCAACATCAGAGAAGCAAACAGAGGGATGTTACTTGAACAGGGAAACATCAAGAGGACTGAGAAATTTAAGTATCTCGGCGAATTGATTGAACCCAACTTATCATAAAGAGCATAATATGCTAGAGAGTCAACAAGCTAGAACTATCCTATCGACTGAGTAAGAACACTTACAATAAGAAATGCCTGTCACGCAACCTGAAACTTAAGCAATACTCGTCTTACGACCAGAAGCCCTGTATGCCAGCCAGTGTCTTTCCTTGAAGCGAAGAGGTCTAGTAGAGAAATTAGAAATCAGAGAGAGGAGAATCGTCAGGAAGATCCTAGGCCCGGTTAAGGAAAATGGGGAAGTCCGAAGGCGGCATAACTCTTTGGTCTACGAACATATTGAGGTGCTCTCTGACTGTGCAAGGAAAAGAAGGGTAGCTTTCTATGGCTACGTTGCAAGATTGCCCCCAAACCGACTAACCAACCGTCTGTTCACCTTTTGGCAAAACAAGAAGGTTCATACCACTCGGTTAACAGAAACCGAGAAGGATATTATAAAGCTGGTAATAACAGATCTCCAAAACAAACAGTCTGTGAGACGCACCCTAAAGGTAGTCCGTGGATTTCAGGAAAAACCCCGTAGGAAAGGTACCCCCAGTACAAAAGAGAGATAGGAGTTACACTCCTACCACAAAGTAGGCCTATTCGAAAGAAGAAGAAGATACTAAATAAAATATTTATTCCATATTTTTTTTAATTTCTGATTTGAATTAATATTTCAATAGAAAAGTATCGTTTTTTACAATAATAATTAGAAATAATTTATTTACTAGCAATATAATAATACATAAATTCATTTTGTACAAGCCTACAATTTATTATTTTCATTGTTCAATTTCTAAAAGGGCCGATCACTGCACTGTTTATCCCACATAGTATTTTTTTGAGTAATTTGATGTAATAATGAATAAAAAAACAATAATAAATGACTGTAATTTGAGCTATCAAGTAGAACCCTCTTTTGAAAATCCTTGCTGATGGTGTAATTATTTTCTCTGTGAGCATCATAAAAGATATGTCAAGGAAAAAGAAAAAATGTTTTGCTTATTTAGAAAGTTTTATGAATTTTTGAGTTTCATTCATTTCATACAAAAAATGTGAATATAACTGAACATGAGACCCAATAAAAAAAAAATGTTACGTTTAAGGAGGTTCGAGCGAATCCCATTTTAAATATATTTTTCAAGTTTAAGCTTTGAAACTTTTTATACATGAAGATCAATACTTTATTTATGACCTCTCAAAATTTGAAAGTGATCCTCCGATTAGTTTATCCGGAAAAAAAAAAACAAAAATTATGTTTTTTCGAATCTTATAAACCGGTGTAAAACCTATAGCCGACAGGCTTCCGTCACGTCTTTATTTATTTTTTTCGATATTAATTTCCCAACTTTAAGGAATAAAAAACTATATACAATAAACTTAAATAATATTAAAACACGATAACATTAAAGGAATGTGATGTTCCCGATGTAATTATTTAAATAATTAAAGTTCTTTTTTTTAAATCTTGTTATCGACAGTAATTCACATGACATATGGCAACGTTTGGCAACGTCGTGATAACAGCTGATTGTGAGAGAAAAGAAAAACATGGAAACATTTTGAACTATTGAACGCCTTTGGAACTATTTGGTAGAATACACTACAGATTTTTACATAGATTAATTATCTATAATTTTTTGTCTTTTGATAATTCGAGCTTTTCGGCCAACATCTTGGACTAATAAAATTCTGCTCCCTTTACAACCAGTCAACTCATAACACTCATAACACTAATGTTGCCAGATCTTTTATTTTACCTTATAAGTCAAGAATAATGAAGTCATTTAATAACTTTATTTTATTAAATAAATAATAATCACCAATTTTAAAATTCGTTATGTTATTATAAATAAAAATAATGAATTTTAACAACTATTAGGATAATTGAAAATATAGAAAAATTCAAGCATTATTTTGACTCATTATTTACGCACGAACCTCCTTAAGATAATGTTATAAAGAATATGTGTTTTAAATTTTTGTAAAATCGATTAATTCTACAAACTTAAAACAATCGGAACACAGCCTATATATATATAAATATATTCAACCTTTCTGGAGCTCTATAACAATTACTGAGTTTTTTAGGACTACCAAAACAAATCTCTCACGATTTCACCGAGATCTCACAAATCTCGGTGAAATTTGTATCTATCTAACTAAGGATGGTTTTACCAATTCTATCGATTAATTCTATCTATTACACCGGTTTGAAAAAAGTAGTTTCGAAAATAACACAAAAGAAAAAACATTACGGTGTCACACGGTGTCTTAAAAACAAATATTTTTTTAGTACCTACAGGATGCGATTCCAAAATTCCCCAAAGGAATTATTGTAATAAAGGACTCCCTAAAAAAGATAATACCCTTTGTCAAGGTTTAGACCGGTCGTGTCGGTCCTATCGCTACTTGAGTTGCGGGTCGACTCCCTGCCGCGCTCACTTCTAATTGCTACACAACATCAGAACTAATTGCAAGTTTGAAATGGTGAAATGGTTAAAATATTTTTTTCTATTTTGCGTCTATAACGAAGTCATTAAAGCACTCATATGGGTTCGTTAATGGCTCGCCGAGTGCTATACAATTTTCTCAATATGTATCGGCAATTTTTTTATTTAGAAATGGCATAAAAGGACGCCAAATAAAAACAAAACGTATGCAGTCATGAGACCCCTGTCAGGAACGAAGTTCCTCGCGTATTTAACAGAATCGAGCAACTTCTCTGTTTGAATTATTATTGAAATAATAAAAGTGCACACAAATATTTTGATTGTATGTTCTGGAAAATATGAATAAACAATCTAAATCTCTATATTCAAACGCACTACAAAGTATTTATCTTGCACTAGTTGGATTTTGACATGCATTTAAGTAAGGTGAATTATAAAGTTTCTGTCGGAGAAACGATGCAGATATTTGATGTTGTAAAATTCTTATAAGAGATGTATAGCAATTACCTTCGCCAGCAATGTTTGTGTCATGATGCAATAAGACATTTGGCATTGAACATTAATCAGGTTCCTCGTATGGGACTTGGAATGATTGAGAACTTGGACTAATTACTTACTGAGCTTCACTATTACCTGATGATTGAATTTAATTATTCAGAAAGTGACTAAATATTACTTCAGTTTCAGTTAGTTTCACAGTTTCTTCATTATTTTCGATTAAAATAGGCGGTAATGAATCTTCTTTCGGTGATTGTAATGATTTGAAGTGATTGTAAGGTTCAACACATTTCTTCTTTGATTTAAATTTATCTTTGTATATTTGAACGCCTTCAACATGTTCTAAATCTGTAGTTTGCAAAATTTCTTTTTTCTCTGTCGAAACTCTTTTTGGCGCTGTGCTTGTGATTTCACTATCGTCTCTCTATAATGTATATAAATATAGTAAACAAAATTAGCTAACACTTGAATCACATGTACGATAAACCCATGTAAACAGTAAACAATTGCATCAAATTATAAAATTGTAATCTACTTATCAAAATCTGTATTTTGTATAATTCCTTTTTTTTCTTTTTCGTTTTTTCTCTGTTGATACTTTTTTGACGCTGAGCTTCTGATTTCACTATAGTCTCTCTAAAATGTAAATGTCATAGGGATGTAGTGAAATTTGTTAGATTGTGTAAAACCGAGTTATTGCATGATCTGCCAACAGTTCGTGTATTCTATTTGAAATACGACTAGCTAGTTCGTGAAACCATCTTAAATTGAATGTTTCTTTATTTATCTCTTTATTAAAAAGGTGTGACAATTAAGACACGTAGCTTTATACTATCAGATGACAGCATTTAGGCATTTCTGCAAACGTTGAATCGGTAAGAATGATAGTGTAAATCCCAGTTAAACTAGTTCCTCATAAAATTTCACGAGCTGAGCTTGCATGAGATTTCATGAGCTACACGAATTAGATGAACTACTCGAACTGCCGACAGAGATCATGCAATGGCTAAATACTAAACAATCTGACTGATTTCACTGTATGACATATATAAATATAGTAAATATCAATCACTCAAATTATATGTATAAACGATAAACATGTGTAAACAGTTAGCAATTGCTTCAACTTGTACAGTTTTATTTTTATAAACCTACTTTTATTCAGTATTTTGTATCCTTTCTTGACTTTCAATTTCTCAAAATCTAATTAAAATAATGAGTAGAATATAAATATTATAACTCTCCAATGAACTAAAACAAGAAAAAAGAAAAATACGTTTGAACAATTTTTATTTCTTCTTCCTGTTTAGTTTTAAGGTTATAAACAGACCACGCTTGTCTGTCAATCTGCGAAAGAAAGAGAGAGCACTATAGAAATATACTCTGAAAGAAAGAGAAGAAATGAGAGAGAGAGAGCGCGGTATGGAAATATACACTGAGAAAAAGAGAAAGGGCGCATAACGGACAACGTACGAGGACACCGTACGAGGACATAGTACGTAACGTAACGTTTTCTGTCGAATCGCTCCTACCGAGACCTCCCTAAAGGAACTTCGTTCCAAAAATAGCATAAAAGCTCGTTCACAAAGCGTTTTTCGCACTTGTTCATTAGAAACGTGGACGTGTGCTGAAAAATCGCGCTTTTTGAACTCGTTCTTTAATATACTATTAAAAGTATAATCAATTTATTTGACCACAAAAAAAGGTTTTTTTTAAATCTCAATATTTCTTAACACTTCTATATTCGTCGGTTGATTTTTCTAATAGCATTATTTAGTACTCTGTTTCTTTTGTAATTTATATTAGCAGATGTAATTCAATATCATTAGACAAATCGATTATTCATCGATCTATAGTGCCATTGGACAAGGAATGCCCAGTCAAATTTATTTCTGTTTCATTCGTTGCCAAATAATTTTCAGCAAATATCATTCTTGCCGAACTTTAATCACGCTCCTGCTATGCTATTAGATTTCGTAATATGGTATGCCAGATAAGAACATGCTATGATTTCTTTTGTATGGAAACAAATTTTTACAAACTATTACTTCTTGGATTCGTTTCATTAAAGCGAGCTTTATCTTTATGCTGACAATGATATATTTACTAAAGTTTTAATATTCTATCAACTATAAGGGAAGAATTAGCTAATACAATTCTACAAATTGCACATAGTGGCCTTGGATACGCATTTGCAATTTTCTTTTATAAAGGTGAAACCATAAGATTCAAAAACAAATTTCAATTTTTGTCTTGATGCTTGAAAATCAAGAACTCTTTTTGGATATTTTTGCTGTGCTTATTGCGAAAACACCTGACATTTTGTCGCAATAGTTCTATTTTATCGTTTATATGTAAAAGCAAATTGATCATAGTTTTCTCGCAATTTCAGCAGACTCCACAATGTGTTAATGCAGTAGTTTCCAACCTTTCTGTGCCTGCACCCCCTTTTTTATAATAAAAAATCTTGCGGCTCGCTCAATTTTTGTAACAATCTAATTTCATAAATCACATTAAATAATAATAAATAGTTTATCTTAATTGTTTCTCTTAATTTTTTTGATAAGCTATAAAATAATTTATCTATAAATGTGATAACCATGTGACATAACTATGTTATGTAAACACACACAATTTTAATTATTTTTTTAAGACTAATCTTACAAAAATACAGAATACATGATTGTCACGTAACAAAATTTATCATTATCTTTAAAATTTAATCTGATGGTAGATCTGTAAGTCAATGGCTTCTGTAAGTCAAGATCAACCACGACCGCTATTGAACAATGTTACAATATGATTATAAATGAGGTGGATGATGGGAAATGTCCAATAGGCATTATCTGTGATCTGTCGAAGCCCTTCGACTATGTACCTCATTTAAATTTGATTGATAAACTTTATACATACGGATTCAGGGGGAAACGGGTGAATGGTTCAAATCCTACCTACTGAACCGAAGTCAATATGTAAGGATTGTGAATATTACTTCATCTACAATACCAACATGTGTAGGTGTTCCACAAGGAACAGTGCTAGCTCCAATCCTATTTTCAATTTTTACTGCAGATATGGTACAGTACATTGGAGCTGATATATGCACTTTATATGCCGATGATACCAGCGTAATTGTTCGCGGAAATACCATAGAAGATTCAACAAGAATGGCTAAAGTAGTACTAAGCAAAATGGAGATATGGTTTTCTACCAATAATCTACACCTAAATACTGACAAGACAAAATATATAATCTTTAAAACTAATAGAAAGAGAGGACTTAACGAAGACTTAAATCTACAATTATATTACAGTGTGCTACAAAGAACTACTAGTATAAAATTTCTAAGAATTTTTCTAGAGGAGAATCTACAATGGAAGAAAACAACAGATGTCATCATACATAAAATAAACACTAAAGTTTATATATTAAGGAACCTTCGGGACATCTTAGACAACTCAATGCTACTGAATATATATTATGCTGAAATTGGTCATCAGTGCTAACATATGGTATACTATTCTGGGGACATACGACGCACCTACAACGTGTTCTCATAGCACAGAAGCGAGTTATCAGGGCCTTTGCAAGAATTATGATAATGCAGGCCTCATTTTAAAAACTATAATATACTTATAGTGCTCTGTATATATATATATATATATATATATATATATATATATATATATATATATATATATATATATATATATGTGTGTGTGTGTTGTATTGTTTTCTCGGGGATTCCGCGTTGATGCTGAGGGTTGGCTCTGAAAAGAACCGGATTCTCGGATTGAAAATATCCTGACAACCCACATAGCTCTAACCAGTACGCTACACCCTCTCCTCTGACTTAATATCCAACAACAGAGCCGAACAAAATAGATTATTAATTACCAATAGACAGAAAGAAAAATACAACCTTCTCAGACGGAGACAAAAACCTGCACCAAAACCACTCAACATCGACAAAGTGGTTTACAATCTTTCAGACCAGCCCCTAGACGAACCTACCAAAACCGTACTGGCCAAGGGTTTTAACTTTGCAATAGCACCAACTCGGCTTCCCAAAGAAGACATAATCACTGGTGTCGAGACTGCTATTTCACAACTCCCTGCCACATTAGCCGAGACAATAAGACAGGAAACATGCCACATTTTAAGATCTGCCAAACCACCGACAAGAAACATCTCATACGAGGAATTCAAAGCCCTCAAGGTACTAAGAGAAAACAACAGCATTGTGGTTCTACCAGCTGACAAGGGAAATTGCTCTGTAGTCATGAACAGTGCTGACTATAAACAAAAAATGACCACAATCTTAGATGATCCGGCTTATCTACCCAGTACAACGGACCCCATAACCTATCTTGAGAAAACTACCAGACAAAAGATCCTAAGCTCTAGCATTGACAAGGAATCAATGAAATATTTTATACCAAGGGAGAAATCTTCACGGTGTCCCAAGATATATGGTTTACCAAAGATCCACAAAGATGGAGCCCCACTACGACCAATAGTAAGCTCCATTGGTTCACCGGTCCAACTTCTTGCGAAACATTTAGCAAAATGTTTACAACCATACGCAGAAGATTGTGATTCCTATGTCCGCAATGCTGAACACTTCATAGACATACTGAAAAATCACCAACTCCAGCCCGGCCACCTCCTTGTGAGCTTTGACATTGTATCTTAATTCACAAAAGTACCGGTCCCTGAGGCCTTAAACATCATAAGATCAAAATTAAAACCAGAAAAGTATGTATCAGATCTGGCAGAACATTGTTTAAAGAATACATACTTTAGGTACGATGGACAAATATACAAACAAGTCCTAGGAGCACCAATGGGTTCACCTCTATCCCCAGTAATAGCCAACATATTTCTTACAGATTTTGAGGAAAACGCAATCTCATCAGCCACACTTAAACCTACACTCTGGTTAAGATATGTTGACGACACATTTGTAATCTGGCCCCACGGCAGACCAGAGCTGGACAAATTCCTTACCCATCTTAACTCCCAACACGACCAAATTAAATTCACAATGCAGATAGAAAAGCATCAACAACTGCCTTTCTTGGATGTTTTGGTACAGAAGAAACCTAACGGCACATTGAGCCACACTGTGTACCGGAAACCAACCCACACAGACAGATATCTGAACGCTTCTTCGCACCATCATCCCAAACAACTAGCATCTGTAGTCAACACTCTTACCACCCGATCCAAAAGACTAGCCGACCAGCTTAACTTACCGAAAGAATTGAGGAACTTACGAGAAGCTCTTTCTTCAAATGGATATCCAAACAGCTTAATATCCAGAGCTTTCCGTCGTACAGAGAACAGTAGCCAAAGAACTGAAGAGCGCCAGAAACCCGTTAGCATAGCATACCTACCATATGTTCATGGATCAACTGACAAAATCGCCAGAATACTTAAAAGACACAACATCGACACCATTTTCAAACCTAACCAGAAAATATCCTCCATGCTACGCAGCGTTAAAGACACCATCCCGTTAGAATCCCATGGAATTTACGAAATACCTTGCGGAACATGTGAACAAACCTACATTGGACGTACCAATAGAAAAATATCTGCTAGGATTCAAGAACATGTAGTTTCAACCAGACACAGAGACAAAGTTTCATCGGCACTTGTCCAACACACAAACACCGGTCACTGGATGGACTTTAGAAATTCAAGGACTGTTGCACAGAATAGCCACGAATTGTCACGAGTATACAGAGAAGCCATAGAGATAGAAAAACGAGACTACTGCATGAACACGAGAGACGATTCCTTAAGACTGCCCCCAGCATGGCGACCGATCATATCCACCCTCAAAATGCAATCCCAGACACCCCAGACTCATGTACGACCAACAAGACAAACAAACAACCGAACCGAAGCACCGCACACAACGCGCATGACCCGAAGCCAGACAGCTATAAGTAGTCGCATCGCACGAACGAGCTCTCAGTATGCGTCTAACGGTTGACCCGCACGGACGCATATATCTCTTGAGAATGGCGAATGTTAGTTCGCCGAAACGTCGAGAATCCGGTTCTTTTCAGAGCCAACCCTCAGCATCAACGCGGAATCCACGAGAAAACAATACAACACAGGTATCTATCCGCGAAAACCTCAAATACAACATATATATATATATATATATATATATATATATATATATATAGATATATAGATATATATATATATATATATATATATATATATATATATATATATATATATATATATATATATATATATATATATATATATATATATATATATATATATATATGAGAACTGGCGTCCTATGTATAAAAAAATAAACAGCGATTTAATAAAAAAATCGATATACACAATACAAGAAATGCCTCAAACTACCGGATACCAAGGAGTAACTTATCACTGTGCAGTGGAGCACCAAATAGATTTGGAATCAAAATTTGCAACAATCTGCCCAATTTCATCAAAGAAGCCAAAACTTTTAACTCTTTTAGAAAAATTACTAAGGACTTTTTAAGTGAGAAGTGTTATTACTCCATAGACGAGTTCTTAAAAGTGAAAATTGATGTTACTAGAAATAATTAATAACCAATATTTTCAAATTATGTGTGTTTTGATTTCAACTAATTTTTGATTTGTTTCATTTCTTTTTTTGGGTTTCTTTTTTTTTAACATTTTTTTTTTCTTTGGGCCATTTTTCGTACCCATATATATATTTCTTGTTTTTTTTTTGTTTTCTCTTGACGTATCTTATAGATATATATATACATGTACCTCCTAAAGAATAAATACTTTTTGATTTTCGCTTTTTCGAAGATATCGTTATTGTCAGTATCTTTTCAATCACTAATCGAGATCGATACTTTCTCTTTAAAACAGGCACTGCAGGAAAAATAGATTCGCATAAGTAAGATGTTACAAATGGCAAATTTCTAAAGATATGATGCCAAAGTAGGAAAATCTTTATTCTGCATCCATATCATCACACTATTTTCCGAAGAGCCTTCTTCTTTAAGGGCCATTTTTAATAATATTTGCAACTTTTATAATAACTTTAAATATCGTTTTTTCAACACATTTCTCCCACAAAATATCACTTTAATGAAAAAAAATTATCAATATTTTGAAAACATCACTTGCTGTACTATTGCATTGAATAGGTTTATAGAATATAAACATAATTATCTTCCCTAACACCATATCTTACATTTTTAATCAAGTAGACATATTTAAGTGTATCTGATGCTTCATCTACTTCGGCTTAATTGATCGCAAAGATCTTCAGGTATATCGTAAATTCTTCGCAGCATATTATCTGCAAGTGAAATTATTCTAAGTTGATCAGCATAATCAAGCATCGCCGAGCATCGTAACTACCATGTCAATAGCCGCGGGTAGCACGAACGTTGCTTCCATTAAATGTGATTTTTTGCATGAAGCAATTGTATAAGAAAAATTATGGTTCGCGTACACCTAAACCGTCATCGGTCGAAGTTTGCTCGAGCGACGACGACGATTGAATCAAACACTTGTAAATCAATGGGAGCGCGTACACAAACACGACTGTCATCGTCCAATGACGCCCGAAAACGGCCTATCATCACGATGATCCGAACTTGTAATTTCTCGTCAGAGACTGCCGGCGTCTACAATGCAAATTGAGTGTATTTCTAGTTACATTTTGTTGTTATCTACCTAAACGACTATGGATATTGAAAAATTAATAAGTTGTGTTTATAATAGGGGTTGGTCTATTATAAACACAATTTATGTGGGATAAACATTCAAAAAATTACAAAAATCGACAGGATAGCACAGCTGGTAACACTGGGGGTAACACAGGTGGTAACACTGTTGCACTGTTGCAGTGTAAGCACATACACGTCCGATTAACTCGTCCGGGTAGTTAACTTGTCCGCCATCGTCCGACAAAATCGGTTTTGGTGTACGCTTAGCATAAGGCTTGTCGTACACCGGATCCGTTCCGCTCGGCTCACCTCGGGTCCGATTGGGTCCGCTTCTCTCAGATGCGTCATTTTTCCACCCGCTCAGCTCCACCCGCATTGCACCCGCTCAGCTTCGTCGTAATTTATATACATATATTAATATATATATATATATATATATATATATATATATATATATATACATATATATATATATATATATATATATATATATATACATATATATATATATATATATATATATATATATATATATACATATATACATATATATATATATATATATATATATATATATATATATATATATATTTGTGCTGCTATCCTGGTTGCATATATGCCTTAGCGCATATATGAAAACGTTAGTGTTGCGGCTGCGAGCATCATCCGCTAGCATCCGACCAATGACATAGTGTTCTTGACAAAAAAAGGTTAAGGAGCGGGGCGGAACGGAGCCGAGCTGAGCTGAGTGAAAGCAGTATGTGTCTCTAATTAAATACAGGGGTTTTATATTTTTCTTGGCTGTAAGGCTGAGCTGAATGGAGACGAGCGGATCCAGTGTGCGACAAGCCTTATACGTTGCAAGCAATGCTTGTGATGTTACAGACCTGGTGTTTAAAAACGTATTTTGTTTCTGATTTAAAACCTGTAATCTTCTTTGGAAAAATTCCCATGTCTTACCAGCCACATGTACATTGTCAAGGTGAAGTTTTAATTTATTAGGTTGCATGCAATCTGAGGCCAAAATATTCATGCAGACCAAACATGTTGATGGTACTTGACCATTAATAAACCTACATGTAAATCCCAATGATAACTGCATGGGATCATATTTTCTACATTTAGAATTACTACTTTGCGTAGTTTTCTTCCCGATATTTTCATTACTTTTATTTGTACGATAAGTTTTTAGCGAACACGGCAGCTTAAAAAATAATATTTTGATAACAGCTGCGCGCCCCCATCCAGGGGTTTCGAGCCCCCTAGGGGGCGCGCCCCAAAGGTTGGAAACCACTGTTAATATTTTAACGGTTTATCGCAGAGATTTTTAATCATACAATTGATTTAGCATTACGTAATTGAATATAAAAGATTGTATTAGAATATCTGTCGCTATGGCTGGCATGATCTTTTAGATTTTACGTTGCAATAAATGGTTCAATTGGTTCAAAATCGCCAAAAATTTCATGAAGAGACCTATATATCATATCTCAAAAACTAAGTAGACCAAAGCTAAAGGCTATTTTGAATTGTGCACCAAAAAATGGTACTACGTATAAACTGCGTACTACGTACTAATGCCACCACAGCTACAGATTTGGTAATTTTTAAATGCTGCCAATCTACACCTAAATTTTTTGCGATAAATCATAAAATAAAATACTTGATTTGAAATCAAAACATTTTCAAAATTCAAAACATTTTAATACAGTAAAATAAAGTTTTATGTCATGGGAATTGGCACATGTTTTTTTTTTGTAAAATATTTGGCTTCTGTAAAAATAAAATTGTTAAACTTAAAAATTGTTAAACTGTTTTTGTCAAATCCCTAATACGAATTTTGTTAGCACTAAAAAATGGCATCAAAAATCAGCATAGTTGGTAAAGAGTATGGTAAAGTCCGAAAATCAGGTTCTCGTTTTTTTTTACCTGATTTAATTGATGTAAATCGTCTTTTAACCCTACAGTGCGCACTGATGCATATTTGCATCAACCAAGTAAATCGTTAGTAAATGCTTAATATTTCTCTAGAAAACGGAAACATGCAGCGGCCTTTATATGAACTAACCCTATTCTGTGTATAGTTTCGGTTACACCAGCACACTAGACTGTCTAACTTAAAAAAGAACGAGTTTTGTAAACGTTTTCAGTATTGCACGCACGTCACAATTGTTCAAGTTTATTACGTAAGTTTATTACGCAATAATAAATGCAAGTTAAGCTTGAAATTGTTTCTGATATATCTTAGGTATCAGAAAAAAGAAAATATATACCCGGTTTCATCCTAATAATATTTAATATTTTTATATGAAATATAATAGTCGATTCATATATGAATCATCGCGCGTACTGGTACATAATATGTAATTTACTATCCAACATGGTTTCTAGTATAGAAATACCAATATATGATGTTTTGCATATCAATTTATTGTAGATGCCTTTATTTTACAAAAATTGAACGGACCAGGTAGACTTGGAAAATATGGATCCCGACCAACTATTCGATTTTATTGAAAATATACCTACGCAGAGTGAAGATGAACTGGAAGTGGAAAGTGATGAAGATGAAGTAAAAGTTCATCCACATTCAGAAAAATTGTTGGATAAGTATTTTGAAGATCCAAACATCCGCGAAATTATACTGACGGTTAAAGCAGGCCCCATTGAAGATAACTCGACTGCATCCGAGTCAAAAATCAACACGGTAACTGAGCCGGTATAGGATTCTTCAAGAACACAAACGTTTCCAAAGGTAATTCAGTCATGTCTTCCTAAAGAATCGAACAATTTGCTATGGAGAAAGACAAAACTTGTGAATATTCCATCTACATTTACTGGGCAGAGCACAATTCCGGCTGATGTAACGAACTTGGACTCGCCTTATCAATTTTTTAAATATTTTTGTAAAGACAATCTCATTGATGTAATTGTAAAGGAAACTATCAAATATAGTGTTTCGAAAAATCCAGCGAAACCTTTTCATTTGACAAAGTATGATCTTATGAGATATTTAGGCATTTGTACTTTGTCTTCAGTTTCATGCATATCTAACTTTCGTAAATACTGGAACAAACACATTGGAATAGATACTGTACGCAGCGCAATGAGTCAAAAACAATTTGAAAGAATCCGAAGCAATTTACATTTCAATGATAACACGATTATTACCGATGATAAGCTACATAAATTAAGACCAGTCATCGATTCAATTTCACAAAAATTTTTAACAATTCCCATGGATGAAATGTTATCAATTGATGAACAAATTTGTGCCACAAAGGCACGTCATCACATAAAACAATATTTGCCATTGAAACCACACAAATGGGGATACAAACTTTTTATTCTAAGTGGGGTTTCAGGAGTTTGTTACAAATTTGAAATTTATACTGGCACAGAAAACCACCCAAATAAGCGACTACCAAATGAACCAGACTTAGGAGCGAGCAGCAATATTATTGTGCGATTGTCTCGCGAAATTCCACGCAACAAATTCCATAAACTATATTTTGATAACTACTACACTTCAATTCCGGTAATAAGTTACTTAGCACAACTTGGTATTCATTCTCTTGGAACCGTGCGACGTAATCGAATTCCATGCTGCAAAGTTCCATCGGAGAAGGATTGCAATAAGATGAAACGGGGAGAATCAGGTGAATTTGTGGCTGATTACAAAGGAACATCCATCAGCAATGTTTATCGGAAGGACAATAAAACTGTTACTCTTCTGTCATCATTTATTGGCACAGAACCTGTAACGATGGTAAGTAGGTACGATCGAAAAAAGAAGAAAAAATAGAGATACCTTGCCCTGCTATTATTACACAATACAATCGCCACATGGGAGGAGTAGACCTGCTAGGCAGTATAATTGGGAGATACAAAATAAATATGCGATCGCGTAAGTGGTACATGAGATTGTTTTATCATTTACTTGATATCACGATTATCAACGCGTGGTTGCTTTATCGCAAATATACCAAAGATGAGACAATAAAACCCTTGGCCGACTTTCGAATTGAATTGGCCATCACGTTGTGCAATATTAGGACATGTACCACCCCTAAACGAGGCCGACCAACTGAAGTTGAACGAAGCATAGAGAATAAACGAAAAAAACCAAATGCAACTCCTGTGCCACCCAAAGATGTAAGACTTGATCGTCAAAATCATTTTCCGGTATGGAATAAAACAAGAATCCGATGCAAGTTACCAAGTTGTTCGGCTCAAACATACGTAATATGCAGCAAATGTGACACAGCTTTGTGTTTTAATAAAGATAAGAACTGTTTTACGTACTTTCACACGAACTAATTTCATATAATATAGGTTTTAATATAAATAGATATAAGGGTGACTAATGCGCACTGATGCATATATGAATCATATGTTTTTTTTTGTTTAAATAAACTTTAAAATAAAAACGATTTTTTTCAATATTTTTTCCTATTTTCTTCATATATTTCCAAGCTATTTTAATTTTATCGCTTTAAAAGAAAAAATTGCGCACTGTAGGGTTAAGTATGCGCGAAAAAGTAAATATAGTTTCCAAGTCGTCCGATAGAAGAAATATTTAGACTTCTGAAATAAAATTACATTTTCAACACAACAGATGTGTATTACTGGTCACATAACTAAGAATATGCCCTGGTAGCTAAAACAGCGTTGTCAATTTTAACTCTTTTAAGGAAAATTATGTAAATATGATTTAGCAAAATAAATGAGGTTTTGAAAAAACTGTAACAAATGTAATTAAAGTTTTTTAAAATATACTGTTTAGGTGAACATTGCAAAAAAAATGTAATTTTGGCAAAATATTATAAGCTAAATTTTTATAAATAAAAAAAAACAAATTAGAATGTAATAAATTAGAAAATATATAGTCCCTGCTCAAGAATAAAAATAACTTAAATTTTGTAAATTTCAGAAAAATTTGAATTAATACATATACTAATACCAATACTAAAATGATACAAAGCATGAGACCCCTGCACAAGATTAAAAGTAAGAATGAATGTATTTAATACATATATTAATACTGAAATTGATACGATTCAGACTAATCTTCTCTGTACCGTATTAATTTCAGTATTAGTATATGTATTAAATACATTCATTTCTATTTTTATTCTTGCGCAAGGGATTTTAGTTTCAGTATTGAGCATTCTTGGACATCTTGAATTATCTGTTGATCACTGTTTATGATAGACTCTGTACCCAAAAAGAGACAGATCCAAGTATCTTCAATAATGGCAATTTTGATCTGGCAAACAAGATTAATTTTTACTTACTATTACTATACTATTTGCTTACTAGATACTAGATACTATTTCGCCACTAAATTATTATTTAAACCATTTTCTGAATTATTGTCATTTTCGTTTTTTCCAAAAAACTAGATAATTTGCTTTATTTATTCATTTTTTTAATAAAGAATGAAAATCAAAGGGAATATAATATCAAAGGGTTATAAAATAAAGGGAAATTGTTGCGTAATGAAAATATACTAAAACTTTTCATTATAATGAAATAATCACAAACCACAAAATAGGAATAAATTAAACTTAAAACATAAGCGTTGCTTTCGTATCAAAACGGTAAATTAGAGCTGGTTTAAAGCTAGTAAGTTATTGCTGTTTATAGAGGTGTAGCCTAGTCTAGGAAGGACAGTAGGAACATCGGAAAAGTATTCAGTTAGGTGATTTCTCCAGTTCCAGGAAGTGAAACAATAGTCTTGTCGAAATCCAAGTTCGTAGCTTTAACGCAAGCTTACAGCTGCCATTTCGCGACCCATTGGAAAATCAATTCATCGGAATATTGCTGCCTTGATATTTGCTTGGGCTACTTGAATATGTACTTGAAAAAGGTCAGACCATTTAATTTATGAAATTAAATTTTATTGTAATATATTTTCTTGAAAATTTCAATTTAACTTCCACGTCATTTTCTAGCTGGTCGGTAATCTCTAGCAAGATTATAAAACTTCCACCTCAACCATACTAGTTTATAGAATCTAGAATTACTAACAATCTGCTTTTTATTATCGCGCATCATACTTATTAATTCGGCGCGGTTCTCAGACGACTAAACACCCAACAAACACTGCCTCGTGTAATATCCATTTAATGTCTTCCAATTTATTATTTTTTAATAATCTCTATCTTGCAATGTCGTTAGCTAGTAAAGTTAATAAATCTTATATAAAGTGACAGTGTGTACTAAAATTAATCTTTGAATAGAATTATATATGATATATATCTTCGCAGATATTTTGGCAAAACTGTTCATTATTGTTGGGACGCGAGAGCGTAATTTATTTTGTCTGTTCGCGTTTATGAAAAAAATATTTAGGTATAAAATGAAAGGGAGAGTAAATATATATATATATATATATATATATATATATATATATATAAGGAAAAAAGTGGTGTAATTATAAATATGGCAGCTGTGTTTCAGGAGTCGTTTATCTTTTGATGAGAAATATTTATTCCTGTAATTATGAAAGACATTTTTTGTTACTGGGAAGTGTAAGATGTATATTACAGGGGTGGTAAATGTGTAAAGCTTATTAATTATTTAGTGAAATATCGTAGCTACAAAATATAATATGACAGTTAATTAATAAATATTTAAAATAAATAAACAGAAAGTTAAATTCACCGATCCCAGTGAATTAAGTGAAAATTGAATTTTAATCGGATAAATTGTATATATTATAATACTATTATAATTGTATATATAGCTTTGGAGTATGGCTGCTAAAATTGAATAAATTATTGTCGTAATAAAAGTGTATCACGGTTAAATAAAAGGACAAACAAAATCCTATAAAACAGTTTAATGGAGTCAACGGATTTGAGAATAAATTCGTTTCCGTTGAAGAGCTTAATTGCGAAACAATGTTATCTAATCCGACGTACAAACACCAGACGATATCATTTCTTCGTCCATTTAGATTTCAAAAATGCATTAGGAAAAAAGGAAATACCATATCATTTTAAGCGATAATAACATTCGCTGCGAAGCGGGGAGAAGTAGAGTATTTTAAATAAAATTTTATTGAGAATGAAAAATGAAAAATTCATTACGAACCAACGACTTGAAGATAGCCTTGCCGGCTGCGCATCGGGTCGGTGTTTACTTGGCACATGTACCATCCCCTATCTGCTTCTTGTACGTTCTTGATATGCAAGTACCAGGAGCGGTGGTCGTTATAGCTCAAGGATATGCGAGGGTTCTGCGTGATGACATTATGGTGGATAGACAGAATCGTCTGCGTATCCACACGTACCCACGCCACCTGCAAAACACATCGCATATTGATTCGAAACTAAATATATGCACGCTTTCCTTCTACTCCCGATAATAATTGGTTCATTTTTCAATGACGATACCGTATCGAACTGCCGTAAAGTTATAATGTAATCTTATAGAAAGCGTCGCGGCGCTGTATTGCCCAGATCTGTCAAATTCAATAAGAATTCTATCGCTATATATCTACGACGTATTCGAATCGTTCCTGCTATAGCTAACTGATGATGTAAAAGGTATACGATAGGTAAAATGAAAACATGCCCTCTCGGTATCTAGGAATCAGAGAAACTGTGCACGTCCCTAGTCTGTCGAGACCCGAAAAAAAAAGAAAAACCCGATAGCGTATTCAACTCACGAACAATTCCTCACTCCTTTCTGAGGAATCGCACTTCCATTTTCAAGTTTGTTTTCTTCCTACCTCCCTTTTATTGTTTATATATGGGCTGCCCGTACGCTAATGTTATTATTTTTCAGCCGATCCATGAAATCGATTCGAAAAGTGAGTCGTATAAATCAGTCCCCGCGACTCCCAACCTAACGCATAGCCGCCCCGCAGACAAAGAAACTCGATTTCTAGACGATGTCCCTTGTCGTTTGCGCCATCCAATAATCCTTCCACCGGCAATCCATCACCCCGACCCCACGCTTACCTTGAAACCTCGCAGGTTGTCGACCACGCAGGCCAACAGTGCGTCTCTTCCCACAGTCACGGTTACATTTGGGATGGGCTCAGCAAATCGAGGGAAAGTCATTTCTGCAAATATTACAACACAACCATTATTCATTCATATACATAACACTCAAGGGCTTCGCAATCATCCCGCGAACATTTCATTAACCAACACTATAAATAAAGAGCTATCACGACGCTCTAAGCGTTTGAATGACACAAACATTCATAAACCCAACTTCCAACTTTATCGTTCAAACGTTTAGGATAAATTAATTACCCGCGAGATTGCCACATTATTTCCTAAATCTCTACTTATGTATAAATACTTCCGCCGCACGACTATCACTTAATTAAAATATTTTTTTCTCTTCACAGTTTTAACCCCAATTACTCTCTTGCACACAATTACAATGCATGTAAGCTTTCTTCACTGAAAAATTCCACCTAAAAACTATCTCTAGGTGTTTTGTATGTAAATGGAACATATACAAGTTTTTCTAATTTCACACTAAAGCGATTCACTTTAATTCCTCATTCTAAAATCCAACGTTTCTCTAAAGAATTTAAAGCTGAAACAGTAAACGCTAACTTTTTTCTCCGGCGATTTTAAAACCCACATTTAAACGGAAGTTTCATTCCAAGAAATAATTACTTTTTTTAACACATTATTTATGCTTTTTTTAATAACAGGATATAGTCACTACTTTTTTACCTAGAAATGGTGAAATTATTGAGTTATATCTCATATTGCTTAATATGACTTTTTAACAAAAACTGCTATTGAGAGAGACATGCAGCAATGGATAATCATTGTCGATGGGTTTAATAGACCTTTTTACGGTTAGTTAAGCGCGTGAGCATCCGCCAAGTTTGAAACGCGCGAATATGAAATTTTCGGGCACATATTTAGTTATACGTCATAAGATTCGGGCACTTTTTGACGTATAACATGGTGGAAATTAACACAGGCGCACAAAAAAATGTCAACTGTGAAAAGATCTATGGGCGACGTTTTTTACAAATTACTCCTATTTACATTCAAACAGAAAACAACATTTCGAAATTTTACTGATTAATTAATTAGATAATAATGATGGTCAATTTAACAC
Source organism: Phosphuga atrata (assembly GCA_944588485.1). NCBI lineage: Eukaryota > Metazoa > Arthropoda > Insecta > Coleoptera > Silphidae > Phosphuga > Phosphuga atrata. The sequence goes on from OX155900.1 coordinate 6,374,809, forward strand.
ATAAGACAAATATTCGGGCATAAAAACAGAGACCATTTGTTAATAACCAGTTGTCGTATTTGTTTATCACAAGTTAATATAAAATCTCAAATACAAATTTTAATAAGTAGTTTTACAGTCTTAGTATTTTAAAAAGTACCTGAAGCTTCATTTTGCAATAATACACGTACTTAAATCTGTTCAGTTAATTTTCTACTTACAGAATTATATATTTACAAGTCCGAACTATTATCACAATAAATTCCAGATATTCATTAATAATGATAATTCCCTTAAAAAAGTATATTTTGCAACTAGGGCGGTAAGATATCAATTGGTCACGAGAGCGATATTGGGCGCGCGAATGAAAAGAGAATGTTGTAAATAACATTTTCTATTACTCATGCGAGGGGACATATCTTACAAGTTTGCATTCCAAGTGCCATCCAAAAAAATAGAACCAGAAATGAAACAAATGGTTTTTCAATTGTCTCCGGTGGTTTGTATTCGTCATAAGAATTCTCATCAGTCTCCGGTATCACCATACGTTTTCTTCAAGTTTTATTTTTATTTCGTAATGAAAAACTTCACTAAATGTCACTTTCACGTCATTTTTTAAATATTGAGCTCTTGATTGTGTTTATTTTATTTATTTTAGTGTTATTTTTTTTAATGTAACTTAGAGATATTCAATATTTGCATGCGCTACGCAAGTTATGTGGTTATACAAGCAAAAATCTAAATTGTGGCACTAAAAAACGTGCGCCAAGATAGTACTTTTAGCTCATGAGTAATAAAAGTATAATTACTGAACGGTATACCTAATAGTTAATAATAATTATAGGAGAGAAAATCAATTGTGTATACGTTAATGAGACTCAGGCCTAAGTTTAATGAAAAACAAACAACTAAATGGATTTATCAGTTTCTTAAATATATCTTTACCCAAACAGTCTAAATCCCTTCTAAAGTCAAGACAAAGCCAGATAAGAGCAGACTAGATCAGACTACATTAGTCACGATCAAATAAGATCTAACAAGACCAGACAAAACCAAGAAAAATCATACAAGAAAAATAAAAGACCCGCTCACAGCAAACAACACTAGACAAGACCAGACAAGACTAGGTAAGATCAAACAAGACCAGATAAGACCACACAAGTTCAGACCAGACCAGACTAAAGAAGACCAGATAAAAGCAGACAAGAACAGATAGTACCAGACAAGATCGGACTACACTAGATAAGACCAGACAAGAGCAGACAAGACCAAACAAAATAAGTCTAGTCAATACCAGACAAGACCAGACAAGACCAGCCAAGACCAGACATGAGCAGACCCCAGGGGAGAAGCCAAACTCCTACTGGGCGCGTCCCACAGGTGGCGGATAGTTAGGGAACGCCCTCACCGGCTTGCCGGCGGGTAGTGGTCAAATAAAACAGCCACCGCGGACCAAATAGCGCAACGGAGGAGATAACCTCCAAGAATAAAAAACATCGATGACGAACCTGGCTGACTGACACGGACACGATCTGGTAAAGGAATGGAAGGTTCTCGAAACCGGAGATGACGATTCTGGAAAAGCACCGGGACCCGGGTTACGGGTGTACTGAGGGCGGGGGACACACTCAGAACAAAAAAATGACCCAAAAAATATGAAATGGCGGACAAGAAACAAAATTCCCGGGCGGGTATCCAGATAGAGGGAATCCCGTCACCTGACAAACTCTTGTCAGGTGCTGCTCCACGGAATACGGGGGGGGGGGGGGGGGCAGCGCTTACCGCTACTATCGACGGAGGAGCTAATGGTGACAACAAGGCAATGAACATGGATATAGAGATGGCTACGAGTGTACGGGGCGGAATAGGCCCAGCGAGGCCCAGCGATAGACAAAGTTACGGAAAACCCGGAGGAGAGCATACCACAAGAGTGGCAAATCTTCGGGAAAAGAAGCTCTATTAAAAGGATACCGCCAACAAAAAACAGGCAGCAAAGTACGGAACGGGTAAATATAAAAGAGAGAGCGGAAACAAAGAACGTATTCCAGCTCTGGAAAGCAACGGCCCTTGACAGCGAACAAGGAAAGGAATCTGAACAGGAGAGAGAACAAAATGCCACAAGCACCGATAGTTCCTCTTAGCTCACGATGGAGGCCAAAAAAAGGAAAAGAAGCAAAATAAAGGAAAATGAGAGAAAAAACGGAAGAAAGGAGGAGCGCGTGCACTGCAGGAGCTTCTCGACACAGTGGCAAAGAATATAATAGATCTACAAAAATTGACTAAGCTAAACATAAATACTAAGAGGGAGATTAAAGAAGCGGTAAATAAACTAAGAGACAGCGCGAACAAAATGACTTCGGGCAAGGTACGGAACTTTCTAACAAAAGAGGAGGATAACAGTGAGGACGAAGAGTATAGCAGGGGAAGCAGGGAGACTGCGCAAATAAACACAAAAGAAATAGAAATAAAAGAAAAGGAACCTATCAGCGCGACTAAAGAGGTCAATAACGTAGAAGCGGAGCTGAGGTCAGAAAATAAGAGGCTCGGTGAGCTTCTGAAGGATGCCCAAGAACGGATTGCAAAGCTCGAAAAAAAAAACAGATTGGGTGGGGAAATTGCACCAAAAAGATCACGAGAAAAATAGTACAAGACATAGAGACGCTGGAGGACTTTAAGGAAGCAGAAAGTCTACCATGGGAGGTAGAGGTATTCCAGAACGTAAATGTGGTTGTGGGGAATCTCATAACCACGGATGATGAAGGGACAATGAAATGCGTACTCGTAGAGCCAGATGATGAAAAAATGGAGAGAAGCATTCAAAGAATATACTGCGACAGATTCCCAGAACTCTGTAATCCAACAAAAGATTTTGAAATCTTTGAGGATACGATAAGAATTGGGCGAGGAAACCAACAAACCCAAAGAACAAGGAGGATGGCAAAAATTAAAACAAACGGGACAGACAGGAACATGTGGGATCACTTAATAAACTTGAGGATGGAAGCAGAAAGCTACAAAGTGAGAAAGGTTGTTCTACACAGGATCAGGTTTATGGACACGTATAAAATGAGGAAAATGACCCAAACTGTATTCTTAGGTCGGGAGGTTGAAGTAGAAATCTACACGCCCAAAGAAACGAGACAAGGAGAAAACGAAGCAGGGCGAACCGGACAAAACAAGAAGGAAAGGGATTCGTTCGCCATAACTATCACTAGACAGAAGGGAGAATATATGACGCTTCTAGATGAACTGAGGGCAGTCATGAATAGCACGGCAGAGGCTAAAATAATCAGGAGTCTCAGAAGCTCCAAAAATGGAAGCCTGCTTATAGTCACGGACAGGGACGCGGAGGGTCTCCAAAAGGTAATAAACACAATCACAGAGGAGGTAAAAGATGTCAAAGTAAGAAATATCTCCAGCGAAAACAAACAAGCAGTGCACATAAAGGGACTAGACGGTAGTAGGGCTGAGCAGATGCAAAGTACAAGAGAGGGTGGACGTCCCCCGATGCTATAAGTGCTGGAGCTATAGCCACCGGGCGAAGGAATGCCAGAGTGAGGTAGATAGATCCGAAGCTTGCTATAATTGTAGCAACCAAGGACATAACTCAAGGGAATGCGAAAACCAACCAGAATGCCCCCTTTGCGAGGAAACTGGCCATCGAGCAGGAGGGGGCAGGTGCAAGAAAGCCCTAGCAAACCAACAGAAGAGAAGTAAGAAAACTGAGACCAGAGCATCAAACTAACAAACAATGAACACACAAAATATATATCGGAAGACGACACGGCGCACTGAGCACAGAGACAAAAAAATAAAATTACTACAACTAAACCTAAACAGGAGCTAAGGTGCAATGGATCTAGCATTTAAAACAGCAGCTGAAAGAAAAGCACACGTAATAATGGGTAGCGAGCCAAATAAAAACGGGACAAGAGGATGGCATACAGATGCAAACAAAGACGTAGGAATTAGAGTACTGGGCAAAATAGGAATAACTAACCAAGGCGCGGGCAAAGGATTTGTCTGGATCGAAACGGCATACGGTATACACTACAGCTGCTACATATCGCCTAACTGCCAGAGGTGCGAATTTGAAAATTTCCTAAGCGACATTGGCAAACGTCAAAAACAGAAACGGATCCTGGTAGGCGGGGACTTTAACTCAAAGACCGATGCGTGGGGTTCGGATACACAGGATGAGAGAGGAAATCTTCTATTGGACTTTCTGGCACAACACGATCTGATAATCTGCAATGCAGGAAATGAGGCCACCTTCGAACGGAGAAACCAAAGCTCAATTATAGATATAACGATGACAGGGAAAGAAACATATGACAACATGATGGACTGGGCAGTACTAAAAGAAACAGAGGCCCTGTCGGATCACAAATATATAGAGTTTACACTGACAAGTAGCACAAAACTCGGAAAAGAAAATCAGCAAGAGGAATGCACCACAACAAAATGGAAAATAAAAGCGGGTGACCTTGACAAGTTCAAAGAGACACTAAAAAGGCAATTAAATAATAATGCATGGCTCCCAGAAGACGAAAACTTCCTGATAAATGCTGTAGAAAAAACCTGTAATGAAGTACTTACCAAGTATAAGGGAAAGATGGGAAGTAAGCCAGCTGTTTACTGGTGGCATGAGGGGATAGCAGAGAACAGACGACAGTGTATACGGGCAAGGCGCTTTGCCATGAGAGGTAGAAGCACATATGGAGAGAATGCAGACAAGCAGCTATGGGTAAACTATAGAAAGTGCCGGGATTCCCTAAAGAAGGAAATAAAAGAAGCCAAACAACGCAAGTGGAACGAGCTGATAAAGGAGCTGGAAGATGACGTCTGGGGACTAGCGTACCAGATCGTCATGAAGAAAACCAAAATGCTGAGAGGCAATAATGCACTAGGGAAGAAAAACAACTTAAATGGGCGGATAAACTCTTCCCAACCCACCGGCCGTTAAGCTGGATCCTACAAGAGAAGAAAGAAACCGACGAGATAGTACAGGAAATATCAGCAGAGGAATTAAGGACTGCGGTTACCCAAATGAAAAATGGAAAAGCACCTGGGCCGGACGGGATAACTCCGGAAATATTTAGAATAGTGCTAGAAAATCACGAAGAGACCTGTAGAGCATGCCTGAATAGACTACTTAGAGAGGAGAGATTCTCGCAAAACTGGAAAACTGCTCGCTTAGTGCTTATAGAAAAACCGAAAAAACACAAAGACTCGGAGGACAGCTATCGACCTCTATGCTTACTAAATGTACCAGGGAAATTATGGGAGAGCATCATAAGAAACAGACTGCAACAAGAGCTTGAAGAAAAAGGCCCTGTCAGAACAACAATATGGCTTCCGAAAAGGCAGATCAACTGTCGATGCTGTCAGGAAAATACAAGAGCTAGCTAGTCGGTAGAAAGGGGCGGAGGCAACCCTTGCCTCCGCCCCTTCCTACCGACATAAGAAATTAGCGATAATGGTGGCACTAGACATACGAAATGCGTTTAACAGTACACCATGGTCTGAGATTTTGTAAACGCTGGAATAACAAAAGATATATACAATATACAAAAGGCATACTTAGTACGGCTGATTGGAAACTATTTTAGAGACAGGAAAATAGAAATAGGGAAATTAAAAAAAATCGACGTAAGCAGCAGGGTGCCACAAGGCTCTGTCTTGGGTCCCACATTATGGATTGCATATTACGACAGGATACTCAGGCTGGTCCTCCCGGAGGGAACACCTCGTGGCATACGCGGACGATTTGGCAGTGGTGGTGATAGATAGCAATGCGGAATACCTGAAACGAAAAGTGAAATGGTCGCTTAATATCATAGAACAGGAGCTGGAAGAAATGGGTCATGAAATTGCGCCAGAAAAATCCGAAGCATTGGTACTGGTGGGGAGAAGGACCCTATCTGAGATGAGCATAGGTTTTAAAAATACGACAATTAAAACAAAAAAAAGTATCAAATATTTGGGCATACGACTGGATAAAGAAATAAAAATGTATACGCACTTGCAGGAAAGAGCAAAAAACGTAAGCCAAACGGTAGAACAGCTGAGAAGGCTTATGACAAATGTCAAAGGACCAAGGGCGAGCCGCAGACGTACACTCCGCACAGTGGCACTGTCAAAAATGCTGTACGGTGCTCCTACGTGGTATGAATCGTTGATAAGAACTAAAAAATATAGAAGAATGTATGAAAGAAAACACATACAGCTGGCAATACGGATATGTAGTTCCTACAGGACGGCCTCGGCGGAAGCGCTGTCGGTAGTTGCCGGGCTGATGCCAATGGACCTGATGGCAAATGAAAGGCTAAGAAGGTACCTTGAAGGGGAGGAGAGCAGTGGTCGGATTAGAGAAGACACTATGCACGAATGGCAGACAAGATGGAACCAGGAAACTGGATGTGCGGTCTGGACAAAACGAATCATCCCACTCATAGAACCATGGGTGACACGAAGATACGGAGAAGTAAATTACTTTCTCTCGCAACTGCTGCTCGGACATGGTAGCTTCATGGCATACCTCTATCGCAGACATCTGAGGGATACCGAAAATTGTGTGTACTGTCCGGACCTGGTGGATGATTGCCTCCATACATTTTTCAACTGCCCCAGATGGGCGAAACAATGGATGGAAATGGAAATAACGGTGGGAGGAAAGCTGACGCCAGAAAACCTACATGAGACAATGCTACAAAGCAGAGAACGCTGGGACGCAGTGGAGAAGCTAGTCGCATCTGTTATAATAGCAAAAGAGAAGGACGCAAAAACGGATCGCAAAAAAAGAGGAATAAGATAAACCGAAGGCAAACCCCGAGCGAAGTAATGCTGAGAAGGCAGTCCCGCAAGGGGTCAGAATTGAGGAGTGGGTTTTTTAGTGGGTAGTCAAGCCACTGAGGCGAGTAGTCCCACACTCCCCAGAGCACTTTGGAGCACCAGAGCCGGGGGGTCGTACGTAAATGTATTTTACCCCTCCTCCCGAAAAACAAAGACATGATCAGACAGGACCAGACAAGACCAAATGAGATCATCAGACAAGACAAAACAAGACCAGACAAGGCTAGACAATATCAGACAGGAGCAGACAAGAACAGACAATATCAGACCAGAACAAATCCGACAAAAAGTCCTGACAAAACTAGAAAAGGCCAGATAAGTACACACAAGACCAGATAAGACCGGACGAGACCAGACAAAATAGCCCAAGGCTGCTAAACAACCGTGGCAATCTCCAAACTGATGCCGTCGATCGCAGGGTCATAAACAAGTAACGGTGAGGCCACACGATGCGTTGCGTATGCCGGAGCGGAGCCGCCACGTCATCCTACGTACAAATCACTATGGCCTGTCATATGATGCATTGGGCCGCCGTGCGGCGTCGCACCGTAGGCACGCCCGCGCTTGTGACTTGCCAAAAAGCTGGCCAAAATATGAAGGAACCACCGTTCACCGAACACTAATCCAATATCGTGATTTTTGATCTCCTAACATTTTTGAGGTCGCTGATCACGAAACTGAATTCAAAATTTCGAAATTTAAAATGTCGAACGCAATATGGCGGATAATTTTTCGAAAAAAGCATTCAATTTTGTTGAAAGTGGAGATTTAGGGGCTGTGAAAGTCAGAGATCACGATACTGAATTCAAAATATCAAAGCTCAAAATGGCGGCCAATATTAGGAGGATAATTTTCCGAAAAAATTTCGTATTTCATTTTTGAAAAACCCAGAACTTTTAAAACCTTTTTGGCCATTAACTGCGGTTTTTGACGCCACTGATTCAAAATTAATATTCTAAAATTCAAAATACCGAATCCAATATGGCGAGAAATTTTGAGAAAAACGCAATCAGTTTTGTCGCAACTTAGGATTTAAGGGTTTTTGAAGTCACTGATTACGAAACCAAAGTTGAAGTTTAAACAGGACAGTCGCTGACCTCGAATTAAAAGTCAAATTTGGGAGGAAGATGATTTACAGTAATTAATCATTATTACAATAACAATGGAAGTTTAATAGCTTTCTTTCATTCTTCTATTTGTAATTAATAGACATCGGATTATATGTATTTGCATGTTTGCATACGCAAATGCATTAAACGCAATTTTGATAGCATTATTGCATATTTTAGCACTTTCTCATGTAAAGTGCTTATTTCATTTGTTGAATTTGTTTTGTATTACGCGGGAACAGTGGCGAGCCGCAGCCATTGACGTGCCACACGGGAACATCATACTCGGCAACCCGAACTACAGGCTCGCACTAGGCAAAAGCGTTTGCGGGATGCGGCAATTTTCGGAATGCTTGTCATTAACTGGCTCGCTGGGTTTGTATACCTACTAAAATCTTGTTTTTGTTGAAATAATGCCGCCAGTAAAAAAAACCCAGACTTTAATGGTACCCAGATCAATTTACGACTGATAGCAGTGATGGCACTGTGATTTTCTGCAAGGTTGGTGACAAGCGAATCAAAAAATACTAGATCGATTAATACGTGAGTACTGCTTCCCGTATGTCTGCAAAACAGAAACCTTCAAAAAGTCGTGAACAACTGCTAAATCCAGTTTCGCCTTTTAATTCGACACAACAAAGAAAATAGAATTCAACAAAGATTTATTCGAGTTATTTGTTGCGCGCAATATTCCTTTTCATCAATTAAAAAACGATTTATGCCAGAGAATCTTATTGTACTAATCAGATAATTCCCAAAGAATCCACGATTCGAGAAATCTTCTTCTTGAAGTGCCGTACTCTCTCAAGAGCGTATACGTATATACGGCAACCTCACGCGCATACTTGTGGAACGAATCATCCATAAATATACGGGACCTTCAGTTTATCGCCGATTCAGAACGGCACTAGTTAGTTGAGAGGTTTCTCGTGGCAGAATTACTCGTGGTAGTTTGCCATTGCTTTCTACGAGGTGGCCGCAACATAGTTCCGTGAAAAGCCTTCACGGCTTGGCCGGGGATTGAACCCGGGATCTCATGCATGGCAAGCGGATGCACCACCACACCACTGTGACCACTCAAAAAAACTGCCTGTCAACAATCTACGAAGAAATGCTAAGTGAAATATGCGCTGATCTTTCAAACAATTTTATATGGTTCTCAGCCGATGAACGACAGATTCATGTGGACGTTATATAGCGAATTTGATTGTTGGAAAATTTCTAAAGAGGCCTCTACTCCCCATTTGGTTCCCTACAAGGTCCTAGAAAAAACAAACTATTAAACTATCGCTCGGTTCATACATGATTCTATCAAATCACTATTTTTCGATTCATCTATGAACGAGAGAATATGTGTTTTTATTTCTGACGGTGCAACCTTATATGGTGAAAGCTGGTAACGCTCTGAAAGTATTTTACTCAAACTTGCCCATCACCTGTCTATCCCACGGATTACATCGGCTTGCGGAAGAGATCAGGAAAGAGTTTTGAAATGTCAATAAATTGATTTCCTCTACAAAGAAATTGTTTTTAAAAGCACCATCATGCGTACAAAAATATAGCGACTGCTAAAGCTAGCACTACCTCCAGAACCAATATTAACGCGGTGGGGAACATGGTTTAAGGGAAAGGGAAGCTGTATTGCTTTGTGCTGAGAATTTTGAGGCCATAAAAGAAGTAGTTGGTCAATTTAACAGTTCAGAAGCCATTGCAATTAATTCAAGTCAGCTGGCATTTGAGGATCCTTTAACGAAACAAAATATTGCTCTAATTGTGAACATTTCAGCAATATTCCCGACACCATTGAGAGACTAGGAACTAAAAACCATACTCTGTGCAAGTCCTTCGAAATATTGGAAACAAATATTGAACAGAGCAACGACCTTCCGAGTTCACTATCGGAAGACGTCCGTGGCAAATTAAATGCTGTTATATATAAAAACCCAGGTCGTGAAGGAATAAAGAAAGAAAACGCATTTATCAAAGGCGTCAGCCAAACTCTGCCTGAAGAGGTTTTTGCAGAAATGGCGCCAAATTTCAAGTTCTGTCCAGTAACGTTAGTTGACGTAGAGAGTCCATTTTCAGCCTACGAATTAATATTAAGTGCCAAATGTCTCAAGTTTGCTTTATATTGTCACAAGAACTACAACTGTATGTTGTGAAAAATAAGTAAATTCCAATAATAAATAGTATTTAGATTGTGCATATTTTGTGCATATTTCGCCCATTTTTTTTGCATATTTTGTCCATTTGCATGCATATTTTGGCATGTTGATACTGCATATAATCCGATGTCTAGTAATTAAAAATGAATTGCAAGAATACAATTTTGATTTGGCGACATAATTTTGACAACGATGGACGTCATTATTCCAAATCGTGGAAGATTTTTCCAAACAATGACATGTGGATTGACTCTATCAAACATTTTCAAGGGAACAAGTTAAACAAAGAAAATGTTGGCATCCGATTTATCGAAGTCTCCTTGCTTAAATTTTTGTTTGTAAGTACTTTGTCCAGAAGTACTATCACATCCCCACTTGTACATCAATTCTAAATTACTAATTTTGTTTGCAGGATGACTTCCCAAAAACGTCCAATCGTCCAATAACGTAAACGGTTAATAACGTCTAATAACGTAAAATCATACAGTTGAAAGAATATTCATGGTACAATCATTAATATACTTTCAACTGTGCAATTTATTTAGCAATGTTTTGAGTCCAACTGTGGCTCCACTTTCAGTTACAGAAATTTCTGACTTCTGAGTTAAACTTTTTTTTAGAATCCAATACACATTCATATGGCGGGTATAATTTACAATTTTGGTTCACGCTTACAGAACATATTAGGTAATTGGTATTGACTTCTGGTCATTTTGCCTTCTACCATGAGTGGTAATACTTCGTTGCGTGATAACACATCTGCTGAAACTCGTTCCGTAGATTTCCGGTACTTTGATGCTTTCGTTGGACTGCTGTATAATATCTCTAATTACATTTGAAGCATGTACATTTGCAGAAGCCCGAAGAACCATTTGTGTAGTGTAGGCCAATTTGTGGACGGTATGTTCTTTTCGAACCTTTTCTGTCCTTCTCCGTTTTGACCGATCACTCAAGTCGTCCCAGCTTGTGTAAGAACGCTCCACTGTCTTTTCCGTGGAAGGATGCCCCATTCTGTCTTCCGCGGAAGTCTTGCTACCTTCATTTTCAATCGTGAAAGTCATAGGAACGTTGAGCTACTCAATTTGAGCTACTGAATTTTTGGACAAAATTGCTTTCGTTCCTTTTCTCTTGTTGCCACCTCTTTTTGAATTCCGATGTCAATCTACCCATAGCATCTTTCAAACTTTTCGGCAAAATATACGATTGCTTCAATTTTTTTGACACCTCTATCTCAACAATGTCAGTGACCACGTTGATTTTCCCTTCAATACCGATTTCACAAATATGAAAATTTCCTTTCCTGTGAAAGAAATTTCTTCGGAATTATCCACATATTTTGTAGAAAATGAAAGAATGTTATTAATAGGAGAATAATCATGACCAATTTCCTATAAACAATATTTCATACGCAAAAAATGCGGAAATTGCACATCATCGCATAATAGTATAGTACGTAACGAGAGTTGTAAGAAGAATATTACGTAATTGCTTTACAACTCAAGTTATATACTATAATTTATCTATAACGACACTAATTTGCTTCTGTTTAATAAGAAAAATATGTTTGATGTAACAAATGTATTTCTTATTAGGTACATTAATTAACATTATAATGAACAAAACGTTTGTATTTCACATATAACAGTTACTCGACATTATTTAATTTGAAAGAAATGAAAAGAAATACATTATTAATGGTTACGTACCTTATTATTTAGTACTTATTTGGTTTAAACTGGAATATGAGTGCTTATAGATATAGGCAACCCAATGTACGCAATGTCAATTTCCGTTAGTTTGAATTGTGGCACTGGGGCGCTGAATGTATGAGCACGTAATAGCAGCTCTCAACCAATCGTAAACCAAAAACACGTGTGTATTATCAATCAAAGCTTATCATTAATCGCGGACTGTTACATACGTGTGTGTTATGATGTATTTGCATAGTGCACGAACTGTACAATAATGGGCATTTACAATAGTTGTCGTAAATAAAAATTATAATCGAAACCCGCGGTCACTTGCAGCTAATTTGTGGATATGTTCTAAAGAAATATGTAAGCAACAATTCAAATTCGGTTTAATAGCCGCGGTCGATCAGGGTTTTGAGTTATTGTTATTTTTAACAGAACGTCATCAAGAAAAATAACATTATTTTCATTAATTATTTACAATTTCATACATTGCTAATAATAATTTTGAGAAACACATTCAAATAGTACTTATTATATGAAGAAGAACACATTTTACAGAATCCAAATTCGTAAAGTTTTCGCGATTCTACAGCCGTTTGAACTTCGTATTGCTTACGACGAGCAACCATTAAACAATACGGCAAGCCAGACGCTTGGCCTTGTTCACGATCATAATACATACTAGAATGCCGCTAATAGTCATAATACCTACTGATGTACCACTGCAATTATTAAACAATTAAAAGTTCCTTAAAAATTTTTTTTTTCCATTTTTGGCCAGCTTTTTGGGATTTTCCGACACTGTGAGGCGTACTAAAGTACAAAGCTTGGAGAAATAATATATTAGGGGCGCAGATATCAATGTCGATACGTGCATCTTACAGAACAACTTCCACCGATGCTCTAATGTTCAACCCCATCGAACTTATAATGACGAAAAGAAGGGAAATGTATAAAGATAGATATAGGGAGCGAGATGGTTTAACCCTTAGTTGCCCAGGCCTATCCAAAGCTGACTTGCTTTGAACTGTAATTTCCGTGAACTTAAAAGTACCGTCGGTCAACAAAGGGTTAAGACAAAACACCATGAAGATTCGCAAGCTGCTTGGAAAAAAAGCGAAATATGGTAGATGGACATATAGACTTATACCTGATGTTCCTGTACCTGAAGTACAGGAACATCAGGTGAAGTATACAAACATATTCATGTACCTGAAGATCTGGACGGAACCAGGTTACGAGATAAACTATTACCTGTTTCAAATGATATCTGGCCTTGGATGCTCAAGATCCCATCTGCATAGGTTTAAGTTAAGAGAGATTCCAATATTTTTACATTGTAAGGAAGCTGAGGACGGCGCATGCCACGCCTTTTTTGTGTGCCTAAGGTCGATTGTGGATCGCCAAAATTCGGAAAGGCTAGTGAACTGCAATATCATTAACCTTATGGAAGAAAAGCGTAAACACAAAAACACCAACAAAGGAAAATGCAGATAATTAAAACGACATATACAACATGACGAGGGACAAAGAAAAATGGATGAAAGAACATAACGAGCTACATAACAAGCACGATGCCTTCAATATACATACAAAGCTAAAAGAACTTAAAGGACACACGAGAAAAAAAAAATACCAATGGTCACAAGAAACATACACGGAGACATTCAGCTAACAGATGAAGATAAAGAGCGAACCTGGGAAAAATACGTGACAAACCTATTTACGGCGGAACGACAGGATTCAATGAAGGAAGTTAGACAGGCGGATCATTTAGGTATTCTTAAAGCGAAAGTGGAATATGCGATTAAGACAGCAAAAAGCTGTAGGACCCTACAACATTCCCAAAGAAATGTGGAAAGCATTGGACGACAGAAACTTGACCAGCCTTACAGAATTTCTAAATAGAATATATGAAACAGGTGACATTCCAAGAGAGTGGCTTAAATTAGTGTTTACTCCGCTACCTAAAAAAACAGTCCTAAGTCATGTGACGAATAGAGGCTTGCTTAGCCTGATGTGCCACACGTTGAAAATCCTCTTAAAAATTATCCAACAGAGAATATACCGCAAATGTGAAGAACAATTGAATGGGAAGAACAATTGACAAAGTTTGCTTTCAGAGTGGGATTAGGAACTAGAGAGGCTCTGTTCGCTCTAAAAGTAATGCTACAGAAGTGTAGAGAGTAGGTACAATAAAAATGTATTCCTCAGTTTCATCGACATTCAAAAGGCCAAGGATAGAGTCCAACACGACAAGCTTATCGAGAACCTCGGGTGTTAGACCTCTTGGAATAGTATATCACTAACTGTTACAAATATTATTTACCAGCTCTAACATCAAATAAACATCCAAGAGACATCTATTGTTGTCTTGGGGTACTATTTTAGGTGGTTTCCCTGTATAACATATGTATGACGTATGTAGAGAATAAAGTTTAGTTTTTGATAGTTAGCCACTAAAGAAACACGTTGTTTTAATAGGTTATGGGTCCAGGCATGCTCATTCTTAAGTTTTAGCTAGCTTAAGTGCAGGTGTTGTGTTTAAAAAAGTGGTAAATTAATAGCAATGGCTTCTACGCATTCTTGAATAACGTGCCAAAGTTAAAGGGACGCGAGAATTATCATGAGTGGGCGTTTGCCGTGGAGAATCTGCTAGTTTTGGAGGGCACAGCTAATTTTATAAAGCAGGAGGGTCTTCAAGAAGCAGCCACAGAAGATGCAAAAGCGAAAGCCAAATTAATTTTAACCATTGACTCTTCACTATTTGTTCACATCAAAGATGCATCGAGCACAAGGAATTTGTGGACGAAATTACAGAATATGTTCGATGATTCTGGTTTCTCTCGAAGAATAACTTTGTTGCGGAATCTAATATCGATTCGTCTCGACAACTGCGATTCGATGACAAACTACGTTACTCAAATCATAGAAACAGCTCATAAATTATCAGGAATAGGTTTCTCAGTAAATGACGAGTGGATTGGGTGCTTAATTCTGGCAGTTTTACCTGAAAAATACTTCCCTATGATAATGGCTATAGAACATTCGGGAATAGCCATTACAGCGGATGTAGTGAAGACAAAATTAATTGATCTAGTTGGTAATGAAGATTCCGAGCCAGGAAACGCTTTTTGGAGCAGAGAGCAGCACCATCGCCAAAATAAGGTTGGTGACAGTGCTAGGAATGACAGAAATAATGACAGCCGCAGATGGTCTATGTCAGGTTCGTCGAAGAAAACAAACGTAAAATGCTATCGTTGCAAACAATTTGGGCATTATACATCTCAGTGTAAGCAAAGTGATCAGCAGCAAGTGAAGAAAACTAATGTTTTTTCTGCCGTTTTCTTGAGTGGAAACTATAGTAAACAGGACTTTATATAGCAGCGCAAGTGCTCACATGACGACAGATGTAAACATGTTACAAAATACATCATATTCACCGAGTATCAAGGAAATTATGGCAGCAAATCAAAATGTTATGCCAGTGTTGTGTTCAGGTGATGTGGATATCATAACGGTCACTCCAAGTTGCAAGTATGAGATTACTTTGAAAGATGTTTTGTGTGTTCCTAACCTCACAACTAACTTGATTTCCGTTAGTCAACTAAGTAATATTCTATACTAATTATCAAGAATGGAAACAATGTGGAGTTCAAGGAAAAGTGCTGCTATGTTTACAATAGAGAAAACTGTTTAGTGGCTGTAGCAAACCAAGAAGATGGTGTTTATAAGATGGTCATGGTACGTAAACAATGTTTGTTTACATCTTCTTCAAGAGTTAGCAGTGAAGTGTGGCATAGGAGATTGGGCCATTTAAATATAAACGACCAGAATAAAATAGAGAGTGGAGCAGTCACAGGAATATCATACACAGATAAGTCAATGATCAACAAAAATACATGTACAGTGTGTTGTGAGGGGAAGCAGTCGCGCTTACCATTTGGTACAAGGAGTACACTGGTACAAGGAGTAGCGAGCCACTGAATGTAATCCATGCTGATGTTTGCGGACCAATGGAGTCTACTTCAATCGGTGGGTCCAGGTATTTCCTAATTTTTGTTGATGACTTTACTCGTACGGCCTTTGTTTATTTTCTTAAAACCAAAAGAGAAATTTTTAAATACTTCAAGGAGTTTAAAAGTATGGTAGAAAATCAGCAACGACAAAAAAATAAAATATTAAGGACAGATAATGGCTTAGAGTTTTGCAGTAATGATTTTGAAAGTTATTTGAAAGACGCAGGTATTGTTCACCAAAAAACTAATGTTTATACCCCAGAACAAAACGGTATGATTGAAAGGATTAATCAAACAATTGTTGAAAGAGCTCGTTGTTTATTATTTGATGCAGGTTTAGATAAGAAGTTTTGGGCAGAGGCGACAAACAGTGCTGTCTATCTTAGGAATAGATCTGTTGCATCAGGATTAGATAATAAAACTCCATATGAGCTCTGGACAAATAAAAAACCAGATTTAAGTCATGTCCGCATATTTGGCAGTCAGGTGATAGTACACGTGCCAAAACAAAAACGGCTTAAGTGGGACACTAAGTCGAGGAAACATATTTTAGTTGGTTTTTCTGAGAAAGTGAAAGGCTACCGTGTTTATGATCCGATCAAGAAAAGTGTTGTAATTAGTAGAGATGTAATTATCCCTAAAAATATAGAAACTGCACAAATGAAGCAGTTGTGTCAGTTTCAGTTGGGGATATTGAACCAGAAATGTCAGATGGTCATGATGCAAAAGAAATAAAAGATGAACCCATATTGAGTCCCTTGGTGGATACAAGTTCGCCTTCAGAATCAGAATATCTTATTATAAGGTAAGGAACCAGAACCACCAGCAGTCTTGAAAAGAATTAGGAAGCAGCCAGAGCGTTATGGATATTCAAACCTATGTGCAACGTCAGAAGCAGATGTCACGAGTGATCCAGTCAGTGTCAAAGAAGCTCTTGATAGCCCAGATAGAGACAATTGGATAGAGGCAATGAAGGACGAGCTGCAGGCATTTGAAGAAAATGATGCGTGGGTTACAGTGCACGAATTACCTTCTGATAGAACTTTAGTACAGTGCAAGTGGATTTTTAAAAGGAAAGTAAATAGTGATAACAGTGTACTTTACAGAGCACGTCTGGTGGCTAAAGGTTTTACGCAGAGGCCTGGTATTGATTATGAAGAGACGTTTTCACCTGTTGTCAGACATTCTACATTGAAATTATTGTTTGCACTGTCTGTCGAGTTAAATTTAAATGTCACACATTTAGATGTCAGGACAGCTTTTTTAAACGGTTTTCTTAAAGAGGACATTTATATGGTTCAATCAGATATTGATTGTGATTCAAATAAGAATAAGGTAATTGTTAAATTGAAGAAAGCAATTTATGGTATAAAGCAATCTTCTAGATCTTGGTATGAGAGAGTAGAGCAATGTTTGGGTGACCTAGACTTCAAAAAGAGTCATATAGAGCCATGTGTTTTTACAAAAATAAATAATGAGGTAAAAATTGTTATCGCATTGTATGTTGATGATTTTTTTATTTATTCAAATAATCAAGAAGAGACTGACAAGTTAATTTCTGTATTGAGTTCTAAGTTTAGGATTAAGAATTTGGGTCAGGTTCAACAATGCTTGGGAATGAGAGTTAAAATTGATAAAGAGCTGAATGTTATTACTTTAGATCAGGAACAGTATATAGTTCAACTATTGGAGAAATTTAGTATATTAAATTGTAAAGTTGCTAGCACTCCAATGGAATGTAAATTAGATGTTAATAATTTACTATTAAAATAGAACTTTAAAATTTATTTAAAATTTAAATAAAATTTATTTATTAAAATAGAAACTATTAAAAATTGTCAAGATAGATATAACAGTATACACAGGTCATAGTCTGCGCAACCACGAATATATACTGCTACAAAACATAATGCAGGGAAGAATAGAGGGAAGAAGTGAATAGGAAGAAAGAAAAAATCCTGGCTCCGTAATATAAGAGAGTGGACAGGAATGAATGTTGAAGAACTGTTCCATGCGGCAAGAGACAGAGACGCATTCAGAAGGGTAGTCGCCTACCTTCAATGAAAAGACGGCATCAGAAGAAGAAGTGAACTGCAAAGTTGCCCCGGAAAGCGTGGTCGGAGATGCTAAGAATGCTTGAAAATTAGAAAGCTATAAGTTATTACTCCTACTCGCTAAAGATATATTGCGTGAAAAAGAAAGAGAGGAGGAAGCCGCAAAGAAAACACAAGACACGTAAGAAAACTAAACAAAACCTCTTCCTGAAGTAATACCGAAAAGGTAGTTTCCGGAGGAAGGGTATTCTAAAAATGATGCATCTAGACGGGGACTCCCACACTCTCTCATATTTCTCATTTCTCTCATTCCAGGGTTATTTTTATCTCTGGAAGTTGTAAGTAACATATTTTCCTCTCCTCACAAAAAAGGTACACTAGGAGAACACTAGGTAAAATCAAACAATATCAGACAGGATCGATCAATTTAGACAACTCTGGTCTTCCCTAAACAGACAAGACGAGAGTAGACCCGGCAATACTGAATAAGGCTGACCACCCTAGACAACACTACATCAGACTGAACAATAACGAACAAGCCTTGATAAGAATGAAAAAAAAAACTAGATAAGACTGAATAAGTCTGGACCAAACTGAATTTGCCTGGACAAGGCTGGAGATATGAGTGAACAAGACTTTACATGGCTCGACGAGGCTGAACGAGACGAGATAAACCTAGGCTAGGCAACTTATAACAACAAATAAATATACCTTTATCAGTTTTATTTCAGTTTTAACTTCTAATTAACCGAAAAAATTACCCTGGTGAATTATGGAAATAGATTACATTATGTTTGATTGTTCCTTCATTTTATTAATGATACATAACTTAACATGAATAAATCGGCCTCGAAGTCTACAGAGGTAGAGCGTAAACTAAAAATCTGAAGATCCTAGGTTCTATCCCGGGAGCCTATTAACGGCTTGGGAGGGAATATACGATTCCGAAAAATAACACCTAGGTTTCTGGGCCTATGATATGATAAATGATGACAAATTACAATAGGTTACTTGGCCGTAGTGTTTGAAGTGGTGTTAATAACTCGCTATCCACATTGGCCCATACACGAGAAAGAAAAATTAGACATGAGACCACGTTGTTCTCTGGTTATTTAATAACTAGTTGATAAAAAACATAGATCATTGAAAAGGGCTGGGCTGCTCTAGATAAATCTAGGCAAGTTTAAACATGTCTATACTTGGCCTATTATTACTTTCACCAGTTTTATTCAACATGCTTTTAATTAAACAAATTATCAATATTTAAATTTAGAAACATGTATAAACTTTATACAAAACTGTACAATTTACTTGTGTTTGTTTCGCATTTTAATTAATTCAATGTTAATTACCGGTTACTTTTTCACCAATTTACAAAAAAAAAACAATGATTGCTAGTAACTAGTCATTTGAGTAATTAAGGGAAGTCAAAATTTACTTAAATCGGGTGTAGTTAATCTTACGCTTAGTGAAGATAATACGCAAGTTACAGCAAATTTAACATCACATCTAGATTTTTGGTATGTATGTATACATATATATATATATATATATATATATATATATATATATATATATATATATATATATATATATATATATTATAAGGAAAATGTTATTCATTTACGAGTGGATGGGATAGGATCGGATCTGGAACTCGTGGAAATGGTTTCGCTCGGCCAAGCTCAACATTTCACAGTGTCTCGGGTACGTGGAGGATAGTCCCGTGGACCCTTATCATTCCATTAGTGCGTAAACCATGCCCAAAGTATATATGTATGGAGAGATGGAGATAGAGAGAGAGAGCGAGAGAAGTGCAAATACAGAGACTTATTTCGTCCGTTCAGCATATTCGCATTTTTAACGATTCAATTCCGTCGGACTTAAATTCGCCGCAGTTAAATTTATTATCGGGAGATGTATGTGTGTGCGTGCATATATAAAATTCATTAGGAAAATGCCTTGCGAAATTTATCGTTGGCCACGTTCATTTTTTTCTCCGCGTTCGTTTCTCGTTCTCGACAAGAAGTGATTAATTCGGAATCAAAAATTCTAATCCACTCATTTCGAGCATCGTTCACAATCTACTTCGTTAAACGAAAGTTACATTTTTCGCACTTCTCTCCGCTGACTCTTAAACCAACAAGAAATATTAAAACAAATTTCATTTAATTACTTCTCAGGCTTGTATTTTCTATCTATTCTTAATTGAATTGCTACTTCAAGAAAAACACCTAATATACGCTGTATTTATACCACTCCCTGAAAGACGCATAGGTCTCAAAATTAGGGCCGAACAAAACCCATTTCTCGACGTCCCGTCCTAACAAATCAGTATTCCTCATTCTCGATATGATCGATTTGCACAATCAAAAAATTTATATTCTAAAGCAGTGCTTCTCAAAATATGAAATCGCGGCGGAAGTCGCAGAAATATTAACAAAACCAAAATTGGGTGTTTAGCAGTACTTAAAGTTGATAATTAAAATATTACCAAATCTAAATGCTTTGCTTTGGGGTGCTATAAAAACTTATAATAATTAGTTTCATTACAATCCGAGCCCTTTATAGTCAAACATTTGCAATTATATGAAACCTAAACTATTAACTACCTGCTAAACTAAAACCTTAACTACCTGCTGCACACAGAAATACCGTGGCTCTTAGGATGACGAAGTTTCTACAGAATTTTACAATTGATTGATTAGCTGATTAAGTTATCAGCTAATTTTAATATTTCTTTTCAGAATTAATTATATCTTTTAAAACTATTATTTGTCAGATATTTTTGAAACTTTGACTGGTTTTGTGCGCATATGTATAATTATTATTTAAAATATATATTTATACTCCAAGGACAGAATTGTATAGGGTGTCCCAAAATGAACACAAGAGGAAAATTTTATAGAAAACACAGTTTTTAGTCTTTAGATTTCCTTTCTTTATTGAATCATTAAATACATGCAATAGGGTTATTTATGGAATACGACGTCGGGCAAATGACCTCCCCAGCTTTGCTGGCACATACGTATTTTTTTGTCGCCTTTTTAGGCATAATTTTCCATGACCATTCTGCATAAATGTGGCTAAATTTTGTTGACGCAGCGTCTAATTTCCTCCTGTAATGCATGGGAAGTCGTGGGCTTGTTGACGTAGACCAGTGGTTCTCAAACTTTTTTTTACCGCGGCACCCTTATCGTGTTAAAAAAATCTCGCGGCACCCTAGTCTGGCTACAAAAATTTCGCGGCACAGCTACCCATAAAACGGTTTGAAATTTTTTCCTCTTGATAGCCATCGCACTTCTGTGTGCAGCATGGGGTGGAAGTGATCCATACCCAGATCTTCGGCGATAAGTTTTAAAAGACGTGCTCGAAGCAGGCGGCTCTTAACATGATTTTATAACATGATAACATTCTTCACAGTGCCATCCAATATGACTCTTAAATCTTGCGGCATCCTTCGAGTTGGCAGAGAATGTCGATGGATGACAGTGGCTGCTGGTGGCTTTGTCTGCCACTTGATTCATTCTAAAAACGGCTCTCTTTACTTTTCCAACCATTGCAGCCGCTCCATCGCTGCAAAAATTGCTCCATTTGCTCCATTTCAAATCATGTTGCTGAATATATTTGTCGAATATGTAAATTTGTCATATCTCCATATGTAAGACGTCGGTGTCTACAAAAAAATTCTTTGTAAATTTAGTTAAATCCTTCGGTTTTGCCACAAAAGTAAAACATATGAAATGCAATTTTTTTTTGATCAATTTACATGAGTTTAAATGGTTGAGTCTAGGTGTTGAGTCTGTTGTAGTTTTAGGCCTATTGCGCACTAGGCATGCGCTGTTGCAGCCGAAATATTTAAGCAGCCAGTCGTTTCCCTTTTTCCGAGCGATATGAACAAAATGCGTCTGACTGGTACAAGTTCGTGGAGACCATCGGCAGCCACATATATTCGCTCCATTTCAAATCATGCAGAATATATTTGTCGAAAATTTCCTCGACAGTGGTGTAAGTTTCAAGCAATTTCCTCATCAAAAATTCTTCTTCTATTTGCATTTTGAATGGATACCTTACAAACATAATAAAAACAGCAAGTCCCGCAACGTCGGTTCTTTCATCTACATTTGGTCTTGAGTTGCGTTTTCTCGAACTGACGCAGACGAACTTGAATAATTTAGATTCGCAGGTGTTTGCTGGAATATTTCGTCTCCTACGACGATGCTGGTTGTCATATCAATCGCTTTAGAAGCTTCAGTGAGTTCATGACCTTTCCGTTTTAATGTCCCAGGTTTTAGCCAATTGTCCATAATTCTGCATTAAAAGTAGGAACTCAAATTCGTTTATTCCTCATATAATTTTCTCTTAACATTTTTTTACATTTCTTGATTATTGCTGCGGCACCCCAGGCATACGCCCGCGGAACCGCAGGGTGCGCGGCACCCAGTTTGAGAAGCACTGACGTAGACCTTTGACTTCAAATAACCCCATAAATAGAAATCTAATGGTGTTGAGTAACACGATCAAGGGTGCCAATTCTAATCACCGAAACGAAAAAGCAAACTACCAGGAAAAGTCTCATGCAGTAATAGAATGGTTTCACGGGCTGTATGGCATGTGACCCCGTCTTGTTAAAACCACATGTTAGTCACATTAACATCTTTTAATTTGGGCAGAAAGAACTGTGTCATCATGTCACGATATTGAGCACCAGTAACAGTCACTGCTTGACCAGCCTCATTCTCAAAAAAGTATGGTCCAATGATGCCTCCAGCCCAAAATCCGCACCAAACAGTGTCTCGTTGTGGATGCATTTGTGTTTCGACAATAACATGTGGGTTCTGCTAACGAAATATGGCGAAATTAGGCGATTAACAAAGTCATCAAGGTGAAAATTTGCTTTATCGCTTAGGATGATTTTTTTAGAAAAATCAGCATCCACTTGTAAATGTTCGGTAAGCTATTCAACGAACTCTCTTCGCTGTGCATGGTCATTAGGCTTCAGTTGTTGTGATATTTGAATTTTGTAAGCATGGAGGCACAGATCTTTTGTGAGTATACGCTGTAGAGAGCTTCTTGAAATTTCCAATTCTTGTCCTCGTTGCGAAATTGATGTTCCAGAATTTTCAGCAACACTCTCACGCACTGCTTCGATATTGACGTTTGAATGGCTAGTTTTTTAACGACCAGTGTGTTTAGAGTCTCCAACTGATTCAGTCTCCCTAAATTCTTCAATTAATCTCTTTGCATTTGAGGAAGATAAAACACTAATCCGACCATATTTTGTATAAAATTTTCTGTAGTCGCCAAACTTTAATTATTTAAAAAAGTTCAATTATGAAAACACGTTTTTGTATCGTGTAACGCTCCATTTTTATTAACTCTAAACTCTTAGCTATCAAATTATTCCTTTTGCAAGGTTGCCAACAATTTACTGCACAAATGGCGGCAAATTCAAATCATGTGTTAATTTTGCGACACCCTTTATATTCCATAGACAGCTTTTTAGAAATGGACAGCGTTAACGAAAAAGCTATCAAACGCAAAAACAAAGTTTGTTTGTAATCGCGTTCAGGTCACAAGTTACGCAGGTCTAAAATATCGACCACAAAACTATAGAATAATTAATTATCGGTTGAGTATGTTTTGTACCTATATTTTAATATGATTGGATTTAAATAATCATATTTGTCGCTTGGTTCTCTTTGGAGTTATGACCAATTTCCATTTTATTGTAACTCAAAATAGAAACGGTTGCTTGTTATCTTTTGTATATTTAGACACTTTAATATTTGTATCATAGTTCCAATTAAAAGCAATAAATATTTTGGTCAAAATGACACCATAATTATTGATTATTGAAAGTAATACATTAACAATGTTCAAATAAAAGTCAATTGTTGGTATTCTTCATCTTCAGCACAATGTCAAGATTTTTAAGAATTTTAATATTTAATCCATAAAATTGGTAAAGGTCTATGTTGCATCCCGGTGCTTCAGTAATTTCAAACAAAAAACTTGAAAATTTTAAAGAACTCCTTTATAATACATTAACAATGTTAAAACAATAATCAATCACCACAAACAATTGTCAATCATAACAATAGTAAATGGTATTCTTCATCTTCGAGTCAAGATTTGTTCCAAACGTTGTTTGCAAAAGCTTTGCATCTGCTGGTATGAATGGAATAACTGACTTTTATTTGAACATTTCAAAGTTTTTTGTTTGAAAAATTTTATGGATTAAAACCTCCAAATTCTCATATTCAATATGGCTGGATTTCATAAAAATTGACAGAGGTTTTTCTTTAGTAATCCTAATTACACTGTTGTTCTTCAACCAGTTGACTTTCTTCTTCTTAGTGTGAACTTTTCTGTTGGTATTCATTTTTTGTAGAGTTTTACCCTGTAAAAATATTCTTTCATCATATTTTGCACGATCAAAGCATTCTTCTTTCAGCTGTTCACCATAAAATCTTCCGGTGTATAAATTCACTGGCAATATTTTAGCGAACTCTAATTGTCTGCAAAATCTGTTGAGTAAATAGCTGTGACCAGGAATTAAAAACTTCATATAAATCACTTTCATAGATGTACGTATGCCTAAAATCGATTTCATCATCACCATTTTCATTTCACCATTTTTATATTGCGGTTCTGTCCTCCACTTGAATCGGACCAAAGAATTAGCTCTTCAATTTCCTTCCCAGCGTAATTTTCAACGTATTTTTTGATGAGAAGCCTTTCCATCTTTCCAAATAAAGCAGTAACCTTTATAAGTTTTTCCCGAATGAATTACAAGGTTGTATATAAATAAGTATATAAAAAATTCCATAGGTATTTTTATAAACATAGTAAATTTGAAGGAATCCTAGATAAATGTAAGGTTTTCTGTATATCAAAATAATATAGCCATCTGCAGACGCGTTTCGCGATCTATGAGAGATAGATCTCGAAACGCGTCTGCAGAAGGGTGTTTTTCTTCTTGTAATACTGTACTCTCTCAAGAGCGTAGGCAACCTTTCGCGCATACTTGTGGCACGCATCATCCACAAATATACGGGACGTTCAGTTTATCACCGGTTCCGAACGGCACTAGTTGAGAGGTTATTCTTGGCAGAATTAATCGTGGTAGTTTTCCTTTGCTTTCCACGAGGTGGCCACAGCATAGCTCCGAGAAAAATCTTCACGGCTTGGCCAGGGTTTGAAACTGGGGATCTTTTGCATGGGAAGCGGATGCGTTGAGAACCATACCACTGTGACCACAATGGGTATTCACTTGGGTTAAATAGAATGATCTGATTTTAAAAACAATATTATTTATCTGGTTCTGGTTGAGTGTCACGCAAGTGAACTGAGTCTTATTAAATAATAGAGAAATAGCTGTTGCATTTCAACATCAGATTTGTTTTGTAGTCTAAGAAACACTTAATAATATTATAGTGCTTCGGTAAGGTTGTATTATTTTATAATAGGGTAAGGTTGCTCAAGTCGTACCAGAGCTTAAGTCGTACCACTTGAATTTTAAACGAACAACGGCTACAACAGCACATACGACGGCAACTTGATATACATCATTTTCAACCATGTTGTTTTACGTATTATTGTCCATCATAAACAAGCATCGTTATAAATCAAGTAAGTCAAGTAAATCTAGTGTCATCAAGTAAGTTTATTTCAAAGTGCTTATAATTTTCTGCATATGTTTGGTAGTTAATCTTGCAAGTAAATTATTGATAAAATTGTGTTTCTTATTAAATATAAATTCAGTGGAATTTACATAATCCTATGGTCGAAACGAAATTGTATTAATTTTATTCAATGTTAGGTTATGTTTACTTTTAAATTTAATTTTGCAGTGTCTTAAGTCGTACCCATATAGATTCCTAAGTCGTACTGGTACGACTTAGGAAATACATCTCATTTTTACCTACAGTCAAATGACGTTGCTTTCATTCTTATCTGTAGGTTATAATTATGTCAAGGCAGTCAAAGCGAATTTATAATAAATGGAAACAAGAAGATATGGACGAGGCGTTAACCAGGTTATCTGAAGGAGCTATTGGATTCAATGAAGCTAGTAAACACTACAACATCCCTAAACGAACATTACGGCGTCATTTTAAAGGAATAAATAAGAATGTCAAATTTGGAAGGCCTAAGGATATGACTGACAATATGGAGAAGGAGTTGGTTGCACACGTTCTCCATTTAGAATCAAGCTCTTTTGGGATTACTGCAACTGATTTAAGAAGACTTGCTTATCAGTTGGCAGAAAAATATAAAGTAACACACCGTTCCAATAGAGGAAGAAAAATTGCAGGGAAGAAGTGGTACTATAAATTCATGACAAGTCATAAGATAACCCTTGTTTATGTTTACGTACTCCAGAGGCAACATTAATAGCCAGGGCTAGGGCTTTCAATAAAGAACGTGTTTATGGATTCTTTGATAAATACGAATCCATATTAGATGAATATAAGTTCTAAGCTAACCAGATATATAACGTTGACGAAACAGGATTGTCCAATGTTCACAAACCATCCAAAATAATTGCTTGGAAGGGCAAACATCAAGTTGGTGCACTTACAAGTGGCGATAGTGGTGTGACCACTACAGGTGTATGCTGTATGAATGCTGCAAGTGTGTTTATACCTCCTATGTTAATATTTTAACGCGTGCGGATGAACTATAGCTTATAGAAAGGAGCACTAATGGGTACTGTATTTGGATGCTCCAAAAACGGATGGATAACGTTATAACTTCTTGTTAAATGGTTGGAACATTTCATCAAGTATACAATGTTGAATAAGAGTAACAATAAGCAAGTACTTCTTCTTTTGAATGGACACACTACCCATACAAAAAATATTGCCATAGAGCTAGCATGTGAATATGGCATTATAATGTTTAATTTTTATATAATTTTTTTCTTAAGGGGTACGACTTAACCAACCTTACCCTAATATTATAGGAATTTGGAAATATATATTAATATATTCATGCTATATTCCGCTTTAATAAGTTGGTACCATTACGAAGAGTTTGGTGTGTGCAACATTCCTGGAAATAGCGGTTGTTTCCCTTTTGCTTAACGCCGTCCAAATATAGTATAGGTTTTATTCCTTGGAATTATTTACATAATTTAAACAGTAATTTCCAAGTGACGAAATTTATATTTATTATAAATAATTTTTTGAATTGTTTAAAATAAGAGTTTAAAATAAGAAAAAATGATTCGTTTATTTTGATATAACAAATAATTATTTTCTTATTTTTTTTCTAGATTATTTTCTATTCATATTTTGATAATATAATGAATAGAATTTTAGCTCGGATCAAAAGCGGAAAGATTTTTAGCAGCTCTGTCCTATACGATTACCAGTAGCCCGAAATGTCCGAGAATACACTTCAACATATACTTAATTATTCATTGTAGATAGTAAACTGAAACACATGAAATAGTAAATTAGCCAGTATAGTTTTAGTGAAATTTAACTGAACCTTCTCGACAAATTAGCCTTTATACAGCACACTTAATAGTTTCGTTTGTAAGTCTGTTAACTTTGTATTAGTCAAAATGTTTTGTTCATTGACTGCTACAAAAAGTTGATTGAAAATGTAAATAAGAAAATCAAATTTAGAGAATATTTCATATTTTACATTTTTAATTTTTGCGAAAAAAACAATCTGGGTATTCTAATTTTCAAGAAATTATTCGCAAGCGTCTCTTATGAACGTAGGAAACATGCCTATCAATATCAATCCTGCAAATATAGAAACTTTACTTTCCTAAAATTAGCAGCACTACGGTAAACTTCAATGAGAAAGGTTTTGTTATCTTAT
This sequence comes from Phosphuga atrata, assembly GCA_944588485.1. Lineage (NCBI taxonomy): Eukaryota > Metazoa > Arthropoda > Insecta > Coleoptera > Silphidae > Phosphuga > Phosphuga atrata. The sequence continues at coordinate 6,402,527 of OX155900.1, forward strand.
ATCACAAATTTGATATGAGGAAACAGAGACAGATCGGATGAAGAATCGGAAACAGAGACGGATCCAGAGTCATTTGTAGCAAATCATTAATCACAAGAATTCTGCACTTCAAAATTTTCTATTCGCTATGTGCGAAGTGCATGCTGGCGGTATAGTAAAGCGATCACAGCGAATGCCGTGGCAGCAATCCGCAACGATTTGGGATAATCAATTTGTTTATATTTTAAAATGGGCCAATTTGTTGTTATGTTGTGAACTGCAAAAATAATTGCGCGTGTGAATTATGGACTTTATTATTTGAGTGTTTATGAGGCGCCGTGGTCTCCGAAACGACACAATTTTGCAGTGACCATTTTATTGGATGCAAAAAATCAGATGCCCAAGCAAATCCGAGTTAGGTTCCCTTGATATTCTCTATAAGTATATCGAAGGAAGAAGGTTAGTGATTCACAAGACCCGATAATACGATGTACTACAAAAGTTTAAGATACCAAATCAAATCCAGCAAGAATTGAAGAAGGGAATGAATTAAATCAAACTCGATCTCTTGTGGTAGATCAAGGATGTGAAGTCAATGTGTTTTCTGAATCAATTTTAAAGGAAAGAACCTATATTTATAATAGATTCATTTACTGAATAGATTCTCAATAGATTCATTTAGTGATCAATGTGATGGTGAAATCCAAGTAGATATAAGAACAACTTCCAGTAATGACAGTAATGACAAATAATTCAAGAAAAAAAGATAAAAATTGTTGCCCCGAATAAAAATCCTAAAAGGACCAATCTACCAAAATAAATGTAACCGAAATAAAAGGCCAAGAGTATGTTGGTAATTCATCAATAAAAATTGATCAAGAACTACTAAATCTTACTTAACTACTAAAGCTGGTGTAAATTGTACTTGCAATATTTAGTAATTTTATTCAGCTTTATTTATTAAAGACCGACTGTAATGAAAATGAAAACTTAACATTTTCAACATTGGGTGTGTTATTTGGTGTACATAGAACCACAATCTTGAGAATATTTCGTTCAATCTTTCAAAATCTAGCTTCTAGAACTGTCAATTTTTTGGCAGGATAGAGCCACTGTACGAGCAACAATTTATGTTTTACACTTTCATAACCAGATTTGATAATAGCATCCATTTTCTATTATTTTTTCTAACAAAACCCTGTAAAAATACTATTTTCTATCTTTCTATCGTCCCTTTGATTACTTTATTACATATACTAAAATAGTTTTTCACGCCTTTCCGGGAGGGGGCGAGAGAAATACGTCAAATTGGGTTTGGAGAATGAAAAAATGGACATTTAAAGTGATTTTCGAAAGAAATTTTTCCGGGAGCAAGTGGTATAATGTTTAAAAAGCTCTACACAATTGACCAATCTTTGAAATAGTATGGTGCCGCCAAAGGCGGCGGGGGTGCGACACGAGAACGAAATTTCGCTTTCTCGACCGCCGAGCGGCCGAATTTGGACCGATCGCGACGCGAATGGTGTTTTTGGGAGCGCCGATTTTTCCGCACAAAACTGTCATCTCTAATTTTCGAGTCTCCACTGAAAATTTGAAGATAGTTTCGAAAAACCGCAAAAAAATCGCAAAGAAAGATCTTTTTTGACATTCTATTGTGAGCCGACCGCTGAACTTCTTCCTCCCTGGGCCTTCGAAGAGGCCGTGCGAGTTTTTGCAAAAATGGCCGTGCGGTAGACGTTTATGCAAAACTGGACGTTATCGGCTGCCGAACCAAAAGTGGGTGGTATTTCGCAATTTCCTCTACACCGCTCGATGGAGGTCGACGGTATCATGCGTACGATGTGCCGACTTGCAAATTCTCAGAAACCACGAGGTCACCACGGCCGATAGTAAGAAATCGGTAGGATATCAATCCGCAATCGTGATCTACAAAAGTACAAATGGCACAACTTCCTGCCCTAAAGTGGCAGATCGAGAATAGACTAGACCGTGCCATAGGTTATTAAAAGATATAAAAAGTTCGCAACTCGCACAGTTATTGCAAAAAAACTACATTTGCATTTTGTGTCCTAGCTGAGAGGTGCATGCAAATTTTCAGAAGTTTTTGAAAGGTATCCGCAGGAAATTGCCGATATTCTGAAACTAAGTTTGCACGTTTCGCTTGCACGGTGCGTCGCCCAGAGCCCCGGGAATCCTTACCCATTCTTCGCGCGTCATCTTTCATCCGTCTTTCAACTTTTGCAACTTTTACCGCGGCAATTCGCAAATTTCCACTCTTTTCGACAAGGGTTGCAAATTTCGCTTCTTCGCCGCCTGTGGTTCGGTGAGGGCGAGTTTTCTAAAATTCCTCAAATTTAGGGTACCTCAAAATCGGAATTTTCTTACCACGGAATTTACGCTGCAACGAGGAACACCAATGTGGTGTTCCAAACTTGTACATGTTAAGACATGATAAGTCTAATACTAACAATTAAGATTATGATAAGAATAATAAAGACATGCTAAGACTAGACAAGATTAGACAAGATTTTACCAGACAAGACAAGTTTATACAGGACTAGATCAAAAGACAATGTGGCAATATAACATGATAAGTCTAATACTAACAATTAATAAAATGATAAGACTAATAAAGACATGCTAAGACTAGACAAGATTAGACAAGACTTTACCAGACAAGACAAGTTTATACAGGACTAGATAATAAGACAATGTGGCAATATGACATGATAAGTCTAATACTAACAATTAATATTATGATAAGAATAATAAAGACATGCTAAGACTAGACAAGACTAGACAAGACTTTACCAGACAAGACAAGTTTATACAGGACTAGATAATAAGACAATGTGGCAATATAACATGATAAGTCTAATACTAACAATTAATAAAATGATAAGACTAATAAAGACTTGCTAAGACTAGACAAGATTAGATAAGACTTTACCAGACAAGACAAGTTTATACTGGACTAGATAATAAGACAATGTGGCAATATGACATGATAAGTCTAATACTAACAATTAAGATTATGATAAGAATAATAAAGACATGCTAAGACTAGACAAGATTGGACAAGATTTTACCACACAAGATAAGTTTATACAGGACTAGATCATAAGACAATGTGGCAATATAACATGATAAGTCAAATACCAACAATTAATAAAATGATAAGACTAATAAAGACATGCTAAGACTAGACAAGATTAGACAAGACTTTACCAGACAAGACAAGTTTATACAGGACTAGATAATAAGACAATGTGGCAATATGACATGATAAGTCTAATACTAACAATTAAAATTATGATAAGAATAATAAAGACATGCTAAGACTAGACAAGATTGGACAAGATTTTACCAGACAAGACAAGTTTATACAGGACTAGATCATAAGACAATGTGGCAATATAACATGATAAGTCTAATACTAACAATTAATACAATGATAAGACTAATAAAGACATGCTAAGACTAGACAAGATTAGACAAGACTTTACCAGACAAGACAAGTTTATACAGGACTAGATAATAAGACAATGTGGCAATATGACATGATAAGTCTAATACTAACAATTAAGATTATGATAAGAATAATAAAGACATGCTAAGACTAGACAAGATTAGACAAGATTTTACCAGACAAGACAAGTTTATACAGGACTAGATAATAAGACAATGTGGCAATATGACATGATAAGTCTAATACTAACAATTAATATTATGATAAGAATAATAAAGACATGCTAAGACTAGACAAGACTAGACAAGACTTTACCAGACAAGACAAGTTTATACAGGACTAGATAATAAGACAATGTGGCAATATGACATGATAAGTCTAATACTAACAATTAAGATTATGATAAGAATAATAAAGACATGCTAAGACTAGACAAGATTAGACAAGATTTTACCAGACAAGACAAGTTTATACAGGACTAGATAATAAGACAATGTGGCAATATGACATGATAAGTCTAATACTAACAATTAATATTATGATAAGAATTATAAAGACATGCTAAGACTAGACAAGACTAGACAAGACTTTACCAGACAAGACAAGTTTATACAGGACTAGATAATAAGACAATGTGGCAATATGACATGATAAGTCTAATACTAACAATTAATATTGTGATAAGAATAATAAAGACATGCTAAGACTAGACAAGACTAGACAAGACTTTACCAGACAAGACAAGTTTATACAGGACTAGATAATAAGACAATGTGGCAATATGACATGATAAGTCTAATACTAACAATTAAGATTATGATAAAACTAATAAAGACATGAGAAGACTAGACAAGATTAGGCAAGATTTTACCAGACAAGACAAGTTTATACAGGACTAGACAATAAGACAATGTGGCAATATGACATGATAAGTCTAATACTAATAACTAAGATAACGATAAGAATAATAAAGACATGCTAAGACTAGACAAGACTAGACAAGACTTTACCAGACAGGACAAGTTTATACAGGACTAGATAATAAGACAATGTGGCAATATAACATGATAAGTCTAATACTAACAATTAACAAAATGATAAGACTAATAAAGACATGCTAAGACTAGATAAGATTAGACAAGACTTTACCAGACAAGACAAGTTTATACAGGACTAGATAATAAGACAATGTGGCAATATGACATGATAAGTCTAATACTAACAATTAATATTGTGATAAGAATAATAAAGACATGCTAAGACTAGACAAGACTAAGCAAGACTTTACCAGACAAGACAAGTTTATACAGGACTAGATAATAAGACAATGTGGCAATATGACATGATAAGTCTAATACTAACAATTAAGATTATGATAAAACTAATAAAGACATGAGAAGACTAGACAAGATTAGGCAAGATTTTACCAGACAAGACAAGTTTATACAGGACTAGACAATAAGACAATGTGGCAATATGACATGATAAGTCTAATACTAATAACTAAGATAACGATAAGAATAATAAAGACATGCTAAGACTAGACAAGACTAGACAAGACTTTACCAGACAGGACAAGTTTATACAGGACTAGATAATAAGACAATGTGGCAATATAACATGATAAGTCTAATACTAACAATTAACAAAATGATAAGACTAATAAAGACATGCTAAGACTAGATAAGATTAGACAAGACTTTACCAGACAAGACAAGTTTATACAGGACTAGATAATAAGACAATGTGGCAGTATAACATGATAAGTCTAATACTAACAATTAAGAAAATGATAAGACTAATAAAGACATGCTAAGACTAGATAAGATTAGACAAGACTTTACCAGACAAGACAAGTTTATACAGGACTAGATAATAAGACAATGTGGCAATATGACATGATCAGTCTAATACTAACAATTAAGATTATGATAAGAATAATAAAGACATGCTACGACTAGACAAGACTAGACAAGCCTTACCAGACAAGACAAGTTTATACAGGACTAGATAATAAGACAATGTGGCAATATAACATGATAAGTCTAATACTAACAATTAAGAAAATGATAACCAAGGTGGTAACACATTTCCGCACTTTCACCTGCAAGTCCCGTCGCAGGATGATTCGAGTTTTTTATTTTTTTCCGCATTTTCTGAACCAAGAATTCACCAAGAAAACACATCGGCGCTATTGGAGGGAGGCAAACACAAACGTCAACCCTAACGTCAGTCAGTTGAAATTTACTGCGACCGCTGAAAAATTTGTTTTCGGACAAAACTCAGACTTTTGGAACAATTCTGACCGAGAAAAGACCCCCAAGCAAGTTTCGCACAGAAAAGTTTGTTCTTGAAATCAGTGAAACTCATTTTGGAACATGTGATATTGGAGTGGAATTATGTGCCAAAATATATGTGGTTCTGTTTTTCTATTCCTCGTTTTAAATGTATTTAGTTTCGTAATAAACTTTTTTTTGTAACAAACAAATTAACAAGTATTTTATTTATCCTGGGTCTAAATCTCTTACCAAGTTTCCCATTTAAATTGATAGCTGGTTGCATAAAAAAAATGTTTGAATAGGTTCTATACCATGTGGAACAATAAAATTGTACACGTTTCTAGAGAAAAAATCGACCTGTCTAACACCTCAATATCTAACACATCATTTTCGAAAAATATTTTATCTGGCGGCGGCTGCCATAACATATGCCATCACACTACGTGGAACAATAATATTGCACAAATTTGTAGATAATTAGTAATTCTATGACATCCCACAGTTATTTTTACAAAATATTTTATCTCTCAAAGCCAACGCAGCACAGAAAGCAAACCCATTCAAATTACTATATTTTGAAAACTGCAACAGATGCATTAATAAATCTTTCAATTCTACATAGCGCATACATTTATCTATCGAAATTGTTATTTTTAAATCTTCGAGGCCAATAGCATTGACACAGGATCTTTTTTAATTTGAGAAATTTGATTTGAAGTTCTTCAAATATTTTTTCTGTCCAACTTTCTGAACTCTGCTGAACATGTATTTTGCACTGTTCGATAAAGCAGATTTTCTTCTAAATAGTATGTAATTTTCAACTTTCAAAAGGAATTTTTTTTAAAACCTATAACCACGTTCTCCATTTAAACCCATGTAAATTAAAAATCGAATTTCAGAGAAGGGAAAAAAGGTACCCCTTCAATTTTTTTGCATTTTATATTTCTTACTTTTGTGACTAAACCGAAGGTTTTTACAAAATTTGCAAAGAATACTTTTCTGTAGACACCTACCTCCTATAGAGGGATATCCCGTAATTATGATTTTCTATTTTGAGGCGTTGACGAGATATTTGCAAAAATGCTCTGAAGACAAAATAATTTTCCACGCCGCCCCCATTGGACGAGGAGCGTTCAAATTTTGTCAGCTGATACAACTGGTGGATACTCACATTCAGTAAAAGTTTCATTAAAATCCGTAAGGCGTAATACATTTTTTCGCAATTTTTGAATATTTTAAAATTTTCGTCTTCGGTCTTGATCGGAATTCGTGATTGACATGTCTGAATTTGTTAAAATAAATATTTCAGTAAGTTTCACGCAACGTGGAACTATAAAATTTGATACAATTGTAGAGAATTAGGCAGTCTATTATATCCCTCAATTAGTTTTGCAAAATATTTTATCTGGCGGCGGTCGCTGCCCCTCCAACTCGGACATAACAGAAATTACTAAATTCAAATAAATATAAATTGAAAACTGCAACAGATATATTTAAATTTCTTTCAGATCTATATAGAATATACTTTTTTTCCATTGAAAGTGCCGTTTTGGTATTACAAATATTCCATCTGCAACAATCGTTTCACCCTCATCAACTTTTCCACCCGATTCAACTATTCCATCCAGAACAACTCTTCCGTCCAAAGGAATGCGATGCGCATGTACTAGTTTATTATCAAATAATAAAACATTTGTATGACATTTGTTGACATAATCCAGAATAGTTGCGCATGCTAGGTGGCGCTACTGTTGTGCACAGGGCCAACATTTTCAACCATCATCAAATATTACATCTTCGTTAACTATTCTACTCTCATCAATAATTCTATCCATAATAATTAAACCATCTCGAAAACTATAATCCGCATGTGCTACTCTACTACATTATATAAACAGCGTTGCAAAAATATTAGCTCGGCTGATAGGGTCAGTTACAAATGCAAAAAGTTTGAGAAGCTATTTTACTATCTCTAGCCGGGAACGGACGAGAATATATTTCAACAGATTTAGTTATCTTTATCCATAAAGATAATAAACTAAAACACCTGAGATATTAAATTAACCAGCATAGTTTTTGCCAAATTTAACTGAAGCTTGAGTTAAAGATAAAAACATAACTTGTTTCTGACTTTAAAATCGATTGTATAAATACAATATATGTTTGCCTCTTGAGGTAATGAAGTTTTGCATCAAATGTCTAATCCAGTGATTCTCAATCTTGTTTCTCTTGCGGTATACTTTCAACAACATCAAAATTTGGCGGCACACTGACAATAAAATGAGTTTAATAGTCATTTATTATACAAGGGTATACAATTAAGGTTTAACGAGCGGATTAACAAATCCGCGAGTTAAACCTTAATTTTATCCGCGAGTGAAATAAAAGTTTAATCCAATTTTGCTTTTGTTTAAACAAGAAACAATTCAAAGAAAAGTTGGCCGTGAATGTGTGGTTGTCATGGTAACGATAAAATTGATGATTCGTGCGTCAAAATTTTGTTTAGAGTATTTATTGTGTTTAATTAATTTGTTTTTTATTAATTATAGCTGGATACATTATTGTTAGATGGTAACGTGGATAGGTTACTCCGGCAGAAATCAAGCGATTTATCAAAAAAAAATGTAGATATAATATGTTATGTGATTGGGCGATCAAAAAAAAACTTCTGTAAAGTCAACATTTTGTGTCATACAAACTCAAAACAAACGGAACACAGCCTGAATATATAAATATATTCAGCCTTTCACGAGCTCTATAACAATTACTGAGTCTTTTTACGATTACCAAGACAAATCTGTTTGAAATTTGTAAGTTATTTTATAGCTTTCAGTCCACCTTCGTGGCACTCAACAAGAACCATAGAAATATAAACATTGTTATAGAGCTCAGGAAAAGCTGAATATATTTATATATTCAGGCTGTGTTTGTTTTAAGTTTGTATGATTATCTATTAAGGTAGGATGGTGTCACCAATTCTATTTTGTGTCAAGTTTATGGAGCCCGTAAGTGAGTTATTTTGATGCGTTGCCATGGAGACTTTTATTGCACTAGTAAATAAATCACTTGTTTATTGATCCGTAAGCAAGGAATTAAACATGACTTTATAAGGCAAAATTTAATAAATAGAAGACAAGGATTATATCGCATGTAAGTAGGGCGTGCAAGTTGCAAAGTAAATTATTTGAATTATTTTGGATCGGGAAGTCGCGCTGTCGCGCGACCTCTTGAAGGGCGCAGAAAAAAACGAGATATTCTCAAGAAACTGTTTTTGCGACTTTTGACCTTGAATATCTAAGGACGCTCAAATGTTGGCATATGTGACTTTTGATCGGGAGGTCGCGCTACCGCGCGATATATGGTCTGGATTTATTTGTTCTAATATTACCCAATCTAACCTTTGACCTAACCTAGGTTAAAACCGTGAAATCAGTAAAATATTGTTTTTTACGTTAGTTTTAATTTCTGCTACGGCTTAAATGCATCGAGCTACGTTTTATCCGAAAACTCTGCAAGTAAATAGTTTTGTTTAGGTTTAATCCAGATTTGTAAGCTTTACTACAAATCTGGATTACACCTAAACAAAACTATTTACTAGCTTAACACAAGCATGCTCTATCAAAGTACATACCAAATAATTTTTATTGTTTGCACTTTTAAAATTTGGCGGCACATAAAAGTGCCGCGGCACAGACATTGAGAATCACTGATCTAATCAAGTATCATTTAACTATAGGGTGATGCTAACTAATTACAGATAGAATCATACCAACTTATTTCAGCGGAACACAGCTTGGATATATAAATATATTCAACCTTTCCTAATCTCTTATATTGTTAAGTCTTTTCAGGACTATAAAACAAATCTCATGTTGTAAGACAACAGATATTTGTGTTATTCACTAGGACTCAGTTCACTTTCCTGATACTAAAACAAGACACTAGATGAATAACATTGTTTTTTAAGATCTTTCTCTTTAACCCAAAGCGAATAGCCATCTGCAGACGCGTTTCGAGATTTATTTTTGATAAGTGCAGCTTTGCTCTTATGAATTATAAATTGGAGAACATTTTTTATCATCACATCATTTATTCAAATTTTCAATCATTATTGAAATGAAGTAACTAAATCAATGAATTATTGAAATCTTTTAAAAAATTAGCCTCAATATTATGTTTTTCAAAGTAAATACTGTTTTATTCGCATTATATTTTTTGATCTATTTTCATTTTTTTTTGTTAGTCAATGCGTTTTTAATTAACTGTCGCCATTTTGATCTGTATAATATTGATCTTATAGTCAACAGAAAGGAACATGAAAGTATTAATTAATTAAATAATTGGGAAAATGCAAATTACTTTTATGAAAGAAAACATATAAAGCGCTCACAAAATTATATTGTTGAAACAATAAATTTGTAATTCGATAGCAATGTTATATGATATTTGGGGACTACGCTGTAGTTTATTTGTTTGCATTTTGCAACTTGTAAAACTCGACTTTTCTACCTGAAGTTTTTGCGTTTACGATTGGATGGTTCACCAGAAACTAGATACAACTAATTGGGAAAAACGTTCGATGAAGCTGGGCTGAAAATATTAGATGATCACATTGTGTTGTTACGAGCGACGAAGCGTATTTTTCAACAATGCGGTTGAGTTAATCAGCAGAATTTTCGATATTGGTCGCAACATAAAATATACTTTGTTTAGAAATGAAAGCAACTGTGTAGTATCATTTCAAAAACAGGTTCCAGCATAATTTTGGAATCCAAAAAAGATTCAGTACTGAAAGCTATTCAGAGAAATTGGTTCTTTGATTAGAATTTACTCGATTCAATGTGAGAGAGCCTTTTAACTTTAAAAATATATTTGGGGAGATAAGCAGTTTATTGTAATTTTCTTCGTCTAATTTTAAAATTACATTAGAGACAAAATCGAAAGTCTAAGATAAATACACATTTTTACTTTATATTCGCATTTTGCCTTATCAAAGTTTAGATTTTCCATTTTACAAAGTTCCTTATTACCGTTTGAGGCAAAATAAAACAAGAAAAACAAGTTAAGTTTTCGATATGATGAAGTGATAGTGTCAAATTTAAAACAAGTTTCTTACTAGTGTTTCTTACTTATTATGTATTTATTCCAGGCAACCGCCAAACAAGTGAGACGTACAAAAATGTGCTCGTAGAAATTATATATTTTGAGTGGTATAAAGTTCATAGAGAGAGAAATTTATAGTCAAGAACAAAGGTTAAAGTTAACGTTGGATTGATGTTGGTGTAAAGAAAATTTTTGTAAAAACAAAGTAAAAACAAACAAAGTTGAAATGTCAAATTAATTTAGTGTAACATTTTCTTTTTCTTTGTGGGAGTTAAAGAAATAGTAATATAATAACCTGTGGGATTTTAATATTTTGTTAACAGGCATTGGGGATATTATGCATTGCTCTTTGCACCCGGCTGTAACACAAATTGCCAAAACCGAAAAAATATGACAAGTTCTGTAAATTTAGCCTCGGAAATTGCTAGGACGTTCCCCGGAAGCGACAAGAAAGGGTCACGCCTGCACCTTGTCAGAAATGCGCAAAAGCTACCGAGCCATGGGCGGGCTCCGCTGAGGAAGCAAGTCCAGATGAGAATTGGAACTCTAAATGTTGAATCTATGACTGGGAAAGGAAGAAAGGTTGTCGACCTAATGATGAGAAGAAGAATTGGAATTCTATGTGTACAAGAAACTAGGTGGAAGAGTAACAAAGCAAGATAGCTTGGAAGTGGCTTTAAATTGTTGTACAGATGAATGTGAAGCTGTGTCTTGGGAAGAGTTTACCATTGTAAGTACCTATGTTCCTCAAGTTGGCTGTGAGTAGAAAGAAAAAAATGTCTTTTGGACCGACTTGGAGCAGGAACTTTCTAGTATATCAGCAGATGAAAGGGTATTTCTGGGTGGAGATCTAAATGGATATGTTGGCGCCAGTGTGGAAGGGAAAGTAATGAGAAGAGTGCATGGTAGCTGGGAATTTCATTGGATAAATGTGGAGAGTTAGAGAGTGTTAAGTTTTGCCTTGGCATTAGATCTAGCAACATGTAACACCTTCTTCAAGAAAAACGAAAGCCCTGTGGTGACCCACAAGAGTGGAGGAGGAGAGAGCCAAATAGATTTCCTTTTGTGCAGAAGAATGCATGTGAAGGAGGTTAAGAATTGTAAAGTTATTATGGGGGAAAATGTTACACTACAACACATAGTGCTAGTTATTGATTATGAATTCACGGGCATTATTAAAAGAACAGCAACGAAAATTACTCAAAGAATTAAATGGTGGAAATGGTGAATCATCCAATTTTGAGAAGTGAATTCAAGGAAAAGGTGTTACAAGGGACACGACCAGTTAAAGGAGTTCAGAAAAGGTGGAAAGAAAATGCAGAAGAAATTGGGAAAGCAGGTGTAGAAGTTTTGATAAAGACGTCTTGGAAAGGTGCTCCACTGTATAAAGAAACATGGTAATGGAATGATGTGGTTCACGAAGCCATCAAGGCAAAACAACAAGCAAAAATAAATGGGATGAGTCTGGAAATGACGAGGATGGAAAACACTACAGAAAGACAAATACAGTGTGAAAAGAGCTGTAGGGAAAGCAAAGGCGGCTGCATGGAAGGAAGTCTATGAAGAACTAGAGACCACTAGAGTCCCCAGAAGGGGAAATCAAGCTTTTCAGAATCGCTAAGGCACGATACAGGGCTTCAAAAGATTTCCCACACATTAGGCAGATAAAAAGTGAACAAGGAACTGTAATTCAAGATGAAGAGCATATTAAGAAGAGATGGGAGGAATATGTTTAAAAGTTGCATAGATGCATAGACCTACAGAAAGCTTATGATCCGGATGCCTCGTCAGGAGGTATGTAGATGCATGAGATGCAAGTGAGTACGGCAGAAGAATGTGCGCATTGTTCAGGATTTCTACCGTGGTGCAAGAACACGAATCAGAAGCAGTGTAGGATTGTCACATACTATACCGGTTCAAGTAAGTCTTCACCTTAAGCCCCTATACTGTTGATCTTATAATGCATATCTTCTCTGAAAACTTAAGAGATCCAGCTCCTTGGTGTATGCTATTTGCAGATGATGTTTTATGCAGCACAAGCAGGGAAGTGCTTGAATATTAACTGGAATGCTGGAGAAGAGCCATAGAGGACAGAAGCCTTAAAATCAGTAGGAATAAGACCGAATACCTGTGCTCTTGAGGAACTGGCAATGAAAGTATTTATATTGCTGGTAGCCAGCTACAGGCAAGGGACAGTTTCAAGTATATGGGATCCACTGTATCTGACGATGACGATCTAGATATGGAAATTACCCACCAAATTCAGGCTGTCAGGTTACACTGGAAAAGGTTATCCGGTATTCTTTTTGACAGCAGACTGAATATCCAAGTAAAGGCTAAATCCCATAAATGTGTAGTGAGACCTGAAATGCTATACGGAGCAGAAACTTGGCCAATAGTGCAGTTACAATGCAAGCGACTGAAAGTAGCTGAAATGAAGATGCTAAGATTTATGTGTGGTGTCACAAGAAACGATCACATCCAAAACACCTTCATACGAGGCAGTGTAAAAGTGACTGAAATATTAAAAAAGGTGCAAGAAAGACGCTTGCTCTGGTATGGCCACATTAAGCGCAGAGATGAGAATTATTTAGAAAGGAGAGGGCCTGATCTGGAGGTGGAAGGCAAAAGGAAAAGAGGCTGGCCTAGAAGAAGATGAATGGACAGCGTGCAGGATGATCTCCGGGAGAAGCAGTTAACCATTTAACACCATTTGATACCGAGGAAAATGGAAACGACGAAACGTCGACCCCGCATGAACGGGAAAAGACGAAGAACAAGAAGTCAATACGGACCTTTTCCCGATAGATTAAAAGTTTCAAATATCACTCCGGTTCATAAAAAAAGTGGACAAAACCTGTATTAATGATCATAGATCAATTAGTGTAATACTTAATTTCCCAAAAAATACATGAGAAATTATTTGTATGCAGATTAATATGCTTTTCAATATAACTGCGTTTGTACAAAACAGCATGGATTTACTAAAAGAAGGAATATTGATTCTGCATGTTTCAGCCTTTTTACAAATGTAACTAAGAACATTGAAAAAGTCACAATCTTATCTGGAATATTATTGGACTCAACAAAGGCATATAAGGCATATAAAATTTGAAAAATCTGGACTTCGTGGAAAGGTCTAGGAATTCATAAACTCGTTTCTTAGTGACCGAAAACAGATAACTAAAATAGATACAGCTGAAAGACTCATCAAATCCGACACGAGAATAATAAATATTGGTATACCTCAAGGGAGCGTTTTGGGTCCACTGCTTTTTACATTGTATATAAATGACATGTCCCAAAATATAATAAAAGAAAAACAACATATAATACAGTGTGCAGATGATAAAGGAAGATGGGGAATTCCGAATGCGGCATAACTCTGAGCTCTACGAACATATTGAGATGCTCTCTGACTGTGCAAGGAAAAGAAGGGTAGCTTTCTATGACCACGTTGCAAGATTGCCTCCAAACCGACTAACCAACCGTCGGTTCACCTTCTGGCAAAACAAGAAGTTTCGTACCACTTGGTTTACAGAAACCGAGAAGGATATTAAACTTGGAATAACAGATCTCCAAAACAGACAGTTTGTGAGACGCACGCTGAAGGAAGTCCGTGGATTTCAGGAAAAACCCTGAAGGAAAGGTACCCCCTGGACAGAAGAGGGAAGTGAGTTACACGGGCAGAGGATGCGGCAATACTGGGCAAAGATCAAAGCCCAACAGTTGAACAAGCAAATGGGCCTATTCGAAAGAAGAAGAGGAAGAAATTAAACAAATATCATTTTATTTAAAAGAAATCGCTGCAGAAAAAACTATCCCAAGGAAAATAAATTGGGGGAGGCCACACTAGTATTTAAAGAATCCGTAAGAAGATTTCTGGGTATACACATTGCTACTACAGTAATCTAGTCCACACATGTTTCACAATTGGCGACCAAACTTAATAAAGCGGTATTTGCCCTACGTATGCTCAAACCATATGTAGAATCAGATATACTAAGATTAGTTTACTTCGCAATTTTTCACAGCCACCTCCGATTCGGTATTGCATTCTGGGGTAATGGAACTGATACTTATAACATACTACTTGTTGAAAAGCAAGCTTTGCGAGTAATAACAACATGCAATTCAGAGAGTCTAGCAAAGGAAGATATAGACAATAACATATGTTGACTAGCACGGGCAGATGTGTTTGAAAGTCTAATGTTTCTAATCAAACACAAATATTTATGTCGCGATTTCCAAAAAAGATCTGAAAAGGCGACTAGACACATAAAGCTACTATACCAGATTCCTAGGCATAAACTAGTGTTACCAACGAAAAATCCACCTAGCAGGTTAATTAAGTTATATAATAATCTGCCCGAACAATTTAAAGAAATCAAAAACTTGAATCTCTTGAGAAGAAAACTGTATAAATTTATTATGAACATTGAACCATACAATATAGAGGAATATCATACCACATTGAACGATTGTTTGTGTAAACCTTATAGTGTTTTCTAATTATTTTTTCTATTTGTTTTCCTATACTAATTAAGAAATAATTTTCTTTATTTTTGTGTGTTATTTGTATTTTTGACATATTTCATTTAGTTTAGATGTATTTTCTTGCTTACATAATTGAAATAACTAATATTTGAATGAATTTGATTTAATAGAAATCGCTCAAAAATCTGGAATAACTTGTAAGTCGTTTAATTTTATTAAAATTAATGTTCTCAACAGTTTCAAATCTCCACGCCTACTTTTTAGCAATGAATAAAAACCCGTTTTTGTAAAAAAATCAGTTATTTAATCTGATCACGTTAAACACACGTTTAGAATGATAGAAACAATCTGCGAAAATATTTACTTTAATTATAGTGTGGGAAACAAATATCTGATAATTTTATTGACAAGTTTTTAGTATCTCATGTAATGTTTGAATTCTGAAAATTTCGATATTCTCCAGATTTATGAGATTTTTTAACATTGAGAGATTTAACATTTTCTTGTATATGTAATGTTGTATATCAAAGTTTGAAATGTTGTGTATTAAGGCTTCAACTAAACATCTGTTTTTAAATATCTGCATTATGATTATTATTATGAGCATTATTATTATATAGTATAGTAAAAAATTCTTTAACTAAAATCAGAAATCCAGCAATCCATGCAACTCCATATAATTTTCACTTTCACAAATGCTGGGGCAATTTTTCCTTGTTTGCATTTTATGCTATTCTTTGTATTTTTATGGTTTATATCGACATATTCTGCGGAGCCTGAAACACTAAAGTGGAAATTGTTCGTGCATCCATTTATATTTATTGCTGGATTTGCAAGTATCAAGTAGGGTGTAATATCACCATTTTCTATTTACTATGATTTTTACAAATGTACGTCATATTTTTTAATGTTTGTACCTTTCAAATATTACTCCTTAAAGAAGATTTCCCCTCCACTCCCTAATCTACTCTATATAACTACTTTATGTTCCAAGAAAAAGTCGCTGCAGTTTCAAGATGAAATCAGCAAGTTATAGCTGATTTCATCTTGAAACTGTATAACACCTCTAAAATACACTGAACTGAACCTCTTAAATATCTCACCTCCTAAATTAGCGCAATTTATAATTCGTTGATAGTTTTAAGAAGGATTTAAGGAGTACAGTATAATATTGATTATCCGACACATATGGGTCCAGACAACCGCCGGATTATCAGGATTCAACGAAAACAATAACACTTTATCATACTTTATGAACAATTCTATTTCAGAAATAATAAAATATGTATGTATATAGGTTAACATGTACATAAAAAAATATCTAGAGGGCTAGAATCAAAACCAGCAATCTCCAATTTTGAGTAAAAAAAGTTGCATACGTCAAGTTTTTTGTACATTTGAGGGGCCTAAAATCAAAACCGGTAATCTCCCACTTTCATAGTTTCGAGATATTAAGGAAAAACTGCTATGACTTTATTATTGGTATTAAAGGGAAGGAGTTTATACTATGCTAAAGTTAATATGAGTAAAAGCAATTATGAATTATAAATATACCTAACACTCGTAAGTAATTTTCAAAATTAAATAATTAAATATGGACATTGCCGCTTTTGTTTCCAAAAAATAGGAGATTGCTGATTTTGTTACTGAAATGGATAAAGTTGCGATAAAATAAGCAATAAAATGCGACGTCAATGCAAAACCAAAACTTTATTCAAAACATTTACATAGAATAAAAATAAAAAATAATAGAAACTTGTAAATTAACAATACAGAAAATATTGATTAAACAAAATCCTGTTTAAATTAAAACCATTGGAATTTCTGGGATAAATTCGCAATTAACATCATCCTCATTGTGGAGTTCTTGGGTTTCTAACAATTCATCTGGATTGTCATTTTGATTTTTTGGCATTTCGGCAGGAATAATATCATCATAAAATTGAAGTTCTTCCAAATTTCGCCAATTATTCCCAAAGTGTTTGGTAAGTAGATTGTTTACATCAATTAATTTGAGGTTGTTAAGCTGCTGAAGACCGCTGCTTATTTGATCAGGGTTTATCATTCTTGGCTGTTTTCCCCTTTTTGTGATTCCTTTAAAGACCTGTAGATCATTTTGGTAATAAAGTTCACCTCTTACTAGAATATTAACAGTCCGACACCTCTTGAGATAAAATCGTTTGGTTTCTTAAAATTGAAAGTGCCATGTTCCCGGGAATATTAAAACATCTTTAACACTTTTTTTCCAATTATAAACAATGCATTCCTTACCCAAATGGGTAACTGTTTCAATTTTTGAAAATACTTCTAGATATTTTTCAGGTTGTATTATTATTTCAAGTTTTTTTATATTTTTCTCAATGTGGCAAAACACCCTATCAGCAGGTAAAAAGGAGTGGCCTACTACTGGGAAGAACACATTCCAATAAGAACACTATTCTTCTTTTGGCCGCTGCATCCATCTGCCATTAACCTAACAGTAATATTTTGGTTACTTCTGAAATCTATTTTATTAAGCCTATCAAACACAGCGGATGCTATCTCATTGGAACCTTTACCATATTCATTTTGTGTCCAGTAATAGGAGAAAGCATTTTGTTTTGCCAAGTTTAGATTTTGATGTACCCTGTACAATTGTAAAGTTGTAAAAGCACAACTGCCTTGAGTAGTAGGCACTTTGAGCTGGTACTTTTTTAAGAACCAAGTTCTTTTGGCAGTCAAACGATATTGTCACCAAGTCATCTATCTTCTCTTAATAGTTTAAAAAAAAACATCTGGCCTTAGTTTGTGAATTTTTTTATCGGTTGATAACTTTTCTTTTCTTCTTCTTCTGCACAGCGTTTTATTTTTGCTGTAGTTGTAGACAAGTAGAGCACACATCAGTGCGAGGTGTTGTTAAACTCAAATTGTACTTTGTGTTAAAAATTGTTCGAAAATACTACAGCTTTACTTTCTCCTCTGGAGGAGACTGCGCATCATACATTTTATACATTTTTTGGATAGATAAATCTGAAGGAAGGTATGATTTCTTGGTAGATGAACGGCAGTAATGAGATTCAATGCACTTAAAATTGTTAATAAACTTTTGAACAGCCGCTTGTTTCATTTAGAATTTAGGAGTTTTCCTGTCTCCCCCTCTTTTTTCAGTTGGTGCTTGGCCAGTACCCGCAAAATGTTTCATCACGTATGACAAGCGATTTTTTGTAATAATTAATATTTTTAAAAACGACGACTGGCAAACAGGAACGTTCTCTTTTAAAGAATTTCTTACAAAGCATTTTAGACTTGTAGCTTTTGCCTTGTGTTCCTCATTTTTGGGACGACGACGTTTGCACACCTCAACCGTGCAATACTTTAAAATTAACGCATCTTGCAAAAGTTTATCTTTTGTTGCATAAAATGCGGTATGAAATTCTTTAATTTCTTTCATAGTCAACGATGCACATTGATATGATTTTGTTTATGGCCGCAGGTTGGATATTCTGGTAATTGTTTTGAGGAGTATCTATAATGTAAAAGATTTCATATTTTTTAGTTTACTATACACATCATGAGCCATTGTATGAAAGTATTCACTACAAGATAAATAATTTACCTGTCACTTTACTTACGCACATTACTTTTCCATGTCGTAGGATCTTGAATTCTTTTCCGAGACCTATTCGGCTCAACTGGAGACACAAACACTTCCATTTTAGCATTCAATTCCATATTGTTCACTAAACTAAGCATAAACAAGGTTTGTAACTCGAAACAAAACGCACGTGCTGAATTGGTAATCACGTGAACTCCACCACCATCTCTGATTGGCCAAAATGGAGATTTCCGTCTTTGATGCTGAAAGTGTAACGGAGATTGCCGGTTTTGTTTCTGAGCAAAAGTTTTAAAGCCGATTTTACATAGGATTTTGCCATATTTGGTACTCACTGAAAACATATTCTAGTAGATCAGAAAAATTGGAGAGTGGAGTTACCTTGGTCAGAATCGTCAATCAAGTTTTCAGTTTAAAGCAATGTGTATGGGCCAGACCTTTTTCCAAGAACAGTTTTTCCAAGAACATGTTGTTTTTTACCTTATTTCTTCTGTGCACGAGGTTTATAACACGTGTTTCCCCAGAGCGCCGCATTATTGAAGAGTTTCGAATAACCCAACCGCCGGATTATCAAGATTATACTGTATATTGCAATTTTAAGATGTTTTTAACCACTTCGAATGAGAATATTTTCATTTATTTATTTATTATAATATTGCTTTACCAATTTTGTAATAGTATATTACGTAATGGGAGTTGTGAGAAGCATATTACGTACGAGATGAACAGTAATTCCGCGAGTTACTTCTCTTCTAAATGTTTCCGCGAGGCCTTACAACTCGAATTATATACTTACTATACTTTATCGACCTCACTAATTTATTTCTGTTTAATAAGAAAAAAATGTTTGATGTAACACTTTCGACCATATTTAACTTGATGGAAATGAAAGGAAATACATTCATAATGGTTACATACCTTTTTTTTAGTACTTATTTGTAATTTTCTATGTGAATGATGTGACGTTTAATGATTGTTTGGAAATCACGGAGTACTTTTTAAAAATAGTATCAACGTGCAGCTCTCAACCAATCAACGAATCGTAAACCAAACAAGCAAGGGTGATTTTGAATTCTAACATAACATTAATCGCGGATTGTTACATATTTGTGTAGTATGATGTATTTATCTAGTCCACGAACTGGACAATAATGTGCATTTACAATTGTGGTCGTAGATAAATATATTTAATGCACTATCTTGTTTTGCTCTGATTTATATAGATCTTATAAGGCACAGAGGCACAGAGGCACAGAGACGATGGGCGAGCCACATGATTAGAATGCCGAGTGCAAGAGCACCCAGATCCATCTATAAAGCGCAACCTAACACCTCAAGAAGCAGAGGTAGACCCAGAACCAGGTGGAAAGATAAGGTAGAGGAAGATGCTGAAACTCTACAAGTAGGAAACTGGACACGTGTCGCTGAAGACCGTCAAAGGTGGAAGGGGATTGTTAAGGAGGCCAAAGCCCACCCTGGGCTGTAGAGTCAGAAGAAGAAGAAGATAGTCTAACAGAAATGTAGACCCAACCAAAGACGGGGGCATAATAGAAGTAATCAATCAAATGATCAAACAGAATATTTATATTCCTCATAAAAATACGTGATAAATTGAAACTAAAAGTCCGGCAGTCCTCAACAACTTCGTTTTCGTAAAGAGTTTTAACGATGACTTACAGAACAAATGTTGGACGATATCTTTGTGAAATATAAATGAAGCTGTTTTACATTAACCTTGGAAATATCATAAACGTGTAAATCATTTACAAATGGCGAATTTAAAAAACAGAAGCTTTTCTCCAAAAAGTGCAGATGAACCCACTCAGCAGTAAAGAAAAGAATTATAACTGCACTTTCAAATATAGAAATCGTAAATATTATTGCTCAATTCATCCATCCATATCGATGAAACAACTGATATTTTTGATACGGCACTGCGTCATGTTTAAATATATTATAACTTGCGGGTTTCAAGATGAAGTTGACGTGCCGTAACTTCGAAGAGATAAAGATATTTCAAAAAGTCTTTTAACATGTTTACGAAATAAAAATGTAAATATTGATGAAGTAGTATGCATCGCATCTAGTGCCTGTACTAGAATTGCAAGAAACATTGCTCTTGTCACATTATTCTCTACTCATATTCTCGATAGAAACTCCAAGAAATGAATTTTTTATAATATACTTTTTAGCAATATTTGTCTTACTATTTTTATCGGAGTTGCCTTTCAATAGAGATATACAGGGTTATACAGGATCCGCAGGGTCCCAAGTATTGGTCTACATCAGTGGTTCTTAACCTATGGGTCGCGACCCAAAATTGGGTCGTGAGACATATTTCTTGGGTCGAACTAAGAGGTGAAACAGAAAAGTTTTTTTCCCTAATTTTGTATGCTATTTTGTATGCTATTTTGTAAACTATGTAACCTTCGGTTACATACACATGTTTTAGCCTTCTTTAAATTCTCTTCCAGTTTTGATTTTTTCCAAAGCCTTTTTAAAGCCCCGGGATATAAAATATGCAATTTTAATATATTATAATATATTAAATTGATAATTTAATATTCAATTAAAATATCAATTTTATGCTTGTTTTAAGCATAAAATGCTTAAATTTTATTAGATATGCAAAAAAATCTTGTATTTTCATCCGAAACCTTTTCCCCATTTTATCGGTAATTACCCCACGGTCGTTCAACAAAGCCTCCAACTCTCCTAAACTCAAACTGTGCACTCCCATTTCCTTTTGTCCTTCCTCCATGGCATTTTGCACTGAATACCTCTTCAACCATCTGTCCATTTGATACCCGAACAACTCATCAGTCTGTGTTAGTAACTCGTGCAATCGTCCCCAAAAGTTTTGCTTCCGAGCATCTTTTAATTCTATTAGGATTTAATGTCGGATGTATGGTGGTAAAGATTTGAACTCTGAGGATTTGGCGTCGATTCCGAAAAGATCCCAATGCTTGAATCGGATGTGGTACAGCTTGAAGAGAATTTTTCTTCTTTACTCGAAGAGATTGTTGAGTATAATTGGGAAGGGGGCAAAACGTATAAGCCATCCACATTTTTTGAAGAGCTAGGTTTGGGTTTTGATAGAGCGTCTTTGGAATCGTCCATTAATCACGTGAGGCTCGAAACGGGGGGAGGGGGTTTGTTAAGAATAACGGAATATTACATGGTGGGAGGGGGGAGGGTGTGTAGTGAGATATCACGTATATTTATTTTTTCGTTTAACTCTCGATTTTTAAACCGAAAAACCGCGCGCAACTTTTGGTAGAGGGGGGGGCATAATCTAAAACCTCACCACGTGTCCCCGGGGGGGAGGGGGGCTTAAAAAGTTGCTAAAAAACATTACTTGATTAATGGACGACCCCTGTCGTGCTTTACAACAAAACTTTGTTGATTGCAGAATGTTTCAATAAAGGCGATGGCAATTGTTTTTGGATATTATCTGCTTCCGATAAGTGTTTAGACTTCAACTGATTCCTCTTTGCCTGGAACAAACTTGGCTTAAATTGGAACTGGCAATTCTATTTACATACTATTGTTTGTGTTTTGAGTGCGGGAACTCGGCCATCGAAAACAAATACCGGTTTGATCCTGAAGTACAAGAGTTTGCAAACCCGATGGTAAATCCCCAATAGATGCGCGTTGGGCGGTGGCGCCCCCTAGGAGCCCTGAAAGCCTTTGTTTGCCTGGTGCAGCCAAATCGAAATATCTGATCTTAAGCTAAGGACCAAAACCAACTAATTCTGTACAGGTGAGATACATGAAGAAGGATACTGATGGGCAAAACTGTTTTCTAACGTTTCTAGTGGCACTGATTTTTCCTGAGGGATCAGCCTCCACAAACCGTGAACTCCTATAGTTCAACTAATTCTTTAGTTATAACCATTTAATATTTTAAAACTAATTCGCAGCGTCGACTGCAGAAACTAAATTGAAACTAAAAACCGGCCAAGTGCGAGTTGTGACTCGCGCACCGAGTGTGCCGTACAAACTTGTAAGTAAGGTATCTTTAGGAGGACCTAACTGTATGCAACCCATATGCTTCTGGTGCCTGACAATACCACGCAACACATTAGTGTATTTTCATAAGTTTCTAATAGTAAATTCGCAATTTGTCGTAATTCGTAATTAAACTACATATTTACGGTTTTCAGATTTTTCCCCTTATATGTGCTGTAAGACACCGCTTCTTGTCAAATTTCATAATTCTAGGTAAACGGTCATATCTTTTGATCGCGTTGACTTACAAGTTTGATTTTTTCACAGCTGAAAGAGACCGCAGACCCGAGTATTTGATACAAATTTCAACTTGTTGCCTCTACGCGTACCTGAGAAAATTGGTCTTGACAGACAGACAGACGGGCGGACGGACAGACAGACAGACAGACGGACAACAAAGTGATCCTATAAGGGTTCCATTTTCGGTACGGAACCCTAATTAAACAAAAATATTGGGTGGCAATGTTACCCATTATTATTTATAAGGTTATTCATTAAATTTTGACACTTTGACACTAAATGGACACTTTTAACTGTAGATATTCTGATGATAAAGACTTGACCATTTTTGGCCCATGTTAGAAGTTTATGATTAGCTAAGTATATGGGCTTGGACAATTTTTTCACATAAAGGTATCATCGTCAGCTTTGGCTCCACGACCTATTATGGGTCTTGGCCTCCTCTAGATTTTTTTTCCATTCCATTCTATTCCGGGCCTTAGTTGTCCTTGTCGTCGTAGATTCAGTCCGGTCTTTTTTCTTAGAATTTTCGTAACGATTTTTTTTTCTATGATGAGGTTGTTGGTCCCCAGCTAAACTCCCTTATCGGAGGGCCATCTCTCCCGCTCTCGTTAGCCCTGACCTAGCCTTCCATACGGATTAGTTACCGCATCACCCACGAGGTTACTCAGGTAACCACGGTTCACCACGTGGAGGTGAGAGTCGGCATTGGGTAGGAGAGGCTATGCGACAATCACTACGCGCATGCACTACCCTTGAACCCCTCACATAAAGATAGCAGACGTTAAAACGACTTGAACAGATTATCTCATTTTTGTCAATTTTCGACTTGATCACTT
Source organism: Phosphuga atrata (assembly GCA_944588485.1). Lineage (NCBI taxonomy): Eukaryota > Metazoa > Arthropoda > Insecta > Coleoptera > Silphidae > Phosphuga > Phosphuga atrata. The sequence goes on from OX155900.1 coordinate 6,426,536, forward strand.
TTGGCAGTACACCCACGATATGTGACTTATGTGACTGTTCAAGGGTAGTGCATGCGCGTAGTGATTGTCGCATAGCCTCTCCTACCCAATGCCGACTCTCACCTCCACGTGGTGAACCGTCGTTACCTGAGTAACCTCGTGGGTGATGCGGTAACTAATCCGTATGGAAGGCTAGGTCAGGGCTAACGAGAGCGGGAGAGATGGCCCTCCGATAAGGGAGTTTAGCCAACAACCTCATCATAGAAAAAAAAATCGTTACGAAAATTCTAAGAAAAAAGATATATATATATATATATATATATATATATATATATATATATATATATATATACGCTGGCTTGGCTATATTCGCAGAATCGCTGTTTCATGAGCAAATATATAATATGTAATAAATTGTAGTAATTATATAATAATGCAATTAATATAATTACCACTAAGTTCACAAATCATGCTAGCCACTATGTGCGCAATGGAACTGTCATTGTGATCTGCACTATTGAATTTACAGTTTTATATTTCTATTTTGTGTGTGTGTGTGGTTTATATGCTAATTTTAAGTCAGTGTTACATTAAGTTGTAAATATTATATATTTTTTTATTACTCATGCGATAAAAGGTGCATAATTTGGTGCACGTTTTTTTGTGCGACGAATTCCATTTTTGGTTGTATTGCCGGCGTCCCCTGTTACCACATAACTTGGCTAACGCGCGCGAATATTCAATATCGCTAAGTTATATTAAAAAGAATTTTCCGTGTGGGGTTGTAGGTCTCCCATCGGGCGCCTCCCCAGGTGGCGGATAGGGGGATGCCTCCTAGATATAGGTGGTACCGGGGAAATCAAATACCCGGGGCGGACCAAAACCTACAAATGTAGCGTCTGCACTCAGAATGAGCGACTACAAATCCGCAGCGTCTGTTCCAGATTGGGCGGCTGCAACAGCGTCTGACCCAGAATGGGCGGCTGATTTAAATCGTGTAAACAGAAAGCTGGTTTGGAAGCTATAGCTGGCAGCCCCAGCACCAAACTACGGCCACAGTGGGCTAATAACCTGCTTGGCCTAAACTATGCTATTAATGAAACCTCTACAACACAAATCCGGATGGACAAAACGAAGACAAAACTGGCTACAGTTAAGGAAAAGTTACGTTTTGGATGCTGGAACGTAAAAACTCTATACGAAGCATCAAAACTGCATCAAGCGGTGAGAGAATTAAATAACTACAACATCTCAATTTTAGGCTTATCAGAAGTTCGCTTGGCAAGGGGGAGCTCAACTTACAATCTGGGGAGCTTTTCCTGTACAGTGGCAAAGAAACTGGGTCTCATGAAAGAGGCGTTGGTTTCATAATTACTAAAAAAGCCAGAAAGAGCCTAATTTCATGGAACCCCATTGATGACAGAATAATTATAGCAAGGTTCCACACTAAATACAGAAATATCACTTTTGTACAATGCTATGCACCCACAAACAGTGCGAGTGCTGAGGAAAAAGAAAATTTCTACGATATCCATGAAAGTACGTTAAGGAAGATAAACAGAGGTGATATCACCATACTCATGGGTGATCTCAACGCTAAGGTCGGGACAAATAACAGTAACCTAGAAGAAATCATGGGTAAAGAAGGATGTGGGGAAAGAAACGAAAACGGTGAACTATTCACGAAACTCTGTTCAACATCAGACCTAGTTATAGGTGGAACAGTGTTCCCACACAAGCAAATCCACAAAGTCACATGGATATCCCCCGACAAGAAAACCCAAAACCAAATTGACCATATTGCCATATCGAAAACATGGCGGAGATCCCTACTTGATGTCAGAAACAAAAGGGGTGCAGACATTGCCAGCGACCACCACCTTCAGCTCGGCACTTTCAGAATCAAACTGGCCGTACCAAAGAAACCTGAACAATCAAAGAGAGTAAAGTTCAACCTACACAAACTGCGCCAACCAAACTGCAAAAAAGGTTTCCTAACAAACCTGCATGAAAATGCAGACCAAAATACCATAACATCTTGGGATGGCTTAGCCAAGACACTACTCGAATCGGCCAAAACAACCCTTGGCACAAAGGAACGAAATCGAAAAGACTGGATCTCAGACCAAACATGGCAACTTATACAAGACAGAAAGGATGCGAAGAAACTGGTACTCCAGTGCAAAACTTCGATGACAAAAAATGATGCAATCTGGAGATATACACAACTATGCAAACAAATTAAAGCATCTGCCAAAAAAGACAAGAGAATATGGATTGATATGTGAGCAAGCAGAAGAAGCAGCCAAAAATAACAACTCGAGGACTCTTTACACACTGACAAACAAGCTCTCCAAAAAGCACACAAGGACCACAAATATAGTTAGAAGCAAAGACAACCGCCCACTGACCACCCCAGAAACTCAGCTCGATAGGTGGAAGGAATACTTTGCTGATATGCTCAGCTCACCCACGGAAGACGAACTTGAGAAAGCTCCAGAAGACAATGCAAATGATCAGCTGAATATAAAAATAGACGCGCCTTCAAAAACAGAAATACTAAATACCATCAAGCAGCTGAAAAACAACAAAGCGGCAGGGGTAGACAACATACCTGCCGAACTAATCAAGGTAGACCCTGAATGGATTGCACCTCTACTTGCAAAAATAATTAAAGGGATCTGGACAAACCAAGAAATTCCAGCAGAAATGAAACATGGTCTCATTATCAAACTGCCAAAGAAAGGAGACCTAACGCAATGCAAAAATTGGAGAGGAATAACGCTGTTAAACACCATAAACAAAATTATTGCAAGTGTAATCCAACATAGGCTGGCAGAAGCATTCGAACCCATACTGCGTCCAAACCAAGCAGGCTTCGGCCCAAACCGCTCATGCATAGACCACATAAATTCAACAAGAATAATTATAGAACAATCCGTTGAATGGCGATCGCCACTATATCTTGTTTTCATCGACTTTGAACGTGCTTTTGACAGCCTATCCCACTCTGCTATATGGAAGATACTACGGACAAGAGGCGTGCCAACAAAAATCATCGACACGATTAGAGAACGGTACCATGACGTATCATGTAGTATCCTGCATAGCGGAGCACATAGCAACCTTTTTCCGGTGAGATCAGGAGTGAAGCAAAGATGTGTGCTCTCTCTCTTGCTTTTTAACATTGCTCTTGACTATATCCTGGAAAAGTCTTGCAGACCAAACGATGGTATTCGATGGTCTCTTTACTCTAATCTCAAAAATCTCGAATACGCAGACGACATTTGCCTTTTTTCGCATACCTATGAAAGTATGCAACGGCAACTCACCCTACTATCAGACATGGCACAGAAGATAGGGTTGAAAACAAATGTTTCAAAAACAAAAGCGATGCGAATGCACACAAATAACGACGCACCGTTTCAAATAAACGACCAACCAATTGAGAATGTAGAAAAGTTTCAGTATCTAGGAAGCATTCTCAACGAGACGGGCGGAACAGACCTAGACATTCTAAACAGAATTCTAAAAGCACAGATGGCATTCAGGCAACTAAACACAATATGGAGGTCCAACATCATAAAAACAAAGAGCAAGCTGCGTTTATATAGAACAAACGTCAAAGCAATCCTCTTATATGAATGTGAGACCTGGCAAAACACTAATGCCACAAAACATAAACTTCAGGTTTTCGCCAACAAATGTCTACGAATCATCCTCAGAATCTTCTGGCCACAGAAAATTACTAATGAGCAACTTCTTAAACGATGCGGAGAAGAAACAATAGAGCACGACATTAAGAAAAGAAAATGGGGATGGATCGGCCACATTCTAAGAAGAAAACCAGACTACATTGCAAGGGCAGCACTAGACTGGAATCCCCAAGGAACGAGACGACGAGGAAGACCGGCTCAAACATGGAGGAGAACAGTGTTAGATGAACTAAAAGCCCAGAAAACCTCTTGGAGTGAAGCCAAAGCAATGGCCCAGAATAGGGTCCGCTGGAGGGTGTTTATGGAGGCTCTATGCTCCACCTAGGAGTCCAGAACCCATATATATATATATATATATATATATATATATAGATATATAGATATATATATATATATATATATATATATATATATATATATATATATATATAAAATAGTGTTTATAAAATAAACACAATCAAGACCTGAATATTCAAATGACCCAATTTCGCTCTCCTGACCAATTGACAACTTACCGCCCTAGTTGTAAACTCGAGAAGACGAACGATGAGAAATTTCATACTGCAATTTTACGATTGTCGATTTGATAAGTCGAAATCTCAGAAACTGTGATAGATAATTAAAACAGTTTCTGTCATCGTTCTCAGAAGGTCATTCTCCAATTAACACACTTAGATTATCCGCGGAAAATTCACTAGTTTCTCTACTCTACTCGAATGCCGAAATGTCTACAAATTTTACTCAATTTTGGCAGGCCATCGTGAACGGAGAGAGCTAGCGAAATATAAATTGCATATTTGTAATCTGCAGCAAAAATGCTTACAGCAACATTTTGCTATAACTGAAAAATAACGGTTTTATAAGAATCGATTTTCTTACATTTTATCGTTTCCGCACTCTTGACTTTACGGTATGATGGTAATTTTTAATTAAAAACCTACTAGGAATATGATATATTTTCCGACTAATTTTGAGATGGTGAATCGTTTGGTGCCAACTAGGAGTCTCTGTCACATGCCATTCAAAAGTTATGACAACCATCAAACAAAACATCTTGACAAAACATCTTGAAATCAGTGGAAAACACGAGAAAATGTATTTCATGAAAATCATTATTTATCAAGTGAATGGAAAATTTCAAAGTTTGTCTGAAAGTGTTCTCCCTGCTGGTTGTAAATATACAAATAGCATCTAGCTAGCCGCTTTTGTTTTCCGAATAGACGGAATAGAATTTGTTGTTTTCATTTTGCTTGCAATAAAAAGTACGAAAATCCAGAAAGCCCAAGTTATAATCCGACTTTATTTTAAATTTGCAGAGATCAGAATCTTCAGTTAACCAGTAACAAAATTTATTGAATGGGAGACGAAGTTGTCTTTTTGGCCACTGGTGGCTCTAAGCGCGGTTATGTACGGAGTGAATAGCAATACCACTACTTGAAATTGGGCGAATGGATATATAACTACCGCAATTGATCAGAAAATAATTTAATATTTCCTTGGGAGTTATATTAGGTTTGCTTATTTTTCACTTTGTTCTAAATATTGAATACCTAATTTAGTTTATCCGTCTTTATCTGAGTAGATGACTCTGTATTTGTTATCTCATTATTGAATCCCTACTCCTATTTATTCGTCTTTATCTGGGACATTTTTAAAGTTTAGTTCTGTCAACAATTCTTTTTTTGATTTTCAAATTTAATAGAATATTATTTTCTAGTAAAATTCATTGCGCAATTAAATAATATTATATATTTGTCATTCCTAAGTAAATGTCACATTCAATTATAACTGAATATTTATTTTAATAAAATATCATTTCCCTCAAATTAAATGTGCAAAAATTTTCATGTTTTTCATCCATTTTTTGCAATTCAATTGAAATGAAAATGATTTGAAAATAATTGTGTCCTTTCATTTCGGATTGTATTTGTGTCAGCGCTGGCACATTTATCACTCTTTTAAAGATTTGTTCTTGATACTGATATAAATGATTAGTCACGCATCTGGACTCATTTATCATTTATATTTACGCCGGCGGAACATATGGCATCAAAAGGTGGTGCGATGCAAAAAAATGTAGCGCGAATATAAATGATGGCGAGGGGAGCTTTAAAGTCCGACAGGATTGGCGCAATATAACAGTCGTTCTGGAAAAATAAATAATTCAGGTGGAATTTTTAATGACCCGAAGGTGTTTGAAATAATGAAATATTTACGTGTGACAAAGCAACAAAGTTGTTTTTTATTGAATGTTATATGAGCCAATGTTCAATCAATGTCAACAATGCTAGGACTGTGTAACCTGTCAATGCGTGTGTGAGTAAAGGCGTGCGAGGGTCAGCATTGTGTATTCAATGTGCTCCCTGCATTAGGCCATTCCAGTTCGCAACCTTCGAGCCTTAATCCCGTTTCCCTTTTTATTATCCATATAAGACCTTTATACGAAAGCAATAGCAGTTTTTTATTCCAAAAAGTCATATTACCTAATGCAAACGGGTCCGGCAAGCTCAGGTACTCGGGGCTAGAACGCGGATAGTTATCGTTATGGATAACGACTTACCGTGATTAAAATCTCCTAGAATGGCTATCCCGTTCGACTCTGTGTTGCGAGCCCTTCGACCTGCAACAAAATAACCCAGTTTATTAAATTCCTATCAGAAATATGCATTAACCGATATTTACGCAAACATAATTTACCGTCCCAAAAGCATTTGTTATCAATAATAACAAAGCCTGGAATATTTTACAATTAACCCATAAAATGCCCTTTATGTTATTATAATCAATAGAATAACTTTCGATAAAGCAATTAAAACTATTGTGAGTTTCTAAGTAATATTCTAAACAAGAGTATACAAAAAATCTGAAATATTACAACAATTACGTATACATTTTTATTGTCATTATTGATAATAACATAATAACAATAACAACGGTAAGACATGAAGTCTAGTTCTTTTTAAACACAGGAGCATGTCTATCGTTTCTAATAATTTCACAGCTAAGAATTTTAATATCTAAAATGTAACATTTCCATTTTATTATCCGTCAATTCGAAAGTTTGCCAAGCTTTTTATCTCATCTGTTGTTTTGCTAATAAAGGGTTTTTCATTAGGAGCTTCATATTTTTAAATTTAAATAAGAAAAAGTGTGTGTGGGATATTTGTTTGTTTGTGTTTTTCGATGCCATTATGGATTGAATATATCATCCTGCAAATGTCAAATTTTTCATGACTGGCGCATACAACAAGCTGAATTTGACTGATGGCATGAGGTATATTGGGTTTGAGGGACCTTGTTTGTTTTGTGGCTTATAGACATGCGACTTAAGAATATCCCACAAGGAAACATCTAAGAGGGTCAAATCGCACGATCTCGATGTCCAGTTTACCTACACGTGATGTCCTCAATCGCTCGTGTAGTTTGTACAATGTGGTAAGTGCTGTGCGGCACATAGCGTCGTCCTTCTGAAGCTTCATGACGTTGGTGTCCATATTATCCAATTCAGGCCAACAGAAATTGGTAATCGTCGACCTAAAGCGCTGACAGTTGGCGGTAATAGCCTGGCGAACGTTTTTCTCAAAGAAATATGGACCGATGACTCCGCCAGCCCAAAATCCACACCAAATAGTGACTTTTGCTGAATTCATTGGTCGCTCTTGTATCTCATGTTGATTGGTATCGTCGTATTGACGTACCTGTTCCAGAAATGTGCCTCATCGGTGAAGATGATTTTATGGTTAGAATTAGGGTCAGTTTATAACTGCTCAGGACCCATTCAGCAACACATATCTTTGTCTATGATCATTCACTTTCAGTTCCTGAAAAGAACTGAAAGTGAACGTCAGTGGTACCTGGGTCAGTTGAATGTTTTATGGGTGCAGGCCCAAGTTTCGAAGCAAAATTCACCAAGTTGTGGTCTGCGAAAGGCGGAGATCTTATTAGGGACGCGAAATATACTGCCTCGGATTCTCCTGAACACTCTCACGGATAGAGGCGATGTCTTTGGCAGGTCTTCCGTTACGTTGTCGTACTGGTATTGGTTTATTGTTTACTAAACCAGTGGACTCGAATTTATGCACCACACTGCGAAGAGTCCTCTAGGTAAGACGATTACGGCGAATGGAAAATAGGCGTAGCGCGCGGAACATTGCAAAAGACTAATAGATTTATGTATAAAAACAGGCCAGTAATACAAACATTCTTTTTAACACATTCTTCCAACATAAAGACTGCCACAAGTATACAAGGGAAGAAAAAGGAAGAGACGAAAAATCTATAATAGAATATATTCTGACACAAAAAGAGCAAAAAAAAAGATATAAAGGATGTAAGGGTAAATAGAGAAGCAGAACTAGGCACAGACCACTATTTAGTGAGCGCAAAGAAGAAGAGAGACTTCAGACAAAAGAGAAGTAAGGTAACAAAAACTATCAGAATTTACAAATTAGAAAATATGGATGCTAGGAATATCCCGAAATAATAGAAGAAGAGATAAATAAAAGACAAGACGAAATACAAAAAGGAGTTCTAGAAGAAAAATGGAAAATATTCAAAGAAATACTAAAATACTCTGCAAGTAAAGCCTGCGGAATTACAATAACAGGAGGATCCAAAAGAAGAACAAGCTGGTGGAACAATGATATAAAACAGATTATCAAGACAAAACGGAAAGCTTGGAAACAATGCCTTAGCCAAAAAACAGCCGAAATATACGCTGCATATAAAGTAATAAGGAAAGATGTAAAAGAAAAAGTCAATCAAGCTAAAAATTAGGAATGGGAAGAATTTGGAGAAAAAATGAAAAGTATATAAGTAAAAATAAAAGTATAAAAGTATATAATTAAAGTATATAAAAAGTATAATAGCAAGAACAACCAAAAACTCTTCTACAAAGTACTCAAGAACATGAGACGAGATAAAGTGAAAACAGTTAAATAGATAAATGATAAAGAAGTCCAAATATTAGAAAAAACATTGAAAATGATAAAAAGATGGGGAGAATACTAAAGAAATATTGGAGTCAACAAACGAAGAAAGAATTGAAATTAAAACCGAAACAAGACATGCAACAGCAAGCACAAATAATGGGATACAACTACATGAAGTAGAGAAAGGGATAAGAACACTAAAAAATGGAAAAGCTCCAGGACTGGACAACATTAAAACCGAAATGCTAAAACATATGGGAGAGAAAGGTACTAAACTATTGCACGACATAGTAGAAATGGTCTGGAAAACACAAAAAGATGACTGGAAGAGTGCAGTAATAATACCCATATATAAGAAAGCAGACAGAAAGGAATCTGGAAATTACAGAGGGATATCTCTCCTATGCAGTGCGTGCAAAGTGTATGAAAAAATTTTAGAGGAAAGACTAAGAATGACCACGCAAAGAGAGCTACAAGAAGTCCAAAGCGGTTTTCGGCCCGGCTATAGTGTGCAAGATTACATATTCACTATAAGAAACTTAACAGAAAAATACCTAAAATATGACAAAGCAATATATCTATATTTTATAGATCTTGAAAAGGCGTTTGACAAAGTTCCCCGACATCACATATGGAAAACATTAGGAAAATACGAAGTAGACGATAACACAATTGAGGCAATAAAATCAATATATAAAAATAGTTCAAATATTGTGAGAGTATTAAATGAAGAATAAATCAGATAAAATTCATTAAGATAAATTCATTACCACACAGGGAGTTAGATAAGGAGGGGTGCTCAGTCCACTGCTATTCATCCTATATCTAAACGAAATAATAAAAGAATGCAGTAATAAAACCAGAAAATAAGTGCGGGATACAACAGAATGCAATCTATAAACATCAGCGAATGTGTTATCTCTAACATGCCAAAGCAGGTCAATACGTAATTAAAAGGAAAAATTATAGAACAAGTAGATAACATAAAATACCTAGGAATAACAATTAACCAAGCAGGGAAGCTATGAAAAAGAAATGAATAGTAGAATAGCAAACACAACCAAACTCTATCACAGCATGAGAAATGGTTTTATAAACCAAAAACCAATAAGTGTTAGAACAAAACTCGCGGTACATAATAGAATCTACATGCCTATCTTACTCTATGGGTGTGAATCATTGGAAACAACAGAAAAAACAAAATACAAGCGGCTGAAATGAAATATCTGAGAAGAACAGCAAATGTCACAATACTCGACAAGATAAGAAACGAAAGAATACGGGAGGACCTAAAAGTAGAAAGTGCGAGGAAATATATACAAAAGGCACAACTGAGATGGTGGGGGCATCTAAAAAGGCTATATATACGAAGAGAAAGACCTAGGAAAGAGTGGGATGAAGAATTTGAGGAATTACTAAAAGAAAAAGGCTTTAGCATAAGAAAAGCGGAAGTACTGGCAGAAGACAGGAACGCCTGGATACAAAAAGTGAATGAACAAGCCTAACCTAACCGAAATGTATATATACAGGGTGATTCGGGAGGAAATGGAAGTATTTTAAAGATATGTCCAGGAAACAAAAATAAGCAAAATAAGCTCATATGTTCAAGTCCGATTTTCATTCGTTTCATAGATATTTTGAACAATAGTGATTTATAAAATTAAAGGAAAATGTACTACTGAACTTTTAAATTGACGTTTGTCCGTTTATAAATGGACCTGGTAGCGAGTTTCAGTGAACGATGATTCGCTCAAATTAACGCCGCAGCATTAAGAATGCTATCTAGTAGCGCATCACTTGTGTCCACTTTCATAGAATAAACTAATGACTTCATCCATCCCCAAAGACAAAAATCTAGGGGAGTGAAATCCGGTGATCTCGGTGGCCAAGGGTGCGGGCCTCCTCCGCCAATCCAGCGATCGCCGAAATGGATATTTAGAAAATTTCTTACAATATTTGCATAATGAGAAGGTGCGCTCCATCATGTTGGAATATAATACGTCGTCGAATATTTAAAGGTTCTTCGTCCAATATTTCCTCTAAATGCTTTTCCAAAAAATGTAAATAATCTTCCCCAGTGAGACGGCCATACAATACAAAAGGAACAAACAATTGATCATTTAGAATTCCGCACCATACATTAATACTAAAGCGATGTTGGAAATTGTGTTCTTGCGTGGCATGGGGGTTTTCGTCCGACCATCGATGATTATTATGGGAATTGTTAATTCCATCTCGAGTAAAATGAGCTTCATCAGTAAATAAAATGCATTTGAGTAATCTTCTGTTTTCACGAATCCATTGACAAAATTGTAGTCTTAATGGATAATCGCCTTCTTGAAGATTTTGTACTTTCTGCAGATGAAAAGCGTTTAAACCTTGCCGTTTTAATGTTTTCCAAACCGTTTGTGAAATTTCAAATTGGATTGCAATGCGCCTTGTACTTATCCCAGGATTAGTTTTTACAACATCCAAAGTATCTTCTTCAAGTTCCAAATCGATCCCTTGCTGTTTTTCAGAAACAATACGTGCACTTGGGAATATTCCAGTTTCGCTAGCATTTGTAAAAACAGTTTGAAACACTTGTCTATTAGGAATTCTTCGATTAGGAAAACAACGCCGATACTTTTCTACTGAACGAACAGAATTACAAAATCCATAAACAATCTCGTAAAACAACTACTGACAATTTTAAGACAAACTGTTAATTTTTAGGACATGTGCCTAATTAATATTTTATTTCAACTTGGCATTTAGGACAACGTTGTCAAATTTAACTTTTCATAAGGAAAAACCTATTTATCTCTGAAACAAATAAAAATCGGACTTGAACATATGAGCTTATTTTGCTTATTTTAGCTTCCTATACATGTCTTTAAATACTTCCATTTCCTCCCGAATCACCCTGTATATATATATATATATATATATATATATATATATATATATACAAGATATGAAAGTTACTAAGAAGTAAAATTCGGATAACGTGCGTAGCACAACCGCATAACCATGCTAAGAATTGAAAGAAAAACAGAATATAACATCCAACCAAAAGGAATGTGTACACAGGTTAGGTTCCTGGTTTAGGGTTGTTCCTGTCCTTTTGGTTGGATGTTATATTCTGTTTTTCTTTCAATATATATATATATATATATATATATATATATATATATATATATATATATATATATATATACGCCGAAACGTCGAGAATCCGGTTCTTTTCAGAGCCAAGTTCTTTTCCGGGCCTTTTCAGAGGGTTGGCTCTGAAAAGAACCGGATTCTCGACGTTTCGGCGAACTAACATTCGCCATTCTCAAGAGATATATGCGTCCGTTTCGGCGAACTAACATTCACCCTTCTCAAGAGATATATGCGTCCGTGCGGTTCAACCGTTAGACGCATACTGAGAGCTCGTTCGTGCGATGCGACTACTTATAGCTGTTTGGCTTCGGGTCATGCGCGTTGTGTGCGGTGCTTCGGTTCGGTTGTTTGTTTGTATTGTTGGTCGTATATGAGTCTGGGGTGTCTGGGATTGCATTTTGAGGGTGAATATGATCGGTCGCCATGCTGGGGACAGTCTCAAGGAATCGTCTCACGTGTTCATGCAGTAGTCTCGTTTTTATATCTCTATGGCTTCTCTGTGACATTTCCTGGCTAATCTGTGCAACAGTCCTTGAATTTCTAAAGTCCATCCAGTGACCGGTGTTTGTGTGTTGGACAAGTGCCGATGAAACTTTGTCTTTGTGTCTGACTGAAACTACATGTGCTTGAATCCTAGCAGATATTTTTCTATTGGTACGTCCAATGTAGGTTCGTTCACATGTTCCGCAAGGTGTTTCGTAAATTCTATGGGATTCTAACGGGATGGTGTCTTTAGCGCTGCGTAGTATGGAGGATATTTTCTGGTTAGGTTTGAAAATGGTGTCGATGTTGTGTCTTTTAAGGATTCTGGCGATTTTGTCAGTTGATCCATGAACATATGGTAGGTATGCTGTGCTAACGGGTTTCTGGCGTTCTTCAGTTCTTTGGCTACCGTTCTCTGTACGACGGAAAGCTCTGGATATTAAGCTATTTGGATATCCATTTGAAGAAAGAGCTTCTCGTAAGTTCCTCAATTCTTTCGGTAAGTTAAGCTGGTCGGCTAGTCTTTTGGATAGGGTGGTAAGAGTGTTGACTACAGATGCTAGTTGTTTGGGATGATAGTGCGAAGAAGCGTTCAGATATCTGTCTGTGTGGGTTGGTTTCCGGTGCACAGTGTGGCTCAAAGTGCCGTCAGGTTTCTTCTGTACCAAAACATCCAAGAAAGGAAGTCGTTGATGCTTTTCTATCTCCATTGTGAATTTAATTTGGTCGTGTTGGGAGTTAAGATGTTTAAAGAATTTGTCCAGCTCTGGTCTGCCGTGGGGTCAGGTTACAAATGTATCGTCAACATATCTTAACCAGAGTGTAGATTTAAGTGTGGCTGATGAGATTGCCTTTTCCTCAAAATCTGTAAGAAATATGTTGGCTATTACTGGGGATAGAGGTGAACCCATTGGTGCTCCTAGGACTTTTGTATATTTTACCATCGTACCTAAAGTATGTATTCTTTAAACAATGTTCTGCCAGATCTGATACCTACTTTTCTGGTTTTAATTTTGATCTTATGATGTTTAAGGCCTCAGGGACCGGTACTTTTGTGAATAAAGATACAATGTCAAAGCTCACAAGGAGGTGGCCGGGCTGGAGTTGGTGATATTTGAGTATGTCTATGAAGTGTTCAGCATTGCGGACATAGGAATCACAATCGTCTGCGTATGGTTGTAAACATTTTGCTAAATGTTTCGCAAGAAGTTGTAGCGGTGAACCAATTGAGCTTACTATTGGTCGTAGTGGGGCTCCATCTTTGTGGATCTTTGGTAAACCATATATCTTGGGACGCCGTGAAGATTTCTCCCTTGGTATAAGATATTTCATTGATTCCTTGTCAATGCTAGAGCTTAGGATCTTTTGTCTGGTAGTTTTCTCAAGATAGGTTGTGGGGTCCGTTGTACTGGGTAGATAAGCTGGATCATCTAAGATTGTGGTCATTTTTTTTTTATAGTCAGCACTGTTCATGACTACAGAGCAATTTCCCTTGTCAGCTGGTAGGACTACAATGCTGTTGTTTCCTCTTAGTGCCTTGAGGGCTTTGAATTCCTCGTAAGAGATGTTTCTTGTCGGTGGTTTGGCAGATCTTAAAATGTGGCATGTTTCCTGTCTTATTGGCTCGGCTAATGTGGCAGGGAGTTGTGAAATAGCAGTCTCGACACCAGTCAGTATGTCTTCTTTGGGAAGGCGAGTTGGTGCTATTGCAAAGTTAAAACCCTTGACCAGTACGGTTTTGGTAGGTTCGTCTAGGGGCTGGTCTGAAAGATTGTAAACCACTTTGTCGATGTTGAGTGGTTTTGGTGTAGGTTTTTGTCTCCGTCTGAGAAGGTTGTATTTTTCTTTGTGTCTATTGAAAATTAATAATCTATTCTGTTCGGCTCTGTTGTTAGATATTAAGTCTATCTGTTGCCAGAGGAGAGGGTGCAGCGTAGTGGTTAGAGCTATGCGGGTTGTCAGGATATTTTGACTGATGCTATCAAGTTTCTGTCGTTTGGTTTGGATTTCGTCCCGAAGCAAAGCTTGGCTTGCGTTGTGTAGTATTTTGTTTGACCTGGCTGTCGGATTTTGGTGTGACAGCCTCACACAGACGGGTGTTATGTCTGTATCCCTACAGCGACGTAAAAATGCTAAATCGCATAATAATTGAGAGCGCTTTGTCCGTAGTTTCTCGAAACTACGGGTGAGATGGTAAATTTCCTCCCCGTGGAGGTTTATAATATTGTATTTGAGGTTTTCGCGGATAGATACCTGTGTTGTATTGTTTTTTCGGGGATTCCGCGTTAATGCTAAGATTGATGCTGAGTTGATGCTATATATATATATAAAAGGAAAACCTCAACACTTAACGGTACATGAGGCCTATTATTACTGAAAGTAACCAATATATAATATAATTGGCTTTTTAATAACAAGAAAAATTTTGACAAAAGTTTTTTATTTGTTTACAATTATAATGAAATATGTAAGATATGAATCAATTTTAACCGAAGCTTTTGTCTGACTGCCAATGTGACTACACATTTATTTATATCAACATTTATTTAAAATGGTATTCAAGATTTTGTCGATTTCGATTACTTTTAGAGGAGTTCTTTGAAATCAAAAGCACATGCAAACACAGAATACGATTTGATTAGTGAAACGTACTGTAGGTAAACACGGACTTCGTTTGGCAAATTAATTGATGCGTTATACTTGCACATGTAAACACTACTAGTAGCTACGCCACAAAATTTCATTTTTATTTAATTCCAAAATCAAATTGTCTTTTGCTATTTAAGTTATCTGTTTCTATTCCCGTTTATAAACTTGTTTCCGCTATTTTATGATATGATACAGATATGAAAGTTAAAAAAAATATACTTAACACCCATTTATTTAAATAGAAAATTGCTTTTAGTTAAATAATGGTAATAGTTATAAAATTGCTTCGTAATTTTTATCAAAATAAACCATAAGCGATGGTATGATTTAAACACATAATTTCTAACAAGCATATGAAATATAATACACCTGTAAGAGCCGGTTTCCGTTTAGAAATCGATAAATCGATCATTTATAACACCTAACTAACTATTTGCTAACTATTACATGTTTGCGAAACTAGAAACTCTTGTAATATATAGCCGAGCAAATGTTTGGAATGCAGTAGTGATTGAATTCTGCGCCAGAGCCATTCGCAAGCAAAAGAAACATATCCGCCGGTTCATACGCTAGCAAATACAACCCCTACTCTCCTACGACCCATAAAAATGCTGCAACCCGGAAATAAATATTCTTATTTGGTGTAAAGTAAAGTATATCAATAGTCTTGCTCTATATCGACAGCAGTAATGTCCGCAGCCAAAGATAACATTTGGCTAGGTTTCAAATTACAGATAACGGCTCCCGATATCTCTAAACTGTGGGGAAGGTTTTTTTATATGAAAATCTTCTTCACGGACATGCGAAACTCTCCGACAAGATTGTTCCGAGATAAAGGCCGACAATCTCTCTAAAGACAATAGACCAGGGTCTGGCAGGACAAGGAGGAAACGAACACCGTACGCGTATTCCCACCGCAATTTACATTAGATATTCTTAATTAACGTTTAATTTATTTTTCGAGCCCATTTAGATTAGACCGCAATCTCACGACCTTTTCGCACAAGCCCCCTGAAAGGTATCGGAAATTATTTATCGCCGTTTCCATATAAAAGTATATAATTTTTTCCTCGTGTTCCGATAGCATGACAAGGATTTTTAATTAACATCGAATTTCGTTTAAAACGGAATCCTGCGGGAACAATATATTTGTGAGGAGTATAAAAGGTTTTTATTTGTGATTTCGCGATGTTGGTATTATACAGCCGCAGTTTGCAACACCGTTCGATGAAAAAACTCATACATTAATATCACATTTTAAAGGAAATTGTCTTTAGGGGAAGTCCCCTCAGGTCATTTTTTATTCAGAATGTTAACTTGAATAACAAAATATTTCTATTTTCGTCCTACGTATGTTTATATTTTTCTGTGTATAGTATTAATATTTCCGGAACACCATTTATTCTTTAAGATTTTTTAATATTTCGTTGGATATATTAAATGATTTATTAAAATTTTTTAAATATTTTAAACGTAAAATAAATATAAGTATAGTAGATAATATTTTGATTTTCTAATAAAACGCGAGTGAAAATTCTGTTGCAGTAACAGGCATGAACATTCATTTTCGGGTTACAAGCAGCATTAACGAAATGAAGAATCATTTTGACGAATATTCATATTTCATTTTATCAAATTGAAATAAATTATACAATTGTAAAATGAAGTTTTTTTTTTCAATTGAAATTGCAACTCCTTTGCTGCGAATTACTTATTTGAACTGATGTGCTTGCTCAATATTCTGAACATTACATTATAGACCGTGCGGAATACTTTTATAACTTTGTATTATTTGAAATAAATTGAAAATATTGCCATATTTTCAAAAACCAAAATCTCCATTCGAATCTGATTTTGTTTTTTTTGTTGATTTGAGTGATGAGACTTGAAAATTTAATTGTTTCAATTGTTTTATGTCAAAATTGGACGAAAATATCAAAATAATTGTCAAATTTTGCCAAATTTTCAAAAACCAAAAACTCTATTCGAAGCAAAATTTGTTATTTTTTGTTGATTTGAATGCACAAACCTTGCAAAATTCTTTTGTTTTGTGTCAAAATTGGACGAAAAGATTAAAATAATTTGTGAGAATTGCCAAAGTTTCTAAAACCAAAATCTCTATTCGAAGCAAATTTTGTTTTTTTTTGTTGATGTGCATTCAGCACAAACTTTGCAAAATTCATTTGTTTTGTATCAAAATTGGACGAAAAGATCAAAATAATTTGCAAAAATTGACAAATTTTCAAAAAACATAATCTATATTCGAAGCAATTTTTTTTATTTTTTGTTGATTTGAATGGACAAACCTTGCAAGATTCTTTTGTGTTTGCGCCAATTTTATTGAATCTGTATTTTTAATTTAACATTTGAATCGATTTCGGCACCGATTAACAGAAGGGGAAAGCTGTATCGACCTGGGCCGAAATTTATCAATTTACTTCGCGAATTTATATTACTCGGGTAGTATGCTTCGAGTGTGAGAAGGGCGGGGAACGGAGTCGAGGCGTGAAGCCAAGTTAGACCGACACGTGCACGTAATTAATAGAGCAAGTTTAACAGGGGTGATATCACGAGCCCAAAAGAGTGCAGCGGCATTCAACTTCTGGAAGACAACAATTTTAAGGGATCCCTCCACCCATTATCCCCATTTCCTCCTTTAAAATAGGCGCTGGAAGAACGATCTATACGTGGCGGAGACGCGAGCAACCCTAACAGGTAAGTCATTAGACGAGCCGTCTAATTTTTCAAAGAAAAAAGTTTCAAAATGGAAAATTTTATTTTCGTGAGACACGGTCCAAACATTGGTCCTTCGAACCGGATCGGGGTCAGATAGTCGAAGACGTACATGTGCTCGGTCGCTGTTGGATTTGCATTTTGTTTCCGGTCTCGGCGCAAAACACTCAAAGCATACTCTATTAGTTTCGTTGATTATTAATTTTGTCTGGATATCCTGCTTTCGTCGAAATAATTATTTAGTTGTCTGGTTATTCATTTTTCGTTGATTATTCAACTTTTTATCTCTTTATCCCGTTTCGTTGGAATAATCAGTTGATTGTCAAGTTATTCATTTTTCGTTGATTATTCAACTTTTTTTCTGGTTATCCAGTTTAGTTGGAATAATCAGTTGTTTTGTGGTTATTCAGTTTTCGTTGTGAATATTCGATTTGTGAATATTCTATTTGTGAATATTCGATTTTGGCTGAGTATTCAGCTCTCGTTTGAATGTTCGATTTTGTGAATATTCGATTCTGTCTGAGTATTCAGCTCTCGTTTGAATATTCGATTTTGTCAATATCCGATTCTGTATGAGTCTACAGTTTTTCCCCTAAATGTTCCATTTTGGTTTGGTTATTCAATTATTGTCTGAATATTCAGATTTTGGGATGTTTTTGTGTGAAAATTGGACGAAAAGGTCAAAATAATTTGCAAAAAATTGCCAAATTTTTCAAAATTGAACTAAAACGACGAAATTATTCGCCAAAAATTACCAATAACCAAAATCTCTATTCGAAGCAAATTTTGTTTTTTTTCTTGTTGATTTGAGTGGACAAACTTTGGAAATTCATTTGTTTTATTTCAAAATTGGACGAAAATGTAAAAATAATAGGCAAACATTGCCAGATTTTCAAAAACCAAAATCTCTATTAGAAACAAAATTTGTTATTTTTTGTTGACTTAAATGGACAAATCTTGCTACATTTTTTTGTTTTGTATCAAAATTTAAGGAAAAGTTCAAAATAAATTGCAAAAATTGACAAATTTTCTAAAACCAAAATATCTATTCGAAGCAGATTTTGTTTTTTTGTTGATATGAGTGTTGAAACTTGAAAATTTCATTGTTTTATCAATTTACGATACAATAGCGATTTATCAATTTACTTCGCGAATTTATATTATTCGGGTAGTATGCTTCGGGTGTGAGAAGTGAGCGGAATGGAGTCGAGGCGTGAAACCAAGTTAGACCGACACGTGTACGCAATTAATAGAGCAATATAACCAGAGGTGTAATTACGAGCCCAAAGGGCTGCAGCGGCGTTCAACGTCTGGAAGGCAACAATTTTAAGGGATCCCTCCACCCATTATCCTCATTTCCTCCCTTAAAACAGGCGCCTCCCAAAAACGATCCACAGCTGGCGGAGACGCGAGAAACCCTAACAGTTAAGTGATTAGACCAACCCTGTTTCAAACTTAAAAATTTTATTTTCGTGAGACACGGTCCAAACATTCGTCTTTCGAAGCGTTACGGGGTCAGTTAGTCGAGGACGTACATGTGCTCGGTCGCTGTTGGATTTGTTATTTTATTTTCGGTCTCAGCGGAAACACTCAAAACATACTCCATTAGTTTCGTTGATTATTAATTAGTTAGTTGTCTGTTTATTCACTTTTTGTTGATTATTGAACTTTTTGTCTGCTTATCCCGTTTCGTTGGAATAATCAGTTGATTGTTTAGTTATTCATTCTTCGTTGATTATTCAACTTTTTATCTGGTTATCCAGTTTCGTTGGAATAAGTAGTTGTCTGGTTATTCAGTTTTCGTTGTGAATATACGATTTGTGAATATTCGATTTGTGATTATTCTATTTGTGAATATTCGATTTTGTGAATATTCAATTTTTTAAATATCCGATTCTGTATGAGTCTACAGTTTAACCTCTGAATGTTCCATTTTGGTTTGGTTATTCAATTATTGTCTGAATATTCAGCTTTTTGGGATGTTTTTGTGTCAAAATTGGACGAAAAGGTCAAAATAGTTTGAAAAAATTGCCAAATTTTCTAAAATCAAAATCTCTATTTGAAGCAAATTCTATTCTTTTGTTTATTTAAGTGGGCACACTTTCCAAATTCTTTTGTTTTATGTCAAAATTGAACGAAAACGACAATATAACTTGGAAAAATTGCCAAAATTTCGAAAACCAAAATCTCTATTCGATGCAAATTTTGTTTGTTTCTTGATATGAGTGGACAAACTTTGCCAAATTCATTTGTTTTATATCAAAATTGGACGAAAATGTCAAAATAATTGGCAAATATTGACAAATTTTTCAAAAACCAAAATCTCTATTGGAAGCAAAATTTGTTATTTTTTGTTGATTTGAATGGGCAAACCTTGCAAAATTATTTGGATTGATATCACAATTGGACGAAAGCGTCAAAATAATTTGCAAACATTTTTAACACACTTTGGACACACTTTGTAAAATTCATTTGTTTTATGTCAAAATTGAACGAAAACGTCAAAAAAATTGGCAAATATTGCCAAATTTTCAAAAACCAAAATCTCAATTCGATGCCAACTTTGTTTTTTTTTGTTGATTTGAGTGGACAAACTTTGGAAATTCATTTCTTTTATGTCAAAATTGGACGAAAATGTAAAAATAATAGGCAAATATTGCCAGATTTTCAAAAACCAAAATCTCCATTAGAAACAAAATTTGTTATTTTTTGTTGACTTAAATGGACAAACCTTGCTAAATTCTTTTGTTTTGTATCAAAATTGGACGAAAAGTTCAAAATAATTTGCAAAAATTGACAAATTTTCTAAAACCAAAATCTCTATTCGAAGCAGATTTTTTTTTTGTTGATTTGAGTGATGAAACTTGAAAATTTCATTGTTTTATCAATTTACGATACAATAGCGATTTAGCAATTTACTTCGCGAATTTATATTATTCGGGTAGTATGCTTCGAGTGTGAGAAGCAAGTGGAACGGAGTAAAGGCACGATGCCAAGTTAGACCGACATGTGCACGCAATCAATAGAGCAAGTTAACCAGAGGTGTACGCCCAAAGGGCTGCAGCGGCATTCAACGTCTGGAAGACAACAATTTTAAGGGATCCCTCCTCCCATTATCCTCATTTCCTCCCTTAAAATATCGCCGGAAGAACGCCGGAAAATCGCCGGAAGAACGATCCACACGTGGGGGAGACGCCAGCAACCCTAGCAGGTAAGTGATTAGACCAGCCCTGTTTCAAACTGGAAATTTGATTATTGTGAGACACGGTCCAAACATTGGTCCTTCGAATTGGATCGGGATCAGTTAGTCGAAGACGTGCTCGGTCGCTGTTGGATTCGCCATTTTGTTTGTGGTCTCGGCGGAAACACTCAAACCATACTCCATTAGGTTCGTTGATTATTAATATTGTCTGGATATCCCGCTTTCGCCGGAATAATGAGTTAGTTGTCTGGTTATTCATTTTTCGTTGATTATTCAACTTTTTGTATGGTTATCCCGTTTCGTTGGAATAATCAGTTGATTGTCTAGTTATTCATTTTTCGTTGATTATTCAACTTTTTATCTGGTTAACCAGTTTCGTTGAAATAAGCAGTTGTTGTCTGGTTATTCGGTTTTCGTTGTGAATATTCGATTTGTGAATATTCAATTTGTGAATATTCGATTTTGGCTGAGTATTCAGATCTTGTTTAAATATTCGATTTTGTGAATATTCGATTTTGTGAATATTTGATTTTGTGAATATCCAAATCTGTATGAGTCTACAGTTTTTCATCTGAATGTTCCATTATGGTTTGTTTATTCAATTATTGTCTGAATATTCAGCTTTTGGGGATGAATTTCTGTCAAAATTAGACGAAAATGTCAAAATAATTTTCAAATATTGCCAAATTTTTTAAAACCTAAATCTCTATTCGAAGAAAATTCTGTTCTTTTGGTGATTTAAGTGTGGACACACTTTGCAAAATTCTTTTGTTTTATGTAAAAATTGAATGAAAACGACAATATAATTTGCAAATATTGCCAAATTTTTCAAAAACCAAAATCGGTATGGGAAGCAAAATTTGTAATATTTTGTTGATTTGAATGGACAAACCTTGCAAAATTCGTTTGATTTGTGTCACAATTGGACGAAAACGTCAAAATAATTTGCAAAAATTTCAATTTTTTTTAAACCAAAACCTCGATTCGAAGCAAATTCTGTTTTTTTATTGATATGAGTGGACACACTTTAAAAAATTCTTTCGTTTTATGTCAAAATTGAACTAAAACGACAAAATTATTTGTCAAAAATTTCAAAATTACCAATAACCAAAATCTCTATTCGAAGCAAAATTTGTTTTTTTTGTTGATTTGAGTGGACAAACTTTGCAAAATTCATTTGTTTTATGTCATAATTGAACGAAAACGTCAAAAAAATTGGCAAATATTGCCAAATTTTCAAAAACCAAATTTTCTATTCGAAGCCAATTTTGTTTTTCTTTTTGTTGATTTGAGTGGACAAACTTTGGTTTTAAAATTCATTTGTTTAATGTCAAAATTGGACGAAAATGTAAAAATAATAGGCAAATATTGCCAAATTTTCAAAAACCAAAATCGGTATTAGAAACAAAATTTTTAATTTTTTATTGATTTGAATGGACAAACCTTGCTAAATTCTTTTGTTTTGTGTCAAAATTGGACGAAAAGTTCAAGATAATTTGCAAAAATTGACAAATTTTCTAAAACCAAAATCTCTATTCGAGGCAAAATTTGTAATTTTTTAAAATCGTCAAATTTGACGATGATCATTAAATTTTTGACTCAATTTTTTTTATAGAACTGATCTTAAAAAATCCTGAAATTTTCAAAATGATGTTTTTTTTTCAATATTACAATTTTTTAAATTTTGGCAAATAATTATTTTTTTTCTTCTACCTTTGTTAAGCTAAGCAATCATTTAATTTTATAATTTTAAGCAGTAAAAAATTTAATTAATGATAAAATAATGTAAGAAAAGAATTATTAACATTTTTTGGTGATAGTTTGAAAATTAAGTCAGTTAAGAAGTGTTACAGTCCGCCATCTATGTATCTACTGTTAAAATTTTTTATCGAGCAAATTGCCATCGGAGACCTCACCAGAGGTCTTTATTTTTTGTGATATTTACATTTTTAGAGGTTAGTTAGATCGTGATTTACTAGTAAACAGTAGCAATAATAGCTAAGGTAACAATAATAAAAAAAGAGTTATGGAGAAAAAAAGTGTTCAATTGGATTATTTAGAAATGAAAAATGCTCCAAGGGAAAATTAATAGATTGTAAAGATTTTTCTGATCAAAATCGTATTTCATTGAATATTAGAAGTGGTACAATTGTGCGTTTCATTTGCAGCGAACATGAGAAGTTGTATCGTATCAATTACAGTTTGAAGCAACTAGTTTGTGCTGATCCATTTAAAATTCATTGTGTTAAAGTACGTAAATCTTTAAGACCAGTTACTTTTGAATTGTTTGAACAGTGTAAGGTTAGTGTACCTTCTATTATACCAGGAAGTAATATGGGTATTTCGTGTTTGAAAAAAATCTATGAAGAATTGAAAAAACATCATGAAATTAAATTAGAAGCATCTAAACAAACTATAACTGCTGAGAACAGTGGCTAGGAAAGTGTCTCTGGAAATTTAAGTTTTACTCCATCTGAACCACATAAAACACCTGACCAAGAGGAAACCCTACTACTGACTCAAAGCTTGCAGGAAATTTTTTTTTCTAATTTATCTGAGAATTTGCAATTATCAAACGCTACAACTTCAACATCTGACATCTGCAGCTCAACCAGCGAAACTTTTACTCCCACTGAAATTAATCTTGATCGCCTCAATACTGTCGCCAAAACATTCAATCTATCTCCGATTAAAAAGAAAAACATAGATCGATCAAAAACTTACGTTCAAAGGAAATATCATGACATAAAATCTAAATTGCAATTATACTTTGAAAATGTAATGGAAGATACTTTTATTACGATTCAAAATAAAGATTTGATAAATGATGATAACCCAGAATTAACCGGAAAAGAAATAGTAATGCAGTTGAAAGAAAAATTTTATAATAGCAGCAAAGGGAGTGAAAAATTACAGATTTTATCTGTCTTACCGTCAAGTTGGTCGGCAGAAAAAATTGTTGACGTTTTTGGAGCATCAACTTATATAATAAAAAAGGTAAAACAAAAAGGAACAGAAGACGGCATTTTATTTACTCCGGTCAAAAACAATTAAAAAGTACTGAAGACAAAATTCAAGAATTTTATAGAAATCAAGATGTCAGCAGAGAATTACCGGGTAAAAAAGAGTATAAATCTGTTCATAAAAATAGTCAACGAGTACAGAAACAAAAACGGCAAATATTAGCTAACTTGAACGAAATTTATTATTCGTTCAAGCAAAAATACCCATTCGAAAAAGTCAGTTTTTCAAAATTTGCAAGTCTTAGTCCACCTGAGTGTGTTCTTACTGGTGCATCTGGTACTCATGTGGTATGTGTTTGTTTCATTCATGAAAATTTCAAACTTACATTTAATGGTGCAAAACTCGAAAAACTGAAACTTAAAGACGAAAGTCAGCCATTTTCGTCATATCGGGAATGTTTAAAAAATGTTATTTGTCAACAACTAACGAATGACTGCTACTTTGGAACATGCAGTAATTGTCCGGCTCGACAAAATTGCGAAGTACAATCGAAAGTCTTTTCATCGATAATTTTGTAGATGACATAATGTATAAACAATGGACTCAAGTGGATCGATGTTCTTTGGAGACGGTTATAAAAACAACTGATGACTTTGTTGATCACTTGGTAGAATCGATTCCAAAATTACTTCAGCATGACGTCATTGCTCAAAAACAGGCTAAACATTTCCAAATTACAAAAAAAAAACCTGGAAGTTGGACAAGTACTTGTTGTTGCTGACTTTTCTGAAAATTACTCGTTTTTACTTCAAAATAGTGTCCAAGGAGTTTATTGGAATAATAAACAAGCAACAATCCATCCATTCGCTTGCTATTATAGATCTATTACTAAGAATGGCGATGATACAATAGCACATTTAAGTTTGGTAATAATTTCAGATTGCTTGACGCACAACACAACTGCAGTTTACAGTTTCCAAGAAGTTTTAACTTTATTTCTAAAAAATAAAGTTCCGAACATTTCTAAAATAATCTATTTTTCGGATGGCGCAGTAGCTCAATATAAAAATCGCTATAATTTGGTCAACTTGCTATATCATAAACAGGATTTTAAAATCAAAGCTGAATGGCATTTTTTTGCAACTTCGCATGGAAAAGGCCCAAGCGATGGTTTGGGCGGAACAATAATGCGATTGGCTAGTCGAGCTAATCTTCAATTAAAAACTGAAGAGCAAATTCAAACACCCAATGAGTTTTGTAAATGGGCCAAAAAAAATGTCTAAGGAATCATTTTCGACTCCGTCTCGGATGAGCAAATTCAATGCACTCAAAAGAAACTGTACAGCAGATTTAAAAATGCTGTGGCAATACAAGGAATACGTAGTTGTCATGCCGCCGTTCCTATTTCGAATGAACTAATAAAAATGAAAACCTTATCATCGTCTGAGGAAGGAAAAGATTTTCTATTAAAAAATAAGGACATTTACGATTTCGTCGAAGAACCAGCAATTAAAACCAGGTAAAAAGACGGGAATATTGTGTATAAGTAATTGTTTTGATATCAAATTTTGACTTGAAGATTAATAAAACCCTTACTTTTTTCAGATTAAGAAAAAGAACGGAGGCACTTACATCAGAAAAAGGATTGAAAAAAAAGACTTACGTAATAAAATGTATATGTATAAAGTATACGCTTTAATTGCTTCATATATAAATTAAATCATAAATATTAATTTTCTTTTCTCATTCATTGCAATTTTTACTGCTTAAAATTACAAAATTATATGATTGCTTAGCTTAACTTAACATAAAGGTACAAATAAAACATTTATATTATTTGCCAAAATTAAAAAAAATAAAATTTTGAAAAAAAAAACATCATTTTGAAAATTTCAGAATCTTTTAAGACCAGTTACAGGTATTCTACAAAAAAAAAATGAGCCAAAAATTTAATGATCATCGTGAAGTTTGACGATTTTTAAAAACTCAAAATTCTATAAATTTGGCATTTTTCAATTTTTTTTTTCTAAATATTTTTTTTTTCATAGCCTCAAGTATCCTCTTCAAAACGAATCCTGGTCTTTTTTTGTAGCTAGAATAGTTTTTGAGATATTCAAAAAATAAAATTGAACAATTTAGAAAATAGTGAAATTTTGAATTTTGAATAACTTTTGAAAAAAAAAAATTATTTTTTTTCCTTTTGTAGAACTTTGTTTTCTGCTAAAAGAAAACTTCCCACTAAATTTCATCCAAATTGAAAGGGGTCGATTCCAACTATTGGTCGATTTGACATGGAATTACCCATATATATATATATATATATATATATATATATACATATATATATAAATAATATAAATCTGTAATTTATTTGTTAGTACACCTACATGTTATTTAAAATGGTTTGTAAACTGCTTACTAACGTAAGGTTGACATAAACAGTAGCTTCATGACACACTGGACAAAAATTCAACCACATTGAAAAAGGTATTATGTAATACCTCACACAACAAAAAAAAAATAAGATTTAGAATAAGAGAGTTAAGCCCTCATGTTTTATAATAAAACAGGTTACAAAATAAAATTGAATTTACCAAAATTAATTACTTAACAAAAAAGATACAAAATTGAAAACGTGTGCTACAACATGTGTGCTATATATATATATATATATATATATATATATATATATATATATATATATATATATATATATTTATATATATATATATATATATTTATATTTATATATATATATATATATATATATATATATATTATATATATATATATATATATATATATATATATGCAATGCAGTTGTGTTGTGCGTCAAGCAATCTGAAATTATTACCAAACTTAAAGGTACTATTGTATCATCGCCATTCTCAGTAATAGATCTATAATAGCAAGCGAATGGATGGATTGTTGCTTGTTTATTATTCCAATAAACTCCTTGGACATTGTTTTGGAGTAAAAACGAGTAATTTTCAGAAAAGTCAGCAACAACAAGTACTTGTCCAACTTCCAGGTTTTTTTTTGTAATTTGAAAATGTTTAGCCTGTTTTTGAGCAATGAAGTCATGCTGAAGTAATTTTGGAATCGATTCTACCAAGTGATAAACAAAGTCATCAGTTGTTTTTATAACCGTCTTCAAAGAACATCGATCCACTTGAGTCCATTGTTTATACATTACTTCATCTACAAAATTATCGATGAAAAGACTTTCGATTGTACTTCACAATTTTGTCGAGCCAGGACAATTACTGCATGTTCCAAAGTAGCAGCCATTCGTTGGTTGTTGACAAATAACAATTTTTAAACAATCCCGATATGATGAAAATGGCTGACTTTCGTCTTTAAGTTTCAGTTTTTCGAGTTTTGCACCATTAAATGTAAGTTTGAAATTTTCATGAATGAGACAAACACATACCACATGAGTACCAGATGCACCAGCAAGAACACACTCAGGTGGCCTAAGACTTGCAAATTTTGAAAAACTGACTTTTTCGAATGGGTATTTTTGCTTGAACGAATAATAAATTTCGTTCAAGTTAGCTAATTTTAGCCGTTTTTGTTTCTGTACTCGTTGACTATTTTCATGAACAGATTTATACTCTTTTTTACCCGGTAATTCTCTGCTGGCATCTTGATTTCTATAAAATTCTTGAATTTTGTCTTCAGTACTTTTTAATAGTTTTTAATGACCTTTGTTTTTGACCGGAGTAAATAAAATGCCGTCTTCTGTTACTTTTTGTTTTACCTTTTTTACCATCTAAGTTGATGCTCCAAAAGCGTCAACAATTTTTTCTGCCGACCAACTTGACGGTAAGACAGATAAAATCTGTAATTTTTCACTCCGTTTGCTGCTATTATCAAATTTTTCTTTCAACTGCATTACTATTTCTTTTCCGGTTAATTCTGGGTTATCATCATTCATCAAATCTTTATTTTGAATCGTAATAAAAGTATCTTTCATTACATTTTCAAAGCATAATTGCAATTTAGATTTTATATCATGATATTTCCTTTGAACGTAAGTTTTTGATCGATCTATGTTTTTCTTTTTAATCGGAGATAGATTGAATGTTTTGGCGACAGTATTGAGGCGATCAAGATTAATTTCAGTGGGAGTAAAAGTTTCGCTGGTTGAGCCGCAGATGTCAGATGTTGAAGTTGTAGCGTTTGATAATTGCAAATTCTCAGATAAATTAGAAGACATTTTTTCCTGCAAGCTTTGAGTCAGTAGTGGGGTTTCCTCTTGGTCAGGTGTTTTATGTGGTTCAGATGGAGTAAAACTTAAATTTCCAGAGACACTTTCCTATCCACTGTTCTCAGCAGTTATAGTTTGTGTAGATGCTTCTAATTTATTTTCATGATGTTTTTTCAATTCTTCATAGATTTTTTTCATACACGAAATACACAGTTTACTTCCTGGTATAATAGAAGGTGCACTAACCTTACACTGTTCAAACAATTCAAAAGTAACTGGTCTTAAAGATTTACGTACTCTAACACCATGAATTTTAAATGGACCAGCACAAACTAGTAGCTTCAAACAGTAATTGATACGATACAACTTGTCATGTTCGCTGCAAATGAAACGCACAATTGTACTACTTCTAGTATTCAATGAAATACGGTTTTGATCAGAAAAATCTTTACAATCTATTAATTTTCCCTTGGAGCATTTTACATTTCTAAATAATCCAATTGAACACTATTTTTTCTCCATAACTCTTTTTTTATTATTGTTACCTTAGCTATTATTGCTATTGTTTACTAGTAAATCACGATCTAACTAACCTCTAAAAATGTAAATATCACAAAAAATAAAGACCTCTGGTGAGGTCTCCGATGGCAATTTGCTCGATAAAAATTTTTAACAGTAGATACATAGATGGCGGACTGTAACACTTCTTAACTGACTTAATTTTCAAATTATTACCAAAAAATGTTAACCCTACAGTGCGCAATTTTTTCTTTTAAAGCGAAAAAATTAAAATAGCTTGGAAATATATGAAGAAAATAGGAAAACATATTTAAAAAAATCGTTTTCAATTTTAAAGCTTATTTAAACAAAACAAAAACATATGATTCATATATGCATCAGTGCGCATTAGTCACCTTATATCTATTTATATTAAAACCTATATTATATGAAATTAGTTCGTGTGAAAGTACGTAAAACAGTTCTTATCTTTATTAAAACACAAAGCTGTGTCACATTTGCTGCATATTACGTATGTTTGAGCCGAACATCCTGGTAACTTGCATCGGATTCTTGTTTTATTCCATACTGGAAAATTATTTTGACGATCAAGTCTTGCTTCTTTGGGTGGCACAGGAGTTGTATTTGGTCTTTTTCGTTTATTCTCTATACTTCGTTCAACTTCATTTGGTCGGCCTCGTTTAGGGGTGGTACATGTCCCAATATTGCACAACGTGATGGCCAATTCAATTCGAAAATCGGCCAAGGGTTTTATTGTCTCATCTTTGGTATATTTGCGATAAAGCAACCACGCGTTGATAATCGTGATATCAAGTAAATGATAAAATAATCTCATGTACCACTTTCGCGATCGCATCTTTATTTTGTATCTCCCAATTATACTGTCTAGCAGATCTACTCCTCCCATGTGGCGATTGTATTGTGTAATAATAGCAGGGCAAGGTATCTCTATTTATTCTTTTTTTTTCGATCGTACCTACTTACCATCGTTACAGGTTCTGTGCCAATAAATGATGACAGAAGAGTAACAGTTTTATTGTCCTTCCAATAAACATTGCTGATGGATGTTCCTTTGTAATCAGCCACAAATTCACATGATTCTCCCCGTTTCATCTTATTGCAATCCTTCTCCGAAGTGAACTTTGAAGCATAAAATTCGATTACGTTGCACGGTTCCAAGAGAATGAATACCAAGTTGTGCTATGTAACTTATTACCGGAATTGAAGTGTAGTAGTTATCAAAATATAGTTTATGGAATTTGTTGCGTGGAATTTCGCGAGACAATCGCACAATAATATTGCTGCTCGCTCCTAAGTCTGGTATTTGGTAGTCGATTATTTGGGTGGTTTTCTGTGCCAGTATAAATTTCAAATTTGTAACAAAATCCTGAAACCCCACTTAGAATAAAAAGTTTGTATCCCCATTTGTGTGGTTTCAATGGTAAATATTGTTTCATGTGATGTCGTGCCTTTGTGGCACAAATTTGTTCATCAATTGATAACATTTTATCCATGGGAATTGTCAAAAATTTTTGTGAAATTGAATCGATGACTGGTCTCAATTTATGTAGCTTATCATCGGTAATAATCGTGTTATCATTGAAATGTAAATTGCTTCGGATTCTTTCAAATTGTTTTTGACTCATTGCGCTGCGTACAATATCTATTCCAATGTGTTTGTTCCAGTATTTACGAAAGTTAGATATGCATAAAACTGAAGACAAAGTACAAATGCCTAAATATCTCATAAGATCATACTTTGTCAAATGAAAAGGTTTCGCTGAATTTTTCGAAACACTATATTTGATAGTTTCCTCCACAATTCCATCAATGAGATTGTCTTCAAAAAAATATTTAAAAAACTGATAAGGCGAGTCCAAGGTCGTTACATCAGCCGGAATTGTGCTCTGCCCAGTAAATGTAGATGGAATATTCACAAGTTTTGTCTTTCTCCATAGCAAATTGTTCGATTCTTTAGGAAGAAATGACTGAATTACCTTTGGAAACGTTTGAGTTCTTGAAGAATCCAATACCGGCTCAGTTGCCGTGTTGATTTTTGACTCGGATGCAGTCGAGTTATCTTCAATGAGGCCTGCTTCAACCGTCAGTATAATTTCGCGGATGTTTGGATCTTCAAAATACTTATCCAACAATTTTTCTGAATGTGGTTGAACTTCTACAAGATCTTTATCACTTTCCACTTCCAGTTCATCTTCACTCTGCGTAGGTATATTTTCAATAAAATCGAATTGTTTGTCGGGATCCACATTTTCCAAGTCTACCTGGTCCGTTCCATTTTTATAAAAATTATAAAATCTACAATAAATTGATATGCAAAACATCATATATTGGTATTTCTATATTAGAAACCATGTTGGATAGTAAATTACATATTATGTACCAGTACGCGCGATGATTCATATATGAATCGACTATTATATTTCATATAAAAATATTAAATATTATTAGGATGAAACCGGGTATATATTTTCTTTTTTCTGATACCTAAGATATATCACAAACAATTTCAAGCTTACCTTGCATTTATTATTGCGTAATAAACATACGTAAAAAACTTGAACAATTGTGACGTGCGTGCAATACTGAAAACGTTTACAAAAATAGTTGTTTTTTGAGGTTAGACAGTTTAGCGTGCTGGTGTAACCGAAACTATACACAGAATAGGGTTAGTTCATATAAAGGCCGCTGCATGTTTCCGTTTTCTAGAGAATATTAAGCATTTACTAACGATTTACTTGGTTGATGCAAATATGCATCAGTGGGCACTGTAGGGTTAATAATTCTTTTCTTACATTATTTTATCGTTAATTAAATTTTTTACTGCTTAAAATTATAAAATTATATGATTGCTTAGCTTAACAAAGGTAGAAAAAAAAAATAATGATTTGCCAAAATTTAAAAAATTGTAATATTGAAAAAAAAACATCATTTTGAAAATTTCAGGATTTTTTAAGATCAATTAGAGGTATTCTACAAAAAAAATTGAGTCAAAAATTTAATGATCATCGTCAAATTTGACGATTTAAAAAAATTTAAAATTCTATAAATTTGGCTTTTTTCAAATTTTTTTTCCAATTTTTTTGTTCATAGCTCCAAGTATCCTTTTCATAACGAACCTTGGTCTTTTTTTGTAACTGTAATAGTTTTCGAGATATTAAAAAAAGAAAATTGAACAACTGGGAAAATAGTGGAATTAAGAATTTTGCATAACTTTTGAAAAAAAATATTATTTTTTTTTCCTTTTGTAGAACTTCATTTTCTGAAAAAAGAAAACTTCCCACCAAATTTCATTCAAATTGAAAGGGGTCGATTCCAACTATTGGTCGATTTGATATGGAATGACCCATATATATATATATATATATATATATATATATATATATATATACATATATATAAATATTGTTCATTAGGTGGACGAATTACACCGATTAGAGTTAATTAACGCTAGTTAGTAATTGCATATATTGCATATTTGGGCATGCTCGTGCATATTTCATCAAAAGCTGCATATTCTTGCATATTTAAGTCGTTATTACATTTAACTAATATGCATGGAAAAAGTTAACTAACGTTAATTTAAAATCATTTTTACAAAAATATTGTAAAAAAATATACTCTCTGACGAGAGTAACTTAAAAAAATGATGTAAATTCTTATTAAATTAAAAAAATGTTGGAAATTAGCTACTCGGCAATAATTTTGTTTATTTAATCGCAGATGATAGTACTGACAAATGTGGCCGTTATATTGTCCATTTGTTAAAAGGAATTCTTCATGAAGGCCATTTTAGAAAATCATATTTAATTTCATCGAAACAACTTGAAAAAAAAATAATCATTTAACAATTAACCGATTTGTACAAGAACGTTTAACAAAGGCCATAGGACGATAAGAATACCGAATCCGCCCCAGAAATATATCGGGCTCATAATTTAAAGAAATGTTGGCACTTATAAGATACTTCGATGCTGCAAGTTTCAGATTTTTATCTATTACCATTTCTGAATAAATCGAAAAATATTTATATATATATATATATATATATATATATATACAGATATATATATATATATATATATATATATATATATATATATATATATATATATATATATATATATGTTGTATTTGAGGTTTTCGCGGATAGATACCTGTGTTGTATTGTTTTCTCGGGGATTCCGCGTTGATGCTGAGGGTTGGCTCTGAAAAGAACCGGATTCTCGACGTTTCGGCGAACTAACATTCGCCATTCTCAAGAGATATATGCGTCCGTACGGGTCAACCGTTAGACGCATACTGGTTGATGCTGAGGGTTGGCTCTGAAAAGAACCGGATTCTCGACGTGTGCCGGATTCTCAGTATGCGTCTAACGGTTGACCCGTACGGACGCATATATCTCTTGAGAATGGCGAATGTTAGTTCGCCGAAACGTCGAGAATCCGGTTCTTTTCAGAGCCAACCCTCAGCATCAACGCGGAATCCCCGAGAAAACAATACAACACATATACATATATATATATATATATATATATATATATATATATATATATATATATATATATATATATATATGCAAAAAATAAAATATATTCGCTTTGCATATAATCCACTTTTTAATTATAATATAAAGTTACAAATACAAGAAGAGATTTTTTCACCTCGAATCTACATCATCATCTTATTCACGTTTAAACAACTTCATCTTGCGATTAATTCAAGTTGAAACCATTTCAAGTTGCAACAACTTCATTTTGAACTTGAAATAAACTATTAACTTATAGTAATTAAGTGGACCATGGAAAGCACAATCTAATACATCTAGTCTCAGTAAAAATTCAGTTAGCATTGTAGAGAATTCATTAAATTAACTACATTTTAATCTGGTAGACTACATAGACAAGACAAGAGAGTGACAAGACTAGATGAAGACAAGAAGTAGACAAGACTGGACAAGACTAGGCAAGACTAGACAAGATTAGACAAGATTAGACAAGACTAGACAAGACTAGACAAGGCTAGACAAGATTAGACTAGAGTAGACTAGACATAAAAAAATTAAAAAATAAATAAATAGCTATTCGCATAGTTAACAAATATTTTTTTGGGATTTTGTGAAATATTCATCTTTCCAGCTATAATACCCTAAGTGCAGGGGTGAGTCCTGAACCTTTCACCCAGGGCAACACAACGCTTCAATGACAATGTATGTGTTTATTAATCTGTTTGTTATGTATAAAAATGCTAGAATTAATTCATGAAGTCTGTAGATTGCTATAACAGTCCATAGCATCTGACCGCCCAATCTATTAGACTACTATAACAGTATAGAGGTCCAATGCTACTAGAGAAAAAAACAATAAATTGATCTTTCGCTTACGCTTTCAAAATGTGAAATGTACCCAAAATATAAGCTATTACGAATACTATAACAGTCCATAGCACCTGGGCGTCAAATCAATTGCACTGCTATAGCAGATCATAGCAGCGATAGGGTTAAAGAGATTTATGAAATTTTATCGGCATTCAGAGAATCTAAAATCAAATTTAAATACATACATAGGAAAAAGATAACCATTACGTTAGTAATTTACATCAAAAGACGTACAAATTAATTTCAAATTGTGACAAGAAGGAAAAAAAATTTTCTTAGAAAATAGCACGTTACGCAAGGTGCTTTTATGGCTCACATGTAGTTAACGTAACGTCTAAAAATTTGCCCCTAAAAGTGATACATCATTTCCTTATAAAATAATATAATATTTTTTGTTTAACAATTATAATGATTTTCTGGTTTATTTTATTTGCAATAAATATTTATTGGTGTATGAAGAAAATGCGAATCAATAAAAATACATTCAACTATTTTTAGAAAAAAATTTTTTTTTGAAAATTTTATTATATCGCTCGATCTTTATGCACAATCATGTGGGATTGTTGAATATTTTATTGTATGCTTGTCATGGTTCATCGCTATTCAGGTCTCAGTTATATTCGGCCGCAAAATCGGAAGTAGTTTTATATACAGTTCCTGCTTCATCCAAAAAATTAAATATTTATACTCTATGCGGCGGCTTGATTTTTTAAACAGAATAAAATGTTTCCGGTTTCGTAAAGTTTCAGGAGTAGTTTGTAGTAATTAGGAGACAAATAAAAATTTGATAATTAAACGCTTTTATCTCGACGATCTTAACTTATAACGAGTTGGCGGAACTAGTAAGAAGCGATCGATAGCACATACCCTGAGTGTAGTTTGTAAATCGAGAATGAGATGTCTTATTGCGTCTCTCTCACACTAATTATATTCCACTTTGCTTAATCATATTATCCATAGTTTCTGAGTATACTTGTATTAGACGTTCCGTAAAATATTGTGTACGGTTAGATTGTGTCGGTGAATGCGAATGTTACCGCAACATTTGCATATGTAAGGTTGTCTGATTTAGATATCACACACAGTGATAACATTTGTGCGGTCTAAGGATTATCAAAACAACGAGGGGTTTATTTTAAGTGGGATACTTTTAAACGGTTACATGAGCACGATAAAGATATGGTGGAGGAGTCGGGTGTGAATTGTGCGAAATCACGCGATTCCAAATATAAACTCGCGGCATTTGAATATTAACAAATTTTTGGTAATTAAGTTAAATCTGGAATAAAAGTGTGCGTGCAAGATACGGAACAGTTCTGTTTAATTTAACTCTGCAAAACTTTTCGCACTGACTAATTATAAATTGCAAGATAAATAAAACTGAGGAAGACGCTAACGGTGAAAGAATACGGACCGGTGGGTG
Source organism: Phosphuga atrata (assembly GCA_944588485.1). Lineage (NCBI taxonomy): Eukaryota > Metazoa > Arthropoda > Insecta > Coleoptera > Silphidae > Phosphuga > Phosphuga atrata. The sequence continues at coordinate 6,461,890 of OX155900.1, forward strand.
GACAGGTGTGTAATAGTTTGGGCTGCGTCGGTAGTTCATTTTCCACGCCACTGAGCAGCTCATTACCTGCGCGCGAGTGTGGCAAACTGAACGAAGCATTACTGCTGCGTTTGTTCGAAAGTTGTGTATCGCATTTCCACTTGTGCCCCCTAAATCTGACGTAGCACTACGAGCCGTATAATCCGCTTGGATTATTAATGATTTATTGCTAGCAGATTGGACGCGGACAATACGGAGCTCGCGCACTTTAGTTAATACCAAATTGAAAGGTGCATTTTGTAATGACTTTAACGAGTCGAATCGATCGCCTGGATTCAAAACCAACATCAGGTAAATCTACCAATCTGGAGTATAATGTAGTCCTTGGGCCAATTTGCGTTCGTTTACATTTTGCAGGAAGATTGGTCGCTGCAGAGCTCATCAATCAAAGAACGGAGGCTCGGTCGACATGATGGGTTATGCTCGCTACGAATATTAATGAACCAAGAATATTATAGAGATGAAACCTTTCACAACACAGCACGACTTTACGCCTAATCATAATCAAAACAAATCACAGACAGCCGAAGTACATCCGCCGTCTTAATCCTCATATCAAACTAAAACCACTCCGTCTGCCATATATTTATTTAACAATTCACCGAGACGAAACTCTCGCAATCTCATAACACATTCAAACTAAAACTTTAATGATATGTTTGTAGATATGTTTATTATGAATTTATTTGTTCTGGCTCGAGGCTGTCGCGAAATAAATCTTCGGCTTAAGATCGGGCGTCAACTTATGGCAGTGAGAAACCCCCCTAACTTGGTTAATGGATCAGTGCTGCATTGCCGCAGCAATGGCAAGTCGTTACGCAGCCAACAATTCATCTTCTGGAGATGGGCCAACGCTTTGGAACAAACACTGCCCTCAAGCGCCAACCGGAAAGACGCCTCAAGAAGCAGCGGAACTGAATCTATATCCGGCAATAGCCATAACTTCTCGCCTCTTGTCCTGAGGGTACCCGCATTCCCTCTAATGTGGATCTTACAAAGTCTCGCACGTCCAAACATTCATTATCTACACATACAACTGCACTTCTTTAAAACCCAATTATTGGTACATTTCTACCCACAAAACGTACCTTCGCGTATAATACTATAGACACTCCCGTTATCTTTTTCTTATAAAACATTCTAATCACGTTCTACAATCGATATATGTTAAAACGCGTTTTTACTGATAGAAGTTAATATTTTATTATGGTATGCATAGGATAACAATGCGTTTGTAATTACAAAGATTTACGTTTGGGAATTGCGGGCAAAATTGGCATAAATATTAGTTGCATATTGGATGCTTTTTAATATATTAACGAGTATAACATCAATTTTTGTGTTGGACGGAGCGAGTTAAAATTATAAGCTTCGTAAAATTATTTCACGTTTATTTTCATATTTAATTACACGAAGCCAAAGTTATTTCATGCAATGATACGGAAAGTTTGGCCTGTAACTCGCTGCGCGTAATTAAAATAAAGTTTTAAAAGCATTTATTATGTACGCGTTATATGGTGGTTGGTAGTCTTATCTCTAGTTGCAATTCCAATTGGTTGTCTGCGGCGTGTGCCTGCGTGAAAAACAGAGGTGCAGAGGCGGCAGAAACACGGTTCAGTGCGGGCTCGTTTAAAGCAACGGTTCCGCCCGGTGCCGCCGTGAAATATGTCTCTCCGCGGTCGCACCAACTTCCAAGACTGTCCAAGTTTCCAACAAGTGTAGCCCTTCCAAACATAAAGCAGGGTTGCGGTTTCTGTTACGAGTAATCTCTTCCAAAATGACGTGATTTACTAAACTTAAATATTACTATAATTTCGGAAGTAAAAAATCCATCCATACTTAGTCCTTAAAATCACTGATTTATTTTTTTGTTAAATTTCGGTGAGGAAAATTTTATATTAAATTTTATCGCGCACGATAAGAACATTTTAAACACCAAATATTATTTGAAGTAAATATTTGTATTGGTGTAAAACTTACCGTGAACATCCACGGCTTGGACTAAGAGGAGTACTCCCATCGCTAACACCAGTAGCGCGGGCGGCATGACGAAGAGTGACCGAGCGCATTACCCACACAAGCTCACGCTCCGGACGGCACGCGGAATCTGAACTTCCTCCGACACCCGCGCCGATGTAGCGCAGGCTCCGTCCGGATCCACGTGCTATATTCTCTCCTCTATCCATCCGTTCTTTCGTCCAACTATAAATTCTCGTAAACATGCAATGAAAAATTATTGCCCCAGCGGAAAATTTTAGTTTTCTTATTTGCGGCGGTTCATTGATTTGATACCATTATCCCACCCATAGAAAAATTACAGCCATGGCAAAGTATCAAGCGACTCGCAGATAAAAGCTTGATCCGGTGCGGCTGTCTACAAAGGAGCTGGTCCGGATACACGGAACAAACGATGCGACGCCTCATAAAGTCGATAAGAAAGAAAGAGCGGGCTCAATCACTTAACTCGGTTCCAGAAGTCACCTGGTTCATCTCTCAGTGTACACAAATAATAACAATAATTGGGGAGGCAATGTAACGGTTCGGGTTTGTTGTTCTATTAATTCTGTCGATACAAATGACATAGCGCCGACTGAAAAAACACAAGCCGGGATAAAACCAGTATTTTGTACATACAATTTATCCCGGACATGCATTTTCAATGTAAAAAATAAATTGCTTTGGCAGAGAACCAATTTCTGAGAATTTGGTATGTTTTATCTTCGGGCTGATGCGTGGATCCCATTTCTAGCTCTATACTTTACGCAAAAAACCGTCATCCGATTTTCATATATTTGCCTTTTCTACCCGTTTTATTGCTAAGCACCATGGAACAATTTAATCAGAATAATTATTCGCCACATTGCCAAAGATAACATTTATAACTTAAATTTAAAAAAGTATACTTACTTATAAACGTAGTTTATTTTTAATAAATATGCAAATTTATAGGCTCTGTTTAGTATCAATTTTATAGATTCATTTAATTTTATTCACATTTTAATCTATCTATCTTTACCAATTTTGCTTCTGTTTTTTTGCACACGCTGGATGGTACGAATGTTGAAGAAGACAAAAAGAAAAAACCGACGCGTATCGAGTGACAGTGTGATGCTTTTACTCGCTAATGCTTGATACGTTCACGTTCATGCTTCTATGTGTAGCTTTAATCTCTTTCATAGCGTTCTCTAAGGTTTTCACTAAGATTTGCTCATTTTGTATGAATTGAAGATTTATGCCTCAAATAGTCTACCCCAGGGGTCGCCAGACTTTTAAATGAGCAGAGCCAAGTTGTCAAGGAAACGGGCTAAAAAAATATTAGAAAACCCATACTTTGGGCTCACTGAGAACACACTTGAAGACAAAATAAATTTGTTTACCTTAGGTCTTAAGTTAATTCGAGCGCAATTTTATTGTATAATAACTAGTCATATTTTCTACATAATATAATCTATAAACTTAACAAAGCCAGAACACAGTCTGAATATATAAATATATTCAACCTTTCCGGAGTTCTATAGTACTAATGAGTCTTTTAAGGACTACCAAAAACTAATCTCATGTGAAATTTGTCAGTTATTTTATAGCTTTCAGTCCACCTTTGTGGATCTCAACAAAAACCAGAAAAACAACATTGTTTTTTAAAGATCATGTCTTTCTGATACCTTAAGTGAATAGCCATCTCTAGACGCGTATCGAGATTTATCTCTCATCAGTACAGCTTTGCCTTTATGAACCACAATTTGTAAACCACTTACTTGAAACCCATGTGAATCATTGCGGTTATATATTTTTAATTTGACATTTCGTAAGAGAGACATGAACTTGGCAGTTTATTGATTCAAATGATAATTTACAATTGGTAAAACCCTACTACATTATAGATAATCATATAAACTTAATAAAGTCGGAACACAGCTTGAATATATAAATATATTCAATTCAAAGTTTATTCGAAACCGATTTGTTTTTGGTAGTCCTAAAAAGACTTATTAGTATTATGGAGCTCCGGAAAGTTTTAATATATTTATATATGTGTATAAGGGTATGTTCAGGCTGTGTTCCGACTTTATTGAGTTTATATGAATATCTATGTTTTTTAATTTATGGTTTTACCAATTCTAAATTATAATATAATCTAGTTCACTAACATCATTAACTCATTTAAATATTTTTGTAGTCGTGAGGGGTTAGCAATTGTTACGTATTATCATAGTAGATTTTAAAGCCGATTGTTAGTTACGCATTAATACTACATAGAAGTGTTGTATATCATTGAAAAGCTAATTTAATCTAATATATCCAGTATTAGTAGTCATCTAGTAAGTAATAATTTAACGATTAAACGAACTTACCTTCACTGAAGTTCTATGGAAATTGTATGAAGCACCTTCTTCGAATGATCACTTGGTAGTACCACTACTTTGTGCAGTTTCCTCCACATGTTTACAGAAAACTTTTCGACCGCTGCTCCACCATTCCATATTACGTGGCGTTGGGTCGGTGACTAATTAGTTTTAAAGTCCTGCCGTATATCTTTCTGGGACTATTCTTCCAGGATAGTAAGAGATTCTGGGTGAGAGTGATCATTCAGAGGAGGCGCTTCATACAATTACGATAGAACTTCACTTAAGGTAAGTTCGTTTAATCGGTAAATTGTATTTTGCGTCTCCTCCTCTCGTCACTTGGTAGATGTTTAAAGCTTATACGGCAGAGTTCTCTTATAATTCTACGTTGGATGGGAATTATTATTACGTTTGCTATTATTAGTACCCTAAGGTGTAAGGTGTTACATTTCATATCCTAATTCCTACATTTAAACCTTACAATACATTATATACACTTTACAATACATTTCTTTCGCTATATATGCACTTTTTCCACTCCCTTTTTCCTTTTGCCATTTTTGATGCTTGAACCATTGTGAGTCCTCTGTCCTCTACTATTTTCTCTATGTTACGATTCCATGTTGTCTTTGGTCTTCCTCTACTTATCTTTTTTTGACCTTTAGCTTCCCATATTCTCTTGACTGGTCTTTTGTCCTCCATTCGCTTGAGGTGTACATACCATCTCAGTTGGCAGTTCCCGATTCGCTTTGCTACTGGTTGCACATTTAACTGTTCTCTGATAGTGTCATTTTTTATGCGATCTCGCCTTGTGACTCCTAACACTCTTCTTAGGTATTTCATCTCTATACTTTGGATCTTGCTCTTTAGTCTCTTCGTTAACACCCAGCTTTCGCAGCCAAATGTTAGTATAGGTACGAATACAGCTCTGTATATACTCATTTTTACCTTTGGCGAAACTTCTTTCTTTCCCAGGAAACTATTTCTGAGGCTGTGGTACACCCTTGCTGAACTCTCTATTCTGTCATTAATTTCTATTTCATGGTGTCCCTTGCTATCTAGACGTACTCCCAGATATTTAAAGGTGTCAACTTGTTCTAATACATTTCCATTTAGCTCAATGTTTACTTTTGTATCTGATTTCCCACTAACCATGATTTTTGTTTTCTCTTCGTTTATCTTGAGGTTCTTCTTTGCTAATTTCTCGTTCCATATCTCCAAGTTTCTCCTCAGTTCAACTTCATTTCTCGCGAATATAACAAGGTCGTCGGCGAACGCACGATTTGTTCTAGGTTTCTATACCCCACACTAAATGAAGACGTTCTTTTCCTCGTTTCTTTCATTACTTCGTCCTTAACTAGGTTGAATAAAGTTGGACTCAAAACGCCTCCTTGCCGTACACCCTCGTTTACCGTAAACTCGCGTGATTGCATGTTGTCTGTTCTAACAATATTTCTACTATTTTTGTACATTCCCATTAATGCTCTTATTAGTTTTAGGTTAATTTTCCTTTTGATCAGGGTTTCTTCTATAATTGATCTTGTTATTCTGTCTAATGCCTTTTCCAGGTCAAGGAATGCTTGATATATTTCATCGTCTGTATTGCTTATTCGTTCCATCATCTGTTTAATCGTAAATATATGATCCTGTATACTTCTGCCTTTCCTGAAACCACTCTGTGACTCTTCTAGTTGTGGCTCTAGTTCCCGACTCAGTTTTGTTTCTAATATTCTCTCGTACACTTTCGATGCTATGCTTAGCAGGGTGATTCCTCGGTAGTTGTTACAGTCTCTTCTGTCTCCTTTCTTATATATTAGCACAATGACCCCTATCTCCCAGTCTTTTGGTACTCTGCCTTCCTCCCAAGCCATATTGCATATCTTTGATAATAACTGATCTCCTTTTTCGCCCATATTTTTCAGCATTTCTCCTGTTATATTATCATGCCCAGCAGCCTTACCTCTTTTGAGTCTATTTATGGCTTTCTTAACCTCTTCTAATTGTATGTGCTCTCTTTGTTGTTCTGTTTCTTCTATGTTGTAGGTTCTTTCGGTTCTGTCCACAATACTTTCTTTGTTCAGCAGATTTTCAAAGTATCTTCTCCATCTTTCTATTATGTCTTCTTCCTCCGTTAATATTGCTTAATATTGATATCCGTTAATATTGATGAATATGATTTTACAAAATTTAGCAGAGAACTGAAGATGAATTGATGCACGGATAGGTGTGAATAGTTATTTTCTATTGACTACTGTAAATACAAACTGATACCCGTACACCCTAATTATTGGCAGGGAATGGAAACTGATGGCTAAAGTTTAATATTGTGCATTTCAATGTAAATCAATCAATTAAAATTTGAAATAATATAATTGTATTAATATAATAATCATAATAATTACTAACCACAGTTCAGAATCATAAGCGAAGTGTCCACTGGCAAGTAACTTCCGCAATTTCTTGCAGAAATCAATTCATGACTATTTCAACTGACTGCGAATTTTCTATTTGCAAGTCGCTTTTAAAAGTGTGTAGAAGTTGCCTGCTAGATCTGTGGAGCCGTTTCGATTTTTATCGAAAATTGTAGTAAATATACTGCCACTTGGCTTACAATCTTTATCCCATAATTTTCATAAAATACTTTCATTTTCCCGTGTTTAAACACATATTAAAGGCTTTTAACTCGGCCAGTTTTCAAAAACCGTACATTTCCTGTTTAGGGTGACGACTAGTCAATGCCCTGCGTCAAGGGAAATATACAAATGATATTGGATATATGAAAAACGTTGACCTGAAAACATGGACTGCATTCCAAGATATATTCATTCATCATGACCCCGTTCAATCGGTAATTAGAGAAATTTATCATTTTGATTTCTTTGAAATAAGGAATGGTCATCCTTAATTTGCTTAATTACTTCATTCTTCTTCCCACATCTTATGCTTTTCAGAGTTTTGTAAAACAGCTTTTGGTTTGTATGGAAGTCAGCTTCGATTTTTCGTCCAAACTCTTCCCTGGTTTCTCTTTTTGCTTCTAATACTATCTCTTTGACTGTGTCTCTCTGTCTTTTATAATCTTGGTAAGTGGTATTATCTCCTTTACGTAGATATATTTTCCATTTCTCTTTGTTTAGTTTAACTTCCTTTTTAACATTTTCGTTCCACCAAGCCGTTTGCTTTTTGTTTCTATTTATTTTCGTGGTTCCACATGTTTCTTTTGCTGCGCTAATTAGGGTGTTTCTGAATGTTTCCCATGCTTCCTCCACATTACAATATTTATTAGTTCTTGTCTCATCTAACATTTCCTCAGCTTTCTTTGCATAATTGTTCGCCACTTCTCTTATCATTAGTCTGTAGTTTTTTATCATTTTTTACATAGATGATTTATTTTCCTAGAACCGCATTGGCAAACAACTTTTTGTCATGTACAATTTTTCGGTCATAAAATTTTGCGAAAGTTGCTGAATTCGCAGTCCATCATGCTGTGCTTCTTATGAGGTCAATGTTAATGCCACACCTCTTTGCGGCTGACGTTGACGCGTGCCGCGTGCTATGAGCTGTGAATATGTCTGTGTCTATTCCGTTGTCTTTTAGTACCGATTTTATCCATCGGCTTAACGTTTGAGAGTTCACCGTTTTATGCGGTTTTTTCCAAGATATAAATAATTTATTTTCTTCACCACTCAATGATCTTGTACTTGTTAAATATTGTTCTATGGCGTGGACTACGCATATAGACGGGTCCCTTTCGAAAATCGGTAGTACCAGGAACGGTTGCTTTTTATTATGTTTAGATGTTTTTAATTGAGCAGGAATCTTTATTACTAATTGATCCTCCTGCCTTTTTATGTTCCTGATGTCAATTGAAGCCAAGGTTTGTATTCTGTGTCCCGTTGTTAGTGCCAGTAATGTGATAGTCTTCAATGATAATTTCTCCAATGATAATATATCATTAGGGATCCATTTTCCCAGACATTCCAACACTATTTTTGGATCCCACGTTACGTCGTATTTTGGTTGCGACGGTCTTAGTCTGGAGACGCCTCTGCAAAATCGTTTAGTAGAAGCATTTTGTCCAATATCTGGTCCCAAAATCAAAGCCACAGATGACCTGAACGAATTAATAGATCCGTACAAGGCTTCTTTTTCGAATTCACTAGACGGAAATCTAAATACTTCTGAAATTTCTGCTTTAAAAACATCCGTTTGTGTTGGACGACAGAATTCCCTACATTTCTTGAGTGCACCGTGATATTGACGTAGTGATGAGTCGCTTAGTGATGCCATCGCTACATTTAGTGCCTCAGGTGGCATTCCTCTTGTTATGTATGCTTGTTGGATAAGACTCCTGCCACCAGGGAAAGTTGTCGCCAATGAGGATGTGGGCTCCTGTCGGAAGAGTATAAAAGCTTTTTATTAGGCTTGAAGATAATTGGTTCTGATTCAAACATCTTTATGCAACGAGGGTACCAAGTTTGAGAAGGCCAATTTGGTACCACTAAAATACCTGGAACCTTATACCTGGCAAAGGGCGGGAACGCATAGAAGAACCATGGGTCCCAATTGACAGTGAACGCGTCAGCTGTCATGGCACCCGGATCTTTTTTCCACGAAATGTACTCTTTGCACTTTGAGTTTACTCTACTCGCGAACAAGTCTATCTCCGGGTTACCAAACCTACTGCAGATTTTTATAAATGCTTCCTGGCTTAACTGATATTCGGTTTCTGGCTCTAAATTTCTAGATTCAAAATCTGCTATTATATTTTCTTTGGATTGGATATATGAGGCAAATATCCAGATATTTCTTTCCTCACACCATTTCCAAACTGATTTTGCCGTACTCTTAATCTTCTAGATTGAGTACCACCCATGCGATTGATATAGGCAATCGCAGTTCTATTGTCAATCCGTAAGAGAATCTCGCAATCTCGCCTCTCATTAGCAAAGCATTTTACACCAAAGAACGCCGCGAGTAATTCAAGGTAATTAATTTGAGACTCTTTATCGGCTTCACTCCAAAAACTATTTGTGCTCTGCTCATCACAATGGCCTCCCCACCCCGTTAACAACATATCTGTAAAAATTTCTAGACAAAAACTAGGAGTTTTTATAGGGTTAAACGCGGTCTTTATGTTGTTTCCCCACCAGGAAAAATCCTCCGGCAATATAGGAGACAGCCTCATTCGAGATTCGTAGTTGTCTCCGTTTTGTCTTAGGGCATGAGTCTTTTCGTATTCTAGATCCTTCAAATAAACCCAACCATACAGGGGCATTTTCTGCAGGGCAACACGAGCTTAACGTGCCTATTAGCGAAGCAAAGTCCCTAATTTTACAAAATTCTGCCTTTTTATACCTTTTAACTAATTGTTGCATATTGATCTTTTTCTCTTCTGGAAGTTGGACTTCCATTTTTTCCGAATTCCGAATAAAACCTAAAAATTTGAGTTTTGTTTTCGGCAATAACTGACTTTTAACTTTGTTTATTATAAAGCCTAAGCTTTCTAACAGTATGCGAGTTTGCCGTACATTATCGAAACACTCGTCTTTTATTTCACCCATGAGCCATATATCGTCTAAGTACCTTACAGAGATGTAACCCTGTGCTCTCAGCCTGACAAAAACTGTTTTTTAGGATTTTTTGTAAAAACGTAAGGGCGCTGTGTTAAGCCCAAAGGGCATACATGTGAACTCAAAGAGTTTTCCGTCAAATCTGAATCGGAAATATATCCTATCCCGTTTATTAATTGAAATTAAATGTAACGCATCCTTTATGTCAAGTGTTGCCATAATTCTTCTTTATTAAGTCCCTAACCGTCCTTATATCTTCTAATTTGAAGTGTTCCGTTGCAATAAACTTATTAAGACTTTTTAAATTTAAAATAAGACGTTGCGACCCGTTCACTTTCGGAACTAGGAAAATTTTTGATAGAAACTGACCTGATGAATCTTGACATTCTCTAATAGCACCCTTTTTCAATAACTTCGTGACATGATCGGTAATTATCCTTTTCTCGTTTGCAGACCAGCATTGCTGGTTTGCAGACCAGCATCTGTAGGAGGAGAGGTTTGAGTGACTTCCTGGTCAAATGGTATCTTGTACCCTTTTATCCAGTTAATGACGACTTTAACTTCAAATAGGCCTTCCCAAACGGACGAGAAATGTTTTAATCTACCTGCTAGTCTACTTGTACTCACCATGTCCATTATTTCTTGTATCGTCTCTGATTCTTGTTCGTTGACGATTTTGGATAGAATGGTCTCTTCTGACTCAAGTTCTGACTGTAACTTGTCTCATACGTCGGGGGACGTGTCGCCCCCCACAACGTTTTTGTCTTTCGAGAGGCCCGATGTGGAGGGGCTTTTACGTTTTTTGGCTTTGTTGAGTAATTGGCCCTACTTGTTGGCTTTAGATCTTGCGAGGACCGTTAAATTAGTTTTGCAGTTTTTAACGACTCTTCTAAATCTTTCCCAAAGAGCCATTCATCCATGACTGTGGCATTTAGTGTCTCTTTCATGGCAGGGTTGATGTTAGCCGTAATAATCAATCTCCTAGTGAGCGATTCATCTCTTTGTAAATCCACTAAGAGACGTGCCGTGTCACTTAGGGTTTTTACCATTTCCGAAGTCTCCGGTATCTTGCCCTTTAAAAGATCCGAGATTAAGGGGCCCAAGGCAGATAAACAAGTGCAAACTTTTTGCTGTTTTGCCACAAGCCTCTTATCTTTATTTTTTATTTGCTCCAAAAGTGAGGCTTGTACCTGAGCATTCAACTTTTGAGTCTCTAATGTTGAGCAATTTTCTGGAGTCGGATATTTCTTGAAGAGCCGGTCGCGTTCCTCTGTTGGAAGGCCTTCTTTCAAGACTTCCTTCCAGCATGAACCTAATACACTATGGATTGCTGGAGCCGGTTTATTATCAAAATCCAACGGTTTCCCAATCGTCTCTAGCATCCTATCATCTAGTACAGGGTCTTCTACTATCTCTGGAACTGTTTCATGATTCCTTTTCTCCGGAGCTGTCTTTCCCGATTGATCTTCAGCTTCAGTTATAGTTACCCGTTGGTCTGCTGTCTCCGGGGCCATTTCTTCATTCGAATTTCCAGCTCCATCGATTATTGAAACAGCTTCATTATTCCCTGGACCTTGTAGTGCCTGGCTCAGATTGGGAAAATCTCTTAAAATCTACTCTATTGGAATTAATGGCATCCTTTTCTACGGTAAACTTTCATCTGCCGATCTGTCACTCTCCGATGACTCAGTTGATGAGCATTTCCTCCCTAACAAAAGTTTTAATTAAGGTCACATCTAAAAGAGCTTGTCTCCCTGTCAGTATTATTTGAGAGAACTTGTCAACTCTATTGGTACTTGACCATTTATTAATATTAATTTGTATATAATATAAATACATTATTAAACTGACATTATTGATGCGATGACACTGTTCACTCCTTTAATTCTCTTGGTTCTTGACCAAATAGTTTATCTTCTATATAAATCAATTACTAATACTGACATTTATTTATAAGATGGAACTTGTCCACCGTTTTTACTCTTTTGATTCTTGATCAAATAACTAATCTTCTAAATAATTATATTATTAAACTAACCTTCATTTATAAGATGAAACTTGTCCACTCTTTCAATTCTGTTGGTTCTTGACCAAGTCATTTATCATCTATATTAATAAATTATTATACTCACATTTTATTTATAAGGTGGAACTTGTCCACTCTTTCAGCTTTCTTGGTACTTAACCAAATAATTTTTTTTTTTTTTTTTATAATTAAATTATTAGCTGACATTTATTTATAAGGTGAGCCTAGCTCACGCTTTAAGATCTCCGAGGCAGGGCGGTTTAAAAAATAAAATAAGAACGGTGTCCGCCATTGTTGATGCTTAGATGCGCAGAATACATATATATGTATATACAAATGCATCCTTTATTTTAACCACCTCAAAAGCCCGTTTGCTGTGCAAATTAGGTCTCATGTGTTTTATATTCAGTGCCTCAAGGGTTACCATACTAAGGGTACTTGACCTGAATTTTGCAATTTCTAACTCGTAAAATCAAGAAAAAAGGTTAATGCTTACTTTTTAATGCTTACTTTTCCTCCTGATCGCGCAATTTTCTTTTCATTCGTCTTAGTGACCTTGATAACTCATTTTCTTGGTCCTTATGGTGTTTTTTCTTCTTAGATCCCATTTTTATTATAATTTTTTCTCTCGTAAAATTTTTTTCAATATGGACTCTTCTGCACAAGAAAGCGAATGAGTCACCGACCGATCGCCACGTAATATGGAATGGTGGAGCTGCGGTCGAAAAGTTTTCTGTAAACATGTGGAGGAAACTGCACAAAGTAGTGGTACTACCAAGTGATCAGAGGAGGAGGCGCAAAATACAATTCTATATAGTATTAATACGAAAAATAATATATAAAAATAAAACTGCAAAAGTTCTTATAATTCGTGTTTGATATATGGTAATGCGAAACGATGCATAACTTGATGCATAACTTGATGCTAAACGATGCCGCAAATGACTATATAAACGGCAAGTCGTCGTCTGCCGACCCTTGGTCTAAAACATTGTTTCTAAACAGGGGTCTACGTAGCCATTACTGGGGGTCCGCGAAATTATTAAAAAGTGTTTGGAAAAACTGTACTACTATTTTTTATTTATTTTTTTATTCTATATCCTATTAACAATGTTTTTAACAACGCTATCTCTATAAATACGCAAGACCGTTTATTAAAATAATCAGCGATACAATTGTACCAAAATTTATTATGAGGTAGCGCCTTCGAAATCATTGAGTCTGAAATGAAGTCTCAAGAACGAAGTAAAATGTCTAAGATTGAGATGGGTTTAGCAAGAAAAATGTTGTTCAAGAGGGAATCCTTGGAGTATATACGCTCAAGAACCCTTGGTCTACCCAATCTAGTTGCAATAAGAAATATCACATTTTTTACTCCTTGGGCACAATTTGCGAATCAGTATCTAACTGATCAATTGCTTGCAATTTCCAGTTCGCGTTCCATACAAATAAACTTTAAATCCGTATTTTGTATCCGTGAGAACGATTATCATATTATTTAATTAATTGTCATTTAAACTTAAAACAAGCAGAACACAGCCTGGATATATAAATATATTCAACCATTCCGGAGCTCTATAATCATTACTGAGTCCTTTTAGGACTACCAAAACAAATCTCATGTGAAATTTGTCAGTTATTTAATAGCTTCCAGTCCACCTCCGTGGCACTTAACAAAAACCATAAATATAACATTGCTCTTAAAATCATGTCTTTACGATAACTAAGCAGCTTTCTGCAGACGCGTTTCGAAGTGTATCTCTCATCAGTGCAGCTTTGCTTTTATTAATAACAATTTGTAAAACACTCACCTGAAACCCACATGGTGATTAGGTATGGTAATTAGGTATATATAAACATTTGTACGAGTATCTGTAACGTAGTTATAGATAATCATAAGACATTCATATAGATATTCTATATAGATAATATAGAATGACATTTAATTTACTTGCGACTCTGTGCCGTATTTAATTAGTTATGTATCCGTTCCTTATCTGTCATTTCATGTTTTATATGGTTTATGTCATTTGGGTTTATTTCTGTCCATTCTTGTGTATACAAATAGCAAGCAACCAATTCAATTTATTCGGTACTCTATCGTTGTCCCATACAGCGTTATATCGCACCTATTGTTGGTCTTATTCCAAAATCACTGTTAAGTTAGGCATACATTAATTCCGGCACTACTTCCAGTTCCAATAATGGTCTCTTGGGAGCGCGCTAGGAATTTTCGCGCGGAATTTAAAAACTTTATTGGAATAATTTATTGCTACTTTTAGGTGAAAATTCTTCAATTTTAAAAGTTTGAAATAATTTTCTAAAATGTTTGCACCTTGCTTGTGAATGATTTTTTTTAAAATAACTTGCATGTACTTTTTTAATATAATTTTTTTTTTTATTTGGAGTAACTGTTATTTGGGTGGAATAGTTGAAAAAAAATCAATAATATATGAAATTTGTTATATATTTTCCTTGTATTGAAAACTATAATAAAATTTCATGAAAACACAAAATTACACGAAAATAATATAATTCTACAAAATAGTTTACGTTCAGCGTTAGCGTTACTTGGGGTAAACTGCGTAAAGTTTGTGATACGATTTTTTCCCCTGGAGACCTCTTACTGCACAATGGACCATTTCCACTGATTTTGCGTTTAAGCTTTTCGTCATAGAATGCATATTTTCTATTTGAATCTGTAATAGTATATTACGTAACGGGAGTTGTAAAAAGCGTATTACGAAACAGTTGCGCATGGCCCGCGTAGCTGTGAGTGCGTAATTCCGCGAGTACATAATTGCCTTACAACTCCAGTTATGTACTACTTTATGTACTATGTTTTATGTACTATGTATATTTTATGTACTATGTACTTTATCTACGACCACACTAATTTGTTTTTGTTTAATAAGAAAAATATGTTTCATGTAACAAATTAATTTCTTATTAGGTACATTATTTTATATTATAATAAACAGTTATAATAAACAGTATTTTCATATATAACTGCTACTCGACATTATTTAACTTGATAAAAATTAAAAGAAATACATTCTTAATGGTTACATACCTTATTATGTAGTACTTATTTGGGGTAAACTGGAATAAGAGTGCTCATAGTTATCGGCAACCCAATGTACGCAATGTCAATTTCCTTTAGTTTCAATTATGGCACGGGGGGCGCTGAACGTATGAGCACGTAGAGCTCTTAACCAATCAACAAATCGTAAACCCAACGCGTGTGTGTGTTATCAATCATAACTTATCATTAATCGCGGAGTGTTACATACGCGTGTGTTATGATGTATTTACATAGTCCATGAACTGTACAATAATGGGCATTTACAATAGTGGTCGTAGATAAAAATATTTAAATTGAATATTAAAAAATTGCACATTTATAATTCATTCAACACACCTGTCACCTTCTTTCGATGTTGACAGACGTGCTTGGTCCATTATTTTTTTCTTCTAAAAGCTGGAGTAGTTCCTCTCGGTACCTAATTTTACTTATTGTGACTTCATTCATGTTAAACGTTCCTTCTGAATCTTCTTCTTCTCCCAAACCATGAACACCTGGCTCCGACTCACTTTTCTTCCAATCACATACATCAAAAATCAGTTTATTGAAACTAAAATATGAAAGTATATAATATATATATATATATATATATATATATATATATATATATATATATATATATATATATATATATATATATATAAGACTAACACCAACCTAAAACTGAAGATATTGTAATTCAAAAATGGTATGTAGCATATATAGCAAAGGTAGCAATAAGAACTGCTGAAGTCAATCGTAGCCCCTTAAACAATATCATTTATTTAATCCATTCTTATTCCCGTACGAAACTCGCCAGCTTCTCTTCTACGCTTCGTCATTTGATAGAGATAGAGCTTTGCAGAGGTTATTGGATATGTCGCCGGAATTAATGAGTTCTAATTCGCAAGAACGTGTAACGCCGAGATTCGACAAGAACGTACTATTTTTAGGGAAGATAAACAGGCAGAGTAGATGGTGCAAAATTTGGCTTTGTATAAGGCCCTTTTGGAAGTGCAATATGAGAATGACGTTGGAACTGGCTTAGGCCCAACTTTAGAATTTTACGTTTTGGTTTCAAAAGAGTTACAAAGAACCGATTTGGAATTATGGCACGGTTCAGAAAGAACTGGGGAATATGTACATAATGCTGCAGAGCTTTTCTGTTCACCTTTACCAAGGAGTGCAAAGTTGGTCGTATTACCAAATCTAAAACTAAGTTTCGATTTTTGGGTAAAATCATCGTAGGTTAGGTTAGGTTAGGTTTAAGTGGCAGCTAATGCTCACATAGGCCTCAGATGGGCCCGTTGTGTTACCACGGTACTTGCAGTACAACCCTCCTCAGGGGATTTTGTCAAACCATTTCGAGCCGTGGATGAACCTCATAAGAATCTGCGCATCTAGTGATGCGAGGTCAGAGAGATCATCCAAGAAAGGTCGGCCTAAGAAGAGCAATCGTATTGCGGTCAGAGAGGGGCATTGGCATAGGTAATGCTGAACACTCTGCTCTTCCTCCTCGTCCAGGCAGCCTCTGCAGTAGTCCCGCTTCGCTATGCCCAGTCTCTCAGCGTGCTTGCTAATGGGACAGTGTCCCGTGATGACTCCCACTGCCAGTCTGATATCGTTTCTTTTTAGAGAGACGATGTTGGTGCTTCTTTTCCTGTTTCGGTGAGGCCATATTTGCCTGGTTACCTCGCAGGTGTCTTCATCCCTCCACCTTCGCTCCGCAAGGTTCGAGGTTATTTCAGCTATGGTACCATTATCCTGTAATACTTCGGTTGAGTGCAGGCTTGTGCCGCTCTTTGCAAGCTCATCCGCTTTTGTGTTACCTGGAATCCCGCTGTGGCTTGGTAAATTCATCGTAACAGCTGTTATGGATTCAAGAATGTTGGATTTGCCGTTTTCTTTAATGTTCTACAGATGATTATTGGGGCAAGCACACAGTTTAGGACTCGCCGATTTGGCGCACATATCACCCGATATTCATAAAACTTTAAGGAAAATGGAAGAAATTGTTAGGCAGCGTGATTCTATCTTATCAGTTCCAGAGTTATCAATAGTTGAAATGAATTTTCAGATTGATACGTTGCAGTTTGATGGTTGTTAAATTGTGGACCTAGACATAGATTTCGTTTTACCAGGCCATAACGTAGAACTATTAAAAAACACAGGATGTGCACCTATCGACTGTGGCTTTCCCAATCCTGTGGAGATACGCCCCGAAGGACCCGTGTCCGGAAAGAAGGTGAGGAAGTATGAGCCCACCTCATCCAGCCCTTGCCCCTTCCATCGAATTAAAATTGGAATGAGGCGACGAGTCCACGCGCCGTTTCGCGTGACCACCTCTTCTGCCAGCAGGCAAGAAATTGCTCCCTGCAGCTCTCCTTACCACCCCGCGGTTCCCGCCAGATGTTCTCGCGTCCATAACCGACGCGCGTTCCATAACAAGGAGGTCCGCGGGAGGAATCAGCGATTGAACCTCTACGGCGTCACTGTTGACTATACGATAAGCCCGGGCACGCCTAATGACCACCGGGTGCAGTGCCCGGCGCAATCGCTCCATGTTACGGGCGTTACCCCTCGCCGCCGCTGCCCACACCGGTGCCCATTCCAGTCTGCTAGTGGCCACACTCGCCATTAGTGTGACTAGCGTAACAATTCACAATCTCCATCAATATACCAACCTAGTCAATCATGGGTTCTTATACGAAGGCATCTCTAGGCAGATGGCATCTCTACGCGAAGGCTTTGAATCTGTTTTTCCGATCCACAACCTGCGGATGTTCCAAACAAAATAATTGGAAGCAGTTTTCTGTGGGAGTCCACGAGATTCAATCACTGGATGGGATGTTAAAACTTTAATGGAATGGTGTAGACCAGATCATGGATATTCGACTGATTCGAGAGCTATAAGATTCTTGTTTGAAGTTCTTAGTTCGTATAATCGGGAAGAACAACGATTTTGTGTTCAGTTTTTAAATGGAAGCACACGATTACCTGTTGGAGGTTTCAAGTCGTTGTCTCCACCATTAACCCTTGTCCCAAGTTTAGATAGGAATATGAATCAGTTAACTTCCTACCATCTTTGATGGCGTCTATCAACTATCGGTATCTATAATATTACATTATAATCTTTCGGTAGTATTTTAGTGGCTAGAATTCGTTTTCTATCCCTTTTGTGAAATTTACGGAGGAAAGAAATTTTGAATTAAATCTCACCGAACTAAACCAAAGTAATTCAAACTGGTGTCTGGTTTAGAAAGTAACAATTTAAACGATAAATAAAATTTTAAATCCGCCAATTGAATGAAGTATTTGTGAACCAAACTCAAATCTAAGGTGTTGGTTTAAAAAAACTTGATTCGATTGGTGGTGTGCCAGTGCGATTCCAAAGAGATTTACATATCTAGTCGTCTTCTTCTTCTTAGTCTTGTCTTCATGTCTGGAGAGTTGTGACACCAAGGTTATGTACACTGATTGCTTAGTTGTTTCCATTGCTTGCAATCTTCTGCCGCTCTTAAGTTGGTTTGTACGGGTTGTCCCGTTATGTTCTTGATTTGGTCCAACCACCTCGACGGGGACCTGCCACGCGGCCTTTTCCCCTCAATTTTGCCCTGTACGATCAAATTTTCGAAGTTGTCTTGTGCCCTTCTGGTTACGTGTCCCAAGTATTTTAGGATGCGTCTCCGACACATTGTGGACAATCGGTCTTGAATTCCTATTTCATCGATTATCTATGCATTGGTTCTCAGTGCCGTCCATGGTATCCGGAGCATTCTCCTCCAGCACCACATCCCAAATGCATCTATACGTTTTCTGTCGGAGGACTTGATTGTTCATGACTCGGAGCCGTATGCGAATATAGAGAACACTAATATTTTAACCAGAGACACTTTTGTATTTTTTGTTATTTGTCTGTCTTTCCATATCTTGACTAAGTTGGACATTGCGGTTCAAGCAATCGATATTCGTCTTCAATTTTCAGCTGCGCATCCTCCATTCTTAGGTATTGGTGCTCCCAGGTAAATACATTCCTCGACAACTTCGATGTCATTATGCAGGTTCTCCATCTGTATTGTTTTATTGCTATCGATGAGTATTAGTTTAGTCTTGGTCCAATTAATCTCCAGACCCAAGGGTTGGCTTTCATTCAGTACGCGTTCAATGAATCTAGCTATTTTTTCTTCGCTTGTTGCTACTAAAGTAGTATCGTCAGCGTATCTCGAATTGCTTATTTTCTTACCATTAATTGCAACTCCTCCCTTGAAATTTTCTAATGCGCGTCTCATTATAAATTTACCATATAAATTAAATAGTCAGGCATTAGGCGGCAATATGCAGCTTGACGCACTCCTTTGCTTAATTTAAAGACATTTGATGTTTTATTATCAGTACAGATAGTGGCTTCGTTACTTTTATATAGGCTGCTTACAAGGGATATTAGGTGCGTTGGGACTCCCATTTCTTATAATACACGATATAGATCTTTCCATTGCACAGACAAAGCTTTCTTATAGTCTATAAAACATAGAAGCATAGGTGTGATGAACACGCGTGCCTTCTGTATTAGTTGTCTGATGTTAAATAACTGGTCCCTGGTTCCTCTACCTTTGACGAAGCCTGCCTGTTTCGGAGGGATTTGGGGTTCCAGGTATGTTTGTAGTCTTCGGTCCATTATTCTCAGGATTTTCAATTTTACTCGCATGTGATATTAAGAAAATCATGCGGTAGTTTTGGCACTTCATTGAAGTTCCCTTTTTGTGGATCGGTGTAATGGGTGATCTAGACCAGTCCTCCGGCCATCGTCCGGTGCGCCAGATTATATTGCATATGTTGTGCAGAATTTTAGCATCATCATCTCCGAGCAGCTTTATTATTTCAACGGAAATACAATCCAATCCTGGGGTTTTAATGAGTTTTAGATGCATTACTGCCCCTTTGATCTCAGAGATAATGATATCGGGCTCTGATTAAGTTTGCGGTATATCTGGTATATAATGTTAAATTACAATATCAATATAATTAAAACATTAAAGTCATCTTTCTTACTCTTTTGGGTCGTTCGAAAACTTCGTTTGTTTTCACGCCTGTTTTTAATATTTTTAAATAATTAATTTCATTCTAAACCATTCCTTGGAGAAAATGAAAAATGGAAAGGCAAATGGACCGGATGATCATCCATCGGAGATGTGGAAAATACTTGGGCCACAAGCAGCTTAGTTTCTAGCAGATATCTTAAACAAGATTTTTTAGCATCAACTCCTCTTACTTGGTTCAGCAGTGTAACAATACTAATTTGGAAAGGTAAAGGAGTTGTGCACAACTGCTCAAAATATCGAAGGATTCGCCTGCTTTGCTATGCTATGATGATATTTGAACGTATCGTGGATACACGCCTTCGTGACATAATCAAGATTGCCTTAAACCAATGTGGTTTTATGAAAGGTATAGGGATAATCGTATTGAATTCACACCACGCGTCTTTTGATGGAAAGGCACCTAGAAAAGAGGAAAGCTCTCCAAATAGCTTTCTTGAATTTTGAAAAGGCTTCCGACAGGGTACCTCGTGATCTAATATGATATGCACTACCACAGCATGGGATACAAGAAGCATATTTTCAATAGGTTCAGCTTCTTTATCGGAATGTCATCAGCTATGGAAACTGCTCAAGGAAACTCCGCAACTTTTCACATCAGAGTTGGTGTTCATCCGGGGTTAGCTCTGTCCCCGCACTTATTCATCATCTGTCTTGACACCATCGCAGCCGAACTTCTGAAACCACATGCTTGGGGCTTGCTCTATTGCTCTATGCTGACGATATCATTATAGCCTGCAAATCTCTACAAGAATTGGAACAACATGTTCAATGTTGGAAAACTCCACTAGACAACCATGGCCTATGACTTAGGGGAGTATTAGGGGAGAAACTATTAGGGGAGAAACAGGGTATTGGGAGCCTAAGGGAAAATTTTTATAAAAACCACATTTGTTAACATTCTTATGATTTTTCATTAGGAACTCTTACTTTGATTATTAAAGTATATTTTAATCACAGTTATAATGAATATACAGTAATTTATTAAGATACATTAACGATTTTCCAAAAAAAATCAGTCTCTCCTATTACCCTTCATATGCGGGTAATGAGAGTCTACTTAATGCTCATATTGGAAATAGGAGCCGTAATATTTACTCTTTCCCGAAAATTTAACTAAATATACTTTACGTGGCATCTAATATATTAAGAAGATAAATGTATCTAAAATGACATGAAAATATATTGTGAAATTTCATGGGATAATGGGAGCTATATCTGGTAGTGAGAGCCATGCTAGGCTACTATTACCCGCTGACCACCACTTTGAAAAGTAATAACATAAATATATAATTCTGCTATCAATCACAATTTACTTCTTTTTTTTACAATTGTACACATTGTACTTCTGCACACTTGCTGCTACACTTCTGTACTTGTACACATTGTACTTCTTGCACAATTGTACTTCTTAGTAAATGAATCTAGGGATGTAATAAGCATAAACATAATAAAATAAGAAGATAACTTCATGCTTATCTTGGCGCTAACAATCGGTACTCCACGCTTATAAAAAATAAGCGTGGAGCGAAAAACACACAACCATAGGTAACAAGGGTAGCATGGGTAACAAGCATAGGCGCTAACGGTTCGTGCGCGTCTGGCAAGTTTCTCGATGGTTGACGGAAGCGGCTGAGTGTATATGATTGCGCAAATGTGCATACTTTCCGTTCAATCACCATCGCTCCCATTACCCGACCGCTCTCATTACCCCGCGCTTCCCTAGCAGTGGAAAGACAGAGTAAGTATATGGAGTGCGGAGTACTAAGTGTAGGATCTATTTACATTGATGGCACGAAAATCATGTGTATTCAAACACTTCGGTACGTTAATCTGTTCAGATGGTCAAACACTTCCAGATGACCGAAACAGAGTCAAAGCTGCATGGCTGAAATAGAGCCAAGTCTCTGGAGTCCTTTTTGACTGGAATGTATCACTACATCTGAAGTCAAAAATTTACAGAATCATCGTGCGACCAATAGCACTGTATGGTACTGAATTCTGGTCAGTAACAAAAAGACATGACATGACTATGTTACGGTAAAAGTGCGTAGCTAGGTAAATGTGAACATTTACCGGTATATGTACACATTTACCTTCTTGGTTGGTAAATGTGAGTTCAACTTACATTTACCAATTATTTCCGGCAAATTTGCATATATGCATTATGTTGTTGGCGATTGTTAGAGGTTTACATTATCATACACAACGCATGAGCTGTCCAACAAGACACACGTGATATTGTAACACACAAAAAGTAAACATTTTCCGGTAAAAGTAGATATATAAAGCTGATCTCAGATTCACCAGAACTCACATTTCTCAGAACTCACATTTACCTATCACATTGGTAGATGTGTACATATACCGGTAAATGTTCACATTTGCCGGTTTTGTACTTTTACCGTAAAACTACATGTCATGAAGATGAAAATGATTCGCTGGACACAGGGACTTACTAGACTGGACCGTATCAGGAATGATAATGTTTGTGCTACATGTGTTGTGGCTCCAATCCCTGAAAAAATGAGGGAGAGCCGTCTACATTGGTATGGCCATATACTGCGTAGCAATCACTCTTCAGTCGCGAGGACTGCACTTGACCAAATGGTCACAAAGGCGACCGAGGACATGGAACTAGTAAATTCCACAACTAGATACGCTCAAGGTCGATAAGTATGGAAGAGGAAGTGCAGAAAAGCAGACCCTGCGCTAAAGCGCGGTTAATGCTAGGAAGATGATGAATTTCTTTCTAAACATTCTAAACCATATTGCCATTAGGTATATATTTTATCAGCTGACAAATGTAGGGTCTATTGTAACTGAGGAAAACAAAATAAAAACATTGGTTTAGCAAACCACTGAATAGTAACACGCTAAATTGCTACATGACTGAATTTTTCGATAAGAAAAGAATTAAGGAATCTCTAATTCACAAATTGACTAATAACATAAATTAAATATAATTATTAGTACGGTGTCGCTTCTGCATTTTTCGAAATTAATCGTTAATGGACATGAAACGACTCGGTTTCGTTTCATTACAAGCCGCAAACAATATTTGCATTTCAGATTTTGTCAAAGAAGGAGATTTGCTCGGTCGCGTTTGCATTTACGACTTGCGTCTCAAACGTGAAGAAACGATCGATTTCTGAACTGCAGCATAACGGGTGATGAAAATTGGATAGTTTACAACAATGCTGAACGCCGTTGTGAGAGAATCGACTCTGAATTTAGCGTCTTATTGACTTATAGCGACAAGTAAGACAACTAGTTCTCGAAGACAACTTTGCAATATAAACATTTATTCAGCTTTGGTCCTACATAATCAAATCTTAAATCAACATTATTAATAGTTAATTGTCGTACTATTATAGTTGTAGAATATTTGCTGTAGACTGGAAATATTAATCGCAACGTATTTTTTCACGCAAAGTCTAATTAAGTAATAAATAGAAAGTGATTAAAATGTTTTATAAATAGATTTAGTACTACGACGCTAAGTTCTAAAATATCTGTCATCCTTCAACTTTGAACTTGAACTATTTTATAATCTTTTTGAGATATTAACGGACAAACATATTTGTATTCTATTAAATATCAACAAGAATAATATATTTCTTCAAAATATTTATAAACCAGCTTGCATAAACAAAATTTATACTACTAGTCAACTGTTTAACCCTTCAGTGGGCGCACCCCATTTTGTTACACGAGTAGGGGCATGGATAACAAGTGTCATCCATGCTTTCTTTATCCCTTATAACGTAATAAACAAGTAAATAAATTGATTTTTTTTTTAAATATTTTGAAATATGTAAGTTTATTTACATGGTATTTGATAGGGTAGACTAAGGGTAGACTAAGGACTAACAAAGGGTAGACAAAACAATTAAAAACAAATTTAAACTAAAAATAAACAATGGTAAGAAAATGTTTTTATGCACAATCAGTTCAAATGTCTTTTATGTGTTCTGGCAAACCCAAAATCCACATTTCATGCGTCATTTTATTTCTGCTCCTTTCACATTTTACACATCTTCCGCGGCTTCCAGGAGCTTTGGTAGCCACCTCGTTTTTCGGCATGTTATTTTCAGGTACCTGAGGTAAAAGTTTTGCTCTTCGGCGTATTTCCGATTTAACCAGTGGCATTTCAATCCGCCTCTTTATCTGTGGTATTTATTAATTTATTAGTTCTCACGCAATGGATTCCAAGAACTCATTTTTCTTTACTTTATATAGTGGCTTGTTGTTTCTAAATAAGCAGTAGCTGTTGATTCCTGCTATGTTAAGCAGGTCATAACATAGAACCATTGGCCATCGTCGCATGTTCCAACATCAACGCTTATTTTAGTTTTGTTATAGTAGGTCACGATTTCTCTGAATCGCCGCTTCCCTGGTCAATGTTTTTGTCATAATGCATACTAGAAATTAATAGAACAGTCTTATTTTTCTTAGGACAATAAGATACTAATGTTAGATCTTTTTTGAAATCAAAAACCGAAGAATAGAGGGCTCGTGATTTATTTGGCAAAAATTCTTTTGGAAATTCTATTCTATTTTATTTTGTCGTAGGGTTCCTAGATAGGTTAGGTTATAGCCTTTCAAAAGTTCCATAACCAAGGGATACGACGAAAACCAGTTGTCACCGGTAACATTTCTATTTGTCCATTTTATTGGCTCAACAACTCTCTACACCACGTCTTTGGACTGGTACATTTTTTTTAGGGCTCTTCTGGTTGCTGTCCTACATATGTTTCTGGTTGACCGTATACGTGGTTTTACTGTCCACCAAAGCAAACACTTTTAGCCCATATTTCGCCGGCTTGCTTGGTATGTACTGCCGAAACCGACAGTTTTCTCTGAAGGCCAAAAGTTGCTGATCAATCGTGAGGTATTCGCTAGAAGTAAAATATATTTTTTTAAATTTCCTACAACAATATCAAAAAAATCTTGTATTGGAGCAAGGTTATCCAGCAAAATTCGTTCATGTCTACTCCTGACGTCATCAAAACGCAAGCAACGCAAAAGAAACCTAAATTTCTTGTATGACATTGTGAGATAACATGATTTAATCCCATTTCCTTTAGAGTTGGCCCACAATTTGGCTATATTTTTTCGAGCACTACGATAACTGCCAATGAGAAACATGGGGCCAAATAAAGATCGTATTTCACAGACATCTGTTTTTCTAATGTCTCTCTCCCTCGCAAATTTATCAAGAATAGTGTCAATAGTCAATAGTGTATATGTTCGTTGATTCCACAACTACATGAATACTCTCAGGACATAAAAAAAGGTCTAAAAGTTCTATTGGGTTTGTAACTCCTCTGGCATAAGCTTTAGGTCCTGGTAAACGAAGGTTTGTATTTCTTGAAGACGTTCTCTCTCGTGTAGTAGGATCATCTTTTCTTCACTTTGTAGTTTTGTCCTTCCCTATATAATAGTCATATTTAGAGCTATCCGAGGAGCTATTACTATCTGAATCAGACTTTTCAATACTTGGTTTAGAATTGCTATCTTGTTCTGAAACCTATAGTACCTCATCCTTTACCCCGTGTTGATCCTGATCATCATCGCTCTCGTCTGAATTATCATCAGCGTTTTCCCACTATCTAATCCAATCATCCGGGTTACAGGCACTCTCATCAATATTCCTTTTTTATTTCCTGACATTTTTCATAATTGAAACTCGAGAGAAATTCGTGAAAAACAATCAGAATTCCTGTGAAACGAAAAATATCAAAAGATAACTGTAATAAATAATCAAAGTTGACAATAAAGTAAATAATTAAAGTAAATAATTTAAGTAGTTATTAAAGTAATTTAATGAATGAATATAATAATTTACGTTAAAATAAAAAAATAATAAAAATACAACTAACCTTTTTTTATGTCAAGAAGAGTCGCATGGATGACAGGTGTCATCCACCAAACGATCTTTTCGAGAATACGCTAACAAAACTAAAATAAACACTCAGGAATCATGTTTGCAATATACTGACGTGAAGTAGACAATCTCATTGAAAGGTACTGAGTCGTACATTCAGCTTAATCTGGTAGCAAAAAAGTGAACTAATTTTGAACTCGTGTGGATGATACTTGCAATTGATGCTCCCACTGAAGGGTTAATACATCATCTTTTATAACTAACAAATTTTGTTAACCATGTTGTAAGCGACCCAAATTGTCGTTGGTGCGATCGTACGGTCGTGGACGATAATCAGCAGGTGTAGTACCTGAACACGTTGAATATGGTATAGATACAACAAATAGCCCTTAAGGATTTTGCAAACTGTCCTCTGATTTTCATTCCAATTACATAAAAAAAAGTGTTGGCAATTTGTCGTGTAGTAGTACTTCGATCTTCCTGTAACATATCCAGCACATTCTGTACCAGTTTTACCGTTCTTACTGTTAATATTCTTGTCCCTCCATTTAAATTCAATGTGCCTGTTTCACGAAGACGTCGATAAAATGTTTTTGAAGATTTCTCGGTCGGGTACATTACGGCTCGGAAACCGTTCAATGTACAATCGTCTAGCTTGTAATGATTGCCCACAACAAGTCCATGCATGAAATGCATGTCAGTCATCTCAGCATTTGTATAAATGGTAGAGGACTTCACTAACTATTAAAGACACGTCAAACAGCCACACGTCACTCAATATAAACCACTGCGACCGATATAAGTGATGATCACTGATCATCATGTATTCGATGAAAAGCGATGTATTCAAATGAAATCCACTTGTGCGTTAGTAGATAAAACAGCCGTTCCAAGTTATCGTCAACAATTTTTGATGCTTGATAAACTCATTAATTTTTTTTACTTAATGTAAATTGTACTCATTAATTTTTTGATTAACGAATTGGTGTACAAAACAGTTTTATTTACATTAATGATTTTAACAAATATCCAATAAGGTTGTCGAAAACTTTGTTCGTCCTATAAATAGGGGCTTTTCAGAAATCATCATAGGACATAATACATAATATTCTTAGAATAGGTCAAGGAATCATCCCTTGATTTTTTGCCGCATGTTGACCTAACACCCTGTATAAAACAATATTTAAAAAAAAATCAATGATGACAAATTAACTCAGCTACGTGTTTTCAATGAGATCTTTAATACTTTTGTACATATTATTGGAGATACTACACAAGATGAAGCAATCATATAATTTATATCATTAAATGACATGATCAATAACATAAAATAGATTATGATTTGCGGCGGCGACATTATCTCGTATTCAAAAGAGTAGAAGAGTCAGTCAGCATCTGTATAGGCAATGCTAACTCTATATATTTATTTGTGCTATAGGTACGTGATCAAAAAGAAATTGGAGACCACTGATATAGAACAGCGAAAATTTCTCAATTTATGTATGTAAGTTTAAATTGAGATGCAAAATAAGAGAACCCGCTATAAATATCAAAGTCTTTTATGAAGAAGAGTCAAATAGCATAACTTATGAGTTATTAATATTTTCGTAATGGTAACGAGAGCGTCGATGATGAGGAAGTTTATGGACGACCTTTGGCTAAAGATAAAATTGATTCAAGAATATTTTTTGAAGAACGACTAACTAAAACTACTCGAAGTAATTTGCCGAAGTGTCGAAGAAATTTTGAATATTGGGGTGAAACCAAACTAGTTATAGCTACAATCATACAAACTTATTAAAGCGGAAAATAGCTTGAATATATAAATATATTCAACCTTTCGGTAGCTCTATAGTAATATTAAGTATTCTTAAACTTCCGTTACTCGCAGCTACAGCCAGACAAGTCGCGCTTTATCTCACATATTTCACCTGCCCATATTTATATACACAAAAACAACTAGAATTCGCCATTTTTTATTTTAGGTCATACATATTTTTGTAGTAAAGGAGTATATAAACGTATTTTTGGAGCAATAACACAAAAATTCATTCGATTTATAAAACATCACAATTAACATTTAAATGAATCACCGGGAGGTGATGAATATAATAATAATAATAATTATTATTTATTTTTGCCAGGCACACCCTGGTCTTACATTACACCTCGGTACATCAAATTAATAAAGATATATAATATGATTAATAAAGATATATAATATAATTTATAAAGATATATAAATATAATTAAATAAATATAATATCAATTATTGACATAGCTAATAACATAGTAAAAGTACAGTTGGAATAACATAAGTACATGAAGGCAGGACGATTCTGTACTGCAGTTAACATCTCACGGAGATACAGGTAAGGGGGAACATTGTTTATTGTATTATGTATATTTATTACCCTTACGGGTTTATAAATTGGTTCCAAAATTTTACATCATCAAAATCCAGTACATATATAATTAATATACAAATATTGTACATAATATAAATTAAAAAAAGAGAGAAAGAAAAAAAAAAAGAATCATACTAATCAAACTAAACACAAAAAAAAAAAAGAAAGCCATTAAATTCCAATCCCTAAACCGATTACCAGCTTCCCGCCCCACATATTGCTCTTCTTCTCTCCTCCACTTTCTTCATCCAATCTATCCCTCTTCCATCCTCATTTAAAATCTCTTCTCTACACTCGTCCCTTTCTCTCATTTCTGAACATTCGTTCAGCAGGTGTTCTATTGTCTCCTTGTTTTCTCCACACATCCTGCATACTCTATTCCTATCCTCCATCCAAAATTTATTATCTCTCTCTTCATTTCCACATCTGAATCTTGCTATTGTCACTCTCTCTTTTCTACTTTCTCTTCCTAGGTACTTTGGCAGTTCTTCCGTTATTATTTTTTCATATTTCCCATTGTACCTAGACTCCCTAATTCTTGCTCTCCTTTCTTGCCTTTGCACATCTCTATCTCTCTGGACCAATTCCTCTGTCATTACTCTACCTCTCTCTCTCATTCTTTCTATCTCCGCTCCTGCATACCCGTTTCTTTCTAGATATGCTTCCCTCTCTTTCCACACCCCCTTTCCTATTTCTTTTCTTTTTTCTTTGAGGCACTCTTGCAGAATTCTGCACTCTCCTCTCTCTATCACTCTCTCCTCAAAACTTATTGCTCTCTTTCCTGCTTCTATTCTTATTCCATCTCTCTTTGTTTCCTCCATCACTATATAGCCCGGGGTCTCTCTACCTAGTCCTAGCACCCATTTCAAATATTTTTCTTGCACCCTTTCCAGTCCTTCTTGCTCTCTCCATCCCCATATTTCCGCTCCATACATCATCACACTTTTCACTAGGCTATCAAACATCATCACTCTCCTTCTATAGTCGTGCCCAAATTTTCTCTCTCCTATTCCCCATACCACTCCTAGTATTTTATTGGCTTTCTTTACTAACTCTCTCATGTGTGCTGTTTCAGTATTTCTCTCATTAAACACGTACCCTAGGTATTTAAATTCTTTTACTTCTTCAATTTTCTCCTTCTCCCATCTCCACTCAATTACTCTTCTCCTGCCACCCCCTTTTCTAAACACCATCATCTTGGACTTTTCCACATTCACTGTCAGATTTTTCCTCCTCATATATTTCTCCATGTTTCTTATCATTTCTTTCATCCCTTTCTCGTCTCTCGCTAGCACCACCAAATCGTCCGCGTAGGCTAGGGACCACACTTTTTCTTTGCCCACCACAAACCCACCCGTCTGCGCCTTGCTGAACATCTCCTCTATGTCTCCAATAAATGCTGCAAACAGGCTGGGGCTTAGTGGGCAGCCTTGTCTCACTCCCTTATGCGTATTAAAACCTTCGCTCACCCTTTCACCAACTCTCACTCTACTTATTGTTTCTTCATAAATCTCTTCTAATTTTGATATCAGATGCTCCTTTATCCTTTTCTTTCTCAGGCATTCCCACAGTGCCTCTCTTGCTACATTATCAAAGGCCGCCTTCAGGTCCACAAATAATGCATACACCTTGCCGCCCTTCTTTTTTATCTCATTCCCTACTATGTGATTCAAGATGTATACATTATCCATGGTCCCTCTCCCTTTCCTAAATCCCGCCTGTCCGTCTGGTATCACACCTCGCTCCTTCAATTCCTTCGTCAATCTCTCTTCTACAATCATTGCATATATCTTATATGCCGTATTGAGCATCGTGATCCCCCTGTAATTGCTTGCTGTTTCCCTTTCTCCTTTCTTATATATGGGGCATATTATCCCCTCTTTCCACTCCTGTGGGAAGCCCTCTCCCTTCCACACTCCATTCATTATCTCCAACAGCCTGTCAGCTTCCCTTTCAGTTCCATATATCCACGATTCATTCTGTATACCGTCCCTCCCCGGTGCCTTTTTCTTTTTCAGTTTACTCAGTTGTTGTTCTAATTCTTCTCTTGTTATCTCTTCTATTTCTCCCACCCTGTGTTGACTCTTTTTCTTTTCCTGTCTGATTTCATCACCACCCAGCAGCTGACTGAAGTACTTTCTCCATTCCTCCATAGTAATTCTATTACTCACTCTTTCTACTTTTTTCTTTCTTTCCCTATTTATGTATTTCCATACCTCTTCTTCCGTCTTTATGCCTTTCATCTTTAGTTCTTCTTCCATCCATTTCTTTTGCTTCTTCTCCTTGCATACTAATTTGTACCTCTTGCGTGCTCTCTTGGAATCCTCATTACTTGCTATTCCTCTTTTCCAATTTCTTAATTTCTTTCTTACTGCTTGCTTCCCTTCCCTGCATTCTTTATCCCACCACTCGTTTTTCCAAGACCCCACCTTCACTCTTGTCTCTATCACTTTTTTTTCTGTTGCATTTTTTACGGGAACATTGTTTATTAAAACTGCGAAAATATATTTTTTAAACTTAGATTTCGAATCGAAGTCGTT
Source organism: Phosphuga atrata (assembly GCA_944588485.1). Taxonomy (NCBI): domain Eukaryota; kingdom Metazoa; phylum Arthropoda; class Insecta; order Coleoptera; family Silphidae; genus Phosphuga; species Phosphuga atrata. Next base: position 6,492,866 of record OX155900.1, read on the forward strand.
GCAGAAGACTGGAAGGTTGTTAAATAGATTGACAATTGTATAATAAAATGATCTTACAAATAAACTCGTTTTATGAGCAGGTGGTGATAAGCGGCCACGATTATTTGTATTAAGGGTATGAATGTCAGATCTATATGAAAGTTCTTCTAATAGATAAGCTGGTGTTTTAAATTTAAGAATATTATAAAATAAGGAATAACTTAGCATTATGCGACGGTTATCCATATTTAACCAGTTTAAAAGCTCCCGATTATGATATATGACCCTTAGATTGCCATAAGCAATAATGATACATTGACTTACATATTTATTATATCTAAAAGTATCAAGGGTGATGCCTAGGTTTTTCGCTTCAGAAACAATTGCGATGGGTTGATTATTTATTGAATGTTTAAAACTGGTCACTAATTCAATACACTTTCCTTTAGGCCCAAAGAAAAGGTATGCTGACTTAGACGGATTTAAAATTAACATTTTAAAGGGACACTTCGTTTAGTGCAGTGATTCCCAAACTTATTTGACCCTTTCCAGAAAAAATATTACCCAGCGCCCCCTGGATTTTTTTTTAATTTTAATAGCAATTAATAAGGGTTATAAGTATTATTGTATCTGTGAGAAGAGGAACTAACGGGTAAGAAACCAAATTTGATGGAGTGCACTATTTTAATAAATCATAAAACGTTTCGGGAAAAAATCTTTCCATCATCAGTGGTGTACTAATTTTCTAGAATTTTCCAGATTCCATATTATATTTGTAATAAAATATGTCTGTAAAATTCGATATGCTAAATTGCGATCCTAGAAAATTAGTACACTTATGATGGAAAGATTTTTAAACGAAACGTTTTATGATTCATTTATTAAAATAATGATCATTATCAAAATTAGTCTTTTACTCGTTAATTCCTCTTCAGTCTTCACATTATATGCAAGACTATTAAATTATTTTACATCATTATTGTATGTACGTTTTTCGTAAAATATAGTAAAGAAAGCTGTAAATTAAGAACATCGAAGTTTGAAATTATGAAACTATTTATTAAATTCAGAATAAAGAAGATACAAAAAAGTATCTTAATTTTAATGTGAAGGATGACCTGGTGTGCTGCTACCAATTTAGCAATTGTCGGTTCTATCTTCGTCAGCAGTAATCTTAAATCACCGCGATCGACTATTTGCAATCGGTTTCTTTTTTTGTTAATAAATTGGTTACCGCACTGAATCCACGTTCCACCAAGAACGTTGACGGAAACGCAATCAACAATTTTTGAATGACAGCCCAAATTTCTGGATAAGCCGTAGGGATCTCCTTTTGAAGCCAGAATTGTTGTTAGCCACTTTTGAATTTAAATTTCAATTCATCATTTGTAGTTACTTCCATCAACTCTTCTTGCAACTGTGGAGAATCTTCTGTATTTGCACTTAAAAAAGGATCCAAAATCCAATCAGGTATATTCATTTTTAATATATCATCAAATCGTTTGTTAAAATCTGAATGGAGTGCATCCAAGTGCTCACAATAAGAAAGTATGTCGCCATCTTTTATTTCTGTTCCTGATACATTTGGAAACTGGCTGAATTCCCCTCGTCCGAAATTTCGCTTGTACACAAGAAGTTTTGTCATAAATGCAGAAAGAACAGATTTTGTTTTTATTAAATTCAATTCATCACCTTGAAGATGAAGATTGCTTTCATTAAATTTTTGAAACAAATCGGTCAAGTAAGCGATGTCACTTTTGAATTGAATTAGTTTGGATCGCAAATCCCCATTCTTATCTTTCAAGAACTCCAGCACCGAGTTAAATAGCTTGGAAAACCTATCTAAACAGGCACCCTTTGAGAACCATCGAATTTCTGTATGAAGCAGCAAACGATTAAATTCTTCATCGTTTTTAAAACAAAGCTGCTTAAATAATCTATCATTAAATGATCTGCTTCTGATTGTGTTGATAGCTTTAATTACATATTGTAATGAATTATGTAGGCGTGCACTTAAATTTTGGGCAACAAGATGTTGGCGATGAATGACACAGTGTACTGTGAATGCATTCGGCACCTTCCTTTTTAAATATGCAAGAAAACCCCTGTAGCGCCCTACCATCGCTGGAGACCATCTGTTGCTATTGATAAAATATTACTCAGAGGTATTCCTTTTTCTTTAAAAAACTCATCTAATGCAAGAAATATCAATTCTCCCTTCGTGTCAGTTTGCAAATATTTAGCAAATAATAATTCTTGGCAAATTTCTTCTTCCTTTATGAACCCCACGTATGCTAAAAGCAAAGCTTCGTTTCCTGGCAAAGTTCATTCGTCAAGCTGAATAGAAAACCGAGATGTTTTTAAATAGCCACACAATGAATCTTCAACATCTTGTGCTATTTCATCAATTCTTCTTTGCACTGTATTATTGCTCAAAGAAATTTTCTTGATAATATCAAATGATGGCTTGTGTAACACAGTATGTATTACTTCACTTATAGCCGCTATTATTAGTTCTTCAGCAATAGTATGAGGTTTTCCCGATTTGGCAATCATTAGTGAATTATTATAAGAAGCAAGCAAGCCATCGCCATCTTGTGAGGTTGCGGTTGAAAAGAATTTTGTCACTGTCGGTTGTTGGCTAAATTTTTCTTTTAGTGTACGAAAATAACTTAAATCCTTATTTTTTTTATCAGAATTATTTTATTTTAGTCAAATGTTCTTGTAGTCTAGAAGGCTTCATATGTTCGTTTGATAATATTTTATGGCAAATCAGACACATTGGCAATTTAATGTTTACAGGCGACTCAATAAAGCCAAATTTCAAATATTCGATATTATATTGTCTACATTTTTTCTTTGGTTCAGCCATTATTATCTGTAGAAAAAATAAAACTTTTATAGAGGTATTTAATGAAATATAAATAAACATGATATCATTAATTGTGAAGCACATATAATTATAACAAAAAAATAATAATGCTCACCAATTATAGTCGCACTATTTATTACTTATCTTTAACAAATATCAATCACACTGACTTACGTGACAGCAACCGTAAGAATTTGAGGTTATGTTGCATTCTTCTTCTTCTTCTTCCAATTTATTGGAATTGGGTGGTAAGGTTATGTTGCATGTTGATATATTTTAAACTACTTCTTCATCTTGTTTCAAAGTTGTGATATCTTCTTTCATATATAAATTTATGAAAATAATAATTACTTTACAATTTTACATTTTAGAATTTAGTAATCTAGTCTTCAAATGCAACAGGTATTTTTTACGAATTAAATTTTTCTGTTTTGTTTTATATTATTATTACTACCATATATATATAGGTCGATTTATAAATTGGTTAAGTAAGAATAAGTTAAAATAAATTATGTGAAGAAAAAATAACACCAAAACCATGTTAGCAAATGAACACTCTTATAAATCTTAACTTAACTTACATTATTTTACTTTATTTATAAATGTGTTATAAGTGTTACAATTTTTCTAATTATTTTCTTTTTTCTTTTATGCTTTCACCGCCCCCCTGGTTTCCTGCAGCGCCCCCCAGGGGGCGGTAGCGCCCACTTTGGGAATCACGGGTTTAGTGTATTGAGGTCATAATTTAGTTTAAGTAATTCATCGCGGTAATCTTCGGCTGGAAAATAAATGTACAGTTGAGTATCATCCGCGTACATATGATATTTGCCATACAATAACTTATTTATAACGGAGGCCGTATACATAGGAAACAGTATAGGCCCTAAGATTGACCCCTGTGGGACACCAGACACTGACTCCTTGAAGTTGGTAATATAACAGACTCTAATTTTACCGCGTGGCACCACCCTACTAAGTAATTACTTAAAAGATCTATGGCTGACTGTTCTAAACCAATGTAATGAAGTATTGATAGTAAAAGTTGGTGATTGAGCGTGTCAAAGGCTTTGCTGTAGCCAAGAAGTACTAGTGCTGTTATTAATTCCCTATCGGATTCTAGTAGGATGTCATCAGTGACTTTCAACAGCGCAGTGGTGCAACTGTAACCTTCTCTAAAACCTGATTGGAATTTACGTAAGATGTTAAAGTATGCCAAGTGCTGTTTTATTTGGTTTTTCATGATTATTTCTAAGATTTTCGAAAGTGCTGGCAGAATACTTATTGGCCTCAGATGACTAAGTTGAGTGGGGTTTTGTTTTTTCGGTAATGGCGTAATCAGTGCCATCTTCCACGTGCTGGGAAAAACCCCATCTAGTAAACAACTATTTATTATATTGGTAATGAAGGGCAGTATATAGGGGCAGCATAATTTAATGAGTCTTATATTCAAACCATCATAGCCACTGGAGGTGGATTTTATGTTTTTCAAAATTTTATTGACATCCTCTATATCTATCTGAAGGTTTGAAGGTGAAACCAGAAGAGAAATTACATTTAAAGTTATTTTTGTAGTAGCCTATAGGGTCACTATAGTTAACATTGGGATTAGGTATAGAACCAGTGAAATAGTCATTTATGTCATTAGCGTTCACCAAGTCGGAAGGAATCTGACTAACTTTGTTACTCTTATTTGGAATAAGATTCAGGGATCTTAATTCCTTCCACATTTTTTTAGGATCTGAGGTATTTAATTTCCATTGAAAGAAAGCTTTCCTTTACAGTTTTTATATCCACGTTTGCATAATTACGAAGACTTTTGTAATAGTTACAATCAGTAGGGCATTTGGTTTTTTTGAATTTAGCCTTTGGTTTAGTTCTAAGTTTGATTATAGTCATTTTGAACTTCGACATAGGTTAGATCATGATCCGAGAAATCTATATATTTTACACCAGTATCTTGTACTAAAATATTGCCGGTAATGATGATTAGATCTATCGTGGTAATTGGGGTAAGCGTGACTCGTGTAGGCTGGGATACAATTTGCTGCATACCTGCAGAGCGTATGATTGAGTTAAGGTAAACTGTTTTTGGGATCGTCTGGTTTCCTCATATCTATATTGAAGTCACCTAAACAGATTACTTTTTCACAAAAAGTAAGTGCGTTATCAATGGACTCTTCCAGATGATCTATGAAGAGTTTATAATTTATAGTCTCGGGTCGATATAGGACGCCTATAGCAATATTATTTATCGATATCCATAGTTGCTCACTACTGCTGGATCACTATTTAAAAGGTTAAATTTGAGATTATTACGCAAATAGAAACACATACCACCACTTTTGTTCGGGCGTACACATCGAGAAACTCTTATACCCAGAAATACCAATAATTTCATTACTAATGTTTTCTGAGAGCCATGTTTCACTCACATATTCGACGTCATATTCGAAACCTATGAGAAACTGCCTAACACCATTCATTTTGGGTATTAACGATCGCACATTTAAATGTCCAATTTTCATAATAACAAATATTTATCAAAATGAATTAATTATATAAACTTTTTGTTTTTCTTTTTTGTTTAAAACTTATTTTAAATCAATGTGCCGCTGTGTGACTCCGAATTGATATCTTATATCTTATATACATATGGACATATACATACACAAATCCATATACATACATATACACGTACACGAAATACACACACACACATACACATAAACAAATCAAATCGAGAGCATAATATCAAAAGTCAAAAAAGAACTCCAAATAAAGAAAGCGGTAGAACCACAAGAGGCATAAAGGCATATATATATATATATATATATATATATATATATATATATATATATATATATATATATATATATATATATATAAAAGTTAGTAAACTATTAGTTAGTAACTAAATAACTATTTATGCCTCTTGTGGTTCTACCGCTTTCTTTATTTGGAGTTCTTTTTTGACTTTTGATATTATGCTCTCGATTTGATTTGTTTATGTGTGTGTGTGTATTTCGTGTACGTGTATATGTATGTATATGTATTTGTGTATGTGTATGTCCATATGTATATAAGATATAAGATATCAATTCGGAGTCACACAACGGCACGTTGATTTAACAGAAAGTGCAAATATTGTAATACCATACTTGGCGGGCTTCCAAAGAAGGTATTGAACAAAATTACATCTTCCACGGAATGCTTTTTCAAGCAAGCGAAAGTTTTTCGTCAATGGTAACTTGGGCAAAAATTTCTCTTATAGGAGCAAAGCGGTCTATTTTCTTCCTTTGGTTTTAAGTGCGATCATCGAATCCGATGCAGCGATACAGGAATCGGAAACGCACCAAGCTCATCGTTAATCGAAATAGTTCCATGCCATTTCCATTTTCCCACAAATCTTCTAAATTCAGCCGACCGCTGAACTACTAGATAGATTAAATCTATGATTGCTCTTATTTCTACGATGTCGGCCTTACGCACATCTCTTGTTCAGCGAAATTGTGGCTGTATCATTTCCATGTACTGATTCGTATATAGCACTATTTTATCAAAAATACGATCATCGTAAAGATATTTCCATGCAGTCACGCATGTATTAGTTTGACGATTGTTATCTACCTGGCAATTTAGTTACTATTTTATGTTTCTGTATATTTTCGCAGTACTGAGCGCGGAAATTTATTCCAAACAAATCTGTCTATCACTTTGTGATTTGCTTTTCTAGTTTTTACATAAGTGTCATCGCCAGTTTCGTCATCTGATGTACAACTTGCATTGTTATCACTCTGTTCACTATATTCAATTAGTTCCTCTTCTACACGATTAGAGGCATCCGTATCAATATCATCGTCAAAACCATTTTCATTATCCTCATCATCATCTTCAACGAGCCCTTGCAACTCGGCAAAATCTTTCTGATTAATGTATTTCTCTGTAAATGGTTGTTCGCTTTGAAACAAAAAACGTCGCGGATGTATCTTATATTCTCATATTCACTTTGTCATTTTCTAAACCCATTATGAATAATATCTTACAAAACATCCTATCAGTTCAAAATCGATATAACGTAATACATTTAGACAATCCATGTTCACATGTAACACAAACATAAATACTTATAAAAGTAGTCGCAGTGAGATACACGCCTGGATGAATCGCTGTTACACACACTTTAAGATCCTGGAGTTAACTAACACGAGAACCTAGGCAAAAAAGAAGGCATAGGTTCAAGCGTAACTCCACCCTCGTTCTTTATCCCAATCTAGACGCATTTGATCTCGATCATGTATCTGTGAGATACGCGCGACTAACGGAGGATTAAGACTAAAACACAAATCTCATGTTGAAGCACCATAGATATTTGTACGCTATTTACTAGCCCTCAGATTCCTAGGCATGAGATTTTTTTAGTAGTAAAGTGTTAAGCTTTCAGTCCACCTTCGTGGCACTCAAAATTAAAAACATCTTGCCCTAGGCAACACATGGGTTTTCAAGTGAGTGGTTTGCAAAACTATGCTGATGAGAGATAGATTTAGAAACGCGTCCACAGATGGCTATCCACTTGAGGAATCGGAAAGACATGATCTTAAAAACAATGTTATTTTTATGGTTTTTGTTGTATGCCACGAATGCCACGCAAATTTCACCTGGATTTGTTTTGGAAGTCCTAAAAAGACTCAATAATTGTTATAGAGTTCCGGAAATGCTGAATATATTTATATATTCAGGCTGTGTTTCGTTTGTTTTAAGTCTTAAAAAGACATAACAATATTGTAGAGCTACAGCTCGGTATATTATTTTCAAACTAATGCAAGTGCAAACATTTTATAATTCAAAAGAGCAAAGCTGCACTGATGACAGATAGATCTCGAGACGCGTCTGCAGAAGGCTATTTATTTGGGTTAAATAGAGAGATTTGATCTTAAAAACAATGTTATTTCTCTATTTATTGTTTAGTGCCACGAAAGTGGATTGAGTGCTGGTAAATAGCATATAAATATCTGTTGTGTTGCAACATGAGACTTGTTTTGTAGCCTTAAATAGACTTAATAATATTATAGAGCTACGTAAAGGTTATATAAAAGGATATAGTTTGAATATATTTATATATTCAAACTATATCCCGCTTTAATAATTTCTAATAAATTTTATTAATTCTACAGTTGTTCAAAGCTTAAGCCTAATTGTTAAAACGGAAAAGATGGATAGTTTCCGTATTAAATAGACAAACATTAAGCTATTCTGTGATAAAGCTATTCAGTGAAAGTTGGCCACAATTATGTGGGCACCAAAACAGAAGTTTACATGACATAATCAATTGGAACCACTATGGTCGATAAATATAATAATTCACATTAACTTCCTAAATTGATAATAAAAAATTGATAAAATATTAGGAACTAAGATATTGTCGTAAAATTAAAAAAAAAATGGAAAAACTGCCTGCTGTTGTTGCGTATACTAAAGCTAGCATAGACCAACCGAAACAATCTTTTCTCCCGTTTCGAGAAATATAAGCAGGATTTTTTTATTAATAAAAATATTTTCTAATTTTTGTATTCGTAAACACCGCAATTACTTTTTCTCCTACCTAATATTAATAACCGTAATGCCAACAACATATTAGAAAATCGGTGAATCGAATGAATTCAAGCACTGATTACAATTAAAATTTCCACGAATTATGATTATATTTAAATTCATTCTATTTTTGGTTCTAAAAACTTTTCAAATATATTTCGAATCGTGGTGACCCTGGCCTGAAATTACTAGGGAGTAATGCAAAATATTTTACAAACAGATTTAGTCTACATTGATCTTTTTTTATTGCATTTTCATTTAAATTAATTAATATTTACCAACCATAGAACTATAAATATGTAGCTACTATTTAAAAATTAAAACTAAGGTGCATTACTTCCTTACTAAATGCTCGGCTGACAGTTAATTATTTAATAAAAGCTTGTTTGATCCAAACAAAGCGATTATATCGCAAGTTGTAGTGAGCAAAAGATTTTTCTTTGTCGATAGAAACTGTTAATAACTACTTAAATTGCATGAAGTAGTTGGGGAAATTGTTCCCGGGTTATGTTTAATTTGAATACAGTTTGCATTAAAAATGATCCATATAGCGAGTCGTTGCAAAACGAAAATTAAACTTTCATTAGTTGGAGTTAGATAAATTCAACTTTGTGCATTCCATGTAATGTCTACACAGTAGTTAGAAAATGGTCGATAAAAAATAATGTTGCGATATCTGGATTGTGATATTTGCTAGCATATGTTACTCAAACCGGGAATGTAAAGAGGGAGAGAGGGAGAGACAGAGTCGGTTGACTTGAATATTGGCATAGACACATATTCAGGAAAATAAGCGGCAGAAGTTGGTAATATGATTTAGATGTAAGATGTACCGGATGTTGGTCTGAATCGTGACCAGAAGTTTTGACTGCATAATATACTTACATAAAATTTAGCACAGAGTTCAGGTAAAGGGAGCCCGGGCGAGCTGAACGATATTGGTTTTTATGAAATGTTGATTTGCAAATTGCTTTCGGTTTCCCTCCTTACAAAAGCCACATGATCATTTTCTTAATTTCAACAGACAGAACAAAAGAATGAAAAGCCCTAATATAAAATAATATGTTTCTTGAGGGAATATGAAAGATGGACCTGTTATATATAATTTCCAATAAGACCTCGCGCCCCATTCGATCATCCGTCGACGATAGATATTAGTGAGATAGCAAGGGAGTGCGAGGTTATGAAGTGTGAGTCGACACAGCTGCTGTTGACGGCGTTATGCACCCGGTTTGGGGGATATCAAATATTGAAAGTGGAATATTTAGTAAGACACTAAACTTTCCGGCAGACTGGACATAAATCGGTCACGGAAATTCGAATTTCTAGGTGCCAAAGTACCGACGCGACTCCAACTTAGGCCCCGACGATGATCTATCGCCGCTGTAAATTCCGTTTCTATTACCCTACACGAATGCCACAATGACACACAAATGGAACGTGCGAAGATTTATATTTGCTCGATGGAAGATTGTGGAACAATTCGAACATTTCTCCGGCGGGTATAATAATGCAGTCTTCGCAGCAAGCACTGCTATGTGTGGCATGTTAGCATACTGTTTACACTAAGTAGGTCAGACGAAGCCATAAACATCCTGCAATAGTTCCTATCGGAAACAGACAGCTATACTATCCGATGTTCTAGCAGAATATTGCATACACTCAAAGGAATTTGATACAACACAAGACAATGCTTTCTTACGCTTGTTTACACTTTTACATCCATTCACACATTCAAATATTTATATAGCTATTAAAATATTGTAATTACACAAAGATTTTCGACACGAGAATTAAATAAAAGTTTCTCATCAATGAACAATAACTCTTTTATTTTGCAACTAGCAATTTGATACCAATGATACCCTATATCAAACCTCCATTATATTAAAAGCATAATCCGATATACAATTGTTAAATAGGCAAATGTATGTATTCACAATATTTCTTTTATACCAAATCATCCTTTTCAATTAAACATGGCTTTGCAATAACTGTATTATAGTTTCTAAATAAATCTTCGTATGCCCATAGAGAGAGCGTCATTACTAAAAATGTATTTCTTATTTAAATGTTAAATTTTCATTCGCAAAGTTCTAGAATCATGTATAAACAAATTGAATTAAAGACAAGCACCATTTATTAATAAATAACCATAATATAAATCTTATTCATGTCTGTTTACATGCATTCTCTCAGTGAAAGATTTGATGTCACATTATTATCATACATATCATGATCATTACTTGATCACACATTAGAACAATAGTATATTTTGCAACAAGGGCGGTAAGTTTGGGATTCAATTCAATCAAATTCAATGCAATCTTAAATAAAGAATTTGCTTTTTCAATGGTGTCCGGTGGTGTGGATTCGTCATAAAAACTCTCATCACTCTCCTGTATCAGCATAAAATTTACACTCATTTTAAAACGTTTTCTTAAATTTATATTTTGATTTTGTAATCAAAAAAATTTCCTACACTTTCACGTCACTTTTTATTGTTCGGTACCGAAAACGGAACCCTTATAGGATCACTTTGTTGTCTGTGTGTCTGCTTGTCCGTCTGTCTGTCTGCCTGCCAGTCTGTCTGATCGTCTGTTCGTCCGTACGTCTGTTTGTATGTCAAGACCATTTGTCTCAGGAACGCGTCGATTTAACAAGTTGAAATTTGTATCAAATACTCGGGTCTACGGTGTCTTTCAGCTTTGAAAAAATCAAACTTGTAAGTCAACGCGATCAAAAGATATGACCGTTTATGTCGCATATTTTGCGATTTCACAAGGGAATCAAAACCTATAGGGTACTTCCCGTTGACCTAGAATCATGAAATTTGGCAAGAAGCGGTGTCTTACAGCACATATAAAGGGAAAAATCTGAAAACCGTAAATATGTAGTTTAATTACAAGAAAAATGCGAATTTACTATTAAAAACTTATGAAAATGCACTAGTGTGTTGCGTGGCATTGTCAGGCACCAGAAGCATATGGGTTGCATACAGTTAGGTCCTCCTAAAGATACCTTACTTACATGTTTGTACAGAACCCTTGGTGCGCGAGTCACAACTCGCACTTGTCAGTTTTTTTTAATAGTGAGGTCTTGATTGTGTTATTTCACAATTGTTTTATTATTTCTTCAATTGTTTTTTTTAAATGTATCTTAGCGATATTTGCGTGCGTTACCCAAGTTATGTGGTAATAGAACCGAAAATCGCATTTCTAGCAATAAAAATCGTGCGCCAAGATAGTACTTTTAACGCATGAGTAATAAAAACTAATTAGTGGTATTACATGTGATCAAACTCACATGTTTATAAATAGGCATAAAAGCTATAATTTGACATGAGACCATGGGATATGGGTTTGAATAAATTGTTGTAATAAGTTTAAACTGAGGGCTAAAATAAGGTTTTTAACGGACGAGTCAATTAAAAATCAATGAATAAATATGATTTTCCAATGAATTTTGTGGAACTGATTGGATAGAGATTTTAATATGTTACCCACTAGGAGTTATCAATGAGAGCAAAAGCAGCCCGAACAGTTTTTCTCATATTTCTTAAGGAAATATCTGCACTAATCTAATTTCTTTATGAGAGCATTCGATATGTTGGGATAACTAATATTGCCACTAATCACACAGTTAATGTTGCACACGTTACCTTTTAGTTTAGTAGCATATTCGTTCAGTTCTGTCAAATGGAATCCATATCAGTGATAAGGCACAGTAGTTTAGCCATTCGTGTTCGTTACATCTTCTTTCTGTCATGAAAAGTACATTTTGTGTATACTTATTAATTGGTGCTGATAATTTGACTGTTTTTTCAGCCGTTTCTCATCCACTCCTGGACGTAGGCCTCTCTGATTAACTTCCACGTCTGTCGATCTTGTACCTTCTGGTACCACCGGCTACCTGCGGCCAATTTCATGTCATCTAGCTGTTGTGAAGAAGGATCTACTGGCCTGCAATTCTTCGGACACTGAGTTTACCTATCTCGAGATCTAGTTGCTTCTGTGGTCTGGTATTCGTAAGGCACGAAGTATATTAAATGAAAAGTAGTAGACTGAATGAAGTATATATATATTTATAACTAAATATTATATTACATTAGGCCTACAACTAAGACAAGTTAACTTAACAACTAACTTAAACTAGACCGGGTTGAGATATTTATATCATCCCGGTTGTGTTCCGTGGGGGTTTGTGCATACCCCTTAATTAAATATGAGGATGCTCCTCCTACTTGACTCCTCCCCTATGCGACTTTAGCGTCGTTTGAGCTTAGAATTTTCGTTAAAGGTTTTCGTTTAGTCGTAGCGCATATATAATATATTTACACAAATAACTAAAAAGGATCCTAAAGACACTAACAATCTGGTCTACATGATTATTTTGTTAGGGACGTTTTTGTGTATTAAGTGTCTCTTCGAGAATTTGATTTCGGATAATAAAAAATTTCCGTGGGAGATATAAATTCACATGCACGTGATTATCATCTAAAAGACTTAAAACCTTTTAAGCGTGGGACCGAGGGTTAGAATATCCTTAACATCACGTGTGACTTGAAGGGATTTTATTTCGACGGGTGGATGTCGTAATGGTAATTAACTATAAGAATTATTGGCTATGGCATGATAACCGTGGGATCAAGGGAGTGTAAAGGAATGTTCCTAAACACGTGGGTCGGTATGGTATTTATTACAACATATCCATAACTTTGCGGTCGGCCTCTACTTCTAGTTGTTGTTCGTGGACACCATTGTGTGGTTTTTAGCGTCGATTTGTCATTATTCTGCCTTGCAATATGATCTTCCCAGCTCGATTTTAACTTGGCAACACGCTCTATTATGTCGGTTACTCTTAACCTCTCTCTCACTGTTTCGTTCCTGATTCTGTCCTTCAGTGTTAATCCCAGCATCGCGCGTTCCATAACCTTTTGTGTCGTCCTTAGTTGGTTGGAACTGTTTTTTTGTGAGGCTCATTGTTTCGAACCCGTACGTCGCTACAGGTAGAACGCACATGTTGTATACTTTGCTCTTAAGATTTATTGGTATTTTCTCGTTTTCTAGGATGTACCCGAGTTTGCCAAACGCTGCCCATGTAAGTACGATTCACCTGATGACTTCGCCCGTCTGGTTCCCTTTCCCTAACATGATAGTGTGCCCAAGATAGGTATATTGTTGTACGCACTCGATGATAATGTTGTCTATGCAAATGTGGGTGTCGCAAAGCCTCATAATCCTGGTCTAGTTTAGGTTCATTATAAACCCAATGCTTCTTTACGTCTGATTGAGTTGTTGTAGCATTCTCACTAGTGCATCAGGGTTGCTTGAGATGACAACGATATCGTCAGCGATATGAAGGTGTCTAAGGTATGTTCCATCGATCTTTATACCTTTATCTTCCCATCTTAGTTGGCTGAAAACGTCTTCTACGCATAGGGTGAACAGCTTCGCTGAGATTGTATCCCCTTGACGTACTCTTCTCTCATATTTATTCTGTTGGTGGTGAGTCCTTCCTCGATCTTGACGCGTATTGTGGCTCTCTTATAAATATTTTTGATTATGGCGGTGTATCTTGAATCCACTCTTGCATTTCTAATAGCTTTTAGGATTGACCAAGTCTCTGTCTAGCTCGGCTGCAGATGATTTTTGTGAACAGCTGGTAGAGGTGTGTTAGCAAGCTAACCGAGCAGTTTTCGATATTGGTAGTGTCTCTCTTTTTGAACAAAATTATCACTTCTGAGTTACACCATTCGGTTGGGATTTGGCCGTCTCGCAGGCATTTGTTCAGCAGTACCTGGACTGCATATTCCAAGCTGCTTCCGCCCAGTTTTAACATTTCAGTTGTGATTTGGTCTTCTCCCGGACATTTGCCATTTTCTTAAGAGCACCTCTTATTTCTTGGAAAGATATTTCCGATATATCCTCTAACCCTACGTATAGTACTTTACATGGTGTTATCGTTTCGTTGTCGGATGTTTTTGACGAGTATAGGTCGGTGTAAATCTCTTGTTATTTTTTATTACTTATTACTTTTATTACTTCTGGTAGTTGTTGTAAGTCTGAGATTTCCAGTCCTTGTTTGTTCTTATATTTGGTTATTCTTGTTTTTCCCTTTGATAGTTTTGAGCACTTCTTTCATATTAGCGTTTTCTCTGATTATTGTTGGGATCATGTCGGTGTTCTTTGATCTTACGACTCTACGGACACCTTTTTTGATTTTTCTGTTGAGTATCTTGTACTCATTAGTTCCCCTTCCCATGCCTCTTCGTTGCTCTATATTTTTCTAGGTGGTTGTACTTAGTTTAAGGTACCCTACTCGTTTTGTTCTCCCACATATTTATTGGTGATTTTTTTCTTCCTTGCAAGTTGGTCTATGCCTATGCTTGCCATATTTGTGAGTTGCTTGCCATATTTAAGACGCGAAAATCACACAATGGTGTCCAAGAACAACAACTAGAAGTTGTTTCTCCACTTCTTTCTGAAATTCTTCTTTGTTGTTTTCCAACTATATGCGTGTAGGGAACCTCGCTCTCTTCATTAGTTTTGTATCACTCACGGTTTGCAGAGGAATTTATTTACGTGGACGATATATATATATATATATATATATATATATATATATATATATATATATATATATATATATATATATATATATATATATATATATATATATATATATATATATATATATATATATATATATCTATATATATATATATACCTGAACTGGACTCGTTTGTTGGTTTCGCCTCACCGTTGAACTGAACTGGATTTGACTTGCTGACTGTTTTCTTGACTGTTTACGTCTGATGGTCGTGTTTATTCGAGGGTCCAGGTATTTATACTATGTCCAGGTAAATTGGTCCCTCATCTGGGGGTGATTATTCGGCAATTTGTCGCTTTGGTGATTGCCGATTCTCGGGAAAAACATCTTGTCGTAATTTCCCCGGGGGCCATCTTAATAAAATATTTTTGGAAATCCGTCCGAAAATATTTAGGTAATCACCGTAATGCCCCCGTAGTACTAAAAGTACAAATATTTCTTAATCTACTCGAGGATTACAATACCGACCCTAATAAATTATTTTTGGACATTGTCCGAAAATATTTGGGTAATTATTGTAATACCCTCGAAAAACTAAGAGATGAAAATGTAACGGCTCGTTGCCGCTACAGTTTGTTTCTCTCGTGTTTGAGTTCTTTACGTAGCTTTGCTCAGACAATTCAGTGGTCGCTTCCTGTATCGAACTGGTTCAGGATTCCGACGTCCTTGCATATTGATCTGCTATTTGCGAGAAGGTGTTCGATCTCATTTTTGACCGAGTTGTCCGGGCTCCTCCGCTTCTATCTACATTGTGGTGGTTTATCAAAGAACTTGTGTTTAAGCAGTACAAATTCTCTTTTTCCAGAAAATTTGCCAGCATTTCTCCTGCGCTGTTCCTTACCTTGTTTTCCAATATACTGGGATTCGATGTTGCCGTTGGTCAACTCACCGATTTGGGCGTTGAAATCTCTCACTAACGTGAAGTATGTTTTCTCCAACTGTTTTGCTCTTCCTATATCTTGATACATTTGCTCTACTTCTTTGTCCTCTGAGGTGCCTGTCGGACCGTAGATATTGATAATTTGCATGGAGTAGCTCTTGTTAAGCCTTATCATCATATATATGACTCCGTTAGATAGAGAAGCGTACTTCATCACTTTATATTTCATTCGCGCATCGACGAGAAACACTACGCCTCCCAGATGGTCTTTATCTGTTGTGTTTTTCTGGTATAACACATGTCCTAAGGTTAAAGTGTTATTTGTGTATTTCGGAGAAGGAGTTGCTTATTTAAGTTTCCATTAATAGTGAACTGACACGGCATGAATTTGTGAAAATGACATGAAACGGCATGTCAAATTAGGGCATGAAAATTTTGTTCATACACCTTAGATAGAAATATATCCTTCTGTTCAGATTGATCATAGTCTGTAACCTCCGCGAAGATAGCGATGGTGTTGATGAATGATTTAAAGAGCAATTGGGCGTGCTCTGGACAACGGAAAAGAATTAAAAAAAAATATCTGAGATCCTATCACACCAGGAACATCAACCGAGACCTTTTCAGGGCTACAGTTAACAACTATCTCTGGAAAAATATAGGGCATATCATCCGCCAAAAAAGAACCACTGCAAAACCATTGTATCGAGCATGGATGCTATGTGCTATGCATAAAGGCGGCACATATAAACTATCAAATGCACAGACCAAAAGTAAATGGAATGGTCCTTGCAATAGAGACCTCATGACAAGTATGGAAGTGCCATCTTTGTCCATCTATGCACATGTTCAAGTCCTCTCCACGGCATTCACGGAGAAAAACAACATGGCGGAATGGAGGAAGTTCTCACTCTAGAAACAGCCAACTGTACGATTTCATCTCTTTATAAACCACCTGGCGCTGATTACATCATCAATAAGCCAATCCAATTTCCAAAATAAAAGCACACAGATTGTGATTGGCGACTTCAACAGCCAAAGTTGCATATGGGGATATGATCTTCTTCTTCTTCGTGGTGCTACAGTCCCATTTGGACCTGGGCCTTTCGTATTTTTCGCTTCCAGTCGTCTCGTTGCCTGGCCGTTGTTTTACAATTATTAACTTTTAGTATTTCTTTGGCGTCCTCTTCAATGTTGCTTATCCATTTGTGTCTTGGTCGTCCTCTTCCCCTTGCACCCTCCATCCGCCTTTTATATACTTTCTTTGGTATTCCCATTTTAATCTTTGTAATTTTATAAATTCCACAATATCTGGCAGTTATATTTCAGTTTTAATTCGAAATTAAATCGGATTCTCCGTTCCCAATGGGGATATGATCGTGAAGATGAAAATGGAAGAGCAGTGCAAGAATGGGCAGAAATAAATTACCTTACCCTGATAAACGATGCAAAATAGCGTGCATCATTCAATAGTGGTAGATGGAAACGAGGTTACAACTCTGACCTCATTTTCAGCAGTAACAGTATTAGCGAGCTATGTGTAAAATCTGTCTGTTCTCCAATACCCAATACACAGCACCGGCCAATAATGTGTAAAATATTTGCTGCCGTTAGAATTCAGAAGGTACCATTCTGCAGGAGGTACTGGTCGAAATTTGCAGATTAGATGTTGGACATCGAAGTGTGTTTGGACCGTGTCTCACGAAAATCAAAATTTTCCAGTTTTAAAACTGGGCTGGTCTAATCACTTACCTGCTCGCGTCTCCGCCACGTGTGATCGTCCTTCCGGCGCCTTTTTTAAGGGTGGAAATGGGGATAATAAGTGGAGGGATTCCCTTAAAATTGTTGTCTTCCAGACATTGGATGCCGCTTTAGCCCTTTGGCATGTGATTACACCCCTGGTTAACTTGAAAACTATAAACTGCGTGCACGTATCGGTCGAACTTTGCGCTTCGCGCTTCAATTACGGTCTCTCACACTCGAAGTGTACTATCGAATTGTTGTGAGCTCGACAAACGCTCAAGTCATACTACTCGAATAATATAAATTCGCGAAGTTAATTGATAAATCGCGCGATTTCGGCCCAAGTCGATACACCTTTCCCCTTCTGTTGATCCGTGCCGAAATCGACTCAAATGTTAAATTTAAAAATACAGATTTACTAAAATTTGCGCGAACAAAGTGTCTTCAATAGAACCCACACCAGAATTCTATGACATCTTCACCAAAACTGTAAAGAAGTGCTGCAGAAGGTCAATACCACGCGGCTGCCGGACAATTAGCCATGATCTTACATCAGAAGAAGCTACCCTACTCACAGAATACAGGAAGTTATTTGAAGAAAACCCTTTCAGTGAATCAACAGTAGAAGACGGGAACAGACTCATCTCGGTCATTAGACAAAAAAAGGGATCAATGGGCTAGAACTATAGAAGACCTGGGTCTGAGAAGAGACAGCTATAAGGCATAGAGACTATTAAGACGTCTAAGCAATGATCCGACAAAGATCTCTATACATTACAACATCACTGCCAATCAAATAGCACATCAGATTTTGACGAACGGGAAGCCCATCAACAGGCACAAAGTGCCCAGACAGTAAAGAGAAATTCAAGTGAAAAGTAACGATCTTACAATACAACTCAGAATAACAGAACTGGAGAAGGCTATCAAATATACTAATAATGGAAAATCAGCCGGCTTGAATGACATTCGGACAGAACAAATTAAGCATTTCGGCTTAAAAACAAAGGAATGGATACTTTAGCTTTTCAATAACTGCATGAAGCATTATCAAATCCCAAAGATATGGAGGAAGAACCGTGTGATAGCTCTGCTGAAAGAATGGAACAACCATAAGAAGTTCAGACCAGTTGCACTCCAATGTCACCTCTACAAACTACTAGGAAGAATGATTCTGAAAATTGATTTCCTTCTACCCGAAATTGATCCTCTGCGCAAACCCGAACAAGCTGGATTTCGTCCCGCTGAACCTTACGTAGTTTATAGAAGATGGTTTCGAAGCAGGTAAGTTAACTGGAGTTGCATTTGTTGATATATCGGCAGCCTACGACACTGTTAACCATTAGCTCCTACTTGCTCCTAAGGTAACAGGTTAACTAACAATTCCATCCTAAACATGTTCATTTGCACTCTCCTGCAGAGTCGAAGATATTTTGTGGATTTCCAAGGGCAATGTAGCCGATCAAGACTACAGAAGAATGCATAAGAATCCCTCGAGGTAGGCCTAAAGGTAGTGTTCTCGCTCCATTTGTGTTCAATGTGTATGCAAATGAACGATCAATAGCTCCCAACACCAGGAGTTTCTTGTACGCTGACAATCTCGCTCTTGCTGCACAGTGTAAAGATTTTGAAGCGGTGGCGAATAACCTCACGAAACCTCACGAGTGCCCTCAGGGGTCTGTCCAAATACGATTTCGCAAACCAACTGAAAGCAAATCCCTCCAAGACACAACCATGTGCCTTTCACTTGAGAAACAGGGAAGCCTCTCGTGAATTGACGGTAGTATGGTTAGGAGTAGAACTGGAACACTGTCACACCCCAAAATTTCTAGGAGTGACATTGGACAGAGCTCTTATCTACAAAAAACACTACCTGAACAGCAAGTCAAAAGCTTCCACCAGGATTAATCTTCTGAGAAAACTGGCTGCTTTAAAATGGGGTAGTCAACCTGGCACCATTCGAACATCTGCAATGGCATTATGCTACTCCGTTGCAGAGTACGCCTGCCCGGTTTGGTATAACACAACGTAGGGTAAACAGGCGGACGTAGCTCTCAATCAAACATGTAGAACTATAACTGGATGCTTAAGATCAACACCAACTGAGTGCTTTTACCAGCTCACAGGAATAGCACCAGTACCCTCTGTTCGTCGAGAAATAGCTGCAAACAAGGAAAGGAAGAAAGTGGAGCAGGAAGCAACCCATCCTCTGCATGGGCATGAACTACATGGTCAGAGGCTGAAGTCAAGGAAGAGTTTCCTAAGAACATTCAAAGAATTGCTAAGAATTGCCACATTCAAAGCCAGGCCAGAATTATGGAAAGCTAAGAGGGGATAGATTATATGAGTTATGCGTAGATGAAGAATATGTCGTACTAAACACTTTCTTCAAACTTCCACCACGTAGACTATATACATGGCGATCCCCCGCGGACAATAAAAGCAAAATTGTAAGAAACCAAATCGGCTCTATTCTTGTCAATAAAAGGTTCAGAAATATATTTAAATCGGTTAAGACATACCCTGGCGCAGATGTATCATCAGACCACAACCCCCTCGTCGGACCGTTAAAGCTGAAAATGAGAAGTAGCCTTAAACCTAACAATAGTAACAGAGTAGATATTTTCCAACTCCAGAAGGATGATATAAGAGACCAAATAGGATCGGCGTTAACGATAGAATTCATAAAAATAAAAAACGTAGAAAGTGCTGGATGACTGATGATATTCTAAGGCTCATGGAAAAAAGAAGACGAGACAAAAATACAGACAAATACAAGGATTTAAACACAACCATTAGGCAGCTAATAAGAAAATCAAAAGAGAAAAGAATCCATGAAGAATGTTTGGAAATAGAGGAGTTGGAAAAGAAACACGATGTCTTCAACGTACATAGAAAGGTGAAACTGGTAACTGGTACGCTAAGAAAACGGGTATATGGTCAATTAGTATGACCAATTAGTATGGTCAATTAGTATTAGTATGGACACGGAGAAGCTTGCAATATGGAAGGAATACATAAATACTTCATTTGAAGATGATCGACCATTAAACCCACCAACAATTACGGGAACTACTGGTCCTAATATTATAACAAGTGAAGTGAAGAACGCCATCAAATAAGGCAAGGATGGTAAAGCAGTGGGTCCAGAAAACACGAATAACATAACTTCTCTATTTAATAGAATTTACAACAGCGGAGTGATACCAAGGGATTGGCTAAAATCTACCTTTGTGACACTGCCAAAAAAAACAATTGCGAAAAAATGCGAAGATTATCGAACTATCAGCCTAATGAGCCATATCTTAAAACTATTCCTGAAGATTATTCATGGTAGAATCTATAAGAAATGCGAGGAAACCATCAGCAGCACGCAGTTTGGATTCCGAAACGCACTAGGAACAAGAGAAGCATTGTTTTGCATCCAAGTACTGTTTCAAAGATGCAGGGATGTAAATTATGATATATACGCTTGTTTCATAGATTATCAAAACGCATTTGATAAAATACACGATAAACTTATCAACAAACTTCAGAAGATTGGACTAGATCAAAAAGATATTCGTGTAATAGCCAACTTATATTGGAACCAGACTGCTGTGGTAAATGTAGAGGACCAGACCACCGACAATATTGAGATTAGGAGAAGAGTAAGGCAAGGATGTGTTTTATCACCTCTGCTATTTAACATATACTCTGAAGATATATGTAAAGGAACACTCTTAAATATCAACGAGGGGGTCGTGGTTAATGGTGAAATAATTAATAACATCAGATATGCCGATGATACGGTAGTCTTCGCGGATAGTCTCGAGGGTCTTCAGCGGTTGATGTCGGAAGTAGTAGCCTCTAGTAAAGAATATGGTCTCTTACTGAATATCAACAAAACCAAATATATGGTTATAAGTAAGGTCCCGGCACCACCCGGCCAACTCTTTTTTAGCAACAACTACATATCTTGGTTGCATGATAAATGACCAATGGTACCACCTGCTGGAGATAAGGAGAAGAATCGAAATAGCCATAGCCGCATTTATAAAAATGAAGAAACTATTTCGCAGTGACGATCTCTCAATGATTATCACGATGAGACATATTAGATGCTATATTTTCTCCATATTTTTATATGGTGTTGAGTCGTGGACCTTAACTGAAGCACCCTGCAAGAAATTAGAGGCATTTGAAATATGGCTTTATAGACGCTTGCTAAAAATTAATTGGACGGATAAAGTAGCGGAAAAACATCGAGGTACTAAGAAAAATGAAGAAGGAACCAGAGTTACTGTTTATCATCAAAAAACGTAAACTTGAATACTTCGGTCATATAATGAGAAACGGAGAACGATATCGACTGCTGCAGCTCATACTGCACGCCAAGGTAATAGGACGCAGAGGACCAGGCAGAAGAAGGATATCTTGGATCAAGAAACTGAGGCAATGGTTCAATTCAACAACAACGGAATTATTTAGAAAAGCCGCAAATAAAATCCAGTTTGCAATGATGATCGCCAACATTCGAACCGGATAGGCACCCGCAGAAGAAGAAGGAATCTCCTCCACTGGGCTGGAAAAGAATAGCCAAAACTTCTCATGAATCTTCATGGCAGGAGTCTTTTCATGACTCCTGGTCATGATCAAGGATGATTAACATGGAATTCCTTAAATAGTTTCAGATCAGGAGTGGGCAGATCTAAGACCAATCATGAAAAGTAGGGCTACATTCAAGAAGATAGCATTCAGTGTGACTGTGGAGAAAACCAGATTGTGAAACATATTCTTCAGTGTAGACTTAGTGTGTCCGATTTCCTGCACAGAAGAAAACCTTTATGAACCATTAGAGAATGCAGTGCAGGTGGCCAAGGTTTGGACAAATATTAGATAATATTTGTAGTCAAGGTATTTGTATCTGTGTTTTGTTTGATGTTTTCTGACACGAGAATGATAATAATATTCTGTTGGTGCTGGTGATTGCTGATTACTGATGAAATCGTATGTACCTATTTGTGAATAAGTGTTGCCCCAACTAAACCGAAGTTTTCACTCATAATTAACTAATATGTTATGAATTTGTGTATATTGACCTTAGAAATATATCAATCTGCTTAGATTTTTCATGGTGAAGGTAAAATGAAATTTTCATCTTTTTCATAATAATAACGCTATTGATGTCGAATTGCGACACGTAAATCCCAATTTATATTAATAGTTTTATTTTATAAAACTTTTAGTGCACTTTCGTCCAATTTTTGTTTCTATTTTTAATATACGTCATAAAACATTTGTAAAAAAAAACTAACATTAGTGAACGAATATGTTTCGCAGCTATTACCTGTACTATAATTCAAACCTTATCTAAATGAAATATAAATCTTTATACTATAGCTTAATTTAAACTTTACTTAATTTATGACCACATAATTTACTTCGAATAAAACAGGCGAACTGTAATTTAAATTAAAATGTTCCAACAAAAAGCAAAAATTCATCTCAATTATTACAGGATTGATGAATGCAGAATTTTGCACAAAAAATTCTCATTTCGCGTTCAATAAATGTTTGCATGCATAATGTAATACTTGAGTTATTTGCATGGACGTGTAAACATTATATTTTATACTACAACATACAAAAATATTGTGAAATAAAAATATAAATGCAGTAAAAAACTCTCGACAATATATGAACAGATGTATTGTGCATTTGACTTGATATAAACAATTTGCTATTGTTGTATAGTTTAGTATAATATTAAATATAGTCAGGATTTCATGAAATTGAATGTTGAACCGATTATTAGTTAAATTAATACGAAGCAGTAAAATTATCGTATCTAGAATAAATAAATTAGAGGCAAAGACGTAGTGCCGCGAACAGTCTGCATACGACTACAAACGATCAGCTTCATTATCCTTTACGGATTTTCAGAGTTGGCATGCCTTAATTAACTTTAAACAGCCTAACTTAAATAAATCCAGAGTTAATATTAGAAAGCTACTGTAATTATATTTCATCAAACAATCCTTTAGACTTCTTTTTAATGAACGTTGAATGGGTTAATATACAAAGAGATGGGGAGTTGGAGGGAAGCACAGTCTGGGAGATTTAAAAATTGAAGATTATCGAACAAACCGCGTAGACGGAACTGAGGGTGAGGGTTATATACAATCCGAAGTTTATTTTTAAGGTAGAATTGCGCATACAAATGTTACAAATACAATATAGAGGATGTCAATATGGCAGTCAACAGATGTGCGAAACTGTGAAATATACAAGTTAGAAAACAGCACGCGAATGCGCCTCCGGTCTGAAACTCAAAGTTTAGTTTTGTATGCCTGCGAGTACGAATAACAGGCAGAAGAAGCGGGCGAGCATGAGCTTTGAAACTATTCCGTTTCCTCGCTCCAAGTTTGTCTTGCGCTCGGAACGTTATCTCGATGACAATCTCCAGCGACAACATTAGAAGGGAGATAACTGAAATTTTTAACGACCGTTTAACGCCCTGACAATTAAGATGATGCAGTCACCCGAACCAACGGACGTACGTTTCCGAAAACAGACTTTCCACTGCTGTACTCGTTATCGGTAGAGTGTCAGTAAAGCACAGAGGGACATCGAATCCTGCATTTTCAACTGCATCGATTATATATATATATATATATATATATATATATATATATATATATATATATATATATATATATATAGGCAAAACAACGAGAAAACGAATAGACGAGGAGGCACTTCAGTCAGTCGAACGAGCCAGGCGGGAACCATTACGTCCACTTCCGGACTCTGTCTCGACCTCTGGAGGCCAGACCGACTTATCGCGACTCGGAGAATAGAGACGGGAAATTAACTTGTGTACAACTTTAAAGAGGATGAAATGAGAATTTAAACTAAAATATAATGCACACGCCGATATAATTTCAAATTCCGGATGCTGGCGCGGTCGATCGACAAATTAAAGGTGGCGCGCATTCCTGGATGTAAAATGCTATTGTAGGTTTTTAATTAAAGTAAACCAAGTGCGACAAAAACTTTTACAATATATCCCGTTTTACAAGCAACGCCAAATTGCAAGACATGTTTCGCGAGGTTCGGTATAATTGAAATCATTTTTTTTAATTTAATAGCAATTCGATATTACGACTCGAAAGACGTTGTTTACCCCTATTGCAACAACAGCAAGTTAAAATATCTTTACTTTAATTCTTGAATGGTTTCAGCCTATACTTTGTGTAACTTCATAATTATGATATCATAATATCTGACATAATATCTCTATCATAAGATTGACTTCTTTCGAAAAATTTCAATAGGTTTCGTTTGAATATCTATGGTCGTCATGTGATCTTTTGGCATATGATTCATATTACTAGCTCAGGTCGCAATGCTACAGTGCCCTGAGTAAAAATGTTTTATACATTTTATAGCTAATTCAAGTTTCTTGAATTTAAACTTGAAATGACGAAAAAATAAAAACGTATGCGGTCATAGGACTCCCGTCAGGAACGAAGTTCCTCGCGCATTCAACAGAATCAAACATCTTCTATTTATGAATTATTATTAAAATAATGAAAGTGCACACAAATATTTTAATTGTATGTTCGGGAAAATATGAATAAACAATCTAAATCTCCATATTTAAACCCACTACAAAGTATTTACATTGCACTAGTTGAATTTTGACATGCATTTAAGTAAGGTGAATTATAAAGTTGCTGTCGAAGAAACGATGCTGATATTTGAAGTTGTAAAATTCTTATAAGAGATGTATGGCAATTACCGTCGCCAGCAATGTTTGTGCCGTGATGCAATAAGACTTTTGGCATTGAACATTCATCATGTTTCCCTTATGGGGGTTGGAATGATTGAGAAGTTGAAGAAGACTAATTAATTGCTAAACTTCATTATTGCCTGATTATTGAATTTAATTTTTCAGAAAGTGACTAAATATTACTTTTTCAGTTTCTTCATTATTTTCGATTACAATAGGCGGTAATGAATCTTCTTTCGATGACTGTAATGATTCAGGTTCAACACATTTCTTCTTTGATTTAAATTTATCCTTGTATATTTGAACGCCTTCGGCATGTTCTAAATCTGTAGTTTGTAAAATTTCTTTTTTCTTTTTGCTCTGTCGATACTTTTTTTGGCGCTGTGCTTGTGATTTCACTATCGTCTCTCTATAATGTATATAAATATAGTAAAAAAATAGCTAACACTTGAATCACATGTACGATAAACCCATGTAAATAGTAAGCAATTGCATCAAATTATAAAATTGTAATCTACTTTTCTAAATCTGTATTTTGTATAATTCCTTTTTTCTTTTCTGTCGATTCTCTTTTTGACGCCGAGCTTGTGATTTCACTATTGTCTCTCTAAAATGTAAATGTCATAGTGATATAGTGAAATCTGTTAGATTGTGTAAAACCGAGTTATTGCATGATCTTCCGACAGTTCGTGTATTCTATTTGAAATACTTGATACGACTAGCTAGTTCGTGAAACCATCTTAAATTGAATGTTTCATTAATTATCTCTTTATTAATAGGTCTGATAATTAAGACACGTAGCTTTATACTATCAGATGACAGCACTTAGGCATTTCTGGAAACGTCGAATCGGTGAGAAAGATAGTGTAAATTTCAGTTAAACTAGTTCTTAATAAAATTTCACGAGCTGAGCTTGCATGAGATTTCATGAGCTACACGAATTAGATAGACTACTCGAACTGCCGACAGAGATCATGCAATGGCTCAGTTCTAAAGAATCAGACTGATTTCATTATATGACTACGACATATATAAATATCAATTACTTAAATTACATGTACGATAAACATGTGTAAACAGATAGCAATTGCTCAAATTGTACACTTTTATTTTTGAAAACTTACTTTTTTCAATATTCTGTATCCTTTCTTGACTTTCCATTTTTTAAAATCTAATTAAAATAATGAGTATAATATAAACAATATCTATGAATTAAAACAACTCCTATGAACTCTCCTATGAATTAAAACAACATAAAAGAAAAATACGTTTGAATAATTTTAATTTCTTCTTGTTGTTTAGTTTTAAGGTTATAAACAGACCACGCTTGTCTGTCACTCTGCAAAATAAAGAGAGAGCACGCATTATAGAAATATACACTGAGAGGGGGTCCAAAGGGGTAGTGCATGCGTCATACACGATGCTGCTTCCAGATAGCGTCGCATAGCCTCTCCTACCCAATCCCAACTCTTACCTCTCCGTGGTGGACCCTAGTAACTTGAGCAATCTCACCGGAGATCGGGTAACCAACCCCGGTGGAAGGTAGGATTAGGGCTAACGAGAGCGGAAGAAATGGCCATTCGAAAAGGGGGTTGGGCATGGGGCTAACTACCCTATACCTATAAAAAAACCATATGGTTACGAATACCCTAATTTTGCCTCGGATTGGACGGCTTAAAGGACGACGACTCAAGCAAAGAAATAAGGACATGATTTTGGGAACATGGAATATTAGAACACTGTACCAAGTGGGAGCCCTAGACGCGACACTTAGAGAAATTAAGATATACCACATTGATATTACAGCCTTACAGGAAATGAGATGGACAGGACAAGGACGACTAAGGAGACAGGAATGGGATATCTACTATCGTGGAACAAACAACAACATCCACGAATTCGGTCTTGGTTTCGTAATCAACTACAGATTGAAAAACAAAATAATTAGCTTTAAACCCACCAATGAACGAATATGCTACCTAAGGGTAAGAGCCAAGTTCCATAACATATCAATCTTCTCAGTTCACGCCCCAACCGAAGAAAAAGAAGACCAAACTAAAGAAACCTTCAACTTAGACCTAGAAAGAGAATTCGATAGGATACCATAAAACGACGTTAAGATAGTTATGGGAGATCTCAACGCGAAAATAGACAACGAGCAAGCCTACCTACCTATAGTGGGAAAACATAGCCTACATGAAATATCCAACGACAACGGAGAAAGGGCAATAGAATTTGCGGCAGCCAAGAGGTTGGTAATAAGAAGTACAACATTCCCTCACAAACAAATACACAAGGGTACATGGACATCACCAAACGGAAACACAGTCAACCAGATAGATCATGTACTAATATCTGCAAGACATTACTCAAGTATAACGGACATAAGAACTATGAGAGGGACAACGTCCGAATCTGACCACTTCTTGGTAAAAACGAGACTAAGGGAAAAAATTAACAAAGCAAGAACAATTCCAGGAATCAGAACGCCCAAATACAACATACACAAGCTCAAAGAAGAAGAAACTCGACTGAGATACGCACAGAACCTCTCTGAAAATATCGAAACGGAGGGACGGGGCAATGATCAAGAGGGAGTGGACAAGATATGGATGAGAATCAAAGGAAAAATAAGTAACGCGGCACAAGAAATACTAGGAACTACCGAAAGGAAAACTAGAGACATTTGGTGGGACCACGACTGTGAGGAAGCCATAAATAGACGAAACGAAGCCACGAAACCACTACTACAGAGACCCACAAGAGCCAAAGATGAAAGATACCAACTACTTAGAAGAGAAGCAAAGAATACTTGTAGGGAAAAGAAGAGAGAAATTCTAAATAAAAAACTGAGAGAATTAGAACAAGCGAACCATATGAGAGAGAGTAGGAAACTATATCAAACACTGAAGGACACAAGGAGCGAGTTCCACTCCAGAACGTCCTTATGCAAAGACAAACAAGGGAAATGGATAACAGAAGAAGCAAAAGTACTGGAAAGGTGGAAGGAGCATTTCTTGGATATTCTAACAAACCAAACGATAAGAGAAAATCGCCTGGAGAATGTACCCTATCACACGGCACAACCACTCGTACTAGAGCCAACTCTTCAAGAAGTACAAGACAGCATTACGGATATGCCAAATAATAAAACACCAGGAGCAGACAACATCTCAGCAGAGCTTTTCAAATATGGAGGAGATAAAGTGGCCGAACAACTCCTATACTTTATTAAAAAGATATGGCTAGAAGAAAAAATCCCCCAAGAATGGACCACTGCCATTATATGCCCAATATATAAGAAAGGAGATCGATTGGACTGCCAGAATTATAGACCAATATCGCTATAGTGCGTGGCCTACAAAATATTTAAGAACATACTAAGAAAACGCATAATGGATTATGCTGAGGAAATTATAGGGGAGTATCAGGCTGGATTTAGAAAGAACGGGTCAACCAAAGACCAACTCATTACAGTGAGGCAGATCATGGAAAAATGCTGGGAATGTAACACCCCTATATACCAATTATATGTAGACTTTAAGCAAGCATATGATAATGTAGATAGGGAGGCGCTGTATCTAGCCATGGAAGAATTCGGGGTACCACATAAACTTATAAAACTAACCCGAACAACGATGAACAACACCAATTCTTAAGTAAAGATACAAAATAAGCTAACAGAGAAATTCGACACGGATCAAGGACTGCGTCAAGGGGACAGCTTGGCCCCTATACTCTTTAACCTACTTATGTAAAAGGCCATCAGAGAAACGAAAATACAAACGAACGGTACCATAGCAAATAAATCTCAACAAATTGTTGGCTATGCAGAAGATCTAAACATTATCACAAGATCAATAACAGCCCTTAAAGAAACGTATAACAAGATAGAAACCAAAGCACATGAAGTAGGGTTGGAGGTAAACGAGGAGAAAACCAAATGAAACCATCTAGAAGAATGGGACAAAACTTAACAACAGAGGATCGCAACTTTGAAGTGGTGACACAAATAAAATATTTAGGATCACAACTTAATGAAAATTATGAAATAATTCAAGAAATACAACAAAGAATAATATCAAGCAACAGAACATATTACTCCCTCCAAAACACGTTTAAAGCCAATATAGTAGGAATAAGTACAAAAATTAAAATATACCAGACCATAATCCGACCTATATTAACCTATGGATGCCAAACCTGGACCCTGACAACGAAAACGAAAGAAATGCTCCTAAGGTTTGAAAGAAGAATACTTAGATGGATATTCGGCCCAATACAAGAACAAGGCGTCTGGAGAATAAGATATAACCACGAGCTAAGAGAATTATACGGCTATCCAGATGTGGTAACACATATAAAAATCCTCAGATTAAAATGGGCTGGACATATGATTAGGATGCCAGAAGAAAGATTCCCAAAAAAGATATATAAGGCACAACTGGAGGGTACCAGATCCAGAGGAAGACCACGTCGTCGATGGACGGAAAATGTCGAGAAAGATACGGAAAAAATTCTACAAAGCCGAAATTGGGAAAATGCAGCCAGAAGTAGAGAGAATTGGAGGAGAAAATTAAGGGAGGCCCGGGTCCTTATAGGACTGTAGCGCCACGGAGAGAGAGAAAGAGAGAGAGAGAGTCACTGAGAGAAAGAGAAAGGCGCGTAACGGACAGCGTACGAGGACAACGTACGAGGGACATCCTTCGTAACGTAACGTTTTCTGCCGAATCGCTCCTATCAAGACCTCCCTAAAGGCACTTCGTTCCAATAAATACAAAGACATCACAGATTGGCTCTTTTTTCTCCAGTTGGTAGAAATTAACCATAGAACAAAGTCAAAACCATCTTATTTACCCTGTTTTTCATTCCAAACATTACTACAAACAATTTTATAAAATATATGTTTTTCTGTTTAAAACACCTATAATAATCTCGAGAAGTAAGACTAATTAATATTATTTAATGAAAGATTAAGTTCATGTTTTACTTGTGTAATTTGGAAAATTAATATTATAAATTTACCAAATTACTACTTAATTGTATTAATTATATTACCACTATATAGCAATACCACTATAGCCATACGACTCTTCTTTTTCTGGTTCCCATCCGTTCCGGATGTTGGCTACCATCTTGACTGTGTTGTTCCATCACTCGCAGCTCGGAATAATTCAATAGATGTTTTTGATGTCCAGATTATGAAATTTTGTAACCAGGATATTCCTCGTCCAACGCTTCTCTTCCCTGGTATTTTTCCTTGAAGAATAGACTCTTGGAGATGGTACTTATCGGTTTTCCTCATGATGTGACCTAGGTATTTGATTTTCCTGATTTTCACTGTGGTTAATACTTCCTTAGTTTTTTTCATTTTTTTGAGAACTTTAACATTTGTCACATGGTCTGTCCATGGTATCCGCAATATCCTTCTGTACAGCCACATTTCAAATATGCACCGACAACACATAGCAATGAACAAGAAATAGAGGAGTTCTATGAACAGCTTAGAACTGCCCTCAAACATACAAGCAAATAAGAAATTAAAATAACTGTAGGCGACATGAACACTGAGATCGGACAGAGAAAGATTGAGGATGTGGTTTGTGGTTTTGGGCTGGGAGTCAGAAATGAGAGAGGAGAACAAATAATAGAATTCTGCCAAGAAATGGATATCACAATAATGATTTTTGAAGTGAAAACTTCTTTAGCCGCGCTGAACGAGTTTTTGGTAGAGGTTAAACTCATAGATTTGCGTCACCGTCATCAATAGCTGCGTTCTATAGAAAAAAATTCTATTACTCAAAGATTTGTTCAAAAGAACACATCTATACGCATATATTTAAATTTGGCTCTGAACGTCAAACTTAATAGTAAATGTTTTTGGCAGTGTTGACAGAATGTAGCGTTTCTAATGAAATATCAACCCGTAGAATCAGTGTGCAGTACAAGAGTAAGTACTTTTAACGGACGTACTACTATATGTACTTGTGCGGGGGTAATACGACTTTTCATCCCCCGACAAAATATCCCCGACAAAACATCCTCCGACAAAATATCCCCAGACAAAATATCCCCAAGACAAAATATCCCTGTGATGAAAAATCCTTAGACTATTATTCAGTCTTGACAATTCTTCGAAAACTGTTCAAATGATTTAATTTTTGAATTTAACTTTTTGAACTGTTAGTTAGGATTTATCGATTATTGATAAATTATGTATTTGTACATGTGTAGTACATTTGTGTTATGTCCACCTTCCCCTTACTTTTTCAATTTCGATCCAATATAAGACAAAGTGACAAGGACCGTTGGTTTTACCTTGGTTAGATTAGGTTGTCCACCGCGAAGCGGGAAGATAAATCAAGACAACATACGCGCAGCAGCGCGAACTCTCGGTTCAATGTAGGACAAAGTGGCAAGGACCGTTGGTTTTACATTGGTTAGATTAGGTTGTCCGCCGCGAAGCGGGAAGGTAAAAGGGAAGCGGGAAGGCAACATACGCGCAACAGCGCGAACTCTCGGTTCAATGTAGGACAAACTGGCAAGGACCGTTGGTTTTACATTGGTTAGATTAGGTTGTCCGCCGCGAAGCGGGAAGGTAAATCAAGAGAACATACGCGCAGCAGCGCGAACTCTCGGTTCAATGTAGGCCAAAGTGGCAAGGACCGTTGGTTTTACATTGGTTAGAGTAGGTTGTCCGCCGCGAAGCGGGTAGGTAAATCAAGACAACATACGCGCGGCAGCGCGAACTCTTGGTCCAATGTAGGACAAGGTGGCAAGGACCGTTGGTTTTACCTTGGTTAGATTAGGTTGTCCGCCGCGAAGCGGGAAGATAAATCAAGACAACATACGCGCGGCAGCGCGAACTCTCGGTCCAATGTAGGACGAAGTGGCAAGGACCGTTGGGTTTACCTTGGTTAGATTAGGTTGTCCGCCGCGAAGCGGGAAGATAAATCAAGACAACATACGCGCGTCAGCGCGAATTCTCTGTCCAATTTAGGACAAAGTGGCAAGGACCGTTGGTTTTACCTTGGTTAGATTAGTTTGTCCGGCGCGAAGCGGGAAGATAAATCAAGACAACATACGCGCGGCAGCGCGAACTCTCAGTCCAATGTAGGACAAAGTGGCAAGGACCGTTGGTTTTACCTTGGTTAGATTAGGTTGTCCGCCGCGAAGCGGGAAGATAAATCAAGACAACATACGCGCGGCAGCGCGAACTCTCGGTCCAATGTAGGAGAAAGTGGCAAGGACCGTTGGTTTTACCTTGGTTAGATTAGGTTGTCCACCGCGAAGCGGGAAGATAAATCAAGACAACATACGCGTTATTTTCTACGGCCAAAAATTTAAGTTTTTTGAGACGATGTGATCAGTGGCTGAGTGATGGAACTTTTAAATCAGTGCCTGGCATATTTTCCCAATTGTATACAATTCATGGATTCAAAGATGGTAAATCTGTGCCATTAGTGTATATGTTAGCACCTGATAAGTCTAAGTTGACTTATGTGAAAATGTTGAAAATAGTCCGTGAAGCTTTGCCGAATTATTCACCGTTACGTATAATGATAGACTTTGAAAATGCATTTATTGGTGCTTGTAAAGAGGTTTATCCAAGAGTTACGATTTCGGGATGTATTACTGTGTATTAAAAATGAAGAGCTTTTTTGTATTCATTTAATTGCATAATTTATTTTAATGACATGGAATTGTTTATTTTGATAGTGGAAGTTATTTAGTCAAGAATTATTATATCCATAGGATATTTTGTCTGGGGATATTTTGTCTTGAAGATATTTTGTCGGGGGATATTTTGTCTTGGAGATATTTTGGCGGGGGATATTTTGTCGGGGGATATTTTGTCGGGGGATGAAAAGTCGCGGAATCTTGTGCGGGATTATTACAAAGTTTTTGGCAGTGTTGACAGAACGCAGCGCCGCTAAGGAAATATCAACCCGTATAATCAGTGTACAGGAGTAAATACTTTTGCCGGATGTACTAGTAGATATAATAGTTCCGGATTATTGGAATGTTCAGATTACTGGTTTGTATCGAAGAATTCATGGTAAATCACGAATAAGACTCATCAAAGTTTTAGGCAACCAAATGTACTCGCGTGCTCTCCAAAGGAAGGAAACTCCAAAATAAAATAAATAATAAGCGATATAGAGATAAAGATAAGAAGAAAACTTTTGCAATAGTTAATTCAGAAATTTCTAAACATGGAATAATCACAGGTGAGGAAATATCAACCCGTAGGAAAAAAATAAACGTCGTAAAGAATACTTCAAACAAAACAGTCAGCGGCAGGTGCAGAGAAAGGAAAAAAAACTACTACTAATTTGATTAATTTACATATACATAAATCTTCAAAATCAGTTATAAGATATGTTTCTAAAAGTCAAAATTTCCATAACTCACAAATTGCAGGCCCATCAACAAGAAATGTCTACCAATTCATTTTGCTGACCAAAAACATTCCGGATTCAAATTCATATTATGATGATGACATTAACAGTCATTCTCCTTCAGAAGTGAGTTATGTTCCAGAATTATATAAAACAATACTAACAAACTATGTACCAAATTTGATTAATTAACATACTGATAAATCCTCAAAACCAGTTTTAAGGCAATTTTTTGTCAAAAGTTTATACTTCAGTCGGCAGTGCCCGACTGCCTATATATATTTTTTTATATAGCGAGGTTCCTACAGCCTTTGCCGCATCCTCCACTTCTTCTTCCACCTCTCCTTATCTCTCCAGCCCTCTTCTCCTATGGCTCTATCTTTCATGATTTCCACAATACTATCTATCCATTTCACTGCTGGTTTGTCTTCTTCTCCTTACTATTGGTACAGATTGGAATGCTATTTTGGGCCATCTTTCTCCAGTCATCCTTTTCATGTGTCTATACCACTTTAATTGCCGTGTTTCTATGCCAGCTGTAGTGCCATAAACTCTCCTCGTCTGTCTTTGTATATGTTCATTTCGTACACAATCTAGTTTGGACGTTTGACATGCTCTTCGTAGAAAGTCCATTTCTACTACTTCTATATTCCTAGCCAATATTCCTAACCATAAGTTGTTATTAGTTCTACTATAGATGTGTATACTCTCATTTTTGTTTTTAGTCTCATTTCATTTGACCAAAGCATTGAATTTAAAAAGCAGACAGCCTTTTCCCCTTGGTCAAGTCTATTTTCAATATCCTCTTTTGTTTGCAAAAATCATAAATACCTTTTTTAAACTACCTCCTAAAAGACTGTACACTTGGAGATTTACAGTTGATAAAAACCACAGAATCGTGAGGAATCAGATTGATTTTGTGATGACAAACAGAAGATATCGCAACGCGGTTCTCTTCTAATCTCTTGTAAGACATACCCTGGCGTAAACTTATCATCAGATCACAACCTGATACTTGCTCGTACTAAACTTTTATTAAAATAATCAATAAGAAACCCTCACAAATTGCTAACATGCGGAAAATCAAACAAGACAACGTATTCCAACAAACAAGAAAGAAAGGCAAAGCAAAGAACTCATAACTATATCTGAAAACACCAACCAGGTAGCAGAAGTAGAAGACCTGTGAAATAAAATAAAAATATCAATAATCTCCGTCACAAAAGAAAAACTAAGACCGGATAAGATGGTGAAGAGGCAACAGTGTTTGACAAATATTATATCTTGAAACATTTGGAAGAAATAAGACAACACAGAAACAGAGATAAAGTAAAATACAAGGAACTACACAAAATTCTAATACAACAAATCCACAAAGTCCTAATAGCATTTAAAGAGGCTAAAGAACGGTCGCTACAGGAAACATGAGTCGAAATCAAGATCTTACAAGAAAAATACGACCGATTCAACCTTCAAAAAAAAAATCCTTTATTTTCTTTTGGCAACAGGAAGATATCAAAGACGGGGCCAGGAATAATCTTGGACTCAAATTACAACAGCATTACCGAGACTGATAAAAAACTCAAAAGATGGAAGCAGTATATGGAAGAACTCTTCGGACACGAAAATATCGATAGTATGCCCGCTTGCCTGATAATATAAGTCGGCGAGGATGGGCTTATCATCACACAGGAGGAAGTAGAATCAGCTATAAAACGACTAAAAAACAACAAAGTCCCTGGACCAGACCAGATTCATCGAGAAATCCTCAAACTACTGCAGCCCGAACAGATAAAACTGCTACCTAACCTCTTCAACAAAATTATCGCGTCGTATCATATTTATGTCGTTATTCATTTCGCGTCCCAAAAGAGCGAAGGCAACTAAATGCTGCGACCACAGAATATCCAGCTTGATAAGTCATATCCTAAAAGCTTCCCTTAAAATCATTCATGCAAGCTAATTTAGAAAACTCGACGAGAGAGTTAGCGACACAGGTGGGTTTCAGGAAGGGACTTGGCACCCAGAGAGGCATTCTCCTCCATACAGGTCCTGATTCAAAGAGCAATTCATAGAATTCGATATGCTTCAAACATTTTGAAAAGGCCTTTGATAAAGTCCAACATAGTAAACAGGTAATAAAGTAACATAGTAATAAAAACACAGTTAATAAGGAGAAAAGTGCGTCAAGGTTATATTCTGTCGCCACTCCTCAACGTGTACTCAGAACATCTATTTAAGGAGACATTAGATAATATGGAGGCTGGAGTTGTAATAAACGGAGAAATAATAAATTACCTAAGATATGCTGATGATACCGTCCTTATAGCAGATACTATTCAAGGACATTCGAGACTTATAGACCGCGTAGAGACTGAATGCAACAGATATGGTATGAAGATAAACTGTAAGAAGATAAACATATTAATTATCAGTAAAAACGTCATCGGCAAGCTACAGTTTACCACTAAAAATGTAGTTCTCACAATAGCCGAGACAATACCTGAGCTGCACCTAGTATTAGGATTGGGATCACTCTCGAGAAACAATATGCCGAATCGAAAAAGCAAGAGGTACATTTAACCAGATGCGTAACATACTGTGCAGCCTATCTCTCAACGTCCATACCAGAATAAGAATTTTAAAATAGTATGTATTGTCCACCCTCCTATATGGAACAGAAACGTGGAAACCTCATGTAGGCGCATAGATGCATTTGAGATGTGATGCTATCGCCGCATACTCAGAAGCCCATGGATATACCGCGTGCCAAACGACACGGTACTTCAACGCATCGGTGGACAACTGGAATAACTACCAAACGTCAAGCGCAGAAAATTAGAATACTTCGTAAATATCATGCTAGGTGAAAAATACCACCTTCTTCAATTTATCATACTGGGGAAAATAGAGTGCCGAAGGTCAGCAGGACGCAGACGAATATCCTGGCTGCCAAATTTACGAACATGGACCGGAATGACATCAGCAGCTCTATTCAAAGCGGCAGTGAATAGAGTGATTTGGACCAACGTGATAGGTTAGATCCACAGGGGATAGGCACTTTAAGAAAATGAAGAAATAGTAATCGAATGATAAATATTTAGGTACTTGTATCCAATGTCAATGAGAGCTCTATACACCTTGATTATCGTCGTACCCGGTTCTATCCACGATTCGATCAGTTGCATAAGACTTTCGCGTTTCTCGAGGTCTACAATGAACACCCGACTAGTGCCACGTTCGTAACCGCAGAAATACCACTGCCCTTCGACTCTGTGACCCTTGACGACCTTATCATGACCGCCAAGTTTCTCAAGCTGAGAAAAAAATGCATAGAAGACGACCTCAGTACAAAACGATGACCAATAAATTACAGTAATCATGCTTCTATCTATCTAATGGTGCTACAGTCCTAAGTAGGACCTGGACCTCTTCCTACAGCCTACACTTTTGCTTGATGTCTTGATTGTAGACACAAGTGTTGGGAGCCCTTACAGTTTTTAACGTGGTTGGCGAGCCACTATTAGGGGAGGTTTCACGGCAGATTTTTACTGTAATGACTGCCAAAGCCATCTACAGGAGAATGGTGGATTATTTTTTCCATACATAGGATTTGAACCCGGGACTTGGGGCTCCGTAGTCTGACACCTTGACTACTAGGCCATCACCGCCTCAAGTATGCTTGGCCATCTGCAACTTTCTGTCGATCATCATCAATAATGCATTTTGAAACCAAAAAGAGATGAATCCAAAAATCTTCAATTACGGCAATTTGGCTATGGCAAAGAAAGTATCCGAACGAAATTCCACCTTTTCACCGCACATCTTGGTCTTTTTCTTGTCGGATTCTGCAGGATCCAGACGAAACCGTGCGATACCCCATAAATGCTCCAAGTGGCCTCTTCAAACTGTGTCGGGTTACTTGATGGTTGGTTGCTTTTTTTATATTATTAACGAAATATTCTAAATATTTTATTTCATGACTGACGGGTTTCGCTATAACTGCAAGAATAAGATTTTCGAAAATCTTTGAAAGTCCAAGATGTACGGTCAAAAGATAGGTCCGGACGCTGTCTTTGCCAGGATCAAATTGCCGTTGTTTAAGCTTCTTGGATTCGTCTCTTTTTGGGTTTTAAAATGCATCGTTGATGCTGATCGTCAGAGAATTGAAGATGGCCAAGCATACTGCAGTTGATTGGTCATCTTTTTGCCGTGACGTTGTCTTCGATGCATTTCAATTGCATCGTTGAAATATTGTTAAACCTTGAAGACAACAAATCATTAAATAACAAGGTTTTGGATATAGATTTCCGGTTTAGTTTCCGATTTAATATCACATATTTGAGACAAAATTTGAAACAATAAGAAAATGTGACTATCAATTTATTAAAGCGGAATAATATAGCTTGAATATATAAATATATTCAATGTTTCTGTAGCTCTATAATATTATTGAGTAGTTTTAAGGCTTCAAAACAAATCTCAAGATAAATCACAACAGATTCTTGTTTGCTATTTATTAGTCCCCAGTCAGTTATAACTCTACAGATTTTTTTATGATATATAAGCAGCATACAAAGTATATAAATAGCATACAAAAATCTGTTATATTTCAACATGAGATTTGTTTTGTAGTCTTAAAAAGACTTTATAATATTATAGAACTACGGAAAGGTTGAACATATTTATATATTCAAACTATATTGTGCTTTAATAATTTGGTGTGATTGTATCCATAAAAGTCAAATTTAAAAGTAAATTAGTTCGGTTTCACCCCAATATTCAAATTTGACTTCAAGGTTGATTAATACCAACTTGTAAGATAAAACAATACAAGAAAATTGTTTTCCTTATAGAAAATTTAATTTTCCGGAAGTTTTATATCAAATATTTTTCAAAATTTCGCTTTCCTTATTACGTTCGAGTATATAAAAAAATACTGTTTGTTATAAAACTATAAAATCGTATTATCACTACCTATGCAACTAAAACGAACTTTATTTGAGATAAGTATATTTTTCCATTATTATGTTGCCATGATGAGTAAAATAGTATATTTTGTAACTAGGGCGGTAAGTTGTCAATTGCACACGAGAGCGAAATTGGGCACATTCGCTCGAAAAGGCAATTGACAATACCGCACGTGTAGTACCGCAGGTAGTATTTTTTCGTACTCATGGGAGTGGACGTATCTTACAAGTTTGGGATCCACGGGTCATCAAAAAAAAATCCAATAAAAAATGAAGAATTTGCTTTATCGATTATCTCCTTTGGTGTGGATTCGTCATAAGAACTCGAACTAGAATTTACACTAATTTCTATATTTATTTTGTAATTAATTTTTTTTTATAATATTGAGGTTCTGATTGTGTTTATTTTATTTATTCAATTGTTTTTTAATCTAACTTAGCAATTTTTATTCAATATTTAAACGCAAATATTTATATGGTAATAGTTATGTGGTAATAATTGAATTGACAAACAGCCATTTGTCGAACTAAAAAACGGGCGCCAAGATGGTACTTAGATACCGCATGAGTAATAGAAAATAATTAGATATACCCAAAGAAAATGTAGTTGTGATTATTGTAGGATTTAAATATGATATCTGAGACAAAGGAATAGGCATTTTAATATGAATCAAA
Organism: Phosphuga atrata; assembly: GCA_944588485.1. Classification (NCBI taxonomy): domain Eukaryota; kingdom Metazoa; phylum Arthropoda; class Insecta; order Coleoptera; family Silphidae; genus Phosphuga; species Phosphuga atrata. The sequence continues at coordinate 6,532,365 of OX155900.1, forward strand.
TGGGTTAATGTTAAATACCTAATGTCTAGCCATTACAACTATTAACATCTATGGTTTAATACTGTGTGCTTATTCCATTTTTTTTGCTTAACGTTACAATTAAAATTGCAATTATATTAATTATAAACTTGAGCTTCTAGATATTACCATTTTGCTTCGATTGTACAACAAATGTTTCTATTTACAAGTCAAAGTCAATAATTAGACGCTATCTAATTGAAAGAATCTTTACGTTGTAAGATGCTATGCTTGTTCGCTATGTGTCCCTCCTTTGAATTTGACCTCAATGCTACTTGAAAATGCTAATGCTAATTGATTGAAACGCTAAATGATTGAATTAAAGTTTCTGACTGTTCTGTCTAAGGACGGATGTTGCATATTATCTTATTGGTATCTGGTGGTAACATCTTAATATAACTGTAATGATTACGACTGTTTCATATATCTACACATTAATTAAACGTAGTCCGTAACCATTTTAAAGACTAAAAAATGAGCATACTAACGCTGAGGCAAAAAAACATTTTTTTACATTTTCATGTAACTGAAGTTCCATCTCGCCAAATGAATGCTTGATTGAAAATTTCTGCATGGAATATTTATGTAGGCCACTCCAATGAAATAAACTATTCGGGTCTAGGAATGTATAGATCACTGAATACAAATACTTGTATCCCTGAGGCATTTGTTCAATTGCTTATACATCCACTCTATTAGAATATTCGACGGTAAAATTACTAATTTTGCGAAATAGTGCGTTTTTACAAAGGGTAAAACAGTCCTGTTTTTCTAAAATTACAAATGTGTTGAAGTAGATGGATATTTCAATAAATTATTTCTTAGTACGGCAGTAAAGTTTTTTAATCACGTAGTAGCTCAAATATATCAAGCAGTGAGGTTTTGCCTTCTAAATTTCCTAATTGTGTCTATTCTGATCGGCTTATGAATTCTCAAATGGCAGTCTTCAACTATTTTAAATTGCTGAGGTTAATCACTTCAAAAATATAATTAGTACAATCGTATACTTGTGCTTGAATGTTTAATTACAGAGAAATCTTTAAATTAATAAGGGGAAAAGGGTTTTGTAAAGAAGGGAAAAAGCGTCTCGGTAAGGACTCTTTCCATTTATTGGTTTTTTCCTATACGAGCGAAAGAATTCCCGATTAATATTTTCGGTATTTTTTAGTTCAATTACAAAACCGTTCACGAACAAATTGTTTCCAATGTGTATCTACTATCTTTTTATTTTTCATTATCTCTCTATAAACCAAAAATATTGAAAACGAAATTTTCTGATGCAATTGAATAAACTGTAATAAACGTTAATAAACGACCAGAGTTTTCCTTCACATGTTTAAAATAATCGCCTAAAATTCCCACAAAAACCATTAACTATTTTCACACGTGTCGCTTAAAAGACAACCTTTTTGTGTGGGTACTGGATGTCAATTAAATGGAAGCATGGAGTGTTTTCTATGTAAGGTAATAAAACAATAAAGAACAAAAAGCAGAATCTCCTTGGTTTTCTTGTGATAATTGCCTCTAAATCTCATTTGTACAGAGTATACTATTCCAACAGCAACTGAAGTAAAATGCATGCACTACATATACATGCTTTGAAATTTAATTGTAAAAATGCAAAAACAACAAATTTAATGAAGGTTTACAATACATTATAAAAGATAATAAAGAAAAAAGATAATAAATAATAAACAGATCATTCTTATTGTTTATTATTTCTACGTTTCCTATTGTAATGTATTCTAAACTTTCAATAAAAATGTTAGAAGATAAACTTAACAACTATGAAACAGAAAGCACTTATGTAGTAGCACTGTATACCACTCCGTGGTTGTAAAACAGAGCTAGAATACATTTTCTACCATAGCTCTACAAGATATTCATGATATAATAATAAAATCGAAGATTTTATTATAATATTAGGATTGACCTCAGATGAATGACCTCAGACTTCCATCCTTACCAGAAGGATGGACCTCAGCCTTGATCCATCCTCCTCACAATAAGGGTAATAAGACTGACCCGACAACTACAGAGGCATATCTCTGATAGCTATAACTTACAAGATATTCTCTACAGCCACGTTAACTGGAGTCAGCTAAACTAGGTGAATATCAGGCTTCCGAGCTAGTAGATCATATACAGAGCAAATAGAAAATCTCAAGACCATCCGTACATAACGGGGTCGCGGCGGACGTCCCTAGATAGTAATCGTAGTAGACTTTCAAAAGGCATATGATTCAGTAGACAAACAGACCCTGATCTTCACCTTTCGAGAATTGGGCCTGGATGAGAAGACAACCAGACTAAACCAGGCTACTCTGAGAAACACCACCTACAAAGTGAAGTTTAGAGCTGAGCTCTCCGAGAGCTTTCCCATTCAAACGGAGTTAGACAAGGTGATGGTCTTTCTTGCATACTATTTAACTGTTTACTGGAGAAAATCTTCCAGGAATGGACTTGCTCATAACCATCGGGAACTGGACTGAGGATTGGATACAAGAAAGATAATTTCATCGTACCCTGCTTAGCCTTTCCTGATGACCTTGTCCTACCATCCAATGATATAGAAGAGCCTCTCTAGCATAGCAACTAAGGTAGCTTTGATGGTCATCATGCAAAAAACTGTGTTCATGACTAACATAGAGGACGCCTCATCTACAATTCCAATAGGAGGCACTACCATTCGTAAAGTCGATTTTTTTTCGTAGCTCTATAGCCCTATGTGGGTTCCGGCTGATTGCAAAATGCGTCGCCACCCATGTCGGTCCATAAACTTCTGAGGGTCGTAGTCCAATCCCATGGTACGTAGGTCGCTGATTACGTTATTGCGCCATCTCATACGCGGCCTTCCCAGCGGTCGTTTGCCAGCGGGGTAGTTCTCCCATGCCAATTTTGCCGTTCGTTCGTTTGTCAATCTTTGGACATGTCCCGCCCATCTCAATCTCATCCCTTTGATCACATTTACAATATCGGGTTCCTTGTACAACTTAGTTCCCTATTTTTTTAGTTTTGTGGACAAGATGGACTGGATCCAGTATCGGCCCAAACACTCTCCGGAGTACTTTTATATCGTATTTTCGTTCGCTATATTTTGTTAGTGTCCAGGTTTCACAGCCATACATAACCACCGGTCGTATTATCGATTTGTAGATTCGTTTTTGGCTCTCCCACTAATAAGTTTGGATCTCAGTGTTTTGTCCAAAGCATACATACATCTGTTGCCACTCTAAATTCTGGCTTTGACCTCTTCTAATGTCTTTATCGGCCGTTATTACCGCTCCTAGATATTTGAATCTCCAACCGTCACATTCTGGCCTATACGATCTCTTCGACTTTGCCTTGATAAGTATTTGGTCTTAGTGTCGTTTATGGCTAATCACATTTTAAATGCTCCCTTTTCTATCTTGATGAACTGTTCTTTGACTTTAAAAACTGACCTGGCGATCACTTTGATGTCATCCGCAAAGGCAAATAGAAGTTTTGGTCCATCATTAGTGGACATCTCCACTTTAAAATTTGCCGCTCTTATGGATTTCTACAGCGCTATATTGAAGAGCAGTGGAGATAGTGCGTCTCCTTGTTTCAGCCCGTTGTTTATGTCAAATGAGCTTGAGACAGTGTCTCCACTTTAAACTTTGCGTTTGGATGCATTTACACACATTTGAGTAAGTTTAATTAGCTTTTGCGGGACTGATAGTTCTGCCCTTGCCTGCCAAACTTCTACTCGCAAGACCCTGTCGTGGGCTAGTTTAAAGTCGATAAATATATGGTGCAACCTTTGATTAAACTCGCAGAACTTTTCCAGAATTTGTCGAATAGTGAATATTTGGTCGATTGTAGACCTGTTTTTTTCTAAAGCCGCACTAGTAGTCCCCCACGACGCCTTCCACTATAGGTGTTAGCCGCTGCAGGATAAATATCGATAATATCTTCTATGACGTATTTATCAATGAAATGCCCCTATAATTGGCACACTTCAATTTATACCCCTTCTTGTATATAGAGATTATAATACTTTCTTTCCATTTATTCGGTGTTTCTTCCTTTTCCAGATTGTGGTAATTAGCTGGTGTATATGCCGATGCAGATCTTCACCTCCATATTTTATGCATTCCGTTGGTATGTTGTCTTTCCCCTGCGCTTTGCCGCTTTTCATCCTTATTATGATATTTTGGACCTCCTCCAGGCTGAGGTATTCTACACGAAAATTTGCCATGTAGTAAGCTTGTGCATTTTGGTTGTTGCATACTTGAATATTGAGTAGTCCACTAAAGTAGTTATGCTATTCCGTTATAATTTTTTGCTCATTTGTAATTAGAGTCCCAACATCCTTCTTCAGGATGTTCCCTTTTCTTGGTCTGAATCCAGATTTTGCTTCGCGTTGGATTCCTTCGGGGGAACCTTAACCCCTAGAGGGCGCGTCCCCAGGTGGCAGATAGGGGAATGCCCGCCAAGCCTAGCTTGGAGGGTAGGGGTGAAATAAAATAACCCCCGCGGACCAAAATAAAGGTTGAGCGTAAGGTTAACTACCCTGCCTCGGAAAACAAAAAACAGTTATGAAAACTACGAATGCGCCACGGAACCGGACGGATCACACACAAAAACGACAAACGCATCGAAAAAGGAATATGAGTATCGGTACGTGGAATATTCTCAGCTGTCACCGAACAGGAGCATCCACTCACGCCATAAGACAACTGGAAAAATTAGGAATGGACATCACAGCAGTAAAAGAAATCAGATGGCTCGACAGTGGGGAGCTCAGAATTAGCAAGTAACAAATTTTATACAGCAGAAGCCAAAACGGAAAACATGAATTTGATACAGGGTTTGTAGTTTCAGAGAACATATTTAACAGCGTAATAGACTTCAACCCAGTAAGTGAACGCATTTGCGGTCTCCGACTAAAGGGACCGTTGTACAACTATTCTATCATATCAGTTCATGCCCCTACGGAGGAGAAGGATGAAGACAGCAGAGAAGATTTCTCAGACCAACTAGAAATAGCAATTATGCAAATACTTAAACAAGACATGATACTACTTTGTGGGGAATTCAATGCAAAGATTAGAAGAGAGCGAATGTGCAAACCAACCATAGATATACATACCTCCACAACACCAGTAATGACAATGGTATGAGGCTCATCCAAAAAGCGGCTATCAATACCTTACTAATCAAGTCTATAATGTGTACACAAGGACATTCACAAACAGACTTGGATATCAAATCAAGGTATCACAAGCAATCAAATAGATCACAATTTACTAGACGCGAGACATGTAAGCAACATCCTTGATGTATGGAGCTTGAGATGTGCAGATGCGGACTCGGACCACATCCTAGTAAGAGCCAAGGTGAGAATGCGTATCTCTAACCACAAAAATAAAAGAGCGGAAAGATTGAATAGGTGGGAAGTATGTGAACTAAATGACGAAAGAACCAAAAACGAGTTTCAAAAACAAATATTGGAAAACTTTCCAGAAACCTATGAAGATGAGAACTTAAATGAGATCTGGGGTACAATAGAGCGATCAATATCTAATGCTGCCATGGAAGTACTGGGTCCAACACAAAAGAAGAAGCATAAGAACTGGTTCGACAATGACTGTCGGAGGGTATTAGAACAGAGAGAGAAAGCTAGAATGCTGAAAATACATGAGCCCAATGAGACAAACAGAAGATATCTCAGTGAAATAAAAAGGGAAGCCAGAATACTACTAAGGACAAAGAAAAGGAAACATGAACAACAAATACTGGAACAATTTGAAACCAATTTTAGAGGCAATCAAATAAAGTTATTTTATAGGAAGGCGTAATGTCTTTGCAGTCAAGGATTTAGGAGAGTGGATTTCTGCAAGCGAGAGTGAAAACTTGGCTATAGATTCCAGATGTACCAAGTTGGAGAGGGTCTACCACTCCTGCAAGAGTATTTATATCTCCAAACATCTTTCCAAAAACCTTTAAGTGAAACATTGCAACTTAGTAGTAAGACCCTCCGTACTCAATGCCTCAGAATGAATCTTCATGAACGGAAAAGATCCACAAAGTATACTAGAGCTTAAAGAACGGAAAATCTTGAAGAGAATACTAGGGCCAATACGAGGAGTGAATGGAACATAAAGGATTAGACACAATAGTAAGCTGTACCACCTACAAGGAGATATAACCTTCGTTGAGGAAAAGGCGCCTAACCTTCTATGGATATTTAACCCGTATGAACCCCGGCAGACTCAAGAACAGGATATTCACCACTACAGGTAGAGGAAAGGACTCCAAAAACAAATGGATCACCACCGTGAAATCAGACCGGGAACAAATGAAAATTCTACCAGAAACCATATAGGATTGGTCCAAACTCCGGCAGATCATTCGACAAGGAGTATTCCCAATAGCCCTTATCAGCAAAAACAACGCAGGAACCAACAGACCAAAGTGTACAGAGGAGAGGAAGCTTGCCTACAGCCAGAAAATATAATCTTTCTGGGCTAAGAAGAAACAGCAGACCCATATAAAGAGTCAAAACGAGACCCGTGGTCCTAATTAGGCCCAATCCCAAATAATGGAACCAGAAGAAAAAAAAAATCCAATGATCCAAAAAGTCTTTCCAATGTGAACAAATATAAGAATGGTGTTATAAATATTATCTGTCTATTTATATCGGCTTTGCATTCTACAGAGGTAGAGCGGTAACTCACAAATCTAGAGGTCCCGGGTTCAATCCCGGGAGCGAGTGTTGGCTGCGTTTATACCAGAAATGTACCAGAAGTGTAATTAATTAACGCCAATTCACCTAGGTTTCTGCGCCTATAAATTGGCGAAGAAAAATGTAGCCAAAATACAATGGGCCACTTGGCCGCTGTGTTTGCATGGTCAAGGGTCAACCAATACGTCCAATTGAAAAATTGACAATAGAAGTTTGAAATTTATGAAATCTGGATTTTTCATCATCAAATACAAAAAGAAGAATTTATGGTTTTCGAAAGGAAATTAAAAAATAAAATGAAAAAATATGCATAACATAACATATAATAAATAAAGAATCCCAGGATTAAAATGGCAATCTTCCAACAAAATTTATCAAAGGAAGAAAGTGAAACCGCCATACTACATCAAAAATCAGGAATTGTTCTCCTCTCCTTGTTTCAAAGATGCTTGGCTAATTTCCACGGTTCCTCTATTGTTTCGTTGATGCGTTCTAGTTTGTCTTCCCATTCGGCGTTGTGCTGTTCGCGCAGTGCCGCTTTCAGTTGGTTTGTCAGTCTGTTTAAGACGTTCTTGTCCGTCTGTGCCAGCGTCCGTTGGAATACCTTGTTAGCTTTGCGCTTTTCTTTTAGTAGATTCCTGATTTCCTGTGGGAGGGTTGTTGTCGTGTTGGCTGTCCGTTTCATTGTGGCGGCCTCGAGTGCTGCTTTTATTTAGTTTTCTATCGTCCGTGCTGCTTCTTCTAGGCACGGGCGGCTTGTAATTTCTGTACAAGTGACGTTCGTCAGATTATCTTTGAATTTGTTCCAATTTGTGATAGTTTTCTCGATTGTTTTCCTGGCCGTATTCGCTTGGAGATTTATGTGCACTGGGTTGTGATCTGAGCTCAAGTCCTTGATGCAGATTATTTCCACGTTTGCTGTGATGTTTTTCATAACGGCTATATCCAAAATATCCGGCATTCGCTGAACTTCTGGAAAGTGTGTTGGTTCGTTCGGTGCAATTACTTGTAACTTCCGGTTTTCCGTGTACCTTAGTAATTGTCGGCCCTTGGTGTTTGTCACTCTGCAATTCCATTGCGAGTTCTTTGCGTTGTAGTCTCCTGCGGCTATGGTACCTATTTATTATATATATTTCTGTCGAATATTTTGTCCAGGTCGTCGGCGTTTATTTGTTTCTGTAGCGGCGAGTACAGTGCGTAGAGGGCTATGGGTCCGTCGGTTGTCTGTACTTCTACTCCTACCGTTTCCGTGTCCGTGGTTGTTTCTACCTCCGGCAGTTCGTGGTGTTTTATGTTTCTTTTGATGACGATGGCGACTCCACCTCCGGCTTTTTCGCTTCTGTCTTTTCTATAGACTTGGTAGTTTGCTATCTTCAGTTGGTTGCAACGTCTGAGGTGCGTCTCGTTGATCAGGGCCGCGTCGACGCTGTGTTCGTTTAGGTGTGCTACTAGTTCCTGTTTCTTGTTTTGTATTCCGTTTGCGTTCCAGAATGTAAGTTTCAGATTATCTCTAGTTCTTCTAGTGGTGATTGTTGAGTGTGAGCATGATGGTTGTGATTCTTCTAGTGAACTTTTCTGTTTCCTCTTTGCTGTGTCCCATTTCGGCAAAGTCGAGCATCATTTCCGTCAGTTCAGATCTGATTATTTCGTTGCTATTCCTTTTGTTTCGGCTGGTTGAAGGTTTTGTCTCCGGGTTGGGGTTGTTGCTTCTTCTTATCGGTTTCGGTATTTGGCTCGTTGTCGGCGTTTGGGCTGTTTGTCTCTGTGTTTGGGCTGTTTGTCTCGGTGTTGGGGTTGTTTGTCTCGATGGGGGTCTCGTTTCCTGCTGTCTTTGTTCTATTTGTCAAGCTATTTCCGGTCTCGCGGGGCAGTTTCTCCATATAGAGATGTGTTCGCCTCCGCAGTTTGCGCATTTCGGCGGCAGTGTTAGCGGTTTCTCGCACAGGTGCGTGCTGTGGTTCTGTCCGCATTTCATGCATCTGTATTCGGTGTTGCAGTGCCTCTGCACGTGGCCGAACAGCTGGCATCGGTGACATTGTACGGTTTCTCCACGTGTTTTCAGCGGTTCCATTTTCACGTTCAATCCGCAGAATCGATCCATTTGGTAGATGGATTTGTATTCCTTCCCAATTTCTATCAGGACCATTTGGATTGGCGTGGCTTCTCTCCCTTTCATCCTGGTCACCTTTATGGCCGGGTGTCCGTTGTCGTTAAGGTTCTCTTTGATTTGCTCCTCCGTCAGGCCGCAGGGAACTCCCTTCACTACGACCTTCAGGTTCCTTTCCGTGCTTAGTTGGTGCGTGTGGAATTCGTAGTCTTCTTCTTTCATCAACTTGTACATGTTCCGGTAGTCAGTTATGGTTTGGGGCTGGATTCTTATCCCGTCCCTGGTAGTCGTTGCCCTGGTGTAGTTGATGTTGTTTCTGTTTAGCTTCCTTGAAAGCCCTGCCCATTTGTCCTTGTTTCGTAGCACGATGGGAGTTTTGTTGTTGACGTTGTTTTCGGTGGGGGTTTCGGTCTCAGTGACTTCGTCGTCATCGTCGTCACTCTCCCTTGTATTTAAGCATGCGTAACTGTTCATACTCACCTGCGGTCCTCGCAGGCTTGACGTGGTTGGGCTCGTCAGCTTTGCGGTTTTCTTGGGAAACCGGAAGGTTCCCTCGTCCTCCGGGTCCGTTTTGCGCTTGGGGGCGGCCCAATAAATATAAATATTAAATCTTTTAGCATTTGTTCGACGATTACTGTAAAGATCCTGTTGTAAAATATTCCACGAAAATATTTCTGAAAAACCGTTCGGGTGATTACAGTAATAATCCTATAATAAAACAGACAAAATATTTTTAGGATTTGTTTGGGTATTATAGCAACGACCCTAGCGTAAAACTAATTTCTTTGAAAAGCCTGCTAGCCCAATATTTTTGCCGGGCATAGCTCTGGCGCAGTCAATTACAATAGCGGTGCACTTGTAAAATCCGCCATACGGAACTATTGCACATTTTAATTCGTTATAAATACCTTCACCTTTTGTTGTTCCGTGTAATAATCGTAATTTTAAAGTTCTTCTGAATAATCATAGTTTTTATTTACGGTTCTTTCTATAAAAATAAGCATTTGACTTGTGTCGGAAATGTGTGAACTTTCGTTCAATCCGAGCTTGGATTAATATTATCGAATGACCATAAAACAACCATAATTATTCATCATTAGCATTTTTATAATTCTTGTTGTATATGGTTGGAATAATCTCATATATATTTTTTATTTTTGAATACTATAACTCGAGGGCCGTAAAAAAAAGCTTCGCGGGCAGGATGCGGCCCGCGGGCCGCCAGTTGGACAGCGCTGCTCTATACTATAGAGCATGAAAAATCAAAAAAATCTAAAACGCATTAAACTGTGTAAAATCCAAATAGTAAATACAATCTGAAAAATAATATTGATCATTGCTCGACAGACATTAATAGACCTTTTCATAGCTGAAATTTTTTGCGCGCGTGTGTCAATTTCCGCCATGTTATACGTCAGAAAGTGCTTTTTGAAACTTTTTGACGCATAACTAATGATGAACCCGAACTTTTTGACGTATAACTAAATATGTGCCCGAAACTTTCATTTTCCCGCCTTTCAAACTTGGCGGATGAGGTTGCGCTTAATTCAAGTCTATTGTCCAACTCTATAGTTCCATATCAAATTGATAATATGTTGTATAGTTATATTTTTTTAAATAAATCTTTAAACTTGTTTTTTTCTTTTTAGTTTGTATAATTTTGTGAACCAAATAAATAAATAAATTTTTCTTACAAGGAATTAAAGAAGCTGAAACGTACAATGTAAATGAAAATAAAAAATGCCGAAATTTATTTCTTCTGAAACTAATTTATATTGATTTTAAATTTAGATTCCATGTTTTAATCTCAAATTATTAATATAAATAAATGAAAACTTCAGAAGAGCACCAATATAATTCAGAGCACTCGAAAATCTTTAGACGCAAACCTTGGTAACTCGTATTTAAACATATTGCAACCGCTACCACAGTAGGGCTTTCCCTATAACAAAATTACCCTAACGTAACATAACATAAACTAACCTATTCCACTATATTCTACTAATCTTAATCTGAATATTTATAATATGCATACACCTGCATCTACTTCAAGGTTTCTATATCTGGTCTTTTTTGAAAATGCGTCTATTCATTCCTACTTATCTCCAGTCAGATTTGTATCTCCATGTTGGATTCGTACATATTTTATATTATTATATCAGTTATGATTAGTTAATTTAGGTGCGTTTAAGGAAAGGCAAACAGTTATTTCAGCCCCAATATTGAAATACCTTCTGCAACACATTAAATTAATGATTGTATATAACTTCCCCTCGTTTACATTAAATAAAGCTAAATGCGTAACAGTGTGAACAATCTAATATATCCTAATTTCGAACGTTGAAATTATGCGCATTGTTCTCCGATATTAGCATTGTTCAATGACGATGAAGAGGCTCTATAAAGTCATATCATGTGCGTATTACTACGACACCGGCTAACCAATAGGAATGTCCTTATTAGTCGGACGCAGTTCTCCCACAACTTGCCCACTCTTCTCTACATTCATCAAGCCGTGTAGATTAATTAATTATACCAAATTGTTACGACTTTTATCAGTATTTCAATGAATCCATTTTTAGAAATAGAGATTAAATAAAGTTGACCCTTATTTATTAAGTTTGATAAAGATTCCTTCATTACTCTTTTTATATTTTTCACATTAAAAATACAATTAAATTACAATTAAAATACAAATGAAATTTCTTATATAGAAGTTTTTCATGTCGTTAATCAATTATCGGGATTCCAAAACACAAAATGGTGGGTCCAATATGGCAGATACTTTTTTGCTAACTTGCGCATAAGGGTTATTCACACTGTACCAAATATGTATAGGCAGGTTTAGGCATGCAATTCGTGAGAATTCTGAATTCATACATCATTACCTACGCAATGAACATGAAACTAGCCCGGGATGTATTGGGCGATTCATCATTTTTACAGTTTTGTGTCAATACAGTATTTAGAAAATGCTTTCCCTTCGCAGTTGCAGTCCTTTTCTTGAATAAGCAAAAACTGTAATTTAATAATGCCAACACGTTCAGGATCACCCTACAATAAGAAGAGTCGATATCACACACTTCAGCGAAAAATGACAGCGGTTACGCGGCGAACGTGTTTCGAGAAATTCTGATAATACATTCGTAATCAGCGACGTAAAACACCCCCATACATGTCATTTGTAAAAATTGGTTGAGGATTTCGAAGAGAAATCCGCCATATTTATTCCGACATTTTGTTTTTGAAATTTTTGATGACATATACGCGATCAGCGACAAAAATAACTCCTGTTACCAGAATTTTAAATATATTGGGCTTTTTCGGCAATTCAGCCCACTGTGCGACGTGTAACTGATGATAAACACTCTATTCACCCTTGGTGAGCTGGTTATGTGAGATGAAGCACATTTTTGTATAAATGGATTAGTAAACAAACAAAATAGCCAATATTGGAATGATGAAAACCCAGGTGAATCGCTTGAAAGCCATTACATTATCCAAAAGTTACGGTGTGTTTACTTTCATCATCTAGAATTATTGTACCAATTTCTTTTCCAAAACGATAGATGAAACGCAATAACTGTTAATGCTTACATGGTCAGGACATTTTTCATGTAAAAACTCCGTAGGTTTCCAGAAATTAATTTTTCCAGCAGGACGATCACTGACGAGGCCAGTGATGCTGCGTGTATTTCTGTGGCTGTGTTAAGTGAACTATTCCCAATATCCAAACAAGGCCCAAACAAGGATAGAACTTTGCGACTTTTTTCTTTGGGGATTTCTGAAGAGCAGGGTGTACATTGATAGACCGCAAACCGCATACAGTAATTAAAGATGAATATCAGACAAGAAATTTCACGGATACTACTTGACCTGCTTCGTCGAGTGATGGAAAATTTTCGGTCAAGATTAGAAAAATGTTTAAATGGAAATGTCTGTCACTCAAGATTAGAAGAACGTTTAAACAGAAATAGCTCTCACAAAATTTGGAAAAGAAAAACTCTGATAATAAATGTTTTATCAAATAAATGGATACTTTAACTTTTCCCGCTTTACTGGCGGACCCTGTACTAAATAATAAATTTTATAATAAATTAGTTGGAAGCCTAATATATGGAAGAGCACAACAATAACTGGGTAAGCTACATAATACATTTGGAATATAAATTATTAATTAAAAATTCTAGTCTCGAGATACTATTTGTCTTTACGATTTTAGTACGAGCAAATCGGTACGGTAAATATTTATTTTCGTCTGCTAATAACTTTGTTGTTTAAAAGTTAAAATTAAGTTATAACTCATGTTAGGTAATTGAGTTCAACGCAAGCTTAACTTACAATTGACGTTTTTATTGGAAAAAAGTAAACAATCCGTTTAAAGAAGAATGTTAAGCAAACTGGTGTAAACATTGTAACAAACAAGATTATAAGGTTAAGGTTAAAGTTTAATTCGGCAAAAAGAAAATCTGTTCTTGGATGAATTGATAATACATTTATTATATACTTATATAGGAGTATTATATGAGTATAATATTATTTTAAGAATAAGTGAATATTAACTAGAACTGAATTAAACAAATAGATTAAAAATTATGACTTTTAATTAAAAAAATAGTTTAAAAGTATTAGATGACTATTAGAGGTTAAAGGTTATATGAACTCCTGAAGATTAATTTTAACATAATTTTTGTAGTATTTTTAATAAATATAATTTATTTTGGAAATACAAATTGAATAAATTTCCAGGTGCTGAAAGCGTATAACTTGAATATTTTACGACGTTTTAATCTAAATTAATTAATCCATAATTATTACGTGGGGGACTTTCTCTCTTTCCTCTAAATTTGCTCCACGCATATACCCAGCTTATCCAAATAATTATCTCCATTTATTTAAAATAATTTATTTAGTACATTACATTCTAGTAAATATTTGAGTTGTGCAATGCATCGATTTTATTCAAAAGATACATTTTCATTCATTTATGAATTTATTAATTACAAATAAGATTTTCCATTTTCGCCAAGAATTTATTTCGTATTGTTTTATTAGAAAACTTTGGCGTTTATTATGGTTTTATTACCAAACTAATGTCGTAAAAAATTGGCGACTTTGGAAGCACAACTGCTAGAAATTATACTTACTTTAATCATAATAACTATTCATAGTAATATTAGGTTTAATTTATAAACTTAAAAGTTTATTAACCTAATATTTTAGTATGTAAGCATGTATTTACTATTTAGTTTTAATATCGTTGACTACTCACAAAAAGTAATATTTTTTCATTGAATCCGAACGATTCTAATGAGTTTTTGAAATGACAAATTATGGACGTTCAAGACAAGTTTTGTATATCGAACGACAAATGTCTTTTAACAATTTACTTTTGACAACTTTAATAGTATCAAAAGTTTTTCACATTTCTTTTTAGAATAAATATATACAATTGAAGCCCATTTCCAGGAGAATATTGGTCATAATTGTTCATAAATTGAGTCCTCGTGAAGGATTTCGTGATTGTTATAACTTTCTTTAGGGCATTTTGTTACTTTAATTCATGTAAAATTTTTCCTTGTAGTCTAGATTTTCAGTACGAACGTAAATTAAAGCTTTGCCATTAATAACAAGGATTCTGATTATTTTATTTATTTTGTTGCTTGCCATCTCTGTTTACTGGAAAGATGTTGTGTAACTGCAATACTAATTACTCGTTGTTTGCAATATTAGCTCGCAGTAGAATATTATCTCGTATATATAACCCGTGCGGGGTTACTAGTCCACATCGGGCTCCTCCTTAGGTGGCGGATAGACGCCTCCTAGATATAGGTACTGTGAAAATAAAATACCCACGGCGGACCACAAACTAGCACTGACTGAAGTTGGGAAGATATTGCGCGTAACGTGAGACTACTCGAAGCGTGGAATTATTGGATTCGATCTTGATAGAGAGTAGCTGGTCGTTGATGCAGATGACTTCGACGACGTAGTCTCGTAGTCTCTCACTGACGGCCACAACAACCCCTTGATCATGATCTTTTGTCATGGAAGTGCATATTGTAACCTTTGACGCTGTCCTTGGCCTTTGACCCAGTCCATTTGGTTTCCAGCACGTATGCGATGTCTATACGGCGTGCTTTGAGAACGTCTGGCATTTCTCTGGCTCGGCCGGGAAGGGTACATAGTACATAATAACCTTTATTGGCATAAAAAACATAAACGAAGGTTAACAAAAAACAAAACCAACAAAAAAAAAGAAAAAAAAAAGGAAAACCATCAAGATAAAGTCTAAGTTAAAAGAGAAAAACCAGTCAAGTGCGAGTTGTGACTCGCGCACCGAGGGTTCCGTACACACTTGTAAATAAGGTATTTTTTTTGTGGAGGACGTAGCAAGCACATTCAGTTAACTTGACAAGTTGCCCTCCTGAAATCACGACCATCTTAGTACCGCTGCAAGCATAACCTCAAGATGTCGCTGTCGTACGATGGAATTCTACCCTACATTTTATTACCATACATCCCCCATTCATTATCAGTGTTTAGGGGTTCTCTAACTTCACTATTTGTTTTTACTGCTAAATTTTGCCTGTATACCTATATACCCTGTATAAATGTATACAGGGTATTTTTTTTAAATAACGCGAATATTTTTAAACTTATAAAAGAAAACTTTATTTTAGTATTTCACTTATTCACTAACTTATATTAAGATCTAACTATTTCTAGATCTAATATAAACTAATATATTAACTATTTCTAGATCTATTTCGATACTCTTAACATTCAGTTGATCAATTGTCTGCTTTTGGGCAATTGACTACCAAAAAATTTAGATCGTACGTGATTTAAGTATATGTAGATTATAAACAAAAATTACAGGATGTTGCGGGACTTGAGTATGTCGCATGTCGGTTATAAACAAGCAAAATTTAGATATAATATATACCCTGTATATATTATGTATATAGAGCGTACGTGATGAAATGCAAAACGAATATAAACAAAGAATATTCAGAATAAACAGCTTGGTGCCTACACATACTTTTTAACCTTCGGACCTTACCGAGGAGGACCTAACTATAAGCAACCCATATGCTTCTGATGCCTGGCAATACCACGCAACACATTAGTGTATCTTCATAAGTTTCTAATAGTAAATTCGCATTTTTCTTGTAATTAATCTACATATTTACGGTTTTCAGATTTTTCCCTTTACATGTGCTGTAAAACAACGCTTCTTGCCAAATTTCATGATCCTAGGTCAACCGGAAGTACCCTATATCTTTTGATTCCCTTGTGAAATCGCAAAATATGCGACATAAACGTTTTATCGTCATATCATAGTCATATCTTTTGATATCGTGTTGACTTACAAATTTGATTTCTTCACAGCTGAAAGAGACCGCAGACCTGACTATTTGATACAAATTTCAACTTGTTACCTCTACAGGTTCCTGAGCAAAATGGTCTTGACCGACAGACAGACGGACAGACAGTCAGACAGACAGACGGACAACAAAGTGATCCTATAAGGGTTCCGCTTTCGGTACGGAACCCTAAAAATTGACTATAGAATATTTTCTTGTATTTATAACCAACGCGGGCTTACTACGCGAACGTCTCCTAGGTATAGGTGGTACTGTGGTAATGAAATACCCAGGGCGGACCAGGAACTGGCACTGACAGATGTTGGGAAGCTTGGAACGCGTAACGTGAGACAACTTAAAGTTTGGTTTTATTGTAGTCGATCTTAATATAGAGTAGCTGGTCGTATATGCGGATGATTTCGACGACGTAGTCTCGGATTCTCTCACTGACGGCCACAACTACCCCTTCCAGACTTGACATGTTCTCATGGTAGTAGATATTGTAACCTTTGACGCTGTCCTTGGCCTTTGACCCAGTCCGTTTGGTTGCCAACACGTATGCGATATCTATAGATACGGCGTGCTTTGAGGACGCCTGGCATTTCTCTGGCTCGGCTGGGAAGGATACCAGTATTGATCGTAGCGAATCGGATTCGTTTTCGTTCTTGATTGATATGTAGCTGCTGGAAACTATTCCAACCTACGCACAGTGGGGCAGAATTCAAAATACCTGATCATAAATAGAAGTTGATGTCCAATCTTCAAGAAATTTGGTATATGGGTGTTTTCGAGGAAGCTAAGGCCAAGTACGACGTCAAATTTTTCAAAAACCTATGATCCAAAATGGCGAATCGCTTCCCCAAAAACTGTGATTAAGTTTCTGCAAAGTACCATATTGGGATTTTTGAGGCCGCTAATCATGAATCTAATATTTATTTTTTTTAAAAACAAAAAGGCTGATCCAATATGATGGATGACTTTCCCAAAAATGTGATCGATTTTCTCCAAGGTAGTATAAGAGGTTTTTCGAGGTTGCCAGTCACGAACCTAAAATTAAATTTCTTGTAAAACAATCAATCATCTTCTACAATCACCCTTCACAGCCATCTCATAAACAACCAATGCGAAACAATGCCAGCAGCACCTCCTAATAAGCTTCATTATCCACGTAGCAAACGTGTTGATCAAAATCATCCACAAAAAATATACAATACATGTGTACCACTTAGTTGACAGAAACCGAGAAGGATATTAAAGAACTGGGAATAACAGATCTCCAAAACAGACAGTCTGTGAGACGCGCCCTGAAGGAAGTCCGTGGATTTCTGGAAAAACCTCGAAGGAAATGTACCTCCTGGACAGAAGAGAGGAAGGAGTTACACCGGCAGAAGATGCGACAATACTGGGCAAAGAGCAAAGCCCAACTCGATCAAAGTAGGCCCATTCGAAATAAGAAGAAGAATACAATAAATGTGAAATGAGCATTTCAGAATCCCAACTCGACAAGGTTAGGTGCGACAAACTAATGGAAGTGCTCAGAAACTGGCTTTGATGAAAAAGACATTCGAATAATAGCCATGCTATACTGAAATCAAACCGCCAAGGTAAAGTTGGATAAATCGCTTAACGCCAAAATATACATCAAAAGAGGAGTACGACAAGGTTTCATCCTATCGTTTCTTTTGTGTAACTTGTACTCATTGTATTCACTGCACAAATCTTCGAGGAAGCGCTGGAGAAAGCATCGGAAGGAATTAAACTAAACGGGGGGTTAATTAAGAGGTACGCCGACGACACGGTAATCATCGCAAACGACAATGAAGACCTAGAGAGAATAATGCAAAACATCCAGCGAGCAATGTACGGACTCAAATTAAATGCATTAAAAACGAAATTATGACCATAAGCAAAAGCAACCAGCCGTAGACACAGTTAACAGTAAATAACCAAACAATATAATATGTAATACAATATGTAATACAATATGTAATATAGTAATAAAATCTAACTGGGACTACTCAAGAGAAATACGATCACGAGTAGAAAAAGCCAGATTCCAATTCAACAACTTGAAAAATTTAGTGACAAGCAAAGACCACTCTCTATTACTAGAGGAGCTGGTCAGATTCAGCTGCATGCTGCTAGTTCAGCTGTATGGCGGTAGGCTTTTAAAATGTGGACATACAAATGTGGAAAAGGTTGGAGGCTTTTAAAATGTGGACATACCGCATACCTCGGAGATGGACGGATCAGAAAACCAACGAGGAGGTCATACAAAGAATGGGTAAAGCAAAAGAGGTCGTGCTCATCTTGAAAAAACGAAAACTCGAATACCTGGGACACGTCATGAGGCAAGATAATTACCGTCTATTATAACTTATAATCCAAGGCAAAATAGATGGAAAGTGAGGATCAGGAAGTAGAAGACATTCCCGGCTGTACAACTTTCGTCAATGGTTTGGAATATCATCCGCAGAATTATTAAAATGCGCAATAAATAAAATCAAGATTGCAACGTTAATACACTATTTTGATATACAATTTTGATACTCCATCTTTCGTAGTTGAGACTAAATTAAGAGAAGCAAGACAGGACTGGATAGGACTAGACAAGACTCAAAAAGTTTCAAGTTTCTTGCTCTGCTAAAATCCTATCAGGAATCGTTTGATATCGGCATCGGAATAAAAAATTTTGCTATGTACTTTTATACTCTTTGTACTTTGTACTGTATTTTTTCTTTGATGAGAGTCGCTGACACAACCGAATAAGTTGCATCCCCAGGATCAGGATTTTCATGCTGCTGTTCCGAGCACGAGCATCTTCACATTTACGTCTAGTGACTTGACATTTATATTGATATAGATAAATTTTATATTGTTACTATTGCTGAAATTGAGCAATTTAGAATTTTAAATTGTGAATAGAAACCAGACCACAATTTTAAGATTTCCTATTCAGTACATAATAAACGGGAAACGTTGTTAAATGCAATAAATTAAACCTAATATTACTATGTATATAAACTTAACAAATTCGAACACAGCCTGTGTGACAACATTTCCGGAGCTCTATAACATTACTAAACTATTTTATGACTAGCAAAACAAGTCTCATGTGAAATTTGCCAGTTATTTAATAGCTCTCAGTCCACCTTCGTGGCACTTCTCAAAAATCAGAAAAATAACATTGTTTTTATAATCATGTTTTTCCGATAACTTAAGTGATTAGCCATCCGCAGACACGTTTTGAGATTTATATCTCATCAGTGCAGCTTTGCTTTTATAATTAACAATTTGTAAAACACTTACTTCAAACCCACGGGTAAGTGTTTTACAAATTGTTATTCATAAAAGCAAAGCTGCACTGTTGAGAGATAAATCTCGAAATGCGTCGTGTAGTTGCTGTATAACATTGTTACAATATTATCTTTAACTAGACGACAATGGAAAGTCGAATGATGTAACTAATATTTAAAGAAAATATGTTGCTTTTTCGTATGCATGTACCAAGATATAACGTAAAGCTGATATGCAAGTAACTTTTTAGAAAAACTCAAAAGAAAGTTCATCTGCACTGGATTTATAAACAAAACTTTAGATAAGAAATTCACTTTGCCAGTAGAAAACTGTTTCAACTTGAGATAATTTTGTAGATTTATTAAGCATAAGCATCAATTGTAGCTCAAGGACTAAAGCCACAAAATTATCCTAGTCTTCCTGTTTCCGCCGCTTGAGAATGCAACTTGAATTTGATCCTAGTTTTAGGATCTTAAAGAAGTACAATTGTGGCTCTATATTCACTATTTTTTTATTATTCCTTTATATCATCGTTATTGAAGAACCTGTTACTCTTTTAGTTTTACAAATAATTTTTTCCATTTCGCGACAGTAATAGACTCATAACAGCACTCATATGCGTGCGGTTATGGCTCTCGGAGTGAGATACAATTTTCTCATTTTTTAAATTTTTTTTCGGATATGGCGATTTTTTTTATTTAGAAATGGCACAAAAGGGCGCAAAATAGAAAAAAAAAACTCGTTCGTAAGGCGTTTTTCAGCACCATTAGAAAATTCCTCGCCACGCTCGTCGTTTTCCAAAATTGGACACGTCCTGTAAAATCGCGCTTACTGAACTCGTCCTTTAATATGCTATGTTAAAATAATTGAACATACCGAATTTTCATTTACAACTATTGTTTACCATTCATTTATTTTTATTATATTTTTTTCATGTGTGTAGGTACATATGTTGGGATAATACCGACTTTATATTGTAAAATAAGTAATGATAAACGAGTTGTTTATTTCGAATGGGTAGTAAAACACCCCTAATTTGGAAGTGACTAAAATTCTAACAAGATACTCTAGCAAGCCGCGCATCCTGTGATGCTAATTCAGTAATAAGAAAATTACATGCATGTCTTACTCCGACAAATACCGTGTATATAATTCTGTGTCGTTTAATTTAAATTTCGCCTAACTAATCTTGATCTGTCGCGAATTTAGTTTCCGCCAGGTTTGGCTTCATAACGTAGTTATTCCTAGCTACAGATTACAAAATACGCTAAACTAGAATATACACAGGGTGTTTACGGTCTTGTGATTATATTTTCAAGGGATGATTAAACATCATAAAAGAAGGTAATTATGTCATTAACCCTAAAATATCTTACAAAAGTTACATAACAAGAAATGAGAAATATGGAAATGGTAAAAATATGGTAACTTTTCCTATCTCTCAAGCTGCATCAGGTCTTACTGCACTTTAAAATAAATTCTTCCAAATAAAGTCTGTAGATTTTAGATATGGTGGTGATGGCTCGTACTGCGATCTTTATAGATCTATTGTACACCACCCTCCTTCTCTAAGCCTTGGTACATTAAAGCGTTGGCTCTAATGTGTTGATTTCAGGATCTGCGTGGGATTCAAGCAATTCCACATCCCCCGCCTTCAAGCAGTGGGCCCCAAGGTACATCTGCCTCTTGCGGGGCAGTGCTCCGCAGTCTTTGAGCAGATGTATGGGGGTTTCCTCTGTTGAACCACAGAATCTGCATCTGTCAACCCCTCTAGGCCTAGGGCCTTGAGGTGTTTTCTAAGTCTGCAGTATCCCGACAGGACTCCAGTTTCGCTTAACCAACTCAAATATCTCCGTTGCCTCACGAGTGACGAAAAAAATGGCAACAGATAATTTGATTGATATCGATGGACTGATTAAAATTATTTTTCAATGTCATACTTTTTGCGTATGAAGATGATCAAAGGTGTTTTCTAAGTCTGCAGTGTCCCGACAGGACTCCAGTCAAAATTCTATGCTTGTGTTTAGTTTCAGGCCAGCTTTTGTTCTTTTCTGGCTAAAAGATCCCAGCATCACTTTGGATTGTCTCAACCAGGTTTTGATCCATTGTTCTCTTATTTCTTCATCTAAACTATTGTGAATGGTGTTCACACTCATGTTGCAAAAGGGTTCCGGATCTATTGGATCTCTTGTTTGCTAGTTGATCGGATTGTTTATTTCCGTCTATAGAAATAAAGTCTAGTAAGGATATTAAAAATGGTCCGTCGCACCAAAAGTGAATAAGTTCATATGTTGTTTATTTATGGAGAAGTATTCCAGAAATCTGCTGCTGCAAGTCTATTGTATGCTGAGCGATTTCCTAACAGGCCAACATCTATTCCACAAAAATTCACCGCTCTTGTAATCCGTGCACGAGAATTGGTATAATGCAAACACGTCAAGGTCGGGATGGTGAACCTGGCCGACAACAACGAATTTTGGATGCCGAAAAAGGAATCTTGAATAAGTAGATCCTTCTAGTAGTACCCGAAAAATATCTCAACTGGGTGTCTAAAATCGAATTGTCTGACTAACTCTGCGCGAGAGTCAATTGTATCTTTTCCATGTATAAAAAGTACAGGCTTTACAACTTGAAGATTATCCTTTACGTTTACAATTTTGCCGATGGTTTCTACAAAAAAACTAGCTGAAATTTTTCTTCCATTGTATTGCGGACTAATGAAACAACGTTTACACGTAACGGCATAAATAACTATCACAATAGTCATATTTGGGCTGTCGAAAACACATCAATGAATCAAATCATCATTCATTTATCATGATTAATCAGCTTACAGAGTCCACTGCTGCACGTAAGCCTCCCTTAGTTCCTTCCAATCTTCTCGTTGTTGTGCTGCTTGTATCCAATTAGATGTGATACGCTTTAAATCGTCACTCCCTCTCGTCGATGGACGACCTCTGCTTCGGTATATCTCTTGTCTAGGCCTCCATTAAATGATACGTTCATTCATCTTCCATCTGTCATTCTTGCTACTTGGCCTGCCCAATTCCACTACAGGAGGGTGATCCTCTCTACCACATCTGCAACTCCCGTTCTCACGCAGGTTTATTCCTAATATGGACCGCTTAATCCACATACTGTTCGAAAATCTGTGCTGCAAATGGTTACGACAATCATTTCCAGCACAGATTTTCGATAAACATTTTGGCCGCACTGGCCAACGGGCCACTTATTGGCGCCTAAGTCTTGACAAATGGATTCACTAGAAATGATTAATTTTCTATTTGCAAAATCAGTTGATAGAACTATTGGAGGAAGCTTGGTTTCCTTTGAATTTTTCTTCTTCGAGTGCCATCTCCTTTTAGAAGCTTGGCTAGCATCATAGCTATTCTCACTTTTGATGTAGCAGCTCTGAACAACTCAATGGAACTACATAAAAACAGATATCGATACGCGAGACGTTTCACTGACTTAAATTCAGCTAATAAGATATTTTTTAATGATAATATATTCTGAGGCGATACGAAGCCTGCCGGGACAGCAATAAGCGACAAATGGAAAAGAAAATCCGCCCCACTATGATCGAACTTAAAGGAAAGGAAGTAGAGTACAGCGCACAGATTGATGAGAGGTTGTAGATTGTAGATATGGTGGTGACGACTTGTACTGCGACCCTTATAGATCTATTGTACCCCACCCTCCTCCTCCAAGTGTTGGTGTACTTACCCATTTAGAGCGCCTCCTCTAATCCTGATTCCTTTAGGAATCTCAGGAACTGGGTGGGATTCAAGGCCTGCAGCTCCTCTGTATTCAAGCAGTGAGCCCCAAGGTACATCTGTCTCTTGCAAAGTAATGCTCCGCAGTCTTTGAACAGATGTATGGGGGTTTCCTCTGCTGAGCCACAGAATCTGCATCCATCATCCTCCTCTAGGTCTAGGGCCTTGAGATGTTTCCTAAGTCTGCAGTGTCCCGTCAGGGCTCTTGTCAGAATTCTGAGTTTGTTCCTGCTTAGTTTCAGGCAAGCTTTAGTTCTCTTCTGGTTAAAAGATCCCAGCATCACTTTGGATTGCCTTGCCCTGGAAGTTCTTTCCAGGTTTTCATCCATTTTCCTCTTATTTCTTCATCTAAACTTTTGCGGATGGTGTTCACGCTCATACCGCAAACGGGTTCCGGACCTATAAAGGGGCTACTGGATCCCTTGTTTGCTAGGTGATCGGCTTCTTCGTTTCCGTCTATACCAGTGCGTCCTGGTACCCATTATAGCGTTACTTTATTATCCCTGCCAAGCTTGTTCAGCTTCCCCACACAGTCCCATACCAGTTTGGATCTGATGGTGTATGAGCTAATGGCCTTGATGGCTGCTTGGTTATCTGACAGGATAGCAATTCGTTTTTTGCGGTAATTCCTGTCGAGGTTAAACTGTGCACATCTTTCGATTGCGAATACCTTTGCTTGGAAGATACTTGGGGACGTTCCCATGGATTCGGAGTATCTGGTACGAGGTCCAAACACTCCTGCACCAGTGCCTTCATTTGTCTTCGAACCATCTGTATACCACTTGATGGCATTTTGCTCTATGTGGTATGCTGAGGATTCGTCGCTCCAATCGGCTTTACTACTTCACATTGCTGTGTAGTTTTTATCGAAGTGGTATTTGCATACCATTTCGTCATTTGGTACTTCCAGCCAGGTGATCTTGGCAGCGAGGCTGTTTTGGTCTCTGCTCCCGATTATTTTGCCTCTGCCCATTCCTTCCTTGCTGAACCTTACGATCGCCGATCTGGCGGCGCTCTCCACCACAAGGTGCAGCGGAGTCAGATCCAGCAGCAGCTCCAATGCTGCTGTCGGACACGACCCCATCGCCCCCGTGATGCAGACACACGCCAGTCTTTGAATCTTCTCAAGCTGTTTCCTCATAGAGGCCAGCTTGATTCTACTTCCCCACGCAACCGCCCCATAAGTGATTGCAGGTCTCACTATTATGGTGTACATCCATCGCGGGATAGTGGGCTTACAACCCCACGTTTTTCCTGCCAGATTTCTGCACACCATTAGGAAGCGTTTGGCTTTACCTACCACTGCCTCAGCGTGTCTATGCCATAGGAGTTTACTATCTAGTGTGATACCCAGATACCTTATCTCCTGTTGGTATTCTACTGCCTTCCCATCTATGAGTATGGGATGTAGGCAGTTTAGTTTTCTTCTTCTAGTTAATGGTATCACCGTGGTTTTGCTCGGGTTGAGTCTCAATCCCACTGCTTGACACCATCTACTAGTTACTTTGAGGCCTCTCTGAACAATTTCACAGAGCGTTCCCTCAAATTTTCCTCTGGCCATTATGACTATGTTATCGGCTTAACCTTGACATTTGATGTCTAGGTCGTTTAGCCTAACCAATAGTTCATCAACTACCAGGCTCCACATTAGCGGTGATAGTACACCTTCCTGTGGGCACCCTCGATTTGTAGAGATCTTAATGGTGTCTTTTCCCACTTGTGTCTCCGCCGTTCTAGTTCTCAGCATTTCTCCCATCCACTTTGAGATAGTGCTGTCGATATTCCTTCTTTCGAGGGCCGCCCTGACAGCCTCGTGTGAGGTGTTGTCAAAAGCTCCCTCTATATCCAAGAAGGCACATATCGCTACTTCCTTTATCTCTAGTGCTGCTTCTATTTCGTTTGTCAGCTGATACAGGGCGTTTTCTGTGGATTTCCCTGCTCTGTAAGCATGCTGACTCCTGTGTAGTGGTGTACCTACCAGCACTATAGTCCTAAGGTAATTATCAATCACCTTCTCCATTGTCTTTAACATAAAAGATGTTAGACTAATGGGTCTAAATGACTTCGGTTGAGTGGTGTCTTTCTTCCCCACCTTCGGTATAAATACCACCTTAGCCCTTCTCTATAGCTCCGGTATATATCCGAGCGCTAAGCTACTTCTAAAGATATTTAGAAGATACGGCATTAGTTCTCTCTCTCCCTTTTGTAGGAAGGCAGGAACTAGTCCGTCCACACCTGGGGCCTTAAAAGGCTGTAAAGTGCCGATAGCCCATCTGATTCGGTTTTCCGTACAGATGGACGCTGCCCTCTTCCAGTCGGCCCGACTTGGTTTCCGTGGTTGCATCAAGCCCTCGGTCTCCCTGTATCCTCTACATCCCGGAAAAAGGGGTTTCTAGTAGGAGCAGAGCTCTTTGCTCTTCATCCTCCGTGAAGGCCCCATCCGGTTTCTTGAGAGTGGTTGTCATTTCCACTCTATCCTTCGCTAGTGCTTTGTGCTGTCTAGCTGCCACCGGCGTAGATTGTATGTTTTCACAGAAGGTCCTAAAGTTTTCCCTTTTTGCCCTTCTGATCTCTTTGTTGTAGGTGGTAAGCACCTCAGAGTATTCTAGCCAATTTCCGTATTGCTTGGCTTTGTTGAAAAGCTTACGTACTTTTGCTCTTAATGTAGACAAATTTTTGTTCCACCATTTTTCGTCCTTTTGCTTCTTCACGGTTTTTACCGGGCAGCTGGATTCAAATGCCGTGGTGATTGCTACATTTATTTCTCCTACAGCCTGCTCCAGCACGGTGCAGTGTTTGATACTACCCCGCACTGTCACCTGCTCTAAGTTTTCTTTTAGTTGGGAACTAAACATAGGCCACACAGTTTGTCTGGGGTTTCGAATGGGGGTGTTTTCCTCACTCGCTCCTTCCAGCTCAAACTCTATGATCCTATGATCTGACATTGAGGGCTCACTTGAAACCCTCCACTTTTTAATTAGTTTACTTACGTTGGCGCTACCTACCGTAATATCCAGAACCTCATTTCTGACTTTAGTGACAAATGTTGGTGTGTTCCCAACGTTATACACAATTAATTTCTCTTTAATGAGGTATTCTAAAAGGTACTCACCCCTCTTATTAGTGTCCGTGCTGCCCCACATCTCATTGTTTGCGTTCGCGTCACATCCTAGGATGAGTGGCAGCCTTCTCCTAATACAGTGTTCCACCAGCTTTTGTACTTCAATGGGTGGTATGCTGTTTCCATCGCCAGGGAAGTATGCTGATGCGCTCACTACTTCGCGGTGGAGACCCTCGATCTTGATGAGGCCCTGAATCGGTACTAAATCCCGCGTTAAAAATTCTGAAAGACATAAGTAATTTATGCCATTTCTTACCATAATGCAGGTTCTATGGGAGACCTCACGGCTGTCCCATACCAACTTACATTCCCTGTTGCTAAGGCCTCTGGTCTTACCTCCGTAGGTCCAGGGTTCTTGAAGCAGCGCTAGCCCTAGGTGCTGCTTGGTGAACATCCTAGCCATCACAGCTGAAGCTGCTTTGGCATGATGGATGTTCACTTGGGCTATTTTGGTGCGCCTGCTGGTCATTCTTGTTTTGTGACAGGAGGCGGCAAGGTCGTCTTCCCGGGAATCCGGGCTGACTTCCTTGTTCTCTGTGTCGGTTAGGTCCCGTACACATGGATTATTTTTACTTTTGGAATTCATATAAATCCCACGAGTCGCAAGGGAACTAAAGGTCCACCACATCAGAGCCCCGCTTGATAGTGGTAAGGCTGGATACCCTCTGAGGTCGCCAGGTATCAGAGGGGCTCCGTAAGCGATGGCCGGTTGCCCATGGCCATCAACCAGTCCCTTTGGCACGGGTCGCATGACACCTTGGGATTAAGGGTTTGGAAGTTTTTGGTTGTTCGCCCTCCGCCGAACGCCCCGACCGGAGTTGTTCCCGTCGTGACGTCCAACGGTATGTTGCGAAACTAAGCCCTCACACCGCGACAAGGTGACTTCCACGTGAGGGTCCACGTGAGGGTTGATGAGAGGTTACGACCAACAGAAACTACAACCTTGACGTGTTGTCAACTAAAATTACAAGCATACGAACGGCAGCAAAGAAAGTCTGCACGCTAATGTAAAATGTTGATGAGGTCCTAGTGATGACCTGGAAAAGACGAAGAAATAGCAAGGACTCACCGAGATATGCAGGCCCGAAATGTTGATGAGGTCCTAATGATGAGCCAGAAAAGACGAAGAAATAGCAAGGACTCACCGTGATATGCAGGCCCGAAATAAGAGACAGTTGAACCATTTCCAGGAAAAACTTCTTCTACTTCTGCTTCTTTTTCACTGTGTCTTTCCTTGCATAATATTCAGCAACACAACATATTGCTCTCCCCTCATAACGTGACTCAGTTACTGCAGCTTTCTTATTTTAATTGTGTTCAGTAATTCCCTTTCTTTTCTCATTCTTCCCGGTACCTCGTTATTTGTTACCATGTATACCCAACTCATTCTTAAGATCCTTCTATATGTCCACATCTCAAATGCTTCCATTCGATCACTTATATCTTTCTATAACGTCCAGGATTCCTTCCTATATAGCAACACCAAGAATATTCCTCGACAAATGTTGCTTCTTCAAAATGACGCACCGTCGCTTTTTAATTGTTTAGTTCGCCAACATTTAGAAAATGTGTTTGCAAATAAGTGGATTGAGGTTGAGGTGATTATTGCACGACTTCCTCGGTCACCCGACCTTTACCCCCATAATTTCTATATTTATGGCACGTTATGGAGACCATGGTATAAACCAACGAAATAATTGATTTAGTTGATTTTGGTAACCGAGTTGAAGCAACTGCGGCGGCAATTCGACAGTAATACCGAAACCCGTTTATATGGCAATTTATGGATTAAAGTCGAGTGATACTTTGCGTTGAACAACATTGCAATAACTTTAAACAACTAGGGCAAAGTGGACTCTATGAAAAAAATTTAAATAATGTCTTATGTAATTTGCTTAAGCGCCACTTAAAAAAAGCAACAAAACATTTAAAAGAGTAATATTTCTCTTTTTATGCGATATTTGTTGAGACATTTTTACATTAATGACCTTCTTTTAAGATGTTTAATCTCCCCTTGAAAAAAAAAATCACAAGCCCGTAAACACCCTATTTGTATATACATATAAATATACCCGAGAATACAAGTCAACACACACACACATACACACACACACACATACACACACACACACACACACACACACACACACACACACACACACACACACACACACACACATATATATATATATATATATATATATATATATATATATATATATATATATATATATATATATATATATATATATATATATATATATATGCCATTCGCCATTCTCAACAGATATGCATGTACATGCAAATTAAGCGTTATACGTATTTACATATATACCTATTTATATATCGACCCTGTATATGTATATGTACAGGGTGGACCATATCGCTTAACCAACTCAAATATCTCCGTTGCCTCACGAGTGACGAAAAAAATGTCCACAGATAATTTGATTGATTTCGATGATCTGATTAAAATCATTTTTCAATGTCATACTTTTTGCGTATGAAGGTGGTAAATACATTTTCATATAGGAATGACTGGCTTGTGTTATTAATATGTTGTAGCTGATATTCAGATGAATGCAACCAGCTATGATATCATGAACTTAGAATGATTTTTCAACAAAATACACCGAAAAGAACAGGAAATCGAGTTAGAATTGCCAATATGATTATCCGAGTAATGTAATTAAACTTTTTGTCCTAAGAATTTATTTTATCAAAAGTGAATGTAACTCATTTACTCAAAGAAAAATAACTGCGAGCATTATCCGCAATACCAAGGGAAGCTAAACCAGATCCCTGATACAACAGGCAGAGGAGGACTTCAAGAAGGACAACTTAAAAGACCTCTATATGGAACTCCGGAAGCATACCATGCCATACACAGCTCCCACTTTTCAGCTACGTGCACCTGATGGGAACCTTTAGTTAAACAATAAAGACTGCACTAGTACCTTTACAGGATACTTCCAGAAACTCATCAAGGCAGAAGAACGTAAAGAATGACTTACCTTCCATGAGCCCGATAATATTGTGCGGGTTTACTAGCTACTAGACGGCTAACAATTATGGGCTACTTAAACTTTTTAGGTCCAAAACAATCCACCCCAAGCATAAGTGCAGACTGTACAGGTCACTGATAAGACCGGTGGTAACCTATGGTGCAGAAGCATGGAGCTTAACACAGAGCGAAGAACAGGCTCTAAGTGTATTTGAGAGAAGAATGCTACGTGCAATATTTGGAGCGACCCAAGAACGAGGAATCTGGCGCCGAAGATATAATCACGAACTATATCAGCTCTACAATCAACCAGATATTGTGAGTTTCATCAAGGTGGCAAGATTGAGATGGCTCGGACACATGCAGAGAATGGGTGATCATAGGGTTCCGAAAAAGTTGTTCAATGGCTAACCAGAAGGAGAAGGGCCGGAAGGCCAAGAGGGAGATGGAAGGATGCGGTAACAACTGACCTACAAAAACTTCAAGTACGGGACTGGAAAACGTTGGCGAGTGATAGGTCCGCTTGGAGAAACATGCTGAAGGAGGCCCAGACCGGCAATCGGTTGTAGTGCCATTAAGAAGAAGAAGAAGACGGCTAACAAAATCACATTCAGTAACAATCATAGAACTTTCGGCTCATCATTCTCGGGGTTCTAGGCATTTCTTCCAATAAAACTAATGTGGCTTTTATCGTTCTACCTTTACAGAGAGAATATGATGAAGCGGACAAGTCTAAACAGAAACTTTCAGAACTTAACAATGATGCCTGTAATCTGGATACCATGTTACCTTACTTTTTCGAGTCGGAAATCAATCTATTCAATTTTTTTGCCCACTACTAGCCTACGTCTAAGACATTATGTTTTGCAATCCTCATCTCATCAATTTTACTTCGATTTATGCTTTACTCGCTACTCGCTGGCGTTTGCGCTTGTTAGATAGTATACTAGCCGCGTGTCATAACATTCCATACAGAGCATCCATCAGATTATACAGGATATATGGCTATAAAAGATCTGAACAGAAGGATAGACCTTAGCTATAACCCATGCTCTTCACAAGAAGGGTAATAAGACTGACCTCGACAACTACACTGGCACATTTCCGATATCTGTCACATACAAGATATTTCCTACAGCCTTGTTAACTGGAGTCGGCAACCAGTTTGACTTCCAACTAGCTGAATATCGGGTTGGCTTCCGGGCTAGTGGATCATGTACAGAGAAAATACAAAACCTCAAGATCATCCTTACTTACCGGGGCCGCGACGGACATCGCTTGGTAGTAAGCCTAGTGGACTTTCAGAAGGTATATGATTCAGTAGACAGACAGACCCTGATCTCCACCTTTCGAGAATTGGGCCTGGATGAAAAGACAAAAAGACTAATCCAGGCCTCTCTGAGAAATACCACCTCCAATGTCAAGTTTAGAGGTAAGCTCTTTCAGAGCTTTCCCATTCCAACTGGGGCATACTGTTCAACTTTTTACGGGAGAAAATCATCAGGGAATGGACTTGCTCATTACCATTGGGAACTAGACTGAGGATTGTGAACAAGAAAGAAAACCTCAATGTACACTGCTAAGCCTTTGCAGAAAACCTTGTCCTGTTATCCAACGATATAGAAGAGGCTACTTACCAAATACAGAGCCTCTCCAGCATTCCAGCTAAAGTCGGTTTGAGAGTCAGCATGCAAAGAACTGCGTGCATGACTAACGTGGACGCCCCATCAACAATTCCACTAGAAGGCACTAAAACAAAACGAAACTAAATCAATGGCGCTACTGCCCAGATCGGACCTGGGCCTCCTCCCACAGCCTACACTTGTGCTTGGTGTCTTGATCTTAGACACAAGTGTAGGGGAGCCTTTACAGTTGTTAGCGTGGATGGCGAGCCACTATTTGGGGTTTCGAGGCAGATTTTACTGTGATAACTTTGCCAAAGCTATGCACAGGAGAACGGTGGCTTATTTTTTACCAGGATTTGAACCCGGGACCTGCGGCTCCAAAGTCTGACACCTTAACTATTACGCCACCACCGCCACTAGAAGGCACTACCACTCGTAAAGTCGTTGCAGTCAAGTATTTAGGAGAGTGGATTTCAGTAAACGAGAGTGAAAACTTGGAACCAACTTGGAGAGGGTCAACCACTCCTTTAAGTGCATTTGCATCAACAAACATCCTTTGAAGAACCTTAAACTTACACATTACAACATAGTAATAAGACCCTCTGTGCTCTATGGCTCAGGATGCGCCTTGATGTTCAATAAAGAGCCACTCAGGATGCTAGAGTTTAAAGAACGGAAAATTCTGAATAGCATATTAGGGCCAATACGAGAAGAGGATGGCACATACAGGATCAGACACGATTGTGAGCTGTACCACTTACAAGAAGACATAATCATATCTCTAAGGAAAAGGCGCCTAAACTTAATTCGACATTTAACCGGCATAAACCCCCGCAGACTCGCGAACAGGATCTTTACCACGACAGGTAGAAGGAAAACGTCCAAAAACAAATGGATCACCACAGTGAAATCAGACCTGTAGCAACTTAAAATTCCACCAGAAACCATAGAGGATTAGTCCAAACTCCGGCAGATCATTCGACAAGGAGTATTTCCAGTGGCCCTTACCAGCAAAAACAGTACAGGAACCGACAGACTAAAGTGTACAGAAGAGAGGAAGCTTATCCACAGCCAGAAAATGAAAGCTTTCTGGGCTAGGAAGAAAGAACAGACCCATATAAAGAGTCAATACGAGCCCCATGGTCCATAGTAGACCCAAAACGAGATGAAAACAACACATTTTTGAATACGTTGGTGGTGAAGCGTCATTACTATTCTTTATAAATTTTAAGGAGGTTCGAGCGAATCCCATGTTAAATAGCTTTGAAACTTGTTATACATGAAGATCAATACTTTATTTATGTCCTCTCAAAATTTGAAAGTGGTCCTGCGTTTAGTTTATCCGGAAAAAAAATTCAAAAATGATGATTTTTCGAATCTTATACACAGGGCCTATGGCAGACAAGCTTCCGTCACATCTTTATTTATTTTTTTCGGTATTAATTTCCCAATTTTAGGGAATAAAAAACTATATACAATAAACTTAGATAATATTAAAACACGATAACATTAAAGCAATGTGATGTTCCCGATGTAATTATTTAAATAATTAAAGTAAATTTTTTTGTTTTGAATCTTGTTTATCGACAGTAATTCACATGACAGATGGTTTGGCAACGTCGTCAATAACAGCTGATTGTGAGAGAAGAGAAAAACATGGAAACATTAACTTTTAACGTCTGTGGAACTATTTGAAAGAATACACTCCAGATTTTTACATAGATTATCAATAATTTTTTGTCTTTTGGTAATTCGAGGTTTTCGGCCAACATCTTGGGCTTATAACATTATGATCCCTTTACAACTAGCCGACTAATAACACTGATGTTGCCAGATCTTTTTATGACACCTTATTAGTCTAAAAAAAACGAAGTCATTTAATAACTTTATTATATTAAATAAATAATAATTACCAATTTTATAAATTTGTTATGTTATTATAAATAAAAATAATGCATTTTAACAACTATTAGAATAATTGAAAATATAGAAAAATTCAAGCACTATTTTGACTCATTAGTTACGCTCGAACCTCCTTAATTAATATTCAAATAATATTTGAATTATGAAAACACAGGTAATACAGGTGCCCGCTCTCATGGATGCTTTCGGTTATACTGAAGTCAAAGAGATGGCCAATAACCCCGTAATGTTCCGTGATTTTATTTGAATACGAACTCATTCCTTATTGAATGTTTTGTTCCCAGTTTTATCGAAATTTAAAACTGGTTTAGATATTTTAACTCTTTTACTCTTTGTAAGGCATTCATACAAAGTAGTAAAATATATACTAGGTATATTGTACAGCTAGAGATGAAAGGCGATTTTTTGATGAGGTGGGAGTTTGCTCACGTTCGCCAGTGAGTTAGCAATCACACCGAACCAAAAAAAATCTTTAATTTCGATTAGTAAATGAATTTTTTTCTACTGATTTCGATTGTAGAATCCATAATTCGACTTAGGTAAATCCAATTCGAAGCGAACTGTCAGAACTGTCAATACAAATTTAATTGTTGGTTTGGTCGTTTCCATGGTATCATATTGTATTCTAATAGAAGGTGATACTTTTCAAGTCAAATGTCCAATTTTTGTTTTGGTTTTTTAAATAGTTTCAGGCTCGTTTTACGTTTGTACATAAAATATTTCATTGAAATTGATGTAATTAATCTAAGAAAATTAATCTAAGAAAGTCCATGCAAATTTGGTTAGTTTAGTGTTTTAATCGAGAAAATCATAAATTTAAAATGCTCATTTTCGTCTCTAGATGTGAAATTATTTTCATCTCTAGAATGAAAAAATGTAACTTTTATGTAGGGTAAGCCGTGGAAAATATGCCATTTTCACATATATCAGTAGAAAAAAGTATTTTTGTGTGTGAATTTGGCATGGCGATCTACGACCGTTCGATCATTCCACAATTTAAAATAGAAATATATGAGAATTCTGGACGATACATAAGTGTTATACACCGCGGTGTTTAATGACGAATTTTCTTCTCTGGATTCTCTGGATTCAACGTTCACCATCTTGTTGAAGAAATCCAGCTGGTTCGACCACGTGGTGGAACCTCCAAACTCTGCAGGTCTAGACCGGATACACCGGATTGTTGAACTGGTGAGTGAGTCTTTTTATATGCTGGTGTTTTCATTTGATAGATTTTTCCGTATAGAATTTCTGATTTTTTTTTTCTCATAATTGTACGCAAGTACGTTGGTAATGACTATTTACACGTCACACCAGTTGGATAAATAATTCTCTTGAGCTTCGCATATTTTCTGGTGTGATAGCAGCATGGACTCTTGTAATTTATACTTCGTCGCCGGAACATCATGGTAAACACGGTCCTGTATATCTCCCCACATGAAGGAACGGTTTTAAATTCGGTAAACTACTATTCCAAAGGATTATCTCCCAATGCAGTGTCTCAGAAATTTTCGGTTAAACACTTTGTGAGCTATAATGAATGAACTGGATGAGTCCAGTTCATCCAGTTCATTCATTATAGCTCACAAAGTGTTTAACCGAAAATTTCTGAGACACTGCATTGGGAGATAATCCTTTGGAATAGTCGTTCACCGAATTTAAAACCGTTTCTTCATGTGGGGAGATATACAGACCATGTTTACTAATCTATCATGGTTATGTCACATTCAGCATCGCTGAGGTAACGAGACACCTTGCAACAGTTCCCCAAAGCTTTTCAAGAGCAAAAATAGATGTATTTCCGTCCATTCAAATTGCAATCTATGAAAAATGGTCAAAGTACTTCTTTATTATGTCACAGCACACATTAGCACTTCAAGGACGCTGGTGCACCGATTTTCTATTGACCAATTTACGTGTAACTCAACTGTCCATGTTTAATACAAGTTGATTCGTCAGTGAACAAAACTCCTTCTAGGAAATTCGGATGCATTTAAAACTAACGCAGAAGCACTCAAAGAACTGTACCCTATTTCCAAACCCGGCGAAATGAAGGTACTAATGCAAGAAAATATGGTGCGGATGAAATTTATGACGTCTTAATAATTTCTTAAAGCACTAGCTTGGTAATTCCAGAATAGCGCTCAATTTGCCGACTACTTAATTGTAGATCATGAACTACTACACCCAGAACGGCAATCTCTGCTTCTTCGTTAGTATTCCGATGTTTCATTTCGGGTGGATTGACGCTGCCCGTTTCACGGAATAAATGAATAATTCGATCGAAACATCAGCGGGACCGATCATAACGTTGTCCATAATGTTTCTGCGCTTGCAAAGAGTTTCTACTGATCTCACCATAGATCAGAATCTTTTCAAATTTCACTGCTCGTCTAAAATAGCATATTAAAGAACGAGTTCAATAAGCGCGGTTTTTCAGCACGTTTAAAATACGATTTCACCGTGCTTAAAAAACGAAGAGTGTAGCGAGGAATTTTCTAATGGGCAGTGCGAAAAACGCCTAATGATCGAGGTTTTTATACTATTTTTTCTATTTTGCGCCATTTTATGCCATTTAAAATTATTTAGAAAATGGTATCGCCCTCGGTGAACCATTAACGAACCCATATGAGTGCTTTAATGACTTCATTATAGACCAATACCATTTCGATACGGATATTCTTACATCTTACTTTGAATATAAGGATGTATTATCGCTGCTAGTAATGCCGGACCGACTATTACAAAAGACGAAGTTCAAAAAGCTATAACATCAAAGACGAATGTGAAAGCAGCCGGTCTAAATAACATTTATAGCCAGCCCAGATAGCGCTCGGAACGAAAGAAGCTATCTTCCTGTCCAAGTCCTGATACAGAGGTGTAGAGGCCTTGGACAAGATGTGCACGTTTGTTTCATTGACTTGGCCCAAGCGTTTGACACCGTACAACATGATACATGAATCAAGTGTTACAGGAAACCGCCATAGATAAGAAAGACTTAAGAATTCTCGAAAACCTGTTTTGGCACCAGACAGCTAACATAAAAGTAAACAACATCATATCACAAGGAGTACGCATCCGGAGAGGCGTGAGGCAAGTTAGTGTACTATTTCCAATTTTGTTCAATATATACTCAGAGAAAATTTTCTAAGAAGCATTAAACGCAAACGAAGGTATTAAGACGGCGCAAATATAAATAACTTACGATATGCTAATGATACCATCATAGCAGGAAACACCTTGGAGAGCCAACAGTATAATGAACAAGGTCAAACCCAAAACCGAACGGTATGGACTCAGATTATACACCTCAAAGACAACACAACAAAAAAGACCCACACCAAGATACACTAATACCTGGCAATGAACACGTTGACAGAGTAGGGAAATATGTATGGGTACCCTTTAAAATGACAATTGGGATTACTCCAAAGAAATTTGTGCAAGAAAAGAATAGGCCAGATTTTCCATCTACAATCTAAAGAAAATATTCTTTTCCAGCGACTTGTCGCTTCATAAAATCCGAATGGTAAAGTGCTATATCACGCCTGTTCTCCTATATGGCGTCGAGGCCTGAACACTGATAGAGGCGACGAAAATAGGCTGGACGATATATAGACGCGTCTTGAGCATATCATGGCTCGATCATATCACAAATTAAGAAGTACTCCAACAAATCTGTAAAAATAAAAAGTTGCTCAACATCGCCAAAGAAGGAAAGCTGTAATACTTGGGGCATATAATGCGAAATGACAAATATTGCATATTACAACTAGTCATGCAAGGAAGGGTAGATGGGAGAATAGGACCAGGCAGACGACGCAATTCCTGGCTTAAAAACTTACGCCAGTGATTGGGCCTTACATCAATTCAACTGTTTCGTCAAGCAGTTGATAAAGCCAAGCTTGCCATGCTAATCGTGATTAGTGAATTTTCACGGCTTCTAACTCAATAAAATTACCTATTTATATATATATATATAGATATATATACATATATATATATATATATATATATATATATATATATATATATATATATATATATATATATATATATATATATATATATATCCTTGAACTCAGTGATAATATAAGAAGTTTAATTTATAGATTTTCTTATTTAAGGAAAGTTTTAAGAATCGGAATTTTCTCCTGTTGCGGCAACGGAAGTGCATAAATCTCGTTTTGAGAGGAAAGAAGGAAAGATATAGGAAAAAAGCGGGATTTCGAGAGGAGGTTGCCTTCAAGTTTATACTCGGCTAATTAATGCTTTTAGTACGTTCAAACTCGCACATTGTGAATATTCAGCCTCAATAAATTAGATTTAATTTATAAACCCAGTTAATGGGGTTAAATGAAGTGATCCGCGTTTACAACGCTTTCTCAATGATTAAACCAATATTTATCCAATTAATATTAAACACTTTTATATATTGCCCCACATAAAAAGGCTAACCAAACGGGTTATGAAAATACTTGTGTAGTTCATTTAATCTAATTTACGAAATCATATATTGCATAATAATCATGTATTGCTTTCAGCAAACTAGGCTCCCAATTAAATAAGAAATAGTCAATTTAGTCCATATGGGGCATTGGACCATTATTGGACCATTATTACCCATGGCTAAGATTTGAAGTATGTAGTATTTACTTCTAAATGAAACTAATGATATAAACTTAATAAATTCAGAACACAGCCTAAATATATAAATAAATTCAACCTTTTCGGAGCTCTATAATTCTAATGTCTTTTTAGGACCACCAAAAACAAATATCATGTGAAATTTGTCAATTACTTTATAGCTTGCAGTCCATCTTAGTGGCACTCAACAAAAACCAGAAAAATAACATTGTTTTAAGATCATGTCTTTCCGATACCTCAAGTATTAATCTATCTCAAAACGCGTCTACAAATGGCTATAAACCATTTGTAGAGGCATTTCGAGATTTATCTCTCAACAGTACAGCTTTGCTTTTATGAACAACACTTTGTACATCACTTACTTGTACCGGCTTTATTAAGTTTATATGATTATCTATAATGTAGTATTGTTTCACCAATAACAAATTATCATTTAAATCAATAACCTGCTAAGTTCATGTCTCTCTCACGAAATGTCAAATTAAAGTCCACATGGATTTCAAGTAATTGGTTTACAAATTGTTGTTCATAAAAGCAAAGCTGTACTGATGAGAGATACATTTCGAAACGCGTCTACAAATGGGTATGTGATTTCAACAAGACGCCAAACAGCTACTATTACTACAAACATATTGCAATAAATTTTGCAAACCCTTGTGATTCCGCTTATTTGGATTACTATCGTAGTGTTATTTCAGACACAGATCTACCACGAATTATTGAATTTTTAAAATTCAATATCGAACGCTATATTCTTGACAGAAAGTCTCATTAATTACATCCAAAATTAGGTTAATGGAATTTACTTCTGTAAACAAAACCAACAGCGACACTGCATTCATGTTTTATTCATAACATAATTTATTCGTTTATACCTCAAAGTAAAAACGCAATTATTCCATTTCTTTTCAAATTATGTTTGTTTCATTTAATTTCCAAATCATATCTTCATTATTGAAATATCCTTTATAAATATTCTAATTTATTTTTCTAGCTTCCATATAATTAATGCAGTCTTTGCGTTTGTGTCTTTCAAATCAATTTATATCGATACGTAGGCATAAGACAGCGCCCTATTAAAAATCTGTTAAAAGTTTAAAAAGTCTCTGGAATGTGTCTAATCCGTGTTGTTTGAAAACAGGATAAATTTTTGATTATATAAAATCCGCATACACAGTAAGAGGAGCGCTTCAGCTTACAATACATAGTTTATTTATGTTGTTTGGGTGCGATCGAGCCTAATACGACCCTACATGTCGGGGTCGCCGGGGCACAAGTGGGGCGTTACGTAACGCGTGCGTGCCGGCGGAAAGTTTAATTCGCGACTCGGGGCCACGAGTCGAACCCACCCCGCCGATTTCACGTTACGCCGTAACTTGGGGTCGCGTGTTTAGAGGTGGCTGAAGACGAGAGCACTTTAGTCAAGTTAATGGTTGGCAGAAATCAATTCTGCAGTAACGTGTGGAGTGGCGTGCCAGCCTGCATACCGCGCGAGCCTCCCGTGCCCTACCGCATTCTTCATCATTCGACAACAGCTTTTCACACCAAAATAAGGATATTTTTTTAATTTACGTATACGCTTTTACAACTCTGCTTACACATAAACAACTTTCAGCCCCTCATGCAAGATAAGATACATTCATTTTCATGCAATAATAACAATCTACAATATAATTTAAAACTGCATTTACTTACAATTAGAGTTCAACTAGGATTCGACGCCACAGATAGGCGTAATATGTCTAATATTTTAACTTTTAATTACTAATAAGAATATGAATTATAAATAATAATTACAAGAAATGCTCCACATTTATTACAAATAAAGTTAGTTTTTAGCATTCTAATCTAAAATCCATTTATTGGGAATTCTTATTTTAATAATAGCTCAATGATATAGGAATAGAAAAGATATAATAACGCACAACAATAGGAATATTTATTAACTAGCTAAGCCTTCAATAAGAGTGTAATAGTATATTAAGTAACGAGAGTTGTAAATAGCATATTACGTACGAGCGGAGCAGTTACACACGACTTCAGTAGCGGGGAGTACGTAATTCCGCGAGTACGTAATTGCCTTACAACTCGAGTTATGTACTATACTTTATCTACGAGCACTCGAATTTGTTTCTGTTTAAAAAGAAAAATATGTTTGATGTAACAAATTTATTTCTTATTACGTTATGTTTAATTATCGTTCTATAACAATATAATAAACAAACAGTTGTATTTTCATATATAATTGTTGCTCGACATTATTTAACTTGAGAGAAATATAAAGAAAAACATTCTTAATGGTTACATACCTTACGTTTCTTTACGGTTCTTACGTTTTGGTTAAACTAGAATAAGAGTGGTCATGGGTATAGGCAACCCGATGTACGCAATGTCAAATTCCGTTAGTTTGAATTGTGGCACGAGATGCGCTGAACGTATGAGCACGTAGTAGCAGCTCTCAACTAATCAACGAACCGTAAACCAAACGCACGTGTGTCTTATCAATCATAACTTATCATTAATCGCGGACTGTTACATACATGTGTGTTATGCTGTATTTACATAGTCTACGAACTGTACAATTATGGGCATTTACAATAGTGATCGTAGATAAAGTAAAAAAGAGTAAACAGAAATAATAGCAGATAAAATTTGTTGTTTGGGCATATCCAAAATAAACGACATAAACCAACATTTTAATATGTTAAGACAAAATCTATGCAATATGTTAATTTTATTTTGAGAAAAATGGTAGGCAAAATGCAATATGTCAGTTAAGCTGCATGGAAAATGAAGATATAAAATTATTATAAGCGAAACAAATTATAAATTTAAATATAAATATGTAATAACGTATATGTTATTTTATTAATACTTTGCTAAATGAGGAAATTGGCCGGCTTGTGTTTGAAGATGGTACCCCAAATCACAACGTAACAACTGGCATATGCAGGGAAGAGGCTGTAACTGCTATTATGAAAATGAAATGTGCAAAAGCAACCGGCCCCGATGAATTTCTAGTGGAGGCTTGGAAATGGCTGGGTGAAGAGGGCATAGATATGTTGTGGAATCTATTCCAACGGGTACTCCAAGAGGAAGTAATGCTAAAGGAATGGCGGGAGAGTACCATAAATCCCATTTATAAGGAGAAAGGTGACATTGATGTGATTGTGTTCGCTGTTTGTTTCATGTATGTTTCAGTGATGACATTGTGTTCGCACACAATGAAGATCTGGGAGAAAGTTATTGAAAGTAGACTTCAGGTGGAAACGACAATAGGGGATGAACAATTTGGATTTATACCGGGAAAGGAAATAACAGGTGCTATTTTTGCAGTTAGGCAGGTCATGGAAAAGCACAGGGAGAAGAAAAAATCTACATATTGTGTTCATAGACCTAAAGAAAGCTTATAAT
Organism: Phosphuga atrata; assembly: GCA_944588485.1. Taxonomy (NCBI): domain Eukaryota; kingdom Metazoa; phylum Arthropoda; class Insecta; order Coleoptera; family Silphidae; genus Phosphuga; species Phosphuga atrata. Next base: position 6,573,379 of record OX155900.1, read on the forward strand.
CGGGTGCCCCGTCAGGAGGTATGCATGAGATGCATGAGTGCACAGGAGATGCATGAGATGCAAGGGACTACCAGAAAAGTATGTGCGCATTGTTCAGGATATGTAGCGTGGAGCAAGGACACGAATTAGAAGCAGTGTAGGATTGTCAGATACTATACCGGTTCAAGTAGGTCTTCACCAAGGATCTGCACTAAGCCCCTATATTTTTGATCTTATAATGGATGTCATCTCTGAAAGCTTAAGAGAACCAGCACCTTGGTGTATGCTATTTGCAGACGATATTGTTTTATGCAGCACAAATAGGGAAGAGCTTAAATATAAACAGGAATGCTGGAGAAGAGCCATATAGGACCGAGACCTTAAAATCAGTGGGAATAAGACCGAATACCTGTGCCTTGTAGGAACTGGAAATAAAACTATTCCGATGAATGGAAGCCTGCTCAGGCAAGGGACATTTTAAAGTATTTGGGATCCACTGTATCTGACGATGACAATCTAGATATAGAAATTACCCACCGAATCCAGGCTGGTTAAACTGGAAAGGGTTAACTGGTATTCTCTGTGACAGGAGACTGAATATCCAAGTAAAGGAAAAGCCAATAAATGTGCGGTGAGACCTGAAATGCTACACGGAGCAGAAACTTCACAACAGGCCAACAGTCACAGTGTAAGCGACTGGAAGTAGCTGACATGAAGATGCTAAGATGGATGTGTGGTGTTACAAGAAACGATCAAATCAAAAACAGCTTCATACGAGGCAGCGTAAAAGTGACTAAATATCAAAAAGGTGCAAGACGCTTGCTCTGGTATGGCCACATGAAGCACAGGGATGAGAGTAATGTAGGAAGGAGAGTGCTTTATCTGGAGGTGGAAGTCAAAAGGGAAATACGCAGGCCTAGAAGAAGAAGGATGGAGTGTGTTCAGGTTGATCTCCGGAAGAAGCAGTTAACAGAAAACACCATTTGGTACCGAGGAAAATGAAACGACTTGCCAAAAACGTCGACCCCGCATGAACGGGAAAAGACAAAGAAGAAATTATTGTATTAATACTAAACGTTAACTAAACTTTACATGAAACCTTATGTTGAAACTAACCCCTACTTCGTGCAATTGTTACTAAATCTTTATAGGAAATCGTTTGGCTATTGCGCCACAATATAGTCAATAGCCATATAGTCAATTAAAAATTTAAATAAAAATGGGACACAGAAAGAAAAATCAACAGATAGGAGATGAAAATGATCTATCAACATCACTGGGACTATGATTGAAAATTTCGTCACCAGGAAGAAAAAATTAAACGTCTTACAGCAAAAAGTTAAGTAACTAATCTAAAATTTAATTATAACCCTCAATTTTATTGTTTTTCTAGTTGAACATTCAGTATTCAGGCCAAGTCCACCTCCTGGCCTTACGTTCCTCTAAGGGATTTTGCAGCTGCCACAATCCTTTCTCATCCATTCCTGTGCTCTGCGGCGCTTCTCCAGTTGCTTATTTCCAGCGTTCTTTAATCTGCAACCCCGTAGTCTCTCCATCTCAGTCGTGGGCATACTGCCGGTCTTTTGCCCTCTGGTCTCGCATGTAGGACATCCTTGATGTTTCTGTTACTCTCCTTGCACTGTACATATCCAAACCATCTTATTCTCAAGGCTTTTATGTGTCCAACTATCGTTTGCCCCTTTATTAGCTCTTCTATCGAGAAATTCATTCGTATTCTATATCCATCTGCTGTTCGTATGGGGCCGTATATTTATCTCAGTTCCCCTCTTTCTCTTCGTAGCTTCCGTAGCTTCGTATTCGTAGCTTTATAAGTAGCTTCTGCTCTTAGTGTTTGGTTAGACTCCAGGACCCACTCCCGTAGGTTCTCACTGGAACTCACTAGGGACTCATAATGTGTAAGTTTCGCTGTCAATGGTAGTGCGATGGATTTAAATAGGAATTTGAGGCCGGCTGTTGTTTTATTGCCCTGGTTGATTCTAACTTTTATTTCCATTTCGATATTGTTTTTCTTATCGATGTTAGTGCCCACGTATTTGAAAGTATCTACTGTTTCGAAATTTCTGCAATATATTCCCTTGCTCTCTTCCCTTTGTTGTCCCCATTACTTTCGTTTTTCTCTCCTTTACCCTAAGTCCTATTTAAATTGCTTGCATTCTTCTTCCCATTGTACCGATATCATCCGTAGTTACTAGAATCTGTTCCGATTTTTGCATCAAGTTGTCTTTTGTTTGTACTCCGCTATATCTTATTATATATTCCAGGGCCAGGTTGCAAAGAATTGGTGATAGTCCGTCTCCCTGTCGAAGTCTTGTTGTTATATTGACTTGTTGTGAGAGCGCCCCTTCAATTCTTACCTGACTCTTTGCTTTTTAGGTGCTGACTTCAATCATTCTTCGGAGTCTTGGTGTGTTTCGTTCCACGGAATCGTACGCCTGTTTAAATTTACGATTTTAAATTTAAAGATACAATTGGTAAACCGGCAAATCATACTCCCAGCACCTATCTTCCTTATTACAAGAAAATAATTAAGGAAAATATACTATGTTTTCTAATTCGCGAATTGACTAATACTTGACATAACATTAATAACTATAATTACTAGTACGGAGTGGCTCCTGCATTTTTCTGCTAAGATTATATTTGTCTGATTCCGAATATATGGCCTGTCGTCGATCTGCTGGGCATGAAGCCGCACTGGTAGTCTCCCACTGCCTCTGTAGCATAAGGGCTAAGCCTGTTCAGTAAGACGTTTGACAGGATTTTTTATGCTTTATTTAGGAGCGATATTCCTCTGTAATTTTGTACTTTTGTGGATAGGTATTATGATCGCTGTAACACTTTCCTTTGGCATTCGTTCCTATCCCCAGATTTGTAGAATTAGTTGGTTTATTTCTGTTGTTAATTTCTCAGTACCTACTTTATAAAGTTCGTTTAGGATATTATCTGTGCCTGCTGCCTTGATATTTTTCAGCTTATTTGTCGCTTTTTCTACTACTTTCTTATAATTTATGGTTTGCTAGGGTCTGCTTTGTATATTGGCATTCGTTGGTCTTCTTCTGTTCTCCGTGCCCCTATTTATACAATCATTGTTGGATCCAAACATAACCCTTCTTCTGAGCGTATTGCCGTTGATCTAGGTTGGAACGGTCTACGTGCATGGTTGATCTCTCGGAAGAAGTTTCTCACCTCGCTCTGTTGGTTACTTTACGCTATTTCTTTATTCCTTGTCTCATGTATCTTCGTTTTTTCTCCCTGTATATCCTTTCTGTTGATTTTATTGCTCCCTGGAACTCTTTTCTCAAAACTGTTCTTTAGCTCTTGTTCTCCGTTGCAGATAGCTCTCTCTATGTTGCCTTCTCTCTTTACATGCTGTCTCGCATTCTTTGTAGTACCACGATTGATTTCTGGTAGGTCGTATAAAATCAATCATTTAGGTCAAGTACCTATGTTACAAAATAAATAAATAAACAAGAACCAAAAGAGTTGACTAGCATTCTATGAAAATAATGCGGGCAGGTAGACAAGTTCCATAAAATTATTATTAATGAAAAAAAATACGAGAAAAGTATAAGGAATGAAAGTACAAATCGAGCTGGAAATTTACCTGACAAACAGAAGAAAGCCGAAGACGCTGTTGGACCTTATTTAAGAACGTCTTTCGAACGTAAGCATGAACGGAATTGATTTCTTGAGCATTCGCTGTTTTCATGTAAATTTCGAGCCGATAACCTAATAAAAGTGTTACATTTGTACCTATTATTATAAATTAGGTTAAAGGCTCGTGGTAAAACAGCGAAAAGTTATGCTACTCTGAAGGACTGTGGACTGAAGACTGTGACAATGCAATAGCCAACGGACAGATAGCCTGGGTGAAGTGGAATTCTAAAAAGACCAAGGAAAATTGGCATAAACTTTTGGAACAAAGAAAGGTTACAGCCAAAATAAATCGAGGAACCAAACGAATCTTCACACAAAACCAATCAACTCAAATCGAAGAGAGCTTTGCTTAGAATAATTCTAGAGATTTCTTTGGAACCTTCAAGCAGGCACTCACAAAATACGCTCCGCCAAGTCTCCACTTCAGAGAATCGCAAGGCAAATTGGCTTATAACGACAAGGACAAATGCCACCTTTTGGCTCAGTACTTTAAAATTCTACTCAACTGTGACCCACCCAGCGAAGACTCCGACTTTAAACAAACCACACGAAACCCGGACTCACTTCTCCCTTCATTGCAAGAAGTTGGCCAGATCATTCAACTTCTTAAGAATAATAAGGCAGCGAGAACTATATCGTTGCTGAACTGTGGAAAGGTGCTGGAAACAATGCCTTGCGCAAGTTAACCGAGATCATCCAGGACATCAGGGAAACAGAGAAATTACTACCCGATTGGAAATCTGCTCTGATCCATCCGCTTCACAAAAAGGGAGATTTTTAAAGGGAGACTAGTTGCAGATTGCCTGGCCTTTGCAGATGACATGGCACTGTGTGCTGATTCTCTTGAGATGGCAACAATGCAGGTAAACTGCCTCAGAAAACGGGCTGCCAAAGTGGGTCCTCAAGTGTCGCCCGAGAAAACAGAATTCTTCACCAACATCAGAGATGCAAACAGAGAGATGTTACTAGAACTGAGAAACATCAAGAGGACTGAGAAATTTAAGTATCTAGGCGAATGAATTAAACCCAACTTATCAGAAAGAGCATCATTATCCAAGAGAGTAAACAAGTTACAACTAGCCTATCGACTGACTAAGAACACTTACAATAAGAAATGCCTGTCACGCATCGCAACCTGAAAATTACTACATCACTACACGCACTACACATCAATCTTACGACCAGAAGCTCTGTGTGTCATGAAGTATCTTTGCTTGAACCGAAGAGGTCTAGTAGAGAAATTGGAAACCAGAGAGAGGAGAATCCTCAAGTAGATCTAAGGCCCGGTAAAGCAAGATGGTGAATTCCTATGGCGACATAACACTGAGCTCTACGAAAACATTGAGATGCTCTCTGACTGTGCAAGGAAAAGAAGGGTAGCTTTCTATGGCCACGTTGCAAGATTGCCTCCAAACCGACTAACCAACCGTCTGTTTACCTTCTGGCAAAACGAGAAGGTTCGTACCAGTCGGTTGACAGAAACAGAGAAGGATAATAAAGAACTGGGAATAACAGATCTCCAAAACACACAGTCTGTGAGACGCACCCTGGAGGAAGTCCGTGGATTTCTGGAAATACCCAGTAGGAAGGTAGCCCTGGACAGAAGAGAGAAAGGAGTTACACCGGCAGAAGACGCGACAATAATGGGCAAAGTTTAAAGCCCAACAGTTGAACAAACGTGGTCCAAAGTAAGCCTATTCGAAAGAAGAAGAAGAAGCGCAAAGTTATGCATGCTTATCTTCGTTGAGACTTGTGATCTCAGATCTTTTAAAAAGAAAGATACCGATGACTTCAGAAACCTTTACACACTTGAGTGACATATTTTTTAGTTGAATTGCAAAAACATGAATAATAACTTACTAGGAGATTAATTATTACGGCTAACCTTATCATGCAATGAACGAGACAAATAATGGCACAGTCATTGATGAACTGGTATTTGGGTAGACCAAGAACAAGACGACTTAGTTTCATTTGTTTAACAGTTGCTGGTTCTATTTATTATTATTCTTCTCCGTTGATTGTTCCAATATTTTGTTAAAGCCAGTGTAGTAATGATGAATCTAAATCTGTCTGAGTTTTTCGTGCTTTTGATCATATACATTGATGTATCCTTGTTCTATTGTTTAGCCGAGGGAAAAATCGACTTACAGAATCTTATATGAATAAATTGCTATTTGAACCTTATGCCAAGGACCAAATGCATATTGTCTGCATTTTGTTCAAAAATCATAAGTTTCTCATTGTTGGCACATACTGTATGTCTTGAACATATTGTATGTCTAGATTGTTGCTATTGGATATGAAGAAAAAGAAAATCCAAAAGATGATTAAGAGTCAGTTTTCAGTTTTAAAATTGTAAATGTAAATTCCAGTCAGCTTCAAAGACTCGCTTTTTTTGATACCAGTCTTCACTTGAAACAAGTAAATGAATCACTAGGTGAAAGCTTTTCCATGGAACGAGATGAGATTCACTTACACTCACCGTTTTTGACTCACCGTTAGAAAAGTTAATGGCGGTATGAAATTGGTATTTTATTTAGACTATTATATTCCGACTGATATTACCGAAGTGAGGAGGAGCGAATTACCGATATTGACCGATATTATCGAAGTGAGGATATGGCAACACATCGACAATGGAACCAATTTCTGCGTAAATTATATATAGCATTTGGAACTTGGAGCAATTAGTAACCGTAATTTACCTGCCGTCCGATAACAGACTTAAAACCAGATGTATTACTTTTCATTAAAACAATTTCTGGTTCCCCGTAGAAACTTAGACCCAGATACTACAACGTCGTCAACTTTTTAATTCATTTTCAACAAAAAAAAAACGATTTGTGCGCAAATTTTGTTTTATATGGAAGAAAAGAGTCGCGTGCATTACCGCAATTTAAAACAAATGCCACTGTTGGTTTGAAATACAAACAACTCTGTGTTTAAAAGTTGCATCATTGCAAGCAATAATCAGATGATTGCTTTAATGAGTTTTTCATTTTGATACCGTGGCTTTTTATTTTGATTTGGAAACTAAAGAATGCGAAAATGCCTGATCGTTATAAATATAGAATTGTATGTCCCTGAGCAATCTGGTACAAGTAAGATCAATGTTGACACAAAAGGCGGAGCACAGATTAAATAACTCAACGCGGATATTTTATAATTAAAAACACTGTTGTTGCTGTACAGAAACACTTGAATGTATTTATTTTTTATAATACGGATGGCATTGTATATGTAAACTTATATTAATATCTCAGTCCCTTATTAAAATAATGTAATAAGTTCTACCAAATTATAAAAGCAAACTAACAAATAATAAAAGAAAAACCTTATATTCATTGGCATATATACAAATCACAAATTCTACAAATTTTCAGTTTTAGAAATGCCTAATTCATATAAAAAAATGTTATGTTTAACTAAACTTACTGACATGTCTGGGATATCGTTAGTCTAGTCTAAGACTGGACGCCGCTAGAAAAACACGAAAACCTAAATCACCAACAAACCTAGGGGTAGTGCCTTAGTACACCTAAATCGCAAGTTCCAACTCGGCAAACCTAACCCTCGTCTCAATGACTGTCCCCATTTTACCATTCCATTTGCCAAAAACAAAATCCACATTTTCCTTGTCTACATGCATCCCCACTCTGGGATTGAGACGAATATATTGATCATGGCGTCATTGTTTGAATACTCTATTATAATTGGTAATTTCAATCTTAACAAAACAAAAACCCGTCAGGTACAGTTCCGATCTCCAAGCCCTTACTGACAAAACGATTTCATGGTTGGATGACTCAATCGTTGGAGACTTTCCGTCAAGCAATATAAATGCCAACTTGTCATTCATAACCACATAATTTCTCCAAGCTCTCGTCACATACACTTAGGCAATATCGACCGAACACCCACTCTTTAAATCAATTTCTTGATGATGATGCATGATCTTCGACAACAAAATGAAATTCACCAACGGCACGAAATAACTAAACACAAAGACAATAGCAAGAAGTAAAAATTTCCGAGGTCTAACCCATGAAAATGAAGGCATTTCCATGACGGCCGCTAGAATCTATAAGTCATCTGCTGCCCTCTGACTACGCACACATTACTTTTAACGTTAACAACGGTACAATAGATCTATAAAGGTCGCAGTACATGTCGTGACCACTATATCTACAATCTACAATCTACAACGTTAATGACGAAAAACTAAATATATTGGAAGTGACAGCACGAACTTCATTACGACTGATCTCTAAGTTAAGACACCCAAACAATATCCTTCGTCATCTTCCCAACGATCTTATACAATATATAGACTCTCCCAAGTTCCAAAACTCCTAGATAGGCATCAACAACTACGGACAAAATTCAAACACAGTAACAACCACTGGACCATTTTAGACCCACTATGCATGAAACGAGACATAAACACTACTTCACGCAGATATCCAACTAAGCCGCTATACGAAACAGTCCACGACGACTAAACTCATCATCTCATTTCATTTCATACCCAGCACAGTATTGTGACGTTTCTATATATTAATATGTACATACGTTTTTTTTTTTCGTTTAAATCAATTTGTATTTTCGAGCAGAAAGTCCTTAGTACAAAATATACAAAAAATTTATTCTTTTCCTTCTGTTGACAATGTATACAAAGGTATTACAAAATATTTTAAAAAGAAATAAATTTGTGAAAGGATATTAAAAAAAGATTAAAAAAATCAACAAGTTTTGAATAATAGTTTATAATAGTTTCTCACGAATATTTTTCTTAATTATTTATGAATTAAAAATGTAAAATTTATTTTATTATAATTTATTATTATTTTGTAAAATTTGCAATAATTTCAGAATAAACATGATTTATACTTTTATTAAGTTGGAATAAAAGGCAATATTATTTTTTCATTTGTTTGTTAAAAATGTTTCGAAAACTCAAAAATATTGTTTTGTTTTGTTTTGTTTAAATTACTCATGCGTCAAAAGTATTATCTGGTGGACGTTTTTTATTACGAGAAATGCCATTTTTAGTTTGATTTCCACGTAACTTGGGTAACGCACGCAAATATTCAATATCGCTAGGTTACATTTAAAAAAAAAACAATTAAATAAAAATAAAATGAACACAATCAAGACCTCGATATTAAAAAAGTGACGTAAAGTGTTTTTTTTTCATAACAAAATAATACATACATAAATAATACAATAGATGGAATACGAGATAGAAGACTTTAACATTGCAGAATAATTGATATCATTGAACTGCAATTTTAAAACTATCTCCGCCTTTGGTTGTTACTGGGTGGAACGAGTAGCATCGTGGCAATCACTGCCGGTGCCAAGCCCGGATAAAGGAGGAGGGTTGGTGGATCAGGCCAGCACCCTACCCAGCGTAAAAAATTATACACGCTCCTAGGACTGCTAAACAAGCCTCGGAACGAGGACGGACTACACGGCATAACAAGGCAAGAAAATGGATACGAATACGGAAAAGTGAAAATGACATATTAAAGCTAGCTACCTGGAACGTAACAACATGGAACAGAAAAGACCAGAAAATTCTATTAGAGTTGGAAAAACAACAAATTGACATACGCGCAATCTGGGAAACTAAACGGAAGGGCAAGGGTTATGTCAGATACAAGAACTACATATTATTCTAAAGCGGCAAGGAGAAGGACCAAAGGGCGTGCGCGGGATTAGGCGTGCTGGTACGCAAAAGGTACGATACACTTACTTACAACGTAAAGTACATAGATGAACGGATAAGGGGACCCCCTTTACCATATGCCAACGGCCTTCTAGGAGGGCGGATGAGCGGATGACAGGGCACTCTTTTGCCTTTGGGACGCGAAATCGCTCCTAAAGGCACAAGAGACAACAACAAGACCAACGGCATAGAATGGAGAAGGCAAGAGGGAAACTACTCCATTGAAGGTCCTTTTGGATATCCTTTGTCTAACAGCAACGATGGTGGGTTTTGTTACTGAACAATCCGAAGGAAAAATAGTCCCCAATTCGGATCTCCGGCTGGGGAGAGTTTCAAAGCGTGTAATAAAGGCCAACACAAGTCATGTCAAAATAGGAACATGGAACATAAGATCCCTTAAAATCTGTGAGAAACTCAAGAATATAAAAAAGGAGATGGAAGAACATGATATAGACATAGTAGGAATAAGTGAAATAAGATGATAAGATGTAAGCCTGAGAAATGAGATTTTTGGATTGGTAATTTTAGAGTTATATACTCCAGAGAGGAAGGAAGTTACGCAGGCTGAGATAACCAATGCTGAGATAAACCAAAGCAAAGATAGCCAATAAATAACCAATGGAAGAGAAAGAACAATTTTTCGAAAAACTGGAAGACACAATAAGCCGAACATCAAAAAGTGAGAAGCTACTAATGATGGGTGACTTTAATTTAAGAATTGGCAACACATCAATCCCGGGCGTAATGCAGCGGTTCAACGAAAATGTCCTGAACAACAACGGAGAAACATGCACCCAACACGAGCTTACCATTAGTAACACCTACTTCGACCACAAACCCCAGGATAAATGTACATTTATCAACTCAAGAGAAATCGATGATAGACCTCATTATAACCAATAGGAATACACACCCTAGTGAGACACTAGACGTAAGAGTATTAACATCAGCCAACGCAACAACAGAACATGGTTTGCTAATACGCAAATACCGTCAGATAATTGACCTACGCCGAAAAAAGGCTCCAGTACACATATCAAAATATAACGTTGAATCATTTGGAAATGAAAGCACCAAAACATTATACCAGGAACGTTTAAAACAGAAAATACTCAACAACCCAAATCACACCACGGTGCAACGTAAATCAAGCCTGGGAAAAAATCATGTCCAACATTACATCAAGCGCAAATGAAGCGATAGGAGTAAGAAAAATTAAGGTAAATGGGACAAGAGCCAACAAGCCATAGTTCACAGAAGAAGTAAAACATTTAGCCAAGCAGAATCGGAAAGTATACATAACATATATAAACTATAAAACTGAGGAAGAATACCACAATTACAAAGAAGTACGAAAGCGATTAAATAAAGCAAGCAAAGAACTTAAAGAGTGATACTGGGAAAACTTCTCTAACGAAATGCAGCACGAACTATATGGAGGACAGAAGAAGTTCTGGAAAATACTCAGAAACAGAAAGAAAGCAATAACAGAGGACATCAAAGTTACTACTACCATCAGCCACGATCAGTGGATACAATACTTCCAAGAAATCTATAAAGATCGCGCAGAAGCAGAAACTGAAAAAGCAGAATACATAACACACGCACCCACAAGCACAACCGATGTTCAAACAACTAAAACAGATGATATCTTCAAGACAGTGAAAAATCTAAAAAAATCTAAAAGCGCTAGGCATTGATAATATCAGCAATGAAATAATAAAAAAAGGGGGAAATACCATCATTAAAGAAATCATGCAGCTCTTTCGAATAATCCTCCAAGAAGAACGAATTCCACAAGAATGAAAGACCAGCATAACAGTACCAATCTTCAAGAAAGGTGCAAAAAAAGAACCCAAGAACTACCGTGGCATCACACTGCTTAGTGCTGTGTTCAAAATATTCACAAAAATATTGGCCCAGAGAATCGAAGTTACCGTGAGAAGCTGTGAAGAACAGCAGGGGTTCCGCAATAATAGATCAACAATAGACGCTACCTTCATAGTGCGACAACTACCGCAGAAAGGAATTGAATTTGACAAACCCGTCTACTAATGTATCGTGGACTTGAAACAAGCATTTGACCGAATACAATTGAACGACATTACAAATATTCGAAAGTGGGTAAGGGGTGCGGCAACAAACAACTATATAAGACCGAACCAAATGTCCGCCTCACCTGCACGTGGTGCCCGCTGCTAGAGAACCAACGAGGCTCTGGCGACCGAGTCACGGCTTTATAACCGTTATAACAGAATGCTTAGCAAATGTAACCTTCCAAACTCGCCAAGACGACTGGCAAGCGTTGCGTTTTATTGCTAAAAACCCCCATGAAATGACAACAATTAAACAATGGCCCTTAGTGCCCGGCAGTAGTGCTATCCAAGCCCAAGGCAGCGGGTTTGGCAATAGCAGAACAAAGGGTGTGAAGAATATCCGGGTTGGAGTAGGCTGCTTTAAAACTAGGATGAACGTATGCACTCTAAATATACGGACACTCTCATCAGAGGATAGACTTGTCGAATTGGAAGAAGAACTCAAACATATAAATTGGGATATAATTGGACTCGAAATTAGAAGACCCGGCGAAAATCTCTTAAATCTACGTTCAGGTAACACATTATACTACAAAGGAGAAGAAACACACAAGGAAAACGGAGTGGGATTCCTAATACACAATAAATTGAATAACCAAGTTAAAGGTACATATAGTGTATCAACTAGAGTCGCCTGCGCCATTATCACTATAAACAAACGATATAGCTTAAAAGTCATACAAGTATATGCACCGACATCAACACATACAGATGACGAAATCGAGCAATTTTACGAAGATGTTAAAAAAGCAATAATGGAACGAAAAACACATTGCAACGTGATATTAGGAAATTTCAACCTTATAATAGGGAAAAAGCAATATAAGGAGAACTGCGTCCGAAAATACGGTACCGTAATGCGCAACCAAAGAGGACAAAGTCTTGGTAACTTTATGGAACATATTGGAGTGACCACAGGCCGGTAAGATGTATTGTAGTTCTAAACACAAGAAAAGAAAGAAACAAACTTACAAACAAAAGTAAGGAAACATTTCACCATTCGCAGATACAACAATATGCAGAGACCTGTAGAAACGAATTAGAACAAAAAAATGAATCTACACCCACTTTCAGAAAATGCGAACGTAGATGAGATCAACAACTACATCATAGAACACATGTGCACAGCATCAAAGAAATCTATACCCTATGTCAAAGAGAGAACATCTAAAATCTCAACGAAAACCAAACTATTATTAGATCAGAGAAATCAGGCTAAGTCCCAAATATCAGAAGAACAGCTTAAGTTATTGAATAAAAACATGAGAAGGGAAGTAAGACGGGATGTAGATTCAATGAAAACCTCATCCAAAAAACAATAGAAGAGAATAGAGGCCTGAAAGTATTCAATAATAAAAAGTTAGCAGAAGGAAGAAAACACATCACAAAATTAATGGACGAGAATGGAAAAATACTCGCAGAAAGACCAGATATGCTGCGATACATCGAACGATTTTATCATGAACTATACTCATCCCATAAACCCAAAACACCTGGCAGCCCGAACGAGAAAAGAGTCAACTAACAAGACACTACGCAGAGGAAATCCCAGAAATAAGCATATATGAAATAAAACTAGCGCTGAAGACCATGAAAAATGGCAAAACACCAGGTATGGATAAAATAGTCACTGAACTTATTAGAGAAGGCGGAAAACCAGTACTGCTAATCCTGGAAAAACTATTTAATAAATGAATAGGATGGTTGCGACAGTTACTACGTGGTAATCCATACTTACATTGAATTGAAAACAAAGTGAATTTTTCAATTCAATGTATTTAATAAATGCTTAGATACAGGAGAAACACCGATAGCATGGAAGAACGCAGCAGTAAGTGTACTACAAAAAAAAGGCAATAAAGAAGATCTAAATCAACTAACCTATCTCACTACTATCACATATGTATAAGCTATTAACAAATGATCATAAGCAATAGAATATCAAACCGTCTAGATAACTTCCAGCCAATAGAACAAGCCGGGTGCAAAAAAGGGTATTCGACTATGGATCATATACATACAATAAGGCGACTAATGGAAAGAACATACGAATACAACCAGCCACAGTATATGGTATTTATCGACTTCGAAAAGGCATTCGACACTGTGGAAGAATGGGCCTTAATCGACGCACTAAAAAGATGTAGGATTGATTATCGTTACATATCATTAATTAAAAGTCTATACGATAAAGCTTCTATAACAATTCAGTCGTTTGAAAATACAAATCCCATTATTACTAAACGGGGAATAAGACAAGGAGATACCATCTAACCTAAACTATTTACAAATACACTGGAAGATGTTTTTAAGATGATAGAATGGAAAGGGAAAGGAATTGATATAAACGGAGAATACCTTTCAAACCTACGCTTTGCGGATGACATCATACTAATGGCTAGAACCTTACCAGATCTAACTCAAATTATAAAAGACCTAAACAAAGCAACAGAAAAAGTTGGATTAAAAATATACATCACTAAAACGAAAATCATGACGAACGACAAAAACGTAACATTTAAAGTCGTAATAAAATACGTATACCTCGGTCAGCTTATTTCATTCGCACAAGATGCCCAGAATAAGGAGATAGCCCGTAGGATAAAACTAGGATGGGCGGCATACCGAAACCTAAAAAACGTATTTAAATCTAAAAACTACCCGCAATCCCTAAAAACAAAGGTTTTAACCTGCGTGTACTACCAACACTGACATATGCACCAGAAACTTGGACATTGACCGATAATGGAATTGAGAAAATGAGAGTAGCACACCGAGCGATGGAAAGATCTATGTTGGGATTATCCAGAAGAGATCGCAAAACAAATGTATGGATACGAAATATAACACGAGTAATCGATATAAGCCAATACATAGCAAAACTAAAATGATCCTGTGCTGGGCATGTGATGAGAAGAGAAGATGGAAGATGGACAAAAAAAATTACAAAATGGAGACCGAGAACTGGAAAACGAAATCCAGGCCGACCTAGAACTAGATGGAGGGACGATATCGTAAAAGTAAGAAGAGGACAATGGACAAAAGATACCGCAGATCGCAGTCAATGGAATCAGATAGGGGAGGCGTATATCCAGCAATGAAGTACTTAAACGCAACTTATGATGATGATGATGATGACAAATATTCTACGTCAACATCGAGTGGATGACAAATACATTAACGTAATAAAAGACTTAAACAAAAACAATAGCCCACACATTAAAGCAGACCAAACGCTAACTGAAAAAATTGACATCAAGGCTGGAATTGAACAGGGGGACAGCTTAAGTCCAACCCTCTTTAACATCACGATGATCGAAATAATCAAATAGGTCAAAAACACAGGAACAGGATACAGAATGACTAACAACTGCCTCAAGATAATATGTTATGCAGATGTTGCCACCCTAATATCAGAGAACGAAGACGACCTACATAAATTACTATTTGCACTCAATAAAACCCCAAAAAAATTCATCGTGGTCATATCAACAGAAAAAACTAAATCAATGGTTATATCCAAAGAGCCTGTCAGGTGCAAACTTATGGTGGACGCTAAAACGATAGAAAAGGTCATGAAATTCAACTACCTAGGGTCGCAAATATCGAGCAGCAGAAACCTGATTGAGGACTCTGAGCAAACTGCATCAAAACATCATTAGTTTCCGGTAGCGTAAGACACCTAATGTGGAAAAACAAATATATGACGGCAGAATGCAAGATAAGGATATATAAAACCTGTGTAAAACCTATCCTAACATACGCTGCCGAGACGCGGGCCGAAACAACAAAAACTAAGAAACCCTTGAGAAGCACCGAAATGAAAACGCTGAGAGCAATATAAGTTGTAACACTACGGGATGAAATATGAAGCAGCGCCATAAGAGATGAATTACAAATGAAAGATGTTGTTAGATGGGTCAGATCCCGGAGAAGGCAGTGGAGAGACCATGTATACAGGATGGACCAGGATAGAATTGCCAAGTGGGCAAAAGACGGAAGGCCACAAAGCAGAAGACCTCCATGCCGCCCGCCTAAGAGATGGCAGGAGTCCTGGACGTTCGAAGCGGAAGAGAGGTAGACAGCAGTACAATACAGGACAAACTCCTAAATCAAGAAGAAGAAGAAGAACTACAATTTTCGACACTGAACAAGAATAATATCGTGGGCCACCAACAAACCAGCACGCCTAATAAGAATAATAACCGCCGACATCAACGCATACCAATCCTTGCTATCCAGGCTTATTCTTGATGAACAGGAACTATCCTATATCACCTAGTACCTTAACCCTTCCGCGCCCATGTGCGAAATGCCAATCTTTAAACGCCACCGAGATTTTTTTCAGATTTTTTTTTCATAATAAAATAATAATCAAAAATAAAGAAAACGTTTTAAAATGAGTATAAGTTCTATAGTGATATTGGAGACTGAGGAAAGTTCTTATGACGAATCCACACCACCGGAGACAGTCAAAAATGCAAATTCTTCATTTTTGAATACATTTGTTTTTTGTATGGCCCTGATCCCAAACTTGTAAGATAGATCCCCTCGCATGAGTAGTAGAAATTATTGTTTGTAACACAGGCGGAATTGTCAATTTTTCCTCTCTAGCAAATGTGCACTTACTTCGTTCGTGCGCCCAATTTCGAAAAAATTGACATACAACTTTCCGCCCTAGTTACAAAATATACTATTTAGATGTTAGGGAATAATAAGGAATATTTCATTAAAATGGAAAACATATAGTTTAGAAATTACTAAATTAAATTTGTTTAACATCAATTGAACGAAAATGAAAATTTTTCGACATTCATAAATCTCACAAGAACTTTGAAAGAGAAAAGTTCAGCCAGGAAGAAGAATAACATTTATTCAAAACAAAAAGTTTAAAAAACGCTATCGATTTCAGTCTAGATTTTGCTTGATTTTGATATCTCGCTACAAATTTCTAATTTCAAATTCAGTTTAAATATCCGAAATTGATTAACATTATGGAGATACATTGTGTCCTACTCGCTTCTTTAATTAATTTATTATCCCTTCAGATCTCCTATTCCAATATTAATTCAGAGTTTATCAATAATAATAATTTAAGAACTATAGTACCAATAAATTGAAAACATATAATGTTAAACCTTTTTATTGTGTAAATTTAAGATCTGCTGTAGGTACCTTATATTAAGACAATAAAGAAGGTTAAAATTATTCTTTTTTATTATTTTTGTTAAAGAGTAATTGAAAACCTTGCATATTCATTATTTTAAAGATTGTTTTGAAGTTAGAAATAATATACCGAAAAATATTCATTCAGCCGTTTGCTGGTAAAAACAACGCAAACGTTGGAAAAGTTTAATTTATTCCTATGTTTATTTATCAGTAATATGCAATTGTTACAAATGTAAATATTCAAAAATTATATAATTAAATTGCAAACCAATGGTATAATAAATATACCTATAAGATTAAACCTCTCTGAAAGTATTGGAGATTCTAGGAAATGCCATTACGGTCCTAGAATCAATGACAGGAAAATCCTGACATTCACCTCCTCGCGGTAGAGAGGGGACTACGGATTCATAGCAAGCGGCCAACGAATGCATGGACCTAGTATCTCCCGGAATAAGGGGACCCCCTTTACCAAATGCCAACGGCCTGAGGGCGGATGAGTGGTTTTTGGACAGGGCACACTTTTGCCCTAGGTGCGCGAAATAGCTCCTAAAGGCAGAAGAACCAGCAACTAGGTCATCAGCATAGAATAGAGAAGGCAAGAGGGAAACCATTCCATTAAAGGTCTGCTCTGTTACTGACCAATCCGGAGGAAAAATAGTCCCCAATTTGGATCTCTGTCTGGGGAGAGTATCAAGGCCTGTAGTAGAAGTCAACACAAGACATGTCAAAATAGAAACAAGGAACATAAGATCCCTTAAATTCCGTGGGAAACTCTAGAATGTGAAAAAGGAGATGGAAGAATCTGATATAGACATACTAGGAATAAGTGAAATAAGATGGCTAAGAAAAGAGATTTTTGTAGAGGTAATTTTTTAATTATGTACTCCGGAGAGGAAGGAAGTTAGGCAGGCATAGAGATTAAAAACTTAGGAGCACGAGTTAATAACTATGTGCAATACAATGATAGAATAGTAATGGTATGAATAGAAAATGAACCAATTGACGCAGTAATAATACAGGTAGGTATTCATCCCGACATCCAGCCATGCTGATGGTGAAGTGGATCAAGAATATGAACAACTAGAGGAAGTACTGGAAACGGTTAAAGATAAAGAAAACCTCATCATACTTGGAAGCATTCCTTCCGTAGGTAAAGAGGAAGATGGAAATACTGTGGGTAAATACGGACTTGGTAGGAGAAATGACAGAGGGCAACAACTAGTTTCCTTTTGTAAAGAGCAAGGACTAAAGGTAAGAGATACACTGGTCCCACGTACGCAACGTATGCGATGCAAAGTGGGAGAATTGGTGTGCACTCTCGTCGTAGATTTTGCATCAGACGCTCTTGTAATTTCTCAGAAGGTGCACTAGTGCGTCTATAAGTCATGTTTTCTGATTCTCAAATGAATATTCCCGCGCCACTAAAATAAAAACTAAAGTTAAGAATAGAAGATATTGGGTTCATGAGTTAAATAAACAAAGAGAAAAAGTTGGAGAATACCATACATTAATGCAGAAATTGTAATCTGATGAAGAACGATTCTTATGTACTTTCGCATGTCTAAAATACAGTTTGAGGAGAACGGGTCTATTAGTTTAAGATGTGCTACGCATAAGTTATAGAAACACACTGATCACAATCGTGGATAGTGTGCAAACATCCCCACCACCTTCCCACTCCGACCTGGACATCCCAGATCGACGTTGCGTGTGAGGCGTGTGATTGCGTTGCATACGACAAGTGTGTTTCGATGGTATAGTTTTTCATCTAAAATAAAGAGTCCAGATATTGTAATGCGTTGCATACGATGCGTACATGGGACCAGTATGTCTCTACCTTAATATTTGCTAACACATGGTTCCACTTGAACTTACTGTTGACTGTACTCGGAGACAGGGCTCGATACCAAATAGATAACGTAACAGTAAGAGGAAGATTCCGCAACCCAGTTAAATAATGTAAAAGTTACCCAGGCGCTGATGTAGCCTGACGATGTAAAATCGATGATGATAGATGTAAAATCTGACCTAAGATTAAGAAGAAAGAAAAATAGTCCCAAAGACTACCGCAAATACGATGTCAAAAAGTTAAAACAAGACAGTGTTATGAAAAGATATCAAGAACTGGCACAGCAGACAGTTAAAGAAATGCCAAATGGTACAGTAACCGAGAAATGGATTGGTCTGAAACATTCAGTCCTAGAAGCAGGTGGTCTAGAAATAAGAAAGACAAAGAAACAAGTAAAACAACCATGGATTACTGAATATGCATTAAATGAAATATGAAAGGAAAAAATTTAAAAATTCAAATAGTGAAGAAGTAATTAAAAACTATAAACGACTCCAAAACAAAGTCAACAGAGAAGCAAAAAAGGCTAAAGAAGAATATATAATCAGACAATGCAAGGAAGTAGAAGAAAAGCTAGAGAAGGGAAATATAGAAACAGCTTATGAACTGATTCGGATCAATCTTACAACTGTACTTGCATACTCTAAGAGGAGAAACCGCAAGGTGGTCGTCACCTATGTTGATTTCAGGAAGGCATACGATTTCATTGATAGAGAAACGCTTAACAAAGTACTCCTAGAACTAGGGCTAGACAATGAAACTCAAAGACTCATCCTAGAAACTTTCACAAACACCGATTCCAAGGTTAAATTTAGAAGCGAGATTTCAGAAAGCTTCAAAATAAAAACTGGAGCGAGACAAGGAGACGGACTTTTCCACTTCTCTCCGACGGTGTCCTTGAAAAGGTTATGAGAGAATAACGCAAGGAACTGATCAATTTGGGTGCTCAGAGTGGTAACTACCTGGGACGTAAGAACGATGGACTGCCGGTAGATTGTCTGGCCTTTGCAGATGACATGGCACTGTTTGCTGATTCTCTTGAGATTGCAACAATGCAGGTAAATTGCCTCAGACAACAGGCTGCCAAAGTGGGTCTTCAAGTGTCGCTGGTGAAAAAGGAATTCATCAACATCAGAGAAGCAAACATAGAGATGTTACTAAAGCAGGGAAACATCAGAAATAGCATCATTATCCTAGAGAGTCAACAATTTAGAACTAGCCTATCGACTGACTAAGAACACTTACAACAAGAAATTCCTGTCAGGCAACCGGAAACTTAAGCACTACACATAAGTCTTACGACCAGAAGCCCTGCATGCCCTGGAGTGTCTTTCCTTGAACCGAAGAGGTCTGTTAGAGAAATTGGAAATCAGAGAGAGGAGAATCCTTTGGAAGATCCTAGGCCCGGTAAAGGAAGATGGGGAATTCCGAAGGCGGCGTAACTGTGAGCTCTACGAACATAATGAGATGCTCTGTGACTGCGCAAGGAAAAGAAAGGTAGCTTTCTATGTCCGCGTTGCAAGACTGTCTGTAAACCGACTAACCATCCGTCTGTTCACCTTCTGGTAAAACAAGAAAATTCATACCACTTGGTTTACAGAAACCGGGAAGGATATTAAAGAACTGGGAATAACAGATCTCGTATACAGACAGTCTGTGAGATGGACCCTGAAGGAAGACTGTGGATTTCAGAAAAAACCCGAAGGAAAGATACCCCCTGGACTGAAGAGAGAACTGAGTTACACCCCAGAATATGCGACAATACTAGGCAATAATCAAAGCCCAACAGTTAAACAAGCGTGGTCCAAATTAGGCCTATTTGCAACAACAAGAAGAAGAAGAACTGATTAGGAAGCATTTCGGAAAGTCAATTGCCTACGTAATAAAATATTGTGAAAATGGAAAACAGGTAACTGAAAACAAGGAAGTGGGGGAGAGATGGAAACGTTACTTAGATTAATAATATGGAGAACTATATGAAATTATATGAAGATCCAAGTGAGATGAGTAATCTTGAAAACAAATAAAATGTAGCAAATTATCAGTTAGGACCCTCACTAACAAAAGAGGAATATTCAAAGTATTTGAAAATTATCGCTTCTAATAAGTGGACTGTATGTTTTTAGGATTTAGAACAAGATGGTATTTAAATAATTAAGTCTACAACGATATTTCATGACGGCACAAAACTTAACTTTAATTAGCACGTATTGAGCATAACAATTTATGACAAAATAATAATTAATTCTAATCGCAACATAATCAAAATGGTAAAATACTGCGCTTTGAGTCTAATGCGTGGCGGCTGGATTCTATTAATCGCACCGGTCTTACCGAAACATGGACGCGTGAAGATGTTTAGCGACGGGTTGTAAGGCTGCCGCCATTGCGATGGGTTGTAAGGCTGAAGCCATTCTTCATGCGACCACGTGATGAAAACTCCGATCTCCGGTCACGAGTCGTACAAGATCTCGTGATCCAGGAGAAGGGCCTAAATTGACTTATAACGGTTGAGGTTTGCTACGGGTTGTAAGGCTGCAGCCGAAAGAGAACGGTTAAAAACTTACATGAGGCGTTCTAAACAGCACCGAACTTAGCTCGACTATACCTTGCCACGCACACAGGGACAGATTACGAATTTACGGCAACAAAAATAGAATTTTACAATGTCTCACAATTAAGCGAAACCACATAAAATGTATTGCTAGATAAGCCATCCATAATACTATAAGCAAATAAATGAGAAAAAACAATTCCATTGGTTGTGGGAACGTGTTAAACATCGCTCTTGTCCCTTAGGTACCAAAAAGGAATTAGTTGCGCTGGATTTTTAACAAAGTAACTACGTCTGTTTCTTGTTTGTGTAAAAAAATTGTGAACTTTTTAAATATGGAGAATATAGCTTCAAGTATGTATTTACATGTAACAATATTAAATTTGTGGAAAGTTTTAATCCATACGGTTAAAAAAATAGTTTTGTTAACGACTATCGTAAAATAATTTTTTTTTGTAAAAAACTGCAAT
Source organism: Phosphuga atrata (assembly GCA_944588485.1). NCBI lineage: Eukaryota > Metazoa > Arthropoda > Insecta > Coleoptera > Silphidae > Phosphuga > Phosphuga atrata. The sequence goes on from OX155900.1 coordinate 6,594,911, forward strand.
AAATTGATTAAAAGTTCCGCATAGTTTTGTAAAATTGACAATTTCATAAAACATTGACAATTCTAGAAAAGCAAAAATCCAGTCCACATCATTCCACCTAACTGAGAATTACACCCTTTTTTCCAGGTAGTTGTGATGATTACCATTTGCAAGAGAGAACATTGAATAAATTGGATGATGAAACACATAGTTATATATTTAAACTAATCAAAGCAATATACTAAACTGAAGAAATGGCAGAAGACTTCAAAAACTGCATCATAATCCCAATTCCAACGAAACCAGATACTCTAAAATGTGAAGAAAACCGCACCTTTAGTGTATTATCACACATGTCTAAAATATACAACCGAATATACAACAAAATTGATCAAAAATTGGATATAGATCAGTTTGGATTTGGACGGAATATAGGAATAACAATTTTAATGTTAAGGCAGATTGTAGATAAAATGCTGGACCTAGAATGAATGCTGTTTGTTACATTTTTGGACTTGGAGAAAGCCTTCGATAATGTGAATTGGAATGTGCTGATGAAAATGATGACTAATGCTGGTCTAGATTTCAGAGACAGACGGATAGGACATGAACTGTACAAAAATCAAAGAGGCATTATAAATATAAAGCGTGAACTACAAGAGGCATACATACAAAAAGGAGTACGCCAAGGATGCAATTTATCACAAGTACTATTCAACTTGTATATTGAGGAGACAATTAAGGAATGTAAACAGGCTATGGGAGGAATTAAGATCAATGGAGTAGAAATTAAAATTACAAGGTTTGCTGACGACATTGCTATCATTGAAGAGAATGAAGAAAATCTTCAAAAAGCGTTAACAGAAATGAATAAGATCCTACGAGAAAAGTACAACTTAAAAATCAACACACAGAAGACAGAGATCATGGTATGCAACCGCCAGCAAATTACAGCCGGCATTAGGGTTAGCGATGCACCACTGAAACAAGTTAATACGTTCACCTACCTAGGACGCAAAATCACATCAGATGGTAAAAGTTCAGCAGACATAAAAAGCAAAATTGCGCAAGCAAAAATAGCTCTTAAATGCAGAGACCAGAAAAGCATTTGTAAAATGCTATGTCTGGAGTGTGGCAATGTACGGCTCAGAAACTTGGACACTTGGTACATGCAATAAGAGAAGACTAGAAGCATTTGAAATGTGGTGTTGGAGGAGAATGCAGAAAATCTCGTGAACAGCAAGGCTGACAAATGAAGAAGGTTGGTGAAAAAAGAGCCCTATTGAAAACAATAATGAGGAGAAGAGAACAGTTAATAGGACATCTGTATAGGGACAATGATTTTATAATCAATGTTATGGAAGGAATGGTACAAGAGCAAAAGATGCAGAGGAAGACCCAGATTACAATACATGAAACCAATTCAAGGAGATATAGGAGTAAAATCATATGAAAAATTGAAAAGACTATCAGAGAACAGAGAGGAGTGGAGGAGAAGAATTGCTGCAAACCAATCTTCGAATTGAGAAAGAGAGAGGGAGAGAGAGAGAGGTGCTCTGCGCTTCTGCTCATAATATTCGTCGCCCTTCTGCTCATAATATTTATTTCATCGGCATATGCCGCTAGTTGCACTGTTTTGTTGGCTAGAATGCTATCCCTACCTACAGCCAAACGTCTTATAACAAATTCCTGCGCTAAGTTGAAGAGTGTGGGTGCTAACCCCTCGTTTCAACCCTTTTGGTATTTTGAAGGGGTCCGTGAGTTGGTTTTGGAACAGCACCACGGATTTAGTTTGCACATTATTGTCTTTATGATTTTCACCAGTTTAGTTACTATCTTCAGCTGCCGTAGTATTTGGTTGAGGTTGTTGAGGTCGATCAAATCGTATACCTGCTTATAATCGTTGAAGATGTTGTGCAGATCAAATTTGTATATTCAAAATTTGCTTCACTGTAAACATCTGGTCCACCGTCGATTTTGCTATTCTGAAGCCTGCTTAATAATACTCAATCAGCTTTTCTGAGTACGGCTGTATTCGTGCATTAATCATATAAGTTAGTATTTTCTACACAGCGCATAGCTTACTAACTATGCGGTTAGTTATTGCACTTCAGTTTGTCTCCTTTTTGTTTTGAGGTCTTCTGTGAGCGTCTCTTCTTCCCAGATTTTTACTATAAGGTAGTGAATTTGTTGTATTAGGTGTTGTCCACCTAGTTTGTATGCCTCAGCTGGTATTCCGTCCATCCCCGGTGCTTCGTTTCCTCTCATTTTATATGGCATTTTGTAAGGCCTCTTTCGTCTCCTCGAACGTTGGTGGTTCTGTGCAGTCCCCGTCGAGCTCGTTAATTTCTCCTATATCTTCTGCCATTTCTTCTCTTCTTGTTAAGAGTTCCTGGAAATGTTCTCCAAATATTCTTAGTTTTATTCTGGTCGCTTTCCGTTTGTTCGTCATGATTCTTGATTAGGCTCTTCGTGTGTCTTTTAGGTGTTTATTGGCTTTCCTGGCTCCACTCTCTTTGTAGTTCTCCTCCATCTTAGCTATGAACTTGTTCTACTATCCTCTCTTCTTGTATCTACATTTACTGTCTCCTACACGCTTGGCCGCATCAAATTCCCTCTTACTCTCTTTTGTTTTCCTTTCAATATATTAGGGTTACAATATAGGTTGATACCTACATGAACTGTACAAAAATCAAAGAGGCATTATTAATATAAAGGGTGAACTACAAGAGGCATACATACGAAAAGGAGTACGCCAAGGATGCAATTTATCACCAGTACTATTCAACTTGTATGTTGAGGAGGCAATTGAGGAATGTAAACAGGCTATGGAAGGAATTAAGGTCAATGGAGTAGAAGTTCAAATGGAATAGTTTGATGATGACATAGTTATCATTGAAGAAAATGAAGAAAATCTGCAAAAAGCGTTAACAGGAATGAATAAGATCCCGCGAGAAAAGTATAACATGAAAATCAACATACAGAAGACGGAGATCATGGTGTGCAACCGCCAGCAAATTACAGCCGACATTAGGGTTAGCGATGTACCACTGAAAAAAGTTAATACCTTCACCTACCTAGGAAGCCAAATCACATCAAATGGCAAAAGTTCAGCAGACAGTAAAAACATTAATTAATTCTTTCATTAAGGAGCTTAAATGCAGAGACCAAAAAAGCATTTATAAAATGCTATGTCTGGTGTATGGCATTGTATGGCTCAGAAACTTGGAAACTTGGCACATGCGATAAGAGAAGACTAGAAGCATTTGAGCACATGCGATAAGAGAAGACTAGAAGCTCCTCCAGCAAGTGGTGCTGGAGGAGAATGCAGAAAATCTCGTGGACGGCAAGGCTGACAAATTAAGAAGTTGTTAGAAGAGTTAGCGCAAAAAGAGCGCTATTGAAAATAGTAATGAGGAGAAAGGACCAGTTATTAGGACATCTGTATAGGCACAATGATTTTATAATCAATGTTATGGAAGGAATGGTACAAGGTAAAAGAGGCAGAGGAACACCCAGATTACAATACATGAAACAGAATCAAGGAGATATAGGAGTAAAATCATGAAAAAATGAAAAGTCTATCAGAGAACAGAGAGAAGTGGAGAAGAAAAATTGATGCGAGCCAATCTTCGGATTGAGAAAGAGTGAGAGAGAGAGATGAGATTAAACATATTATATAAATACGGCAAACAGAAATATTCTGGGCAGAAACCACTAGGGATTAAGTTCGTAAACTTTTTTAATAATATAGCTCAAACTAAGCCCTTTCCACCATATTTCCGATGTTCTGTGTTTTCTCTGCTTTGTGTATTTTCCCGAACAAAGTGACAAACGACAATAATCTCCATAGTTAGTTTGTAATTTCGTTACGTTTAATTAATATTACAATTAACATATTACAAGATTAATACAAGATTATTATCCAAGTAGATTATATAATACTAAACATTTTATAATATAAGTGTAAATGATATATGAAACATTATCTACAAAGAAAGTTAACACAGAGAGAATATTTTAGAACAGTGTTAGTTTCTAAATTGTTTTGTAAATTTAACGATAATTTATTTGAGAGTAAAGTGGCAGAAATACTTCTTGCACGAAATATATATTCAATTAATAACATCAATAAATATTTATTTGTTAAAAACTCTTCTGTTTATGTAAAATATGAATTCAAATTGGTCCACTATTTTCAAAAGATGTATTTTTGAATCGTGAGTGAGTTAAAGAATATGGAATTACAAATCCGTAAATACACAAGAGAACACAAACAAATATACTTTATAATGCATTATAAAGTTTCTTGATGCATACAAGAACTTTTACTAGTTTCCAGGTAATCAAAACTTTTGCAGTAGCATCATACCATGTTTATCCCAAATTTATTAAAACAATTTTATAATATAACATTACCACAATGTAGTAAGTATACCAATTTTAAATAACTTGATTAACGCTTTATCTGTTGCTATCTGGACGAATTTATTTCGTTGCCTAACAAATTTGCAGTAATTTTTTCTTCGTGCAAATGATTATAAATTAAAAGCATTTTTTTAGTTGAAAAACATAGATAAATTACAAAGTAGTTTAGTTAGCAGCAGGATATATATTTAGATCATTTAAGGAGTCCATTAAGCGTAACCCTAACATTAGTCTGACGATTCGCATTTCTGAAACTATTCAAAGGGGAGAGACCCTGCTACTCGCACCTATGCATAATGCATGAGAATTTGGAAATACATGCAATTGAATTTAGAATAATATTTGTCTACGCTCCACATATATATATATATATATATATATATATATATATATATATATATATATGTATGTATATATATAATCTAATAGAACAGACGTTAATGTGTGTAATATATTAATAATTATTAAGAGTGTGGTAAAGTTACTTATGTATGCGTCGGTGAAGTTCTAATTAAATATAGTGGACAGAGGGGAGGTTCGTTTTGTGGAACATCAATTATAATCAGGAGCGAAAATTGCTTGGCGCGTTTTGTAATAATTGTCGAGAACTCGATTATTTGCGAATATTTTCCGGGGGCAACCAAAAATTATGATCTTTTAGTTAATTAAGTCTAGCCGTTTTATTATATTACAGCACATACGACACACATTTTAAACCATCAACACGGCATTGTATTTTAACTGCGGCACAAATAAGTTTTTTATTATTACATTCACTAAAATTTATTTTGTCATAACACATGTGTTTTTCTGTACTAAATTTTAATAAAACTATTACAATTACAATGTTGAAAACACAAATTAATAATTCGTTCAACATACTTCATATCTATTAAGGATTTGCTTATCAGTCCCATAAATTTTCGAAAATTATAATTAAATTAATTTAATAATAACCACCTTAATTTAACCTTGTTTTAGTTACTATACCAAGCTACTAGAGAATCCATTAGATGTACTCCAGCCATATAATCGTTATAACCTTCTTCCAGTTTTTTGCCACTTTTCCTCTTCACTCCATTCACATTTCTTACAAGTTAACACCCAATTAGGGATTGCAATCCGGAAAACGGGATTCGGTAATCCGGCATCACTAAACATCTACCGGATACCATACCGGATCCGGTACCAATATACCGGATCCGGTCACCGGACCCGGTGATACTAATTTCTGGTAAAATAATCGCGCTGTTGCATGAGTAGGTACTTTAAATGCGTGGTACGTATGGGGCCACATGGGTTTTTCAAAACAACTTCAAAATTGATTTTGTGATAAATAATGTTTACTTAAAATAATTATGTTATTTATTGTGTATAACGCGCACCTTTCTTTCCAAAAAAATTGCCTCTAAATCACATTTCCGCGTTATAGGCGCACAAAAAGCATGTGAAATTTTAGGATGCGTCTTATACACCGTTAAATACGGTATTTATAGCAAATTGATTAAATTGTTTCTGGTAACCGCATGTACATCCTTAGATTTGACCTCTCCCGCCCTTTTTCCGAAACTCTGCCTACTGAAGACTGCCTACTGCCTACTCTCACAATCCATTATCAATGTCGATGCCTAAAATGCGATTTGTCTACGCAACATCAATAGTTATGTCAATAAACGTTGATTGATTAAAAACTTTGCGGAAATGAATAATACAGATTCTCACCTCTTTGTTGAGACTAGTCTCGTCTAGTCTCTAAATACTGTTGAGACTAGTCTCGTCTAGTCTCTAAAAAACACTAATACCACATACAAAAACTGGAATACAATACAAAAACCTGGACATTTGCTGACAAATAGGACCAGGAGCGGTGCATTAGCACATATCAACCCCAAATTCCATCCGGTCAAAGCTAATCCTCATTCCTTAAATAACCCACTCAACGAGTGCATCCAATTCACCATTCCCTTTTATAATAACAAATTGCATATTTTCCTAGTCTATATCCATCTCCACTCCGTTGTTGAGCAGAATATCTTGACAATGGCAACATTGTATGAATATTCGCTCATCATCGGGGACCTCAATTGCAACAAATCAAAAATCCGCATCCTCAATTCTTTCCTTGATAACTTAAATTTTATCCGCAGGCAAACCAATCCTACTTTCCTCATGCCATTAAACAAAGACTCGACTCCTGACCTGATCCTCCATACCAAAAACCTTACCAACAATATCATAGATATCATCCTTACTCCAGACCTGGGATCCAACCACCAAGTTATATCCTTTTCAATACTCCTTGACTATGCTCCACTACCTCAAATACCTGTCTCTGTATCCAACCTAAAGAAAACCCTCATTCCCAAGGTTATCCTTGATATCCAAAACTATATTTCCTCTATAAACTCTGACGACCTAAACTTTGACATTATTACCGAATTTCAAAAAACTGTGACGGACTCTATAATAAAACACTCACCTTCTTTGTCATCCAAATCCTACGCCAACAACTTCCTTCCTTCATCGTAAAACTCATCAAACTTAAAAGACAATTATACAGAGACTACAGACAGAAAATCCCGATATGAAAACCTAAATAAACAGACTAAACAAAGACATCCATCAACTCATTGGACAGTTCCGCTCCTATAGATGGCTCACTGTTTTGCCAGGAAATAGAAAAGGACCAGGCAAAAACCTACTGGACCAAGATTAAAAAGCTATCGAAATATAAACCGACCTCTCATATTCCAGACCTGTCATTTAACAATCTAACCTACTCCACTGACTCAGACAAGGCTCTACTTTTTGCAGAACACTTTAAAAAATCATTTTCACTTTCTGACTCTCCTGACTTTGACAAACATAACTTTGACAGAATAAATAACTGGTTTACCGACTTCTTTAAGACAAACCCCTCCTATAACATTGATGAAGTTTCCCTGGAAGAATTTCTTTCTGCCGTATTCCACGATAAAAATTCCTCCCCTGGGCCCGATTTAGTCACCAAACACCTCATCAGACTCCTCTCCGAAGACATCCACTCCTTAATAACAAAAAATTCAATTTCTGCCTCTTGAAATGTTCCTCACCAAGCTGCTGGAAAATGAACACAATAGTCACAATCCCTTAACCTGGTCAAGATAAATCCATTGCTAGCAGTTACCGTCCAATCTCTCTCCTCCCTGTTCTTGACAAAATCCTCGAACATATCTTTAAAACCCGATTATGGAATTCCGTTGCAGACCGCATTCCCAAATATCAATTCGGATTCAAGCCCTTCCATTCCACTATCCTTCCTCTGTTCATCCTAACCAACAATATCCAATCGTCACACCTCCAAAACAAGAAACCCGGGAAACTTTTCTTGGATAATAACAAAGTATTTGACAGCGTTTGTCAAAATTTCGCTAATCAATGTCCCTCCCTACCTAATCCACATAATAAAAAGTTCCTCAAAACAGATCCTCAAAAGTGAAAATCAACTCCATCTCTTCTCCCGGATTTTCTCCTTAGCATGGTCTCACTCAAGGCTGCCTACTTTCCCAATTCCTATACAATATATACTGTCATCACATTTACAACTACAATCAACTAGACAAATCTCACATTGACTTTTCTTCCTACATACGACAATACGCTGACGACACTGCACTGATTTCCCATAGCAACTCCCTCAAATCTACCTTCGACTTACTCCAAAATCTTACGAACAACACCCTCATATGGTTCAACCAGTGGAGATTATCACCAAATCCTGCCAAATGCCAACTCCGCAACCCAAACCACAATGTTCCTAAACACAGGTTCCTCCGACGTACGGTACTCCAGCAGCGTTAAATATCTTGGACTAACTATTGACTCTAAACACAAATTCAATATCGACGCCAAATTACGCAAGTCCCAGATAATTAAACGGTGAAAACGCTTTAGAGCCCTTACGTACGGCAACCAGGGCATTTCCATAACGACCGCGTAGAAAATCTACAAATCTATCTGTCGTCCCATTCTCGATTATGGACACGTAATTACCTCCAATAATTATAAATGTAGACGAACCCTTGAGGTCGCAGAGCGAATCGCGTTACGTCTCATCACCAAACTCAGACATCCAAACAACCCTCTTTACAACCCCTCCTACGAAGATTTCTACAGACAAACCCGGGTCCCTCCACTAGCTGACAGACATGACAGACTTAGGAGAAAGCTTAGAAACAACCCCGTTCAACATCCTTGACGAACTTTGCATTAAACGCCCATCTAAACTATCTAACAGACGATAGCCCCCCAAAACTCTTCTAGAATCCTTAGACGACGACTGACTTACGCATTCTCGTCCTCGATTGTCTGCTCGATTTTCTTGGTTTTAGTTTTTTTTTTTCAATTTATGATCAATACATCTGTTCATTTCCGGCTAATAGACCACGGGTTGATAGCCAATTGTTGTAGTTGTTGATTAAATTGAATAGTTATAAACTCATTCTTCTGATTAGTGTGCCCTTCATAAGACAGATTCCTCAAGATGTCTGTTATAAATATAAGAATAAAACTTGTTAGCATGCTCAAATACCTAATCGTTGTGACATCAGTAGATTAAGTAAATTTTATTATGGTAGATTTAATAAAGTTAAATACTAAAATTGTATCACTGAAATTTTACTAGTTACTTACACTGTATTTTTTTTTTAATTTGGTCCGCTGTGGATGCCGGGCAGTAACCCTTCAAACACTGCGGCCTACTTGCGGTAAGTGTTCCCTCTACGCTGTGCGCGTGTGCGCGCGCACATACATTTTAAACCAAGCGCACATATTCGCAAATATTCGCGCGCACAAAATTTTTGTTTTGTACAGAAAATAAAATTGCACCTTTATAATTATGAAATCCATATAAAAAATTGTAATTGATAATCTATTATTGGCAATTAAAATGAACATATCTTTACTTTCGATTGTCGATTGTCCTTAGATGAAAGCATCATGCCATGGAGAGGTCGTCTAGCATTCAAAGTCTACAATGCTTCAAAAATAACGAAATATGGTATTCTCATAAGAATGGTTTGTGAAGCGAAAACCTTATACATATGTAATTTCCGAATATATACTGTGGTGAAGGAAATCGACTGCAACACACAATTTTGAATCTTCTTCAGCCATATGTAAACTTATGGCATCACATATATATGGACAATTATTACAATAGTGTGGACACTTGTGAAATACTTCTACAATATAGATTTCGGAGTTGTGGCACTATTCGCATAAACAGAGGCCTTCCTCTCTGTTTAAAAAACGCGAAATTGAATAGGAGGGAATCTATGTTTCGTCGGCAACAAAACATTTTGTTACAATGTTGGCAATCAAAAAGGCCTGTGCGTATGATTTCGACTATACATTCAGCTGATATTGTAGAAAGCCATAATATTGATTGGGCGACAAAAGAAAAAATCTGGAAACCAATATGCGTAGTGGATTACAATAAATTTATGAAAGGTGTAGATCGCGACGATCAATATTTATCATATTATTCGATAGTACGTCGTACGAAGAAATGAACAAAGAGCGCTGTGATGTTTATTGTCAACTGTGCACTATTTAATGCTTTTAGAGTGTATTCAACATTAAATCCTCATTGTAATAAAAAATACAAAATATTTTTACATAATGTGGCAAAAGAGTGGATAAGCGAACCGACTACGGAAAATGTGAATGAAGAGCATCCTGTTCCTGGCACATCAGCTACACCCAGAAGAGATGACCCTCCAGGAAGGTTGTCAAAGGATACCAGAAAGCATAAATTAGTTAAACTAATTACAGGCGGCATAAAACTTAAACCCCAGAGACAGTGCCGTGTTTGTGCCGCGCATAAGAAGAAAAGTTTGACATGTCATATGTGCCAATTTTGCGAAGTGCCTCCTCACAAGGGTGATTGTTTTTTTAAATTCCACACTTTAGAAAAATATTAGTGACTGGTTTTATTACATAAGTTTAAAAACGACAAAACATTTTATTTGTTTATAAATGTTTTGCCCTTCCGTCAACAGTCAACAACTTTACGTACACCCCGCATCCACCATTACGACTCCATCCGGAGCATCCACCATCAGGATCAGCGATCCTGACTCAACCTCCTAAAATTTGTCTTCAAAATTTTGAAAATATAGCCAGTTTTACCTTCACAAACTTTGCTTTTCAAAAATTTGTATTGTAGCTTACAAAGAACCTAAATCATCCCCTATTTTACCCCCTTCAGGGATGATATTGTAAGAAAACGATGAAATACGTAATTTTTTAAATTTCTTACCAAAAGCCTAAATATTAATTTTCATTTCCCTAACTTGAAAAATGATCGGTTCCTCATACATCCCCTATTTCATCTCTTTCCGGTTTTTTTTTTAGAAAAAATATCTCAGGGTGCAATCTCAGGGTGCAATTCCTTCCTTCCTTCAGGGTGCAATTTCCCAGGGTCCTTTCTCAGGGTGCAATCGTTCAAATACCCAACTTTTGATAAAAAAAGGCCTCAAAAATTACACCCGCTACGCAGCACAGTTTCATATCTTAGTATACCCGCTCAAAATGTGTTAATACATTTGTCTTACTGGAGTCAAAATTGCAAGGCTGTACAAAGGAGAACTTTTCAACAGGAGGATTATACAATGATGTGACCACACAGTTTTTTGCTTCTAGGTGATAATTTCGATGTTATTTTCCTGTGTATAATGTATGCTCTTGGACTTGGATTTCTGGTCTGACAAAGATGGCATTTCCATAATGAGCATGAGGTATATCTGCAACTAGGGTTTTTCGGGTCCGGGTACCCGGACTCGGACTCGACGAGTCCAAGGGTAAATACCCGGTACGATACCCGAACTAAGACTCGACGAGACTAGGGTATTGAATGTTCGGCATTGTCTAGTACGCCGCGCCGCGCGGTATCACTTTGTAGACCAACACATGCGCAATAATAAGCGTAGATAAATTATTTTCTATAAAATTGTGTAAAAGTTTAGTGCTGTGAGTTATATAGGTTGCATTTCCGTGTCCAGTGTTATGTAGTGATATATGCATAACTCGAATTCAAATATTATTAATAATAAATTTTAAAACAAATAATAGATATTAAAATCCCGCCATGCCGTAGAATTCAAAAGTATGGGACTATTTCACCCAAAGTAGCGATTCGAAAGGTAAAAATTGCAATAAGCGTTCATCGACAATATCAAACAAAGATAGAAATACTTCATCAATGATTAAACATTTAAAAGGAAAACATGGAATTCCTTTACCAACCCGGGAAGAAATAGGAGAAAACTACGCCACCAAACGATTTAAAACTATCGACACTTTCGTTACCGTCACAAGAAAACCTTTAGAAGAAATTGTTGCTAAAATGGCCGCTGTTGATGGTATATCAGTTAGAGCGATTACAAAGTCTAGCTTTATTCGTGAAAGTTCAGTAAAATCAAGTTATAATCTTCCTAAGGCCGAAAGAGATGTTTTGAATTTAATTCATAGATTTTATGAAAAAAAGAAGTTGGAAATATTAGAATTATTACAAGAAAAAATTAAAGAAAGTCGACGATTTAGCATTACAGTTAATGAATGGACGAGTATGAAAAATAGAAAATATCTAAATATTAATTTGCATGGAATTGAGTTGTATAATCTGGGTTTAGTAAGAATTTTTAACTCGTGTGCTGTTATACAATTAGTAGAAAAAGTAGAGCAGCACTTAAACACATGTAATATAAATTAAAAAAAAACATATAGTTGGTTCAACCGGCGACGCAGAGTGGGATAAAATCCCAAAGGTTTCATTCCATCCACACCAAATTTCGTATGGAAGGGTTTTTTGGGTCGCTGATTACAAATTTGAGTTCAATTTTTCCAAAAAACAAAATAGTGGATCGAATATGGCGAACTTTTTCCTTAGAAAATGTTTCCATATTGCGAAAATTTGACAGGAACGAGATTTTTTGGGCACTGATTACTAAAGCTCGGATTTATAAGCACAAAAAAAATTGGAAAAAGCTTTTAAAAAACATAAAAATCAGGCTAAATAGGCATAAAAATTCAGAAATGCGTCAAAATAAGTTTCAAAAAAGCATAAAAAAATTGAAAAATATGTTAAAATTTTATTAGATTAAAGAAAATTCAACAAAAAAAAAAAATACAAAATGTATAAATTCTTAATAAAAATAAACAGGTATGCAAAATAAAAGACAAATTTCTCAGTCGGTTTCATTTTTAAAACAGGCTATAATTAAATGTTTTTCTAAGTTTTGTACCGAGAAACATCTTCTGCGGTCGCTTAGGATACTTTATAAACAGGAAAAGCTTCTCTCTACATCTACACTTGTAATTGGTGCATATTTAAATTTTGGAACCAAAGATCCTTCCACTTCCAAGTTTTCCTCAATTTCTCCGCATAAGATTTCGGAGATTTGTTCTAATACTTTAAAACCTATATACGGTCCATCAGCAAATTCTCTAATTTAGTAAGAACATTTTTTTCCTATAGATCCATGTACACCTGATATTGCAGTCTGGAAACTGTGTACTACTTCTACGGCTTCCACCAAAGTTAGTCCTGCAGTTTCCAATTTTTTAATTGCACCACTAACATAATTGTAATTTGCTTTTAAGAAAGCCAAATTCTGTACAATTTCTGGGTTTTTAAGAAGAGTCTGACAATCTTGGATAGACTGGGATGCAGATTCTGAAAATTCAAAAACTACTTTCTTGAAACGATTCAAATTGTCGGCGTAGTACATTGCCGCCTCCAGCCAAGTTCCCCATCTCGTTATTACAGGTTGAGGCGGCAGTGGGGTGTTGGGCAATATTTCTCTGAATACTTGTATCCTTAACGGCACTTTCAAAAAAATTCTTTTGCCTTGCGCAATCAAATTATTTACTAAGGGAACTTCCAGTCTAATACTTTCAGCCACACGATTTAGTCCGTGTGCTAAACATGTAGAGTGAATTAAATTTATATTCAATTTTTTTTTATTTGAAGCTGGCTGCGTGCCACTGGGTCAGATACCATTAATAGTATTTTTTCAGAAGGCACTAAATTTTATAAAAAAAAAATGTCAATTCGTCATGCACAAATTTTGTTACAGTATTGCTGTATTGCAATACATGCAATATTTACAGTATTGCTATTTCTTTTTTCAAGTTCTTGGGTAGCAATTAAATATGACGTAGTTTGTAAATTTTCATTTAAAATTCCAATTAACAAATTTGCTATGTAGCACCCAAAAATGTCTGTGGTTTCGTCCACGCTAAACCATATATAATTTTCTCCTATTTTATTTTTTATGTCGTTTCTTACTTCCATGTAAACACTATCAAGATAATTTTTACGAATAGACGATTCTGTGGGAATATGTCGGCCGCAATACTTTTGCAAAAAAAAAATTAAATTCGCTGTTTTCCAGCTTAGCCAAAGGTATATTTGATGAAATCATAGCCTTACATAGCTCCTTGGAAAATGTAAACTGTTCATCACGAGCAGAAGTTGTAGCGATTGATTCGCTTATTGTTTGCTGTTTAGCTGTTTTAGCAGTAAACTTTTTGAAATGCTCTTGATAAATAATTGTTTTGTGTGTTTTGTGTGTTGTACAATAATGTATTTTTTGTACATTTAATTTAATCTACAATGAAAAATCAAACATGAATCATTTTTATTATTAAAAAAAAGGAAAACTTACTGTTTTCACACATGCTCTACAAAATATCTTATTATTTCATATTTCAATTCCGGAAATCCTCTAATTCAACCTTCAATCATAGGTTTAATTTTTTACATGATTAAAACACAAGCACCGCACGAGTAAACTGTTCTTGGGTATATTGAAGATGAAGAAAACGGTCAATTTGTATTTTTTGGGGTTATGTTCTGGGATAATACGTTGTGCAAGACGATTAACAACAGTTATATCGGGTAAAAACTCGATAATCTAATGTCCCCTCCAGACTCTCGCGGAGTAACTTCGGCGAGGATCCTCGCCGAAGTTGTTCGAGGCGAGGAACTACACAAACACTCTGGCCTTACTCCGCGAGGACCTCAGTGCCATGACCGACACCGAACAGGTAGTAGCTGCAGCTGCAGCTATTTCTGCTTTTAATTATTATTGTTATGTTATCCCAACTTATATTAACTGATCCCAAATAACTGGTTCCATTTGAAAAGCCTCAAGGAAGTGTAACTGTAGTTCTTGGGACCAATCGCTAATCATTTTTGATATTATTTAAATTAATATTAGATTCAATTTAATAATATTGAATAAAAATATTTTTAGTTTTTAATCGTTCAAGAAACGGTTGTGAACTGACCCACCTGCATACAGTTGACTAAATTAAAGGACGAGTAAACACGAGAGTGTAGAGGTGATACTCTCCCTTCCCCGTACTCGCGCCTCGTGTCCCTATGACTCGGGTACGAAAACCGCTTAATGAATCGAAGTTAGCCAAGGCGAGGCGAGTAACCTAACCACACTCTCGTTCCTTGATCAATTCCGTGCTACTTCGCGGGAGTCTGGAGCGGGCATAAAATTTGAAATTGGCCGTATACTTCAGCTTTTCCTGTTCTTTCTTTTCCAATTTTTGAACTTTAAATGAATAACAGGCCAGAGATAAATGACTTCTAATTAAATGACTTTAACAGGCCAGAGATAAATGAGAATTCGGAATTACCGAGAATTTACAAACCGCTGTGCACGTGCAAATAGACAGGGTGGAGGGCATAGGTCCAAACAAGTCTTTGTCGCCGACATATTCAACTTTTGTTTTTACGCGTACGCGTTTACATGTTTAATAAATAACAAAAGTCAAAAATTAGCTTAGAAATATTGTAAAATTGTAATAAGCCGGAAATAAGAACGAAAATAAGCATAAAGATTTTAAATAATAATAAAAACAGAAAAAGAGCAAAAAAACACATTTAACTTTTGTTTAAATAAATAGTTTTGTCATGATTCATATTTATTTGTAAATATTTTTAATCTGCCATCAATTTTCACGTATAGCCGAATAGCTATAAATCCGAGCCTTACTGATTACGAATCTAAGTTTTATTTTTCCAAAAACAAATTGGCGGATTCAATATGGCGAACATTTTCCTGAGAAAAGTTTTCATATCTTGACAATTTGATAGTCCACATCCAATAATTAGCGATAATGCCTCATATGTCATCAGAAAATTGTTGTTCTGGGACAAATTTTAGAGATTTTCTATATTTGGAAGGTTTTGATGGACTGCCATACGTGATGTCATGTAAAACCTGTGCCGCAGCCGATTTTCCCTTTGCTCTCGAACTAATTCGCGTTGCATATGCCAGTTCTATGCTGCTCCTATCTTTTCGAATGTGCTCTGACCTTCTGCGTTTTGTTCTCTCACTCGCTTCGGACAAGGCTATGGAATAGGATAAACTTGTCCAGCCAGTCCTTAAGTTTATTTAGGAATTTGTCTTCTATGCGAGAAACTTTCTGCCACTTCACGTGCATTTCTCTCACATTTATGCGTAAAATAGTTTTGTTTTTTTCAGTCAACTCAAAATTGTATTTCAATTTATTACTCAATTCTCTTTCCACGGTAATATATATTTCACTTATTTTGTCACCAAAACGACCTTTTAGTAAATAAAAAAAATCCCTCCTCGAGATAATACCTTTGTCACTTGAATCTGAAATAAAAAAGTTAATATATTAAAATAAGAAAACGAACTTCAAAGAAATTGTTTCAAAAACAAAAACTAAAAAAAATTCATCCCCTATTTTCACCCTTAGGGGGCGGTACTTTTTTCTTCAAACTTAAATGGGAACAATCGTGAAGTATACCCTAAGTAAATAAAATTTATCGGTTATTTAGTCGCTGCATTATAAAATATAAATGTGAGAATTTTTAAATTTCATAAATGATTTGATAAAAAGTTATACTGAAGACAAAGTAGCAGCTAGTAGCACCCAATTCTTGATTTTCTCAAATAATAAATGTCTAATAAAGCAAACCTGAGCAAATTTAGAGCACTCCTTTGCCCTCATTTTTTGCATCTTTCCATAAACTTGAATCTCCGAGTTCAAAACGTTATAGTTTTTGCTATGAATTATTCTTAAATACTTGCTACACAATAACAATCTATTTACAGCCAATGATGTATTTAAATTCTACATACCTTTCTGTGCCTAAGCCATTTTGCAAAATTAAATTCGAAAAAATTTTCACCGATTAATACACAATCAAAGTTTCACGTATTTTCACTAACTGTTGTGCGCACGATTCTACACACTCAACTGCTTCGTTTGGTATGAAAATTTGGGTTGGTTTTCAATACCCGGTTCTTTTAGTTCCCGGAATCTAATGGTCCCAAGGGTTCTCTAATGAGATGCATTCTTGGATTTGGATTAAAAAATTATTATTTTTCGGGTTTTGGCCAGTTTTTTGGGATTTTATCCCACTGTGCGACGGTGCAAGTGTAATGATGAAATTTGGACTAGAGTCTCTTAGCCTTTATAATTTGTGTTTGAATCACACTATACACTTAGCTGTTTGTGATGTAATATATAAAAAGAAAAATATTACAGGCATGCAAGATAAAGATGATCATGGTCAAGATGATATTGATGATGACCAAGATGAAAATTATTATTCTGACGAAAGCGTTGTTAAATTTTTTTTAAAGTTCTTTTGTGCGACATAACATTTTGCAAGAAAAAATCAAAATAGTTTTAGGAATTGAACTTCAGCTAGTGCCAAACGTAAGAACTCGTTGGAACTCATTGCTCTAAATGATATCTAGATTTTTAAAATTATTTGATATCATTAAAGAAGCCCTTCAAGATTTTGGAAGAGCACATTTAATCGAAAATATTAATATTGAATTACTACATGAAATGGACAATACGCTAAAGCCTATTAAATTAACTGTTTAAGCTCTTAGCAGACACGATGCCAATCTTGCAATAACAGCCCGATTAGAAATTGATTTTATGTTAAGATAATTAAAGAAATCCACTGGTAATTTGAGTAGAGAGTTATTAATGACGATGAACTCTAGAATAAATCGCCGTAAAAACCAAGAATTACAAGAGCTATTAGATTCTCTTGTATATGGTTAAAACAAACATTTAAAACAGATTTAATGAAGACATTATTTAATGAGGATAAAGAACAGCAAAACACACATAATGAGCAGGGACATTCAACTGAAAATAACCTCAAAAATACTACAGGAAACGCACTGACCTTAACCCTGGAAGAAGAACTCGAAAAATAATAGAAAGTGCGAAATGTCCAATTTTGCCAAGTTCCGAAGATAAATTTGCTGATCTTATCGAAGAATTTGTATTATTTGCAGAAACTTAAAAAATAACTGCATATTTAGAAAAATTATATTAAGCGTTAATGACTATAAAACCCATTTTCTGTAGCATCTAACTTCTGTACGAGCACACTTCAAGTCGGGACACCGCAGAAATTTCGTTTCTACGCACCGAAAACAGGTAAAACGAACGGGGATGGATTACCCTCCGTCTGCGGGGTCTGTTTTCGGTCACTTAGTGAAACAAAGACAATAATAGTGTGCACGGAGTGTCAAAAAAGTTATCATACGAAGTGCCAAAATGTACAATTACGTGGGTTTCACAGGATAAAAGCAACTTAAAAATGTAGTGAATGTGATAACATAGGGGGTGGCACAAAAACAGTAACTGCCGTCTTCTTAGACTTTAAAAGAGCTTTCGAGACTATCAACCGAGATTTGCTTTTGAAGAAATTGCATCTATATGGACTCTCCGGCAAAGTTTTGAAGTGGTTCGAGTCTTACCTAGAAAACAGAGTACAAAGGGTTAAGTTTAAAAATGTATTTTCAGATTATGTGCAAGTAAAATATGGTATCCCGCAGGGAACTGTACTGGGCCCGCTCCTTTTTATTTTATATATTAATGATATAGTCAAATGTGTTCAATATAGTGACATTCATCTGTTTGCGGATGACACCATGATATGCATAACAAGCACCAATTGAAAAATGACAGAAAAAATTAATTGTGATCTAGAGGCTATATATTCATACTTATGCCTCAATAATATAGCTATCAATGTAAACAAATGTAAATATATGGTTTTAGGAAATAAGATTGCTTCAAATATTGATTGTAAAGACAAAGTCTGTGTACATAATGTAATCTTAGAACAAGTAGATGAAATCAAGTATCTGGGTGTTATCTTAGACAATAAGTTAAATTTTATATCACATGCAAACTATGTAATGCGTAAGATGTCTAAGAAAATTTACTTTTTAAATAGAATAGGAAAAAATCTTGTGATATATATACAATATCTATGTATTTGTATCTATGTATACAAAATTGCTGTTATATAAATTGATTCTTCCACAAGTTATATTTTGCAGCACTATATTATATAATTTACCTGCGTATAAAATGAAAGAATTTCAAGTGATACAAAACAGTTGTTTCAGAGCTATTCTTAAATGCAATATGTATATGTCGTAGTCATATAGCGAAATCCGTCAGATTGTGTAAAATCGAGTATTTGCATAATCTGACGGCAGTTAGTGTATTCTTTTTCAACTACGCGATTTGACTAGGTAGTTCATGAAACCACCGATTATTTACGGCGGTTTGTGTTCCACCAACTGCAATGTACACAATCTGACTAATCTAACGTTTTGACGTTCTCGAAATGCCTAACCTTAAAATTAAACATAGGTTATCTAAGATTTCTTTGAAAATTTGTTGTAATAAGTTAATTAAATTTAATTTCAATCAAAAATTTGTTAAGTCCTTACATGTATGTTATATAATATTTATTTTTGTTATCTGTGATTTTAATGTAATTCAAAAAAGATCTTGGTATATTATTGTTGACTAATTTTCAGTAAAATATGGCACAGAAAGAATTGGTCAACATAATTGACAATTGGGATAATGACAATAATAATAAATTTAATGACATTAAATGTATTGAAAAAAATAATGTGACTTGAAGAGAATTTAGATGAAGATAACATACTCGTGAATGAAGATATAAATGTTTTACAAGAATTAGTGACTGTGTTGCAATTCAGTACTTGCAATAGTGATAAATCTGCAAGTAACTATGCTAGTCATGTTGGTAGTAATTCTGTGGATTCTAACGATATTATTAATAATGTCCACGTCGACAAATGCAGTATTAAGTTAAACACTAAATGCAATAATAGCAAAAAAAGCAATCCTGTAGGGGTACCAAAGCAATTAAGTGCTAGCCAGCCAAAAAAATCTTATACTTACACTCCTCCGAATGAATTTGGACAACCAAAGTGGTGTAAGAAGAAGAAGAAAAATAAGGGTCAGCAATTTGAATATGAACTTGTTCCTAATTCTAAACCTCTGTATGACATACGTGAAGAACTACATCAAAATATAAAAAAAATTGTCACCACCTGTGCGATGATGCCAGTTAAAAGGATGTGGAAAGTCTACTTATTACATGTGCCTTATGACATGTAACTGTAGTCTCACCTTAACTGACTTACTTTTTACTTAAACCAATGAATTAAAACATTTATTTTACATTGGATTTCTTATATGAATAAATAGTTTATAACAATTGGTAATTTTATTCAAATCTATTTTTTCTCTGGTAGATAAAGGGTTAGATAATTATTTATTTGCACAGGGTCCACTTTTGTGGCAACGAGAATTACATTTTACTTCTAATTTATAACAATGGCATCTACGGCAGCAATGCAGGAAAAATGTCCTGCATTACTGTTTAGAAGGTTGGCAGGAACATTTTGTGTACCCTTTTCCTTGGAAAAGAGATGTAAGTGAAACTGCTTCTCGCAGGGATAGTAACTTATTTTTATTAACGTTTTCTAATTTCAAAATTTTCCTTGTGATTTTTTTGAGATCTGGTTTGTTAAACCAAGACTTTATTATACCTTCTGCTATTCCGACTTGGTAAACACTGTTTTTTATATCAGCAACTACAGCAATAAGGTTAGGAGGGTCACCTGGACTGCGATCTACCTTATCAATATTGACCAAAACACAATCTCCAATGCTTATGGGTTGCAAAACTTTTCTTGTAACGGAAAGCATTTCATCAGCCTGCATTTTTTGACCCTCGTAAGCCTGCTCTTGATTGTTTTGAATATTAGTTTCAGTAACACATATGTTGCACACATTTTCTCCCATAGAACACAATAAATGAAGAGGCATTAAACATTTACTACACACATTATTGTCAGGTAATATGTCTTCTTCGCAGTTAGCACAATTATTTATCACATGAAGTTCATCAGGAACAGATTCACTCAAATTATAAGATGTTGTAACGGGTAATATCAAGATATCTTCAACTATATCACAGTTATTGTTGCAGTCTTCAATTTTTGCGGTATCAATTTCTGTCGTATTAGCAGCATTTATGGAAATATTAATTTTATTTAGTTCTTCTTCACTTGTTATGGTTGATATCATGTGCTGAGGAAGATTTGTTGATGCTAAACCAAGCTTTGGGTCATTTCCAAAAACTGCCTTAAATGGACTACGATGAATAACTCGATGAAATGAGTTATTTTTTTGCCACTGAACAAAATGACAACCCATTGACCAAGCAACTGACTTATTATCCAGCATCCATGCATGTAGCATATGTTCTACATCTTGATTTGACCTTTCAACACTTCCTTGGCTTTGTGGGTGGCGAGGCCTACCATGAATGATTTGTAGTTTTGGCCACAAGATTTTTAACTCATCTATAACTTTGTTTACGAATTCTCGGCCATTGTCACTTTGCAGAATCGAAGGTGCACCGAACTGTAAAATTTTTTTCAAAAGTTCTGTAGCTACATCAATAGCTGTTTTTGCACGCAGAGCCCTAAGGCACAAATACTTAGTGGCATGATCTTGATAGTTTAAAAGCCATTTATATTCACCATCAGGAATAGATTTGTAGTCAATGAGGTCAACTTGACCTCTCATCATAAAATCTTTAGTTATAATTGGCTCAGCAACTACTTTGGCTACAGTTTTATTTTTTTTCAGCTGTCAAATTTTACAACTGACCAAAAACATTTCTACACATGGTCTTGGTATATAGCAATTTTGCTTGAGAATGTTGATCATTTTATCACGTGAACCATGTCCACAATTAATATGCACTTCAAATAATCTATCATATATGGTTTCTTCAGCAACTAAATAAATTAGTGAGTCAGTACTTGACTTCGACTTTTTTATCAGAGATTTAGTACCATTTACTATGACTATATCATAATTTTGCAATAAATAATATTCCCTTCTAGCTTTAGTAGTTTTTCTTTTGTTCAACGCAACAAATATTTCATTTGCAATCTAAAGAAAATAAAACAATTTACAGAAATTCATAACAGCTTTAACCTCAAAATATATCTGCAATAAAACTTACTTTTTCTAATTCAATAGAAGTATAAGGTCGTTTCGATGGTAAATTACTATAATATTTATCAAATTCTTTATAAAAAAAAAAATTCATTTCATCCATAGCAAAATATTACAAATTTGTACTTTTTATTTGTACTGATTAAACTAATTTTGAAAATTTCACGAAGCGTCAAAACAGTAAACAAACGTTAAGTTAGTCAGATTGTGTACATTGCAGTTAAATATAAAGCGACGCATATAAACGGTGGTTTCATGAACTACCTAGTCAAATCGTATAGTTGAAAGAGAATACACTAACTGCCGTCAGATTATGCATACACTCGCTTTTACACAATCTGACGGATTTCGCTATATGACTACGACATATACACCTATCACCACTACGTTACTCATACTAGAAGTAATGTCTATTGGCCAGCTGATTGTTTTCAACACCCTAGTTCTAATTCACAAAATAAAATGTAATTTGATGCCAGAATATATTAATGAAAAGATTAGATTTATATGTGAAAGACACGACTATACACTAAGGAACACAACAGACTTTGACATAAAATATTGTAGAAGTAATAGAAAATTTAAATTCTTTTTTTATGAAGGCTTATCTAAATATAATAAGTTACCACATTATATAAAACAATGCAATAATGTAAATGCTTTTAAAAGAGGTATCTAAAAGCCTATATGGTAAAAAAGGAAATGTAATGTAAAATTACATTTTAATAGTAGTTTAGTTTTATTCAGTTCTATATTTATATTAATTACTATTTGAAATATAATAGCAATTTGCTAATAAAGAGTATTATTATTATTATTATTAGATTTCGTTCTAGATTGTCAGACAATTCATTAAGTGCATTAGTTTTTTTAAAGTTTTATTTTTTAAGTAAAAAATAATTGCTCGGGAATGTATGGCTATCTATGGGACCTTGCAGTAAAAAGTATAGAAGAATCTACATTTTGCGTTGAAGCCGGCTAAGAATTGTTTAACCTATTTAATAAACTTAATTTACCTATTTACCATAACATTCTCCAAATCCCTTGTTTATCTAAGTACCACTTAACTTAATCGGCAAGTTAAAAAACACGAAAAATCCTTGCGTGTTATTGTTAAAATTGCGAGACGGATTAGACTCGTACCCGGACCCGAAAAATCGGACTCAGACTCGACTCGGATTCGCCGAGTCTAAAAAGACCGGGTATTCTCAAATCCTATCTGCATCTAATCGTGTACACTTGGTCGTCTTTGATGGCTATCTCTGTGAGTTTCTTGGATGCACAAAATATCACACTTCTCTTCATAGCATATTTCACTCAGCAGCTGTAGTTTAGATGCTGAAGTGCCTTCGACATTAACTGAAATAACTTTCAGGGTTGCAAAGGAACATTTTCTTTAATCGCATAGTGAGTGTTTCTGGATGGCTGACGTTCAATTCGGTACTGGAATTCAAATTCACGTACCTATGCATGGGCACCCCGGGCAGGTATCAGCATCAACCCATTTTTGACATGTGCTTAGAAATTTGTTGATCCTTTTTATGAAAAAAAAAATGACACGATATTTAAAATTAAAAATGGTTTTATTAATTATTTGAACAACAAGCACTCCATCTGCATTAATTTATTTGTAGAATATAATTTTCCTTTTAGATGTTTGAAATATAGCATGTAAGTAATATAAAATAATTGACAAAACTTATTTAACTTACTTTACAAGGAAATGCCAAAAATATTCCTTAGTTTGTAATGTATTAATATTACAAAACCTTAAACTTTAAAGAAACTTTTTCAGAATATAAATGGTAGCAAATGAATCTTAGTAATGGTAAAAGGTACGCCTTCCTCCTCTATATATATATATATATATATATATATATATATATATATATATATATATATATATATACATATATATATATATATATATATATATATATATATATATATATATATATATATATATATATATTAAGCAGCAAAAAATGGGGTCGCATTCCGTACGTTGTACAATACAGATCCGCGACAATGTCTGCAGCTGATAAGTGCCGGTCGGTCGTCACGTCGAAAATCACCGTGCATTCGATCGCTCGACCAGGATTGCCTATTTAAATGCAAAAATGAAAATAAGCATTCCGTTTAAATGAGCCATGGCTGCAACCAACTCACTTGTACAACTTGCAGAGGATGGCACAAAAATGTCCCCGCAGAAAAGAAAAAAAATGCAGCAGCAAACCATCAATCGATTAAAACCCGAACTGATTGCTTCTCTATCATAACCACAAACAATGGGATAGAGTCATTAATGTTTCAATATAACTTGTCGCTCGCGATATCCTTTGCTGTTTATGTGCAATTTTTTTAATTCGCTACTCTGTCTGTTTTGAGTTCAGTTAATCGGAACGCAAATGATTATTAGAATGATATATTCCCGCAGCGTTTGCATTTTCAATTTAATTGTATCCAATTAATTTTATGTACGTATCCGTACAACGTTTGTTTATAAATCATGAGCACATATATATTTCCCAGTCGTTTATTTAACCAACGACCGAAAACACATGAAAGAAACATAAATTATATGTTTCCTCAAATAAAAATAAAATTTAGTTTTTTGCTTGTGACTGTTTGATATGACGTTCTAACTAGCTTTTACTCTAAAAACGTTATTGGAATATGTCAAAACTTTAATACTTTATTTCCTTATATTGTGATTCAATCAAATAGATAAAAATGATTCTGAAAACATTTCCTCGGAAATAAAACCAAGTTTGTCTGCTACTATAATAGAAAATAAAAACTGTAATATCAAACAACGCATTAATAAATGGTATATTTTTATCATTATTTGTTAAATGAGAGGGTGAAGGTCAAACTATTTTATCAATTTATTTGATCAATGGGTTTAATTTTTAATTAAAAACGATAAAAATCATTATCGGATGTTAGGAGAGGTTAAAGGGGTAAGGCCACTCTGGACTATGAAAACATAAATCATTTTCTAGATTTTTTGAAACAAAATCTAAAAATGCTAATTAAAAACTCTTATTATATCTATATTTTATGTACATTGAGCTTTATTTCTAAATTTTTTCAAAAGATATTTTCAAAAATGACGACACAAAATAACTAAAAATGGAGGTGCCTCTCGGAGCGTAGGCAAAACGGGCGAAAAGATCCTGGAAACAGCAGTGGACATGGAACAAATTAGTAAATGTCTTCTGAATCTGTGATGTATACTCTAAAAAAATACGGGCCGGATGTTGAAAATTTTGATTATAAACAAAATGGCGCCACGTTTGAAACAAAAGTTCAATTTTCGGGCTTAAATTTTTTCGTTTTTTAGAAAACGAATTAAAAACGAATGAAGCACTTTATAAAAAAAAGCCCTCGTATTTTTGTAGTACTTTTTATGTAGATTAAGGAATAAACAGATTGAAGCTGGTCGCTTAATTAGTAGTTGAGATTTCTTTTCGTCCGGTTTTAAAAATATGGTTTGACTCGTAGTTTTTCATAGAAATAATGTATTTACCTCTAGTCTGGAATGCCTGCGCCATAAAATTGACTTTCCAAATTCATTTCCTCGTCGTCCTGATGCTTTGTTGATGATTTCTGCGCCATTCGAGCCTCTTTTGCTGCATCAGTCAGCGCGCGCTGCTCGGAAAACTCGACTGCTCGTCATCCGCGTCGCTAAAATCGTGGCAATTTTGTCCGATTTTTAGTCCCAGAACCTGCATAACTTTTATTATGCTAAGTAAGCCGTCGTTGAATACACACACTGCCATATTAGCTGCAATATCCAACAACACTTTTGCACTGGAACTTGATTTTGGAGCCATCGACCACACAACAGAATTGAAACTTTCATTACTGTTTTGCATAAATCTTCCTAAACACCGATTCAGAAGGTTTTATGGCATCAAAGACTAGTGGATGAAGAGCAGCTTTATGTTTATATTCAGCCAGAGTACCGTTGGCTTTAGATGTTTGCCATGAACACCACGAATCTTTATCAGGCGGACATTTATCGTGTTGTTGCTTCTCGTCGGTTGAAATTTTATGATATAGTGTAGCCCAAATATGATTTCGCATTTTCTCCTCAAAATCAATTGCTAATCCGTAATAAATTGCCAGTTTATCGATGAGTTTTGCTGTCAGCTTGCCTTTTCCTCCGAGTCCCTTTGTGTTTTTTTTAAACTTAAAGTTACACCTTGCTTCACTGCGCCCTGCTTTATTGTGATTTTTATAAAATATTTCTAAATTAAATAGGGATGACTTTTATATGAAGAAAGTGAGGGTTTCTTTGTCAAAGTGACATACACGTATTTTTTTGCTCTCCTTCCTAGAGGAGGGTTGACGGTAGGAAGGGCATCCGGTCATTAACTGCCAGAACGAAGTTAATCAATTACTGCCAGAACGAAGGATGGATACTTCTCAGAGTAAGTGTTCCGGATAAATAGTCTCCCAATCCGTTCTCCGAGGAAGGCGTGTTATGAGGAATCCAGAAGATGAAGAAGTAGGAGCGAAGTGTAAAGTCAAAATCAGAGTTGGAAAGAGAGTTTGAAAGAGCAGAGGGATTGTTGACATGATGGAGAGAAGAAAGGTGAATATCTTGTGCATACAACATACTAGGTGGAGGAGTTATAAAGCGAAAGTACTGGCAGAAGGATACAAGTTGTTCTGTAGTAGTGCGGACAAAGAGTCAAGAAATCTAGTCGGGGTTATCGTGGATAGGAATCTTAACGAGGAAGTCTGTGAAGTCGACAGAATCATAAGAGTCAGGCTATTAGTTGGAGGAGACCTCATCCCAGTTTTGTGTGTATATGCACCTCAGACAGAATGTTCAGAGGAAGAGAAGAACCAATTTTGGAAGATCTTAGATGGAGCCACAATGGAAATACCAAACAACGAAAGGATGATAATTGGTGGTGATTTAAATGGACATATTGGTGAGAGGAGAAGTGGATAGAGGAGAGTACATGGTGGATGAAGTTACGGTAAAAGAAATAAGGAAGGGGATAGGATTGTATAATATGCAATAGTAACCCTTCGACTTAACGATTGCCAATACCATCTTTAACCGGAGAAGTGAACAACTTATAACTTATAAATGCGGAGACCAAAAGGTCAGTTAGATTACTTATTGGACAGAAGGAAATACCTAAAGGAAATAACGAACACCAAAGTCATATACAGTGAAAGTGTAGCATCACAAACTCGTGGTGGCTGATTATGAGATGACTGTGGGAAAAGGACGTAAATGTATCATACAAGGAGAACAAAGAATAAAGTTTTGGAAACTAAAAGAAGGTCTTCGAGATGAATTCAAGGAAAAAGTGTTAAGTGACCTGAGATTACCGGAGGACGTACAGGAGTGGTGTAGTATCAATAGCAGTGTTATAAAGAAAGCTAATAAAGACTTGCTAGCTGTAACATTTGGAAAGGGATTGCCAGAAGATCAGTAGGCATGGTGGTGCAATGAGGAAGTACAAAAAAGGCAAAAGTGAAGAAGGATGCTAAGAAACAACGATATTTAAAGGAAGACAGGAAGAAAGGTAAGCCTATAAGATTGCAAAGAAGAAGGCAAAACGATCTGTGACAAAAGCGAAAACTGACGCAGTGAAGGAAGCATATGGAGAGCTGCAGAGAAACCAGGATGACACACAACTCATAAGAATTGCGAAAGCCAAAGATAAAGCATCCAAAGGCATAACATCAATGAAGCACATGAAAGACGAGTCAGATGTAGTGCTACACGATCAAGAGAAATACTGGAAAGATGGCTGAAGAACTTTGAAAGACTACTGAATTATGAAAATCTGAAAGAAAAGCACGAGGATGAAGAGGTAAACGAAGGAGTGACACAAGCATTAAGTAGGCAAGAAGTAAAATGCGACACGACAACACTAACAAATTAAATATTGAAAGAGGCGTACGTCAGGGTGACACCATCTCACCAAAACTTTTCAATGATGTTCTCCAGTACATGTTTAAACAAACAAACTGGGACAACTTGGGTGTGAATATAAACTGTGAAAGACTCAATCACCTAAGATTTTCCGACGATATAGTCCTCATAGCCGAACGATTTTATGACGCCATCTCAATGTTAGACATCTTAATGAAGAGTCAAAGAAAGTAGGACTTAATATAAATTTCCCCAAAACCCAGATCATGACAAACCTTGTGCTCGGCAATGGCATATACATTGACGGTATCAGGGTGGAAAAAACTACATCCTTCAAATACTTCGGACACGAGATTTCCATTGGAAAAGGTAAACAGACCCTAAAAATTATTCGAAGAATTTGGGTTCGCATGGGCTGCATATGGGAATCTCAAATATGTGTTCAAGGCAGAGTTGCCTAACTGCCCAAAGAGAAAGATTTTCAACCAGTGTGTCCTTCCAGTCCTTACCTAACAAACCTTAACACTGACTAAACGGACAAAAAAGGAAATAGAAGTAACGCAACTAGCGATGGAACGATCAATGCTGGGAATTTCTCTCAGGGATCACATACCAAATACTGAAATCCGCAGACGATCCGGAGTTGCAGACGCGGTAGACAGAATAAGTGTACTAAAATGGAACTGGGCTGGACACAGCGAGATTTGCTTATGAAAGATTAACAAGACGAATCCTTGAATGGAGGCCTAGATCGGAAGCCTTCAGAAATAGAGGGCGTCCCCCCCCGCTAGATGGACCGACGACTTAAAATGCATCAGTACCAACTGAATGCAGACAGCACAATACCGAGGACAGTGGAAACTATTGACGGAGGCTTACGTCCAGCAGTGGACTTTAATAAGCTGATTGATGAAGTAGAATATGCGCCAAAGAAAATGAAAAATGGGTAGGCCAAATCCCAACAGAAGCCTGGAGAAGCCTAGGAGACCGGGGTATTTATATCCTCTGGTATTTAATGCAGAAGATTTGGAACGGAGAAACAATGCCACATGCGTCGAGAAGTAGTAATCCTGTCCTCATATACAAAGGGAAAGGTGATATACAACTATGGCATTTATAGAGGTATCACACAATATCTCCCACAAAACTTTCCCATGTCTCCCACAATGAATAGATGGAAAAGGATCATTAAGGCAAGGTTGCATCGGGAAGCTGAATTGCGGGGAGAATAGTTTTTTGAACACGATTTATGTTAGGAAGAGGAACAACTGAAGCAATATTTGCACTAAGGCAACTAATAGAGCCCACACCTAACACTAACCTTATCATCGACTATATCCGTATCGAGAAGGTAACCAAATAAAAATACCTTGGCACTTGGATAGCAAGCGACATCGACCAGACAACATAAATCAAATACCATATTAAACTAGCCAGAGCTGCTTTATTAAATTGAGACACATCTTCTGAAATCGTGATCAAAAGTTGGAACTCCGAATCAGAATGATGAGATGCTACGTGTTCCCCATATTAATGTACGTCGTGGAAGCATGAACGTTCAATCAATAGCAAACAAATAGACTCCAGGCGTTTGAAATGTGGGTGTATAGGAGAGTCCTAAAACTATCATGGACAGACAAAGTTACGAATGTGGAGGTGTTACGAAGGATGTGAAAGGGGCTAGAAATTATAGAAACAATTAAATGTAGGGCACTGGAATACCTGGGACACACTATGGGAGGAAAAAGGTATGAAATATTACAGCTCATAACGCAGGGGAGATTGCAGGAAATAGAAGTGTGGGAAGACGCCGGATTTCTTGGTTAAAAAATCTTAGAGATTGGTTCCGGAGTACTTAAAGGAATTTAAAGGAATTATTCAGAGCGGCAGTGTCGATAGTGGGGATTGCATTGTTGGTTGCTAAGCTTCGAGTGAACAAGAAGAACTAATTGAGAGACAAAGGGAAGTGCAGGTTGATTTCCGTATGGCCTTCATTAATCTGGAGAAGGCGTCTGACAGAGTGCCCAGGCAAGAGATATGGAGATGTATGAGAAGTAAAGGTATAACAGAAAAGAAAATGAGACTGGTAAAAGAAATGTATGAATGTGTGATGACACAAGTTAAGAGTAGTGTGAGTACAACAACGGAATTCCCAGTGAGAGTAGGGTTATACAAGGGATCTGCTCTCAGCCCATATCTCTTTGCCCTGGAAATGGATGTGCTAGTGAAGGATGAGGACAGCAGCGCCATGGAGCATGATTTTCGCCGACGATGTTGTACTCTGTGAACTGACCCGAGAGAAACTTCAAGAGACGCTCGAAGAGTGGAGGAAAGCTCTCGAAAGAAAGGGGAAAGAGGATCAGAACAAAAACTGCCACCAACCAAGAAGTTTAAATATCTGGGGTCATATATTAAAAGTTATATAGGGCTGAAGTCTGGAATACAACCCAGGGTAAATAGAGGATGGATAAACTGAAAGAAATTGAGTGGGGTTCTGTGTGACAAGAAAATCAGTTTCGGGAGGAAAGGAAAACTCTCAAAATCTGTGGTGAGGCCTGCTATGCTCTTTAGTTCGAAAACTTCGCCGATTACAAAAGCACATGAGAGAAAAATGTAATTGGCAGAAATGGGAATGATGAGGTGGATGAGCGGGGTAACAAGAACGCATAGAATAAAGAATTATCACATCAGAGGAACAGTGAAAGCGGGACCCATAGGAAAGAAGGTCCAAGAAAGCAGGCTAGTGGTTTGGAAATGTACAGAGAAGAGAGAAGAACTACGTGGGAAAAGGAGTTGAAAAGCTGGAATTAGGGGGGTCAATGAGGAGAGGAAGGCCAAAAATGAGATGGAAGGACAAGGTAGCAGAGGATTTGAGAGAAAAAGGTTGGATGAGTGAGGACGCATTGGATAGACATCTATGGAGAAGAAGATATAGGAAAAGGCAGAGAAAAATCTCTAAATGAAATAAATATTTTCCCAAGTTATAAATAACTTCTATTATATTTTGCATTAAAAGTTTATCAGAAATTATAAAATGTCAATTCACACAACTTTGTTCTCATAGAAGATTAAATAAAATAATATCGTATATAATAGATCATTTTTTAAATAATTTTGATCTTTTCTTTTTGATCCTTTTGATTACTGATAAATTGTTGATAAATTGATGAAAAGTTGATAGATTATTGTTATGTTAATCAAGTGATTTTAACCAATATATGTCCTATAGCGTTTAAATTTCAGGAGGATTTATATATCATTATGCGTAAAATTGGTGTTTGGTATAAGTTGCAAAATATACACACCAAGGACATACACGGTTCTGCAAAAGTCTGAAATATAGTACATGTCTCAGATACCTCTTATTGAATGTGTTTCAATTGAATTTTTTACATGATATCCCCAAATGCCACGTACAGCGACAACTTTTTAGCGGTTTCTGAAATTCTCTAAATTTATAATTCATTTTTTTTTTTTTTTTTTCAAAATTTTTCTATCCTTCCATGGAGCTTCCGGTGGTCACAGTGGTGTAGTGGTGAACGTATCCGCTCGCTACACCGAGATCCCGGGTTCGATCCCCGGACAAACCGTGACATTTTTCACGGAACTATGCTGTGGCCACCTCGTGGAAAGCAATGGCAAACTACCACGAGTAATTCTGCCAATAGAACCTCTCAAATAGTGCCGTTCGGGACCGGCGATAAACTGAAGGTCCGGCATATGAGTGTGACGATGCGTTCCACAAGTATGCGCGAGAGGTTGCCTACGCTAGAACACTAGTATGGCACCCTAAGAAGAAGATGGAGCTTCCATGGAGCATGGAGGATACAAAGACAAATTGCAACTTTCAGCCCAAACTCCGTTGCTTCACACATATTAGCGACATCCAGAGCACCCAAGGGCAAAGAATACACACTTGAGGCCAAACGAGAACTTAACACCTTAAAAGCTCAAGCCACAGAAACAGAACGCACTTGCCCTTACACATGCGAAGAAGTTTCGAACTTAAAAATGTCAAGCCAGAAAAGGCTCCAGGGTTTGACTATATCCAACCCTGAATTCTTAATTATCCGCGGCAAGTACTCAAAAGTCTGGATGGCCTCTCTCTTCACAGACAATATACAAACCGGCAAAATCCCAAAAAGAGTTTAAACGATCGAGTTCAAAAGAGTTTCAAACGTGAGAGATTGCGGCTTATCTCTACGGCGAGATACGATTGAAAAAGTGAAAAACTATCAAGAAAATAAAACCTAGCACAAATATAGTTGAAAGCGAAAACGACAACATTGATAGCGACAAATGGGAAACACAGAAGCCTAGAAGGAGGAGTACCAGAAAATCCAACGTTATTCTTGGTACGAATGACGATAACAATCAAATTAAGGCGGCGGCTAGATATTATCACCTTCATGTCTACCGACTCAACTCTTCATTAACTGCCGATGATGTTACTAAATATCTAAACAAGAAAAAAATTATGAATGTTTCGAGTAAGAAAATTGTATCCAAGCACCCCGACGAGTACTCGTCAATTGAAGTCACTGTCCCATTTGACGATTTGGATAACGTGATGAAACCAGAAACCTGGCCATGAAACTCGTGTGTGAATCGTTTGTTACTGAGGTTAGAAAAAACGACAGTGAATATGTGAATAACCGATCACCAGAATATTCAATTAGCTTAATAAATCAAAAAACTCGTTCACTGGGAAACTCAATTGACAACATTGAGTTTTAGTTAGAAAAGAACAAAAAATGTATGTATTTAATAGTTACAGAACATTGGAAGAGCTCTTGTCAAATCAATAGTTTTATAATAAATAAATTTAATCTTACCGCTCACTTTTGCAGACCTGAAGGTTTCCATAGAGGGGTGGCTATTTATTGTAGAGAGGGTGTAGGATATAAAGTTAGGAATGATATTGCCCCAATTGCTGAACAATCTGTGTTTTAATGTTCGGTAATAGAAACTAAATTAAATAAAGAAAGCTCAGTAATTGTGGCAGTTTACAGAGCCCCTTTGACCAATGGTCGTTCATTCATCGTTAAATTACATGAATTACTAGTTCTGCTAGCGGAGGAAGGCAAATCACTTATTATATCTGGTGACTTTAATATTGATGTTTTAAGAAATACAAATGTTTGCCAGCAGTTCATGAGTCTACTGAAGTCGTTTAATGCGTTGGCACTGGCTAAACATTTCAGCCATCCCGAAACAAGTTCATGCATAGATAATATTATAGGATGCTGTTACAAATTTAGATGAGAGTTAAACACATTGCTAACAATTGCTTTGACCGACCGCCGTTATAAACAGGTATTCAACAACTTTCGAAGGAGGTTTACTAGACTTCTTCGCAACGACAAGAAACTCTACTTCCATAGGCAGATCCAAGAATCCCCAAATATCCAAAAAACTTTCTGGAGTATAGTCAACCAAATTGCGGGCGTCAAGAAGAAACAGTGCTCGTACTGCGATCTTTTCCCAGCATCCCATAAAAGTGCCACATTCATCAACGACTATTTTGCCAACAAAGCAGTTGATCTACGCAATATGCAAGTAAAAAGGCAGTATTTGAACAATATACATAGTAATAGTGCATCCATTTTTCTTAAACCAACAAGTAGGGAGGAACTTTTCCTAACAAGCATGTCCTTAAAGTCTAAGTAAAGTGCAGGTAACGACAACATACCTAACATTGTCATTAAAAATTCTGTTTTTAGCATTATCTCCCCGCTAGAACTTATATTTAACAATTCTTTAATATTTGGTGTATTTCCTGAAGTCTTGAAGGTGGCGTTAATTTCGCCTATTTACAAATCTGGGGATAAATCAGACATTGGAAACTACAGACGCATCTGCATCTTATCAGCCTTCTCTAAGATATTCGAAAAGCTTGTATCTTCGAGGGTCCTTGCATTCGCAACCAAATGTCATATAATAAACCAAAATCAGCATGGATTCCTTGAAGGGAGGGATACTGACACTGCAAGCTTCCAATTTATACGTACGGTAAGTGAGGATCTAGAAGCTAAAAACATACCTGTTGGTATGTTTTTGGATCTCTCCGAAGCTTACGACCTAGTGTACCATGACATACTGTTTGATAAATTATTGCATTATGGCATACGAGGAGTCGCATTGGACTGGTTTAAATCATTTCTGTCTAATAATATTTTCATTTCTAAATTAATTACTCCATCTGGAATATTTAAATCACCTCCTAGGGTATTAAACGTGGGTATCCCACAAGGAAGCACTTTAGGCCCACTGTTATTCGTTCTTTTTATTAATGATTTGTACCAGATTCGTGCGGCCCCTCGTCATACCATGATAAATTATGCAGATGATACTACCATCTTAATATCAAACCAACCTAAGGAGGACATTTCTCATAACGTGAATCTAGTCTTAAGTCCCGTGTTGGAGTGGTTTGCTGAAAACCATCTAATAGTGAACAAAGATAAAAAAAAATGAATCAAAAAGATGTACAATCAGCTTCCCTACAGAAATCCGAATCCGAACAAGAGGTAATCCAAGTCCAAAACTCTGCGAGGCTTTTGGGAATCCACCTAGACAAAAACTTAGATTGGTTTACACATATTAATAAACTCTCAATGATACTAAGCAAAACAGTTTATGCACTAAAATTATTGAGTAGATATTTAGACAGTGATATCTTGAGGATGGTATACTTCGCCAATTTTCAATCATGTTTGAGATTTGAAATTATGTTCTGGGCGAACGGGAGTTATGTCCAGCAAGCTTTTAGAGTCCAAAAGCAAGCCTTGCGGATTATTCCTCATCTACCCTTCAGGGAATCATGGCGAGGACAGTTTAAAAAGGCTAACTTGCTAACTACTACTGGCCTATATATATATATATATATATATATATATATATATATATATATATATATATATTTGTCAGAATTATTTTTTTGGTTAAAGACAAACTATTGTTTGAAAGATATGCAAAACCCACCCAAGGGGATACAAGATTTAATAATATCTCCTATGAGCTACCAAGACATAGCTTGACGATGACTGAGAGATACCCTCCCTACAGAAATTTAAAACTTTTCAACCATTTACCATGAGCTATCAGGAAAATGGACATTTTTAGATACTTTAAGAGGGCATTGTATGATCTCTTAATCGAGATTGAACTCTATAATTTAAATGAATTTTATGTACGAGTTAAATATGTTTAATTGTACAATTACTTATATTCACATTTTTGTTAATTTTCTCTTTTAAGAGTTTTTAGTGTCTTGTATTGGTTTGTGACATATTTAATTTATTTCTCTTTCATGGTGTCTTAAATAATGAAATAAATCGATTTTGATTTTGATTTTTGATCGAAAATAATCGCTATATTAAAACCAGGTAAACCAGCTGACACTTCCTGGCTGAAAAACCTGATAGAGTGGTATGGTGTCAGTTCTACAAGCCCCTTTCGTGCCGCTGCTGATAAAATAAAAATCATGATGGTGATCGCCGACGTCGTAGGAGGACATGGCACGTAGAGAAGAAGAAGAAACTAGCTGACACCCCCAAGACTAAGAGACCAATAGCTCTACTGTCTGTGACCTAAGCTACTAGAATGGTTTATTTATAACTGAATTAGCGCAAGAATACTTGAAGCGATTCCAATCGAACAGGCAGTCTTTCGGCCAAAACGAAGCTGTGTAGATCAGGTCCTATCACTTACCACCTACATCGAGGCAGGATTTCAGAGAAAACTATATTCATAGACCTATCGGCGGCCTACGACACAGTGTGAAGAGAGGGCATGATATATAAGCTCCTGCGTGCAATCCCCTGCAAACTAACAGCTGGACTGATAGATAACATGCTAACCGACCGAGTGCTTCAGGTGCATATGGGATCCGACATCGGCTCCACAAAGAAACTAAAGAACGGGCTACGACAGGATTCGGTCCTTACCCCGCTCCTCTTTAGCCAGTATATTGCCGACATGCCAGAAATAAGATCAAGAAAGTTTGGCTACGCTGATGACTGGGTAGTTGCCACAAGGTGCAGACAGTCAGAGAGGACCCTAACGACAGACCTGGAAGTAGTGGAAAAATATTTTCGCAAATGGAGACTGCAACCCAATGCCATGAAAATAGAGAGTTACCTGTTTTCACCTAAATAACAAACTCGCCAGAAGAGACTTAACTTAAAATTTGAAAACACCTTACGTACGCACAAGACAATATCTAGCCATAACTCTTGATAGGATACTAGTTTTTTAGAGAGCATCTATTGAGAACTACTGAAAAATTAAAAACAGGAAACAACATAATCCAAAAGCTCTTCTACAAAACTTGCAGAGCATCCGCTTCTACTCTGCGCTCTTCTGCGCTGGACCTTGTCTTTTGGTTAAATAGCCCACGTGTACATAAAATAGACGCGCAGCTACATAACACTATGAGAATGATATGCTGGTGTTATTAAACCAACTCCCACCAGCCACACTAAGCCAAAAAAAATTGTGTAACAAAAAAATAAATAGAACTAAAAATTTTAAACAAAATAAACATGACATATAAGTAAAGAATACATTAAATAGTTAATCAATATCTGTAAAACAAATATATGTATAAGCAAAAATAGCAATCCATTTTAATAGGGTTTAAGCCACAAGAAAAATTCATGAATTTACATAATGTAGATTGCATTAAGCGAGGGAATTAGTTAAAATGGTCCCATCTAAAAGTCGTTTGGTCCCTAAATGTATTCAAATAAAGCACAAATTAAAGCAGGAAGAAATAAGAATACACTTTTAAATGATTTTTGGCCTATAGCAATTACCGTTTATTCTGTTTCGTTAGGTATCTTGCGTCCCAAACGATACTTCTTAAGGTTGCGGATGTTGAACTATATTTTCAACGAAACATTCATTACATAGATAGTATCGTTGTGTCGGTTACTCTTAGTTATTTAAGTGCTGAGGAAACTAATGGCGTTGTGTAGGGAAATTGATAAGAAATAACTTTATTACCGGCACAAAAAATAACCACAATTGTCAATTTATTTTATATACAGGGTTTTAACGGTCTTGCGATTTTATTTTTAAGAGGCAAAAAATTTCTTAACAAAAGTTGCGTTAGAAAAGAGATAATACTGCTTTAAATATTAGTTCTTTTTTTTTAAGTGGCGATTAATCATATTAACTAAAACATTTTTGAAAATATTAAAAAATGAAAATATAATATAAATCACTCGGGACAGCTTCACTAATTAAATCAAGGGCGGAACACTGAAATCTTCTGTTACTCTTTAGCACACGGTGCTCGAGACGCATTGTGTGATCCTTTCACTACTGGATGTTATATTTTAATTTTTTAATAGTTTCAACTACGTGACTATATGAGTCGTTATCATTTTGAACATTATTATCTGTTTCCGTACTAATTAAATAATTCCCTTCCAGGACAACCAACCACAATTTTGTGTTGTATTTCCGCAGACTTTGCATTGGTCCCGTGTGCAACGTTAGAAAACTTCTGGTTCCAACAAGACGGCGCGACATGCCACAATGTGCGCTCAACAATAGAATTTTAAATCGGAACTTTCCCTTAAGTTTGGTGTCGAAGAAGGGCGATGTTCTACCGGACTTCTTCTTGTGAAGATTTTTGAAAAGCATGGGTTATGTCAACCGGTCCAAGTCCATAGATGAGATGACAGACAATATTCGAGCCTAAATGACAGTGATATCGCCCGAGACGAGGGCCAAATTGACGATAGGAGCGACGCCCGTCTAGTGGCTACCAGTTCTAAGTAACATGAAACTGTAAAAATTCAGAAGGATGCACTGCTTCCTGTTCATCAACACATTCAGACAAGCTCAACCACAGAGACTAAAATCACGAAAACCAACAGCACGTAGAGCAGCATAATTGAGTGGAAGATTATTTGATCCTAAGGCTAACTAGACTGCTGAGTCGTCAGCTCACCACCCTGTGGGACTGATAACTGTTGACAACCCAACATCGTGCCCAACTGACTTCGATCTCCCGCATAAACTATGGATAAAGCTGAACCGTATATACTCAAACTGTGTAAGATGAGCAGACACAATGCATCACTAGGGTCTTGCACAATCATCGGTTTACGACTGTGGTGAAGCACGACAAACATTCCGGCATATTTTGACTGAAAGTCGTACATATTTGGCCAGGTCGTGATAACTGGATGACATAAATAACCACCATCCAAACACAATTGACTGCCTGAGCAAGTTAGACGTTGATGTATGACATTAATCAATTAATCTGCTATACATTTACCTACAATGTTTGGTTTTTTTAATAATAAATAATTAGTGACGAATTGTATCGCTTTTGGGCTCAGGACGACCGCGAAGGAAACATCTGGGGCCGGAGAAATACTGATGGCAAAAATGGCGGAGGACCGAACGGCCAAATGGTGTAACATGCTAGAAAACCTAGATATGAAGGTCAACAGCAGACTAGCATGGAAGACCCAAAAAAACCCTGAGTGGTGACGCCACAAAACCAGCTCGGAACTTTATTTCAGTCAGTTCAGATCAAGTAGCAACCCAACTGCTACTGAATGATATAAAAAAGGGCAAGAAGTCCAAAGAGCACAGTAGCAGGGACCTGGAGCATAAGAACAACACCCTCGGTGTCCCTTTTTCCATGATTGAACTTGTGGCTGGGATTCAAGGGATGAACTGAAGCGAGCGGCGGGCGTGGACGATCTGAGGGCAGTACAGATCAAGAACTTTGGATCACAGATCCTGCAATGGCTCCTTAATATGTTCAACGTATGTGTCACGCAACTGAAGATCCCCAGAGAATGGAGGAAGGCTCGTGTGGTCGCGTTACTGAAACCTGGCAAGGAACCGACTGACCGACTGAACTTCAGGCCCGTGTCCCTTCTGTGCCTACTCTTCAAACTGCTGGAACGACCGATTCTAAACCGAACAGCGGAGATTTTGGATGCTAAGATTATCGAACAGCAGGCCGGTTTTCGGCCAGGGAAATCATGCTGTGGCCAAAATCTCAACCTAACTCAGCACATAGGATGGATGATGGTTTTGAGAAATGGAAGATTACTGGAGTGACGTTCATCGATTTGACAGCAGCTTATGACACTTTCAACCACAGAAGGCTGTTAAGAAAGCTTCATGAGACAACAAAAGACTATAGGCTCACTATGCTCATCGGTATATTCCTCCAGCTGAGGAGATTTTATATTTCAGTCCAAAACAGAATAGCAGACGGAGGGTCCAGAAGAACAGTGTCCTGTCTCTCACTCTTGTACAAAGTGTACACGAACGACCAGCCGATTCCTGAAAATGTAAGGCAATTCATCTATACCGATGATTCAGCTGTGGCAACCCAGGGCACCGAGTTGTTGGAGGTCGCCCTTGAGGAACTGACAATCCATTACCAGAAAAACCACCTAAGGCGGAATCCCAGCAAGACTCAGGTCTGCGCCCTTCACCTGAAAAGCAAAGAAGCACGACAGGAGCTCGAGATACATTGGCGAGGCGAACGGCTGGAGCACTGCCCGACGCGGAGATACCTAGACGAGACCCTAGACTGTACTCTGTCTTTCAGACAACACTGCATCAATACTAAAGGCAAAGTTAGTGCGCGTAACAACATATTGCGGAAACTCACAGGCACAACATGGGGAGCTCAACCAGAAAGGCTCAGAAATTCGGGTTTGGCGCTATGTGTGTCCACTGCGAAATACGCCGCACCGGTTTGGGCAGCTCCAGCTCACGCGAAACATGTGGACGTCGCTATCAACGAGACAGCAAGAATCGTGACAGGCTGCCTAAAGCCAACTCCAATTAATAGTTTGTACCCACTTATTGGCGTGGCACCCCCATCTGTGCGAAGAGCCGTCTCCACGGATGCTGAAGGGACAAAACAGGAAACCGATGCTCGCCATCCTCTGCACCAACACGAGCCAGTCGGTCGACGCCTAAGATCAAGGAAGAGCTTCATGGCAAGATCACACATACTCGAGGGTTCCATAGAAAATAACCGTATCACTAGGTGGACCCAACAGCTAACTACACGGGAACCCGCAAGAGGAAATGGCCTTAGACAAACACCTCACTTTCGCGGTATGGAAATCCCTAAATCAGCTCAGGACAGGAGTGGCAAGGTGCAAGACAAATCTGTTGAGGTGAGGAATGTCTCGGCGATGTGCGTGTGGTCAGCCCCAGGATATGAGCCACATACTGGTCTGCCCACAACTGAAAGAAGGATGCACGCACGACGACTTAATTTTATGTAACGACAAGGCTATTGCAGCCGCTATTTTTTGGAAAGATGTCGTATGAGCCGGACGCGGAAAGTAAGTAAGTGATGAAATATTATCTGAAACTCGTGCGGTATTGTCAATTGCCCGCGAGAGCGAAATTGGGCGCACGAACGAAGTGCGTCCAATTTCGCTTTCGTGGGCAATTAACAATTTGCCGCCCTAGTTGCACAATATTCTATTACTTTAACGAAGATGCAATTTATTATATCTGTTCGAAATTATCTTGATTCACTTGTTTGTTTATATATGGTACAAACCAACGAAGTATTTACTAATGGAAAAATAATATTTTATTTTTTTAATACTAATTGACAAATCATGCCATTAATGTCAATAATCAGATGCCTTTAAAAATGTTCTAATCTTGTCAAACTATTTATAGATATGTATTTCATCTTATACCTGAGCATCTTATTTTTACTTATAGCCGCCCCTAATAGTCTTTATTACTTTAAATATAATGAATAGCTAGTTTGACTATAAAACAGCGAACTTTTTCCTTTTGGCAGCAAACCATTTAAATAATCGAGTCAATGTGCAACGTTTGTTATTAAAGAGTTAAAACAATGTATTACAAAGAGAACTGCCTAGTGTCCTTTAGATTCCTAGTAATTTATTGTAAAATCAGGATAAAATCTAATATTGTTTAATAAACTTTTAAATAGTATAAAATGTACCGTGTTTTTAAACTTTTCAAGAAAAAGTTACAAACGAAAACCATATTTCGATATTTTTCGTTTATACATAAAATCATTAAAATCAAACTGTATCTTAGTACATCCAAGGAAAGCTGCTTTTTACCAAAAAGGAAAAGATTTAAGTTTGTTGTTTCGCGTAACAAGATTTTATTCTTGAAAACATCAGCCCCTTTGAAATACTATACATAAAGATTCCAACGACGGCAAGACTATTATAAAAGAGATTTACGTACGCTCCTACGTTCTTATTTTTGCAATTAGTAGTAACAAAAATACAGCAACAAAATATCTCGGTTACACATAATGTAAGATTTAAAATATGCGGCAAAGAGGCTTAAAAATATAATATTTGACATATGTACAGATAGGCAATACTAGCAGGGAAAGATTAGACAAACATAATGATAAAGTGAAGCATAGAGAGAAAATACTGTATACATTACAAAATATTGCAGATAGGAGTACACATAATATTAGATAAAACTGATAAGACTTCATTTTTGATAAAAGCTTTTGGTAGAAGACTAGATGGACATGTTTAGATCGACATTACTAACTACAGAAAACTAGGCTGAAAGACTAGATAGAAATAACTTTACAAATCCGATTATTGGATGGATTACTAGAAGTGAAAGAAGGCAATTTAGGCAAGAAGGCCTATGCCTTAGTAGGCGGTAGGATTTTCCAGATTACATCTTCATTTGGTGTAATTGATTCTGCATGTTTTTAATCAGATCAATTCTCTGTATTAAGGTCCAGGTTACTCCTCTACCTAATAAACTGTCAGCTGTACTTCCTTATGAAGTTTTGCAAAGAATAAAAATTTCGTTCTTGTGGCATTAAAAACAGCCTCCTATATATTAGTCTGGTAATTGCCTAAACTCTTTTAAATAGCGTAGTATTATATGTCAATAAAGATAGTATTACTGACTACAGCAAGGCTTTCGACAAAGTCAGGCATGAGAAGCTAATGCACATCTTGGCGAATCTGGATATCAACCGCCGCCATATTCAGATTGTGTAGAATTTATACAGGCGTCAGACAGCTAAAGTCAGGATTAAAAACGAACTGACACAGGACATAAAGATTCGAAAGGGGGTGAGGCAAGGATGTCCCCTATGTTGTTCAACATATACTCCAAAGTTATATTTAGAGAGGAGCTTTTTGCAATTTACTTTTGCAATTGCTTTTGCAATTAACATCAGATACCCGGACGACACGGTCGTGCTGGCGGACAACATTGAAGACCACACACGCATGATGACCAATAAATCAGCAAAAAGTAGAGATTACGAACTACAACTGAACACGGCAAAGGCAATGCTGATTTCAAAAACCAAACAGCATATCCAATTGCGCATCGACGGGGAATACATAGAACAAGCCTCTAAATACATATACTTTCGAACCTCAATGAATGACGAGTGGACAAACCGCCAAGAGGTCTTAGCACGCACTGAACAGCCAAGAGCAGTATTCATTAAAATGAAAAATATGCTGACCTATCCAGGTGTGAGCATAGAACTGAGGCTAAGAATAACCCGCTGCTACGTTTTTCCGATTCTGCTATACGGGATGCAAGGTTAGATCTGGACCCAGGAAACAACAAAAAGGATACTGGCCTTCGAAATGTGGGTCTACCGTCGTATGCTGCGAATACCGTGGGTGGGCAAAGTAACGAACATAGACGTATTTCGTAAAATGAACAAATAAAATGAGATAGATACTATTCACCATAAAGAAAAGAAAGTTACAATTCTTAGGTCACATCTCCAGAAACGAAAAATATGAAATGCAATAGCTCATAATCAAAAGAAAGATAAAGGAAAGCGAAGTGCTTGATCGAATAGCGAAGTGGTTAATGCCGCATATCTTAGCTGCGCAACTTGAGAGATTGGTTTGGAGTGTCATCGGTGGAACTGTTCCGCGATGTCAAAAATAAAAATTGCCATAATGATCAGCAGCCTCAAACGGAGAAGCTGAACCAAGAAGAAGAAGAAGTATTATATGCAATAATTTTGCTTCCACCGGTTAATAGTGTATCAAATATTGTGTAATAAATCTTTGTTCAATGATTAGGAACAGATGCACATCAGTCTACAAGAGAGATGGACAAACTTATCTAACTTTTAAATATTATTAGTAAGTTTTTACTTTTTCCACACGTTCACAGTGCCTATTAAAAATTACTAATAACCGGAAAATCTTTAATCAGTATCTCAACGTTTCATCGAGCATGTGACATTTTGAAGGGAGCGTCCCAAAAATGAACTAACAAATGAAGAAGGCAATCTTTGGTCAATCATCCCCAGAGAGGAAATACATAGTGCACATCTAGTAAAAATAAGACTAGATTGACAATGCAGGCTATCAAATAATAAGAATTGTCCTAAACAGGCAATGCAATTTAAATTAGTATGTAGAAACAAACTATTAGGTTTTATATTTGGGTTATTTAGGTGTGAAAATGGCCTTTGTGCAGTAGTTACGCAGTTTGAAGCATGTGCCGAAGACGAGTGCTTTAATCGCAATGAGTACACAAAAGCCTTTCACTCACGTGTATCATATATTATGTTAAGTGCATTAAGAGCATGTAACTAGTTCTAACAACCTACGTGTGAGGCACTAAACCCCCTTATCTACTTGGCTTTAGTATACGCCACCGCGGTATCGCTCGCGCATTCCTTCAGAGTGGGGCTGCACACCCTGAAGGAATGCGCGAACGATATGGCTGGATGGACGGCTTAGTGCCGCCCTAGTTTTTTAATTTCATCAGAGATGAATCATTTGTGTTTTTGATCAATTATTTCTGCTTAGGATTTCTCTTTCTTCTCTCGCTTCTTGGGACATGTACCTCAGATTTTTGGTGACTTGTGTCCAACCCTCGCTCGTCACTAGCACTTCCGCGATGTTTCCGCTTGTCAAGACGATGCTGCTAGGGTCTTTTACGCGTTGTCTTTCTGCGTCCCATCTGGG
Organism: Phosphuga atrata; assembly: GCA_944588485.1. NCBI lineage: Eukaryota > Metazoa > Arthropoda > Insecta > Coleoptera > Silphidae > Phosphuga > Phosphuga atrata. The sequence goes on from OX155900.1 coordinate 6,638,645, forward strand.
GCAGTGGAACAGAGTGTTTTCGGGCCCATCCCTTTCTTTGAAGCAGTACTAGCACGCGGTATATAGTCTCTTTCCTATTCTGAACAGGTATGTGCCAAAAACGCCGTGTTCTGTCATGGCTTCGGTTATGTAGTGGTCTCGCCCCAGGGTTCCTCGCACCATGCTCTGACATTTTTTATGAAGGTTTTGGTCCAGCCGTCGTACTTTTCCCACATGTTTCTTCCTTACTTCGCTTCCTTTCTGTTTGTCGTTTCTTTCCCCTGCAGCTGGCAACGCTCGAACACGAGGAGTTTTATGGGGGTTCCCGGCGATAGCCAGTACGGCCTCTGTAGAGACAGTTCTGTATGCTGCCGTTATACTTATGGCCATTCTTCTGTTTATTTTTCTAGTTTGGCTACTTGATGTTCATATTTGAATGTGCTCGTCCACACTGGAGCTACATAGAGGACGATGGAGGAAACTACGTATGCTAACATTCTTCGTTTATTTGTTGTTGGGTCATCAATATTTGGCATTATCCTGCCGAGAACGTTGGGGATGTTTGTGTTCTTTATATGTTCGGTCATTTGTATATCCTTGTCTAGATAGACGCCCAGATATTTTAACGAGTTTCTGGATTTTATTGTTTCCCCGTTTATTTTTATAATCAGTCTGATGAGTTTCCTGCGGCCTACGAGAAGGACTGTTTGTGTTTTTTCGGCTGCTAATTTGATGCCCATTTCGAGTTGTTCCATAATTGTGATTAAGGCGTGTTTTGCTTTCTCCATTAAATCTTCGCTGCACCTTGCGGACACGAGTAGTGCAGGATCGTCCGCATAAGTTACTGTGTTCACACCGCTTTCCGTTTTTAAGTCTCAAGATGTTATCGTAGAACACGTTCCATAGTTTTGGTCCAAGTACCGATCCTTGTGGTACCCCGCTGGATGTCTATATTTTTGTTCCCGCCTCCGTCACCACGTATCTCTCCGTTAAATAGGATTTAGTTTAGGAAGTATTCGCTGATATTTCTGGTTCATTGCATCCTCGTGCGGCCTTCCTTGGGCAACTGAGGATATCCGTTTAAGGAATTCGCTTCTTGTCGAATGCACGTCATTGTTTTGCGTGCTTTTAGACTTCGTCAAACTCTCTTTGAGCTGCTGGTAGTTGAAACTCGCTGGCATGTTTTTCAGTGACATGTCCGTCTATAATTTCAAAAATTATTAACAACGGAAGTAATATTGGATTAATGAATATTGCACTTGGAAGAGCAACGATTCAAATTGTAGCTACTGTAGTAACTACCAATTAAAGGGCAACGTTTTTCACTGGTAAGAATAATTTTAATAACTGGAGGATCTTATAAATTGGAGAACAGTTATTAGAAGAGCAATGCTACGACAAAGAAGAGCAATTGTACTAGCTAGAAGAGCATTTATACTAACTACAAAAACAAGTGCACCTACTATTAAAACAATTAGATCAACTAGATGAATTAGAAGAGCAACGGAAATACGTAGAAGGGTCTAACAAATTGAAGAACAGCTGTAAGAAAATCTAGGATTTCCTGTTCATTATAAAGTCATTTACGCATCCGCAACCGACGACAACACCATCAAGACCGCAATAATCATCACAGATCCACGCATCAGTATATGATTTTTATGGCAAAATACAGTAATAACTTACATACCGTCGTACAGATCGTAAGCGGTAACTTAACATTCTTTGCTGTCTCAGTTTATTTGCCTCCTGACACTAGGACTATATATGAAGAAAACACACATAGCCTAGACAACGTTGTAAAAGAGTTAGCATCTAAAGGTGATGTTCTAGTCGCAGGCGATATTAACGCTAAATATCATAGTTGGGGTAGCCAAAGAGATAATTATCGTGGAGAATTATTAGATACAATATTTTCAAAACACAACCTCGATATTCTCAACAAAGGCGCCGAACCTACTTTCGTAGGCCATAACGGCTCAAGCATAATCGACGCTACCTCGGAAAGCAGCAAGTTAAGTCAACTAATAGACGATTGGCATATTCCTGATGACAACAGCCTGTCAGACCACAAGTAGACTTGCTGGTCCATCGGTCTAGAAACAGAATTGCCAGAAAGTCTCCGCGGCTTCTGCACGAAGAAGGCAAACTGGAATTTGTTCAGTGAACTAGTTACCAAACGAATTCTTGATATCTCACCCCGGATTGATAATTGCCGTTCTCCCCAAGAAATTGCATGCTTTGCAGAAGCCGTTAATAACTCCATTGTCAGCGCGGCCGTTGAATCTATGCCACGCCGGAAATTCTTTCAAAAATCGGTCCCTTGGTGGACCCCTGAGCTTACTTCCTGTCGGAAAGAAAATAACCCACGAAGACGTTTATACCAGAGCAGCACAGGACAAGACAGAGAAGTAAACCGTATGACGTACAAGAAAAAACTGAACGAATACAATTGTTTAATCGTGTAAACCAAAACCCAAAAATGGCGAGATTTCTGTACAAATCATTCCAACGGGGACCCCCGGGGCCCGGTCTACAAAGTAATACAAAGACGGAAAACAAATTCAGGCTACTTCACAAGCCTAAGTAAGAGCAACACGTCTCTAGACCTGCACGGCACAGCACGAGAGGTCTTGAGAACATTCTTTCCGGATGATCCCGAAACAGAGTTAGTGGAACACTTACAGTCAAGAAAAACAGCTCTAGAAGGAAAGGTGGACCCGACGACCCTTCATTCACAATTCCAGAGATTTTAATGGCGATCAACGGTATAAATCCCAAAAAGCCTCCAGGCATAGACGGACTCTCATCGGATATCGTGTCAGCGGCATTTAAGGCTGCTCCTCAAGTTTTCCATAAACTATTTAACATATGTCTAAGTTGTGGCGTTTTTCCAGCAATTTGGAAAATACAACTAGTAAAAATAATCCCAAACCACTTAGAAAAGATACATTCTGTAAAGACTTTAGGTCCATAAGTCTTATGCCTGTAATTGGGAAAGTCCTCGACACCTTGCTCATCACCAGGATCGGTTACCATCTTTATAGTCGCAATTTATTTAGTAACAACCAATTTGGATTCAGAAAGGGCGTAGGAACCACCGATGCCATAACCTATGGCATCTCTGATGCCATATCAGAGACAACATTGCTCAGAAGCAATATTGTGCCATTGTTGCACTTGATATAAGCGGTGCTTTTGACAATGCCTGGTGGCCTAACATTATAGAACAATTAGTTATCAAACAGTGCCCTAATAATCCCATCAGCTTGAGTAAAGATTACTTCAGCAACCGTAAAGTCATAATCTCTGAACCAGGCTTATGCGAGGAGAGATCAGTCAGTAAAGGTTGCCCACAAGGATCAAAATCGGGTCCTACCTACTGGAATATTCTATACGACACAATTTTTGAGTATGATCTTCCAGTAGGGTGTAATATAGTTGCCTATGCAGATGATACCATGCTTATTACTTCTTGTGGTAATATATTGGGCCTAAAAGATAAAACCAATCAAGCATTAGAAGTTTTATTAGCTTGGGCCAAGAACCACAAATTAATCTTTAATGCTAATAAGACGGAGGCAATATTCTTTGAAAAAATTCAGAGGCAGCGTAGACCAGTTTTTACACTAGCAGGTAACCAGATCAAGTGTCAGAATAATTTAAAATATCTGGGGGCCACAATAGATATAAATCTAAACTTTAAACCACACATTAAATTAGCTTGTGGAAAGGCCAAACAGTTGAGCGTTCAACTTGGCCAGGTGGCAAGGAAGGAATGGGGCTTAGGCAAAATAGCTTTGAAACAAATGTATAGCGGAGGAATTGAACCAGGATTATTATACGCCGCTCCAATTTGGCATAAGTCTTGTGGAGTTAGGGAAAAAGCCAAGCTCCTGAGCGTAAAACGAGTCTGCACACTAAGAGTGGCGATAGCATACCGAACGGTGTCCACTGAGGCTGCCTGCGTTATCTCCGGACTTATACCTTCCGACCTCCGACTAAAACAGGTTTCATTGTACCAAACCAAACATTCCCTTGAAAACCAGACCCTATGAGAAATAACCGACCATAACATATCTTCCGACCTTGTGGAAACAAAGACCCACCTTGAGCATCTTATCCATCCCGCCTATTTTCGCTCCCTTGTCTACACTACGCCACCCACCAACTCACACCGAATAAAAATATTCATAAACGGCTCTAAATCAGACGCAGGAGTTGGAGCAGCTTCTGTAGCATACAATGAAGAAGAGGAGTTTCATTTCGAAACATTTGGTTTGGCTGAGTACTGCTCGATATTTCAAGCAGAGTTATTTGCAATTAACCGGGCGTTAGCGTGTATTATTTCGAAACCTGACGAAATGGACGAATGCTCTATACTATCCGATTGCAAATCTGCTCAAGATGCTCTTCAAAACATGGCCTCGCCAACCGAGATACTATTCGACACATGGCAGCTCTATAACGAGATCTCACAAAACACTAATCTAAGCTTCCATTGGGTGAGGGCACATGACGGCCTGACAGGTAACGAAAGAGCGGACATTCTGGCAAAACAAGCTTCTGTTCAAGACTCCATAGGCCCAGAACCTCAGAATTGTGCTGATATTTTCAAAAAAGTACCAAGCCAGGCTATAAAGCACGGTATCAACACCTATATTAACAGGGAGTGGCAACAGCGATGGAATGCGTCAAGAACTGGTCTTTGGACTAAAAACTTTATCTCGTCTATCGACAAGTGGATTAATATGGAGATCTGTCTCTCGCACCACGCGGTCCAACTTATTACTGGCCATGGAAATTTTCAGTCTTACCTACATCACTTTAGAAAAAGGGCATCGCCACTATGCCAGTGCGGCGAAGAAGACCGCATAGCCTTTTTTATTGTTCTGTCATCTCAAAATGGAGGCAAGATTGCAAACTGAGTATGTTCCATGCAGGATGCTCCTGGCCACGAGACGAGGAGGAGTTAAGGGAAGTCGAAAAAAACAATAAATGGTGGCAGATTTTTGACGAATGCGCCAAAAATCTAAGAAGATTGGATCACGACCCAGTCATCACCAGACACTAATAAATTTAAATTGACAATTCTAATTCAGTCTATGTTTTTCAATCTTCTTGTTATGTTATTAATTATGATGTAATAATTATTATGTACCAACATAGTGTCCTTGTTGAAGGAGTGCTGGCGACTATGAGTCCAATAAATAAATAAGCTGCTAGAAAAGCAATTCTACCTGCTAGAAGAGCAATTGAACTAGGTAGAAAAGCAATCACACTAACGAGAATAACAAGTGTACCAACATTTAGAGCAATTACATTTACTAGGTTAACTATCAACGGTAATGCCTAGAAATAGCTTGACGAGCTTTTAATTAGTATATCAACGACTGTTGAAAGACTGTTGAAAGAGGACTGTTGAAGAGGAATTAAAGAAATTAGTGCAGTGGTAGTAAGTTTGATAGCAACTTCAGGAGCAACACAAGTCACTAGAAGAGACGCAATACTAGAATTCCACCGAATTTCATGGTGCGAATCAAAGGCGTTTTTGATCTCCAGTGTTACGAAGGCACATACTTCTGTTTTCTTGGTTGCCTTTTGTTTAATTTTGTTGGCCTTTTCATCACGTACAGTGTAGATTTTCCGCCTCTGAAACCAAATTGGTTGGCGCAGATGGCTTCTTTGCTCCTGTTCTTTTTCGACTCTCGATTTAATGAGAGCCTCTAATAGTTTACCCAACGATTTTATGAGGCAGATCGGTCATTAGGTCTTCACGTCTTGGGCATTTTTTTGCGTTTCTGAATGAGAACTAGTTTGGAGACCTTCCAAATGTCTGGAAATTTCCCTACAAGGACACATTTGTTCATAATGCTGGTTACTGTCTCCACTTCTTTGTTAGAAAATTTATTTTCTATATGTCTATGTTTTTTGTTTAGTGTCGCGACATGTTGCCATTGTAACAATAAACAAAAATAATAGACCATTTTAAGGTTAGTTAAGCGCATGCGCGTCCGCAATGTTTAAAAGGCGGGTTTATGAAAGTTTCGGGCACATTTTGTAATTTTCACTGGTTTTACGTCAAAAAGTGCCCGAAAAATATGGCGGTAATTGACGCATGCGTACAAAAAAAATCAGCTATTAAAAGGTCTACTGATAATATTTGAATTATAGAGCTATGAATTATATTAACTGTCATAACAACAAAGTTTTGTATTTCTTAACAAACGTCAATTAAAATTGAATCCGGCTTGGAAGGGAATGAAATAGGAATTTAGTACAAAAATTGTCCAAAATACCAAATCAGTAAGTGGAAACGAATATTGGGATTGATATCAAAAAGATAATAGTAACCAATCACTCAAATCGTTCTTCAGCTGTAAGCAATTTGATAAAATCCGGATCTAAGTTACAAGAGGTTATTCAAATTACTGGTCCATCTTCAAAGGAGTCTCCCAAGCCATACCTAAAGTTAAGCAACGAAAAACATCTTAATGCCATTGATAAAATGAGAAAAAGAACCTGCCTTAAACTACCAATAGATCTAGCTCAAGCTCATCGACAGATAACAATATAACGAATACGACTCACAATGTTTAAAATGAGTTGTCATGGTTAGAACCAAATTAATAATAGAATTTAAAGTAGGAGATTATCACTACGATATCGTAGTGAAAATCTCCTACTTTAAATACGACTTATAATAATTGTATGTTCAATATTAAAACAAAATAAACGACAGGAATAATAATAATTTATTGTTATCGGGGTCTATTCATTATATAATCGTAACGAATACCACTCGAGCAATCGAAAATAATGATAATTTTTTACTCGTAAATAATCCTTAAAATACCACTCCAGCTACGTTTTCGTGGTTTGTCGCAGATTACGTTTCGTAACTCGTTAAATAATCGATTATTTTCGATACTCTCGTCACTCTAAAAGCAACTTTTTTTTTGGGGTGTTAAGTTAAATGGTTCACCCTGTATATATATATATATATATAAATATATATATATATATATATATATATATATATATATATATATATATATATATATATATATATATTCTCAAGAGATATATGCGTCCGTGCGGGTCAACCGTTAGACACAACCGGTCAACCGTTAGACGCATCAGTATGCGTCTAACGGTTGACCCGCACGGACGCATATATCTCTTGAGAATGGCGAATGTTAGTTCGCCGAAACGTCGAGAATCAGGTTCTTTTCAGAGCCAACCCTCAGCATTAACGCGGAATCCCCGAGAAAACAATGCAACACATATATATATATATATATATATATATATATATATATATATATATATATACATATATATATATATACATATATATATATATATATATATATATATATATAAGGTTGTATAGATAGGACTATGCAGAGGAAAACTAGACCAATAAAACTATAACTACAAAATAAATGAGAAGGATAATGTTATACAGTCAGAACTGAATATATATATAGCTATAAGTTGAAGCAGGAATAGAAAGATATTACCTATGACCTATGGTATATATAAGTAAAAAATTATTCGATGCATTCGAATAAAATGGAATAGAATTATCAAATCTGTGAAAAGCTTTTAGCTGCTACATATTTACATCTGATTTTGATTAATTGATACGTGCACTGTATAATGATTTTTAATTCATCGAAATATATTCCTATTAGAATTTAAATGATTTATTTATTCCCGTTTGTTGCTTGTTTGCAAACTATTTGGGAAAATGATTAAAAAAAAAACGAAACAAAATAAATACTTCCAATGTGATTGCAAAAATGTTTACGCATGATGGATGACACGAGCAATTTATACGGCGGAATTTATTTTTCAAAGTTGTTATTTTTAATTAATAAATGTGTGTGTATCTCTCGTAAACTAAATCATAATTCAATCACATTTTACTGATCACAGATAATTTTGCGTTTATAAATTTTGGGATATATTTATTGGGATAGATAAGTGAATCAAACAAAATGCATTATTTAAATATTTCGTTAATTCCATAACTAAAGAAAATTTGGGTTTGGCAATTAAGTATCTGTTTTTTTTTTATATTACACTTGATAAATCTTTTTTCATTTTATTATATGTATATTTTAATATTTTGAAAATTTAGAGAAGAAAATGTATTGTGGGCAACATTATTGCCAGATTTTTGTCAGTGTTTCTTGATTGAGCATATATTATATTGAATCAATATTATTCTTAATTATTTTTTGCATTTTTACTATTTTTACCAAAACTTTATGCTATCTTCCATGCAACACGTAATCTCATAATACATTTATAAAATTTCCAGGTAATTTGGTAAAAAAGTGCGATTTCACATCATTGTTATTTAAATTTGTATTGCCGAGAAAAAACTAAATAAATGTTACTTTCATCGTCTTAACATTTATATGAAATAAATGGTAGGGCGATTGTGGTAACATAATTTTGGACAAGTGACCAAGTATGTTGGTGTCCTTGCATTCTTCTTCTGGCGGCACTACCGTCCATGTAGAACTTTGGCCAAATGCCAAATTACTTCCTTCCATTCCTCTCTACCTAGAGCAGGCATGCCAAACTCCTATGATATTGCGGTCCACGCTTCATTTAAACTCCTTTAGTAATGCCGATCATGATAGATGCACCATCAGTTGCAAGCAGGGTCGTCTTTAAACTATTGGAGGCCCTGGTCACGTTAGGATAAAGGGGCCCCTATGAACTTGACTTTGAGGAGACCTTGAGAATAGACCAAGAAAGTAACAGTTTACAAAAGTAACTCTTTCAGCACTCACAGCTTAGCGCTTAAAAATCTATATTGATTTAAGGGAGGACTCTTCTAGATTTGAGATGGACAAAATCGTTAATCACCTCTTCAAAATCTACGTTTTTTGAGCGACAAACTGGTTAAGCTTTCTTAAAGCTTTATAATTCTTAATTCATTTTTCACTTTGGAGAAAGAGAATTGCAGTTCCCCATTGGAGTTAGTTACCATCATGCGTAAATAGATTCTCAATGCGATTTCTATATTTGGAAATGAATCTTCAATTTTGTTTTCTTTTAAAAGATGATATATTTCTAAAATACCTTCATTTGCACTATGAACAAATTTCAAGCATTCTTTTAAATGGAGACATTTCATTTCCAACTCTTTCTCGTTAACGTCTTCATAATAGATTTTAGCAAATTCCTTGCAACATTCAGAGTTTTCAAGCTAAAAAATGAACCAAAACGTTGACTAATGTTCTTATATGAAAATAATCACTGTATTAGGTGGACGCTAAGGGTAACAATTATGGGCAGAAAACCTCTATTTTCAATTTCTCTTTTCGCTCTGCAGAGCCACCAAAAAAACTCTGGCGTGAGCTTCTAGGTCTTGTTTTTGAGATAAGTCCTTGTAGCCAGATTCAGGATTTCTGGCGGACGATTTGAAGTAATCATATTTATCTCAGAAGTTTATAATAAAATCATAAAGTGAAGTAAACTAATAAGATGCAAGATCCAGTGTTATTGTTTTTTTGTTAAGATAATTACTTGTTTTGTTTATTCTTTCTCTCATAGAGCTGCAAATTCCCGATAGCGTAGTGTCTAGTTTCTGTGCCTGCTCTGTATCTTTTGACATCATAGCTTCTATAATTTGTTTATTACCTTCATGCAAGGAGCTTTCTGCAGCAGCTCGGGCTGACCATCTGACCATCATCCAGAGTGCCCTATGGTAAAGAGGGGCCTGATTGCAAGACAAACGAACTGTCACCAATGGTGACTTATATTTCTTCAAAACTTCCATAAACGCACAAATAGTATCAGCTCAGATAATTGTATTATGCTTGGAATGACTTCCAAATGTTCACTTACTTTTAAATTAACATCGCAGCCGCGAATAAAAACGGTCAGCTGAGCAAAAGAATAGGATTGAAATGTTGATATTATTAAGAATGGTTATTTCTCCAATTCTCGGTTATTTCATGAACTGTTTGCTACAGTATTTCGACTTACACATTCACTTATATTATTATATATTTTTTTAATTTGTGCTGGATATAATACTTCCGCCTTTTGTCACAAAAATTTAAAACGTCTCGGCGGGCTGCAATCTATGTATTGCCGGGCCGCATGTTTGACATGCCTGAACTAGAGCCTTTCTCCTCCAACTTCTTAGTTTTATTTCTCTTAGGTCATTTTCCATATCATCGCTCCATCTTACATTCCATGTGGATATAATCAAATCATTCTTCCTTTTCCATTGCCGAGGTTGTCTCCATTGATCAGTTTGGTTTTGATTATGTTCAGTTCACGTAACAATAGGTTTTTTACGGGGCAAGTTAGGTAACCCTGCGCCCAACCCTCCTCCTTTATCCGGGCTTGGGACCGACAACGGGCCGCTGGGCCACTCAACCCACCCAGAGATTCCACAAACCGAGTTATCCTCCCCCTTGCATTGTCTTTGCATTGTAATTGCGAGAAAAAACACCATAATGCTTTAATAAATCTGGTGGCCAGCAACGTGTGTGAAATACTACTCATTGCATTTATGCGATATAGTGATAACATGGACATGGACATAAACAATATAAAGGATAGAGTTACCATGATGGCAATACATCAATAACGGAAGTAATAGAAGAGCCAATCTTTAACAAGGAAGGGTATTCAATGCCTTAAAGGCTTTAATTCGAAATACCCTTCAAAACAGCTACTGTGGACAGAAGGGAATTACCACCAGAAAAATCAAGACCTATTCTATGTTCTCTAGTGGAGCTTGCGCTGGAGTCTGTTATCTGTTTCTTAGCTGCTGCATAACTGTGCGACTGGAGAGACACACTACGGTCTTCCAAGCAGAAATTCTCACAATCGATACATGAGTCCCGAAAACTGTAAGATAGAACTGCAGAAGTAGAAACATTTATATTTCCACGGACAGTCAGGCTGCGAAAAACGCCCTAACATGTCACATAATTATATCTTGGACAGTTTGGGAATGCCTTCAGAAGATAAAACGTCTGGCACAGCACAACAGTGTTACGCTTACATGACAGGTAGCAGGCTACAGGTCTGGAGGGAAACGAATAGGCGGACGCACTTGCAAAGGCGCTGCTGCAACGATTGCAAGGGAGAGGTTCAACGCCACCAAAACTTTTGCCCGTAAAATAATAACATAGTGGACCAATAAAAGTCACCAAATACAATGGTCCGCACAAGTGGTTGGAAGTGGGCAGTTGCGTGGGGAAGTTGAACCAAGCTGGCCTCTATGGGGAATTAGCTAGAGAAGATTCAAAGACGGCCGTGTGTCTGCAATACGGGAGCGATAGGGTCGTGCCCAATAGCGGCATTGAAACTGCTGCTGGATCTGTCTTCGTTGCACCTTGCGTGGAGAGGGCCGCCAGATCGGCGATTGTAAGGATCAGCATGGATGGAATAGACAAAGATAAAATAATCGGGAGCAGAGACCGGAAGAGCCTCGCTGCCGAACTCCCCTGGCTGGAAACACTAAAAGACGAAATGGCATGCAAATACCATTTCGAGAAAAACTACACATCAATGTGTAGTTGTAAAGCCGATTGGATCGACGAATCCTCAGCATACCACATAGAGCATAATGCTATCAAGTGCTATACAGCTGGTTCGAAGACAATGGAAGGTACTGGTGCAAGAGTGTTTTGACCTCGTACCAAATACTTCGAACCCATGGCAACTTTCCCAAGTATCTTCCAAGCAGAGGTAAAAATAAAGTAACGCTATACTGGGTACCAGGACACACTGGACTGGATGGATGGATGGATATAAAGGGATCCAGTAATCCCTTATAGGTCCTAAACCCTTAGCGGTATGAATGTGAACACCATCCACAAAAGTTTAGAAGAAGAAATAAGAGAACAATGGATGAAAACCTGGAAAGAACTTCCTAGGTTGAGACAATCCAAAGTAATGCTGGGATCTGTTAACCAGAAAAGAACAAAAGCTTGCCTGAAACTAAACAGGAACAAGCTAGAATTCTGACAGGAGTGCTGACGGGACAGTGCAGACTTAGAAAACACCTCAAGACTCTAGACCTAGAGGAAGATGACAGATGCAGTATCTGTGGTTCAGCAAAGGAAACACCCATACAACTGCTCAAAGACTGCGGAGCACTGCTCCACAAGAGACAAATGTATCTTGGGGCCAACTGCCATAACGCACAGGAATTGCAGTCCTTGAATCCCATCCAGATCCTGAAATTCCTAAAGGAATCAGTACTAAAGGAGGCGCTTTAAATAGGTAGATTAGATTAGATTAGATTCCCGACTTCCTCTAAGGGTTTGGCGCACGTCAACCTTAAGGCTTATTGTGCTGTCGGTTGATATCAAACTTGCAGTCCGACGTCTGTGTCACTGACTAGTTTCCTTAGTTTTCCTACAAGTTTGGGTTCCCATGTGGTTTGTTGGTTCCAGTCGAGCTGGTGTCGCATTCGTTCTAGGGCAGGGCATTCGAAGAGTACGTGGTTTGCTGTTTCATCTTCCTCTCCGCAGAGTCTACATAAAGGTTCGTCTCGGTAGATTTTTACTTTATGCATGAATTCTCTAAATCCGCCAGTGCCTGTTAGTAAACTAACTATCTGCTTCGTGTGAGCTTTGTTTAGTTTTAACAGGTCCTTTGCTATATTGGGATTAGGTGAGTCTATTAGCTTCCTGCAATGGGTTGCTTTATCATAGGAGTTCCATCTGAGTTTGTGTTTATTTTTCATCCAATCATTGATGGATGGATAAATAGGTAAGTATACCAACGTTTAGAGGAAGAGGGTCTGGTACAATAGATCTACAAAGGACGCAGTACAAGTCGTTACTACCAAAACTACAAACTACAAGTGGCCGGAAACACATCAAACAGATGATAGGTCCCACAGCTAAGAAAAGAAACGAGATGTAAACAATGCAAGAATGTGATTTTCTTATACAAGTTTATACTTGTGGAAGCAACATGAAATATTAACTTGCCTTTTGGATGGGATTTTTAGGTAGTTACTTTCTGGTGTTGCTTCCAAAAACTTTCGAGTTTCCTAAACTTAACATAAAGAAGGTGCTAATAATAATGATGAATTTAGAAATGTTATTTAGATGTTATGTTATGACCCAGAACCAGGTGGAAAGATAAGGTAGAGGAAGATGTAGAAACTCTACAAGTAGGAAACTGGACACGTGTCGCTGAAGACCGTCAAAGGTGGAAGGGGATTGTTAAGGATTAAGCCAAAGCTCACCCTGGGCTGTAGAGTCAGAAGAAGAAAGAAGAAGAAGATTTAGATGTTATGGAATAATACAGAGTTTACAGGAGCATATATCACCATACGAGCATTTGAAAAATACGGAGAAGCACCCTCGTCCGGAGGGTGTGTAATCAGAAACTTAAGATAAGCGACAGACACAAAACTGGTAGCAAACAACATCGAGTGTATAAAAATATTGATAAAGCGAATGAAAAGAGAAAGTAAGAATATATGTCTGGAAAATAACACGAGCACAAGACCATACTCACTACTATCGACAAGGAAAATGCAATCTCACAAGATAATGGATTAAGCGTAGAAGAAATTAGTGAGTTGCCTAATAGAACTTGGGTCACTTGTAATAAATTACCCAAGTGAATAGTCATCTGAAGACGCGCTTCGAGATCTTTCTGTCATCAGTACAGTACAGAACAGACAGTATCAGTACATCTCTCATCAGTGCTTTTTGCATTATGGAGATGGATCTCGAAACAAAGCTGTACTGATGACAGATAGATCTTGAAACGCGTATGCAGATGGCTATTCACTTGGGTTAAATAGAAAGAGGTGAACTTAAAAACAATGTTATTTATCTAGTTCTTGTGTTAGTGCCACGAAACTGGACTGGGGTTTGGTAAATAGCAGACAAGTATCTGTTGTGTTTCAACATGAGATTTGTTTTGAAAAGTCTTAAAAAGACTTATATTATAGATATATTATATATATATATATATATATATATATATATATATATATATATATATATATATATATATATATATATATGTGTATATATATATATATATATATATATATATATATATATATATATATGTATTTGTGTTGTATTGTTTTCTCGGGGATTCCGCGTTGATGTTGAGGGTTGGTTCTGAAAAGAACCGGATTCTCGACGTTTCGGCGAACTAACATTCGCCATTCTCAAGAGATATATGCGTCCGTGCGGGTCAACGGTTAGACGCATACTTACAGTTCTTTTCCGGTTCTTTTCAGAACCAACCCTCAACATCAACGCGGAATCCCCGAGAAAACAATACAACACAGGTATCTATCCGCGAAAACCTTAAATACAACATATATGTATTTATATACATATATATATATATATATATATATATATATATATATATATATATATATATATATATATATATAATATTACAGAGCTACGGAAAGGTTGAATATATTTATATATTTAAGCTATATTCCGCTTTAATAAGTAGGTATGGTTGTATCTATAATTGGTTTGGTTTCATTTCAATATTCACCTAATTGACGTTGAATTCCAGGTAAATGTATACTTTTCTAATGTATTGTTTCAAATGAAAACCACAAAGATACCCTAATGCGAAAAGCTCACCTTTAAAAGATTCTTATCTTTAAAAGATTGTCTTATCAGTAGCTAGACGCAAATAATGAAGAAAAGCATATGCCCAAACCCAACCCGCAACTCTCTATAGAGCACTCTGTCCTAGAATCAGGTTAACCGTTTCGCTACGGGAACCGGTTAAAGCCGTAAAATATTTTCGTGCCCCGTGTACGGGAACCGGATTAATACGCAAGCGTTTTTTCTGTACTTAATATGGGAAATCAAATCATCCGCTGTATTATAATTATCATATACCGTACTAAAAATGTTATAGACATATCAAAATTTGAGTTCAGTGTAAATCAGTTTTGTCGGCCCAAACTACGGGAACCGTATGATGCAACTGCTTGCATCATTTCACTGCAGCCTCTGAAAAAAACGCATCTACCAGGACTGTCCATTCTTTCATTTATAATTCCGGACGTATGCTAGGCCAACCAAGAACTGAATTGCTTATTATTTTGGTTACACATAAAGAAAATAAAATGAAACAAATAAAACTACTACAAACTGCGGGAACCGTATTTAAACGCAAGGAGTAAGTACCTAACTACGGGAACCGTACGAATCCGCACTACCCTCAGCATCCCGTACGCAGGGCACGACCTGTAGAAAAGCACCCCATAGCGAAAAGGTTAAAGCTTTAATGCAAACCAATACTACAATCAGTTGCAGGCAATGGATGAAAAACTTGCCCCCCTTAAAAAAACTGCCTCCCTTAGTTAATAGACATGGTGTCATCCTACTACAAGATATTAAGATAATGAAGATAATTTCACGAAAAAATGCATGAACGTATTTCAGCCACTATATTCTTTGGACAGGTTACTTGGCGATTTTCACTTAGGACAATAATGAGTTGAACCACTTTTTATCAAAAAAGTACATGCAAACTGAGCGGGCATTAAAAAAGAATTCGAAGATGCTTCCAGAAACTCAAACTTTCAGTGCAGGTTTAAATTCTCTCCCCTTTGATTTTTAAACCGGTCAAATTAGACCTAAAAATAGGGGTGAGGTTACAAAAAGTCACACTTAGCTTGGTAGGATTGTTCAAAACACTATTATAAAGGAATTGTTAAAAGTCCTCATCAATCCGACACCTGGAAAAAAATTTACTCGAGGTCAAATATCACAAAAACGGGTTTTTCGCGATTTTCAGCAAAACGGTAATTTTTATCATAAAATTAGTGCAGACAAAAACTGTAAACCAGATAATTATCCATAAACGATGTCAAAATACTTTTTTTCCTAAGAGCCACCGTTTTTGAGATATAACGATTCAAAAATTTGAAAGAGTTGTAATCGTCATAATATGTATAAGTACATCAAGTATATACATCACTGAAGCTGTAATACAAGTAAAAATATTGTTCTATGGGTCAGTGTATGTGTGGGGGTCGCTTGGCTGCAAAGCCTTTCTGCACTGCGAACAACTTGATCTATTGGGTCAGTGTAACTTACACATGTAAAATATTATAAATATCAGAATTAGCTTCTCATCCTCCAACCTCAGCGGCTGCTCATCAATATATTTTTCGGGTGTATTACCAAGTTCAAGTGTGGCTTGGTTATCAGCTAGATCCAAAAGACTGGGGTTGGAAGTTGGTCGACAATTCATTAGAGCCAGTTCAAACTGTACTCCCACCTGCGCCAGAAAAACTGCTAAACTCAATTGTAAAAAGGGATGTAGTGCTAAATGTGGTTGCAAAAAAGTTGGATTGTTTTGTTCTATAGCATGTAGTAATTGACAAAACCGGTTATGCTCCAATGTTGAATCAACAACAATTGAAGATTCATTTTATGCTAACGAAGAGACATGCGATGTGCCATTATTGGGGCAATTTACTTGCATCCAGGTTGAAGAAAATAAACAAGGAGAAGAAGAAGAATAACAAGGAGAAGAGGAAGCAGAAGTTTCAGATAATGATGATTTCGATGGATAAATTTCCCTATATATATATATATATATATATATATATATATATCTATATATATATATATATATATATATATATATATATATATATATATATATATATATATATATATATTAATTTACACGCTTTTTATCATTTTCAACCCTTGCCAATATCTTTAATTATTTAATAGTTTCAAATTAAACAGAATCACAACAGATCAGTGGAATAGATCTATCGGGGAAACCACATTAAAAAAACCACGCTAAGTACACTATCTCAAATGTGGCGTGGAAACTTGTGTATGACGATTACAACTCTTTCAACTTTTTGAATCGTTATATCTCAGACACAGTGGCTCTTAGGGAAAAATGTATTTAAACATTTTTTATAGATAATTATCTGATCTACAATTTGTATTTGGACTAATTTTATGATAAAGCTTACCATTTTGCTGAAAATCGCGAAAAACCCGTTTTTGTGAGTTTTAACCCGGAGTAAATTTTTTTACAGGTGTCGGCTCAATGAGTACTTTTCACATTTCAGTTAAAATAGTGTTATGAAGAATCCTGCCAATTTTCAACCTAGTGTGAATTTTTGTAACTTTTCATGTCTAAATTGACTGGACTATTTGGAAAATGTATTGCATCTAATGAAGCTATTTTGGCGAATACAATTATTTTTATACAAAAGCACGTTTATTTAAAATTAAATTTTAATTAAAGTACATTCAAGAAACAATTGATTCCAAATATACATTTTGTAAAGTTTGTTAAATAAGCATTCGTTTTTAAACTTGCTATACTACATAAAGTTTTTTTATATATGTAATATTATTATTAAGCATTCATCACTTTCAAGAGAAGAGAAGAAACAGTGTTCTCTTTCTTGAAACCTTCTGGAAATTATTTTTGTTAAAAAAACTATACACTTATTAACGTATTACATTCGACGTCCACCTTCTAAATCTTTCATTCATTTATAATATTTATCTATTACGTATTTGCTTGACCTGTTATATAGTTATTTGACCTGTCAAATATTTATTTGCATATTATATGTTTGAGTTTGACCTATTAGCACAGTCGTACTGTATTCACATTTAAAACTATTATATAAGATAAAATATTGTCACCCACATTTTGTTTAAAATCATTAGAAATTTCGAACACCTGTGAACTAAAGAAGAAATATTAATTACAAGAATTAAAAAGATGTGACTAGGCAAACTAATAGGTTGACAAGCAATTAAACAATAAGTTCGCAAACTATTCATGCAAAACTAAATTAAGGGGTTAGTAGAGAATTAAGTGATTTCGTGTAATTCGGCAGGTAGTTTCTACTTATAATTCAACGTGTGAGCGCATAAATTTAAACTGCGGTTAATAAAATAAAGGAGAAAGAATGCGAATGCGAATTCAAATGCGTTTGAAAATGAAATTATTTTCTGCAATTATTTTTATATTGATAAAAGTGTGTATTATCTTAGTTGAAGTGAAAGTGACATTTTGTGATGATTTCGAACTCAATTATAAAATTTGAGTGGCGTAAAGTGTTTTCTCGTAATAAAACAAACTTTTATAAACGTGGAATTTTTTTTTACAAAAATGAAATAATTAAAAAAATATAAGGTTACCTTTTTGACGCTGGTACTAAATAGAATAGCTCTAAAACATTAATAAGAAATATCAGCGAACTTATATTTCATTACAATGCTAATTTTGAATTGAATTTTAATATTAGAATTTAAATAGAAGAATTATACGAAAGGGCATTACTACTGCTTACAAAAGTATTCGTTGGTTCGGTTCTAAATAGAATTTATGACGTATATAATCCATTCTTAAAATAAAATCTTTTATTATAAATTAAGGCATTTACCAATGCGACATAGCGGACTTAAGATAATCTTATCCGTTAACTGCAACACTAATTTTAGTTTATTATCGTAGACAATTTATAATATAAGTAACTTTTGATGTTAATGTTACGAAAGGTTTAAACTTCTAAAGGGTTATTGTAAGATATAATAGATATGTAGATTTAAGTCTCCCAAAAACTGTGGCAACGGAAATTTATAGATATTACACAATCCGGACTCGACAAGATAAAAATACTCCGGAAATAGTCGTAATATAAAAATGCATATTTATGAAATTCTTGTTAAATGTACAACATCCATATCCTGCAATAATTAAGGCTTAATAATAATTTTATAGGACTTTAGGCCAGTTCTATATCGTCGCGTCGTTCTATATCGTCGCCGAAAATCTCGAAACAACACAATAGACCAACTAAAAATGTCAAGAAGAACCCGCAATTACGTTATAATTGGCACAAGCGCTGATCACAAAATTAAGGCAATATTCGCCCATCTACACGTATCGAGACTAGAGCCACAAACAACTGCCGATGATATAAGTGAATATCTAAAAACTAAAAATTTCCAAACAGTATTTTGTAAAAAAATAATCTCGAATCAGCCGGAAGTATATTCTTCGTTTATATTTTAATATATATATATATATATATATATATATATATATATATATATATATATATATATATATAATAATAATCTTCGTTTATTATTTATTCTTAGTATAGGTACCATTTAATCAATTAGAGGATGAAAGAAATCCTGATCTATGGCCAGTGTAACCGTTTTTCCTGCATTTGGAGCAGGCGAAAACAAAAAATAATTACTAATGAAATCGGAAATTCAAGTATATGACTATTTTTAAATATGCAATCACTACGCAACAAAATATTTTAACTAGAGATATTAACCGAAGAAGATAAACCTATTTTCATATTCCTAGCAGAAACTTGGTTAACAGCTGATGATATTTCTTGAATCCATATAAATATCTACCAGCTAGTAAGCCACTTTATAGAGTCACCAAGAGTGGGGGAAGGTGTTAAAATTCGCTAGACTCCCCGTTTTTAGAAATAGCCAGGTAGAAAAAAATATACTAAACGATTTCGCTATTGAAAAAGCTATTGAGATATGCGAATTAGAAACAAACATGAAAGATATCCGCACGATATTATTAAATATATATATATATAGACCCCCACTGGGATATTTTGTGACTTTCATGGCGACACTAGACAAGATCTTACATACGGTCTCTAAAAATAATAAACAAATCCTTTTGGTTGGAGATTTTAGTCTAAATTTTGCAGGTAACACCAAAGAACAACATAGTATCATATATAATGTATCAACATATTAATATATTAGACGCATATGGTATAGAGGAATATATAAAAGAATATTTATTTATTTTATTTACTAACAGGATATACAATGTATATACACACTTACATAATACATAATATAATACATAAGGATGCACCTATAGAGGTGAGTTACACCTGTACATAGGCCTGAGAAGCAATTTATTCACATAATTAAACTTTATCGATAACATACAAGAATTAGGTATACATAAAATACAAATACATAAGCAATAAACAACATAATAAGGTATAAGAGGACTCAAAGATTAGAGTATTAAAAAGTAAACTGTAGGAAAACAAAAAGATTTGAGATAACAAAATATTGAAATTGTAAGAGAACAAAAAGTCTAATAAAAGGAAGAATTTGTAAGCCAATTTCTCAGTTTTATTCTTACTGTTTTGTTATTATTATTAGGTATTCTTTTTAGTGTATCAGGCAGTGCATTGAATTGTTTAATTGCCACAATCGAGGGGTTTTTAAATGCTATAGATTTACTGACTTTTGGTAACGGAATACCTATTTCTAGACTTCCCTTTATAGTTCTTATACGCATATTTACAACTATTGTAGTGATAACTCAACGACTCGAGTATAAATGTATCTCTAAATCCTAGAACACGTTTGCCATCCGAAAATATTTTAATGAGCTTAGATTGAATTTGAGCTAAGATATTAGTGTTGGTTTTGTATCTTCCCCCCCAAGCAATAATTCCATAATTCACAATACTCTCAAAAAGAGAATGGTAAATAATCTTCAGTGATTGCTTGCTCATTATTTTTTTTAATTTATGAAAGATAAACAAGAAGTATCTAGTTTTACTTATAAGATTTAATATATGGATTCCACTTCATGTGACAGTCAAACATTAACCCTAAATATTTACAACTATTGACTCTTTTAATTTTCTCATTATAAATGGATAACTCAAAAAAATTAGGTACACTGTCTTTGTAACAGCCAAAAGTCATGTATGTTGTTTTATCCACATTTAATGTTAAATAATTATTTCGTAACCACATACCTATTTTGTCTAGGTATGATAACATATTGGATTGTGCTTCAGACCATGTTTTACCTATACATTTAACCACTGTGTCATCAGCAAAAGCTGCTATACTATTTAAAGATAGTATTTTAAACATATCATTAATGTATATAATAAAAAGTAGGGGTCCTAAGACAGTTCCTTGTGGTACACCAATTTTAATTTTACATTTTTTACTTTTATCTTCTATCTGTTAAATAATTTTTAATTAGGTCATGAGCTACTCCTCTAACACCATATTTATATAATTTATTAAGCAATATTTTATGGTTCACTGTGTCGAAAGCTTTGGCTAGGTCTAGAAAAGCAACAACTGTCGGATTACTGATGTCTATATTAGTATATATAGTCAGTGATCGATGCTAAGGCATTCTTTGTTCCTTTATTTTTCATAAAACCGTACTGATGACAACTAATAATGTTACAATCCATAACAAGAGTACAAGCTCACATGAATAATTTTTTCAAAAATTTTCGCAATATTAGAAATAAGTGATATTGGTCTATAATTAGTCATATGGTGTTTATCACCAGTTTTAAAAATCGGCAATATTTCCGCCCATTTAAGTGCATTTGGCCAGATACCCTTTGATAAACATATATTAAATATATGTTCTAATATATTGGATATAATAGGGATTATAGTTTTGAGTACTTTTGTTCATATACCATCAACCGCACCGGCTTTTTCCTTTAGATCGTTTACTATATTTATAATTTCAGAGCAATTAGTAGGTTTCCAGAAAATGGATTTAGGATTATAACTTATTCCATCGTGAATTGTAGCAGCACTAGTAGGGATTTTAGCAGCTAAATTTGAACCAATATTACTAAAAAAATCAACAAAGTTATTAGCAATATCATTTGTATTTGTCAACTTATGATTGCCTTTGTTAATATAATCTATGTTATTGACCGAATTTATCTTTTTACCTAGGTTTTTATTTACGAATTACCATAGATCCCTACTATTTTTAGACTTGGAAAAAGCTTCTTTGGTGTCAAAATTTATTTTCGCAATTATTATTAATTTATCAAGTTTTTTGCAGAAATTCAAGTATTTCATTCTTAGATATAAATTATTTTTATCGCGCTTCCATGTGTTCCAGCCCGGCGTGATCCAGTCAGTCCTAGGTTTGTATTTACGCGCTAGCTTCTTAAAACTAGATTCCTTGATTAAGTTTTGTATTTTTAATAATAGTTTTTCAGTTGCTTGATTAGGATCCGTGACAGCTAACAGGTCTAACCAATCAGTACGATTACAATTATGTATTAATTTGTTATAGCATAAAAATGATTTTTTTTTCTTTGTTTTTTGTTGTTTATCAAGATTCATTGTAAGGAAGATCGGATAATGATCAGCAAAAACTTGCATAAGTGTGATAGATTTACAATTTATGGCTTTAGATTTTATAAACATGTTGTCAATACAGGAACCACCGTTGTCATTTGGTCTAGTAATATTGTTAAACATTGGTATATAATTCATATCGAGCATGTTAGTTAGGAATAAATCTGACTGAACATCAATATTGTTAATGTTAATCTTAAAATCTCCTATTATAATATGGTTCTTAAATGTTGTATTCTTTTCCATATGAATTTTTAGATTTTGTATAAATTCAAGATTGGTCAGGTCAAGACACCTATAAACACCAGAAATTTTAAGTACACTATTTGATGATATTTTAGCACAAGTGGAAAGAAAATTGCAACTACGCACCCTCTCCGTCGTTGTAGTTTGCTCGAGAGAATTCGAAATATAAATGACGACTCCATCTGATTTGTTTATGAAGCTACCGTTATAATAACATGTATAATTTTCTAATGTGAACATGTTAGGGCAAATAAGGTTCCAAGTTTCGGTGCAGACGATTACATGTGGTTTGGTTAGTAGAGATGTTACCAGTAATTCTAATTTTTCATAGTTTGCCTTTAAACTCCTGACATTAACGTGTAAGAAAAGTAAACCAGAATTTAAAAAATAGTTTAGGTCTTCTAAATTATCAACAGACTCTTCAATGTAATTATTAGAATCAGACATAATTTTGTAAGAAGTTATATATTAGTTATTAGAAGTTTGTTGTTAAGGAAGATTCTTTTCTTTGGCCTGGGAACTTACAAGGATAATTTAGTATTTTTGGTAAGGTAGGGTAATCAGTTATATTTAGAAGATTTTGTATCTTGTATTTTAGGTATTCACACTGGGTTGTATTATTTGGGTAATGATTTGAGCATTTAATTAGACCATATTTCTTGTTGTAGAATTCACAATTAACACACTTAAGAATTTCAGATTTGCAGCTTTCTGTTGGATGGTCACCAGCACATTTTAGACACTTGACCTTGTTCATACAATTTTTGAAGCTATGGTTTAAACGTCCACATTTGAAGCATACGTTTATATTGATATCATCGGATACTCTACAACACTGGTAACTAATGAATATTTTGAAACCATTTTTTATGAGAGTGCTGTATACTTCAGGTGAAGCCTCCATGATCACAATGCGTTGTTTCATTGCATTGGTAAATTCAGAGATTAAAGAGAAATTACTATTTAACATGGATGGGTTTCTGTTTTTAATGTCCTCTTGAAGGTCACTTAAGTTCATATCATTTTGAACATCAAATATTTTTTATCTAAGTAATTTGAGAGTCTGCACTTCCACTAGATAATCATTTTTCAATTTTTCATTTAATAAAGCCGTTGTTCTTTTGACATCCTCCTTGTTTTTACATTTAATAGTAACTTCTCCAGTCTTGTAAATTGAAACTTTTTTGATAGGTACTGAGATATCGTCCAGTAATTGTTTTTTAACATTTTTATCTACTTCACGATTGTTTTTATCTTTTGCTTTAACTATGATGTTAGGTATGACTTTCCTAGTGTTATTATTATCAATCTTAGCCATGTCTGCATAACTAACGAGATTACTTTTACTTACAGCATTTTTTCCTTCAACTAGTTCTTTCAGTAATACATTTTTGTCTGTAAGTTCTTGGTTCAGTTGTTTCAGTAGTTCATTTTCAACCCTCAGTATAGGAAGTTCATTATCAATGATAGTTTCAACCATAAGGGTACCTTCACTTGTTGCATTCGGTTTATTACTACTCCGCAGCTCCTGATTCATCTTGTCTTTTTCATACAGTTTGGTTTGAATTATAATCTTACGTGCATCCTCGTTCAAATCAATGTTTTGGAAATCCCTTTTAGAGGTAAGGTCATCCATGTGGTGGGCTGGACAGACCACTAGAATATCACTTATGTATTTACCCATATTTAATCTGTTAAAATCATTAACATGATAAACACCTTCGCAAATTATACAAATCACTATTTTTGGTACTATTATATTCAAAAGACACTTAAACATTTTAGGATTACTCATTGCGACGTCCGCATCTCTCGTCATTTTGACTTCGAAAGAAATAGAGGTAGAAGCATTTTCCTTATCTTCGAAGTTTTGAGTAAGGGCTGAATTTTTTTGAGTGATAGGGAGTCGCCTCTTAGACCTCCTATTTCCAACATCCCGCATGTTATCATGTCCAGCGTCGGTTTCAGACATGTCTTGGCAAACACCAGGCAGGGATTTTCTGGGGTTTAGAACAGTCAACGTTTTTATGGGTGAGAAGTTGCTGCTTTACTTCAGGGTTTGCCGATGTTTCATTGGGAGTGGTTTAAGCTCATAACCGATATTTTTATTCGAAAATTAGGGAGCGTAAAAAAAGAGTGTTTGTCACTTTGATAGCATGGCACACTGATGAATATACTGGAATAACATTAAATTCCAATACTCGAATAGACAATATCTTTGCTAATATTGGACTTGAGCTGAAGACCTCTGTAGAAGATACTCCCTTGTCGGACCATAGATTAATAAAATTGAGCTCTAGTAACAAACAGTTCGAGGACAAAATCTGAAATTAATCAGGAATGTCTTACATGCAAATAAAATCCGTTTCGCCGAACACCTTTTAGAGGAAACATGGGACGACGTCGTTGAAAAACCTAGCAGCAACAGCAAGGCAATCGCGTTCATTAAATGCATTCAGTATCATTTTTTCGGCTGCTTTCCAATAGTTAAAGCCAAAGGCAAGCTGAAATCGTGGGTCACTAAAGCTGTGAAAATATCGGCTGCTCAACTTAAAGATATGTTTAGATTGCAAAAGAAATATCCAGAAATAAGAAAACACTATTCCATTCAGAAATATGAACATCACAATTTAGTTTCATGTACTAAAAATTATTTTTTTAGCCTCAAAATGCAACAAGCCACAAATGGGTCCAAAGCCTTATGGGCAATCATACAGAAGCAGTCCAATAAAGCCAGATCAACCGGAATCATTGAAATAATGGATAACAACGAAAGAGTCACGGTACCACGAGAAATTGCCAATAGTTTCAACAATTACTTTGAACGTGATAATAGTATTACACCAAGAACTATTTCAAATGCATACTTTGCTGTGAACGCGAATACTATGTACATAGAGGAATTCACGGAAAACGAAGTACTCGGAATAAGATTATCTTTAAAAAACAAAACGTCGAGAGGGCCAGATGAAATTCCTGGAAATATAATTAAGGTGTTCGGTCATTTACTAGTAAAACCTTTAACTAATATAATCAGCGCCTCTTTTCGTGAGGAGAAGTTCCCAAAAATATTAAAAATTAGAAAAATCATACCAATTTGCAAGAAAAGAGAAAAAACAGCAATGCATAATTATAGGCAAATAGTTTTAACGCCAATTCTGACAAAAACTATTGAATATTGTATGCTAAAAAGAATGACTGGTTTTATAGAGAAATATAAGCTAATACAGACACAACAACATGGTTTCTGGCAAGGGCAAGTCTACGACAACTGCTCTGGTAGAATTTTATAATCTATTATTAAAAGAGGTTGATAAAGGGAAACACCCCATAGGGATTTTCTGACCAAAGCGTTCGACTGTGTCTCGGACAACACCTTGATGAACAAATTATATGATTACGGAATACGAGGGAAAGCTTGGAGATGGATTAGATCCTACCTGACAAACAGGAAACAAAATGTTACGGTGTCGAATGGAAACGAATTGGGCCAATCTGACATTATAGAGACAAATATTGTGGTTCCTCAAGGGAGCATTTTAGCACCTACATTATTTCTATTATACATCGCAGGTTTGGCAAGCTACGTGAAAGGGCCGCATTGCACCTTGTATGCTGATGATATGAGTTTTATTTTGTCGCGGAATAATTTGGAAGAGAACCCTGAACAGGCCCAGTTACTGTTAAAATTGGTTCCCTGAGAATACTCTGCACCTCAATACAGATAAAACAGAGTACATAATATTTGAAATGGTAAGAAGTTTACACATTTCAAACTTTGACCTTGAAAAACAAAATAATCAAATAAAAAGGACTAAGCTGGCAAAACTCCTGTGTATTTATCTGGAGGAGCACTGTCGTTGGGTAACAACAACGCAGAAATTATATGCAGCTCTACATAAAAAAGCCTTTCAATCAAGACTACTGAGCAAATTTTAAACACAGACGTTCTCCGAATCTGGTACCATGCCGAGGTACAATCGTTACTGGCTTACGGCATTATATTATTGGAGCTACATCACAACTAGAAGCAGTACTAATTGCACAAAAAAGAATCATCAGAAACATGCAAGCAATAAAAGTTACACAGACAAGCAGGCCCTATTTTAAAATGCTGGGAATTCTTACAATCGTAAGCTTGTATATACTCGAAACCGCTTCGTATATTCATAAACACCGAAGTAAGTTGAAAAACAACGAAGACAAGCATAATTATAATACCAGAGGTAAACATCTTTTGGATTCCAAGAGGAGACACTTAACCCTATGCAATCATGTAGTCAAAAACAAAGGGGTTCAGATTTATAAAAATGTTCCAACTAATCTGACAAATGAAATATCCTACAAAAAAATTCGTAAGAAATTGAAGGAGATGCTACTTACTAATACAATATATTCACTCGGTGAATTTTTTTCTTGTAAATTTAATTATTAATTTGTAAGATTTATGACACATCCTATAGATTATCTCATTTGCGAAATATTGTCTTGTTTATCGCTCATATCTTATTATTGGGTTATCATATCGGTTATTGTTTTGTAAGGGTATATTGTCCAAATACAATTAACACAATCATATATTTCAACTGAATACAGTATTCACGTTGTATAGGTTTTGGAAGGGTATGTTATTCAATTTGTACACAGATTCAACAGGTCTAAAGAATTTTTCAATAAAGACGGTATGATTTTGACGAGAAATAAACCAAACACTATTTAAAATGTTGCTTTCATTTTAAAACATAAGTGATTATATTATTTTTTAAATAAAATATCAATGATTAATGGTAATTCATATTTAAAATATAAAGGTGTTTTTCGATATTTGTTCGATAGAAAAATATTCGAATTATAACTTGGAATTATATATGAATCCAAATTAGTTTGAATGCAATTTTTTGAATAAAAATTTGTTGCAAAAAAATAATCTTTTGTTATAATGTTTTTATTAAATCACTGATATTACACAATATTTAATATATTAAATATTTTATAGATTCACTGAAAGAAAGTTCTAAACATATCATATGCTATTAACTAATACAATATTCTAGTAACTACCAAAATAAATGATTAAACAAAGTGACCCATAAATAATCAGTAAGTAATAGTGTGTGCTACTCCACGTAAATAGTCCTTGGCGTGAAGATTGGCTTCGAAGGAAATAACAATTCGTGTAAGCAGTGTTTTAATTTTGATTAAACTGAAAAGTTCTCTAATTTTTATTAGTGCTGGGTGGTCCAAAATCGAGTGTGAGCAAAAAATTAAAATTAAAAACAAGTTGCGTAAATATTTTTTACCTTTACTTATTCAAACCATAATATCAAATAGGAAAATAATAAAGAGTGGGTTAGTACGAAAGACAGAAGACAAAAAAATTAAAGTATCATTGGAAATAACCAAAATTATTATTTCCAATGATACTTTAATTAGGGTTCCGTACCGAAAACGGAACCCTTATAGGATCAATTTGTTTTTCGTCTGTCTGCCTGTCTGTCTGTCTGTCTGTCCGTCTGTCTGTCACGACCATTTTTCTCAGGAACGCGTAGAGGTAACAAGTTGAAATTTGTATTATATACTCGGGTCTGCGGTCTCTTTCAGCTGTGAAAAAATCAAACTTGTAAGTCAACGCCATCAAAAGATATGACACACATATTTCACAAGGGAATCAAAACCTATAGGGTACTTCCCGTTGACCTAGAATCATGAAATTTGGCAAGAAGCGGTGTCTTACAGCACATCTAAAAGGAAAAATCTGCAAACCGTAAATATGTAGTTTAATTACAAGAAAAATGCGAATTTACTATTAGAAACTTATAAAAATACACTAATCTTGTCGTAGTGGTATTGTCAGGCTCCAGAAGCATATGGGTTGCATACAGTTAGGTCCTCCTCGGTTAGGTCCGAAGGTTAAAAAGTATGTGTCGGCACCAAGCTGTTTAGTCTGAATTTTCTTTGTTTATATTCATTATGCATTTCATCACGTACGCTCTATATCCATAATATATACAGGGTATATATTATGTATAAATTTTGCTTGTTTATAACCGACATGCGACATACTCAAGTCCCGTAACATCCTGTATATATTATATTTTGTCTAATTTTTCTTTATAATCTACATATACTTAAATCATGTACGCCCTAAATTTTTTGGTAGTCAATTGCCCAAAAGCAGTCAATTTAACAACTGAATGTTAAGAATATCGAAATAGATCTAGAAATAGGTAATATATTAGTTTATATTAGATCTAGAAATAGTTAGATCTTAATATAAGTTAGTGAATAGGTTTAATACTAATATAAAGTTTCCTTTTTATAAGTTTAAAAATATTCGCGTTATTTAAAAAAAAATACCCTGTATACCTTTATGCAGGGTATATGTATGTCCCAGTCTTCTATGTCCCAGTCTTGTATGTACCAGTCTTATCTGCCCTTGCCTTGTCTGTTCTAGTCTTGTATGCCCCAACGTCAAAATAATTTGCAATTATTGCCAAATTTTCAAAAACCAATATCTCTATTTGAAGCAAATTTTGTTTTTTTGTTGATTTGAGTGAACAAACTTGTGGCGAAATACTTTTGTTTTATGTCAAAATTGGACGAAAACATCAAAATAATTTGCAAAAATTGTCAAGTTTTCAAAAATCAAAATCTCTATTTGAAGAAAATTTCGTTTTTTTTTTTGTTGATTTGAATGGACACACCATGTCCAGTCTTGTCTGTCCTAGTCTTGTATGACCCAGTCTTGTCTGTACTACTCTTGCATATCCTAATCTTATCTCCCCTAGTCTTGTCCGTATACATATGTAGACAGGCAAAATTGAGCAGTAAAAACAAATAGTGAAGTTCCAGAACCCCTAAACACTCATAGTGAATGAGGGATGTATGGTAATAAAATATAGGGTAGAATTCCATCTTACGACAGCGACATCTTGAGGTTATGCTTGCAGCGGTACTTACAGCGGTAAGGTGGTCGTGATTTCAGGAGGGCCACTTGTCAAGTTAACTAAATGTGCTTGCTACGTCCTCCACAAAAAAAGATACCTTACTTAAAAGTTTGTACGGAACTCTCGGTGCGCAGTCACAACTCGCACTTGCCCTGTTTTTTTTTTTAAATAAAATGTCGATGGTTGCAACGGTTTAGTTTATGAGAGTAAAAATATATTCATTAAATTTAAAGCTGTCCGGAAAGTTGCACGAAAGTAAATTGTTTCCAAGAATTTTCTTCGAAAGAGCAATTTTGTTCGAATGGAAATTTGTTTGAATACAAATTTTTCCGAATAAAAATTTGTTGACAAAAAAAATACACATTGATATCAAACCTTTTTCTTCTCCCAAGTGGCTCACTCAGGACCAACATACGTTGAGCCGTCCTCCTTGCTCAGTAGCTCTTCGTATGCATGGATTGTTGTAGCTTATGTTCCTCCGACCATGCATGTCGTGTTGCTTTCTTCTGATCTTCCGCAAACACCCTTGTGTGAACAATATTCCTGATTACATTTCTATTCATCAGATCTGGCGATCCCATCTGCACTAGGTCCCTATCCACTTGTTTGTAGCACTTTGGTCTTGTACGTTTGTTCTGCAGAAATTTGTGGATTCGGTAAGTCCCGTATGAATCATTATTTCCAAATGGCCCAAAAATTGAATTCGTGTCATTTTCATGGTATCGGTAAGTTTAGGAGATTTCCTATATATTTCAGAGTTGGGTTTGGGATAGTGTATGCAATTTTTAATTCTGCGCCCTAAGATTTTTCGCATAATTTTGCTTTCCTTAATATATATAATATTGGCCTCATGTACTGTTAAGTGTTGAGGTTCTATATATTTCATTTAGTTTAATTTCCTTGTTTATTCACTTTTTGTCTGCAGGTGTTTGTCTCTTCTGCCTGCACTTCCGCTTTTCTTGTGCTTAAGTCTTTTCTTTCAATAATTCTTCTAATTCTTAATTCTACTCTTTCCTAGGTTTTCCTCTTCGTCTATTGCCACTTTTCTTTGCTTTCCATACTTTGCTAACTTGACGGTTTCTGTCTAGCCTTTTTAGACCATCTCAGTTGTGCCTTTTGTATTTTTTAAAGCTTAAAATAATATATTCTATTAACTAATACTATATACTATTAACTACTACAACATGTGTTTAACCAAAGTAACCCCTATATAGTTAGTAAGTAATAGTGTGTGCTACTCCACGTAAATAGTCCTTGGCTTGCACATAGTCTTCGAACGAATTTACAATTCGTGTCTGTCTGTTAAATCTTAAATTTGTTTTCTTCCAGCGGGTGGTTCTTAACCACTTATGTACTGTTCTATTCGAATCTCGTTCAAACTTTGTTCGCGTTTCATAGCTCCAATAAATCCATACATTTGGATGATTCGCACAAACTTTTGAAACCTTTATGGCAACCTTCATAGCAACGAAAACCTTTATGGCAACCTTCAATTGAATTGTTGGCTTTTGGCAAACCTTATTGAACTGCGCCAAAGAAATTCCACATCTGAAGGAGAAAACGAGGTGGCCGACAATGGCGAATATGTTGTCGGTCAATTCACGTGTCTTATCTTCTAAATGTCTAAATAATCACTACTTGAGTTTCAGGTGGTAAAATATTTTGACAAAGGCTAATACGGTTAACATTTTTTTTTATGCTTAATACAAACTCAGGGTCAGTGACTAAATTTCGCTTTAAACCATTTGCTTGTAAATTTGGATAAATACACTGGCAGAAAGAAGTCACAAAAACATCCTTGAGAAATTGCTTGCGAGAACTCAACATTTTTACCATCTGTCATTGCAAGCTCGAATTCTATGAGAATGCTCCGAGGGTTACAAGTTGGCTCTAAGTTTTTAATAGGTCTTACAAGTTTTTTTGGAAATTTGCTCATTGCTCAGTATCGTTTGGGACGAGTGCATCTTTTTTTTGCGAGAAAGAGAAATTAATTACAAAATGCATTTTACAAACTGCGTTGGAATAATTTGCAAGCAGTTTTGAATAGCTCTGGTTCGAAAGTTTTCGGTAAATCAACATAAGAGTCTTTCAGAGGAAGATTGCAAAGATGCCTCCTGATAACCAAATCTCTTCTGGCTGTTAAAGCTCGTCGTTAAGGACCAGCACTAGCAAAGAGACTCTTCTTAATCGCTTGTTTTTCGCGGATGATTACCAGCTACAGGATGAGGTATCAAACTCTTATCTTCACTTTCTCCATTTGTTATTTTATCTTTAGTTTGCTCCTTGTCTTTATTGGCTTCTGCGTATTCTTTGTAGATTTTCTCGACGATTTTCTCGCCGGCCAGGTTGACAGAGACGCCGGCATTTACCAAGACATTGCAGCTTTGCCATCTACGTTTAGCCGAAGTGATTGTTTTGGACCTGGGTCGAAATTCTGATACCAAACTTGCACAATCAACGCCGAGAGCGGCGCCCAAACCTTTCATCCTCGCTTCTTCTTCCAACTTACCTTCAAAATCTAAATCCTTGTTCTCCTCTTCAATTGATTCTTCTTTGGAGATGATTGGAAAGGAAGGTTTTGCTGGAATCTTCTGGAACAGGGGTTTCTGGTTTTAGTTCTGGAACTTTACATTCCATTTCTTCATTTACTTTAGGAATTTCTTCATCTCTATTCAAGATTTCATCTGCTTCATCACTAATTTCATTGAGATCATCGACTAAGGGTTCTTCAACGCCAATCTTCTTGGGTTCTACAGGAGCCTCTGGTGGATTTTCTGAGGGACTGAGATTCTTTTTTAGGTTCACACAGGGGAGGAATAACTTTATGAGGGGTTTTAGGTTCAGGAGGTTCTGATCTAATTAATATTAATATTAGCATAAACTAATGTTAGAGAAGTGTGTTCGCGTAAGCAATGATTTGTATATAATTGTAGATGGTATAGTTTTAAATGTACGATTTGCATACCAATGCTGAGACGTTGCAAGTAATTGCGTCTTTTGGAAATATCTTTTTTTTCTCTACTGACCCAGAATTATACAATGTTCTCCATTGGGGAGCACGGAAGGATCCTCCACGCGTGCATTTTCTCCTGTATATGCAGAACATGCCGGCGCTCCCTGGTAACACTGTCCCACCAGACAATGACCAATCCTTCCAACACCGGACACGGAAAGCAAGTTATAAATACACTGTTCATAACAATTTGCGGGTCACTAAATTGTGCCTCCATAAAATTTAAACGGGAAATTACATGCAAATAAAATTAAGAATATCTGAAGACGCTCTATTTAATTGTTTTAATTCACACATAGGAAATCATCACCATCGCATACTTCCGGAGTATCCGTTATAATTAAAACGAACTACCAAAACTAAAGTGAAATAATGTATCCCAAATTTGAAGGACAAGGAAGGATTTGTTCAGACCAATAATTATCATCATAAACCAGGCCATAGAACTGCTGGACATAGACCTCCTCCATAGCACTCCATCGTCTTCTGTCTTGAGTTTCGTGGATCCAGTTGTTTGCGATCCTTTTTAGGTCATCGGTCCAACGGGACGATGGTCTTCATCTGCTACGCTTATCGGCTCTTGGTCTCCACTCTAATATTTTCTGCGTTCATCTTTCATTCTTCATTCGACCCACGTGGCCAGCCCATCTCTATTTGAATTTAGTTATACGCTCGATCACATCTGCCACTTTAGTTTTTGTCCGTAGGTTCTCATTGGTGGTGTAGGGTTATTCCGATCATTGATCTTACCCTTCTTCGTTGGGTTATCTTAAGTGTTCTTGCCGTATTGGCGGTTAGAATTAAGGTTTCCACCCCATATGAAAGGACAGGCAGAATACATTGGTCATGTACTTTCCTTTTCAGACATAACCGAATTTTGCTTTTAAAAACATGGCTGAGTTTCCCAAATGCTGCCCAAGCGAGGTTGGTTCTTCTCTGCAATTCGCAGGTTCAGACCGATGTACAGACGAAAATGTTTGCAACTGCCAGTTTGAATTAAGTTATGTCAAAATGAGGCAGCTCAACGACATGGAAGTTGTTCGTGCGATAACATTAATTGAAAATGGCGAAAGCCCTCGACAAGTTTCAAGAAACTTTAAAGTAATGCTGTCTGTTATCCAGCGATTTTTGAACAGGTACTTAGATACAGGTCAATATACCATGCGCGCTGGCACGGTCGCAAAAGATAAACAACTCAAAATCTAGACCGATTCTTACTGATATCGAGTCCTCGCAATAGAGTTTCTACGGCGAAAGGCCTTTTAATTTCCCTTAGGACATCACATGGCGTCACTGTATCAGACCAGACAATTATGAATAGGTCGGGGGAATCAAACTTGGAGGACAAGACGACCTGTCCGAAATTATGAAACGCCACAGATAGCAACGATGAATTTTTGCGCGTCAACATGTCGCATAACAACATCAACAACGGAGGTCTGTTCTCTTCACGGTTGAATCAATGTTCCGTATTACTTATTGCGATGGCCGAGTACGTGTGTACAGACGCCCAGGAGAACGATACGCAGCTGCTAATGCCCAGGAAATGGAAAGATTCGGAGGTGGTTCAGTTATGGTTTGGGGTGGGTTTAGTGTCTACAGAAGAACCGAGCTTGTTATAATTCCAGGAAATCTTAACGCCAATCTCTTTGTAGACATTATGTTAGGAGAACATGTTGTACCTATGGCAAATGGAATAGGTCCATTTTTTTGTTAATTCAGGATAACGTAACATCAATCACTTTAGACTTCCTACAAGAACTGGAAATTCAAACAATGTTGTAGCTTTCGCTAAGTCCTGATTTAAATCCCATAGAGCATGTCTGGGATATGCTGGACATACGTGTTCGTGGTCGCCCGCATCCTCTTCATACCGTCCAGCAGTTGACGGCGGGTTTTATTGAACGATGAGACGTTATACCACAAGGAAACCTTTGTAGACTTTGGCGAAGCATGCCAAGACGGTGTAATGCCGTTATTCGTGATATGGAAGTACATACTCGTTATTAAGTTACCACTTTATGTACGAAAGTTTACATTAACAATTAATTTAAATTCGTTTTTCACTTTGGTTTTGGTAGTTGTTGTTAATTATTACGGGTGCTTTAAAAATACGTGATGCTGACTTCCATATGTGCCAATTAAAATAATTAGAGATTTTTTCATAAACGACAGCTGTCAGTGTGGTGTTTTGTAAGCTTTCCACAAAGAGTCTTTTAAATAGTGATTAGAAGGGCTTTAAATATTGATTTCAAAAAGAGCTACTAAAGTGTTTCCGAGGTACTCAGCGCATTTTTTGGTGTAAATTCGTTTGGGTTTGGATTTTGGAACTTTTGGATTTCGACGACTAGAAACTCGACAGTCGATTTGGTGATTTCATCGAGATTCAAGAAACTCCAATCTAACTGCAACAAATTTAATTTCATAATTAATCAACATGCCAAGAGAACTGCGTTCTAATGCAAACATTGATAAAAACGAAGATGATTTAATTCAAATTTTTTCTAACATTCTTTTTGCGAAATTGTTGAGTGATATTATAAGGAAAGAGATTAGGCCACTGAAAAATACCGTTAATCTGTTATGTGGCAAAGTTAAAAATTTAAAAGGTATGGTCGAGACTTTATGTAATTCTACATCCAGTAAAACAGTAATTAATCCAAGTCGGGAATATGAGGCTGATAAAATACCTGAAAAGGCTAATATAATACACGAAAATAGACCCACTAACTCTGATAAAATACCGTCAGGGCCGGCAGATTCCAAGTGCAATCCAAAATCTAAATCTCGAGTCGAAGAACCGATTGATTCAGATAATTGCCCTCCTAATGTTAAAACCCGAGGTAGTCGTTCAAGCTTCTCTAGTGCTACACCTAGACCTAAACCTATACTATTAGGTTCCGGCCCCTCTACTCTTCTTAGTGCGTCAACACCCACCAAACGCACCTGGTTTCATCTTAGCAACTGCTCTCTAGAGACGAATGAGGCACTATTACTGCCATTTATCAAAAACACCTTAAATATTCAAGACTGCGTTTGTAAATGCCTACATTCTGGCAGTAGATATTCCACCTTCAAGATTGGTTTGAAGGAGCCTGATGTTGCCAATTTCCTGGATCCTGTGACGTGGCCATGCAATGTTTCTATCAGAGAATTCGTGCATATACCTGGATTGAGATCCCTCCGTGTCCATACTAATTCCGGTGCCTTTTTGTCTAAGACCTCTGATGCTACCAAGGTAGATGACCGTCATATGGACAATCCAGCTCCTCCTTTTTAGGAGGACCCATTCTTGCCTGACCGAATTTAAGTTAAGTGCTTACTATCAAAATGTACGTGGGCTCAACACAAAGTTTGACTTAATTTACCCTGCAATGTGTGATCTTGATTTTGATTTTGTCTTTCTAACGGAAACTTGGCTTCATGACTGCGTACTGAACAGTGAATTTATAACGTCCTATTTTACGACTCTCAGATCTGATCGCAATTTTTCCAAATCGGGTCTCACAAGGGGTGGTGGAGTACTTATCGCCGCAAATAATAAGCGTTTTAATCTGAACCCGGTTAACACGGCTGTTTTTTTCCGAATTATTTCATACTATTGTTATAGTTGCGTGCACCTGTATGATAGCCTCCCTGAAGTGCTTGCTTGTATGCGTCTATATTCCTCCCAGTACCTTTACTTCGACGTTCGAGTCGTTCATTGAGTACCTTGAGGTAACAATAATGTCTGGCAATTACGATAGCATTGTAATAGCTGGTGACTTCAATCCTTCTCAGAATATTTCCGCGCACGGGAAATCTTCTGTGATTGATAATTTTATGTCTCTCTGTAATCTTAAGCAAGTGAACACTATCAAGAATTCAGGTAATAATATGCTGGATTTTGTTCTTAGCAACCTGACGGCGGTTATTAATAGGGAACAGTGCCCTGTAGTCCCTGAGGATATCCATCATCCTGCCCTAATGGCATATTTTACGATTCCTCCCATTTAAGGCATCTCTCAGTTTTTGTGCAATAGGAAGTTACTTCTATGCAGCAAAGCCTATAATTTTCGACGTGCCGATTTCGCCACCCTTTACCTGGACCTTAAAAGTGCTAACTTCACCTTTCCTGATGAGCGGATCAAGTCATCGAATGAACTTTTGGACTCTTTTTACTTCCACCTTTATGCAGTTCTCGATATATCTGTTCTTAAGTTCTCCTCTCACAGATCCTCCTATCGCAGATGGTTTTCACCCGCAATAATTGATGAACTTCGTAAGAAACGTGCTCTGCATCGTGCCTACAAGAAATCCAGATCTACTCTTGACTACTCTGAACTCAAACGATCCGAAAAGTTTTTGGTAATTTGTTAAGGCTAAGAAGTGTCTAAGCCGTATTCCAGGTGAAATGTCTTTAGATAGTGCTACCTTGAACACTCTGCAGTCTATAGTAGATGATTTTGCAAGCTACTTCAAGGGAGTTTATAGAACATCGTCCACCCTTTACGAGTCAATCAGATATCTCTGGTCTCAACATTCCTCTGATCAGTGTTACTAGAGTCACGGAGGATGAGGTTTTATAAACTCTCAAGCAGGCCAAGTGTAACTTGACCAGCGGAGCGGATCTTATTCCATCTTTCTTACTTCGGGACTGTGCGCATATGTTTGCACCTCCACGGACTACTTTATTTAAGAAAACTCTCGTTGAAGGCAAGTTTCCAGCTTTTTGGAAATCCTCAAAGATTTGCCCAATACACAAATCTGGCCCGTTGACCGACATATCAAATTATCGTCGCATATGCCTAGTTTCCAACTTCTCCAAAAGATTCGAATCGATCGTTTTTAACTCCACCTTTCCCCGTACTAAGCATCTTGTTTCCACGAATCAGCATGGGTTCATGAAGGGTCGTTCCACGGTCACCAATCTTGTAGCCTTCGTTGAGTATGCTACTCCAGTTGTTGCAAGTAGGGGGCAGGTGGACTGTATTTATACAGACTTCCCCAAGGCGTTCGATAGCGTCGATCATGTAATCATTGTAAACAAGCTGCATTCCTTTGGCCTTGACGGCAAAAATAGCTTTATTTTCCTATTACCTTGAGGATAGGACGCAGTTTGTATCTCATAGCGGTTTTTCATCAGCTGAATTTGTAGCCTCTTCCGGTGTTCCTCAGGGATCCATTCTCGGGACCATGTTATGCAATATGTTTATTAATGACTTGAGCGCGTCTCTATCTTCCCCTCCTTTACTCTTTGCTGACGACCTTAAGATCATCTGTCATGAACCCTGATGACTGTCATGTTTTGCAAACTAGTCTACACACCTATGGGGAATGGTGTGAAGTCAACAAGTTGGACCTTAATCTTAGCAAGTGTAAAGTTGTTACCTTTTCTAGACTCCAGCTACCGATTGAGTGCAGGTATTCTTTATC
Organism: Phosphuga atrata; assembly: GCA_944588485.1. NCBI lineage: Eukaryota > Metazoa > Arthropoda > Insecta > Coleoptera > Silphidae > Phosphuga > Phosphuga atrata. The sequence continues at coordinate 6,676,447 of OX155900.1, forward strand.
TAACGTCAGTCTTGATCGCTGTGAGTCAGTCAAAGATCTGGGGATTATTTTCGATTGTCAGCTTTCGGTTGTCCAATACATACTTTCTTCAGTCCAGAAGGCTGCAAGGGCTCTTGGATTCATCATCCGTAATTCTCGCAATTTTAATAATAACTTGGCTCTGAGGGTGCTTTACTACCGCTTTGTGAGATCCGTTTTGGAGTATGGATCCATCATTTGGGATCCTCACTTTAAAAAGCACGTTACTGCTGTGGAAGTTGTTCAGAGGAAATTTCTCAAATTCCTTTGGTTTAAAACGTTCGGCGGTCCTCTGGCGTTCCATGTCGATCAGCCTTTGCTGCTGGCTGAACATTATTTCTGCTTTTTTTTTAATTAATTTACTGTAATCTTGCTTTGTTATTGGTTCACACTGTTGGGCAATGATCGAATAAATAAAAAAATAAAAAATAAAATAAAATAAAATTAAAATAAAATAAAATAAAATAAAATAAAATTAAAATAAAATAAAATAAAATAAAATAAAATAAAATAAAATAAAATAAAATAAAATAAAATAAAATAAAATAAAATAAAATAAAATAAAATAAAATAAAATAAAATAAAATAAAATAAAATAAAATAAAATAAAATAAAATAAAATAAAATAAAATAAAATAAAATAAAATAAAATAAAATAAAATAAAATAAAATAAAATAAAATAAAATAAAATAAAATAAAATAAAATAAAATAAAATAAAATAAAATAAAATAAAATAAAATAAAATAAAATAAAATAAAATAAAATAAAATAAAATAAAATAAAATAAAATAAAATAAAATAAAATAAAATAAAATAAAATAAAATAAAATAAAATAAAATAAAATAAAATAAAATAAAATAAAATAAAATAAAATAAAATAAAATAAAATAAAATAAAATAAAATAAAATAAAATAAAATAAAATAAAATAAAATAAAATAAAATAAAATAAAATAAAATAAAATAAAATAAAATAAAATAAAATAAAATAAAATAAAATAAAATAAAATAAAATAAAATAAAATAAAATAAAATAAAATAAAATAAAATAAAATAAAATAAAATAAAATAAAATAAAATAAAATAAAATAAAATAAAATAAAATAAAATAAAATAAAATAAAATAAAATAAAATAAAATAAAATAAAATAAAATAAAATAAAATAAAATAAAATAAAATAAAATAAAATAAAATAAAATAAAATAAAATAAAATAAAATAAAATAAAATAAAATAAAATAAAATAAAATAAAATAAAATAAAATAAAATAAAATAAAATAAAATAAAATAAAATAAAATAAAATAAAATAAAATAAAATAAAATAAAATAAAATAAAATAAAATAAAATAAAATAAAATAAAATAAAATAAAATAAAATAAAATAAAATAAAATAAAATAAAATAAAATAAAATAAAATAAAATAAAATAAAATAAAATAAAATAAAATAAAATAAAATAAAATAAAATAAAATAAAATAAAATAAAATAAAATAAAATAAAATAAAATAAAATAAAATAAAATAAAATAAAATAAAATAAAATAAAATAAAATAAAATAAAATAAAATAAAATAAAATAAAATAAAATAAAATAAAATAAAATAAAATAAAATAAAATAAAATAAAATAAAATAAAATAAAATAAAATAAAATAAAATAAAATAAAATAAAATAAAATAAAATAAAATAAAATAAAATAAAATAAAATAAAATAAAATAAAATAAAATAAAATAAAATAAAATAAAATAAAATAAAATAAAATAAAATAAAATAAAATAAAATAAAATAAAATAAAATAAAATAAAATAAAATAAAATAAAATAAAATAAAATAAAATAAAATAAAATAAAATAAAATAAAATAAAATAAAATAAAATAAAATAAAATAAAATAAAATAAAATAAAATAAAATAAAATAAAATAAAATAAAATAAAATAAAATAAAATAAAATAAAATAAAATAAAATAAAATAAAATAAAATAAAATAAAATAAAATAAAATAAAATAAAATAAAATAAAATAAAATAAAATAAAATAAAATAAAATAAAATAAAATAAAATAAAATAAAATAAAATAAAATAAAATAAAATAAAATAAAATAAAATAAAATAAAATAAAATAAAATAAAATAAAATAAAATAAAATAAAATAAAATAAAATAAAATAAAATAAAATAAAATAAAATAAAATAAAATAAAATAAAATAAAATAAAATAAAATAAAATAAAATAAAATAAAATAAAATAAAATAAAATAAAATAAAATAAAATAAAATAAAATAAAATAAAATAAAATAAAATAAAATAAAATAAAATAAAATAAAATAAAATAAAATAAAATAAAATAAAATAAAATAAAATAAAATAAAATAAAATAAAATAAAATAAAATAAAATAAAATAAAATAAAATAAAATAAAATAAAATAAAATAAAATAAAATAAAATAAAATAAAATAAAATAAAATAAAATAAAATAAAATAAAATAAAATAAAATAAAATAAAATAAAATAAAATAAAATAAAATAAAATAAAATAAAATAAAATAAAATAAAATAAAATAAAATAAAATAAAATAAAATAAAATAAAATAAAATAAAATAAAATAAAATAAAATAAAATAAAATAAAATAAAATAAAATAAAATAAAATAAAATAAAATAAAATAAAATAAAATAAAATAAAATAAAATAAAATAAAATAAAATAAAATAAAATAAAATAAAATAAAATAAAATAAAATAAAATAAAATAAAATAAAATAAAATAAAATAAAATAAAATAAAATAAAATAAAATAAAATAAAATAAAATAAAATAAAATAAAATAAAATAAAATAAAATAAAATAAAATAAAATAAAATAAAATAAAATAAAATAAAATAAAATAAAATAAAATAAAATAAAATAAAATAAAATAAAATAAAATAAAATAAAATAAAATAAAATAAAATAAAATAAAATAAAATAAAATAAAATAAAATAAAATAAAATAAAATAAAATAAAATAAAATAAAATAAAATAAAATAAAATAAAATAAAATAAAATAAAATAAAATAAAATAAAATAAAATAAAATAAAATAAAATAAAATAAAATAAAATAAAATAAAATAAAATGAAATAAAATAAAATAAAATAAAATAAAATAAAATAAAATAAAATAAAATAAAATAAAATAAAATAAAATAAAATAAAATAAAATAAAAGATGTTCTTAATTTTATTTGCATGTTGGAATGTTTCAATTTCCCGTTGGAATTTTATGGAGGCAAACATTATTTTCCCGTTTTGAGATGTGACTTGTGATTGAGATGTGTATTATATATCATCTATTATTAGAAACTGATGGGATTAGAAGTTTCCTTTATTCTAGGATTTCTAATGTCCATTTTATAGTGTCTAATGAAGAGAGAAAAACCTTTTACTGATTGACTTATTCGTATTTATTGAAACATTTGAGACAATATGATTAGGAGAGTAACGTGTAATTATTGGATCACTTTTGATTTGGTTCATAATTGTATTCAATGCTCATCAAATCGATGTTCATCATTCAAATCATAATTTTATTTCAATGTTTTCACTACTACCGGCGTGATTATGTCAATTACGTGTCACAATTCTACATGAACACGGCGTTTTTTTGAAGTTGACGCACTTCCATTAGACAGTAGTCTCGCACTGTTTATCTTTCACATACATATAGCCAACATACAACATACATACATATATCAACTATAAGTATTAATTTACATTTCGTATCTTTCACGAATTGTAAGGCCATTTTTAAATATTGAGTTATTAAGAATGGATTGAAGCACAACGATCTTTTCTTCAAGAATAAATTTTTACAAATGTGGAACTAAGATTATAGGTGTGGTTTATATGGTGGAAGTGTTTATATAGTGGTATATATTTTAATTATCAAAAAATTATATCGCACTTGGAAATACCGTGCACTAATTACTATGGGATTATATGTAAGAGAGGATTTAGATATACTGATGTATATTATATATATATATATATATATATATATATATATACATATATATATATATATAATATATATATATATATATATATATATGTATATATATATATATATATATATATATATATATATATATATATATATATATTTATGTTGAATTTGGGGTTTTCGCGGATAGATACCTGTGTTGTATTGTTTTCTCGGGGATCCCGCGTTGATGCTGAGGGGTTGGCTCTGAAAAGAACCGGATTCTCGACGTTTCGGCGAGTATCTCTTGAGAATGGCGAATGTTAGTTCGCCGAAACGTCGAGAATCCGGTTCTTTTCAGAGCCAACCCTCAGCATCAACGCGGAATCCCCGAGAAAACAATTCAACAGATATATATATATATTTATATATGTATATATATATATATATATATATATATATACCGGGTGGTCCATTTAAGTGACGACATAGAAATATCTCTAAAAATAAACATATTACAAACTAATATCCCAGATGAAAAGTTAATATTTCACAGGGGGCCATTCAGTGATAATAATTTTAGACCTCCCACACTACTCCTTCTAAGAGAGACTGGTGGTAACTTTGAAATTTTAAATGGAAACCCCATATTTTGATTGCAGATTCAGATTCTTCGACAAGAAAACATGAAAGTTTTGTTCTAAACATTTTTCTAGAATCTCTGTAGATGGCGGTGCAAATTGCTAAAATTAGTTACGTTTAGATTTAAAAAAAAAAACAGGTGTTTATCAAGTCTGCTTCTGCCACCATCTTTTTTCTTTTTGTTTCACGCAATAATTGTTGTTATAAAACCAGAACAGTGTTCGATATAAGAGCAGAAAAATGTTTCCTGTTTCTATAGAAGAAAAAGTTGAAATGAATTACATTTATGGCGAGTGTAGAAGAAATATAGACGATGCTGTTGCCTTGTATGCTGTGCGTTTTCCAAATAAAGTTCAGTCGCGGTCATGTTTTTACATTGTTGTTAAAGCCTTTGCTACCCATGGAAGTGTGCAATCTTAAAAAAGAACGCGTAGAAGAACTGTTACTGGAGAAGCTAATGAGGTAGCTGTGCTAGCTGCTGTTGCCCAAAACGCCCAAGTAAGAGATTTAGCTCGCGATTCTGGAATTCCTCGAACTAGTATTCTCAGAATCCTGCATCGACATAAGTTTCATCCGTATCATATTTCACTGCACCAAGAACTTCATAGGGATGATTTTTATAATCGAGTAAGATTTTGTGAATGGGCAAGTGAGTAGATACGAAGGTACAATTTTTTTTTCCGTGAAGTACTATTTTCCGATGAGGCTAACTTCACAAACCAGGGTAACATTAATCGACACAATATGCATTACTGGAGTGTAGAAAACTCACACTGGTTGCGACAAGTTGAGCATCAACGTCCTTGGTCGGTTAACGGTTGGTGTGGAATCATAGGCGATAAGCTCATTGGTCCCTATTTTATTGAAGGCACTTTAAATGGACAAAAATATCAAAACTTTTTGCAATACCAACTACCAACATTACTTGAGGATATTAGTTTAAACATTCGGTTAACCATGTGGTATCAGCATGACGGTTGTCCAGCTCACTACTCACGACTAGCACGAAAGATATTAGACTGCAATTTCAATGGTCGTTGGATCTGGAGAGGTGTCCCGGTAAATTGGCCTGCCAGGTCGCCCGATTTGACATCACCAGATTTTTTCTTGTGAGGGTTTCTAAAAAACAAGGTTTTTCAAAGAGTGCCAACAACTCGTGAAGAAATGATAGAGCGAATCAAGAATGCTTGCGCTCAAATTCCAGCAGAGACACTTTTAAGCTGTACACAAGCATTTGAAGAGCGAATCAATAAATGCATCGAAGTTGAAGGTCAAATTTTTGAACATTTACTTTAATTGAAAAGCAGGAGGTAAGGCGAATCGCCAATGAACAAGCACCCCAACTCTGAATAAATCGTTTTCTATTGTTTTCTATTACTTTGTACTAAATCACATGGGTTTCTATGAAAAATGAAACGTAACCAATTTTAACGTGTTACATCGCCATTTATAAAGATTAAAAGAAAATGTTTGGAATAAAGTCTTCTTATTTTTGTCATAAAATCTGAATCTGCAAGAAAAAAATGGGGTTTCCATTTAAGATTTCAGAGTTACCCTCTGCAGAAGAGTTGGAGGAGGAGTTCTAACTTTAGCACCAGTGCATAACCCCCGTTCAAATATTAAGTTTTTATTTGGGAAATTTTTTCGTACAATGTTTATTTTTCGAGATATTTCAATGTCTTCACTTAAATGGACCACCCGGTATATATAGTATTAGAAACACGATTTTAAATTTTAAATATTATAGGACCTAAGAAGTACAGTTATATATTTTATGTATTAAATGTATGTATTAAAACCTTTTTCCTATTGTTTAACAATTAAAAAAGGAACGTACAAAGGAATACTCCAACAAAAGTCCATTCGAACAAAAGTCCATTCCAATAAGTTACTATTCGAACAATTTTTCTTTGGATCAAATTACATTCGAGTAGGGAAAGATGATTTGTTCTAAAACCACCACCTCCTTGTGGAGTTTTACATGCAATCTAGCCCCTTATGGGGGAATTACATGTAAAATCTAGCACGATGCCCCTTATGGAGATTTACATGTAAATCTAGCACGAAGCCCCTTATGGGGAATCCTATGCAAAATAGTTCTGAACGCGTCCGAGCGAGAATATCTAGATGACGCTGCAAGATACGTGTACGTTGGATAGTGGGAAAATTTAAAATGAGGGGTCAGGGGTAAAAATTAAGATAGGGGTTGATTCCCCTTAGATAGCGGTTGATAGGGGTTGAGGTTGGGAATGAAGCGCACTTCATTCCTAAAATCCCGTAACCTAACCTAATGCTAACCTAACCTAATGCTAACCCAACTAACCCAATGAGATTAAAGCTGAAAGAATGAAAAGTGGACGGAAAGTGGATGGGGTGGACGGAAAGTGGACGGAGTTTAGCGTGGGGTTACATAGACCTCACACCATGTTTAGCGTGAGGTCACATAGACCTCACACCCTGTTTAGCATGGGGTCACATAGACCTCACACCCTGTTTAGCGTGGGGTTACATAGACCTCACACCCTGTTTGGCGTGGGGTCACATAGACCTCTCACCCTGTTTAGCGTGATGAAAAGTGGATGCAAGTAGATGAAAAGTGGATGCAAGTAAATGAAAAGTGGATGCAAGTAGATGAAAAGTGGATGCCAGAAAATTGAATTCTTTGGTATTTATATAAATGAAAACCATTAATACGATCTGGTTCACAGACAAGTTTAAGAAATTTCGCTTACTCATAGGAAATTATTCGGATAAATATAAGGTCTGTATAGTCTTGTCCGTTCTTGTTCGACCTTGTTCGGTATTGTCCGATCTTGTCCGGTCTAAAACCAATAATCTCATTTGAATCAATCCGTAATATGTTTGCAATCAATTATGTATGCATACACGATTGTCCGCTACCCATCCGCAACTCATTTTGAATTTTCTCCGCTTGTCTGTCTGTCTAATCTAGTCTGTCTAGTCTAGTCCCTCTATTCTTGCCTGGTGTTATGACTGACAAACATCCGGTTGCGACTAATCAACAAGCCGTAAATCAAAATAAAACGTAGATAACACAATGAAAGTAAAAATATAAACATTATTAACAATTATAAGAAAAACAATCGAAAATATATTTTAGTTGAATTAAACACCCCCTTAGATATTTTAGTTTTAGTCTAATCTAGTTTTATGTATTTAGCTTGGTCTGTCTAATCTCATGTATTTAGCCCCCATCTGTCTAGCTTCATCTAACTAGTCTCGTCAGTCTAGTCTTGTCTGTCTAGTCTTATCTGTTCAGTCTTGTCCATTACATATAAATTGAGGGAAAAGGTCAACTGTAATTATTTATTCGTTAATCAGCCAATCAGCATCGAGATAATTCGTTTAGCAATATCTGCCGCGGCGGATGACGTCACCTACTGAGGGGTAGGCGGTCGGGCGGTATCTCCCTTAAGGCACATGCTAGAGCCGTTCTGACACCAGATTTGATTTTTCTCATCAAATGGTTTAAAATGGTATAGTCTAGTCCATCTAGTCTTGTCCATCTAGTCTTGTCTGTCTAGTCTTATCTGTCTAGTCTTGTCTGTCCAGTCTTGTCTGTCTAGCCTTGTCTGTCTAGCCTTGTCAATCTAAATCCCTCATAATCTCAATTGAATCAACCCCTATCTTAATTTTCACCCCTGACCCCTCATTTAAAATTTTCCCATTATCCAACGTACACGTATATTGCAGCGTCATCTAGATATTCTCGCTCGGACGCGTTCAGAACTATTTTGCATAGGATTCCCCATAAGGGGCTTCGTGCTAGATTTACATGTAAATCTCCATAAGGGGCATCGTGCTAGATTTTATGTAATTCCCCCTTTCCCCATTCCCCTTTTCATGTAATTCCCCCATAAGGGGCTAGATTGCATGTAAAACCCCATAAGGAGGTGGTGGTTTTAGAACATATCATCTTTCCCTACTCATTCGTACACTTTTCCTGGAACCGATTTTAAAGGGATCTAATGTCATGACTTCGTTTCACAAAACTTTTCTTCTTATATACCTATAATGACTTTAGCAGTATGACATGTGGCCACAATTTTCTAATGCCACTTGTCATTCAAATCAATTTGATTTGAATGACAAGTGGCATTTTGATTATTGAGAATGACCAGAAATGTATAAATTTGCAACTCCTGTAACACTTGCTCTTATTGCAGAAATATTTGTTTCAGTTCTCCCAGTTCGATTCGACGATGTTGCCTATTAACAAAAATTAATTTATATATAAAAATTGTTAAACATTTACATTCTTACAAAAAAAAATCTGCAATAATCATTATTTGAAAATATGGGTGGAATATTTAAACGGTAATACTATATGAATGCGATCGTTGCGACCTTTGTAACTACGTAGTAATCCATACTTACACACATAACGACATTTAGAATATGTTAAAATATTATATAACATATTATTCACAGTTGTATATATTTCTACACTTATCACGATTCGTCTATCGACTGTTAAACTTGAAAATGACCTTTAACAGTCGAAACTCGAGTCGTGATAACTGGAGAAATTTATATAACTGTGAATAATATGTTATATAATATTTTTACATATTATAAGTGTGGCAAAAACATAGCGAATTTAACAATTCCGTGTTAATACTTTTTGTTACTTTTTTACAGTTTTTATAAATTTGAAAACATTAATAATTATTTAAATTGAAACAAAGTTTTTTATATAAATATAAAAGTTTGACAAAGATGACGTAAAAATAGAATAAAATAGAGGCACATAAAAATTCTCATATTTCATTTTGAACTTCCTGGCCTTTACAATAGTCAATCTGCGCTGAAATATGTCTAGAATTTCCTGTAATTTTCAATGTAAATAGAGCATTTCTTAAGCATCGTCAAGTCAAATCTTCGTTAAATTACTTCAGTATTTCCGATATATAATAAACATTTTTCAAAATGTTAATTATCAAACTATTCATTTTAATTCAAAATAAATTTTCCGTACCTTTTGCATAACCGAACATAATTAATAAACAAATTAAACATTTTTTTTTCAACATGATTTAGCGAAATATATTTTGCGAAATAATCCTTTTTTCATTGTGGCTTTTACAGGCAAATCCAGGCAAAATAGGCACAACGATTCCACTGGATTCAACTTTTAAATTGAATTAATATGTGTCTTCTAAAAATTCAAATTAATAGTCCAAAGATTTTTTGCGTAGAAAAAACTTATATACGAAGTCCACTGAATTTGGTATACGAATTGTTTTTTAGTAGTATAGGATTATAAACTATTTAGAGTATAAACCCCTCTTAAATCTTATTAATCTATATCAGGTAATAATTACAGCATAGTTTTTAATTTCTCTGCAAAATTTCTTATAATAAAATACTCTTAGCTCCGTTCTGGCATTAAATAATGGGTTTTTCAATAAGAATATAACAATTTTGGGTACCAACGTATTAACGCCACCACCGCTACATTTTTAAATGCCGCCAATATACATGTAAAATTTGTATGATAAATCATAAAATAAAACATTTAAAATTAAAACATTTTTAAAACTCAAAATACTTTATTTTTTAACCCCGGTTAGATTGGGTTTCCCGCCGCGAAGCGGACAGATAAATCAAGCCAACATACGCGCGGCAGCGCGAACTCTCGATCCAACATATAGCGGTGGTGGCGTTAATACGTAAGTAAACAATTTTGTTTTTAAATAAAACACAGAATGTCATAATTATGGTGAATAGGTATAGTACACATTAAGTAATTATCATGGAATTCGACTTTGTTCATATAAGTACCACGATTTGCGAATTTTATAGAATTCTTGCAGACATATCAAATTTGTTCCATTTTCTAGTGCAGGGGTCGGCAAGCCGCGGCTATTTTACTAAAGTTTTGTAGCTCTTCAACTCGTCCATAACATATATTTTAAGTTTATTGGAACAAATCAAACTTTTATATATCAAAACAGAGATCTAAAAAAAAATACGATATGTTTAAATTACATGAGAAAAGTGCATACCCGTTTTAAGACATTTTCACCTATCATTGCATTTTACATCAAGAGGTGCTGCTGTGTATGCCAACATTTCCTGTCGAGATTAAAAAAGTTATAATGGACATAATTTCCGTACTAAAAATAGTAAATGAGATCGCTTAAAAAGCATTAAATTAGTGCGAAATACTAGTTTATGATACTAAACCACGCGCGTTCGGCTCGTGCTTTAAACTTCGAAACTCATGCACAAAAGCCTTTCGCACACGTGTGCCATAAATTACTTTTTATTGCTCATGCATTAAAAGTACTATCTTGGCGCACGTTTTTTAGTGCGACAAATTCCATTTTTGGTTGTTTTGCCACATATTTTGTGTAATGCACGCAAATATGCAATATCGCTAACTTACACTAAAAAGACAATTAAATAAATAAAATATACATAATCAAGACCGCAATATTAAAAAAGTGACGTGAATGTGACAAAAAATCATTACAAAATAAAAATTAAAATCAAAGAAAACGTTTTAAAGTGGGTGTAAATTCCATGGTGATTTCGGAGACTGATAGTTCTTGTGACGAATCCACACCATCGGGGACAATTGAAAAAGCAAATTCTTCATTTTTTATTCTTTTTTTTTTGACGGCCCCTGGATCCCAAACTTGTACGATATGTCCCCTCGCATGAGTAATAAAAAATATTATCCGCATCACGGGCGGTATTGTCGATTGCCCTCTCGAGCGAAAGTGCGCACTTCGTTTGCGCACCCAATTTCGCTCTCGTGACCAATTGACTTACCGCCCTAGTTGGAAAATATACTATTATCTACGATGCATGTTAAAACACTGTTGAATCTACAAAAAAATAATTGTTTCTTATACGGATAATATTGTAAAAAATGTAATTTTGACAGACAACATACTTAACACTGGCACAATAAAGTTAGAATGTTCAGAGCCTCCGTGGAAAAAAATGCTAACTTGTAAAACGCACAGTGAGGGGAACACTATTTGGTCGTTGTCGATATAATATAGGTTGACCTGAATTTAATCTAGATTAGGTTACCGTTAGGTTAAGTTATATTAGACCCAGATAAATCCAACTAACAGGCCGAGACTTTTTGATTCAAAATAAGAAAAATTAATACAATTTAAATATACGTCAGAAAATTTAGTTTCACTACGTCTATTTCTTTGTTTAGTGATGCAAGTTGTTGCCATAGTATCCACAAACAGAAATCGTTTAATAATGAAACCCCATTTGATTTAAAATGGAATTTTACGCACAATTTAGGTACTTTTACACACGATTATAATAATGTCGATTATAATATGTGAAGGATACATACAATAATGTATTTATTAATGCGTTCATTTTGGTGTGTGAGTAGATAAATGTTCTTTAATATTCCAGTCAACGTATCGAACACACGTACTTGGTTTTTTATCATCAATACCATCGTTTAGCTCAGAGTATTCGAAGCCCTTTGTCATCATCACGACTGCTTAAAAAATTCTATTTTGCTAATAAAATCAGAGAGCGCATCTTAATAACCTCAATAGAAGGTTGCGAAAAGGAGGAGGCGATACTTCGAATTCAATTTTAGAAATTATACTTTTTTTAAATCCTTCTCGAAAGATAAAATTATATTTGGAAAAGTTCTGAAATTTACAATAAATTTAAGGCATTTGAAATCTAATTAATTTACGGATCCATATATTATTGTGAGCAGATTTTTAACAAGAATGTCCTGTATATTAAATAGGGGCCTAGCAGCTCAACGACATTAGCCTTGAAAATTGTATAAATCGAAAGACCTGAAGAACCTGATATGAAACAAATCTCTGCATCAGTTCACTCGTAAAAATCTCACTGATTTTTATTAAATTATTTGTATTGCTAGTTATTATTTATCATTCATGCACAATAGTACTATCTTGGTGCACGTTTTTTAGTGCGATAAATTGTCAATATTAGTTGTATTTTAGATAACTTGAAGAACGCACGCAAATATTCAATATTGCTAAGTTATATTAAAATATACAAATAAATAAAAATATAATGAATAGTCAGTGACGTGAAGTGTCAAAATTTTTTTCATAACAAAATAAAAATAAAACTTAAAGAAAACGTTTTAAATTGAGTGTAAATTCTATGGTGATACCGGAGACTAAGGAGAGTTATTATGATGAATCCACACCACCGGAGAAAATTGAAAATGCAAATTCTTCATTTTTGATTCCATTTTTTTTTTTTGATGGCACCTGGTGGCAACTTGTAAGATACCTCCTCGTATGACGGATAAAAAATATTGTTTCACTCTCGAGTAATATTAACAACTTTTCACTCTAGTTACAAGATCTACTATATTTTGGTATTTGTTTTACAATATGTAAAAATAAATATATAAAAAATTATAAATGTCATTTAATATACAAAAATTTGATAATGCAAATGACCTAGATTGTTTTTTAATTCCGTCATCCCTGCGGCTCTTCTATAAAATTTGTTAATTTTATTAAGGAAAATTCTTTAATTAAAATTGGTTGCCGACTCCTGGTCAACTGATATACGAAAGAAAATTTAAGATAAGTTAATATATACTGCAATTAGTCGATCTAGCAATAAAAGGGCAGGGCCGCATAGTACCTAGAGATGCATTTTTTGTTTCCGTCTGGGTAAATAGTTGTTGTAAGTAAATAGTTCCGGGTGAATAGGTAGTTGGAATATATGAGAATATTTTTGTTAGTTGATGGGCGTATTAATTCTCTAGTTATATATGAAAGAAAAATTGAGAAAAGTTAAGATTTACTAACTGTTTACGGTAAAATGTTTACTGCCTGGAATGCGCTATTTTAAATAATCGCTGCGCATTTATTATATGGAATTTTTGAAACATTATTTTTAGGATATAAGGGCAATACCATACCCTAATAGATCATAGAAATTATTTCGTAAAATTTTAGAAATAAACAAATACTATTTTGGCGCCCGTTTTTTAGTACGACAAATGGTTTGTCAATTCAATTATTTCAATTTTTTCAATTCAAATTATGCTTGGCGCATGCAAATTTTTATTAAAAACCGAATAGGTAACTAAAAAAAAACACAATCAAAATTAATAAGTGACATGAAAATGACAAGATTTTTTGGAACGAAGTTCCTTTAGGGAGGTCTCGGTAGGGGTGATTCGGCAGAAAACGTTATGTTAAGTTATACACCTATCTCTTTCTCTCAGTGTATATTTATATAATGCATGCTCTCTCTGTTTCTTTCGAAGAGTGACATATTTCAATAGATGACTAAAACTAATAAAATAAACCTTTGCAATTAGGTTCCGAGCTTTAACTCACCAATCTTCTTCTATGAGTAACTCATCAATCGACAGTTGAATATCGCTATTCAAAAAGATTTCTAAAATTGAAGACTTAAAAAAATTTCATTTTAGTTCGAAGACTTAAAAGCCTTTAATAATATCTATAAACTAGATTTTATTTATTTTTTTACTTTATTTAGATTTTTCTAGTTTTAGCTAAAACTTTCAATTAGTTTCCAAGCTGTAACTATCTTAGTACCTTAGTTACTTAACTTCATATGTCATCTGTCATTTATGACTGACTTGATAATAGACCTGTTTACGATTAGTTAAGCGCATGCGCGTCCGTCAAGTTTAAAAGGCGGGAATATGAAAGTTTCGGGCACATTTTTTTCATTAATGATTTTTTTTCATTTAAAGAATACATTCTATCGTTGTACACAGTATCGTTCCGCATTTGGATACCAAGTCAGGGCAATTGTTTACAAAATCTTTAAATCCAAAAAATAAATCAAATTTTGATCACATAGATCGGTGGTGCACAAACCATGGGTAGCCCCGATAAAAGCCCCCTAAAAACCCCCAAAGGGGTCGATAGAGAATCTTTTTGGGTGGTCGAATTCAGAAAATATTTCACCTGTAAGTATTGGGTAGCAATAAATAGTGAAATATCAATATGAAGAAATTTGAAAAAAGGAGCTATTTTCATACATAATTTTCCAAAAAAAAAATGGGGATTTGTTCCAAAAGGATAGATGTTGGTGGAACATGTTCAGGAATATTTAGCAAATTTTCCCAATATTTGAATATTTTTTTCAGCAAATATTGCAGTCTTTTGTAAATTCCAAAATTGAAATTGAAAATCAAATTTCTAAACATTGAAATTTTCAAACTTGATTTTCTCAAAATCTTATTTGGGGCTTTGTTTCAAATTTTGTGGAGATGTTGGTAGAACTATTTCGGAATAATTAGCAAATTTTCCCAATATTTGAATGATTATTTCAGCCAATATTGCAGTTTTTGTAAGTTTCACCTTGAATATCTAATTTGTAAACATTGAAATTTGCAAACTTAATTTTCTCAAAAATTAATTTGGGGATTTGTTGTAAATTTTCTAGGGATGTTGGTAGAACTATTCCGGAATATTTAGAAAATTTTTACGATATTTTAATATTTATTACAGCAAATACTGCAGTTTCTTGTAAATTCCACCTGGAAAATCAAACTTGTCAATTTTCAAACTAATTTTCTCAAAAAGTAATTCGGGGATTTGTTTCATATTTTGTGAAGATGTTGGTAGAACTGTTCCGGCATATTTAACAAATTTTTTTGTTTTTGGTAAATTCCACCTTGAAAATCAAAAATATTTAGAAAATTTTCCCTATGTTTTAATATTTATTTCAGCAAATATTTTTTAAACCTAATTTTCTCAAAAACTAATTTAGGGATTTGTTCCAAATTTTACGGAGATATTGCTAGAACTGTTCCGGAATATTTAGCAAATTTTCCGAATTTCATATCTTTTATTTCAGAAAATATTGCAGTTCTTTGTAAATTCCACTTTGAAAATAAAATTTGTAAACCTTGGAATTTTCAAAGTTAGTTTTTTCAAAAACTAATTTGGGTATTTGTTTCAAATTTTGTGGAGATGTTGGTAGGGCTGTTTCGGAATTTTTAGCAAAAATATTTTAATGCTTATTTTAGAAAATACTGCTCATTTTTGAAAACTCATTGACAATCAACGCATTGACAAACAAATTTGTAAACATTGACATTTTCAAACTTAATTTTATGAAAAACTGATTTGAAGATTTGTTTCAATTTTTTTGGAGAGGTTGGTACGACTGTTTCGGAATTACAATGTTCACGTTGCAATCCAGTCAGGGTGTCTATAAAATTTACAGAAAAATGTTTGAAAATAGTTTGCGCACCACTGACATAGATTAAGAGGCCCCGTACTGTACAACGATTTTATGAAGAAAATTTTTATTTGTGAAAAAAATCTTTATTATGAACGGAGTTACAGCACTTTCAAATAAAAAAAATTTACGCACAATTTTTATTGCCGGAAGTTATTGTCAGTTTCACATCGGTATCTCTCGCCTATCAAAAAAATCTTGACACGCGAAAGATACAAATCATCTGTCAGCTGTAACATGTGTGATGTAGGATCGCAATCTCTGTATTAAAATAATGTCTATAACGTTACATTTATCAGTTTAATACACAATGATGAAAAAGTATTTTGTAAAATTACTTTATAAACTTTCTAAAGCGAAGTGTGGCTTGAATATATAAATATATTCAACCTGTTCGTAGCTCTATAATATTAAGTCTTATTAGGACTATGAAAAAATCTCGTGTTAAATCAACTCTCTCTCTCTCTCTCTTTTCAGCCCATAACCCTTCTGCAGGGGGTGGTGACATCAATTTGCTACGCTCGCAATGATTCCTCGCCATCGCTCTATATCTTGGACAGATCCCATTACTTCCTGCATCCCTTGTCCCGTCAGGGTTTTCGTCTATCCATCGTGCTGGCGATCTTCCTCTTGGGCGGCGGCAATGGACTTTGCCTTCTACTATGAGTCGTTCAATATTGTCGAAGCTTGTTGCCACAGGACCCAGGTATCCCAAATACCGTTGGTTTATTGTCTGGTATAGTATGGTCTTTATACCGAGTTGTTGAATGATAGAGTCGTTTATACGGGTGGCTGTCCATTGTATTTGCAGCCTTTTTCTATAGCACCACATCTCAAAAGCTTCTATTCTGCGTTGGTCTGAGGCACGTAGAGTCACGTTTCGCAGGCGTAAGTTGCAATGGAGAAGACCAGGCTATGTATCAGCCGAAGTTTTGTGTTTTTGGTAATGGCTCGATCTTTCCAAATTTTCACCAGTTTTGCCATAGACGTTCTGGCAATCGCTATTTGTGTGCGGATTTCTTCCTCCGATCCACCTTTGTTGGTAACTACTGATCCTAGATAATCAAATCTTTCCACCACTGCAAATCCAGCCACGGTGTCGCCTTGTGGCAGGTTTTCATTGTGTCTGTCTATTATCATGATCTTTGTTTCGGCTCTATTAATCTCTAGTCCATATGAGCCACTATATTCTGTGAGTCTAGCCATTATAGATTCCATTTCGGCTTCCTCCAAAGCCAGAATCACAGTATCACCTGCATATCTCAAATTCGTTATCCGTTTGCCTCCAACAGGGACCAATCCGTTCCAATCTCCAAGTAACTTTCGCATAATGTATTCTGTGTAAATGTTAAACAGTATTGGCGACAATATGCATCCTTGCCGCACTACCGCTAGTATATTGAATGGTTCTATTCTCTATATATAATACATATTTACACAATAAAAAAATTAAAGATAAAATAAAAACCTTAGGAACTCCACCCATCATTCCGGAACCGCGCTTAGCATATCTTCTATATAGTGATGGTAGTAAATTTACCTAGGTTTTTTGCTCGTGGATTGGTTTGGTTGCACTGTCCGTTTGTTTCTGTAGTATTTCAGCTTCTCGTCATCTTCTTTGGAAGACATAATGTTTTTAACAACCCTGTCGGTCCTCTCCCAATTTGTTTTGTTTTCCATCATGTACTTCATTATCGTCCCTGGTTCGAACGAAATCTGCACACTACCGGTTTGTTTTTCTCTTTCGGGGTCCCATCTATCACAGTCAAATATGGTGTGTCTACCGAGTGTGCACCGAGTCTATCTCACCACAATATTCGCAAAGATTGTCCGCGGCGGCTCGTAATTGATGCAGGTAGTCGCGGAAGCAGCCGTGACCTGAGAGGAATTGTGTTAGATGATAGTTTGTTGCACCGCTCTTCCTGTTCAGCAATGTCGAGATATCTGGTATGACCAGCTGTGTCCATTGGCCTTTGTCTGACGCCCGCTATCTTAATTGTATTTCCTCTAGCAGATTTTTTCTAGCTGCTTTTCTTGCTTGCCTGTTGCTACCATTCGTGTATAATTCAGCTCTCTCTTTTACTAAGAGGTCTATGGGAGGTATGCCCGCGATTACTAGGGCGGCTTCTCCGGATATAGTTTTATATGCGCTACAGACCCTAATAGCGACCTTTCTTTGTACTGCTGCTAGTGTCCTAACATTAATTTCCACATCCATACTTTTAGCCCACGTTGGAGCGGCGTAGAGCATAGTGGATTGTATGACCATACTAAGGAGTCTGCGTTTGTGGCTCCTTGGGCCACCTACATTGGGCATAATTTTGCCCAGCGCTGCGGCTACCTTCATAACCTTGGCTGCTGCCTTCGTGATGTGTGGGACGAAGGAAAGTCTTTTGTCCACTACTACCACAAAATATGTAATTTCATCCTTTGGGACTATGCAAGTCTCTTGTATTTGGAAAGTTATTGGCTTTAATTTCCTAAGCCCAGTAAATAACACAGCTTTGGACTTTTCCGGTGCAAGCGTTAGGTTATTGGTTGTCATCCACTCTATTACTAGTTGTATTGCGCAGTTTGCCTTTTGCATTATAGAAATTACCGTTCTGGCCGAGACTATGAGCGCCAGGTCGTCGGCAAAGCCAATAAGTGTTGCACTATCTGGGAGTCTGAGTCTTGGACCCCGTCGTATAGGATGTTCCACAGAGTTGGGCCCAAAACTGAACCCTGCGGGGCACCACTACTTAGTTCCCTCACCACTGTACTGTTCACTCCACTCCATCCGTTTATAATAATAGGGTTCTGTCATCGAGTTTCTTCAGTATGCGTAGTAGGTAAAGAGCCACGCCTCTTCTTGTGATTTCATGCATTATAATCTTCCAGCTTGCACTATTAAAAGCATTTCGCACGTCGAAGGTGATTAATGCGCATATCTTTCTCGTTTTTTGGGAGCCTTGTCTTTCCTCCTCGGCGAGTTTTAATACTGCATTTATCGCACTGATTGTGGATCTGCCCTCTCTGAAGCCGTATTGTCTCTCAGACAGCCCGGTTCCAGTTTCAAGTTAACTTTATAATCTTCCCAGCAGCAGTTGTTCTAAAAGTTTTCCCGGTGTGTCTAGGATGCACAGCGGCCTATATGAAGTTGGTTCGCCCATTGGTTTATTGGTCTTACGTAGCAAGACTAGCCTAGCTCTTTTCCATTTCTTTGGGAAATTTCCAGTTCATTGTCTCCAATGCAAATTGTGGCTGGTGGCGAGCTACAATTTTTGTTATCTCGGGTGGTATATCTTCTGGCCCTGCTGCTCTTCCGATGTGGATCCGCTTTTCTGCTATGGCGAGCTCCTCCTCTGTAAATATAGGTATATAATTTACCACTGGCTGCTCCCAGGCAAAGGGTTCGTGTTCTGGGAAAAGTGCATCCACCACTCGTTTGAGGTCCTCTATAGGTAGTTCTGTTTTACGGGCATGGACTTTGTATTTCTTTGTATTGTGTGTATATCTTAGTAACTTAGTAACGTATTTAATAGATGTTGAGTTTCTTTTACATAGCTAAAATGCATCTCCACCATATGTTTGCCTCTAGATCTTCCATCATTTTTTCCCAGTGGGCTTGTTTCGTCTTGCTTATTGCTTGTTGTAGCTCTTTTTTTTAGTTTATATGCGGCCATTAATGTTTTGCTCTTTTTTTTTGGTTTCTGCCGTTGGAGTTTTCTTCTGGCTGAGACGCATAAGGCCCTCATGTCTGATATTTCGTTGATCCACCATTATACTTGCTTCCTCCTAGTTGGTCCTATTTTCTTTGGTACCTATTCAGTCCTATTTTCACTACCTGGGTAAGTGTATCAGCATTTCTCGTTTCAGTGCCTAGTATTTGCTCTGTAAGTTTGTTTGTCATTGCTGCTTCATCCAGGTTTTTTATGCTCCAGCTTTTTCTTTTTAGGGTTCCGTACCGAAAACGGAACCCTTATAAGATCACTTTGTTGTCTGTCTATCTGTCTGTCTGTGTGTCTGTCCGTCTGTCTGTCTGTCAAGACCATTTTTCTCAGGAACGTGTAGAGGTAACAAGTTGAAATTTGTATCAAATACTCGGGTCTGCGGTCTCTTTCAGCTGTGAAAAAATCAAACTTGTAAGTCAACACGATCAAAAAGTATGACCGTTTATGTCGCATATTTTGCGATTGCACAAGGGAATACTTCCCGTTGACCTAGAATCATAAAATTTGGCAAGAAGCGGTGTCTTAGAGCAAATGTAAAGGGAGAAATCTGAAAACCGTAAATATGTTGTTTAATTACAAGAAAAATGTGAATTTACTATTAGAAACTTATGAAAATACACTAATGTTGTCGTAGTAGTATTGTCAGGCTCCAGAAGCATATGGGTTGCATACAGTTAGGTCCTCCTCGGTCAGGTCCGAAGGTTAAAAAGTATGTGTTGGCACCAAGCTGTTTATTCTGAATTTTCTTTGTTTATATTCGTTATGCATTTCATCACGTACGCTCTATATACATACTATATACAGGGTATATATTATGTCTAAATGTTGCTTGTTTATAACCGACATGCGACATACTTAAGTCCCGTAACATCCTATTATATTTCGTTTAATTTTTCTTTATAATCTACATATACTTAAATCACGTACGCCCTATATTTTTTGGTAGTCAATTGCCCAACAGCAGTCAATTGAACAACTGAATGTTAAGAGTATCGAAATAGATCTAGAAATAGTTAATATATTAGTTTATACTAGATTTAGAAATAGTTAGATCTTAATATAAATTAGTGAATAAGTGTAATACTAAAATAAAGTTTTCTTTTTATAAGTTTAAAAATATTCGCGTTATTTAAAAAAAATACCCTGAATACCTTTATACAGGTTATATAGGTATACGGTCAAAATTTAGCAGTAAAAACAAATAGTGAATTTCCAGAACCCCTAAACACTCATAGCGAATGGGGGATGTATGGTTATAAAATATAGGGTAGAATACCATCGTAAGACAGCGGCATCTTGACTTACAAGTTTGTACGGAACCCTCGGTGCGGGAGTCAAAACCCGCACTTGGCCGTTTTTTTTTTCTGGAGTGTGGGTTTTCTGGGTGGGTTTGCTTCTACCTTATATGAGATGTATCTGTGATCGCTCAGTGTTTCTTTGTTAAGAACCGTCCAGTCTTGTATCTTTTTGGCCAAGTTATGTTAGCAGATGGTTAGGTCTATTATGGAAGATGAGTTTCCTTTAGCAAATGTGTGCTATTTTCCATGGTTTAGCAGAACGATATCCAATTCAGCCGCCCAATCCGTAACTAGGTCACCTCTGTTGTCTGTTCGGGGACATCCCCAGTAGGGGGATTTTGCATTAAAGTCGCCTGCTATAATTTTGGGTTTATTATTTTGGCCTCTTATGTCGTGACTTAGTGCCCCGAGTTCCACTGACAACCGGTCTACCTGTTGATTTGGCGAACTTGGCAAAGTAACAGCTATATAGGATGTTGTGGTCCATTTCTACCCAGACAAACCCTGGCCCGCTGCCGTATCTTATTGGTATTTTCATGTTCATGATCCTGATTGCTGTCTCTTTTTTGTCATCTATGAACCAGTCTCGGTTACTGACCATTTTTTTATTTTCGGTTCACTTACTAAAATTATGTCTGTCTTGTTTTCCATTGCGGTAGCGATGCATCTCATTAGGTTTATTTGGATTATACTAGCCATTTTCATGGCTCAATGTTGTTCCCGCCTTGTTTCCGACGCTGACTTATGGATGTAGTTTTATGCACTTGCTCTCCTAGCTCCTTCTAGCGCTTTCTTGAACTTAGGACATGCTCCAAAATCTGACCGATGCCCGGTCAGGTTGCAGATTGGGCAGTAGCAGGGTTCCTTATCGCATTGCTTGGCCTTGTGCCCTTCCTCACCACATCTTAGGCATAGTTTCTGTCGATCTGGTCCTTTGCAGTCTATTGAGTGGTGCCCAGTTTCCCAGCATCTGTGACATTTTAACTACCTCAACCCTTTCCCTAATTCGGCATTCTACTATTCCCACTCTTATCTTACCAATTGCTACAGGTTTTGAGGCTTGGTTTTTGTCCATTGTTACAGTTGCCATTTGACTTTCTCCGTAAACATCCTGGTCGGATGTTTGTCACTTGGATCAATTCGGGTCTTCTATTTGTTGTCTGATGGCTCTGACTACCTCCTCCGCTGTGGTGAGATCGTTCAAGTCTCTTATGTGCAGCATAGTGTGGGACTTTTTAAGCTGTATATCGACTAGTGTGCATTGCTTGGCCAGTTCTTGTTTCAATTCCTGGGCTTTCCCTGCTTTAACTTCTACTAGAACTTCTCCTGTCTTTGCCTTTCTTAACTTCTTGATAGATTTTCTTATATTATTTGTAGGATCAATTTTTTCCTTCACACTTTTTAGTAGGTCCGCGTATGATTTTCCCTCTCCCTTAATAAGTATGGCTTCGGAGTTTTGTGTTCGTTCGGTCTTATTTGGTTGTGATTTAGGTCTTCCCCTTGCGTGTACTTCTATCCACGGATTCTGAGGTCGCGGATTTGAAGGTTTCCTAGTTCCCTCCTTTGGGCAGTATATTCTAACCTCTACCTCTATCGCGGCGAAGGTGAATTCTATGGCGTTTTTTAAATTGGCCAGTTTTGTGCTATTATTCTTATAAAGGCCACTTTATCTCTATTGTTTTTCTTTAGCAACTCCTTTAGGTTTTGCAGGCCGTCGTAGAATTGTTTTGTGCCCGCCATATCTGTCTCCAGATTCTACCTTATTAGTTGGAATATATATCTGTCGCAGCTTTTGATGTCCTCGTTTGTGTCTGGAGACGCGATGGTGTGTTTTATGTAGGTTGCTTTGCCCGTTGTTTGCTCTTGATGCGCTGCGTCGCGAGCTCGACCATATGCCTCATTCATTGCCTTTGGTACTCCGTGATCTGGGTTCATTTTCTCATCTACATACCAGTCGATATCCCAGTCTGTAGAAGTATTCAGTGCGTTACCGTCCTCCTTTGGCCTTAATGAATGCTTGTTTCTGCCAATCTTTGACTGCGATCTCTTGGAATTCATCATAGGTATTCTTATTTTCAATTTCTTCGCGTAACTTAAGTAGGTTTTCCTCTTCTTCGTTACTAATGGTTTGGGTACTGGCATTACAGCATATTGAATGGTTAGGAGCATGTGTTACTTACGCTAACGCATGCAGTGCTGGTCTCGTAGAGCTGTCTGATTAGTCTTATTATATGCATTATATGAATCAACTACTTCCTAGCTAATATCATAAAGGATATTGACTTATACAACAGAGATTTGCATGTTATTCCTATATATTGATTCCTATGGCCTCCAAGGAGGAGCAAAGTGCCTCCACGAAACATCTCCATCTTGTCTTGTTCGACGCCAAGCACTTGACCTCATTCCAGGACTTTCCATTTCTCCTGGCTTCGCTGTCCACTGTGCGTTTCCAGGTAGAGCGACCTACCCTTTACCTACCCTGCGTTGGCCTTGAGGGTTCCACTCTAATGCTTCCCTGGAGATATCTGAGCTGGGTTTCCTTAGCGTGTGGCCTATCCAACTCCATTTGCGCCTCTTGATCTCCTTGCCAATTGATTGTTGACCTGTTAACCTCCATAGAGTAACATTTGAGAAAGCCACCGGCCAGCGTATGCCAAGAATTCGCCGCAGGCACTTGTTGACAAAGGTCTTAATCTTGGGAGTAACCGCTAGAGTGTCTTTCCAGGTTTCGCAGGCATACAAAAGAACTGATTTGACGTTGCTGTTAAAGACCTTGATTTTGGTACTTCTTTTGATGCATGGGTTATTCCAGAAATTATTCAATAGAGCAAATGCGTATCCTGCTTTACGAATTCGTATTTTGACATCTTCTGACGCTCCTCCGTCTGGAGTAATCTGGCTGCCCAGGTAGCAAAAGGTGACAGTATTATCGATTGGGATGTTATTTAAAGAGAGCGGGGTGTTATTACGAGCATTGATACGCATTTCCTTGGTCTTAGAGATGTTTATTTTGAGGCCAGCGAGCGCCGCGTTATAGTCCAGTAGGTTTAGTTTTTCCTGTATATCTTGGTAGGTGTGAGTGAGGAGACACAAATCATCAGCGTAATCCAGGTCTTCCAACCGGGAGTTCAGACGCCATCTGATGCCGCGGGGACGCTCGTTAACTGCAGTCATTATGTGGTCCATGACGATTATGAATAGGAGAGGCGATAATGCACAACCCTGTTTGACCCCCGAGGAGACAGCAAATTCGTCACTTAGTTTGCCTTTGTGTTTGATACGGTTAGAGCTGTTCGCGTACAATGCCCGGATGATGTTTACAATCTTTTGAGGGACGCCGTTCTGTGATAGGACTTTCCAGATTGCGTTGCGGCTAACAGAGTCGAAAGCTTTCTCGAAATCCACAAAAAGCATGTAAAGTGGAGAGCGCCATTCTACGGACTGCTCAATAATAATTCGGAGCGAGTTGATCTGGTCGATACATGATTTTCTAGGCCTAAAACCGGCTTGTTCGCTCCTAATTGTAGGTTCGAGTGATTCTGCCAGTCGATGGAGGATTGTTAATGTGAGCACCTTACTGGCTGTGTTGAGTAGAGTAAGACCCCTATAGTTGTTGCAGATCTTTTTGTCTCCCTTTTTATGGAGTTTGACAATTACCTCTTCCCTCCACTCTTTCGGAACGTATTCCGTTTCCCATATTTGCTTAATAATTGGGTATAATATTTTTGCTGATGTTTCAGCATCGGCTTTTAATATTTCTGCGGGTAGAGCATCTGAACCCGTAGCCTTTCCGTCCTTTAGCTTCAAAATTGCATTTTTAATATCCTTGATGTTTGGAGGATTGGTATTCATTCTTAGAATGGGAGGGACGGAGTTTTCATCAGAGATGGAGTTGTCAGGCGATGGGTTATTTAGGATTTCTTAGAAGTGCTCCTTCCACCGTATTAGTTGTGCTTCGTCCGTAACTAGTAATTCTCCGCTTTTGCTTTTGATGGGAGTGTCACCCAAAATTGATTTATTGGCTAGGCGTCTGGTGATCTGGTATAGAGCACGCATATTGTGACATTCACTGGCTGTTTGGGCTTGTTCGGCAAGGCCTTGAGCCCATGGCCTCTTGTCTTTTCTGGCACTGTTCTTTACCATCCTGTCGTGTGTGTACATTAGCTGACCTAATTGTTGTTTTTCCTCGGTTGTTTTTGCTTTATTTAACCTGGCTTTGGTTTCTTTCCTAGCTTTAATGGAGTCCCATGTAATTGCAGATAGCCAGGACTTTCGTTGGTTTTTGGACATATATCCCAGGGAGTCTTCACCAGCCTTTATATATAATTCTTTGACTCTGTTCCATTTCATATCTAAGTTGTCTTCCTCGTGATGCAACGAGTTTAGGTAGCCACTTCTCAGGCACTCTATAAAACGTGATTTAGCAGAAAGATTGGCCAGATTGCCTAAATTGAATTGAATTGCCTTTTTGGGGGTATTTTGGAGTTTGCTATGAGTTGAGGCAACTTTCATGCGCGCTATCGCAATTACCAGGTGGTGGTCACTATAAATGTCTGCTCCTCGTCGGGTTCTAACATCCAGCAGAAATCCTCGCCAGGTTTTACTAAAGGCAATGTGATCAATTTGATTTTGAGTGAGCCCATCGGGGGAAACCCAGGTTGCTTTATGGCAGTCCTTATGAGGGAACAGTGACCCGCCCACAATCAGATTGAAGGATCTGCACGTGTCCATAAATCATTCACCATTGTCATTAATCACTCCCAGGGCATGCTTACCCTTGATGTCTTCGTATCCCGTGTTGTCAGATCCGATCTTGGCATTGAGAGCGCCAGTGATTATAGTCACATCGCCTTTTGGAATGCCCCGTATGGTCGTATGTAGTAGTCCATAGAATGCGTCTTTATCTGCCTCATCCGATGCTTCAGTTTGAGCGTAGCATTGTATCAGGGAGACGTTTCGGACCTGGGTTTTCAGACGAATAGAGATTAGCCTATCTGAGATAGGGTTCCAGGTGAGTTTGCTTCTTCTTGTTTGTTTATCTAGTAGTATTCCAACCTCACTAGAGCGAGCCTCACCCGCCGGCTTGCCAGAGTATATAAAAGTACATCCGTCCGGTAAAGTATGCTCCCCACTGTCCGACCAGCGTACCTCGCTTAAACCCAAAATGCTAATGTTATAAGTGTGCATCTCCTTGTGTGCCTGCGCTAGTTTTGAGGGTTCCAGTAGCGTTCTAACATTCCAGTATCCAATTCTAGTCCTTGATTTCATGCCAAATGTCGTCATCGTATATTTCCGTCCGGTATGTTTCGTGTAAGTTTCATTAATCAGTTAAGTCAGATATGCAGGTGATTAGCCCACAGTATCCTATCCTAGTGGCGGGGCTGCCACTTATGCCTCCAGGCCGGCAGGTTTTCTGTCAGGGTGTCCGTCCCTAATCTCATTTTTTTCTCATTTTGTCGCCTATCTCGACACGCAGAGTCACTACCTAGTATCTCATCAAGGGGGACTCAGATGACAGCGAGAACCCCTTTTCGATCCGCCGCAACTTTGCATCAACAGCGCCGCCACGTGTAGGCGTTACGTACGGTCTTGACATCGTAGAGGCTATATAAATTTGCATATCGATGTCCTGCTGCCTAGGCAGCTTTGGACCGAGCCTTACTAAATTCAGGCCCAGCGGAGCCACTACGAGGGTCTAGGGCTCCCGCCATGAATGTTATTCCTAGTTTTTTTCCTAGAATGTTATTCCTAGACCCAGTTTATTTTCATGGAACTACTCATTAATATTATTGAGCTAAATAGGTTGAATATAATTATATATTCAAGCTATATTTCGTTTTAGTAAGTTTGTATGATTGTATCTATAATTTGTATTGTTTCACCCCAATATTCATTCACTATATATATATATATATATATATATATATATATATATATATATATATATATATATATATATATATATATGTTGTATTTGAGGTTTTCGCGGATAGATACCTGTGTTGTATTGTTTTCTCGGGGATTCCGCGTTGATGCTGAGGGTTGGCTCTGAAAAGAACCGGCTTCTCGACGTTTCGGCGAACTAACATTCGCCATTCTCAAGAGATATATGCGTCCGTACGGGTCAACCGTTCGACGCATACTGATAGTATGCGTCGTAGTATGCGTCATAAGTATGCGTCGAACGGTTGACCCGTACGGACGCATATATCTCTTGAGAATGGCGAATGTTAGTTCGCCGAAACGTCGAGAATCCGGTTCTTTTCAGAGCCAACCCTCAGCATCAACGCGGAATCCCCGAGAAAACAATATATATATATATATATATTTATATATATATATATATATATATATATATATATATATATATATATATATATATATACATGTGTGTGTAGTGTGTATGTAAATATAATCGGTTTGTTTATGTGTTAAATAAAAGAAGTTTAATATTTATGAGTATGAAATACTTTATGTAAAATGGTTTATGTGAGTTGAAAAGAATGTCTATTGTAGTATCGTTTAAGTTGAAATTGTCTGTAGGTGTAGCCATGTGATCGAGTAGAAAGAAGGGTTAATACACTCGAAATGTTTTATTTTGATAAAAAAAAGGAAGACGAAGCATAAGAGAAGCTGTAACAGTAGCTGTAGGTAACCGGTTCAGTGTGAGCTTAAGAGATGGTAACTTGTGTGTGAGAGTGAGTCTTAAGTAAGCGAGTCCAGACGGGTTCGAGTGTTGCAGGAGACCGCACCTGTTTGTGTGTCTGGCTGCAGGACGTACACCGAAGGTTTACCCGGCTGTTATTGTAGTAATTGTCCGTGCTGTGGTTTCACCTTATTATATATCGGGCACGTGCACGTCCCAACAACTTGTTGCGCGTCCGTTCGCCGCCGCCGCAGCCGCCGATTTCCTACCGGACACGTGCTCCAGAACATATTATTAAACCTAGCGAATTTTCCTGTGGTAACGGGCACATCGCGGTTCTATTTCCTTGCTAACCGTGCCGTCCAATTAATTAACCACCGCAGGTACCTTCCGATTGAGATTACTTCCATGCATTGTGTTCGTGTCTTGTGTTTAATGCTATCGACAACTAAATACGATTACGGAAGATCAAAGTGAGGTGTGTGTGTAGATATAGCGATATGCTACCGTCTGCATGGTACGTGACCTTTGTGCGCGCTGCTCTTTGGAACAAACATGCCGGAAGGTATTCTTCGGACATTTTCTAATGTTCAGGTAATTATTCAAGAAACCCTCCAATTAGTAATTACTACCTTAATTATGTTTTGCGAAACTATAATTTATCTTAACCAATTTCAAATATGTCAAATAGATCCTTACTAATTAGTATAAATTGAATAAATTTATATAAAACTATACATTCTAAATATCATTTGAACGAAAGTATTTGCTTAACTGGATTCTTAGTCAACTAACGCCAACCCATATCCATTTAACTTTTCTTTGTTTCGATTTGATCCAGAATTAAATTTAAATTTATGGTTTGAAATAATTTTATGTTTTTTACTTACCGATTTAAAAAACATAATGCAGAAATGCAATATATAATTATGTATTATAAAATATATAATCTAAAGACGGAATAACAATTTCTGCAATCTTTTTATTCCTTGCAATAAATCAAGCTGGCAAAAAGTTGTAGCCTCATGTTAGCACTGACCGTCGCCCAAAAAAAAGTATCCGACTCCACGAATTTATTACACCAACTAGATTTAATCGATGGCTTTAGCTTGTAATGTAAATTCTTGATACAAGAAAACAACAACGTATGCCCAGATTTTAATCATTACTCCGCAAGGTTATAATACTGACTTGCATTGAATTTGATTTAATTAATTTTATAGCCTTTTTATAGGTACGTAAAGCAAAACTATTATAAGCTTGAAAAATGTGCGGTTATTTAATGCGTTTGGAACACTGTTAATCCCAGAAAAAATATGAAGAATTTTAACTGTTTAAGATTAAATAAAAATAATTACGTATTAGCAAATTAGACACTGAAAAATTGGAGAATATCAATTCGCTTCAGATAAAGAGCTTTTGTAAGCAGACCGTTCAAATATGGCTGGTTATATAGATACATAATATCGATTCACTCTGAATTGCTGAAGGTTTCTGTGCAAGTTCTAAATCTGCACAAGCGAATATTTTCCAATCTACACACTGTGTTATTTTCTTTAAAATATACATTTTCTCTATTGTGTGTTCTCTCTAACATGAGGTATAACACATGGTAAATATTGATGGAGAATATACTCTTTGGCCCAGCACCTTATACAAAGAGGTTTCTTTTAGAAACCGAATACCTAACGACTATTGCGCTGAAATACTATAATAAACAAGAAACTAATTCTACTTTAAAGCATTATTTTGCTATTGTTATTGCTGCAATTAATAAATTGAACCATGTTATTGTACACTTAAAGGAAATTGCATTATTTAGAATTTACGTTGAATTATATGTAATAGCATGTTATACAATAACGAATCTCGTTATATTTAATGATATAAGTGCTAAAAATATACCTGGAAAAGTATAGTAACAAATTATAATTTTATATTGAAGACATTTTAATATGCTATAGAAGACAGTTTATTAAACTGCAATTTTTAACTGCAGATTTTATTTATAGATAGGAAATTAAAATTATCAAGAGTTCTTTTACTAAACCGGATTTTATATGAAATTTCCCTTCGCAATAATAATAAGTAACGTACCAAATGCTATTGAAATTATTATCATAAATATAGGCTGACTATTCAACTAATATACTATTATGTTATTAGGAGTAACATTAAGGTAACTGAGGAGCGAAGTCGAACGGATATGTGAACACTCCGACTAAGATTAAATAACCACCTTTTTCTCCTAATTGCATAAAATATTTTAATTTAACACGTGGAAATGTATTAAATATATAATAAATTGTATCGAAATATTTTCTATTAACGAGATGTGAAATCTATTTTATATTCAAAGCAACAAATACCCTGGTGAGCTTAGTTTCTAAAGGAACTGCGCTATTCAATGCTTACCCGTATAAAGTGAATAATTTAGTTCTTAAGCAATAAAAGTAACTAGGCACAAAAGGTTGCTAAAGTTTATCATTTATTGGTTAATCTATAGTAACTTGGAAAGTACAGATGAACTACAAAAAGTACTTTATCCATAATCTCTCTCTCCAATGCCACTACAGCCCGAAGCGAGCCCTGGCTTCCACCAAACGTTGTCTTCAGCGTTCCCTTTCCTCTGCCGCCGCCCGCCAGTTCCGCACCTCCAGCATCTCTCTCGCATCCCTTTTCACACTTTCCTCCCATCGCGCCCTTGGCCTGCCCGCTTTCCTTCTACCTTCCGGCACTCTGAGTAATTGTCTCGGCACTGCTGTTGGAGCCATCCGGCACACATGTCCCGCCCATCTTAGCCTGCTTAGTTTTATGTGTGATACCACATCTGGGCTTTTGTATAACTGATATAGCTCGAAGTTCATCCTAATTCTCCAGCCCTCTTCGCTGTTAATTGCCCCATAAATTTTCCTCAGGATCTTTCGCTCAAAAATCTCCAGCATCTTTTCCGATTTCTGGGTCAGCGTCCATGCTTCGCTTCCATATGTGAGGATGGGTAGTATGATTGCTTTATATATATTACACTTCGTTTGTCTGCTAGCTAGCTTCGAGTTAAGGATGGATTTAAGAGTGAAGTATGCCCTGTTGGCTAGCATGATTCTATGTTGTACTTCCCACCCTTCGTCGTTCTGATCCGTGACGGTTGATCCCAGATATTTAAAGTTGTTGACGACTTCAACAGTATACTCTCCCATATCCAGATTATTTACTGCGTGTGCTGGCGCTCCCGGTCTTACCATCATTACTTTTGTTTTATCCTTGTTTATTGACAGACCTATCTCCTTGGCTCTCTTCTCCATTTTACCGTAAGCATCTTTCATTGCCGTTAGCGATCTACCGATGATGTTTAGGTCGTCAGCATAGCCCAAGAGTTGCGTGGATTTATTGTAGATGGTACCGTTGCATTCTATCTGAGCTTTCCTTATAGCTTTTTCGAGCGCGATGTTAAATAATATGGGTGATAGACTGTCTCCTTGTCTCAGACCTGTAATGGTTTCAAACTTGTGCGATGTCGTTTTTTGTATACCGACTTGGTTCCAAGTCTTTTTTAACGTACAATTTACTAATTTAATGATCTTTTGTGGTATCTCGAATTCTTCCATTGTCTTCATGAGTGTTCTTCTATCGATAGTATCATACGCTTGTTTAAAGTCTACGAAGACCTGGTATGTGCTGATGTTCATTTCCCATGTCTTTTCTAGTATTTGTCTGAGGGTAAACATTTGATCAGTCGTCGACTTTCCTTTCCGGAAACCTGTCTGATACTGTCCTATAATGCTCTCTGCGTACGGTTGGAGTCTTCGTCCGATTATCCATGACAGCACCTTGTAGGCCGTGTTAAGAAGAGTTATACCACGATAGTTCTTGCACTCCAGTTTGTTTCCTTTCTTGTAGATAGGGCATATCTTCCCCTCCCGCCATTCCTCGGGTATCTCTTCTGTCCTCCAGATTCTTCCTATCCGCTGGTGTAAAGCACTGTTCAGAGCGTCTCCTCCCATTTTGATCATTTCAGATGTTATCATGTCCGGTCCCGGTGCTTTGTGGTTCTTTAGTGCCTTTATCGCCTCGCTTATTTCTCTTTGTGATGGTTCGTTATCTTCTCTCAGATCTCTTACTTCTGGTGTGTGAATTGGGTCGTCTTCAGCTGTTTGTCCGGTTAATTCCACTCGTAGTGAGGTATTCAGGAGTTCGTTAAAATATTCCGCCCATCTACCTACCACTTTACTTTCTTCAGCCAGTAAGGTGCCCTCTTTACTGTTGATGATTGTTGCTCTGGGCTGAAATCCATTTCGCAGGTTGTTCACTATCTTGTAGCATTCTCTAATTTCGTGTTTCTCTTGGTGGTGCCCTATCTGTGCCACCTGGTCGTTAAAATGGGCCCGTTTCTTCTTCCGAAATAATTTGGATGCTTTCTTTCTTTGCTTGTTGTATTCAGCTTGTTTGGCTCTCGTGGGTCTCTGCAAATTCTCTGCCCTAGCTTTCTGTTGTTTCTCGCGTGCTTCTTCACATTCTGCATCGTACCATTGTTTTCGTTTTTTCCTATGGACTTTCCCGAGCGCCTCCTCTGCCGATTCCTTAATCCCCTTTGCAATTTCCGTCCATTGTTCTTCAATACTATGGTTTTCCGTCAACACTCCTAGTTTTTCGGCGATCTTTTCGTCGTACCGTTGCCTTACCCTGGTTAAGTTCAGTTTTTCCACATCCCATTTTTCTATTCCGCTGTTTGCTGGCTTTTTCGAGTTGGCTAGTCTTTGTTTTAATTTAATCCTCACCAGGTAATGGTCCGAGTTGCAGTCTGCCCCTTTGCAGCTTCTAACGTCCTGTATGCTGGACATAAATCTTGTGTTTATTAAGACATGGTCTATTTGATTGAGAGTCCTTCCGTCTGATGATCTCCATGTCATCTTGTGGATGTCTTTATGTGGGAATAGCGTACTGCTGACTACAAGGTTTCTAGATGCTGCTAGGTCCACTAGTCTCTGTCCATTGTCGTTAGTATTTTCGTGTAGGCTGTGTTTTCCAATCGTGGGTCTGTATACGTCTTCTTTCCCTATCTTAGCATTGAAATCCCCCAAGATCATCTTTACGTCGTTGTTGTGTGTCGAATCGAATAGCCTTTCTAGTTTTGCGTAAAAGATCTCTTTTTCGTCGTCTGTTTTCTCTTCGCTCGGTACATGTACGTTAATTATTGTCAGATTGAAGAGCTTCATTCTTATTCGGATCATGCAGAGTCTGTCATCTACTGCTTGGAAGTCCATAATATCCTTCCCTACACTTTTCTTGAGTATGAAGCCTGTTCCTAACTTGTGCGCCTTCCCATTATTACTGCTTTTACATATCCTATATTTTCCTATATCCATGATGCCGCTATCGCTCCAGTTGGTCTCCTGTAGTGCCACTATGTCGAGTTTGTATCTATCCATTTCGTTTGTTAAGGCTTTTAGTGCACCTATCTGGTAGAGGCTCCTTACATTCCATGTTCCCATCGTAATTTCTTTCGTTTTCCTTGTGCATTGCTGTGGTCGTTGCCGAGTAGTCAGTCCAGTCCGAGGCACGTTTGGTGGTTTCGTAACGGTTTCTTTTTTTCTATGGATGAGTTGTTGGCCCATCGCAAAACCCCCTTTTAGGAGGATCATTTCACCCGCTCTCGTTGGCCCTGACCGCGCTTTCCATACGGATTGGTTACCGCATCTCCAGCTTGGTTGCTCAGGTTACCAGGGTTCACCACGTGGAGGTGAGAGTCGGACTTGGGTAGGAGAGGCTATGCTCCAATCTCTTCCTGTGCGATTGTCGTGCGGTTGCGCATGCACTACCCTTTGAACCCACTTTATCCATAATACTAAGTCTTTATCTATAACCAACTAAACAAATCTTTAAAAGAATGTATGAATATTAGAAGAGACAAAAACTTACTCTTGTAGATACGCAACACTATACATTGGTTATAAATTTTTTTTTTTATGATAAATCAGTATTGAACTTTTTATAACAGTGTAGGGAAATTGTGATTAAGATGACATACTTTTTTCTTGGAGACAAATATTTTACGTTTTTATAACTCATGCACAATATTACTATCTTGGTGCACGTTTTTTAGTGCGATAAATTGTCAATATTAGTTGTATTTTACATATTTTGAATAATGCACGCAAATATTCAAAATCGCTAGGTTACATTAAAATAAACATATAAATAAAATGTATATAATCAAGTCCTCGGTATTAAAAAAGTGACGTGAAGTGTCAGAATTTTTTTCATAACAAAGTAAAAATATAAACTAAAGAACACGTTTTAAAGTGAGTGTAAATTCTAAGGTGATACCGAAGACTGAAGAGGAGAGTTCTTATAAAGAGGCCACACCAACGCAGACAATTGAAAAAGCAAATTCTTCTATTTTTATTCCATTTTTTTCGATGGCACCTGGATCACAAACTTTTAAGATACATACCCTCGCTTCAATGATAAAAACTATTGCTTGTAGCACGGCTGAAATTGTCAATTCTCATCTCTATTCTCTATTAGTCAATTCTCTATTAGCTGAGGGCGCGAACGATTGCGCGCTCTCACTTTGTTCGTGCGTACAACTTCGCTCTCGACTCATATTGACAACTTTTCGCACTAGCTACAAAATCTACTATTATTTACGAAGCACACAAAATTATCTTGACGCAAAAAAAAATTTAAATGAAATAACAAAAACATCAATCATATCCAAGTGGGTAAGTTGACACACGTCAGTCTAAGTTGACATACCAAATTATCGGTGCACAGTTCACATTTGAATAGCTTAGTCCTTGCTACGACGCCAGCACATAGAGTGTGTCACCATAGCTTACATAACTGGCAACATACCTAAAGCTCCCCTGGCTTCGATTTGCAATATAATTCGTTACAATAAAGACATACATCATTGGAGTCATCCCGGAGGATAGCACGCTTCACTTTGCTTTCGAGTTCTAATGCTCCGGCAATTTTCCTTCTATTTTCTTTATTTTGGACTTTGGCTTTAATTTCGTCCATAAAAGGAGTGTCTGCCAAAACCTGTAAGCTATTGATTTTCCCCTTTCTGTTTCTTGTATGTCCCGTAGACACTTATTTCCGCAATGCTGAAATCTTATTTAATATCTCCTGGGATGTGGACGATCCAGCAATGACTTGGCAAGCACACTGAACTGGAGCTTTTGGAACAGGGTCCGTGGTGCTTTTTGAGAATGAAGATAAACTACTGACTCTGTTGCAGAATCCATAATTTGGGCTGTGCTCAACGAAGAAGGTCCACAGACATTATCAAGATTGGGCTGAAATGAATCTACTGGTGCAAGATCATCTTGAAAAACTAGTGTGAAAACAATTGCTGGTCCAGGAAATTCTTCAACATTTTCCTCCTCGCGCTCTCCATCATGCGTCTCAAAAATATTTTTGGTGACTATTTTGCTAACAATATCGAACGAGACATTTCATGATTGAAATTTGGATCCAAAGAATCGATGGCTGCCGCCTTGCTCGTGGTGGTCATATGAACGACGTTGAATTTCATACATAATTTTAACATGTGTACTACCCCTGGAATAAATTTCAGTCCAATATCTTAATTATGCTATTTTCGATTTAAATACAAAATAAGCAATGTCCGTATTGAAAAACCCATTAGGAGTGTTTTCGCCGTTTATACCGTTAGAAAATATCCTTTTCTGCCGCTCACGTTCATTATCAGAAAACGGAACCTGTAGATATTTCTATTGAGAGGTTCAAATGTTCATCCTACGTTTGAAGAAAAAAAGCAGGTATGTTATTAATGAATATTAAAAAAGCATATTTAATAGTGTATTACTTAATGAGAGTTGTAAGAAGCATATTACGTACGAGCGGAACAGTTCCGCGAGTACGTAATTACCTAACAACTCGAATTATGTACTATATTTTATCTACGACTACACTAATTTGTTTCTGTTTAATAAGAAAAATATGTTTGATGTAAAACCTTCGACCTTATGTAACTTGATAGAAATGAAAAGAAATACATTCATAATGGTTAGGTTTAAACGTGAAAAAACGAAATGAATGAAAGTTTCTATGTGAACGATGTGACGGTTAATGATTGTTTGGAAATTACGGAGTACTATATTTAGCACATTGACTGCCATGTCGGCCATATATGGGCGATAGCACTTTGATCACTCTGCGCTCCTTCACCCATATATGTGCGACACGTTGTATTTCAGTTAAAGCGATGTCGGGCAAATATGGTAGAAACTCTATGCTATTGTTCTGTAGTGTTTTAAAGGGTGGCCTCTGGCGAAACTTTTGGTGTATTGGTTTTGGACCTGCTCAAAAAAATAAGAGAAATAACAATAAGATAACAATAAGATATAAAAAAATAATAATAAGAATAATAAATTTAATTATTTTGGTAATTTATTTTCTCAAACTATAATATAGTTACAAATATAACTTTTGAAACATAAAGTATGCGTCAAAAATAAAGCTAATTAGATTTGTGCTGGTCTCCAAAGCACTCTAAGCACATAAAAGGGGCATGATTGCAATCCGGGCATATGAGTATGCTTTTTCCCCTCTTTTAGCAGCAGTTCTTCCTTCAAGTTTTTTTATTCTTGCATAACACAAATTACACATTCGGCGTACCTTTTTGTTATTTTCATCAATTTTAGTTTTTAGAACATGAACATTACGACAATTGGGTTTGACGTGTTTTAATTTTTTTTGTAAATTTGGCAAGCTTGATGGTATTTCTTCTCGGAACCATCGTATTTTAGCTGATTTTTTAGTTGCTGTTTTATATACTACAAAAGCATTCACAAGTGAAATACCTACAAAATACTATATGCCTAGCTTCCGGTACCACTGTATACGCTTCCACAGCCTTGTGGCATATGAAGAAAATTGATCTGATAGATCAGTGTTTCCCAAACTTTCTATCCACGTGTACCCCTTTCAAATATTTTTCGTTACAAATACAACACTTCGTACCCCTTAGTAGAAAATTTCTGAGATATTTTATTAAAAACAACAACTCCACTTGTCTTTTTTACGAAAGATACAGTCTCCATATTGGGGTTTCAAAGATAAAAATATTATTATTTATTATTCAAGCGGATAAAATTAAGGTTAGATTTAATGTAAATTCGCGAGTTAAAGCTTAATTCTAATCGCTAGTGCATACAAACTTTTAATTAATTTTGCTTTTCATTTAACAAGTTAAATTCAAAGAAAAGTTCCATTTTGTTGTTTTAAGAGAAGCATCGAAGTAGTCCGCCCATTATTGTTGTCATGACAACGATAAAATTGTTGATTCATACGTCAAAATCTTGTTTAGTGTTTAATTAATTTGTGTTTTATTAATCATAAATGGATACATCCTAAGAATTGTTAAATGCTGACGCAATTGCAGTAAGATTATTCATTTACCTATATAAAAAATGTGTAATAAGTTTTGTAATTCTGGATCAAAAGAGAACATTAGCGAAGTTTACATTTAGAGTTGTTTTTACGTAGCCCACAAGTGAATTAGCTTGATGCGTTGCTATGGATACTTTTATTTCACTAGCGAAATAAAATTTGTATTTCATTAGTGAATAAACCACTGTTTTATTCAACATTTTTTTATATAAACATTTGTTGATCAGCATCCAAGGAATTAAACTTGACTTTTTCAGGTAAAATCGCATCAAAAGTATAAGAAATCTTAGGTAAAATGTTACTCTTTATGAGTTATCTTCGTCTCTTTACTTGTCTTTATATACGTAAAAACAATCTGCAATCATTTAATCGTGTGCAGTTAGTAAAATAATATATTGGTTGTTTTGTATAAATTAATTATTAAAGATGATGAAGCTGAATTATTTTTAGTTTTTTAACACTTAATAAAAGTAATGTTTGATCCAATATTTTTTGATGTAATTTAAATATTGTTATTTTTATAACCCATGCGGGATAAGAACTATTTTGGCGCCCGTTTTTGGGTGCGACAAATGACCTTTTGTCAATTCAAATTCAAACACATGTATGGCCGACATGGCTCTGCAAGAAACTATATAACACGGTTATATATAACACGCCAACCACATATGAGTGACATACAAAAAAAATTATATCTACGTTTCTAAGAACAAAAAAAATTACTTATGTGTACCTAACTCCTTATTTTGAACTTATTAATAATTTATCGAAAAAAAAAATGGCAAAAGTGGCACTTAATGTGTTAAAAATAGTATCAACGTGCAGCTCTCAACCAATCAACGACTCGTAAACCAAACGTTCATGGGTGATTTTGATATGTGTGCGGTATGATGTATTTACATAGTCCACGAACCGTACAACAACGGGCATTTAGAATAGTGGTCGTAGATAAAATACATTAAGAACTAAATAATTGAAAATGCAAATAATGAAACATTTATTTTTAAAGCTTTATTCAAGAGATTCAGGAATTTTAACACATTTATATTTGGTGGTCGAAAGCAAGAATTCATTCGAAATCCATTAACTAAAACGTATTCAAAATACTAATTTTACTAAGAATAAAGTTGTCATCCAATCTAATATATGAAAATTTATATATATATATATATATATATATATATATATATATATATCTATATATATATATATATATATATATATATATATATATATAATCGATCAAAATGAAGAACATTCCATGCAATATTGGTGAGTCGATAGTGGTTTCTTGTATGTGTCTAATGGATTTTCTGTGTTTCTTGATGCATACCAAGGGCAAGAGCTCGACGAATACACGCGGCTGCCGCCCCCACAGCCAAACTCCGGAGCAATCCACATCCAAATGCTCCGGCCTATGCCTCGATAATGCAAACTTTACATAACTTATACCACCCGCTGCTGATAAATAGATACTTTGCCACGATAAAACCGGATTATATTTAACTTTTCTGAAACTCTCAGTAACCCGAAAAGCGATTTTTTATTTAAAGATTTTCAGCTACGCGAAGAATTATTAAGGATTAAACTAATTTAATTTTCTCATTATTTCCGAATAAAGCTAAAACGGTTTAGGTTGTTATTCCATTTGTGTGTTGTATTTGTTCGTGAATCAGCATGCTAGATTCATTTCAAAAGCAAAGGGGATAATTAATATCAAGAGACAATGATAAATTATACTTTCCAAGTTTCTGTCGTACGAATACATCTTAATTATCTGTAAAACTCGTTTCTTCTTCATATTGGAATTTTTAGTTTCTCGCCTCTGTTTTCATTTAAAATTATATAGCCCCAACATGAACAACACCATTCACATTAAAAGTATTTTACGTCAAATATTTTATATTTAACATGCATTTTTATTAATATTACATGATTTTATCGTCTTGAATTCATAACCAAGTTTGATGGTTATTGCCAATCCACTTGAATTTAAACTGTTATTCCTGTAATTAACTGAGCAAATGTTTGCTAAAAAACGTTCATAAACGAAAGGATATTATATTATAATATATCTTGTAAGCACTAAAACAAATTGTTGTTGATTGTTATCTAATTTATTCTTCTATACCTACGTATACACTGAATTATTTTTATGCATATGAATATATTGAAGCGCTGTATACCAATGCGATTCGAATTGTAACATTAAAATATTTAGTGTGTATGGAATTCACGTAAGTGCAGAAGTTAATAAAATTAAAAGCTGCATGACATCGAAGCAATGAAAACTACTTAACTTTGCAACCTCTGCAACCTTTCAAATTTTTGTTTTCCAAGATTTAAATAAAATACACTCAATAGAATGAAATCAAATAAAAACAAACAAGGAAAGCATTTTAGAAAGTACAATGCATTTTAAAATCCTGGAATTCTGTGCAGAAGATTCCTTGGCATTTTATAATAATTGTTTTAATACAATGTAAAATCGTGATGTCGATTTTTATTCGCGGGAGATTTTTCAAAAAATGTGCTTAATCTTATCGATGATAAATTATACGATGGTCGACGATATTGCATCATATGAATTAGTAAGTGGATTGGAATGGCGGGTGGAGTAACATGGGCTGCGCATCAGGTTTTGTTAGGCGAATAACTTATTAAAGCTGACTGTGAGGGTCGGGACGGCTGGAGGCTGCTGCGCCGCCCCACGGCAAGGATAACATAATGACAGCGACAGGAGAGATTGAGATAATAGCGGATTTATACAGCCCTCAGGTCAAGATTATTTATTGAAAAATATTTTATATGAAAATGTAGTTGCAGTCTTGGGAATATTTAAATGATAAACGAAATTTTACAATCTTATGTAGTTTTTCGCCGACAAAAAGCGGATCGTGGTAATATTTGATGAGTGAGTGCTTCTTTAAGATTTTTCATGTAAATTATATGAATAATTCTACTAAAGCGTTTATACTTATTCTTATCAACTCCTTGCGAACCTAGATGTATTTCTGAGATACAACCTATCCTAATACAACGCGACTAATTTGTACCGAGTTGCACCTGTAACGCGGTAACCTTTGAATTTGTTTAAGCCTTAACGCTCTCAGCTCATGTATCATATCAGATTTTATATTTTGCAGAACGTATACTATCCATTAAAATAATAAATTAAAATGTTATTACAAATATTAAACGTATTAATAAATATTTACAGTGTGCCAAAAATGGAGTGACTTTTTTCACTCAAATTTCTAAGTTATTATAAGGAAACCACTCTGCTACTCTGCTTCGACTGCTCAAACCTAGTTATGATAAGATAAGTTATTTTGCGTATATATAGCACGTTAGTAACGAGAGTATTAAACATTACATTTACCGTCATGGTTGGCAAAAAAACTACCATCTTGCTTTTATTATTTACAATTTATTGAGTCAGGACGAATGTTTACCCATGTAACCATCTTCTCAGCGTTGCCGTCTTCATCGTTGAAGTTTGGCAACAATTTGGGCAAAATCGTTTCTGCTCTTGGCTGTTCTTATTAGCGAATTTCTGTTTATTCCTGTCCAACCCCAAATGTTCTTTAACCACGAGCACTTACTTCTACGTGGTCGTAGTTAAATTTGTTGTTACGGTAAACGTGTCCGGACGGTAAAAGTTCGTATTTGTTGTTACGGTAAACGTGTCCAAGGTAAGATGTTTTTCGTTTTTTTTATCGTACATAATAGTTCCCTTCCCACTCTTCTATATACTTCTCCGTTTGTGACATGGTCCATCCATGATATTCGAAGCATACGTCGGAAAACCTAGAACTAAAATGTCTGTATTTTCCTTTCTTTGTTCTTTCTCATAGTCCATGCCTCTACAACGTAAAGCAACGTTTTGAATATATATATAGGGTAAGTCCGGTAAAGTTCGACCAGTTTTTGGAAAAAGCATTATAACTTTTTTGTTTACTGAGAAAAAAAATTTTTTACCGTTAAAGCATTGCCTTAAGGGTTTAGACAATATATAAATAATAATTTATTATATCATAAATACATTTTTTTTTAATTGAATGAAAAGTACAAACATTACAACTGGTCGATTTCACCCGTATGTCCGGGTTAGACTGACCAAATAACACAATATACCTTAGAACTTAACATAGAATAATAATAATAAAATAATAATATAAAAGTATAAACAAATTTGGTTTTTACGATTTTATTTTTATTTTTCCGCAGAAATCGCAGAAATTTTCTAATTTTGAGCATTCGTTATGAAGCCAACGATTAATTTGTTTATAACCGGTTTATTATGAATTTAACTTTTTATTTGAATAATTGGGCTGCATTAAATCTCTAATTTCCTTCAAATTTTTCTCCCGGATTAATGTGGTAGAACTATACCAAAGACACGGGAGAGATCGACCACCTTGTTACCTGGAGGAAATACAAGTAACGACTAAATTTTTGAGATTATGTTATAGTTTTATGCATATTTTATCATCCAGTATCGAAATAGTTTAAATAAACTTACACGTTTTCAAAATATCACCAACACAGTAAATATGTCGAAAAACTTTCAGGTTCGCAAAAAAATTAAAATTTAATTTATAAATTCACGTTGTAGATTGTAGATATGGTTGTGACGACTTGTACTGCGACTTTATAGATCTATTGTACCCCACCCGCCTCCTCCAAGTGTTGGTGTACTTACCCATTTAGAGCGCCTCCTCTAATCCTGATTCCTTTAGGAATCTCAGGATCTGGGTGGGATTCAAGGCCTGCAGCTCCTCTGTGTTCAAGCAGTGAGCCCCAAGGTACATCTGTCTCTTGCGGAGTAATGCTCCGCAGTCTTTGAACAGATGTATGGGGGTTTCCTCTGCTGTGCCACAGAATCTGCATCCTTCTCTAGGCCTAGGGCCTTGAGATGTTTCCTAAGTCTGCAGTGTCCCGTCAGGGCTCCTGTCAGAATTCTGAGCTTGTTCCTGCTTAGTTTCAGGCAAGCTCCCGTTCTCTTCTGGTTAAAAGATCCCAGCATCACTTTGGATTGCCTTAGCCCAGGAAGTTCTTTCCAGGTTTTCATCCATTTTCCTCTTATTCCTTCATCTAAACTTTTGCGGATGGTGTTCACGCTCATACCGCAAAAGGGTTCCGGACCTATAAAGGGGCTACTGGATCCCTTGTTTGCTAGGTGATCGGCTTCTTCGTTTCCGTCTATACCAGTGTGTCCTGGTACCCAGTATAGCGTTACTTTATTATCCCTGCCAAGCATGTTCAGCTTCCCCACACAGTCCCATACCAGTTTGGATCTGATGGTGTATGAGCTAATGGCCTTGATGGCTGCTTGGCTATCTGACAGGATAGCAATTCGTTTTTTGCGGTAATTCCTGTCGAGGTTCGTTGCCGAATCTTACGATCGCCGGTCTGGCGGCGCTCTCCACCACAAGGTGCAGCGGAGTCAGATCCAGCAGCAGCTGCTGACGGACACGACCCCATCGTCCCCGTGATGCAGACAGACGCCTGTCTTTGAATCTTCTCAAGCTGTTTCCTCATAGAGGCCAGCTTGATTCTACTTCCCCACGCAACTGCCCCATAAGTGATTGCAGGTCTCACTATCATGGTGTACATCCATCGCAGGATAGTGGGGTTACAACCCCACGTTTTTCCTGCCAGATTTCTGCACACCATTAGGGCGCGTTTGGCTTTACCTACCACTGACTCAGCGTGTCTATTCCATAGGAGTTTGCTAACTAGTGTGATACCCAGATACCTTATCTCCTGTTGGTATTCTACTGCCTTCCCATCTATGAGTATGGGATGTAGGCAGTTTAGTTTTCTCCTTCTAGTAAATGGTATCACCGTGGTTTTTCTGGGGTTGAGTTTCAGTCCCACGGTTTGACACCATCTACTAGTTACGTTGAAACCTCTCTGAACAATTTCACCGAGCGTTCCCTCAAATTTCCCTCTAGCCATTATGACTATGTCATCGGCGTAACCTTGACATTTGATGTCTAGGTCGTTTAGCCTAACCAGTAGTTCATCAACTACCAGGCTCCACATTAGCGGTGATAGTACACCTCCCTGTGGGCACCCTCGAGTTGTGGAGATCTTAATGGTGTCTTTTCCCACTTGTGTCTCCGCCGTTCTAGTTCTTAGCATTTCTCCCATCCACTTTGAGATAGTGCTGTCGATATTCCTTCTTTCGAGGGCCGCCCTGACAGCCTCGTGTGAGGTGTTGTCAAAAGCTCCTTCTATATCCAAGAAGGCACATACCGTTACTTCCTTTGTCTCTAGTGCTGCTTCTTTTTCGTTTGTCAGCTGATACAGGGCGGTTTATGTGGATTTCCCTGCTCTGTAAGCATGTTGACTCCTGTGTAGTGGTGTACCTACCAGCACTATAGGCCTAAGGTAATTATCAATCACTTTCTTCATTGTCTTTAACATAAAAGATGTTAGACTAATGGGTCTAAACGACTTCGGTTGAGTGGTGTCTTTCTTCCCCACCCTCGGTATAAATACCACCTTAGCCCTTCTCCATAGCTCCGGTATATATCCGAGCGCTAAGCTACTTCTAAAGATATTTAGAAGATACGGCATTAGTTCTCTCTCTCCCTTTTGTAGGAAGGCAGGAACTAGTCCGTCCACACCTGGGGCCTTAAAAGGCTGGAAAGTGCTGATAGCCCATCTGATTCGGTTTTCGGTACAGATGGACGCTGCCCTCTTTCAGTCGGCCCGACTTGGTTTCCGTGGTTGCATCAAGCCCTCGGTCTCCCTGTATTCTCTACATCCCGGGAAATGGGTTTCTAGTAGGAGGAGAGCTCTTTGCTCTTCATCCTCCGTGAAGGTCCCATCCGGTTTCTTGAGAGTGGTTGTCATTTCCACTCTATCCTTCGCTAGTGCGTTGTGCAGTCTAGCTGCCACCGGCGTGAATTCTATGTTTTCACAGAAGGTCCTAAAGTTTTCTTTTTCTGCCCTTCTGATCTCTTTGTTGTAGGTGGTAAGCACCCCAGAGTATTCTAGCCAATTTCCGTATTGCTTGGCTTTGTTAAAAAGCCTACGTACTTTTGCTCTTAATGTAGACAAATTTTTGTTTCACCATTTTTCGTCCTTATGCTCCTTCGCGGTTTTTATTGGGCAACTGGATTCAAATTCCGTGGTGATTGCTACATTTATTTCTCCTACTGCCTGCTCCAGCACGGTGTAGTGTTTGATACTATCCCGCACTGTCACCTGCTCCAGGTTTTCTTTTAGTTGGGAACTAAACATAGGCCACACAGTTTGTCTGCGGTTTCGAATGGGGGTGTTTTCCTCACTCGCTCCTTCCAGCTCAAACTCTATGATCCTATGATCTGACATTGAGGGCTCACTTGAAACCCTCCACTTTTTAATTAGTTTACTTACGTTAGCGCTACCTACCGTAATATCCCGTACCTCATTTCTGACTTTAGTGACAAATGTTGGTGTGTTCCCAACGTTGTACACAATTAAGTTCTCTTTAATGAGGTATTCTAAAAGGTACTCACCCCTCTTATTAGTGTCCGTGCTGCCCCACATCTCATTGTGTGCGTTTGCGTCACATCCCAGGATGAGTGGCAGCCTTCTCCTAATACAGTGTTCCACCAGCTTTTGTACTTCAATGGGTGGTATGCTGTTACCATCGCCAGGGAAGTATGCTGATGCGATCACTACTTCGCGGTAGAGACCCTCGGTCTTGATGAGGGCCTGAATCGGTACTAAATCCCTCGTTAAAAATTCTGAAAGACATAAGTAATTTATGCCATTTCTTACCATAATGCAAGTTCTAGGGGAGACCTCACGGCTGTCCCATACCAACTTACATTCCCTGTCGCTAAGGCCCCTGATCTTACCTCCGAAGG
The DNA here is from genome assembly GCA_944588485.1 of Phosphuga atrata. Taxonomy (NCBI): domain Eukaryota; kingdom Metazoa; phylum Arthropoda; class Insecta; order Coleoptera; family Silphidae; genus Phosphuga; species Phosphuga atrata. Next base: position 6,721,258 of record OX155900.1, read on the forward strand.
TCCAGGGTTCTTGAAGCAGCGCTAGCCCTAGGTGCTGCTTGGTGAACATCCTAGCTATCACAGCTGAAGCTGCTTTGGCATGATGTATGTTCACTTGGGCTATTTTGGTGCGCTTGCTGGTCATTTTTGTTTTGTGACAGGAGGCGGCAAGTCCTCCTCTGTCCCTACAAGAACATCTACCTCTGCCTCTGTAGACATGGCTGGACTGCTCATGTCTACGAGTGTGAGGTCAAGGTCGTCTTCCCGAGAATCCGGGCTGACTTCCTTGTTCTCTGCGTCGGTTATGTCCCGCACACATGGATTATTTTTACTTTTGGAATTCATATAAATCCCACGAGTAGCAAGGGAACTAAAGGTCTGCCACGTCAGAGCCCTGCTTGACATGGTAAGGCTTGATACCCTCTGAGGTCGCCAGGTATCAGAGGGGCCATGTAAGCGATGGCCGGTTGCCCTTGGCCACCAACCAGTCCTTCCGGCACGGGTCGCATGACACCTTGGATTAAGGGTTTGGAAGTACTCTCGTCGGTAACGTCTAACGGTTTGTTGCGAAACTAAGCCCTCACACCACGACAAGGTGACTTCCAGAGTGAGGGTAAATTCACTTTGCTGCCACGGCCTGATATATCAAGTGGGTTGAAACAAGTTGCAACAATTTTACCATATATGTGACGCACAGATCCCTCTCTAGTTCTGTTCTTGAGTTATCCCGACTGGTCGGTCTCACCCTGACTTACCCTATATATATATATATATATATATATATATATATATATATATATATATATATATATAACGGTGTATATGAACGAAACGGTAGCGTGTGGTAAGGTTCAGGCTACTATTTGTTAACAGCTTCTGCATATTCATGAAAGATATTCTCGTTATCTCTATTTAAGATTGTACCTCTAAATCAGGGTCTAAGTCTTCCGTTAGCCAGCATGGAAGGTACTTAAATTTGGGAATTCTTTCGTAAACGTAGCGTGTGGTAAGTTTCACGCTACGATTTGTTAACAGCTTCTGCATATTCATGAAAGATATTCTCGTTATCTCTATTTAAGTTTGTACCTCTAAATCAGGGTCTAAGTCTTCCGTTAGCCAGCATCCAAGGTACTTAAATTTGGGAATTCTTTCAGTGCCGTCTACTACAATATCGGCTTGGACAGTTGGCTTTTTACTAATTATCATTATCTTGGTTTTTCTGATGTTTACTTTTAAACCTACGGTCTCTACTTCCTCTACGTTTGCATCCATTAAGCGTTGTAATTCTTCTGAACTATCCGAAAACGCTACTGTGTCGTCCGCATATCTCAGGTTGTTTAATATTTTACCGTTAACTTTAATGCCGTCATTAGTATCTTGTAGTGCCCTCTAAAATATTTCCTCTTAGTATATAATAGAAGAGTACCTGCCTCGCTCCCTTTTTTATTAAGGTCTTTTTCGTGTTCCCGTCTTCGGTTCTCACTGTAGCAATTTGTTGCCAATATAGATATGGGATCCAATTTATGTTTTCTTCGACTAGTCCTTTTAATTGTAATATTTTAATTAGTGTGTTGTGACCTTTATAGATCTATTGTACCCCTCCCTCCTCCTCCAAGCGTTGGTGTCCTTACCCTTTTAGAGCGCCACGTCTTATCCTGATTCCTTTAGGAATTTCAGGATCTGGGTGGGATTCAAGGCTTGCAGCTCCTTTGTGTTCAAGCAGTGAGCCCCAAGGTACATCTATCTCTTGCGGAGTTATGCTCCGCAGTTTTTGAGCAGATGTATGGGGTTTCCTCTGCTGAGCCACAGAATCTGCATCCGCTATCCTCCTCTAGGCCAAATAAAAATGAAAGAAAGCGTTTGAAAATGAGTGTAAATTCTATGTTGATACCGGAGACTAGGGAGAGTTCACATGACGAATTCACACCACCGGACACAATTGAAATATCAAATTCTTCATTTTTACTTTTTCGGATTTTTACTATTTATTTTTACTTTTACGTTTTTTTTGGATGGGCTCTGGACCTCAATCTTGTAGGATACGTGCCCTCGCATGAGTAATAAAAAATATTATCTGCAACTCGTGCGGTATACGGTCAATTGCGAAAAACGAGAGCTCTCATTTCGTTCGTGAGCCCAATTTTGCTCTCCTGGGCAATTGACAACTTACCGCCCTAGTTGTACAATACACTATTTTTATCTTATATACACTTTGGCGCACATAAAAAATGAATATTTTTTGCTTTTTGGAGCCTAATTTTGCTCTCGTGGGCAATTAACAACTTACCGCCCTAGTTGGACAATATACAATTTTTAACTTATATACTCTTTGGCGCACATAAAAAAATTAATATTTTTTGCTTTTTTGAGCCCAATTTTTCTCTCGTGGGCAATTGACAACTTACCGCCCTAGTTGCACAATATATTATTGCCGTCTTATATACACTTTGGCACACAAAAAAATATTTTAGCACATCGTTTCGTACCTCTTTCAAACTATTCCCGTACCCCTTGGGGTATTCGTACCACACTTTGGGAAACACTGTGCTAGAAGGATGACAAACAGTGGGTTTTTTTATCTTCGTTGTTCTTTGAATAGAATTGACGTATTGTCAACAGATGTCACAAAAAATTTATAAAAAACCTTTTTCGCCATTTTTGCAACTTTCTGTCAGTCATAAAATCCGCCTTTTTTGACCGCTATGTCTACTTCACCCATTATTTTATTATAGAGCAAAATTGCTTCTGGGCATGGTACCTCCTTTTTCTCACCATCCTTCTGCTTTCTAGTTGTGCTTATTACATCACTATTCGTACAATTTGTGATCATAAGAACCTCCTGGCTATCTTGCCACCTTACGGCTAATGTGCGAAAATTATTATAAAAGAACTAAAAGTCACTTTTCTTCAATTTGCAATCAAACTTTGGCATACATTTTCGCGAAAGAATACAAGTTCCTACAGCAGGAAGGGAAATGTTGTCCATCAGTCTAACACTTGTAAAGAAGCGATAAAATGCTGAAGTGACTCGTGAATACCAAATTGTGAATTGTGAATACCAGATAAGTTACGACACAACCTTTTTCACGAAGGCAGTAGTGACTTTTCTAACTGTATCGTCTCTTCCAGAATAAATATTGAGATCATATACATATCCCGTTATCGCTTCGCATCGTTTGATTCCACGCTTGATGGGTTTCAAAGGGAGATATTGCTTCAGACTTGAGCGGCCTTTGAATTTGGCCATTGATTCGTCAATTCTCTGGAATGCACTGTCTTCTCTGCAGTTTTGAAATGTATATTTCAGGCAAGAAACCACATCATCAGTGTAGCATATTTTAGGAGCATCAGTCCTTTTTTCTGGGTAATTGAAATATATCTTAGAGAGAAGTACTTGGGCGCGATTTCTAGCAATTACAGTTTTTATAGCCTCATTTACTAAGTATGCATTCACTGACCACTAGTCGGTGAAGTTAGGAACTCTATTGTAAGTCATAACAAACATAATTCCTAATTAAAGCATAATTTCACAGGCATCTGTATTTGGGACATCGATTTTCTTTTTGTTGGTTTTCGAAAGAAGGAATTTGTGGAGACGATCCCCATGCTGCTATACCATATGACAACATCGACTGTACCTCCGCATGATAATATGTTAGAAGGTTCTCTTTGGACAAAGTTTCACGTAAACATCTTATTAAATAGGTCTTTTTACTTAATATTGAACACATGTGGATTATAGTATAGTTCCACTTAAGATGCTCTTCTATATAAATTCCTAGGAATCTCGTAAGTTTTTCCCTTTTTAGTGAAGACGTATTTACATGTAGGTATACATCTTCTGAGTATCTGCTCCTAACAGATTGGAATATAACAAACTCTGATTTATCTGTATTCAGAAACAAATTATTTGCTGCAAACCATTCGCCTACACTATCTAATAATTTATGAGCTAGTATTTTATTACCATCAGCAAGTGTGTCGGGTAAAATAAAGCTCGCGTCATCTGAATAGAAAGTACACTGATCCATATTTATGTATGCTGGCAAATCGGCTATATACATTATAAATAAGATTGGTGCCAGTATACTTCCTTGAGGAACAACAACATTTGTTTGAATAATATCATATAGGGCCGTATTGTTCTTATGATTTATAGCACCGAATTGACTACGATTTACTAAATACGAACTTAACCATCTATCAGCTTTTCCCCTTATTCCGTAAGTGTATAGCTTATTTAGTAGATTCTCGTGATCTATACAGTCGAACGCTTTAGATAATTCGCAGAAAATTACAATAGGCCTTTTTCGTCGATCTACTTCCTGCATAATTCTTGGGATGACTTCTACTTTAGCTGTGATTGTAGATTTTCCTTTACGAAAACCATGCTGTTGCATAGGAATGAAATTAAACTTTTCAACAAAAAGAGTTAAACTTTTCAACATGCAGGATTTTTGCAAATATAGATGTCAGCGTAACTGGTCTGTAATTATTTAGATCGGTTCTGCTCCCTTTTTTATATATTGGACAGATTTTTGAGGTTTTTAGAATTACGGGGAACTGTTCCATTGAACAGGACGCATTTATAATGTTAGTGGATTAATTATGAGATTCCGAAATTCCTTTATTATGTGACATGGCAGACTATCCGGGCCGCGAGATTTTTTATTTTGCAATGCTTCAATGATAGCCAAAACTTCTATGTTAGTGAATTCCTCTTATTATATTCCTCTCAAATTAATATATATATATATATATATATATATATATATATATATATATATATATATATATATATATATATATGGTTTTCGGGTTAAATGACACATGTCTATTTGAAATTTTAGTGGGTTCAATATTCTGAATAATTCTGCCTGGAGAATGTTTGAAAAAGTCATTGAACATATTTGCTATTGTTTTAGGTTCTCTAACTAAGGTATCATTTTCTATTAGTTCTATTGGTTTTTTTAACTGTAATTTGTTCGTTTGGTTATTTATTAGATTCCAGAGCACTTTTTGTTTATTTGATACCTCACTCACGTTTTTATTATAAAATTGCCTTTTTGTGTCCATTAGTAGCTTCTGGTAAATTTTCTTCATTCTTATATACTGCGGTCTAAGAATAGGGCATTCTTTTTGTGGTACGTAGAGATCCCTAAGCTTCGCTGACGATATTTTGATTTCTTTTATAATTCATGTCTTTTTACCCATATTTACTTTTATCATAGGGAAACTGTTGTTGAAGTGGCATTGGAAAGTTTTTATAAATGCGACCATTTTCTTATTGACATCTAAGTTGGTATATGTGTCTCTCCATGTTTCTTGAGTTAGAGCCTTTTCAAATTGTGCTTTGTTTGCATAGGTGAAGCTTCTAATTTGTCGATATTGCGTTGTGGGTTTCTTCTTTCTCATGACGCAAGTTATTTTCTGCATTCCGGATGTAGCAAATATATTATCAATTTTAGTTTCACTAGCTGTTATTCTAGTTGTATGTTGTATTTGCTCCCCCATTCCATATGCTGCCAACATATTAATAACGTCCTCTGCTTCTTTTGATTTATTTGTGAAATTGATGTTGAAGTCTCCCACTAGAAATACCCCCCTATCATTATTTACATATTTATGTAGAATGTCGTCCAGAACATTCATAAATGTAGCAATACACCCTGTTGGAGGTCTATATATATTTAATAATATTGTACTTATACCATTGATAATTGCTTCCGTACCACATATTTCGATAGTCTTTTCTAGCCGTTTTGTCTAGCTCCAATTTTTCAACATCTCCGGCATCATTATATATATAGTGATAAGTTAACCCAAATGGCTACTCCTCCGCCTATGGTATTTTTGCGGCAATATGAACTTATCAGTAAGTAGTTTTCCAAGTGTATTAGTTGGACAGTCTCCTCATTTATCCATGTCTCAGCCAGACATATAAATTTTGGATTGTATTGTGACAGTAAAATTTCTAGTTGATTAATTTTTTGTTTTAAACTTTGAATATTCAGAAAAATTAACAGGTTACCAAAACCTTCTTGATCGTCGGATTTTACTAAACTGTCAACTATGTTTGGCTTATAATTTATTTGCTGATTGACCTGATTGTTTACACTATTCTTTTTCGATTTTCTAATCGGAGAAAATATCGATTAATACAAGTGTATTAATACAAGTTTCTGGTGCTTGCAACACCTCAAGAAGTTCGAATGGAGCCGATATTTTAAATGAGGAGTACTCCTCTGGAGGTTTTGATTCTAGCTTCTTACATGTTACATCGACGATTTCTTTTCTCTGCAGGTAATTTACTATATCTTTTTCAGATAGACTTGGTTCTAATTTATAGACGTGTAGGTGTGCATATTTATTTGCAGCTTTAAATTCATTTGTTTGAGCATTTCCAATAATAATATTGGATTTTCTGTATCTTTTGTTTTTATTTTTTTGCACTTGCCGTGTTTGAGTATTTTTTGCAAAAATCTGTCTCTCTCGCCAGTATCTTTTATCGTTCCGGCGGGTTTATCAGTTTTGGAATTATTTCTTGGATTATCAGACTGTCTACCTGGCCTATCATTGACCTCACTTTATACGTGAGACCTTAGACTTTATACCTTAGACGCGATACTAGCTGAATCTTTTAAAATGTTAGTATTTTCTTGGTTGTCGCATGGTGGAATAAAATGCACCAATTTTCTGTTTTGTTCCTTTAACACTTTAATTTCCTCTGTGAGTTGCGCAACTCTCTCCTCAAAAATAAGCGTAAGTGATTCCACTTGCTTTTTAATTATTTCGGCCAACAGGTTTTTAAATTCACCACCTGCTAGGTATGACAATATTTTTTCGCACCCTTCTGAGGGCATCTCAGTAGATGCATTAGATCTATGATCTCTAAGCATAGTTTAAAAAATGAAAAAACGTTTAAACAGCCGATTTATATATTTTAATAACTGTGAAACTTTTAACTTGCTTCTACGCACGACCGCTTGCCTTGAAAACTCGAGACAAACTCGAATTGAATTGTTACTCTTGAATTGAATTGTTATTCCTACTGATACGAACTGGGATTGATTGTCGAACTGGATACTGGAATGCCAGAGACTCGAAATAAAAGTGTTGGTCTCACTGATTCAAAAACTGACTAATTTTGCCCTTAATTTACTTTACCTCCACCTCATCATCTCGGTTCTGAAGTGGGATCTCAACACAAGTCGGTTAAAACCCAACAATTGACTTAACTTTAATCCTCCTATTTTAATCCTATTTGAATCTATCCAAAACCTTTCAAAGCGGGCCGTATAGCAAAACCCAACATCTTCAATTAGTATTTTTAATACCAACCATTGTCTCTTGTCGATTTACCCCATGTTAATTATTCGACTTATTTATAAATCTATGTTAAATAATTTATTTAAGAAAATTAAGATAATACATACAACAGCTTAAATATTATACATAAAAATATATACATTCTTGGCCGACGTCACGCGTCTTGATTTCCGTCAAAAAGCAGATCAATGAATATAAATATTTTAACCAAATTGAGCATAATACGTGGTCTGTTAGAAAAGTATCCGACCTTATTTTTTATTTTGAAAACCCGAAGGATTTGAATCAAGCGCGCTTGCATGAGCCGACCTTGAACCTTCGTGCGCATCCGTGAATTTTTTTCCGCCTGTGGATAGCGTCAATTGCTGTCGAGGAGTGTTCGAGTGACGTATTATGTAGTGCTCTCGTCGGCTTTTCAATGCATTGAGCAGCGCTAATGCATAAAATTTTGGCGACAACCAGGTGGAAACCACTCGGAAGATTCAGACGGCTTTCGGTAACGATGCTATAGGCATCACACAGATTAAGGAGTGGTCCAACCGGTTTAAAAACGGTCACACAACGGTGGAAAGCGAGACGCGCTCTGGTCGGCCATCAACATGCCGAAATGACCTTGTCATTGCCAAAGTGAACGCTGTGGTGATGCGGGACCGACGTGTGACTATCCGAGGAATTACGACTGGAGTTGTGATCATCAGGAAATTGGCGACTCCATAACGAGAATGCTCCAGCACATTCTTCGCACCTGGTTCACATTTTTGTGGCGAAAAACCAGACTCGTCTGGTTCGACAGGCTCCTTAGTCTCCTGATATGCCCCCCTGCGACTTCTGGTTATTTCCCAAATTCAAGAGGTCATTGAAAGGAACGCGATTTCAGACAAGAGAGGACTTTATGGCTGCAACGACAGCTGAGCTAAAGTCGATTCCGAAAGAGGCTTTTTCGTAATGCTTCCAACAATGGCGGCACTTTGAGGGTGATTAGGTTTCCAACGCTCCAGGTATACCAGTTTTTTTTTACCGGCTAAGGGTCGGATACTTTTCTTACAAACCACGTATGTTTTAAAAATATGCAGTTCTTTCGAAATATGTCTTATTATAGCCAATATGCAATTTGTGCTTTTATTGGTAAAATATGCAAAAATATGCCTTTAAGAATAGGGTTCTAAATTCATAGTTTAGTCAGAAACACATTTCTGGCTATTCCATTCTTTTATAAGTAAAATGAGAAAATATAAGCATTCGCAAAATTTTGTTTGCCCTACTCATTATTATAAAAATATTTTGTGTCCATATTAATGTTTACTAGTAATTAAATATTGAAAAAATATTTTTCATATGATAAGAATTCAAATTAGTTTATAGAGTCAATATATTTCAATTTAAAAATAGACAGTTCGGATAATAAATTTGAATAGTGACTGAATAATTTGAAAAGATTATAGAAACAAAATGGACCAGTTTAGGAGAACTTCACAAAGTATATAAACTGTGTGGCAAGAAAAATACTTTCAGAGATTATTTTTTGTGCATCAATAAAAAAGACATACATTAAAAGAGATTAAAAAAGAGTGACACAAAAACTACATTCCTCAACCAGAATGCGTCTATTATGTACCAGTTTTTCTTTATCCTTATAAATATCCTATAAATAATTCTAAAAGTATTTTAGGTATTTAATTCTTTAACAGCGTATAAAACGATTTGCGTGTGAGCTCCGAGCTGCAATAACGTTTGCGTATTCTGTTTCATTGTGCGCGGATGGAAAATCAATCTTTGATTGTAATTGCGAATGGTAGAAAATGGCAATAAAAAAGCAACGTTTAATATTCAAATGGCTGCGTGCTCACACGTTTTGTGCAAGATAAAACGCTTCCATTACAAAAACTTTTCCAATAAAAATAGTAACACATGCAACACGACACTTTTCAACTCGCGGAGCGCGAGCTCTCATATAAAAAAAGTGCGACTCTGGTCTGAAGTTAAATGAAATCATTGTCGTTTGCGATAACGATTTTTTAAACTTCAAAGACTTTTAATTTCCAGAATCAATTTGATTCCAAGAAGCGTATCATTTAACTAGAAACCACAATTCAATTACAAGGCGTATACAATTTATAACTGCGTCTCAAACATAAAAAGTAAATAAATAAATTTACGTCGAGATAATTGCACAAAGAACTCGGTAGGAGATATATTTCCATTCGGCAAAAAGTAACGTGCAGACAGATACATTGCTCCGAATCTTGATCTACATAGTAAAGAATCACTTGCCATGCAAATACTGTTGGATATAAATTGCATCACGTTCTATATTTTATAAACGTGTTCAAACAGATTTTATTGGAGCAAATCTCACAAAATTGCAATAAACCAATTCTAAATGATTTCTTAGGAAAATAATATATTTTATCTACGACCACTATTATAAATGCCCATTATTCTACAGTTCGTAAACTATGTAAATACATCATAACACACACGTATGTAACGCGAATGATAAGTTATGATTGATAACGCACACGTGCGTTTGGTTAACGATTCATTGATTGGTACTACGTGCTCATACTTTCAGCGCCCCCGGTGCCACAATTCAAACTATCGGAAATTGACATTGTGTACATTGGGTTACCTACGTCTGTGAGCATTCTTATTCCAGTTTAACCCAAATAAGTACTAAATAATAAGGTATGGAACCATTAAGAATATATTTCTTTTCATTTCAATCAAGTTAAATAATGTTGAGTAACAGTTTTATATGAAAATATAACTGTTTGTTTATTATAATGTTAAATAACGTACTTTATAAGAAATAAATTTGTTACATCTAACATATTTTTCTTATTAGACAGAAACAAATTAGTGTGGTCGTAGATAAAATATAGTACATAACTCGAGTTGTAAGGCAATTACGTACGAGCGGAATTTACGTAACTCGTACGTAATATGCTTCTTACAACTCTCGTTACGTAATATACTATTATTAAACTAATCTGCAGGATTTATTACCTACAATATAATAGACTAAAGTATGATTTTAAAAGTTGTATTATTTTTTTTATTAATATTATATTTCGTTCAGAAATTTGGACGCATAAGTGCATTTTCGCTATTTTATTTTGGCATGTATTATTTTTATAAAAAATATTTCAGGATTTATCATTTGTTTGTAAACTTTTACAATTAGACTAATGTGTTATAAATTAATAAAATACTTGTGAGACCCAAAGAATAATTCATGATAATCCAGTCAGTTGAGTTGAACAAACGATTAAGTACAGAAATATGTGCTTTTACTAAATTAATTGTGTCGAGTAAAATGTAATTTTACTAGCAAATATACGAGAATAGACCAAAATATAAAATATACCAGGATAAATTATTAGAAGCTGTTAGGATTTAAATGCGTTTAATTGCGAATATTTAATGCGTGATATCTCAAAAACTAAGCAAAACTTTTGAAAATGTTCCAAATAAAAGTTGTAGATTGGTCAATTTTCTATAAGAAACGATGATTAGCAAGTTTTGAGTTTTGACCGTCAAATTTTGAAAAAACTTTGAAAGTCGCTTTCAAAAAACGGTTTGTTTTTAGAAACGAAAACTATAAAATTGTGAATTGTCAAAGGGTGATATCTCAAAAACTAAGCGAAGTTTTGGAAACAGTTTCAAGTAAAAATTGTAGATTGACCAATTTTCTATAAGAAAGTGTAATTTTCAACTTTTGTTTTTGAGTTTTGACAGTCAAATTTTGGAAAAACTAAATACGTTTATTTAAAAATTCTGTTTTTGGAAATCAAAACTTTAAAATTGCAAATTTTCAAAGGTTGATATCTCAAAAACTAAACAAAATTATGGAAAATGTTTCAAATAAAAGTTGTAGATTGGTCAATTTTCTATAGGAAATGTCAATTAGCAAATTTTATTTTGTGAGTTTAAACCGTCAAATTTTGGAGAAACTAAACACGCCGCTTTCAAAAAATAGTTTGTTTTTAGAAACGAAAACTTTAAAATTATGAATTTTCAAAGGGTGATATCTCAAAAACTAAGCAAAGTTTTGGAAAAAGTTTCAAATAAAAGTTGTAAATTGGTTTATTCTCTATAATGAAAAGTTATTTGCGTTTTGAGTTTTGACCGTCAAATTTTGGAAAAACTGAATACGTTTATTTAAAAAATCTCTTTTTAGAAACCAAAACTTTAAAATCGCGAAATTTATCTCTAAAACGAAGCAAACTTTTGGAAAATGTTTCATATAAAAGTTGTAGACTGGCGAATTTTCTATAAGAAATGGTAATTTTCAAGTTCTTTTGAGCTTTGACCGTCAAATTTTGGAAAAACTTAACCCGTCGAATTCAAAAATCTGTTTTAAGAAACCAAAACTCTAAAATTGCAAATTTTCAAAGGGTGATATTAAAAAGTAAGCAAAACTTTGGAAAAATTTCCAAATAAGAGTTGTAGGTTGACAACTTTTCAATATGAAATGTTAATTATTAAGTTTTATTTTTTTAGTTTAAACCGTCAAATTTTGAAAAAAACTAAACACGTCGCTCTCAAAAATTAGTTTATTTTTAGAAACGAAAACTTTAAAATTGTGAATTTTCAACATGTGATATCTCAAAAACTAAGCAAAGTTTTGGAAAAGTATCAAATAAAAGTTGTAGATTGAGCAATTTTCCATAAGAAAAGGTAATTTGCAAGTTTTGTTTTTTGAGTTTTGACTGTCAAATTTTGGAAAAACTAAACACGTGAATTTCAAAAATCTGTTTTTAGAAAACAAAACTTTAAAATTGCGAATTTTTATTGCGTGATATCTCAAAAACTAAGCGAAATTTTGGAAAATGTTCTAAATAAAAGTTGTGCATTGGTCAATTTTCTATTAGATACGACAAATAGCAAGTTTTAGTTTTTTAGTTTAGACCGTGAAATTTTGAAAAAGCTAAACACGTCGGTTTCAAAAATCCGTTTGTTTTAGAAACGAAAACTTAAAACTTGCGAATTTTCAAAGGTAGATATCTCAAAAACTGCGCAAAATTTTGGAAAGTGTTTCAAATAAAAGTTGTAGATTGACCAATTTTCTATAAGATATGGTAAACTGAAGTTCTGTTTTTTCAGTTTTCTCCGTCAAATTTTGGAAAAACTAAACTCGTCGCTTCAAAAATCATTTTGTTTTTAGAAACCAAAGCTTTAAAATTGCGAATATTCAAAGGGTGATATCGCAATAACTATGCAAAATTTTGGAAAGTGTTTCACATAAAAGTTATAGGTTGGCCAATTTTCTATCAGAAGTGGTAATTTTCAAGTTCTGAGTTTTGACCGTCAAATTTTGGAAAAACCAAATACGTCTATTTCCAAAATCAGTTTTTAGAAACTAAAACTTAAAAATTGCGAATTTTTAATGCGTGATATCTCAAAAAGTGAGAAAAATTTTGGCAAATGTTTCAAATGGTTGTAGATTGACCAATTTACTATAAGAAATGGTAATGGTAAAAAGTTTTGGTTTTTTAAAAATTAGCACGTCGCTTTCAAAAATCAGTTTGTTTTTAGAAACGAAAACTTTAAAATTGTGAATTTTCAAAGGACGATATCTCAAAAGCTAAGCAAAATTTGGGAAAATGTTCCATATAAGTGTTGTAGATTGGTCAATTTTCTATAAGAAATGACAATTAGCAAGTTTTAGTTTTTGAGTTTTGACCGTCAAATTTTGAAAAAAATCTAAACAGGTCGTTTTCAAAAAACAGTTTGTTTTTAGAAACCATAACTTAAGAATTATGAATTTTCAAATGGTGGTGCCTCAAAAACTATGTAAAGTTTTGGAAAAAGCTTCTAATGGAAGTTGTAGATTGGCCAATTTTCTATAAGAAAATGTAATTTTCAAGTTTTGTTTTTGAGTTTTGACCGCAAAATTTTGGAAAAACTAAACCCGTCGATTTCAATATTGCAAATTTTTTATTGCATGATATCTCAAAAACTAAGCAAAATTTTGGAATATGTTCCAAATCAAAGTTGTACATTGGTCAATTTTCTATAAGAAATAACAATAAGCAAGTTTTAGTTTTTGGGTTTGGACCGACAAATTTAAAAAAACTAAACACGTTCAAAAATTAGTTTGTTCTTAGAAACGAAAACTTTAAAATTGTGAATTTTCAAAGGATGGTATCTCAAAAACTAAACAAAGTTTTGGAAAAAGTTTCAAATAAAAGTTGTAGATTAACCAGTTTTCTATAAGAAATAGTAATTTTCAAATTTTGCTTTCTTAGTTTTGATCATTAAACTTTGGAAAAACAAAACACTTCGCTTTCAAAAATCAGTTTGATTTTAGGAACAAAAACTATAAAATTGTAAATTTTCAAAGGGTGATATCTCCAAAACTAAGGAAAGTTTTGGAAAAAGTTTCAAATAAAAGTTGTAGATTGGCCAATTTTCGAGAAGATAGGGTAATTTGCAATTTTGATTTTAGAGTTTTAATCGTCAAATTTTGAAAAAATAAAACCCGTCGCTTTCAAAAATTAGTTTGTTTTTAGAAACGAAAACTTAAAAATCGCGAATTTTCAAAGCGAGATATCTCAAAAACCACACAATTTTTTTTTAAATGTTTCAAACAAAAGTTATAACTTGATCAATTTTCTATAAGAAATGGTAATTTGCAAGTTTTGGTTTTTTTTGTTTTGTCAGTCAAACTTTGGAAAAACTAAACACGTCGCTTTCAAATATCAGTTTGTTTTTAGAAACCAAAGCTTTAAAATTGCGAATTTTCGAAGGGTGATATCTCAAAAACTCAGCAAAATTTTGGAAAATGTTTCAAATGAAAGCTGTAGATTGGTCAATTTTCTATAAGAGATAGTAATTTGCAAGTGTTGCTTTTTGAATTTTGAACGTCAAATATTGAAAAAACTAAACACGCCGCTTTCAAAAATCATTTTGTTTTTGGAAACGAAAACTTTCAAATTGCGAATATTCAGAGGATGGTATCTCAAAAACTAAGCTAAACTTTGGAAAATGTTTCAAATAAAAGCTGTAGACTGTTCATTTTTCTATAAGAGATCGTAATTTGCTGGTTTCGTTTTTTAAGTTTTGGACGTCAAATTTTGGAAAAACTAAACACGGCGCTTTCAAGGATTAGTTTGTTTTTAGAAACGAAAACTTTAAAATTGTGAATTTTCAAAGGGTGATATCTCAAAAACTAAGCAAAGTTTTGGAAAAAGTTTCAAATAAAAGTTGAAGATTGGCCAATTTTCTATAAGAAAAGGTAATTTGCAAGTTTTTGTTTATGAGTTTTGACCACTAAATTTTGGAAAAACTAAACACGTGGATTTCAAAAATCTGGTTTTAAAAACCAAATTTAAAAATTGCGTAATTTTAATGCGTGTTATCAGAAAAACTAAGCAAAATTTAAAATGAGATGTCATGGTTTGAACCAAATTACTCAGCAATTCAATTCTACTAAGCAAAATTTTGAAAAATGTTTCAAATTTGAGTTGTAGATTGGTCAATTTTCTATAAGGTAGGATGATTAGAAAATTTTTGTTTTTAAGTTTTGACCATTATATTTTAAAATACTAAAAACGTCGCTTTCAAATATCGGTGTTTTTAGAAACGAAACTTGAAAATTGCGAATTTTCAAAGGATGATATCTCACAAACTAAGCAAATTTTTAAAAAATGTTTTAAATAAAAGTTGTAGATTTTAGAATTTTCTATAAGAAATAATAATAAGCAAGTTTTATATTTTGAGTTTAAACCGTAAAATTTTGAAAAAACTAAACACGTCGCTTTCAAATATCAGTTTGTTTTTAGAAACCAAAGCTTTAAAATTGCGAATTTTCGAAGGGAGATATCTCAAAAACTACGAAAAATTTTAGAAAATGTTCCAAATGAAAGTTGTTAATTTGCCAATTTTTTATCAGAACCGGCAATTTTCACGTTTTGAGCGTCAAATTTTGAAAAAACCAAACATGTCGCTCTCAAATATCAGTTTGTTTTTAGAAACGAAAGTTTAACATTACAAATTTTCAAAGCGTGATATCTGAGAAACTAATCAAAATTTTTAAAAATGTTTAAATTAAAAGTTGTAGATTGGTCAATTTTCTATAAGAAATAATAATTAGCAACTTTTATTTTTGGAGTGTAAACCGGCAAATTTAAAAAAAAAACTAAACACATCGCTTTCAACAATTAGTTTTTAGAAACCAAAACTTTGAAATTGCGAAATTTTAATGCGCGCAATCTAAAAAATTGTAGATTGGTCAATTTTCTATAAGAAATGATAATTAGTAATTTTAAGTTTTTGAGTTTTCACCTCAAATTTTGGAAAAACTAAACACGTCAATTTCAAAAATAATTTTGTTTTTAGAAACAAAGACTTAAAAATTGCGAATTTTCAAAGGGAGATATCTCAAAAACTAAACAAAGTTTAGGAAAAAGTTTCAAATAAAGGTTGTAGATTGGCCATTTTTCTATAAGAAGTGGTAATTTTCAAGTTTTGGTTTTTGAGTTTTGGCCATCAAATTTGGAAATACTAAACAAGTCGATTTCAAAAATCTGTTTTTAGATACAGAAATTTTCAAATTGCGAATTTTTAATGCGTAATATTTCAAAAACTAAGCAAAATTTTGGAAAATGTTCGAATTAAAAGTTGTAGATTGGTGAATTTTCTATAAGAAACTATAATTAGCGAGTTTTAGTTTTTTGAAAAAACTAAACACGTCGCTTTAAAAGAACAGATTGTCTTTAGAAACGGGAATTTTAAAATTATAAATTTTCAAAGGGTGATATCTCAAACACTAAGCAAAATTTTGGAAAAAGTTTCTAATAAAACATGTAGAATGGCCAATTTTCTACAAGAAATGGTAAGTTTTGGTTTCAAAATTTTGACCGTCAAATTTTGGAAAAACTAAATACGTCTATTTCAAAAATCTCCAAAACTTAAAAATTGCGAATTTTGAATGCGCGATATCTCAAAAAATAAGCAAAATTTTGGAAAATGTTCCATATAAAAGTTGTAGATTGGTCAATTTTCTATGACATGAGAATTAGCAGGTTTTAGTTTTTGAGTTTAACCGTAAAATATTGTAAAATCTTAACACATTGCATTCAAAAATCAGTTTGTTTTTAGAAACGAAAACTTAAACCTTGCGAATTTTCAAAGGTAGATATCTCAAAAACTACGCAACATTTTGGAAAATGTTTCAAATAAAAGTTGTAGATTGGCCAATTTTCTATAAGATATGGTAAATTGAAGTTCTGGTTTTTCAGTTTTGTCCGTCAAATTTTGGAAAAACTAAACAAGTCGCTTTCAAAAATCAGTTTGTTTTTAGAAACAAAGCTTTAAAATTGCGAATATTCGAAGGGTGATATCGCAATAACTATGCAAAATTTTGGAAAGTGTTTCACATAAAAGTTGTAGGTTGGCCAATTTTCTATCAGAAGTGGTTATTTTCAAGTTTTGAGTTTTGACCGTCAAATTTTGGAAAAACCAAATACTTCTATTTCATAAATCAGTTTTTAGAAACTAAAACTTAAAAATTGCGAATTTTTAATTCGTGATATCTCAAAAAGTCAGAAAAATTTTGGTAAATGTTTCAAATGGTTGTAGATTGACCAATTTACTATAAGAAATGGTAATTTTCAAGTTTTGGTTTTTTAAAATTTTTAAAATCAGTTTGTTTTTAGAAACGAAAACTTTAAAAATGCAAATTTTCAAAGGATGATATCTCAAAAACTGAGAAAAGTTTTGGAAAGTGTTTCAATAAAAGTTGTAGATTGACCAATCTTGCAAGTTCTAGATTGACAAATTTTCTATAAAAGATGGTAATTTGCTAGTTTTGCAAGTTTGCGAATATACATATGCGAATATATCAAAAACTACGAAAAACTTTGGAAAATGTTTCAAATAAAAGTTGTGGATTTGCCAATTTTCTATTAGAAAAGGTGATTCGCAAGTTTTGGTTTTTGAGTTTTCACCGTCAAATTTTAGAGAAACTAAATACGTCTATTTCAAAAATCTGTTTTTAGAAACCAAAACCTTAAAATTTCGAAGAATTCACATTTCGCAATCTATGATATATCAAAAACTAAGCAAAATTTGGGAAAATGTTCCAAATAAAAGTTGAAGATTGGCCGATTTTCTATAAGAAAAGGTAATCTTCAAGTTTTGGTTTTTGAATTCTGACCGTCAAATTTTGGAAAAAACTAACCACGTCACTTTCAAAAAACAGCTTGTTTTTAGAAACCGAGACTTAAGAATTGTGAATCTTCAAAAGGTGGTACCTCAAAAACTAAGCAGTTTTGTAAAAAGCTTCAAATAAAAGTTGTAGATTGACCAATTTTCTATAATAAAAGGTAATTTTCAAGTTTTGTTTTTGAGTTTTAACCGTCAAAATTTGAAAAACTAAACCTGTCGATTTCAAAAATCTGTTTTTAGAAACCAAAAATTTTAAAATTGCAATTTTTTAATGCGTAATATCTCAAAACTTAGCAAAATTTTGGAAAATGTTCCAATTAAAAGCTGTAGATTGTTCAATTTTCTATAAGAAATGATAATTAGCTTTATAAAGTTTTATTATTTGATTTTAAACTGTCAAATTTTCAAAAAACTAAACACGTCGCTTTCAAATATTAGTTTGTTTTTAGAAACGAAAACTTTAAAATTGTGAATTTTCAAAGGGTGATATCTCAAAAACTAAGCAAAGTTTTGGAAAATGTGCCAAATAAAAGTTGTAGATTGGCCAATTTTCAATAAAAAAAAGTAATTTCCAAGTTTTGGTTTCTGAGTTTTCACCGTCAAATTTTGGAGAACCTAAATACGTCTATTTAAATATTGTTTTTAGAAACGAAAACTTAAAAATGCGAATTTTCAAAGGGTGATATCACAAAAACTAAGCTAATATTGGAAAATATTTCAAATAAAAGTTGTAGAGTGACCAATTTTCTATAAGAAGTGGTACTTTGCAAATATAGGTTGTAGATTTGCCAATTTTCTATCAGAAATGGCAATTTTCAAGTTTTGAGTTTGACTGTCAAATTTTGGAAAAAAACTAAACACGTTGCTTTCAACAATCAGTTTGATTTTAGAAAGCAAAGCTTTAAAATTGCTAATTTTCAAAGGGTGATATCTCAAAAACTACGCAAAATTTTAGAAAATATTTCAAATAAAATTTGTAGGTTGGCTACTTTTGCCAAATTTTTGAAAAAAACAACACCCGTCGCTCTCAAATATCATTTTGTTTTTAGAAAGGAAAACTTTAAAATTGCGAATTTTCAAAGAGTGATATCTCAAAAAGTAAGCAAAATTTGAGAAAATGTTTCAAATAAAAGTTGTAGATTGGTCAATTCTCTATAAGAAACGATAATTAGCTAGTTTGATTTTTTTAGATTAAACCGTATAATTTTAAAAAAACTAAACACGTCGCAAACAAAGTTTTGGATATAGTTTCAAATAAAACTTGTAGATTGGCCAATTTTCTATAAGAAAAGGTTATTTTCAAGTTTTGTTTTTGAATTTTGACCGTCAAATTTTGGGAAAAGTAAATCCGTCGAATTCAAAAAACTGTTTTTAGAAACCAAAACTTTAAAATTTGCAAATTTTTATACGTGATATATCAAAAACTAAGCAAAATTTGGCGAAACGTTCCAAATAAAAGTTGTAAATTAGCCAATTCTATCAGAAATGTCAATTTTCAAGTTTTGAGTTTTGATCGTCAAAGTTTGGAAAAAACTAAACACATCGTTGAAAAAACAACACCCATTGCTCTCAAATATCAGTTTGTTTTTAGAAACGAAAACTCTAAAATTGCGAATTTTCAAAGGATGATATCTCAAAAACTAAGCAATTTTTTTAAAAATGTTTTAAATAAAAGTTGTAGATTTTAGAATTTTCTATAAGAAATAATAATTAGCAAGTTTTATTTTTTGAGTTTAAACCGTCAAATTTTGAAAAAACTAAACACGTCGCTTTCAAAAATCAGTTTGTTTTTTATAAACAAATAGTTTAAAATTGCGAATTTTCAAAGGGTGATATCTCAAAAACTGAGCAAAGCGTTGGAATTATTGCGAGTTTCTAATGCGTGATATCTCAAAAACTAAGCAAACTTTTGGAAAATGTTCCAAATAAAAATTGTATACTTTTCAACTTTCTATAAGAAGTGACAATTAGCAAGTTTTAGTTTTTGAGTTTTGACCGCCAAATTTTGAAAAAACTAAACGAGTCGCTTTCAAAAATCAGTTTGTTTTTAGAAACGAAAACTTAAAAATTTTCGAATCTTGAAAGGGAGATATTTAAAAAACTACGCAAAATTATGGAAAATGTTTCAAATAAAAGTTGTAGATCGACCAATTTTCCATAAAATATGGTAAACTGAAATTTTGGTTTTTGAGTTTTGTCCGTCAAATTTTTTAAAAACTAAGCATGTCGTTTTAAAAATCAGTTTGTTTTTAGATACCAAAACTTTAAAATTGCGAATTTTCAAAGGGCCATATCTCAAAAACTACGCAAAATTTTAGAAAACGTTTCAAATAAAAGTTGTAGAATGACCAATTTTCGTTTTGTCCATCAAAATTTAGGAAAGCTAAGCACGCCGCTTTCAAAAATTAGTTTGTGTTTAGAAACGAGAACTTTGAAATTGTGAATTTGCAAAAACTAAGCAAAATTTTGGAAAAAACTATCAAATAAAAGTTGTAGGTTGGCCAATTTTCTATCAGAAATGGAAAATTTCAAGTTTTGAGTTTTGACCGTCAAATTTTGCGACGTGTTTAGTCGTCGCTCTCAAATATCAGTTTGTTTTTAGAAACGAAAACTTAAAATTGTGAATTTTCAAAGGGTGATATCTCAAAAACTAAACAAAGTTTTGAAAAAAGTTTCAAATAAAAGTTGTAGATTAACCAATTTTCTATATGCAAAGGTAATTTGCTAGTTTGGTTTTTGAGTTTTGGCTGTAAATTTTGGAAAAACTACACACGTCGATTTCAAAAATCTGTTTTTAGAAACCAAAACATTGAAATTTCAAATTTTTAATGCGTGATATCTCAAAAACTAAGCAAAATTTTGGAAAATGTTTCAATTAAAAGTTGTAGATTGTCCAATTTTCTATAAGGAAAGGTAATTTGCAAGTTTAGGTTTTTGAGTGAACGTCAAATTTTGGAAAAACTAAACTTCGATTTCAAAAATCTGTGTTTAGAAACCAAGAATTTAAAATTGCGAATTTTTAATGCGCGATAGCTAAAAAACTATGCAAAATTTTGAAAAACGTTCCAAATAAAAGTTGCAGATTCTTAATTTTTCTATAACAAATGAGAGTTAGCAACTTTTAGTTTTTGAGTTTTGACCGTCAAATTTTGGAAAAACTAAACACGTCGCTTTCAAAAATAAGTTTGTTTTTAGAAAGCAAAACTTTAACATTGCGAATTTTCAAAGGGTGATATCTCAAAAAGTAAGCAAAATAAAAAAAAATGTTACAAATAAAAGTTGTAGATTGGTAAATTTTCTTGGAAAATGTTTTGAATTAAAGTTATAGACAGGTCAATTTTCTATAAAATAGTAATTTTCAAGTTTTGGTTTCTGAGTTTGGACCCTTAAATTTTGCAAAAATTAATCACGCACTTCCTTTATTTGAATTATTGGAATTTTTTTTTCCTACAAAATTTTGATTTTTTTTTTTAATTTCCTAAAATTTCACTTAGAAGATTTTGCACTTTTTAATTTACTTTTCAAAATTTATCTTTTCGCTGAATTTTCCTTTTTTTAATTTTTTTAAGTTCTGGTTTTCTAGTTTTGACTGTCAAACTTTAGAAAATGTAAACACGTCGTTTTTGCAAATCAGTTTGTTCTTAGAAACCAAAGCTTTAAAATTGTGAATCTTCAAAGGGTTATATCTCAAAAACTACGCAAAATTTTGGAAAAGAATTCAATTATGAGTTGTAGATGGGCCAATTTTCTATCATAAATGGCAATTTTCAAGTTTAAACTTAAAAACTTAACACGTAGATCTCAAATATCAGTTTGTTTTTAGAAACGATTACATTAAAATTGCGGATTTTCAAAGGGTTATATCTCAAAAACTAAGCAAAATAAAAAAAATGTTACAAATAAAAGTTGTAGATTGGTCAATTTTCTATAAGAAAATGATCACAAGCAAGTTTTGGTTTTTAAGTTTTGACCGTCAAATTTTTAAATAACTAAACACGTCACTTTCAAAAATCTGTTTGTTTTTAGAAACGAAAACTTTAAATGTGTGAAAAGGGTGATATCTCAAAAACTAAGCAAAGCTTTGGAAAAAGTTTAAAATAAAAGTTGTAGATTGGCCAATTTTCTATAAGAAAAGGAAATCTGCAAGTTTTTGTTTTTGAGTTTTAACCGACAAATGTTGTAAAAACTAAACACTTTTCAAAAATCTGTTTTTAAAAACCAAAACTTTAAAATTGCGAATTTTTAATGCGTGATATTTCAAAAACTAAGCACAATCTTGGAAAATGTTTCAAATAAAAGTTTCGGACTGGTCAATTTTCTATAAGAAACGTTAACTAGCAAGTTTCAGATTTTGAGTTTTGACCGTCAAATTAAAAAAAAACTAAACACGTCGCTTTCAAAAATTAGTTTGTTTTAGAAACGAAAACTTAAAAATTACGAATTTTCAAAGGAAGATATCTCAAAAGCCACGTAAAATTTTGGAAAATGTTTCAAATAAAAGTTGTAGATTGACTAATTTTCTATAAGAAATTGTAAATTGAAGTTTTGGTTTTTGAGTTTTGTCCATAAAATTTTGGAAAAACTAAGCCCGGCGTTTTCAAAAATCAGTTTGTCTTTAGAAACCAAAACTGTAAAATTGCGAATTTTCAAAGGGTGATATCTCAAAAACTAAGCAAAATTTTGGAAATGTTCCTAAAAATTGTAGACCGGTCAATTTTCTATAAGAGGTGAACAAGTTTTAGTTTCTGAGTTTTTACCGTCAAATTTTTAAAAAACTAAACACGTCGCTTCCAAAAATCAGTTTGCTTTTAGAAACGAAAACTTAAAAATTGCGAATTTTCAAAGGGAGATATCACAAAAACTGAGCACAATTTTGGAAAATTTTTCGAATAAAAGTTGTAGATTGGTCAATTTTCTATAAGAAACGATAATTATCAAGTTTTATAACCGTCAAATTTTGAAAAAACTAAACACGTCGCTTTCAAAAATTAGTTTGGTTTTAGAGACCAGAACTTTAAAATTCTGAATTTTCAATGGGTGATGTCTTAAAAACTAAGCAAAGTTTTGGAAAAAGTTTCAAATAAAAGTTGTAGACTGGCCAATTTTCTACAAGAAAAGGTAATTTCCAAGTTCTGGTTTTAGAGTTTTGACCGTCAAATTTTGGAAAAACTAAACACGTCGAATTCAAAAATCTCTTTTTAGAAACCAAACCTTTAAAATTGCGAATATTTAATACGTGATATCTCATAAACTAAGCAAAATTTTGGAAAATGTTGCAAATAGTAGTTGTAAACTGGTCAATTTTCTATAAGAAATTATAATTACCAAGTTTTAGTTTTTGAGTTTGGCCGTCAAGTTTTGAAAAAACTAAACACGTCGCTTTCAAAACTCAGTTTGTTTTTAGAAACGAAACCTTAAATAAATTGCGAAGTTTCAAAGCAGATATCTGAAAAACTACGACAAATTTTGGAAAATGTTTCAAATAAAAGTTGTAGACTGACCAATTTTCAATAAGATTTGGTAAATGGAAGTTTTGGTTTTTGAGTTTTGTCCTTCAAATTTTGGAAAACTAAGCACGTCGTATTCATACATTATTTTGTAAATTAATTCTAAGTAGTTAATCTTAAAAAGTGAGCAAAATTTTGGAAAATGTATCAAACAAAAGTTGTAGATTGGTCTATAAGAAATGATCATTAGCAAGTTTTAAGTATTTGAGTTTTGAGGGTCAAATTTTTAAAAAACTAAACACGTCGCTTTCAAAAATTAGTTTGTTTTTATAAACGAAAACTTTAAAATTGTGAATTATTAAAGGGTGATATCTCAAAAACTAAGCAAAGTTTTGGAAAATGTTTTAAATAAATGTGGTAGATTGACCAATTTTCTATAAGAAATGGTAATTTGCAAGTTCTGGTTTTTTAGTTTTGAACGTCAAACTTTGGAAAAACTAAACACTTTCAGTAGCTTTCAAAATCAGTTTGTTTTTAGACAACAAAGCTTTAAAATTGCAAATATTCAACAGGTTATATCTAAAAACTACGCCAAATTTTGGAAAATGTTTTAAATAAAAGTTGTGGACTGACTTATTATTATTCTTACTAATTTTTTATCAGAAATGGCAATTTTCAAGTTTTGAGTTTTAGCCGACAAATTTTGGAAAAAAAACTAAACAGGTCGCTCTCAAATATCAGTTTGTATTTAGAAACGAAAACTTTAAAATTGTGAATTTTCAAAGGGTGGTATCTCAAAAACTAAGCAAAGTTTTAGAAAAAGTTTTAAATAAAAGTTGTAGATTGGCCAATTTTCTATAAGAAATGATAGTTAGCAAGTTTTAGTTTTAGAGTTTTGACCGTCACATTTTGAAAAAACTAAACGTGTCGCTTTCAAAAATCAGTTTGTTTTTAGAAACGAAAACTAAAAAATTGCGAATTTTTAAAAGGAGATATCTCAAAAACTACGCAAAATTTTGGAAAATGTTTCAAATAAAATTTGTAGATTGATCAATTTTCTATTTTCTAATAAGATATGGTAAATTAAAGTTTTGGTTTTTGAGTTTTGTTCGTCAAATTTTGGAAAAACTAAGCACGGCATTTTCAAAAATCAGTTTGTCTTAGAAACCAAAACTTTAAAATTGTGAATTTTCAAGGAGTTATATCTCAAAAACTAAGCAAAATTTTGGAAAATGTTTCAAATAAAGTTGTAGATTGGTCTATTTTCTAAACCAAACAGTAATTTTCATATAAAGTTTTAGGTTTTGAGTTTTGACCGTAAAATTTTGGAAAAATCACTTCCGTTTTTTGAATTGTTGGATTTTTTTTCCTACAAAACTTAGATTTTTTTTTAATTTCCTAAAATTTTATTTAGAAAATTTTGCATTTTTAATTTACTGATTTTTTTCCATAAATTTATTTTTTTCTCTTAATTTTCCTTAGAAAATTTTCCTTTTTTTTAAATTTTTTTCTATTTCTTGGAATCTTTTTCATTTTTTATAGTACATAATTGTTGATGTACTATATTTGTGTGTACTATAGTTACATGCATAAAAGTAAAACTTAGCAGTAAAGAGGCACACACAAGGTTGGTTTTGTAGCGTAGTCTTTCCACACATTATTTATTTTACTAAATTTTCATATTTGAACATATTTACTGAAATAATCAGATATGTGCGCGGTAATTCTTAAGCTTAATTGAATAGTAAATACATTACCTATATTCGTGAATTCAATAATGCGTGAATTCTTGTACAATAAAATTAAATTTAAAATAACGATAACACATACTTTTCTGAAGCATAACTAGCTAAGAAAAGGGGAAGAAGGAAGAATCGATTCAATAAATTTACTTTTAATCCACCCACTCTTTGTGTTCCACAACTTGTCTAACACCATTCGAGTAAATCCATGCATGGATATATACGATTCTCAGATTTTCGCATTAGGAGAAAAGGGTTCGCTTTCGCTAAGCAGGAATTAATGTAAAGGATTGTGAGAATGGTCCCAGTAGCTCCCCTATTTGAAACTGCCGGCAACAACTTTTCCAATCCTTGGGCCTTCCAGGTGCGCGTTCTTATCGTCTAAGAGTTCATCAAATATGGTAAGGCGTGCGCTGCGGAAAGTGGCTACCGCTTCGGGAGGAATGCGGCGGGAGCGACCACAACCGCATGGGGTGGACAGCTTGAATGATGAAATCATCTCCCGGCGGTCAAAGGTCTGCAGTGCTTTGACCTCCGCTGGCATACCGGCCTGGCGCAAACCGCAGTTTAACCGCGCTGAATGCGACTGAGACATACTTTACTCTATATTACGTAAATGATGGATGGACACTTCTGGAATGCACTAAAACTTTCTAAATATAAATAAATAAATCTCGCAGACACCGTCACTTAACAATTTTTGTTAAAGAAAATAAATGAGCACTTAAACAGTTATTTAAAAGAATTGATTATCTAGAACGTGTTTGATGTTAAATAGCTTGATGCATTGCAGTTTGTGGCTATCTAAACAATTAACTGTGAAAGGCACTATTAATTACTTCTCCCTTTACTATTGCACGTTTACTCCTAAATAATTGTTCAACTATATAATATTAGATGTGCATGGATGGCACTGACGAAATATTATTTCAGAATTCATGAGACAAACAAACTATAACTATGTTACATTTATTTTAATATTTATTTGCCATTCCTTAAGCTCCGGACAATACTTTCATTTATTAATATTTAATCTCCTTCAAAGAATTGTAACACGTGCGTGCTACATAAGTTGCACAAATCTGCCGGTTCATGAAAGAAATTACATTAAATTGTCGGACCCCTAGTTTTCCTCCAGACAATGGTTTATTGTAATTGCGTTTCCTTCCCCTTAACTGCTTTAACTTCTAAGTCCCCGGGAGCCTAGATATCGTCTAAGAACACTATTAGAGGCCGCATCTCATTCGTTATTTATTCCCCGTTCCCTGATTTATGATATCTCGCCCAATATCGCACAATGCGCGCGGACGTATAAATGCGCATAAAATGCAAGGGACGCATTTCTTCTAAATCTGATTCTCTATGTAGCGTTGACGAGAACAGGAATACACTCACTTCTATAAGTCCCTCGATAAGATTTCCATGCAGTCTAGTTAAAAAAATAGATCGTATAGACGAGATATTCTCGGAGTTGCGGCGACACGACCGTAATTTAATAACCAGACAGTAATATCATAATACTTGATTCGAATTTCCAACTCGCCAAACGTTCATTCGACAGAAATAATTGTCTGCAACAAAAAAATAGAGCAAGATATTACAATCTGATATATAAACTGTGTCATATTTTCGGGGTTGGTTTCAGAATTTTGATAGTCGCCTAGCGCTATATAAAGTTTTTATCGCGTCATGGGGGAGCGTAAAGCGTATCTTGACCCTTTCTTTTACCCCGTCATTGTCTTTCTATGGCGCCGGGCCGTTTTTTATTTTATTAGCAGTCATATTTTATCAGTATATAAATAGTGTTATTAAAATTTATCGAGAGCGTTTGTGCTAAAATTCAATTTGTGTGCGGGATAATATTATTTTAATTTTTTTTACTACGTTTTTGTTAGAGTTATTTTGCATTATTCTTATACTCCTGCAGGTGTAGTATTGTATCATGTGGTCGGGTATGTAATTTTATTAATTTAGATGCCGACTGTCCGTTGATACACAATATGAAATTTAGCAAGTGTTTGGTCTAGATTTACTACTTGGTGTAACAACTAAATTAACACTGCCGATTATAGTTTGGAAACTCGTAAAGTTTCGGCACTATATCACTTAAGCGAAATCGGTCACTCCTCCTGAGGAATTCTAAGAGTCACCGCACTACTAAATAGAATTATATTACTTTGGATAAACCTTTCCACTTAAAACTCCTTTCCGCTATGAATTACAAACTTTAGCTTGAAACTTAATATTCTTATATTACTATTAATCTACTCGCAATTTACAAAAAACTATTTCTGTATTAATCGCAACCTTATTGTAAAATATTTTGTTGATATAATTAAAAATTATACAACAATTAATATCATGAATAATATACACATTGGCTACACATGGTTTAGGCTGTTTTTATTTAAATATTCAATATGTACTATATTTTCTATTCTTATACTCTCTAGAACAGCATTTCTCAAACTTTTTTACCGCGGCCCGGTACGAGGTTTTAAAATTGTTGGCGACCCACCTTACGATAAACCATTTTTTACAAAACTTTAATTTTTTTAACTCTCATGCGTTAAAAGTACTATCTTGGCGCACGTTTTTTAGTGCGACAAATGCCATTTTTTGTTGTATTACCAACAAAAAATACCCATAACTTGGGTAAAGCACGCAAACATTCAATTGCTAAGTTACATTAAAAAAAACAATTAAATAAATAAAATAAACACAATCAAGACTTCAATATTAAAAAAGTGACGTGAAAGTGACAGAAACATTATTTCATTATAAAATTAAAATTAAAATGAAAGAAAACGTTTTAAAATGAGTGTAAATTCTATGGTGATACTGGTGACTGAGGAGAGTTATTGTGACGAAGCCAAACCACCGGGCACAATTGAAAAAGCAAATTCTTAATTTTTGATTCTATTTTTTTATGGTCCCTGGATCACAAACAAGTAAGATACGGCCCCTAGCATGAATAATAAAAAATATTATATGCAACACCGGCAGTATTGTGAATTGCCGACTGAATAAGTCCGAAAATATATGGACATAAACAAGCCAGTATAAAATGGAACAAGAAATTAAATACTGCTCTGTTACAAATTTGGAAAGAAAAGAAAAAAAAAATTACAAGGGAAGGTTGTTGTAAATTTGACAGGGATGTTTATTTTGACGTTATTTCACGATTGCGAAATGAGGAGAGAAATGCAGTTACTTCGTCCCACGATAAACGAATACTGCAGATTAAATAAGGAGAGCACGCCTTGCAAGACAAAGTGCGTTAGACCCAGCAGGTGCGGCCGGACGCGCTACTTACAGCGCTATTTACAGAGAGCTCGACTTCAACTAGTGCCTGTTCATCATGCACAGGCACAATCAGATCCGCAACGAGATTAACAGTGGAAGTCACAGCGGATTCGCGAACGCTGACAATATGAATGCGATATCGTGGGATAAAGAGTGCGAATAATGTGTGCTTGCCGCGTGCTGCAGTGCGGGGGCCCGGGCGGCTACGTTTCCAAAAGTTTGCCCAAAGGCGGAGATATGTACCTCCAGAAAATTCATTCAATTCGGATTTCACCATGCACTTCTACAATGAATCTATAGATTTATGGTTCAAGGAGAAAGAAAACGTCACCACGGAGCTGGCCAGTATGATGCTGGCTGGTTAGGAAAATAATTCCGAAACCCGACAGTTCGCCCAGTTGGCGTGTACATGGTTTTTTTACATGGCGTGTACTCCAAGTACATGGTTTTCAAGGATAATAGTTACCACAAGGACTTCATCTGCAATTATTACCCCCCGGGTGGGCAAGTCGGAAAGCCACTGTACCTGGAGGGGCAGCCACAATCAAAGTGCTCTGAGGGAAAGCTTATGAAACAGAGGTCCATAAATCTCTGTGGGAGGATTCGAAACGATTGGAAGGACAAGTATATGCCGCCGCTGGTTTTGGATCCGATCGGCAAGGAGCAGGAAAAGCGCAGAATATTGGATCGTCTGTATCTTATAACAGTATATGTGGATGAGGGGGTTAAATGGAAGAACGTTGACTACTGAACTTCGCCTCCTTCCAATGATTGGGAAAAGAATTGTTTGTGAATTATTAGTGTTATGACCTCATATGTGTATAATGTAGATCATTGGTAAATAAATGCCCTTTATTATTATTATTATCATGATATACTTTATTTCTTAAACAATAAGGAAGCCTCACAGATGATAAAAGGGAAGTTAAAATAAAAATTAGATATGAAGGATTTAGGAACAGTCAAGCACAGGGATTGTACCACAAGGATCGGTTATGGGCCCCACTCTGTGGAACATACTTTATGATGGACTCCTCCGGGTAAAACTTCCAGAGGGAACTAGGCTAATAGGCTTGATTTCGTAGTCTATATTATATAGGTGATGCTAACTGCAAATCAAGCAATATCCCAAATCAACTGTTAGATGCAATCAAAAAAATTAAATCTCGCACCAGAGAAACCAGAAGCGGTCCTACTAACGGGACTGAGGAAACCTGCGCCCATAACGTTCCAAATAAACAACGTTATAATCGTCCCAAAAGAGTCATTAAAATACCTAGGAGTCGTCATAGATAAGAGGCTCTTTTACATTTCCCATCTTAACGAAGCCGCAGGAAAAGGTATGAGAGGAATGGTACCAATGGAGAAAGTTATGGCTAACGTAGGCGGGCTGAAGAGTTGTAAACGTAGAGTAATCAGCTACGTGGTCCATTGGTTTTAGAATTTCACAAGCTGAAAATGTAGATGAGATTTCTATTGATCAATCCATTTAGATAAAATTGATACTTACACGATTTGGAATGAGCAATTCTAAACAAATGCAGACACCTGCTGATGCTAATGTTAAACTGAAGAAGGATGAAGGTCAACAAGAAATTTTAAAGAACATCCCATTTCAAGAAATATTTGGATGCTTGTTGAACTTATCCCAAGGGACTCGACCAGACATTACCTGTATAGTAAATTCTCTGAGTAGGCACAATAGTCAACCTACTAATGAACATTGGCTGGCTTTCAAACGAGTCATGAAATACCTGAAAGCTACAATGTATATGATACTGGTTTAAAAAAAAATCTTGATGTAAAAATTTCAGGCTATTGCGATTCAGAGGGGGCCAATGATATTGAAGATAGAAGATCTTGCACAGTATTTTTATTCCAAGGTGCCGCAATAAGCTGGAAGTTGAGGAAACAACAAACAAAAGCCCCTTCTACAAGTGAGGCTGAATATATGGCTTTAGCGTCGGCCATTCAGAAAGCTCTTTAGAGAAACTTTAAAGTACTGGAAATAACAGATCTACTAAACAGACAGTCTGTGATATCACCGAGCTGTACACTATCAAAGGCTTTCTCTAGGTCTGACCTTGACCTGGATCCGTACACCATTATCTAATGGTGTTACAGTCCCGTTTAAGAAGTCCCGCACCATGAAGGAAGTCCGTGGATTTCAGGAAAAATCACGAAGGAAAGGCATCCCTGGACATAAGATGCGAGAATACTGGGCAAAGATCAAAGCCAAACAGTTTATCAAGTGTGGTCCAAAATAGGTGGTCCCTATTCGAAACAAGAGGAAAGAACTAGGAGAACTAGTGCACTGTAGGATAGAATACACTATAGAATACATACATAGTAATGCAACCACAATTGTAAAAGTTCATGAGACAACACAGAAATTACAGTATGCATGAGAAGGGGACCTCATTCCGCCTAAACTTTCAACAGCTGTCCTCGAATACGCAATGAAATCATTGTTTTGGGAGAATAGAGCATCGAAATCGATGGCAAAAGGCTCAGACACCTCAGATTCGCAGATGACGATGCAAAACAGGTGCTTGAAGAAATAATACAGATCTTAGCAAGACTCGGTCTTCGAATAAATGCCAGTAAAACCCAAATATTGACAAATTTAGTACTTAACAAATTTAGATGTACAAAATATCAGAGTAAGCGACTTCGTAATAAAAGAGACACATACCTACAAATACCTAGTGCACGAAATACAAATTGGGAAGAACAATCAAATGCACGAGATACAGCGGGGTAATTGTAATAGATTTGGTTTGGGCTGCTTTTGGCAAACTAAGAGAAGTATTTAAAAGTGATATACCCAAATGTCCGAAGAGAAAAGTGTATGAACAAAGCATGCTATCGGTAATAACATAGAGCCGAAACTCTGACATTAACTAAAAAATCAGCAGAAAATGTAATAGTAGATCAAAGGACAATGGCGTATCTTGACGATGAGTAAGCTGGAACACCTAATTAAGCCAGCTAATGAATCAAATAAATATAGAAAGCATATGCGATGAGTCAACACAACAACTTTACCAGAAGAGACTCTAAGTGAAAAAATAAGAGAACACCCAATGCGCAACGATCAAGATTTCAATGAGAACTTGACAACACTAAAACAAAACATCGAGGAAGCGCCCAAAGAGGGCCTTGGGAGGAGAACCACCGGGTCAAAGACCAGCAACTCTTCGTGGTTCTGCCAAGAAGTCAAAACTAAATGCAAGGAGAAGAAAGCAGCATACCTTGAATATAAGAACAAACAAACAGAGAGAACATAAGAAATGAAGGAAGAGCTTGGTATGGAAAACCAAGGAAGAGTGTTCGCAGTGCTTCACAAAATCATTGGAGCGAGATTTCTATGGATTGCAAAAGCAAATCTGGAGACTAATAAGGAGCACACGCAGATAAGTAAATGAACTAACCCGATATGAAGAACCCAATACTAGCTGAATCATGACACAAATACCCCACAGAGCTGTACAAAGAAACGAGGAAACACAAACCACAAAATGCCGACACACAGCTGATAAGAGTGAAAGACGGAACTATCATCACAAAAACTGACGTCACGGCAGCCCTAAAAAATTAAAAACCAGAAGAGTCCGGTCCCGGATGGAATAAATAATTAACTCCTAAAGTATAGAGGCGACACCATAGAACACGTAATAACAATGCTATTCAGCAAAATAAAATATGCAGTCTAATTAAATCCCAGACGGGTGGAGAATAAGCACATCGATATTACTGTTTAAAAAGGGACGTAAAACCGACCCAGCCAACTACAGAGCCGTCAACTTCTTAAGCGCACGTTGAAACTGCTGACAAGGATCATAACAGTTAAGATCAACACATCGACACAATTAGTCGAAGGACAGCAAGGCTTTAGGTCTGGAAGGTCCTGCAACGATGCCGTATTCGCAATAAGACAGATAGTTGAAAAGTCGATAGAAAAGTCGATAGCTTTGTAGACCTAGAGAAATGAGGCTCTGGTGGCCTAGTAGTCAAACTGTCAGACTTCGGGGCCACAAGTCCCGGGTAGATCTACAGCTCCTGTAGATGGCACTGGCAAAGTCATCTCACTAAAAATCTGCCTCGAAACCTCCCCGAATAGTGGCTAGCTAACCAGGTTCGAAACTGTAAGGGCTCCCTACCCTTGTGTCTAAGATCCAGACACCAAGGACAAGTGTAGGACGTGGGAGGAGATCCCAGGTCCTACATGGGACCATTAAATAGTGGTGTATGCATACAGGTGGAGGTCAGAACTTGAGAAAGCTTTTGATAGGGTGCAGCTCGAGGATTTCATAGATATACTGCATAAAAGGCAAATACCCTACGACCTGATAAAGCTAATAAAGGACATATATTCATCGAACTCAGTACGAGCAAGGGTTTAATTAATGACCAAACCACGGCGGCAATACCAGTAGAATAGGGCATAAGGCAAGGCGACTCCTTGAGCCCAAGGCTGTTTAATATAATGTTTGACGAATTCAAACTTAAGGGTTACCCAATGAGCACTAAAGACATTTCAATTATCTGCTATTCAGATGACGCAGCGATCATCACCGATAGTGAGGACAACCTCCAAAAACTGCTACACACGATTAATTAGACATCCAAACAATTAAACATGGCCATATCAACACAAAACGATATGCATGACAACATCAAAGGTTCCAATACGATGTAAATTAGAGGTAGATGGCCAAATCATTCAATATGTGATGAAATTCAACTACCTGGGGAATCGAGATATCGGCTTTTGGGGATATAGAAGTAGGCGGCAGGCTGCAAGCCATGAAAGCATCAAAAATTGCTGGATGCCTGAACGGGGTCATTTTAAAAACAAATACCTAAACACTCTCACGAAATCACGAATCTACAAGAATGTCAGACCAATAGACGCACATACACAGCAGAAATTTGCCCTGTGGCAACAACACAAAGAAAACTGGAGAGCCTGGAAATGTAGGTGATACGAAAGATATATAATAAAACCTGAATGAACAGGACGAGGGGCACGGAGCTAAGGCAAATGTCCGACGTGCAACCCATAAACGACTGGGTAGAAGAACGAAAAGAGATGTGGCGCCACTTGAACTGGATGGATCAGGATGAACACCAGGATGAACACCAGGATGAACACCAGGCTGGTCCGAATAGCACGGGATAATTCGCCCAGAGGAAAAAGAAGCCCAGGGAGACCCAGAAAGCTGTGTAGCGTACAATTGACCCCACCTAGACCGACCATAGTGATAGATGAACAGGCAGGCCTGCCTATAATGCGACAAAGAAGAAAAAGAAGAAAGGGCAATGGAGGGAGCAAAACTTGGAAACTAAGAGAATAATCAATTATACCATCAAACAAAGAACTAAAGTTAGAGACAAAGTTACATAACTAGAATAAATATGGATAGGTCATATGGCGAGAACATCCAACAGCAGGTGGACTAAAAAGATATGAGAATGACGACCATAAGAAGACAAAGGAAATAGAGGTTAACCACCGACACGCTGGAACTTCTTCTTCTTCTTGTACCAATTCGTTTCGAATATTGGCGACATATGATGACCTTGTTCACTGCTACTTTAAACAGTGCTCTCGTTGTTTTTGAATACCATGTCCTTAGGTTCTTGAGCCATGATATCCTTCTTCTTCCGGGCCCTCTCTTTTCAAATACTTTTCCTGGGAAGATGGATTATTAGAGTTTGTATTTAATGTCATTTCTCTTATATGCCCGAGATATTCCATTTTCCTTCTATTCGTCGTGTTCATCACCCCTTTTTTCCTTCGCCATTCTTTCCAGTATTGTTTAGTTGGTCACTCTATCTACCCATGATATCCTAACGATCCTTCTGTATGGCCACATCTCGAAGGTATCGAGTTTCTTTTGTGTTGCATAAGTCGCTGTCCTTGATTACATGCCATAGTATAAGTTCGAGAACACATAGCAGCGCAGGATTTCTACTTTGATATGTCATTTTAGTTTGTGGCTTTTGAAGAGCTTAGACATTTTCATGAAGGCATCTATTGCTTTTTCTATTCTACATCTGATTTCTTGTGTGGTCCCACTGTTCGTTTCCTAAGGTTCCCAGGTAGACAAGTTTGGGTATCCGAACTTGTCTACCTGTTCAATTGGTTTATTTTTAATAAATAGTCAGCAGTTTCTTTCTTCTCTTTACTTATGACCATACATTTTGGTTTGTTGATGTTCATTTTTAGCCCATATCGTTCACTTACTTTGTTCATTAGCTGTTATTATCTGAACATTACTATCTGAAAATATGACGGTATCATCTGCATATCGGATATTATTCAGTCGTTCGCCGTTTCCAAGAATTCCATTCTCATCGTTTTCCAGAGCCCCTCTAAATATCTCTTCTGAATACAAATTGAATATCAGAGGGGAGATGATACACCCTTGACGTGCGCCCCGCAGAATGTTAACTGCCTCTGTTGTTTCATCTCCAGCGTTAATTTTTATGGTGGCTGTTTGGTTCCAATAGAGGTTTTGTATAATTCTTAGGTCTTTATCACCAATTCCGGTACCTTTCAGCACTTGTGTCATTTTCTGGTGTTGGACTTCGTCAAACGCCTTTTGGTAGTCCACAAAGCAGGTATAAATGTCGAAATTCATGTCCCTACACCGTTGGAATAATACTTGTATACTCAACAGCGCTTCTCTTGTTCCCACTCCTTTCATGAAGACAAATTGTGTGTTTGCTACTCTCTCTTGGAATATCTTGTATATTCTGCGATGGATAATCTTAAGGAAAAGTTTGAGTAAATGGCTCATTAAGCTTATGGTTCTGTATTCTCCGCATTTCTTTGCCCCTTGTTTCTTGGGCAGCAATATAAATTCAGAAATGAGCCATTCTTTCGCGATGTTGCCGGTGTTATTGATATTGGTAAATATTTTGAAGATCATTTTTATTGATTCTTCATCTAGAAGCATCAGGAACTCTGTCTGTGTTCCGTCCGGTCATGGAGCTTTTCCTTCTCTCAACGCTCTTATGGCTGCTTCTATCTCGCTTGTTAGTATTGGTGATCCAGTTGATAAGGAGTGCTGGAGAACTGGGGGAATCTCCTCTCTCATCGAAGAACAAATTCTATATGTATTCCTTCAAAGTGTCTTTAATGCTGGAGTGCTGGGGGGATATCTTCTCTCATCGAAGAACAAATTCTATATGTATTCCTTGAAAGTGTCTTTAATGCTTCCTTGGTCCACAATAAGTTTTCCGTTGTCATTGACGAGTTTTCCTACTGTTCTCTTTTTTACTTGCCAGTTATTTGTCTCTCTCTCTGTTTCATGTACATTGAAGTCATCAAATCTCTGTAGAAAGATCTCCGTGAAGTTGTAGTGTTTCTATTTTATACCATTTTGCTTTCATTTTTTTCTGCCTGCCTTCTCTGATCTTTCTTTATATTTCACGGTGTATCTCCCTGTATGTGGTTGTGATTCTTGTGTTTTCTCCTCTCTTCCATCATCTGTAGCATTTCCCCAGTCATTCATTTCTTGTTTAGTCTTGCTTCATTTTTCAGAAATTTGTCCTTGTGATCTCCTCTACTACCCTGTCTGCATTTTGTCTTCCGTGTTTACGGCCTTTTTTTCGATCTTTCTACAGTTTTCGTTCAGGGTTTTACTTGTTTTGTCTTTCATTGTTCTGTCTTGGACGCTCTCTCCATGACGCTGGAGCGATAATATGAGAAGAATCGCTGGGAATTGAATAATGACGGCCTAAAACCGAGAGACATGGAAGAACTTAGAGGAGGCCCAATGGTCAGCACTGTACAACGATGACTGCGCGATTATGATCGCCGGAATTAAACTTTTTTTCTTTATTCCGCATAAATTATTAGCGACAATTTTTAAGTATTCATTTTTCTCCAGCAGTGAAGATACCTAGCCCCAGCTATTAATTTGCAAATTTCAAAAGCTGTCAGAGTGAGGTTTTTATTTGACTGTTAAAAGAAGGAGTGCTCTTTTCATTCATTTTTTTTAGCTGCAGTTAATTCCTTTTTCTTATCAGTAAAAAAAGAGAACAAAATGTGTTTTTACAATTTTTTTATTACTCATGCGTGCGAAGTACTTCCTGACGCAAGTTTTTTAATACGAGAAATGCCACTTCGCATTGTCTTTTCACATAACCTGAGTATTGCACGCAAATATTCAATATCGCTAGGTTACATTAAAGAAAAACAACTAAATAAAAATAAAATGAACACGATTAAGACCTCGATATTAAAAAAGTGGCGTGAAGTGCCAGAAATTTTTTTCATTACAAAATAATAATAAAAATTAAATAAAACGTTTTAAAATGAGTTTAAATTCTATGGTGATACCGGAGACGGAGAAGAGTCCTTATGACGAATCAATACCACCGGATACAATTAAAAAAGCAAATTCTTTATTTTTTTCAATTTTTTCTGATGGCCCCTGGATCCCAAATTGTAAGATACATTCCCTCGCATGAGTAATAAAAGATATTGTTTCTAAAACGGGCGGTATTGTCAATTGCCCTCTCGAGCGAATGTGCGCACTCACTTCGTTCGTGCGCCCAATTTCTCTCTCGCGTGAAATTGACTACTTTCCGATCTAGTAACAAAATATAGGGTAAGGTGAGGCAAAGATCCGCAGTTTTTGGTTTTTCTTTTTTTTTTCTTTTTTCTTTTTTGATAGATACAGTAAAACTTTAATTATCATCTGAAAACTTGTTATCTTGACTACCTAACGTATTTTTATTTGTTCTTAAATCAATCAGGTAAAAATAGTAGAGGACTCTAATCTGAAACCAGCAAATGCGGACGTTTGCCCCATTGTGCGTGGTAAAGATCCGCACACGTGGGGAAAACGTCCGCGTCAGCGGATTTTTGCCCCTTAGGCAAATTACACGTCAAAATACGGTTTGTTTATTTAACTACGAAAATTACAAATAAAAATACAGTTACTATTAAACTTCTATTAAACTGAAACCCTTTTAAAGAAGGTGCGTAGGTATCTACCTAGGTAATTAGGACCTAACAGATTTGATCCAATTCTGAAATGGAGAAGATTTGCGGGTTTTGCTGAATTTTTTCGGCTTGCTCAGGTGTCCAATCACTTCGTCCCATTGATATTTTAAAATATCGGGTTGGTCAGGCCATCTCCAAAGTCGGCCTGCACGAATCATAGCACTTATAATGGGACCATCGTCTTCAATGCTGGTTACTTTACCTGCGTAAACTTGTTTTTCATAGTAGAATGCTACGAATTCTCCAACTTCTTTTTTCATGAAGGGCAATTCTACTCTCATCAAATCATCTTCCACGCTTATCAAGTCATCTGCGGCCTCATCTTCACTCTTCTATATTTCTTCTTCAAATTCTGACTCAGACGTCGAGGAATCAAATTTCAATTTTTTTCTTCGTTGCTTTCACTTTTCCAGCTGCTTTCACTTTTTCAGCTTCCTTATTCTTCCTTTCTAACTTGGCAGTCGCCCTTTTCTTCTTCTCCTTTGCCGCACTTTCAGTCTTTTCCTTCTTTTCCAGCAGTAACTTTTTGTTCGGTGATGACGTCAGTAAGGTAGATTTTAAACCTTTCCCAGAGCGTTTACGCCGAATCGCAACTTTAGGTAAGGTGAGGATGTCACCAGGTGACACATGATCTGGCACTGTGGATCCAGATGCTGCAGGAACTGGCACATCATCACACTCAATATAAGGTTCCTTAGGCATGACGCTTGGTTGTTAGGCTGAGCGATCGTTGTCACCAGGCAGCTGAGGAATGGCCATCGGCACGGCGTCAGCATGAAAATCTACCATAACTCCCTCTTCATATTCATCTGGAGTTTGATCTGTGACTTCGCTAGGAAGAAACTCGTCATCAGTGAAGACTCCTGGATCTATGCCAGTAGCACGAAATGAAGTAGTGGCTTTTTCAATTGTTGCCGTTCTTTCATAAGCCGTTTTGAACAGCTCGGCGACGTGGTAAATTGTGATTGTCTGTCCTGGGTGGGACGATTTCCAACTGTCGGTGACACGGTCGTAGTTGCTTTTTAGGGGTTTGAAAAAGACTCGGTCTAGAGGTTGTGTTTTATGACTGGAGTGCGGCGCCAAGCGTAGCATCACCACATTATTAGATTTTGCGTGAGCAACTGCTTGGTAGTTTGTATGAGACCTGTATTTGTCTAAAATCAACAAAACTGGCCTCTCTTTTGTTGGCTTTGAGAATTCAATAAAATGGTCAAGCCATTTTATGAATGTAGGCGTATCCATATAGCCTTTCTCGGTAACTGCCATGCGACAACCTTGTGGTCCATCTTTGCTTAGCATGGGATGTATACAAAGAACGGCGGTACATAGCTCCCTATCGCGCTAAGGCAACAGACTACTGTGACCGTTTGGCCCTGTTCTGCACTCACATTTTTTCCTACTTCTTTTTGTCCAACCTCGGACACGATTTTAGGAAGTTTAGAGGGCACAATCTGCACGCCTGTCTCATCCATGTTGAAAATAGCGTCGGGCGCGAATTGGCAGCGGTCGTAGGCTTCCTTCAAATTTTCAAAGAAGCGTGCGATTTGGCCTCTGTTAAAGCCCATGGTTCTAGCTACGCTTGTTTTATGCGGGAGTTCGCAGGCTTAGCTTATGACGTGGCATAAAGGAGATTGCATAGTCCTTTCCGGCTGCCTTCTTCTCCTTTGAGAAAGAATGAGGAATGCAATTTTCCTCAGCATAGTGAAACATCAGGTAACGAAGAGATTTGAAAGACAACATTTTATTTAGAGTTTTTCAGTGGTCGATTATTTCTTCTTCTTGTTCCTTTGTGAATGTGCTCCTAAACCTGCCAAGTTTTGAAGCACCACACCCCTTCTTCAATCTATGAACAAAATATTTTGGCATACATTTTTTGTTAACGTTATGCTAACGGCTGTTTTCTTAATAGTTAAATTAGTTTCAACTTGTTAATGGAACAGATAGATAAGTAGATCCTAGTAGTTATCTAAGATAGATTAAATAACTTACCTTTTCCTGAGCATCGCTTCATTAAATCCGAGCTCCAAAGCGACTTTTCTCATAGATATTCCTCTTTGAAGTAACTCCTGAGCTTGAGAAAAGAGATTTTGAGAAAAGGCTATATGGATACGCCTACATTCATAAAATGGCTTGACCATTTTATTGAATTCTTAAAGCCAACAAAAGAGAGGCCAGTTTTGTTGATTTTAGACAACCACAGGTCTCATACAAACTACCAAGCAGTAGCTCACGCAAAATCAAATAATGTGGCGATGCTAAGCTTGGCGCCGCACTCCAGTCATAAAACACAACCTCTAGACCGAGTCTTTTTCGAACCCCTAAAAAGCAACTACGACCGTGTCACCGATAGTTGGCAATCGTTGCAGGGCAAAGATCCGAATGCGTACGTTTGCCCCGAAGTCGCTGCGGATCTTTACCCCATTTAATACTTTTTAAAATTAGCAAACATATAAACATCTAACGGTTATATTCACTCAGAAAATGTTCGTGGTACGTCTATTTAAGGGTATTAACATGTGATTCAACCATTGTAGAAGTTGCAAAAAAGCACTTATCTACTGATTTCATACGTGAACATTCCTGAAAATATTACATCTATAATAGTAAAAAACAATTTTACCTCATAGTTGATAAACCGCTCTCGTTGTGGCTTAGACAATACAAATGTCAACTGCTACCATTTCTACCAACATTATAAACTGTTTAAAAGCACGATAAAATTTGGAGGTAAATTTATAAACCGGGTTCGGACCTTTGCCCGCGCGGATCTTTGCCCCACTTTACCCTACTATTTTTCGCGACCCGGAAAACTTTTTCGGCGACCCAGTGCCGGGTCGCTAGCCACACTTGGGAAACGCTCCTCTAGAAAATCCAGAAGTCTAAGAACAAATGTTTTATAGCGTTTCAGTTCCTTTAAATATAAAAGAATGAATAATATTTGTCGCTCACGAAAGATGTATGCGTTATGCTAGTTTGTATTCGTAAATGAGTATGGTAATCAGTTTATTATTTTAAATATTATCTATCCAACGCAGTCTTTTATCTTATATTTTATTGTTATTACAAAATTGAAAAGGCTCGAAGTAGTTCGCGATTGAAGAGTTCATAATTTTATGATGTTTGAAATTGGTAGTGGATTTGTAAAGCTATTCAAATGATTATAAATCAATTGCGTATAAAAAGCGATTTTCATTTATAAAATTATCCAATTAACAATTAATTCTAAAGTTTATATATATTTTTGGTTTTGCAAATTGGTTTTGCATCAAATTCCAACGGTAAATAGCGCTCGTTTAGTTTTTCCTTTTTTTTTAATTATTACATTTTTTTATTTGTTGGTATGCGTGGCAATCACCTAGTTTAATCATGTTACTGTGTATTTGTAGTGCAGTAACATGACAGTCGGTTGATATTCTGCAGCGTTAATTGGAATGCGGCCGCATCCCGTCCCATTATGTCCGCAAACAAAGGGCCGCGGAATGCACAAAACGGACCGATGTAAAGCGACCGTTTAAAAGCAGAAGCAAAGGGGTGGGGAATTACGCGTGCGTCTGTTCCTGTTCTTGACTAACGAGTTATTTCCCAATCAAGGAACTACGCCGAGGGACGCACGACTGACCGCACTCCGACGCCCTAATTACAAAATTGATTCGAGGTGAAACGACTCACGGCTGAACAAATCCCAGAGGTGCCTGCTTTATTAGATCATTGCTTTGCTGCACAATCCCATTACGATATCACGTGTTTGCGGTGTTTGTCTTCCCCAACCGAACGGACAATAAATCAATGCTGCAAAATTAAAAATTAATGCGGCCCCAATAGAACACTATTTCTCCTTAATCGATACACCAAGCATACACAGAGCACAGAACAAGATTTGTTTGCGTGCCATTAATTAAAACTTTGATGTTATTCCGCGCGGAAGATTGTATAAGCCTTACGTATACATCCGAAAGTTTTTTAATGCAGTTTTCATGCAACTAAGGTATAAATCCAGAACACTGCGTTAACTCCAACCAGCGTAAGTTTCCTTAGCCAGGAGCATAAAACAAACTCAAAACCCGTGGTAAATCTTTCCTTGTCCACGCCGGATCGTTATCAAGGTTTATAAGAAGAGATGCCAACGGATAGTTGCTAGCTGACTCCTTAGCTTCTGTTAAACTTGGATAACAGGATAAGGACCTGTGTCGCCATCGGCCACTTCAGCCGCCGTCCGCAAATCCCCAATGTAACTTACACCCGCTCCATAATCCCCGACTTCAATAACAAACGTCCTTATGTCTCATAATCTTATTATCCACCTCTCTAGCTCCACAAAACGCCAATCAATACAACTATAGCAATCTTGATATAAAAACAACAAATCTTAAACCAATTTTCAACATATAACCAATTAAAGCTTCAACTGTGTTATTTAAATGCGGTGAAAGTCTTGAATGTCGTACATTACATCGACACATTCAACAGAAATAAATTCGGAAAATATGTTTAAATAGCACTCTAAATCATACAAACGGGATTACCAAACTGCGGTATCGCCGCCTATTCGCAAAGACATATTGGTCTTTCTTAAAATAATGTGGATATCTTTCCTTTCCAAAAAGGAATAACCTTTTTTCCTCTCACCCTACCCAGTCTGTGTATATTCGAATGGTAAGCAGAAAAAATTGAAAGTTGAAATATATTTGGCACGAAAGTGCTTATAATTCAACTTATAATATATGTGGACTCCTATATGCCCACACATTTGTTTGATCTATGCACACAAAACCCTTTAAATGGATATTTATTTTTCACTGGAAAAAGAAATTATTCCTCTTCAAACACATTTCGCACAGTCTCTTTTTAATTACATTTATTCTCTTGAATTTAATTGAATAACTGTATCAATAAGAAGTTTAATAAATCAGTATTGCATAAAGTCATTACTTTCTAGTTTATTATATTTCTATATAAATACTGTTACAGATTTGTAGATTGTTAAAAACTAAGATTATAAAATTGAAAAGATAGCTCGTAAGATTGAATAATCTAATAATTAAAACGTCGAAAATGACTTTATAGTATATTACGTAACGAGAGTTGTAAGAAAGATATTACGTAAGAGCGGGCATCAATATATATTACGTACGAGCGGCTCTCAACCAATCAACAAATCGTAAACCAAACGCATGTGTGTGTTATCAATCAAAATTTATCATTAATCGCGGACTGTTACATATGTCTATGTTATGTGAACAGTTACACAAGACCCGCTACGCGGGACGAGCGTAATAACGCGAGTACGAAATTTTCTTACAACTCGAGTTATGTACTATACTTAGTCTACTTAATAAGAAAAATATGTTTGATGTAACTAATTTATTTCTTATTAGGTGCGTTATTTAACATTATAATAAACAAACAGTTGTATTTTCATATATAAATGTTACTCGGCATTATTTAACTTGATAGAATTGAAAAGAAATTCATTGTTAATAGTTACATTACTTAGTACTTATTTTGGTTAAACTGGAATAAGAGTGCTCATCGATATAGGCAACCCAATGTACGCAATGTCAATTTCCGTTAGTTAGAAATGGTGCACGGGGGGGTCTCATACGTATGAGCACGTAATAGCAGCCAATCTCACGTAATCTCAACCAATCGTAAACCAAACGCACGTGTCTGTTATCAATTAAAACTTATCATTAATCGCGGACTGTTACATACGTGTGTGTTATGATGTATTTATATAGTCCACGAACTGTACAATATTGTGCATTTACAATAGTGGTGATAGATAAATAATATTTCAACCAAAAGATTCTATAACAGGATTATAAGTGGATAAATATTGATTAAGGAGGATCTAACAAAATATCGCTTAGATCTCTTGAAGAAGACCCAAAATGCTTTAGGCCTTAGGAACGTATGGTCTCGAGATGATAGGCTATACCGAGTAACAGCCAATGGTATACCATATGGTAGGCAACCCAATGTACGCAATGTCAATTTCCGTTAGTTAGAAATGGTGCACGGGGGGGTCTCATACGTATGAGCACGTAATAGCAGCTCTCAACCAATTAACGAATCGTAAACCAAACGCACGTGTCTGTTATCAATCAAAACTTATCATTAAACTCGGACTGTTACATACGTGTGTGTTATGATGTATTTATATAGTCCACGAACTGTACAATATTGTGCATTTACAATAGTGGTCGTAGATAAATAATATTTCAACCAAAAGATTCTAAAACAGGATTCTAAGTGGATAAATATTGATTAAGGAGGATCTAACAAAATATAGCTTAGATCTCTTGAAGAAGACCCAAAATGCTTTAGGCCTTAGGAACGGATGGTCTCGAGATGGTAGGCTATACCGAGTAACAGCCAATGGTGTGCGGCCCTTTCATCCTAAGGACCTTCAGAACATATTCCAAAATGAAAGGTCGTATCGAGGAACAGCCAGTGATATGGCCAAGGATCCGGAGAACGTCTCCTGAGATGAAAGGTAATATCTAACAACAGCCAGCGGCGTGCAGCCTCGTCGTCACAAGGATCCGGACAGCATTATACTCGGCATTATTTAACTTGATAGAAGTGAAAAGAAATTCATTCTTAATAGTTACATTATTTAGTACTTATTTTGGTTAAACTGGAATAAGA
This sequence comes from Phosphuga atrata, assembly GCA_944588485.1. NCBI lineage: Eukaryota > Metazoa > Arthropoda > Insecta > Coleoptera > Silphidae > Phosphuga > Phosphuga atrata. Next base: position 6,764,910 of record OX155900.1, read on the forward strand.
GTGCTCATAGATATAGGCAACCCCATGTACGCAATGTCAATTTCCGTTAGTTAGAAATGGTGCACGGGGAGGCCTCATACGTATGAGCACGTAATAGCAGCTCTCAACCAATTAACGAATCGTAAACCAAACTCACGTGTCTGTTATCAATCAAAACTTATCATTAAACTCGGACTGTTACATACGTGTGTGTTATGATGTATTTATATAGTCCACGAACTGTACAATATTGTGCATTTACAATAGTGGTGGTAGATAAATAATATTTCAACCAAAAGATTCTAAAACAGGATTCTAAGTGGATAAATATTGATTAAGGAGGATCTAACAAACTATCGCTTAGATCTCTTGAAGAAGACCCAAAATGCTTTAGGCCTTAGGAACGTATGGTCTCGAGATGGTAGGCTATACCGAGTAACAGCCAATGGTATACCATATGGTAGGCAACCCAATGTACGCAATGTCAATTTCCGTTAGTTAGAAATGGTGCACGGGGGGGTCTCATACGTATGAGCACGTAATAGCAGCTCTCAACCAATTAACGAATCGTAAACCAAACGCACGTGTCTGTTATCAATCAAAACTTATCATTAAACTCGGACTGTTACATACGTGTGTGTTATGATGTATTTATATAGTCCACGAACTGTACAATATTGTGCATTTACAATAGTGGTCGTAGATAAATAATATTTCAACCAAAAGATTCTAAAACAGGATTCTAAGTGGATAAATATTGATTAAGGAGGATCTAACAAAATATCGCTTAGATCTCTTGAAGAAGACCCAAAATGCTTTAGGCCTTAGGAACGTATGGTCTCGAGATGGTAGGCTATACCGAGCAACAGCCAATGGTGTGCGGCCCTTCATCCTAAGGACCTTCAGAACATATTCCAAAATGAAAGGTCGTATCGAGGAACAGCTAGTGATATGGCCAAGGATCCGGAGAACGTCTCCTGAGATGAAAGGTTATATCTAACAACAGCCAGCGGCGTGCAGCCTCGTCGTCACAAGGATCCGGAGAGCATGTCCCAAAAAATGCCAGCAAATAGGCAAGGAGAATATGGGAGAGGAAGAAGTAGAAGAAGTTGGATAAATACTAACAAGTTAAGTCAGTGGATGCTAGGTTTGAGTAGAGCTCACAATATTAAATATAGAATATTATTTTTTTCTTTATTAGAGTTATACATATTTGGTTAACAGTTAAACATATTTAGTTAACAAACTTTTCTTTATTTTAGTGGTATTTTAACAGTGGTTTATACCAGAAAAGATTATTCTTATCTTTTATATTATTATTATCTTTCTTATTTTGCTTTATTTTTACTTTCTTATTATTAGTTGAGTTGTAGTTAATATTGGTTAAGTTAAGTAAGAGGATTTTCTTTCTTTCTTTGAAATAATGATAGTATAATATGGTGACACTACACGTGGCACATTTGAATATCAGATCCTTGGTGGCAAATTTTAGCGACATGAAATGTTTGAGAGAGAAGGAAAGATATGATGTTTTGTGTTTGACCGAAACATGGTTGACTTCCGAAGTGCCCGAAAGCATGATAGAGGTAGAAGGATACACCACTTACCGATGTGGCCCTCCTTACTCTACTCCACCTCCGCTGCGACCATCGGTGCGGTCGCAGGGGAGGTGGAGTAGAGTGTGTGGAGTGGAGGTCGCAGTGGAGTAGCAATTCTCGTTTCGCTTAATCTAGGAGATAGTAGGGTGTTATGTATGAAAGATTACTGGAATGTGTGAAAAGCTATGGGTAGAGCTAGGGAGTGGTACAGGAAAACATATTACGGCACAATATATCGTCCTCCAAACAAAGCGGTGGACGAGTCATTGATGGAATTGGAAGATGTTTTGGTCAACTTTAGGTTAACAACTGATGAGGTGCTCTGTATGGGCGATTTTAACATAAATTTGATACTCTACAGCAAGACAGCATTGGACTTTTGTTCCATGATGGACCCATGCGGTTTTTTACCAGATTGTAAAAGAAGTAGCCAGAATTGGTTTGCATAACGCGTCTCTCTTGGACTTCATTCTTGTTGCAAACGTTAACCGGGACAAGATAAGTAAGTGCTATGTAAAAGATGTCCTAATGTCAGATCATCTATTAATAGGCTGTAAGATTTTTTATCCGAAACAGATAAATGAACCCATTACTAATAAAAGGAGGACCTGGCTGCCGCTCGATTGGAGGATATGTATCTAGTGAAGTATATTAACCAAAAATTAGATATTTTTAATCACAGACTCAAACTACTGTTTGACGGTCATGCCCCTCATAAAAGCATAAAAACTTCAAAGGTCTGTAAACCATGGCTCACCCCTAATCTAAAACGTATTTTAAAAATGAAAAGGAAAGCTTTTAAGAATTACTTACTAGCGAAAACTCCTGATAACCATAAAAACTATAAAGAATTGAGAAGCCTGGCCCAAAAATCTGTAAAATATGAAAAAGAGCGTACCTTGAAGTAGTATCAAATTCTAAAAATGAAAAATTAATCTGGAAGAAACTAAATGATATGAATATATGTGGAATCAAGGCCAAACCATCAATGCCGACTTCAATCACCGACCCAGATGAAATCAATGATCACTTTATAGAATCGACCGGCGATTTAATAGAGGAAATAGATAAGAACACATATTTCAGGTATAAGTTCTCCTTTAAAAAGTCATTTCTGAAAAATTTAGTATAAAACCAGCAGGAGAAGACGAGGTTCTCGGAATTCTGAGGAACATAAAGACTTGTGCTGAGGGCATAGATGGAATAAACATAAATATGATTAATTATTATTAATTTTGATTAATTATTGTTATCGCCTCGAAGAAGTCGTTCACCAGGTAGAGGTTTTCCATCAAGAGGCCATTATTCACCAACAGACAGAAGTCACAGAAGTCACCATTCACCAAGTCGAAGTCATTATTCTCCTAATCGAAGACATCACTCTCCTCAAAAAGGGCACTCACCCAGAAATTATTCTCCATCTAGGAAACGTAGGGATTCTCCAAGAAGAAAGTACAGGGATAGTCCTTCTCGAAGAAGATATTCACCTAGGAGAGGGAGAGATGGCCCACCGCGTTATCGCGAGCACGCTAGAAATAGATCATTATCGCCTTATCGTCGACGTTATTCTCGGTCCTTGAGTAAAGAACAGAAAACTGGAAATATTCAACAGACTTTACAACGGATTGTGGGCATGGATCAATTTGATAACATAAATAAATCTCCTGTAAATTCTCCATTAAATGGTTTCAAACAAAGTATCGCTGATTCATCAATAAGTGATGAACAATTATAACAAAACCAAGAGCAATACATTGACACTATTGCGCCCTTCTACAATAATTTTCTTCATAAACCAGATGTTGTTACTTCTCCTAAACGCATACCATTAGACGATAGAATAAATCAAGTTTTAGGTATAGAAAAGGAAGAACCAAAACGTATAAGTACAACTTACTCCCAAGACTATGCATATAATCCTCAATATTACTCACAATATGACCAATACAATAAGGATTATGAACACAAGGCATATCAATTTTCTTACGATCCAAAAATTCCTCCAACAAAAGTTGTTCAAGTTGGTAATATTTTACAAGTCGTCCCTGCAGAGGACATTAACACAATCGTACCTGAAACAGTTCCAAAAGAAGTAGAAACTACCCCAAGAATTTTACAAGTGGGAAATATGCTACAAATTGTACTAACCACTTTACCGGTAGTATAACCAGTGCCAGCTCCAGTTGCACTTGTAAAAGAAAAAAATCTGCAGAAGATTGGAAGAAGGAGAAAATTGCCGAGCGCAAAGCCGAACGGGAAAGTCGCCGATTAGAGTGGGAGAAACGAAGGAAAGAAAAGGAGAAAAAACGGAAGGAGAGAGAAAAGAAGAAACAGATAAAACTTAAAATGAAAACTGAAGAAATGATTAAGAAGACATTGTATACAGAATTGAATCAAGATGAGGATGATAAGAATGCACGAGAAGCAAAGTTCCAGTGGCCTCCAGTTCCTCTGTTAGTTGTTGTGTCCAAATCAGTTGGTAAAAGTATTTTGATACAACGTAGAAGACATGTTGGGGATGCAGTTGTGATTTAGCGGCTAAAGAAAGGAGTTAAATTTGCCGATGGAGTTAGACCTGGTGAAGGTACTTCACCCTCAGGTGGAGAAGAACTGTCATCTCCGCTGCCCGTTCCTGCCAATATGCCAAAGGAGAAAAGATTTCATCATCATCAAGCCACCAATCGTGTCCACTGCTGGACATAGGTCTCCCGTAGCTTTCTCCATCCTGGCCGATCCTGTGCTGCCTCTATCCAGTTGGTCTTTATCCTTTTGATGCCGTCGGTCCATCTGGTTGGTGGACGGCCTCTACTTCTGTATGCGTCTTGGCGCGGTCTCCACTCAAGTATCCTCTTTGTCCAGCGATTGTCCGTAAGTCGCGCCACATGACCAGCCCAGTTTCACTTTAAGGTTGTTATACGGGTAACCGCGTCCGTCACTCCGGACCTCTCCCTTAATGTTATATTTGGGATCCTGTCTCTTAGTGATATACCTAACATCGACCTCTCCATTTTCCTCTGCGCGATACTTATTCTATTTGTAGTGTTCTTTGTGAGGGTAAGTGTTTCAGCCCCGTATGTAAGCACAGGCAACACGCAATGATCGAATACTTTTCTTTTTAGGCATATTGGAATGTCTGACTTAAAAATATTGCGCAGCTTTCCAAAGGCCGCCCATGTTAGGCCTATTCTTCTCGACATTTCACAGGTTTGGTTGTCTCTACCAATAGAGATTTTGTGACTCCGCCTATCTTGATTGCCTCACTCATAACAAGATTTGTCATGTATTGAGTTTTGTTGGTCTTGATTTTGAGTCCAACAGAGTTCGATACTTCCCATAGCCTCCGTAGCATTTGTTTTGCTTCGTCCATACTATCTGCGATAATTAAGATATCGTCGGCGAATCTCAGATGGTTTAGTTTTTCGGCATCTATGTTTATGCCCATGTCACCAAAGTTGGCCTGTTTGAACATATGTTCTAGGAGGGTTGTGAATAACTTTGGCGATATGACATCTCCTTGGCGTACACCTCGTGCAATATCAAAGTCTTGGGAATCATCTTGCAGCCTAACATAAGCTTTTGCTCTTTGGTACACGTGTTTGATGACCTTGATGTATCTATGATCGATACGGCATTCAGCAAGAGCTTGTAGCATTTTATGCTGGTTTATTGTGTCGAAGGCTTTTTCGTAATCGACAAAGATTATGCAGAGGGGTTTATTGTACTCGATGCATTTTTCGATAAGGGACTTGACTATTTGTAGATGGTCATTTGTGCCAAATCCGGCTCGAAAGCCAGCTTGCTCGCGGGGTTGATATAGGTCAAATTTATTTGTCAACCTCTTGTTAATGATTCTCATGAATAGCTTATATATATGCGATAGTAAACTAATGGGTCTGTAATTTTGCAAGTTGGTGATATCTCCTTTCTTATGCAGTATTATAATTATTGCCCGATCCCACTGGGAAGGTGTTGTCCCAGTTTGTAGGCAAGCATCAAATAACTTGCATAATGCATTTAATAACGTAGTTCCGCCGGCTTTTAGGGACTCGACTGCTACGCCGTCGTCGCCAATTGCTTTATTGTTTTTCATATCTCTTAGTGCCCCCCTTATTTCGTCTAAGGTAATATTTGGAATATCCTCGGACCCTTGATTTTGCACTCTATGTTGGTGTCCAAGCTCACTGCATTTTTATCGCTATATAGTGTCGCGTAGAAGTCTTCTACAACCTTTAATATTTCCATTTTATTTGTTGTTATTTGGCCACTCTGTTTTGCTAGCTTGCAGATGTTTTTTCTGCCTTCGGAGAATGGCTTCCTTTAAGATTTCATTTGTGTTATATGTTCTTGTGTCCCTTCGCACTGCCTTGCCCTGATATTTCTCTCTTTAGGCGTCTTAATTCTGTTGCGTTTGTTGTATGTTTATTTGTCAGATTTCTTCTCCTTTCCATTAGTTGTTTAGTGCTTGTACTGAGTTTTTCTTTTCGTTGGGTGCTTTGTGTCTGGCATTCTTTTACTGCGGTTTTTATAGAATTTGTAATAAGTGCGTTCAGGTCCTCCACATGCGGGTCTAAAACACTTTTCATATGTGCTAGCTGTGATTCTATTCTATGTTGATACTGGGTTTCGTCTCTAAGCGGTTTCCATTTGCTGGATGTTGGTTGATTAATAAGCTTTCGCCGCTCGTTCTTGATATTAATTGAGATTTTGGATCGGACCAGCCTGTGGTCGCTGCCTATTGAGAACTTATTTAGCACAGTTACATCTCGCACTATTTACTTTCTGTTAGATATGATCAAGTTGATTTCATTTTTTGTAGAGCCATCGGGGCTGGCCCAGGTCCATTTTCGCTGTGGTGTTTTGCGATAGAAGCTGTTCATTGCAAATAAGTTATGTTGCAGGAGAAATTTAAGAAGCGTTTGACCTCTCTCATTTCTCACTCCAAATCCGTGGGTTCCCAACGGTGTTTCGGTTTCGTCTTCCTTATGCCCCAATTTAGCGTTAAAGTCCCCTATTAGCATGCTGTAGTGGGTAAGTTCTTGCTGTATTGCGGTATTTATATCATCATAGAATACCTCCACCTCCGCGTCCGAGTGTGCTAATTTTTAACAAGTATCTAGTGTTTAGTTTGTATATGAGGTACATTACTCAATTACTGATACTGTGGATCTTGGTGACGTTTTGTATATGCTCTTTATGTACTAGGAATCCGACTCCTCCTTCGTTTATGTGTTGGCCTCCTCTGTAGTGTAGCAGATGGCCTGAGTGAAGTGTTAGTTGTTCCTCATCTGTTCCATGTCCTCATCTGTTCCACAGAAAAGATTTACTAAGACTAAAAAACCCAAAAAGATTAAGTTACCAAAGAAAAAAAATAAGAGTAAAATGAGGCAAATAAAACGCAGGCAAGAAGCTGATGATGAGGAAGAAGATTTCCTTCTACCTCCTTCGCCTCCTCCAGGTTCACCACCACCTCATATTTTCTCACCTCGAATAAAGCCATTGAATACTTTAAAACCGAATTTCCTGGCACAGTATTGTCCAGTCAATTTTCAATTCCCACCTTTAAACTGCAGGCCACCCTCAATTCCAGATGCGTTAAAACAACCACCTCCATCAATGGCATGCAGACCGCCACTAATAACGGATGTAATACAACAACCTCCCGCTATGAATTGTCCTCCACCGCCAATACCAGAGGCCTTAAAACAGCTCCACCATTTATCTTGCATTCTCAAAATATACAACCAAGTCATCAAGGTGTTTCTGCACATCTTTCTATACCACCACCTCATCATCGACTCTCGCAATCATATAATGTCAGTATTAGTCATCTAACCCTCATCATCATCATGGTGTTCATCATGGTTAATAGTCAACTATTTTTGTATATGAGATTTTTGTCAATAATTTCTTTTTATACTTTTTTAAAATAATTCTTTATATTGTAGTTTATGTTACTCATGAAAATGGAAATAAATAATTTTTGATAGTTAATTATCAAATTAAGATTTACTAGACTACCTACCATAATTTTATGATGATATATTTATAAAGATGGTATATTTTAAATGAAAATAAATTATAAGAAACAAAATTACTGAATGTCCGAGATACTTCTCTTTATAGTACTTACTCTTGCATAGTCGAATCAAAAATGCTCTTTCATGCTCTTTGGAAGACAGCATTGGTACAGCCAATACCAAAAATCCGTAACCCGAAGCACATCACAGATCTCAGACCAATTTCCCTACTACCCACATTATCGAAAATCCTGGAAAGGGTTGTGGCAAATCAGTTACAGGTTTATTTAGAACACGAAAACGTCCTTCCACCTACCCACTCTGGGTTTCGAAAAGATCACAGTTGTGTAACTGTGCTCATGGATGTTATAGAAGATATCCTAGTGGCGCTGGACAATAATATGGCATCGGCACTTATACTATTAGACTACAGCAAGGCATTTGACATAATCTCACACAAAATGTTTCTATCTATTCTCAACTGCATAGGGATGTCTAATAACTCGATAAAGTTTTTTGAAAGCTATTTGGAAGGGCGTGGACAAAAAGTTATTCTATAAGATCAAATGTCTAGATATCGAGAACTTAAAGTGGGGTGCTTAAAGCCCCACAAGGTTCTGTCCTGGCACGCTTACTTTTCTCAATTTATACACACGAATTAGGATCTGTGGTGGAATACTGTACACACCAACAATACGCCGATGATACAAAACTCATTTACAAATTTGCACCAGATAATTGGAAATTGGCTGAAAATGAAATTAATCGGGATTTATCACATATTTTAGATTTCTCACGGGCACATTCCTTAAAACTAAATGCCAAGAAAACAAAGGTCTCAGGTCATAACAACAAAATGATCTTTGCTTCAAGAAACTAATAACCTGATCTCAAAAAAAAAAATATTAAACTTACAATGAATTCTGAAAAGTTGGAAATAACCAGTGAAGCAAAGAATCTGGGTGTCAAAATAGATGACAAATTAACATTCCTTTCACATATTAATGAGTTAATTAAGAAGGCATATATAAAGTTAAAAATTCTTTATGGATCGAGGCACCTTCTAACTGAAAACCTTAAGAGGAAAATGGTTATCGCGCATGTTTTGTAACTAAGCAAATTACCGTATATTGCTTCCGAGTATGTGAGGCCATAACATACTCGGAAGCAATATACGGTAATTTTCTTAGTTATGCGGACAGGAACCGTATACAAAGATTACAGAATCGCTGCATCCGATTTGTGCATGGGCTCCGTTGGAAGCAGCGCATCAATATCGAAACAGCTAAAAAATGGATACGCATGGATAACTTGCGTAAATATCATAAAACATGCCTCTTTAAAAAAATTTTTTTTAAATAAGTGCCCACATACCTCTACAACAAAATAAGGTACAGAACGGATGTACATAATATAAACTTAAGGAGCAGAGGCCGAGTGCCAAATATGAATGTTCCTATACCCACCAAATAGCAAAAACAATGAACCAACTCCCTGAACATATAAGTTATATATATAATATATAACTAATATATATAACTAATTAAGTCCTAAATTAAACACCATAGATTAAAATATGCGAAAATCAAATTTCAGTCTGCAGAAATAGTAAAAATTATGAGTAGAAACCAATTATAATTTCCAGCGCTACGATTATAATATATATAATCTATAGACTACGATTATATAATTTAATTTGATTATACAATACACCACTATTAACGTCACGATTATATTTATTATCATTATTGTTTAGAATTTCCATATTGTGTTACAATTATTATTTTTAGTTATAATACAAGTACTGTTGCCATCAGTGTTATTATCATTGTTATTGTTAAAATCTATTATCTATATATGTTACTATTAGTTAATATAGTCAGTCAATGGACTGCCATCGTTGGGCATGTGGTAGAATGAGGAATTCAGCGAACTCCTCAAGCATGTCCCATTGTATATTATATTTGTACATAGCATTATATTAAATGTAAACATGTAGTATATATATATATATATATATATATATATATATATATATATATATATATATATATATATATATATATATATATATATATATATATATATACAATGAAAGTTAAATAATATAGTATATATACAATGAAAGTTAACAGATTAGGATTACTTTTACTTTCAAAGTTATAACAGATACAAGATAATTATGTTATTATCATTTAATAATACATTGTGCTTGTAGTTCGATAACATCGCTTACTAATATCTGATATTACCTTCAAAATACATTTTTCAAATTGCGACATGATTGTAGCGAACTCGCATTGTTGACTCATAAACTTTAAACAAAAAATCAATATGCCTTAAATGCTTGACGTATTTATAAAATATTCGCATTGTTTACGGAACAAACCTAAGTGTTTGAGATTACAACACGAGTGAAGCTTCAACAACAAAAAAAGATATATTTTCCCTACATAACGGGAGCGTCACGCGTAAAAGTCACGCGTTGTGCTCGATGGCATTTGATAGCCGTTAAACGAGTGTCATGGAGGAGAGCACTAAATCACAGGGACCAGACATAATCACCCAGATAGCAGGAAAGGTGACATAAAGGTTCGTGTCACGATTTAAATTATAATTCCGGGAAACCATTTGTAATTACTTTATTATATCGCCCTTTAAGGCCAATAAAATGCCGCCACACTGTTTATAACAATTAATATGCGCGCGGCAAACAGCCCTTGTAAAATCAACAATAAAACGGACAAGCGAAAATAAAACTTTTTTTACGGGAGAAGTTTCCTTTGTAAAATTATACTGGCGGACATGTACTAAAAACTACGGACGAAACTTTCTATAAATTCCTTACGCAAAAAAGATTTGCTCGACCAAATCGTACATATAGAACGAAACTTTTACTCCGTATTTTTTAGAAAACCACATTTTAAGTAGAAGTAAATATTCCGGCATCCTATCTTAATATTATATTGTCTTTGAGATAAATCGATTTTTAAAACATACAATAGCAGTTGATGATACAAGTGTGTGATGAAGGGCTTTTGCACATGAGTTGCGAAGTACTGATTGAGTACTGATTTTCTAATCGATAGTAAACGTATTTTACGTAATAAGTAGAGATCGGATTTTAGGCAAAACACCTATCGTCAGTTTTTCAGGCACCGACTTTCTAATAATACACAAATTTGTTTTAGTAAATTCTGAATCAATAGAGCCCTATTTGATTTTGCCTTTTTTTGCCTTTTTTTGTACTATTTTTTTTATCACCTATTTTACCAGGTATTTTGCCTATTTTCGTTTATTTTTACCTATATTTGCCTATTTCTGTGTCTATTTTGTATTCTAGGCATTATCTTATGCAATTTAGGTCTTTTTATCGTAAATTAGATTTGTGACCAGTCTTTGAGAAGCCATCCCACCTTCACCAGACAAAATTGTTTTTTTTTGCTTTTAGCGGTGTCACAGACCGATTTGTTTGATCATCCCCTTTCTTTTGTTAAAATACCGCGAAACTTACGCAACCAACTATTCCCTCCACTCTTTAATTTTCTCAGGCAATCCTTGAAAACCTAGCCCTTCTACAGATCGTGAATAACTAACGTAATATTTCAAAGTTCCCTTCCCACTGTAGTCATTGCCTTTATATCAGTTGTTTCTGCTTTGTGTTGTAGTTGAGCAAAAGTGAATTTAAACGTTTTTTTTATCAAAATGCCAAAACAAAAGACACCTTAATAGAAAAGTAAAAGAATGGATATCAGGTATATCCGAGCTGAAATTGGATGGGGACGGTGTATTTTGCAGCGCCTGCAGTAAAATAGTAAGTTCTACAATTTTTCACCATTAAACACAAACTGAAACATTACTGATGTTAAATGTATAATTGTAGGTGGTATTTAAAAAGTATTTAGGTGTAGGTGTAGTAGGTGGTATTTGAATAATTTTTTACCTAAAATTGCATCTAATGGGTGATATGACGCATTGTGCGGGCGGGCGATATGACGCGCGTCATAATTCATATTGTAATAGTAACTTGTTACTTTCTTTTTATATAGATGCCTAGCTACAAGTCTAAAAACCTAAGGGGCTGCTGGTCTGAAAATAAACTTCATGCCGCTTTTAAAGATGTAACAGACGGCTCTTCAGTGAGTGGGGCAGCTAAAAAGCACGGAATACCGGAAAAAAAACCCTAGGATTCCGACTAAAAATAAAGAACAGCAGTAAAGGCAAGCTCGGGCAACCTCCTTCCCATGGCCTGGACGCAGAACAAAAATTAGTGGTTCATATCAAGAGACTGCAGGATGCCGGATACGCGCCAACAAGAGATTCACTTTGCCGAATGGCTTTCAACCTAGCTAAGAAAATGGGTCGGGTTTCCAGCGAACGTTTCAACGTAGAGAAGCGCAAGGCAGGAAGGGCATGGCTTGAAGCATTTTTCAAACGAAGACCATCATTGGCAATTCGAGAAGCCAAAGGAGTGTCTATGGCCTGCGCGGATGGTATGATAAAGGAAGAAGTGAATGATTATTTCACTTTCTTTAAAAAGACGTTAGACTCATTGAACCTCTTAAACAAACCCTCAAATATTTACAATGTAGATGAGTCAGGTCTGCAGCTAAACAACCCTCCGCAAAAAGTCATAGCGGCCAAAGGCAGCAAGGCAGTTCAAGTTCGTCAATCAAAGGAACAAGGAGAAACAGTGACAGTTGTTGCCTGTTTTAATGCAGAGGGAAGTTTTTTACCGCCCTACGTAGTTTTCAAAGGCGTTTACAAGCAGCAAGTCTGGCTTGATAATATGCCTAACGGCCCTGAAGTGGTAATGAGTGGAAAATCAGCCTACATAAATGAAGAATTGGCTGGAAAACCATTTCATTCCAAGGAAGACAGCTGGTCCATGTTTATTACTGCTTGATGGTCACGGATCACATACTAACTCGCCTGACAAATTAGAGATAGCGCTGGAAAATGATGTCCACTTTTTTGTTATCCCAGTCACACAACACATTACTTACAGCCTCTAGACCGATCGTTTTTCAAACCATTGAAGGCCTATTACCGAATTGTAGGTATAGAATGGGGAAATGCAAAACCTGGAAGGAAGATAGAGCGCGGGCACTTTGGCCAACTTCTACAAAAAGCATGGTCCCAATCTGCAACAATGTCTACGGGTCCGGCAGTCTTTCGGGCCTGCGGTGTGTTCCCGTTCGCCCCCTCCTCCATTCCCGATTACGCCCACCTACAAGGAGCCCCGGAGTCCACCTCTAAGGACAATGACGACGAAAGTGGTAGCTCAGGCTTGGATCCTCAACCCAGCACCTCCGGTTTCAGCACACCCAAGAAAAAACTCATTGAGCCCCACACCAATGAAATCACAGAAGCGATTCCAACAAAACTCCTAGAAATCGTGTCACCAGTGCCAAAAAGTGATGCTCCCGCCGTGGCGAAAAACAAACAGCATGCTCAACTTTTGACAACGCCTGAAAATATAGCAGCTAAAAATGCCAAACGAGCAATGAAAATTGCAAAGCAGGAGAAGACATTCTAGCTTCGAAAACGGGCAAAAAGAAGATCCTAATGGAGGAATTGCCATCATCATCTGAGGGCGAGTGGGATGAAAAATCATCTCCGAGATTGAAACAGTAGAACAGGAGCCTATTCCAAAAATTTCATAAGTATGTCGGCAATGTTTTCCCCGGCTTAACAGTGAAAGTGTTAGATGACGGCCTGGAGGTAAAGGCCGAGAAACAAAACGGGAATTTGTAGAAGGGGCCTGTGCGTGACGGGTGAATATACATTTTAATGAGTGGTCAGCGGTTTTGGGGAAACTTGAACCCCCCAAACAATTTAGTAAGACCAGGGAAATATTCATAGTCCCAGACTTATGTAAATATGTTATTTAAGTTAGGTACTCTTTAAGACTTAACACTTACTGAATTAAATGTTCAAACATTGGGTCATTGGTCATATTCTTTTTAGGTACGCCCACCTTTCATTGTTTTTTTATGAGTTTCAACTTTCTTTTATTTCGGTTTACATGTAATTTCTCATAAGCCATATACCCCACACCGGCTGCGTCATATTAACCCCCTGTCGGGGATAAAGGGCAAAAGTTGACTTTTTATATTTTTATAAATTTTAGTAGTTCTTATTTTAAGATTAAAGCTGCAATTTATGCTATGATTACCTAATAGTCCTAGGTACCACTAACACCAATCATCACGTCATAATAGGTTGAGATTCGGCAAAAACCCGAATTGTGCGTCATATTCCCCGCGTATACCTTAATACAAGATTTTGATTCTGATGCGGCTAGGGCTAGAAAAGATGCAAAAATGTACTTTGCGAAACCGAACATCAAAAACGATTTAATTTATATCAAGAGTAATTTCAAAATTCTTGTTGATGGTATAAAGATACTTGAAACAAATACATCACCTTTGGTGGAAACAATTGGCATTATCAATAATGTAACGGAGTCCCTGATGTCAACCCCAGGAGAAGTGGGTCGAAAAGCATACGAAAAATTGACAAAAGTAATAAATAAAAATACTGGATTTGCTTTTCTGAATAATATTTCAAAATTATTGGCTGGCGAAAATGCTGAAATGCCAGAAAAATTGACCATATCACACATCCCAAATTATAAATTTGCACCACTAACATCGTGCGATGTGGAGAGGTCATTTTCCATCTACAAGACCATATTATCTGACCGTCGTCAACGGCTGACGGAAGATAATTTAGAAAAACTGATAGTGTGTTACACAGATAACAATTAATGAAAATTAAAATTTATAATGTTTTCAGGTTCTGGTTCCATTTTTTTTAAATCTAGGTCAGTTCTTGGGTATTTGAAACAATGGTTAATACGCTTAGTCTTTTTTCCGACGTTTCGTCCTTTATTTCGGATTTCTTCAAGGAAGCTACAATATTACATATTCACAATAAATAACTTATTTAAATGTCACCGTCATAAAATTCAAAATTTAATAATTTGAATTTTATGACGGTGAATTTAATTTTATAGAAATAATTCGGTAAGTGAAAGATTCTTTGAAGAAGCTTCTTTGGAGAAGTCCGAAAATAATGGAGGAAACCTTGTAAAAAAGACTAAGAGTATTAATGATTGTTCCAAATACCCAAGAACTGACCTAGATTCCAACAAAAATTTATAAAATTTTGAGTAAGTAAATGGCCTTTTTAGCGACCTAAAACTGTAAATTTATAGCCTTTTTTCATTAATTTATTTGCCTTTTTGCCTACCTTTTCTGATAGTTTTTGCGACCTTAAAGTCCGACCTCTAGTAATAAGTAACGTATTTTAAATGTTACATATATGTAACAATCGTCCGATAAAGGTTAAATATTTTAAATGCTTTAAAGTTTTAATCACAATGAGTGCACACAAACCTTTCACACACGTTTTGCAATATTTTTTTTTCTCTTAAAATACTGTCGGATGTACAAAAGTAATTGTTTCTTACCGATAATATTGAAAAACCTTCAACTCACTGACACATTAAGGTTATAATGTCCAGCGCCTCCGTGGAAAAAATTGCTAACTAGTAAAAACGCAGAGTGACTGGAACACAATTTGGTCGTTGTCAATGTAATATAGGTTAACCAAGATTTAATCTAAATTAAGTTATGGTTAGGTTAAGTTATATTAGAGATAAATCTAGAGATAAATATTAAAGATAAGTTATAATAGAAATAAAACAGATAAATCCAGACGGAAAGGCCGAGATTTCTTGTCTCAAAATAAGAAAAATTAATACAACTTAAATATACGCCAGAAAATTTATTTTCACATCTATTTCTTTTTTGTTTAGTGAAGTTTCCATAGTTACAACAAACAGAAATCGTTTAATTATGAAACTCCATTAAATTTCCATGGACTTTTACGCACGCTTTCGATACTTTTACACACGATTATAAAAATGACATCCTTCACATACAATAATGTACTTATTAACGTGTTCATTTTGCTGTGCATGTAGATGAATATTGTTTTCCACTGTGGACTGTTCCAGTTATGCACATTGTTTATCGATCAACACCCTAGTTTCTAAATTTAGAATTCAATTAAAGAAGGTGTTTCTTTTCTTCTATGAATACTTTGTATAACTTACAGGAAATTGCTAGCGAAAAATGTCTACAACGGCAAACGAAAGAGCGTGTCTTCCGCAAGGTAGTCTAACAAGGAATGTTTTTCTAAAATTGTTTACACACTGTCACAAGAAATCAATATTTAAATCAGAAACTACATAAACGTTCTTACAAGTATTGCATCTAGTTTAGTATACAGCAGTATTTTTTTTAAATATTTTGTACAATAGAATAGGACAGAAATTAATTTTAGCATTTCACATCATCCTTGTCTAGGTTAGCGGGAGGGTAACTTCCTCCATTTTTCAACATTTCACCATGTCGCGATAATAAACGATGGCGGTTTAAGAAAATGAATACAACCAACTTCTTGGACCGCGACAATATATAAATTATACAATCTATATATGGGCTGCCAGTTCTGTCCATCTTTGGTTTTATTTTCATATATATTAATTTTCTTTTAAGTTCCACACTAATACACAAGAAGCTACTTGTTTCGCTACAGTTAATTTGTGTATCATTTTTCAATATGTTCAGCCAGTGAGGGTTTGGTTACCCTCGTCGTCGGCAGTCATCAGTTCAAGAGAAGTTTTGGCACCTATGTCCAAGTTACGAGGGTTTTGAGTATTTTGCGCACTTCCGAATTCTTGATTTGGTGTAATTGTATCAGACTCGGAGACCATTGTAAAATATGCATTTCTACAACATGGAGAGCTTGCGTCACTATTCATGTCTTACATGAGATTTCACAACTTTTTTAGCGCAAGAACTGTGGTATGAAACTTTTTTACATTTCATGTTTTTGATTTAACGTTTAAGCACCATACAGATTTTTTGTTAATTAGTTCATCTATTCTAAACTCTTAATAATCTAATTATATAGACTTGACATGGTCTTCAATGTCCCATCTAGTCTAGATTTTCAATAATTTCGTCTGTTTACATAAACTAAACCTCTCGTTAAAAATTGCAAATTAAAAATTGCCAAAAATAGCATTTTTTTGTTTACATAGAAGAAACTCAGCAAAAATATCAAATGAAATATCTATATCTATGAGTATGGTCATGAAATTCTGACAGTTGGCAGATTTTGAATTTTGTTCCTCCAGAAAAATGAGCGAAAATGAAATAATAATAATGCCAGATAGAGGAGTAACACCTCTTTAAAAAACCCTGGTCCAGATGACCCGGTTGGTAGCCCCTTGAAAACCTCAACGGCAGCTACAGTAGTGAGCATAATCCTTAGTACAGTGTAGATGGCGGAGGTGGCAGCCCAGTGGTCACGATTTATTGAGAAAAATGGTTATGGTGGAGATGTTCAATGGTTTTAAAGGCAGAAGACGACAAACATATCCGAACGGTGGAAAAAGAAGATCTTCATTTAGCAGCGTTTGTTCTTCAGAGAAGCGGCTGCGAAAAGGGGTCTGACGTCTGTTTATTGTCAAGCTCCGGGGCTTACAACCTCGGTTCTATAAGCGGAAAGGATTTGTCCAATCCATACTAGTTTGAACAATTAAGCATCAAGGAATGTAATCGTACATATAATTAGTAACGAGCGCCGATATATCCTTTTGCAGAAGATTTTGAAGAAGAGGTATATGGAGCTAGAGGAATGGGCAGAAGGAGAATATTGTGGTTGAAAAATTTATGAACGTGGTTCAACCAATCAGATTTTCCGCGCTGCTGTTAACAGAGTTCGAATAGCAAACATGATAGCCAACATCCGGAACGGATAGGCACTCTAAGAAGAAAAAGGATGTAATCGTAAAACGGACACCACCCCAGGTAGTACGTAGTACCATTTTGATGGAATCTACCACCCTTAAGAGTGCGATCAGTCCTATGGATTCTGGGGAGTCTGAACCTAGATGCTTAGAAGGCAGAACTACACATACTAAATTCAAGACAAAACAGAATTATTATCCTGGAATTTTGAACGTCAATTCTCTATTCAAAATTGGAAAAAAGAAAGATTTGACGATGATAATGGACAAAGATAGCATATCCATAATGGCCATTCAAGAAACCAGATACCTGGATGAAGACATAGTGGACATTGAAGGTTACGGGTTATATAAAAGCAAAAGGGCGATCAAAATAGGTAAGAACATGTCTATACTTAGCACAGCTTTTATTCTTCGTAAAAAGGTCGTCAATTCAATCGTGGTAACTCTCAGCTGTGGTAACAAAGGATACACGCTGATCAGTAATCAATGAAGATAACAAACGTAATCCTGAGAAAGTTGAATAGTTTTGGGGCTTTCTTGAAGAACATTTAGATAAAATACCAACTAACGATATGATACCGTTATCACAAGAATATAAAGATCCTAGTAAGTGACTTTATTGCCCAGCTAGGAATAGAACCGCAATTCAGATAAACAATTTCAGTCAAGATTGCTAATAGAAATAGTATAAGACTCGTCAATCTGTGTCGGTCATTTAGTGTTCAGATAATGTCAACATTTTACAAACACAAGATAAGTAAACAGAAGATTTGACGATCACCAGGCAATGTTTGTGGAGAGAAACAGATTGATCATAGCTATATCTAGGAGAGCGATGTAAATAATTAATGTTAACCCTTAACCACCTGCCATACGTCTCGCGTTAGGTTAGGTGTTAAAGTACCAAGCCCATCAATAGCTCTCCAAAATCAAAATGAATTTCATCCCTCTGAATAAGGCCGTGAAAATTAGTAATAACAATCAAAAATTCAATGTTGCAAAGCTCAAAATCAATCAAAACATATTACAATAATGTCACCAGCAACTGACATTTGAATCTCATAATTGGACGAACATCGACTCCAGGATCCAACAGCAGCTAATTCTGCAATCCTGACAGCTAGGAGAAGAAATCATATATGGTGGAATGAGGTTTGTTATGAGGTGGTGGCCCAAAGAACAAATGCCTGGAAAAAGTGGAGCTCGACCAAAAGACCTGAAGATGTATGCCGTGAAGTTCGAAAATATGCAGCCAGAACTTTACGAAGGACTAAGCTAATGTATGACAACCGGCTATTAGAACAGATCGATCAATATTTTCGGAAAAGCAATGCCAGAGACTTATGTCCGACGTTCACGTCTAATCTGAAAGGATACCAAGCCCCAAGACTCTGTTTTAGAGACGAAAATGGAAAACTGGGATTGACCAACAAAGAATACTGCACGATGATGTCTCGTTATTTTGGAAACCTACTTAATTGTGATGAACCGAAAGAAAGATTTCCTGCATGCGCCCCGATCTACAAACTATCAAACTCAAGTAAAGAGGAGATCAAAGAGATCATCAACAACCTTAAGAATAATAAAGCAGCTGGAGAGGATTCAATAGTGGCGACTCTACTTAAGCTGGCAGATAATGAAACTCTAGATGTACTAGTCCAGCTTTTTGAGGAGATCTGGAAGACTGTGATGATACAAGATCAATAGGCTCTAAGAAATGGCTGAAACGATTGGACTCCAGATTTCTGTTAAAAAGACAAAATATATGACGAAGATCTACGATGGACCTGAATGGATGATCACCAATCCGGGAAAAATTGGACGAGTCAAGAATCTCAGTGAATTCATCCAGGAGAATGGATTCGACGAAGAAGCAATTACTGTCAGGATAAGGAAGTTAGACCAGGCATACCAACTGACAAAGAATACCTATAACAAAAAGTCCATGAGTATAGGAACCAAGTTCAGACAATATATTACAGTTTTACACCCTGTGGGCTTATATGCCTCCGAAACATTTACCATGAATAGGCAAGGTCAATCTAAGCGGCTGGTAAAACGAGTACGTACGATATTCAGGAAAATCCTAGGCAACAGATGGATTGATAGACAATGGCGAATCAGAGCAAATGATGACTTGTACAGCAAGGGTCTGTCTTGCTGTACAAGTCCTCATTTGCTCTCAATCGCCATTGTCCATCAATCCATCTCCTATTACAGCATCCATTAAGAAGAGACAATTTTTATTTTACAGTCATCTCTTGAGGATGGACGGTGACCGACTAACCAAAAGAATATGGAGTTTTATCCAATCTAAGAAAATAAGGCCGAATTGGTTCGAAGAATGTGAAAATGATTTTAGGCACATTGGTATCTCAGAGAGAAACGTTCATGATAGGCACAAATTTAAAAGATTGGTGAACAACTACCAAGGTTTTAAACGTCCAAAGGAAGGAGAAGACCTTTGCCCGAAGAGCATAAACAGGCACTTCTTGGTGGGCTCAGAATATACGGACAGGAAGTCAAAGCTGTAACAGGAGCAAGACCAAGACACTAAAATGAAATTGGTTGTTAGGCTCAATTCGATGAAAAAAAATGTATATCGATATCATTTAGAACTAGAGAATATTGAATTGAATCAAGAACTCTAAGAAAATGTATGAAAAGTCAACATCTAAATTTGAAAGGCACTCAATTTAAAGTGGACTTGGTGGATAGTCAAGATTAGAAGTTTTGGGGTGGACTTTGGTGTTTTACTAATTTGAGCAGCGATTCCGATTGGCAAACAGTAAATAGCAGCGAGTTGTAACGTATCATTGGTTTCCTGGCCTTGAGGGTGCAAAAAAATGTAAACAAAGCGGCTTCATGCGAGCGTAATCTGTGTAGATACGGTAAGTTTGAATACGTCTCTGATCGCGTCAAGTTAGTGTTTAGCGCTTGTCGGCTATGAATGAATTTTCTTTTGCAAAAATTGCGGAAGTTCAGTGAAAATAGGGAATATGCATGAAATTTAAATTTGGTTAAAATATTTTTTTTCTTAATCTTTATTGACAGCACATTTGAACTAAACCATTATTTTTGTAATTAATATCTTTTTAAATACTTAAAATTAATAAAGAAAATTGTAAACTAAGCGAGGGAAATTCAAATTTGTAAAACGCCAAAGCATTGGTTAAAACGAGTGACGTAACATACCATGTAAACAAGTCCGTATTTTTTACATTTGTACGTCATTGCAGTTTTTTGTTTAAAAATCAAACGTCAAAAACGTGAAGGTAAAAATTGAAACAGCTGTAATAAACAATGGACCGAAGTGAATTTACGTCATCAACAGACCGCGCGAAAATGGCGGTGTTTAAACAGCTCCAAATTTTTCTCAATTTTAAATATTTGCTGAAATTAATTACATCATTTTTAAGCAGAATTTATATTTTTTGCTATGTTATAAGTTATAACGGTGTAAACAGTTGGTGTAAAATATAACGGTGTAAAATATAAAAACAATATGCATATTCCCTATTGTGCTAAAATATATTTATTACTATAAAGATTGTTGTACAACGTTTTGTTTGTCAAAATGTTGTTGAAATTTCTGCTTTGGTGGGTGAGGTCTTGCATTTATTTATTAATTAGTTTTAAGAAATATTTCATCTCATGGTCAGATCTCAGTTGTAAGTAGTGTTGGCAATAGTAGCGTTTACAAAGTTAATAAATGAACCCAAATACTTTGTCACTTTGAATACTAAGATCCGAGCTGCTGAGATAGTACCATACCATAGTATCATCGACTTTTAATATTTACCTTCATTCCAAGTTATGTTTCTTTAAACTTTTTGCTCAAGGCCATTTCGCATTTCATTCGATCATGAGGTCGTTGCAGTCATGAGCTTGTTTGCATAAAAGAGTCTGCGGCAGATCGAGTTTTTGGGGGCCCTGCATTCAAAAATATTTGCATATTCACTCCCTTCCCACTCTTCAACTCTCACTGTGATTCCAAACATGATAAAGGAGGAGAATAAAAATTTGTTCATCTTATCCCAATAGCACTTATATCGATCGGCCACTAACAAAACTCTCCGTTATGCCTTGTTGTTTGGATGTCTTTTATGGCAGCATTGAGCTGCCTACAAGTAGAAAAAATAGCTATGATGATGTCTTTGAAGGAATGCCACTTAACCACCCGGCACTCAGGTCGGCAAATGAATTTTCAGAGTTGTACAATAGATAGGCAATTGTATCGATCTATTGAGACTTAGTATTCTCCTTCCACTATATATCGAAGATAGTCTGGTGTCTCATTTTTTATTTGCTTTCAATTGTTCTTCGCAATCTATCCTTGAACCCGTGCACTTCCTTCCTGCCGACCTCTATTCGGCACGCGCCTGCTCATGTAAGTAAATTTTATTGCGGGACGCAGTTTCCCGGTCCATTTGTCACTTGCAATAAATCTTTTGATATTGTTAAAAGGCTTGTTGAAAAAAAACCGCTCTAATAGAAATGTCACCACGGACAACTACTCTACTTGGAACCCTAAAAAAAAAAAACTGAGATTTCATCACAGTTTTTAGTAGTTCAAAGAAGGGAGGTTGGCTATTGTTTATACGGCTTCCAATATGATGTTACATTAGCTTCAATTATGACAAGGCCCAAAAATGCGTGCTTCTTTTGTCTACCATTCATGAAAAGGAAGAAATAGATGAGGAAACTGGAAAGCATATGATAAACTGTGACTGGTAAAATTATACCAAAGGCGGGGTCGACACCATTGACCAAATGTGTGCAGCCTACTCAACTGGAAGAATTACAAAAAGATGGCCCTTGGCTTTATTTTTCCGGATGCTAGATATTTCTGGAGCAAATTATATTTCATTTCAACAATCCTGATAAATGTGAGAGGCGACGCCATTTGCTTATTAATTTAGCGTTTCAGCTAATGGAAGAACATCTAAAAGAAAGAGCAAAATTACGAAGTCTACCAAAAGATTTCCATGCACTTCTGATAAAGTATCGTGAACCAGAAGAACTATTATCATCAAGCAAAATTGAAAGGACCTTGCCACATGTGTCCCAAACATAAACGGAACTTTACTTCAGTGAGATGTTCGGAGTGTAACAGATTTCCCTGCAAAAATCACTGTAAAAAAACTGTAAAATGCAATATGTGCTCCTCTGGTCATGACCCGGAAGAAGATAATGAGTGATATAGCTAACTATATAAAATTTTCTCTATTTTTTTGCTCACCTCAATAATTTTTTCACAACGTTTTTTGTTGTAATTATCTTTTTGTAATATCTTGTTCATTTATAAATACACATGTTTCAGTTTTTCAACTTAAATTAAAGCACTTGAGATTACTACAGGTACTTTTTTGATAGTAATTATGTACAATAATTTTTAATTTTTTGTAACTTTTGTTTTTTTTTTGTTTTACAAGTTCACTTAAAAAAGAAAAACACTTTTATAAAACTAAAACCTATGTGAAACATTTATAGTGTGTACAGAGTACTTTTTTGCACGTATAAAAATTTTAAAAATGGTATTGGAGCAATTTATCGGTAAAATTATATATGCCAGCTCGTGTGATTCTGAAAGGCGCGCCCGCCGGAGGAGAAGAAAAAGGGATTATTGACAGTTAAATAATAATTAGATAAGTTTTAGATATGTAGATTTCGGTGGTAACTTGTACTGCCACCTTCATAGATCTATTGTACTACACCCTATTCGTGTAATCGTTGGTATACTTACCTTTTTCGAGCGCCTCCTGATTCATTTATAAATTGCAGAATTTGGGTAGGATTCAAGGACTGAAGGTCCTTTGCGTTAAAGCAGTGCGCGTCAATGTACATTTGTGTCTTGCGGAGCAGTGCTCCGCAGTCTTTGAGCAAATGTATACCTTCCTTTATAGCCAGGGCTTTGAGGTGTTTTCTAAGTCTGTAGTGTTCCGTCAGCATAGCTGTCAGAATTCTATGCTGATTTCTGTATAGTTTCAGGCAAACTTTTCTTCTTTTGAAATGTCCTGGTCCTGGTTGAAAGATCCCATCATTACTTTGGATTGTCCTGGTCCTGGTTAAAAGATTCCATCGTTACTTTGGATTGTCCTAGTCCTGGTTGAAAGATACCATCATTAGTTTGGATTGTATTAGGTTAGGTTAGGTTTAAGTGGCAGCTAATGCTCACATAGGCCTCAGATGGGCCCGTTGTGTTACCACGGTACTTGCAGTACAACCCTCCTCAGGGGATTTTGTCAAACCATTTCGAGCCGTGGATGAACCTCATGAGAGTCTGCGCATCTAGTGATGCGAGGTCAGAGAGATCATCCAAGAAAGGTCGGCCTAAGAAGAGCAATCGTGTTGCGGTCAGAGAGGGGCATTGGCATAGGTAATGCTGAACACTTTTCTCTTCCTCCTCGTCCAGGCAGCCTCTGCAGTAGTCCCGCTTCGCTATGCCCAGTCTCTCAGCGTGCTTGCCAATGGGACAGTGTCCCGTGATGACTCCCACAGCCAGTCTGATATCGTTTCTTTTTAGAGAGACGATGTTGGTGCTTCTTTTCCTGTTTCGGTGAGGCCATATTTGCCTGGTTACCTCGCAGGTTTCTTCATCCCTCTACCTTCGCTCCGCTAGGTTCGAGGTTATTTCGGCTATGGTCTCCTTGCACGAGGCAAATGGAATACCAATATCCTGTAATATTTCGGTTGAGTACAGGATTGTGCCGTTCTTTGCAAGCTCATCCGCTTTTGCGTTACCTGAGATCCCGCTGTGGCTTGGTACCCACGTGAGTCTCACGTTTGTGTGTGCTGCGAGCTCATTCAGCTTTCTCCGACAGCCAGAGACCACTGCTGAGTTGGTGTACACGCTAGTAACTGCCCGGAGAGCAGCTTGGCTATCGGTGTAAATGCGGATCTGTTCACCAGGGTCCCCATTTACCATCAGCCACTCTGCTGCCCCTTTTATGGCGGTTACCTCCGCCTGTAGAACGCTGCAGTAGTCCGGCAGGCGTAAGATAATTCTCAGGTTGAGGTCGTTGGAGAAAACTCCGCTGCCTACTTTGTCCTCCCTCCCTGCTGGTACCTCTTTCTTTTCCATCCACTCCTCTTTAGAGGGTATGTGGTATGAGAAGTTGTTACCAAAAGCAGGTGTTGCTAGACATCGGTCTATGTTTTTGGGCACCCCTTTAAATTAATTGATTATTCCGGCGTGTCCACGATAGTCCGATGTCAACATTCGCACTGACTTTAGTTTAAGTGCTGTGGTAGTGGCAAGTTGCTTGCCCATTAAATCGACCGGGGCTATGTCCAGGATTGTCTCCAAGGTTTTCGTAGGCGTCGTTCTCATGGCTCCCGTTATCATGAGCGCCGCCATTCTCTGCACTTTTGTAAGCGCCATTTGATGCACTCTTTTATTAAGTGCCGGCCACCATATGAAAACGCCGTAGTAGAGTATTGGTGTAACTACGGCTCTGTATAGCCAGAAGGTAATCTTGGGGTAATCTCTGCATAGCCAGAAGGTAATCAAAAAACCCAAGACTTCCCCACCGCTCTCTTGCAAGAGTACAGCGCCACCGTTGCTTTCCGTACTCTTTCGTTTATGTTGAGCTTCCAAGATAACTTTCGGTCTAGTATGAGACCTAAGTACTTGGCGCTCTCCTTGATCGCCAGTTCAGTGCCCTTTAGCATTGGGGGCCTGAATTCTGGGATGTTGTGTTTCCTTCTGAAAACGACTAGCTCGGTTTTCGCCGGGTTGACATCTACGCCACACCTTTTGCACCATTGCGCTAGTTTCGATAGGGCCCCTTCAACAAGTTGCGACATTGTATTGAGGTGTTTCCCTGAGGCCACTATTGCTACGTCATCCGCATAGGCGACGACCCTGCAGCCGGATTTCCTAAGTTGGAGGAGCAGCTCATTTAGCGTGATGTTCCAAAGCAATGGTGAGAGGACGCCTCCTTGTGGGGTTCCCCTACTCACCTTCCTTCTTATGTAGGATTCTCCCATTGTGGCCCTAATGTTCCTTTCACGGAGCATTTTTCCGATCAGGTGACATAGAGCATTGTCCATGGCTAGTCCAGTTAAGGCTGATTCTATGGCTTCAGGCTTCACGTTGTTAAATGGCCCTTCTATATCGAGGAAGACAACCATCGTGAACTCCTTATGCCTCATCGAGCTCTCTATCTGGTTTACCAAGGCGTGGAGTGCTGTTTCCACGGATTTCCCCTTTGTGTATGCGTGCTGAGACATTGACAGCATTTCAGGGTGTAATGCCTCCTTCATGTGCAAGTCAAACAGTCTTTCAAGTGTCTTTAGCAGGAACGATGATAAGCTGATTGGTCTCAGGTCTTTGGGGGAGGTGTGTGAGGCCTTTCCTCGTTTTGGGATGAAGACCGCTTCGACCTCTCTCCATATTTTTGGGATGTATGAGAGGTTTATACATGCCTTAAACATAGTCTCCAACCAAGGTGTAACTATATCTATGGCCTCTTGCAGCTCAACTGGACTGATCCCGTCAGGTCCAGGTGACTTAAAGGGTTTGAAGCTTTTGGTGCTCCAGGTTAGCATATCTCCACCTACAATTCTGTCAGCCAGATACCGAGGTGGAGCAGTTATGGTGGAGTCCACTACACTTATTCCATTGTCTGGAAAGTGTGTATCCATGAGTAGCTCCAACGTTTCTGTACATGAGGTTGTCCAGTTTCCATCTTGCTTCTGTATGAAGCTTTGGACTGCCGGATCCTTAGATAAAATTTTTCTCAGTCGGCTGGCTTCTGAGGTTTCCTCTATTTGCTCGCAGAGCCGAGCAAAGGATGACCTTTTGGCCTTCCTAACCTCCGTTTTGAAATTCCTTAGGCTGTTCTTAAAGACAGTCCACTCATTGGTGCTTTTTGCCTCGTTGAACAGCCTCCTGCTTTCCTTTCTTAGGGAGCTTATTAACGGCGTCCACCACCGTGGTTTGCTCTTACCTATCCTGCTCACGACTTTGCATGATGTGCGCATGGCCTTGTTACAGGTACCTGTAAACTGTTTTACAGTTCTGTCTAGCTCATCCCCTGTTTTTGGTGTTGGGAGCGGATCATCCGATAGAAGACCCGATAGGGTAGTTTTGTACTTACCCCAGTCAGTCTTCCGTTTGTCTACAAACTTAGGCCTAGTTTGCATCTGTATGCCTACCTTAAATTCAATAAACCTATGATCAGAAAAGGAGTGTTGTTTTGACACTTTCCAATTGCTTACAAGGTTAGGCGCTTTAGTGGAAACGAGTGTAATATCAAGTACCTCCTCTCTCACGGCTGTGGTGAAGGTGGGAGTGTTACCTATATTACATATTTCTAGATCGGAGGTTAGTATAAATTCTAGTAAAGACTCACCTCTGTTGTTCGTGTCCGAGCTGCCCCATATGGTGTGGTGGGCATTGGCATCGGCTCCAATGATCACTTCCGCCCCTACTCGGTTGGCTTCTGTGATTATACCATGGAAACCCTCTGGGGGACTTTCCTTCTCATGGGCGAAGTATCCTGAGATCATCCATAACCTATGATTAGAAAGTCCCATTGGATTGTATTAGCTCTAGGACAAATCCTTTCCAGGTTTTCATACATTGTCCCATTATTTCTTCATTTAAACTCTTCTGGATGGTCATCCACATCCACATCATGATGAATACTAATACTGCAAAAGGGTTCCGGACTTTAAAGAGACTACTGGAACCCTAGTTAGGTCAGGCTAGATTATCGGCTTCATCGTTTCCGTATATCGTAACTGTATTTTATATGCTGAGCTTGTTCAGCTTTCCCATACAATCCTATGCCAGTTTGAATCTGATAGTGTATGATGGACTATTGGCTGCTTGGATATCTGACAGGATACCAATTCCTTTATTTGCGATAGTTCCTGTCAAAGTTAAATTGTGCACATCTTTCGATTGTAAGTACGTCTGCTTGGAAGATACTTGGGTTCAAGGTATTTGGTACGAGGTCCATACACTCCTGCAACAGCAACTTCCGTTGTCTTCGAACCATCCGTATAGCGCTTAATAGCACTTTGTACTATGTGGTATGCTACGGATTCACAATGAATATAAAAGTTAGTTGATATGGTTCTTCAATGAGGTCATAATAAAATGAGGTGGCATTCTTATATTATTGAAGTTTCAAAACCTCAACAGTTTGTATAGTATAGGATAAACAAGTGTCCTCTACTGAGGAGTTGTTGAGGAGAATAAATTTCAATTCAATTTTATCCTATATATGTATATAGGATATATATATATATATATATATATATATATATATATATGTGTGTGTGTGTGTGTATGAGCAAACTATTGTTGCTTCTCGTACTATATTATACGAGGAATTAAAATCTTGGGAAAAGCAACAAAGATAAAATATTTATTCCTCAAGTATCCAATAACAAACGCACTAGAAATATAACACCAAATAAATAAATCCAGCAATGAAGATGTAATCTTCATTTAAGTGGATTGAATGAATAAAGAACGGTGTGCAGCTTTGGGCCGGAGACATTTTTCAGATTTGTTTTAAATCGCGGGCCACATTTGAAACTCAAAAAACGAGGCACCAATAGAAGATTTCAAAAATTAGATTCTGAAAGATAAACCATATTTAGGGCACTCGTTCACCAAATATAAGGTTTTTAACCAAAGTTACGTTATATATAATTAATGATATTTAAAAAATCTAACACAAAACGCCTAATTAAAAGTAAATACATAATTTCCGTATATAAAAACAAAAATGTTCTATCAAACCATCGCACGAATGAAAGAATTTTATGTAAAAAAAAATACACACACAGCTATGCAGTTAAACATTCGCGGAATCTGATTGGAATTTTATCATTCCATTTTATTTCAAATGAAACATTGCTCCAAATCCCAATAGTATTCACGAATTTTTAATGACAGTGTAAATAAATAAAAAGTTAATCTAGATTAAGTTTGTAAATGATACATTTTTCATTTGGCAAAGAGAAAGTTTCTCTACCTGTAGGTATTTAAACATTAATCCAGCGTGAATGACATTGTGCAAGTTTTTCTCTCGGTAAGTTAATTATAAAATAATTACTTGCAGAATTGAGTACAATATTTTTGAACTACAAATATTCTAAGCAATATATATATATATATATATATATATATATATATATATATATATATATATATATATATTAAACATACTGTCGTAAATAGAGTACATAGTTTACAAGTAAACTGATTTATTACTACCAATATTTGAACTACCTCACTGTCTAGACCAGGGGTGGGCAAAATTATTTATATTTTAATAGTTATTTGTATACCAGTGACCGTTGCATATATACTCGTCTAGACATAATAATATTGCAAATTAGGTTAGGTAAGGTTAGGTTAGGTTTCTCATTCTGGATAATTTTTACTGCTTGTAAAACGAAACGTTTTCAGAGAACACACGAAAATGTGCAATGTCTATAAAATACTGGCAGGTAGATAATAAAGTAAACATTAGGCCTGATAAGCATAATAAGCATATCCTGGCCATGCATTCTGGATTTTTTGTAGCTTGATTTATGATGGAATACGAATTAATACAATGTAGGTATCATTGTAAGTAATATTTTGGTAGGACACAACCACAAAACCAGTTTTTGTTGTGTATAAAATGCTTCGCGGGCCGTATAAACAGTCGACGCGGGCCGCATGTGGCCCACAGGCCGCTAATTGCCCAGGCCTGGTCTAGACTAACTCTCAACCTACAAATACATCCACTTATTACCTCTGTTTATTATTATTAAATTAAGAATCCTGAATTTTCTTTTTCCCATAAATTTCGACATAGCTTATATATGATCAAGAAAAAGTTGTGGTTCTATATTCTTGTGATTCTATCTTGAATAAAGGACACACAATATACGTGGATAATTGATATACCAGCACTGACTTAGCGAAGCGAATATTGCAGAAAGATGATTGCCTTTCTGCAATGCCTTTCATAAAGGTACGATGCAGATTAACAGAAAAGGAATTCCACTTAGTATTTTGGGGGAATAACTAAAAGTCGAAGAGCACTTAGCCATGGAATTAACAGTGGTATAACGATTTTGCGGTGGCAGGTTAAAATATATGTACTAATGCTATCAACAAAACATCCGAATGATTAACTAATCACTACCGTAACGGGTACGTATGTAGCGCCAGTGGTACCAGAGCGCTCCATACAAACCTTACCGTATGCGCCACCGTCGCGAAAACCAACGTACCCTCATGCACGCACCACTGCAGCAGAGAGGGGAGCCACACCCTCCCATAATATTATAAAAGCAGCCCCATCACCACCAGAAAGGACGACATTCCTTTACCAACCATTTGTCGCTGCCACATCGAACAAGTCGCAGATGACACCGTCATCTGGTCCTGCCACCGAAACCCCTCAATCTCGGCAACTGTCCTAAACAAATTAATTTCCAAAATCGAAAACAGGATGAATCTATGCTGCATTCAGATTAATACCCAAAAATCCCAACTGATCTATTTCCGTCACAAAAACCTCTCTAAACGTATTGCCGAAAAGCAATACACAATAAACCTTTACGGCCAACCCCTGATACCCCAACCATCAATAAGGTATCTTGGCACGATCTTTACCCAGTCCCTTAGCCCAGTACCTAACATCGGACATTGTCTCCATAAAATGAGGTCCAGGTTAAATTTTCTCTACTGCCTCCGCACCCGAGTAGGGTGTTGTTCAACAAGCACCCTACTCTACACTTACAAAAACTTTTGTCCGCCCAGTCCTCGACTATCAAATGACAGCCCTCGACCTCTGAAACGAAAATCATATCGAGCCCCTCCTCAGTTTGCAAAATAAACTGCTTTTGACGGATATACCGCCTAAATTACAAGTTCCCAACTATATTACTCGAAGAGCTAGTAAATTTCGACCTATATCATACCCGACTCCACACGCTTCAGAAAAAAGTGGCCTCCAAGAACCCCCAATTCGCGACATTTTCAAGTCCCCCCCCCTGTAGAAATACACAAAAGAAAGCCAAAAAATAAACTCCCCATCCCCTATCTAGTGCTTCCGTCCCGACTGAAAGGTTACCTTCCCCCAAACCTAGAATTAATTCTAGACGCAGTCCTGATATGTTTAAATAACCCAAACACAAGAACCCACCAAGACCCTAGACGAAAAGAACCATCACAACCACAATCCCACCAACTCATAACCCCATGTTGTTGTCGCCCCCGTCCCGACCAACACTGCTCGCTCTCCTTCTGACGTTTCTCGCTCCGCCTTAATGGTGTTGATTGACTTGCCGCCCGAATGCTGGTTATCCGCTGTTTCCCACCCATAAAAAAAATCTATCCACCTCCGTGGCTGAAAAGGAAATTCCATTTTCTACAACAGCCGTCCCCCTTCCCCGGCGGGGACAATTCAAAATGCACCAGAAAGGAGACCAGTGCTATCTCTCTACCTTGCAACTTCTGCACCCTTGAGCGGACAGAACGTTGGCAAGCGACAGATCAGTGACCACTCTCAATTCTTGAAGAATTGAAAGAAAAGGTTTGAAAGCCGCAGAGCCTTAACGACTCTTAGATGTGAACCATTTTCGCACCCGTGTGAGGACGAAAAGTTCGCCAGTCGAGTCGACTCCGCTCACCCGCAGCCCTGTACACTGGGCCTCATTTCCACAGCCGGATTTCGCCACCCCAAGAGGACGTCGCTCCACTAACTAAGAGGAGCCACCTCTGTCGCCGTGCAGATTCCGCACAGACAACCCTAACACGTCGTTCACCCCTTGTAAATTTGTGTAAATATATTAAACCTCTCTGTCAACCCCCCCCCCCCACGCCTATTTTACTGCGAGCTAGCCACGCACGCACCCCACAAACTGGCGCCCAACGTGGGGCCCAGAAGAGGCAGCGAAATACAAAGATAATTGCAATTACAAGGAGCCAAATCGACGCTAGCATGGCATTATCTGCAGAACAGCTAAATCAGCTTCTCCAGGCCGTCCAACCAAACACACAAAAATATTTCACCTACTACCCTGGGCGGTTCCAGAGAACTAAAAACCGCGAGATGGTGTAAGACTTTCTGGTCAGCGTGGATTTTTCAAACAAAGTGAAAATATCAGTGACGAAAACACTATTCAAGGAATGCGGATGCTATTGGGGGGACCCGAAAATACTTGGTGTGTGCGTAGGAGTGAAGCATACGGTGGAAACACGGGAACAGGCAAAAGCATTGATAAAAAATGAATTTGCGCCGAAGCAGCCGGCGTACAAGTTCTGATGGAAATTTTCTCCACATCGCAGGAACCAGCGGAA
The DNA here is from genome assembly GCA_944588485.1 of Phosphuga atrata. Lineage (NCBI taxonomy): Eukaryota > Metazoa > Arthropoda > Insecta > Coleoptera > Silphidae > Phosphuga > Phosphuga atrata. The sequence goes on from OX155900.1 coordinate 6,796,659, forward strand.
CCCACGTGCGATTTTTTAGTAAAAAAAAAACAGCGTTATTGGCACAGCTAGTAAACCAACTTCCGGAGGAAACACAACTGGACATGATATATGGATTACTTAACTATGGAATCAGGGATAGGATTCCAAGACCCGCGATAAATAACTTTCGAGGGTTGCTAGATCTAGCAGGACCGTTGGATGCACACCTGCGAGAAAAACAAAATTCCCGAACAGAAACCCAGAAGTCTCGCACGAAGTAAGATTTTGTAAATTTCCCGGACACACCACCGAAGAGTGCAGAAAAATGGAAAAAGGCGACAAACGAACACAGGCCAACGAGAGAAGGAGCACAGAATTAAAAAGCAACGGATGTCAGATGCCAGGATATATAAAAAGAAAGTGTCCCAACTGCTCGCCACCGAATACAGCAACATCGGCCAGCGCAGCTGTAGGATTTTGTGCAGCTGACCTAGGGCAGAAAAGCAACTGGCACATGGGCCCGATCAAGCTTCGCCATTGGAGAATTATACAAAGAACTCCGGAAGCAAGGGTGCCAATTTCACAAGAAAGCGATACGACTCACCTTGGCGGACGGAACCAGTGACATAAAGAAAACTTTATATACGCGCGCGCCCATCAAACTCCGCGACCGCGTGGTTCAAACCAACTTTGTGTATATTCCAAACACCCCAAACGCCAAAGCGCTACTTGGGATCGACTTCCTGGAAGACACCGGTTAAATGTTGAACCTAAAACGCCGGACTTCGTCGTTTTGGAACGTGAGGAAGGAATACCCTTTCATCCAGAAGGAAGACAGACCAAGCACCCCGCGAGAACCCCACGGAAAGGAACCAGCAATGGACGAAGAAATCTGCAGCTCCATGGCGCACTAGTGATCGATGGAACTCGCCCTTTATCACGCCTCGCCTCGAATCACCAAGACCGGCTGCACAACCGCGACATTTTCTGTTTAAAATCTCTTTCAAAGATTCTGTGAGCTTAATGTTGCAAGTCGCCATCGCACATCAAATAAATATGGAATGGGACTTACATTTATCCTCCCTGAAAGTGAAGGATTTTTCGAAAATCGCCAAGTGTTTAAGCGATCTGACAAAAACTGACGCCCCTTGGACCTAGGCACCACAGCAACAGGCAGCTTTTCTCATCACAGCACCGCACCTCCAGCAAGCTAAGCCCGAAGATCCGTATACCTTACGAAGGGATGCCAATGCCTACGCATTAGGAGCAGCCCTAATGCAGGGGGAGGGTAATGACGAACGCCCTATAGAACATGCGAGTCGATTTCTCACCAAAGCAGAAATCAACTACAGCACTACCGAACGGGACGGACCATACGTAATCCTGACAGCCAAATTACCCTGGTCCTACGAGATCGCAGCCAGAAGGTCACAGGTCACTCGATTGGCCACATACTACTTGTTTTCATTACGAAAATGCAACGAGAAAGAAGGATTTCCCACCTACCTAATACGAAAAAGAGGCAGACCCCGGGAAAATCTAGGACCCTCTGCCGGGACGGCTCAAGGGTCCTAAGAGGGAGATTGTAACGGGTACGTACGTAGTGCTCCATACTCCATACAACGCGCTTCATACAATCGTTGACGTATGCACCACCATTGCGCCAACCAAGGCACCCCCACACGCACACCGCAGCAGCAGAGGGAGGGAGCCATACCCTCATATTCAATAATATAAAAATCTAAATACACCCAATAATATAAAAGCAGCCCCACCATAAAAGCAGCCCTCGCCACCAGAAAGGAGAGCAGTGCTATCTCTCTACCTTGAAACTTCTACACCCTTGAGGAGACAGAACGTTGGCAAGCGAAAGATGTGACCACTCGCAATTCCTGAAGGTTTCTGCACCCGTGTGAGGACAGAAGGTTTGCAAGCCCCAGAGCTTTAACGACTCTTAGACGTGAACCATTTTCGCGCCCGTGTGAAGATGAAAATTCGGCAGTCGACTCCGCTCACCCGCAGTCCTGTACACTGGGCCTCAGCCGGATATCGCCGACACCAGCAGGACGTCGCTCCACTAACTTGCAGGACCCAGCTCTGTCGCCGTGCAGATTCCACATAGACAACTCCAACACGCCGTTCGCCCCTTTTATGTTTGTGTAAATATATTAAACCTCTCTGGGAAAACCCCCCACGCCTATTTTACTGCTAACTTGCCACGCACGCACCCCACAAACTGGCGCCCAACGTGGAGAATACTAATAAACGTGTAAAATAAATTACTAAACCACTTATGATCCTTGATTATAATAAACGAAAAGGATTTGTGGACTTTTCGAACCAGTTCGCTACCTATTGGAATCCCTTGCGAAATTTTTTAAAATGGCTTAGAAAAGTATTGCACTATTTGGAAACAGCTTTCATTAGAAACATTGCCAATTCATGGGAAGTATTATATAATTTTTTAAAAAAATCGTTTTTTTTAATTACATAAATCGAATGCTACAAGTGTGCAAAATATTTGGTTAAAAATATTTGGTGGTCGGTGAATTAGTTCCTTCGCTACACGGCTTTCCATGGACCATTGTCCTGAGCGCTGACCGGCGCCGGCGCTCAGGTAGCAAATTCGCCGCGCGCTCTGCAATGAGTTTGTATACCGACCAAAGGTGATTTGAGTATTATACATTCTGTCTATAAGTGGCAGTAGTTTGCAAAGATGTGTTTTGAATTTGCCGGTATGCTATAACCTACAAATTCAGTGTTATTCTCGTGGGGAACACAACGAGTCGTGTTTCCGCCGCGAAATGGGAGGACCAAAAAAACATGGTCGAGCGGGCCGAAGTCGTCCTTCGACGAGGAAGTCTATAAAGTTCCAAGGCAATCAATTTACGGCGGAATCGGATACAGAGTTCGTGAGCACGTCCGCGAAGAAAGTAAAGACCGCTGATCATATGGACATCGACGTCGACATAAACAGCAACTACGTTATTTGCCACTTCTTGATGATTTTCACCTTTCTGAGTGAATGTCTGGTATGAAAATCGTGTGGCAACGACGTCAAATTTTCTCGATCCACCGGACCAGGAGTAGCCTTCAGCTTAGTCACCACGTGTTCCTGTACATCGCTCCGAATACCGTCAAGTCCCCACGTGAGTCATTGTTTTGAAATAAATCGACGTCTCTTGTTTGGAATGCAGCTCTTGGGACTCGGACTGAAAAGCATGAAAACTTTGTGTGCTATAATGGACATTTCAAACACCTTCAGCCAAACGATGCATGACCCATTTATACGAAACACGCTAGCTGCATCAAAGGCCATGTTCTAGTTCACCCAGAAGAAGGCCGTCCAAGAAGAAATAAGCGCTAATACTGCAGCCGGCAGTACTCCATCACATGTATCCATATCCGGGGACGGCTCGTGGAAGAAACGCGGGTTTTCGTCGCTTTTTGGACTCTCAACGTTGATTGGAAAATACACTGGGAAAATTGTAGACGTTGTGGTAAAATCTTCGTTTTGCCAGGCCTGCGCGATTTGGAATTCGAAGAAAGGCACCCCGGATTATCTCGCATAGCAGGTGCAACACGAGAATGACTGCACGGCTACCCACATGGGCAGCGCGGAAAAAATGGAGGTGGATGCTGTCAAGGAAATGTTTGGACGATCCGAAGAAACACTAGGGGTGTGTTACGAGAATTACATCGGCGACGGAGATAAAAAAACCTTCAAAGCTATACTCGATTTGGAGCCTTATAACGATTTAGAGGTAAAGAAGAAGGAATGTGTGGGGCACGTACAGAAGAGGATGGGCGCTCGACTTCGGAAGGTTAAAAAGGATACAAAGGGACTTGTCGGGAAAGGCACTGGGAAATTGACGTACAAACTTATCACCGACTTGACACTGTACTACGGATTAGCCATCAGGAGGCACTGCGGAGAAAATGGGGAAAGCTGTATGGGCCACATTTTATCACTGACGATATCGACTGACGACAATCCGCAACATTAGTACCGCCCACAAGTTTTGGAGAGCTGGTGCAAATGGCGGTTTTTGGTCCGCCATATTTGATCCGCAATTTTGAATTTTTCAAAACCGACCTCAAATTCGTATTCAGCGACCCAAAAAACCTATAAAGTACTTTATTCTTGGACACATTGATCGAGCTAATCAAATTGTACAAGGAAAAACAGTTGTCCAAACTTCAAACGCGTTTTTCTCGAAACAAGATTTTTCGAATCTGCGCGAATTGTAACTTTTAAACCGTTCGACCAATCAACTTCGCGTTTTGACTGCCTAAAAAGAAATTGAATTCTCGAGCATCTGTACCTATAAATTTGCAACATTTGGATGATTAACGATTTTTCACAGCAGGCAAAAGTGGAAAAATCATGCGACAATATTGTACCTTATTTTCAAGAGGCCGCCATTTTGTTTCTATAAGTAAATTTTTTCATGTTGTTTGGTATAGATGCCTCCTTGGAGTGTAAGCTTTAAGTATTTTTTGGTTTTATACTTCTAGGTGACGAATTGCAGCTTGAATACCTCGCGCAGATAACATTTATTTTAAAAACATTACTTCTCGGAGCAACCATTTTAGACGCCATTTTGTAATATTATGTGTTGAAAAAATCCCAGTTTATAGACAAAGGATGAATAAACATTTTGCCAAAAACTGCAAATGTCTAAATCATTTCAATTTCTAAAAAAAACTTGCCACACATTTGGTAGTTTTGGCACAATTATAAAAATACTCCTTGTTTAAATCAATATATTGCTTAGCTGAATAATTCCTATAATCGGTTAGACACGACATTTTCTATAATTGGTGGAAATATACATTTCTTTAAACAGCGGTTCATTTTAATGGTCGCCAAAACTCGCCATAACTCACGTTTAGGCGGCCAAAAATATTTGTATTCAGGCCGCCGATTGCTGCCCTAAAGAATGAAAATGTTCTTAAGCCTCGTCATATATCAAATGTATAACTAGTTTAAATTTCATTAAAAAATCGACAGTTCAGTTAAATTTGATGAAACAGTAAAGTACAAAGTGTAAAACAGTTATTTAGTAGATCCCCTTATAACAGGGATTGTCAAAAAATGGAAAATTATTCCTCTTCTAAAATATCAATAAAACATTAAAAAATCTTACATTGATATTAATAATATATTAAGAAATCGCACATTGATTGCAAGAAACACCGAATATAAGATATTCAACTAGTTTTGTATCATTAATTAACCTGTGAGGTTAGGCACTTATATCATAATAAACAGAAACAAAATAATAGATAACTTTGAGAACCAATATATTGTTTCATTATGTTATTTATGTATTTGCAAGAAAATGTAATTAATTTAAAAAGAGCAAAATTATATACAAAATGTGTTTGAAGTTTCTTAATTTATCATAAATGTAGCAACGATTTCTTGAATTGAAAATTTGGACTATCAATCTAAATTTGAATATGCATATTTAACTAAATATATTCATTTATGTATTTCACTATATACAATAATTGCCCCTTAGTCTTGCTCGAAGTACATAAATTCCAATTATATTGACTTACCATGCCAAACTAAAAATGTTGTAATGAAGAGTAATTAGCATGAAATTGTGAAATGTTTTCCTAGACAATCGCTTCAAGTAATTACTGCGAGATAAAATTCCTAAATAGTTTTAGTATTAGTGTACTATCTTGGCGATTTTCGTTTCTAGAATCAGTGAAACTATAAAATTGTAGTTAACGATTTCTTCTTAAAACGGCAGGCCATACATTAGCCTTATCTTTAGAGCCCAATAACTGCAGCGCGTTTCAACAAACCTATAAACGATTACGTCAGTGGCAGGTAGAGCGGATAAAACGGCAAATATAACAGGTTTAATTAGATCAAGGAGAGACACGCCATTATCTATGGCGCTTGGCGCGCATTCGACGTGTGATTTTACTTGACGCAAGAGCTACGCGGTGCCCCTTTTCTTTAAAGACATGAGCCATGAAACTGCGAGCCGTGGCATCTAATTTTAAAGCTGGATGAAGCACCGAAGAACTCTCGTTAGTTTAGATAACTTTACGATATCCATTAAACTTACGTTTGTCATTGGTAATAGCAATTTCCGTTTTTTAACCTCCCTCTCGGTTTCATTAAAAACCTATTTTTTCAAATAAATAGTGGTAATAAGTGTAAATTTCAGTTAAATCTATTTGATTCATAAGATAAAATGTTAATCCGTTTATGGTTAAAAGCTTTCGCGATTACCGTTTATATATTAGAATGAAATTTGTGGTAGACGGGTTGAATTATCGGTTTTGTGAGTTCGCAGTATCAGTGGGCAATGGCCTCAAGTTTAATCGAATCTGTGGAGACAAAAACAGATTGTTGGCGAAATCTAAATGAATGCATGTCGCGCGGAGGAGCGAACGTGTCTTGTACGGACGGCGTACGTATACGAAGGTCGCCCGTGGCCAGCGCATCAGAACCAGTTTTCTTCTTTACCAGGGCGTGTTGACACTCGATGCTGCACTCATCTGCCAATATACACTTCTGTATATATAAAAAAATCTTTGCGGCTAAACTGAAACATTCTCATACATTATGCACACCAATAAATTTCACTATTATATTATACACATATAGCGAAATGCAGAAAGCTTCTAATAATATTAAAACAGTTTTTTTGTATAAAGAATCGAGAGAAGACACAGAAAATCTATTTGGAACGTAGACGATACTTTTTTTATAAACAAGAAAATTATGAAATTATGGGCGGAAAGACCTAGTGGTCGATAGCCTTTTGTAAACTTTTGTTTTCAATAAACATTTCTTCTTCTTCTTATGAAATTAAAATAAAGCAACAAAATTTGTTGAAATTTCTAGATGTAAATTGCTTACATATTGAACATATCACAAAGAAATACAAAATAAAGTTTGCATTATATGCGTATTTAGCCGCCGTTTGAATGCTTGTAAATACAATAATTTTTATATTGCTAATCTATTTGATATCTTCGTGTATATTTGGTAACATTTTTAAATATTATGGATTATATTATATAAAATAGATTATGTTTTCTTGAATGGCGTTTCTTTTATCTATGATCAAATCAAAATTATATTCATCTTCTTCTTCCTCTCATTTTAGGCCTGCCATTTTATGCCCCTTTAGGCCATTTTAGGCCTGCCTGTGCATCCATCACTATGGTCGGTCAAAGTGGAACCTATTGTCGCTCCACCGCTCTTTGGGTCTCCCTGGGCTTCTTTTCACTCTTGGCGATAATTCGCGTCCATCTGTGCTATTCGGTCCATCTGGTCCACGTGGCTGCGCCACATCTCTTTTCGTTCTTCTACCCAGTCGCTTATGGTTTGTACGTCGGACATTTGCCTTAGCTCCTTGCTCCTCATCCTATCTATTAAAGTTTTATTATTAATCTTTCGTATCACCGACATTTCTACGCACTCCAGAATTCTTTGTGTTGTTGTTGTCACAGGGCGAGTTTCTGCTGTATATGTGGCTATTGGTCTGAATAAACTCTTGCGGAATTCGTGTTAGTGTTTAGGTATTTGTTTTTTTAAAATAACCCTTTCAGGCGTCCAGCAATTCTTGATGCTTTCTTGGCTTGCAGCCTGACGCCTGCTCCTATATACCCAAAAGCCGATATCTCGACCCCCAGGTAATTGAATGTCATCACTTGCTGAATGATTTGGCCATCTACCTCTAATTTTCATCGTATTGGGATCTTTGATGTTGTCATACATTTCGTGTTATGTGTTGATATGGCCATGTTTAATTGTTTGGCTGTCGGATTAAACGTGTGTAGCAGTTTTGGGAGGGTGTCCTTACTGTCGGCGATGATCGCCGCATCATCTGCGTAGCAGATAATTGAAATATTGAAATCTTTAGAACCCATTGCTTAACCCTTACCTTGTCTAGTTTTTTTTTTTTTAATGATTTCGTCAAAAATTATATTAAAGTGTTGGCCTCAAGGAGTCGCCTGCTTTATACCCTGTTCTACTGGTATTGCCGCCGTGGTTTGGTTATTAACCCTTGCTCGTACTGAGTTCGATGAATATATGTCCTCTATTAGTTTCATCAGGTCGCAGGGTATTTGCCTTTTATGCAGTATATCTATAACATCCCCGAGCTGCACTCTATTAAAGACTTTCTCCTGGTCTACAAAACGTATATAAGCGGGCCGGTTGTATTCTATCGACTTTTCAACTATCTGTCTTATACAGCATCTTATACAGCATGTGAATACAGCATCGTTGCAGGACCTTCCAGATCTAACGCCTTGCTGTTCTTCGGCTAATTGTGTCGATGTATTGATCTTATCTGCTATGATTTTTGTCAGCAGTTTCAAGGTGCTGCTTAAGAAGTTGATGGGTCTGTAGTTGGCCAATATCGATAATATCGATGTCCTTATTCTCCACTCGTCTGGGAATTTTTGTGATTTCGTGTTCTAGAGCAGGGGTCGTCAAACTTTCAAGTGCCAGGTTATCAAGAAAATGAGATAACAAAAGTAACACAGAGCCAATATTTAAAAAAAAAACAGAAGCTTCCTATTTAAAAATTAATTTGTTTGGCTGATATTTACAGTTACTTCTATCACAATTTTAATTTGTACGTAATTGAATCTAGTTTAACATTTTGTAGCCCTTTGACGCAATAATATGTTTTTTTAATTTGAAACCTACTAGCCGACGACGTATAAATACGTCAATTTATAATCAAAGTATAGGAGTCATTAATGCAGAAGAACGTTATGTTTTTTTGAAACTTTGATGTAACAACCAACTTTGGTTTTGTGCGAAATTGGAGCTTTGCCTCGATTTTCGGAAAAAAAAAACTGTTATTGGGTTTTGGACATACCCATAGGGAACTGAAGAAGTTTGGAGATTTTCTTTGGTTTTCGGAAAAATCTTTACTTACAGTTTAGAGCAAATTATAAGGAACCGAACACGAAATTTACTTGAAAATTTGAAGTTTTGCTATGTTTCTGATTCAGAATAAGTGGAGTTTTTACTAAATTATCAGAAATATTGTTATATTGATTATGGACCAAACTTTGGGAAGCTGAGAAACTGTAAGATTCACCTTGATTTTCGAAAAAATTGATGCTTGGATTTCGAAGTAGACGATGGAAAACGGAAGATTGGAAAATACCGTCTTGATATTTGAAAAAATTGCGAGAAGTGTCTGGCGAAACAAAATAAATTCCCGAAAAACATCGCTTTTCCCCAATTGGGATTTGGAAGCTGTTAACGGTTCTATTATAGATTTGGATCCTCATCAGATGAATAGAATTTTTGACTCTTAGAAAAACTCGAATTTCAAAAATCTGCTATTTATTCTTTCGGAAAAATTATCCTTTCGGGGGAGGTCCCCTAGAACCGGACACTTAAGGAATAGCAAAAATAAAAAAAAAATGTGTAATAGACTAATTTGTTTATTTCACTTTAATAAACTCTCAACTATATACCTAAGCAACACAAATATATCAGAAGTTCAAATTCGAAGTTCAAGTTCCAACTCTCAAATGTTACTTTAAATGTATTAGATACTGAGGAACAAATAACATAGAAAAAGGACGTTTTCAAAAAGGTCCCCTAATGACGGACAGCCAACTTTTCGTTCATTTTTAAACTTACACATTATTTTAACAAACAATTTGTAACAATATCTATTACAGTAGAACAAATCAACTGTTAATAAAGAAAACTAATCTTAATTCTAATAAACTTTGGTCATAATCAGGAAGGTTTATACAATCACGAAACTTCAATTGTACAGCCTGCAAAAATCACAAATGTAGCTAACTGAGCCCCCTTCAACATCAGCACACGCTTCATGAGCCCACTGATTGCAAACCTGACAGCAAATCCAATCTTCATCATTATCTACGTGGCAGATTAAACAAGTTGTTGTATTTTCAGTCACTGATGTTGATGATTTTGATGTTTGAGATATCGTTGTCTTGGGAGTTGCAGTCGATTTCTTGGTCCTTTTTATTTTAGTCGGGTCGTTAGTTTTTTGCCTTACAGTTTTTGCATTTTAACTACTCGAGCTTTAGTTTTACACCAGATCTACAGATCTACGCCACCAGATGTAAACGAAATTAAAGGTATTATCAACTCACTTAAAAATAATAAAGCCTCTGGCGAGGATGGGATAATTGCAGAGATATGGAAACTTGTAGATGATGAATTTTTAATAGCGACGACAAATCTATTTCAGAAAATTTGGATTTAGGAAGCAATTCCAGAAGACTGGTTAATCGCCTTAATTCATCCACTACATAAAAAGGGCTCAAAAATTGATGTCAATAGTTAAAGGGGGATCTCATTGTTGTCTGTCATATATAAAATATTTGCAAAATTACTTCTAAACAGACTTGAACCACAGATTGAATCACAGCTTGGTGAGTTCCAAGGGGTTTCAGAAGGAATAGATCGTGTGCAGAACAAATTCTTAGTTTAAAATTGATATTAAAATATTACAACAACAGGCCAAAGAATATCTTTATCTCATTCGTTGATTTTCAGAAAGCGTATCATTCAGTGGATAGGGATACTGTTTTTGACACATTGAAAGAATACCAACAACTTGATCAAAAAACTATAAATTTAATAAAACTTACATTAACTAATACGATTTCCAGAGTAAAATGTTTAAGTGAAGTTAGCGAGCCCTTCGAGGTTAAAACAGGACTAAGACAAGGGGACAGTCTATCACCACTGCTTTTTAATTTGGTCTTGGATAAAGTCATGAGAACGTTTTGGGAGAAGAACGATTCAAGTGCTAAAATTGGTAGAAAGAATCAGAACCTCAAAGTCAAAGGTTTAGCATTTGCTGACGACATAGCGCTGTTTGCTGAATCAGAACAAGAAGCTATTAACCAAATTGATCAGTTAAAAGAAACGGCAGAAAAAGCGGGCTTACAGATTTCGTTGGTAAAAACAGAGATGATGACAAGTGATGAGAAATATACTAAGAAAATGATAAAAACAAATTATGGGAGCATCAGGGTCACTGACCGATTTAAATATCTTGGAGAAATAATTAGTAGCAATGGGACAGATAAATTGGCAATTGAGATCTAAAAAGAGAAATTTGAAAAAATTAAAATTTTGTACAAAAAATATATGCAATAAAAAGAACTTGTTTATCAATGCAAAATTACGACATTTTAATACAGCTGTTAGACCAGTCATCTTGTACGGCATGGAAACTACAAATATAACCGGAATGGAGAATTTGTTGAAGATAGAAAGAAGAATTTTAAGAAGAATTTATGGACCTAGGAAAACACAGGAAGGTTATACATTGAGATCCCATACAGAAATTTATAGTAAAATTGACAACCTTGAAGTAATGATCAGAAAACGGCGACTTCAGTTCTACGGACATATGGTCCGCATAGATTGCTCAAGGTTAAATAAACAATTTTTTGATAAAATCTGGAACTATAAAGGGCAAGAGGGCTATGTAAAACAAATGAAGGAAGAACTTCAACAATTCAAAATTACTGAAGAAGGTTGTCTAAACCGAATAGAGTACAGAAAAAGAATTTTTGACCTCAAAATTCTTATCGGGGAGAAGAGGAACCTCAACAGAGGAGAGTGGACTGCTGAAAGAAGAGCTGCGCAGTCGACCAGGATGAAAGACTTCTGGAAGAGAAAGAAGGAAACTAGACCTACAAAGAAATGATATTTGCTTGGTCCTTGTTAGCCTGTCCGCGGGTAAAAAAAAAATGTAACTAGTTCGTGCAATTTGGATTTTATTACTTCCTGTAATATTTGTTCGACTGAACGAGGAATCACCAGGTATATAATAACCGAATTTTCTTTCACTTATGGTTTCTTTGAGAAAAGGGCCTTTAAGGAACGTAGCTTATCTACCTCTCGTGTTATCAACACGTTCTTCTATTTGATTGTTCGCAATTCTTTGGACATTTTGTTAATCCTATACCTACTTATAATACAAATAAACTTAATTAGCCATTTTTATTAACGGATTAACATTAGACACAGAAGAGTTCACCCAGAAGGTGAAAAAACACAGACGATATTAAATAAAGCGGAACAGAAAATATTAAACCAAAATTAGATTGAAAAGTTTTCAGGGACGAGATAAAAACTTGAAGACACAAAACAGATACACCAAATTAGATCTGAATCGCGACGAATAAGGATAGCTGGGTTATTCTAGATAAGGAAAGTGGGATGTACAAGCCCGCATAAAAAACTGGACTAGACAGAAATAAGGAAACAGATTACATTCTCATCTTACAATTTGTTTAATTGAAATTTATATAGATATGTGCGAAATATATACTTAATCAAATGTTCTTATTTAAATAATTAAATATTTAAATTACCATTTCTGTTTTCCATTTCCATGACTGCAGCTGAATCTGTATAAATTTTATTTACCATCGCATTTCCAATTCATTCCTATTAAATTACTACTGAGTCTTTGGAGAAATCTACTAATGATACTAAATAGTACGTATATATATATATATATATATATATATATATATATATATATATATATATATATATATATATATATATTTATATATATATATATATATATATACATATATATATATATATATATATATATATATAATAGTTAAACAAAAAACCAACAAAATTAAATCCTTTCTATAGGATTATTATAGCAAAATTTCTAGGAATGCTGTCTAATTTGTAGTTCTGCTTTATAATTTTCTGGAAACTCTTCCAATGTTTCCCACATACCTGTACGGCTACACGTCTTACAACGAATACAAGTTTTACAAGAGCTTTTATCCATGCAAGGGATAACAATAAGTTTGCTTCTAGATAACAACCCTCACGATTGAGTGATTTATAAGGACGATCTTTCATTCAATTCGAGAGGCATATAAGGTATTCAAAATTGAGTTTTCTAGCATAACTGAATGGAAATAATGTTGAATTGTGTACTATTAGCAACGCGCTAATTAATCTATTTGCTGAAGGTTTAAGTAGTTTACATATCTTGCAACGAACGTTAGGATTTAAAAGCAGATTATTTCTTAGAAACGCGATGGGAATCTTTGAGGTATTTTCATTATGCGATCTATGGGACAAAGATCTGTGGTTTTCCTAAATTTTCCTACAAAATACTACTCCCTCTGTCCCATAATACTTGATTTTCGTTTCGTGGCCGCGGCTTATCAAAATATATAGTTCAATTCTAATATTTTTTTCTTGTTTAATGAATGAGTTTAATTGATCATACTTCTTCATAAAAAACATCAAAACATCATTTACCATGAATATAACCATATCTTCTCATCTTCATCAAAGGTCAAACAATCCGAAAATTGTGGTCCTACATTACTGGATAGTTTACTGGAAATGTTTAAAATGCTATATAGAAAGCTTTTCTCAACACTGTGGTCCGAACACTGTGATTTAAATGCATTAGTATTGTCATTGCATTTGTGTATTCCTATTTATTCAGTCTTTCGTCGTAAGAGAAAAAGCTTAATTGTTTCAAATTCCTACCCAAAAATATTAAACGACATATACGCGTACTTACCGATCAACAAAGGAGGCTAATATATGACGATTTGCTAAATGTAAGTGACAATAATATTCTTAAGATGGGTTCATACAAGTCAGTTGCAACTAAATACATTGTCAGTACTTTAAGTATGGCCAGAATCTGGAAGCGAGGCAAAGAAATCAGTCCATGGAATGTGACTACAAGAAAACGCGGACGGGTTAGTAAAAAAAAAATAATTATGCATTAGATGACAATGTGATCAAATGGCAAAAATCATCAGATCACTTGCTGGCGGAATATACCAAAAACATCTTTGCATCGTCGGATAAATGCTGAAGATGTGCGAGTGAGCACGGCAACATCAAAGCCTCTGTTGATGGATGCATATAAAGAGGAGCGAGTTGTGTTTATATTCCTCCATTTGCAATTTTTTGAAGATAGAAATATTAGATCCGCGCATCTGTTTGATATGGTTCACATTAATGAAAAATGGTTCTATCTAACTAAGGAACAAAGCCGTGAACCAGATGAGGTTGAAGACAACGCTAGACCTCATATTTTTCCAAACGATTAAGAGTTTGTCCAACACAATGGTTGAATGGATGAATATGATATTCGCTTGATCTGGCAGCCGCCTAATAGCCCCGATATGAATATCTTGGATTTTGTTCCTAGACAAAGTGCTTATAATTAACTAATCCGCCTCCTAAGATCATATATTTCTATTAACTTAAGTGAATAGCCATCTGCAGACGAGTTAATAGATTTACACTCATCAGTGCAGCTTTGCTGTTAGGAATTATAATTCGTCAAACACTTACTTGAAAGCCTCGTGGTTATGGATGACCGGAGGTTAGATTTTGTAATTTTGATATTTCGTTAGAGAGACATAAACTTAGCAGGTTAAGTTAATAGAAAGATGTGATCTTAAAAACAAAGTTATTTTTCTGCTTCTCGTAGATGACTGGCAAATTTCACAAGAGATTTGTTTTTGTAGTCTTAAAGAGATTCAATAATATTATAGAGCTCCGGAAAGGTTAAATATATTTATATATTCGGGCTGTGTTCCGACTTAATAAGCTTATATGATTATCGATAATATGGTATGGTGTTACCAAAAGTAAATCTATCTTATAAACTTTTATCGGATATCTTTACGGAATTTCATAGCACACAGCAACTTTTTCTAATATATAGGACGACTATATATTTTTTGTAATACACTATGGTATCCTGTTTCTTCAAGATATTAGCAAAAAATACTTTTAAGCAATTCTGAATGGTCGACCACGAAAGTACATTATAGCTAAAGGACAACTTTGTGTTAAATGCACTATTCGATTATTCAACGGTCGAAGCGACTATTCAACCGTCATCAGCTATCCTAATTTGCATAAATAATATCGCGAAATTATTATTATTCAGATTTTATGCAATTGTGTAATATGTACCAAACTAAAACTGTAAAAAAGTTTCAATGGAATATGTCTTCAGCATAATTAGAAATTGATTTATTAAATCTAATGCCGATTAATAATTATATATATATATAAATATATGTTTTCGATATTTATATATATAATATATATATATATATATATATATATATATATATATATATATATATATATATATATATATATATATATATATATAAATATCGAATAATAGGACTATGTAAGAAATACTTTTATTTATTATTTAGCATTCATTAAAAGCTCTTTTTTGTTTGTTTCAGGTGTGAGAGGTTTTCGTATAACGCAATTAATTATTCCGAAGTAAATGAGTGAGTAAAAGTATTCCTTTATGCGTGAAGCATTAGAAAATATTTAAATTTATTCCTGGAAGGAGTATTGGTTATATGCAAAGTCTCGAGGCTTCCAGCACAAACCAAACGATTAATAACTCGAAACCAAGTAAACCCCATGAAACGCTCGATTTGAAAAATTCAATGGAAATATTTGCCGAACCGATGTAAATAGTTGCACAAAATCGATTCGCTACAAAAAATCATTAATCATTCCGCAAAATTTATGTACGTTCCAGAAAAAGAGGTGCTTTCGAATTAAATGAACCTAAATAGAATTGATTGCGGAAATTTAATTTAAGTATTCCTGATGGTATATTTCTTTTTAGAAATATTGCTCTGTGCTCTAGCATTTATCAAGTTACGCAATCAACGCAAATTATAATTTTTGAAACTCTTATGATTAAATTCAAATTATAATATAAACCATATTGAATAGAAAATGGAAAAATAGATATTGGAAGTTACTATGTTTCTAAGCCATGTATAAAACTGATTCTTCTTCTAATAGTACATAGTATATATAAAGCGAATGGAGAATTGGTTTAATAAACTAGACAGAAAAACTCGTCGGATATCACTTGGTACGTAGCCAGACTACAGGGTCAATAAGATTTTATTGCTCGAAAAAAAAACTAATTTATTTAACCCTATTTATTTTACAACCCAATTTATAATATCGACGCCAACATTTTGTTGTTTTTCTTTTCCCGAGAATTTAAACTAAAATTCTATAATGAATTTAAACAAATATATATTCCTCACGATTATTTACAATTCGTGGCAATCTAATAGGCATTTAACAAAGTTTTACGTTAATTGTTGAAATAGAGCAATGTATATGATAAAGTAGAATATCTTCTAGTTAAATAAGGGTATATGTGCTCACCACGTTTCAGACTAAAAATAAATCTTTTTGAAGAGTTAACTACTCGTTGCAATTTCAAATCCTTTTCGGAAATATAGTCAATAAGAACAATTGTGCGCAGTAATCTGTGAGCGGTAAGATAGTTACTGAAACTAATAACTTCCTGATTTCCGTTGTAAAGATATTTTTGCAAAATTTATGGCAATCTAAGGTCGAATTTACTTTACTAATTGTATGCGAGACATGATCATTCTAAGGCAAGTTTTGACCTAGATGTAATCCTAAGCACTTGACTGAATTTACATAAGATAGTGCAAGACCGTCTAATATAATAGGAGGTATTGCCCTTTGTTCTAGTTGCTTTAGTTTACTATGCGAGCCCAATATCATTACCTTGGTTTTACCTAGGTTCAACTCCAAGCCATGTCCCCTAGCCCAATTTGATATTTAATGTGCATCATAATTAACTTTACTAACGGCTTCTTACAATTTGCTTTTCCAATTTTAATTGAAAAAATGCAAATATGTATACATCATGTATACATATACGTCAACATACATCGTTACATGCTTGTAATTGACAATCAACAACTGACTCGAAAACAATATCGAACACTATCGAAAACAATATCAGTCCCAGAACAGATCCTTGGGGAACTAAAGCAAAGGTTCTCAAGAGTTAAATTAGAATCTCAAAATTATTTAAAATTGATTGAGATCGTTTTGATAAGTAGGAGAAGAACCAAACCATCGTTTCCGGTGAAATACCAAGCCTGAATAATGCAGTTAGTATAGTTTTTTGGTCAACGTAGTCAAAAGCTTTGCTTAAATCACACAAAAATAATAAAGTCAAATTATTCTTATCCATAGCAAGCCTAATATAATTAGTAAGCCGTAAAAGTGCTGAGTACTGTTGTGTTGTGTGGAATCCAGATTGAAAAGAATCTAATAACTCATTATCTTCCAAATAGTTTACCACTTGATTTGCAATAATTCTTTTAAAAACTTTAGCTGTATAAGACAAGTTTGCAATCGGTTTTGTATCGGAGGGCGATCTTGGCGGTGTGCTCTTATTTAACGGTATGCTATAGAAGACCTTCCAAAAGTCAGGAACTACACCAGTGTCAAGAGATCTATCGAATAAAGTTGTGAGAGAGGTATAAATTTGAGGAAAATGATCTCTGAGATGGCTATCTCAGACCTATTCCATCAGGACTTTTACCTTTAGATTTTTGCAGATTAATATGTAAAGCTATATTAACATCAACAATGTCTATTTTTACTACTTAAATGAGCATTCAACTTCAGTACTGTATTTTAAAGGCAAAGTGTCCATAGAGTCAATACTGAAGGGAGGACGTTTACGAACTATCTCTTCTCTGCCGTCTTCATCATTGAAGGTCGGCAACAATTTAAGCAAAATCGTTTCTGCTCTTGGTTGTTCTTATTAGTGAATTGCTGTTCATTTCTGTCCAATCCCGAATGTTCCTATGCCACGAGCACTTCCTTCTACCTGGTCCTCTCTTCCCTTCTATTTTCCCTTCATAAGTAGTTGTAAAGGTTTGTATTTGTTGTTACGGTAAACGTGTCCAAGTAGGTAAGATGTTTTTCCTTTTTTTATCGTACATAATAGTTCTCTGTCCCTTCCCACTCTTCTTAATACTTCTTCGTTTGTGACATGATCCACCTACCCATAATATTCGAACATTGAACGAAACGGTAACGTGTAGTGAAGTGAAGGTTGTTCTCGCTATCTCTATTGGATTTCGTACCTCTAGATTGTAGATTGTAGATATGGTGGTGACTACTTGTACTGCGACCTTTATAGATCTATTGTACCCCACTCTCCTCCTCTAAGTGTTGGTGTACTTACCCATTTAGAGCGCCTCCTCTAATCCTGATTCCTTTAGGAATCCCAGGATCTGGGTGAGATTCAAGGCCTGCAGCTCCTCTGTGTTCAAGCAGTGGGCCCCAAGGTACATCTGTCTCATGCGGAGTAATGCTCCGCAGTCTTTGAACAGATGTATGGGGGTTTCCTCTGCTGAGCCACAGAATCTGCATCCATCATCCTCCTCTAGGCCTAGGGCCTTGAGATGTTTCCTAAGTCTGCAGTGTCCCGTCAGGGCTCCTGTCAGAATTCTGAGCTTGTTCCTGCTTAGTTTCAGGCAAGCTCCCGTTCTCTTCTGGTTAAAAGATCCCAGCATCACTTTGGATTGCCTTAGCCCTGGAAGTTCTTTCCAGGTTTTCATCCATTTTCCTCTTATTTCTTCATCTAAACTTTTGCGGATGGTGTTCGCTCATACCGCAAAAGGGTTCCGGACCTATAAAGGGGCTACTGGATCCCTTGTTTGCTAGGTGATCGGCTTCTTCGTTTCCGTCTATACCAGTGTGTCCTGGTACCCAGTATAGCGTTACTTTATTATCCCTGCCAAGCTTGTTCAGCTTCCCCACACAGTCCCATACCAGTTTGGATCTGATGGTGTATGAGATAATGGCCTTGATGGCTGCTTGGCTATCTGACAGGATAGCAACTCGTTTTTTGCGGTAATTCCTGTCAAGGTTAAACTGTGCACATCTTTCGATTGCGTGTACCTCTGCCTGGAAGATACTTGGGGATGTTCCCATGGATTCGAAGTATCTGGTACGAGGTCCAAACACTCCTGCACCAGTGCCTTCCTTTGTCTTCGAACCATCTGTATACCACTTGATGGCATTTTGCTCTATGTGGTATGCTGAGGAATCGTCGCTCCAATCGGCTTTACTACACATTGCTGTGTAGTTTTTCTCGAAGTAGTATTTGCATACCATTTCGTCTTTTTGTACTTCCAGCCAGGGGATCTTGGCAGCGAGGCTGTTTCGGTCTCTGCTCCCGATTATTTTACCTCTGCCCATTCCTTCCTTGCTGAATCTTACGATCGCCGATCTGGCGGCGCTCTCCACCACAAAGTGCAGCGGAGTCAGATCCAGCAGCAGCTCCAATGCTGCTGTCGGACACGACCCCATCGCCCCCGTGATGCAGACACACGCCAGTCTTTGAATCTTCTCAAGCTGTTTCCTAATAGAGGCCAGCTTGATTCTACTTCCTCACGCAACTGCCCCATAAGTGATTGCAGGTCTCACTATCATGGTGTACATCCATCGCAGGATAGTGGGGTTACAACCCCACGTTTTTCCTGCCAGATTTCTGCACACTGCCGTTGTGATTGCTACATTTATTTCTCCTACAGCCTGCTCCAGCACGGTGTAGTGTTTGATACTACCCCGCACTGTCACCTGCTCTAGGTTTTCTTTTAGTTGGGAACTAAACATAGGCCACACAGTTTGTCTGGGGTTTCGAATGGGGGTGTTTTCCTCACTCGCTCCTTCCAGCTCAAACTCTACGATCCTATGATCTGACATTGAGGGCTCACTTGAAACCCTCCACTTTTTAATTAGTTTACTTACGTTAGCGCTACCTACCGTAATATCCAGTACCTCATTTCTCACTTTAGTGACAAATGTTGGTGTGTTCCCAACGTTGTACACAATTAACTTCTCTTTAATGAGGTATTCTAAAAGGTACTCACCCCTCTTATTAGTGTCCGTGCTGCCCCACATCTCATTACGTGCGTTCGCGTCACATCCCAGGATGAGTGGCAGCCTTCTCCTAATACAGTGTTTCACCAGCTTTTGTACTTCAATGGGTGGTATGCTGTTACCATCGCCAGGGAAGTATGCTGATGCGATCACTACTTCGCGGTGGAGACCCTCGATCTTGATGGGGGCCTGAATCGGTACTAAATCCCGCGTTAAAAAATCTGAAAGACATAAGTAATTTATGCCATTTCTTACCATAATGCAAGTTCTAGGGGAGACCTCACGGCTGTCCCATACCAACTTACATTCCCTGTTGCTAAGGCCTCTGATCTTACCTCCGTAGGTCCAGGGTTCTTGAAGCAGCGCTAGCCCTAAGTGCTGCTAGGTGAACATCCTAGCCATCACAGCTGAAGCTCCTTTGGCATGATGGATGTTCACTTGGGCTATTTTGGTGCGCCTGCTGGTCTTTCTTGTTTTGTGACAGGAGGCGGCAAGTCCTCCTCTGTCCCTACAAGAACATCTACCTCTGCCTCTGTAGACATGGCTGGACTGCTCATGTCTACGAGTGTGAGGTCAAGGTCGTCTTCCCGGGAATCCGGGCTGACTTCCTTGTTCTCTGTGTCGGTTAGGTCCCGTGCACATGGATTATTTTTACTTTTGGAATTCATATAAATCCCACAAGTCGCAAGGGAACTAAAGGTCCACCACATCAGAGCCCCGCTTGATAGTGGTAAGGCTGGATACCCTCTGAGGTCGCCAGGTATCAGAGGGGCTCTGTAAGCGATGGCCGGTTGCCCTTGGCCATCAACCAGTCCCTTTGGCACGGGTCGCATGAGATCTTGGGATTAAGGGTTTGGAAGTTCTTGGTTGTTCGCCCTCCGCCGAACGCCCCGACCGGAGTTGTTCCCGTCGTGACGTCCAACGGTATGTTGCGAAACTAAGCCCTCACACCGCGACAAGGTGATTTCCACGTGAGGTCCACAGCATAAGTTACAACAGCACAAGTTGGAATTGATCAAAATAAACAATTTCGTTATAATATATCCCACCAAACAAATTACTTGATCCTCACCAGAATATAATATTACAAGTAAATTATGGAATAAACACCACTTTATTTCATCGCCAGCATAGAACAAGCGTAAGATATATCTACAGCTTTTGCTGCAGTTTCTTCGAAATTTAATAATTTATACACAAATCAATAAATTAAACTTGGTCGGTATATTAGACTTATCTTAGAACCTAACTTATCAAGATAACTTTCTCAAAATTTGATTTTTAAAATTAAACTAATTCAATAAATTACGTTTCCTGTAATACTCTTTAGTTCACAAAATATTTATATCTAAGATTTAATGTATAAGTCAAGACTAGATAAAGGAATTTAACTAGCAACCCCTGTGTGGGATAGCTAGTCCTCTATCGGGCGCTTCCTCAGGTGGCGGATAGGGGAACGCCTACCAGATATGGGTGGTACCGGTAAAATCAAATAGCCGGGGTGGACCAAAACTAGCACTGCAGCGGCTGACCCAGAATGGGCGGCTGCAAACCGCGTCGGTACTTCATGTCAGAAGCGGCTGATTCACAAGGCCAGGAAAGCAACGGGAAACTACCTGGTATCTAATACTTCCCCAGGGCACCACAAGGGCTAAAAATCAGAAGGAGCCCTCAGTCCCGGGCACCCCTTAAGTGGGGAGAGGGTGCGAAGAATCCGCCGGTCAGCCAATAATGACCCAAACGTGAAAAAGATCAGTACATGGAACATTGCAAGCATGTACCAGCCAGGCAAAGCACCAAATATTATTCAAGAAATGAAACGCCTGAACATCGATATTTTAGGTTGCAGTAAAGTTCGATGGACAAATTCCGGAAAGACAGTCATGGGCGAGCACCATATCTATTACTCGGGAGATACGAAGAGATACATAACACGAAACAGAAATGGCGTGGCTATAATGGTAGAAAAAGGAAATAGCTAAAGCAGTGATAGGATTTACACCCATGTCAGACAGAATTGCACTGTTGAAGATTAACCCAGATTGGCCCAGCCTTCTTCCAGCCAGGGGATCTTGGCAGCGAGACTGTTTCGGGCTCTGCTCCCGATTATTTTGCCTCTGCCCATTCCTTCCTTGCTGAACCTTACGATCGCCGATCTGGCGGCGCTCTCCACCACAAGGTGCAGCCGAGTCAGATCCAGCAGTAGCTCCAATGACGCAATCGAAAGATGTGCACAGTTTAACCTCGACAGGAATTACTGCAAAAAACGAATTGCTATCCTGTCAGATAACCAAGCAGCCATCAAGGCCATTAGCTCATACACCATCAGATCCAAACTGCTATGGGACTGTGTGGGGAAGCTGAACAAGCTTGGCAGGGATAATAAAGTAACGCTATACTGGGTACCAGGACACACTGGTATAGACGGAAACGAAGAAGCCGATCACCTAGCAAACAAGGGATCCAGTAGCCCCTTTATAGATCCGGAACCCTTTTGCGGTATGAGAGTGAACACCATCCGCAAAAGTTTAGATGAAGAAATAAGAGGAAAATGGATGAAAACCTGGGAAGAACTTCCAGGGCTAAGGCAATCCAAAGTGATGCTGGGATCTTTTAACCAGAAGAGAACTAAAGCTTGCCTGAAACTAAGCAGGAACAAGCTCAGAATTCTGACAGGAGCCCTGACGGGACACTGCAGACCTAGGAAACATCTCTAGGCCCTAGGCCTATAGGAGGATGATGGATGCTGATTCTGTGGCTCAGCAGAGGAAACCCCCATACATCTGTTCAAAGACTGCGGAGTATTACTCCGAAAGAGACAGATGTACCTTGGGGCTCACTGCTTGAACACAGAGGAGCTGCAGGCCTTGAATCCCACCCAGATCCTGAGATTCCTGAAGGAATCAGGATTAGAGGAGGCGCTCTAAATGGGTAAGTACACCAACACTTGGAGGAGGAGGGTGGGGTACAATAGATCTATAAAGGTCGCAGTACAAGTCGTCACCACCATATCTACAATCTACAACTTATGCTGTTGTAACTTACGGTAGTGGAAGACATGTCGCAACCGGAAACATACAGAAACGATGAATCGTAAAGGTTTTATGTTTCATTTTTACAATAAAAAATCACTTTTAGTTTAAAATAATTGGCGTTTGGTTGCGATGTGTTACCACCCTAATCTTATATCTATAAACTTGCACGATTTGTTACGTCCTCTGGTAAAACTTCTTATCATCTAAAACTTTCCCGCTTGGAATATTTTTTCTGCAGAAAATAGTTATTCACTAATAGACTCATGTGTTTAAGACATATACATATGAAAAAAAAGACCAAATACGGTTCCACTCTACTTAGAAAAAAATACAATTCATTGTCAGAATCATCCTTGTCTTCGTCATCAGTATCAATAGTGCAGAATGTCTTCCCGCTTTCTAATCGCTGTTATTTTTTTGTAATTTAAAAAAATCGGTAATAGAAAATATATTTTATAATTGCTAGCCAATTAAAACTAAATTTATTTCTAGGAAGGATCAAACAGATGGAGAGACCTGTTTTATTAATATTATACTGATAATACAATTAGCTAAGTTTGTACAGGGAGTACAGTGAGTACCGAAGCGTTTGTAAAGTTTGAATAATTTATTCTTTGATCATTCTCAAAATAAACAAACATAGAGCACTTAATATCAAATATTTCATGCAGCAGTTAATATGCAACATTTTAATAATTTGCATTATTAAGAGAAGACATTTATTTATTTAATTTATTTACAACAATAAAAAATAATTTGTCTTCGTAGCGGTTATTATTGTTACGTTAGTAGGTGAGAATAACTGCAAAAAATGAAAAGAAAATGAGTTTCGTTTCGTTTATTTCGGCGTCGCTGATAAATTCATACATTCCCGTTGAAATTATTTGCACGACGCAAACTGTTACGCGAAAACATTGTATTAAAACGGTCGCACTGTTTAAACGTAAGCGACATTCACACGTTGTATCCATAAAATAATACCATAATAAAATTCTCCTATCGCAGATGCTCATTTTAAAACGTACGCATTCGGTACTGAAGCCCGAAAAGCTCATTATTTTCAAATTAACAATAAACATTAAAATTTTAGTTACAATATATGATATTTATTTGAGTTATAACTTGAACGTCGCAAGTTTATTTAGTTTGTAGTCTTTAAATCTAAACCTCAGGGGAACAGTTATTCAATTTGCATAATTGGCGCTGTTCATATAGCGCGTGTGCCCTATGATCTCGTTGGTTAAGAGGTTGGAGAGATTCGTTACGGAGACGTTCAACGTGAACTGTTGCACGAGGAACGTATAAATTTTATTTCGAAGATGTAGAGCTAGAGTTACACGGACGTCGCTCGGCACGGAAAATCTGCGATATGTGTGCATTTTATTATGTTATGCGTTATCGAACGTGACACACGATCGAGTCTCTAGCAGACGCGAACAAACCAATCTCTAAAAAGAAATATGTGTACCATCAGGAATATTTAAATTAAGTTTTCAGAATCAATTGTATTTTGGTTCATTTCACCGAAACCTATTTCCTTCAATAATAGGAATTGCAATGCATTGCCAATTCAGGTAAACAAAATTATTCTGATGTTTATATAAAATTTCCTAGTTTTATAGATTTTATACAAGAGTTATACTCAATCTTAGTAAAAACATCTGTGTAAGTAAACAAAGTTTAAATAAATATTAATGAGGTAGGTAATACAGTACAAAGTCGGAGCTGGTGTTGTGTACCATTTTCTCTTGTTCACTATTCTAAACAGAATTTAAAATAATTTTGATGGGGCTTGTTTTATGTGATGCGTCTGAATTACGCTATTCTCTTAAATGTCTTATAAAAAGGAACAGGGATATAATAATAAAAATTTATTTAATATTCACACTTATTCAATTCTATTAATGTAATTATTTCTATAATGTATACAGGCGAACGATACTCTTTACACTGCCGTTGTTCGATGCCGACTATATAGGCCGTACGTGAATTAAATATGCCGAATGTAAATTAACAAAATTTAATAGAAACGGCTTGCTTGATGCTGACAGACACTTTTTACACAAATATTTAATCGCTAAATATTTTTGTTAAAATGCTAAAATAAAGAAAGTAAATATTCGAATGACATGAAGAAAATAGCGCCAACAGGGTTTGTATCAAAATAAAAGATTATTTAAATCAAAATTATACTTAAAGATTTGATTTCTTGTTACTTCCATAAATTATATTCGATAGAATATTTAAGTCTCCCAAATAAACTTGTTTTGCATAGAAATCATCCCACTGTAAACTCTTGACTTTAACTATTTTTTTAGAAACTATTTATGAGATGAAATAAAGAAATATGCCTTTGGAAAGACAATTTAATATGCATTAAAATGAGTTTAGATTTTGCAAGAATGATTATCGTTTATAGGCGTAGCAAGCGGTAAACAAAAAACGAACGTAATTATGTGCTGTTTATAACGAGAATAACAAACTTGTGGAAGATTGTAATTAGTGCCTTTGCAATTGAAATTTGCACATTATTTGTTTTTCATAATTTGATTGGTTTTCAAGAGTGTTAGTTTAATGCATAATACACCGCAAAACCCCGCCCAAGCTTTTGTTCTAGTCAAAAATGGACTTTCGACCAAAAGCGAGCTTTTCCTCGACAACTTGATATGACGCGCTCCGCGGTACGAATAGTGTAGCAACGTTATGGGAAGCCTGGATCATTGGGCAAGAGAATTTAAACTCATAAGTATATTAAATTGTCTTTCATATGGCATATTCATTATTTCATCTCATAATAGTATATTAAAGAACGAGTTCAATAAGCGCGAGTTTTCAGCACTCGTCCGTGTTTCTAATGGACAAGTGTGAAAAAGCCTTACCACCGAGTTTTTTATACTCATATCATCATCATATTAGCCTTTATTAATCCACTCCTGGACATAGGCCTCTTCCATTTCCCTCCATGTTGACCTGTCTTGTGCTGGTAGCACCCAATTCTTTCCCGCTCTTCTTTGTTTGTCATCTCGCCATCTTAGCCTGGGTCTGCCTCTGCTTCTCTTTGTTTTCCCTGGTCTCCACTGCATAATGATTTTGTCCATTTCTCATCATTTCGCGCAACGTGTCCTGCCCATCGCCACTTGTTCTTTGCAGTTTGTTGTATGACGTCGCTTACTTTGGTTTTTGTTCTGTTATCCTCGTTTCTTTGATTATTACTTAAGCTAATTCCCAGCATCGCACGCTGACAAACCCGTAGTTGTTGTGCACTTTTCTTTTTCATGGTGACTGTTTCAAATCCGTATAATATAACTGGTAGTACGCAGTCTTCGTTTATTTTCCTATTCAGATTAATTGGTATATTTATTTATACTAAAGTCGTGTTTGAATTTTGGGTTTTAGAAGCTCAAGAACGGCTGGTCGTATTTTTATGATTTTTGATTTGTTGCATTTGTCTCCATCCCTGCTATTATAGTTACTATTAAAATATTTGAAAAATTCACCAAAAAAGGTAATAATAATGAAAATAATTGAATTTTCTAATTTTTTAATAAAGCGCCACATAAATTATGGCGCCATTATCTCACAGTCGAAACTACTTAAGCTATGCCAATATATGGCTCTATTCATTCCCTATTCATAAACGACATCCACGTGTTTTACATTTGGCGGTTCATCTAGAAAATGGTCAACTAGTTTATTTCACCGCATCAAATGTTCCACCATTTGACAACGACACCATTGACCAGTTTCTTTTTTATTTGCCAATGCGATCTATTTGCACGAACGTGTATCTACTCCCTAATGTTCGTGGGCCGACATCCTTTGAATCACTGCGAACTGTAAATGGTGCAGTGTGCCCAACATTTCGTGCTGCATATCAACAGCTCAATTTGCTTGAAAACAAAACTTATTAGGGCTATATTTGCATCTCCAAATCAGGTACGCACATTATTTGCTATCATTATTTCGACATGTATCCGATTGAATCCAATTGAATAGTGGAACAAGTACAAGGATGACATGTCAGACGACATTTTACATCAAATTCGTTTCACTTCTGGGAATCCCGATCTCGAGGTGAATGAAGAAATACATAACCAGACTTTGCATTTGATAGAAGACATGTCTTACTTCATATGCGGCAGTTTGTTAGTAAAGTTAGGAATGTCAACGCCAAATCGTGCTTTGAACGACGTTTCCAATCGAGAATTGGAACGTGAACGTTTGAATGAATGTACCACTGTTGAACTCAAAACAGAAGGATGTGTACGATAAGTTATTGAAGGCAATTGATGCTGCAAATCGTAGCTTATTTTTCCTCAATGCGTGCGGTGGAACTGGGAAGACATTCCTCATGTCATTGATTTTAGCCACTGGTCGTGCGAGATCCGAAATTGCCGTAGCAGTTGCTGCTTCTGGTATAGCGGCCACGTTGCTAGAAGGATGCAGAACGGCTCATTTAGCGTTTAAAGTACCATTAAACCTTCAAACAACTGAAACACCCGCAAAAAATCGGCAATGGCAAAAATGTTATTAAAGCAAGTAAAACTATCATATGGGATGAATGCACAATGGCGCACAAACGTTGATTGGAAGCTCTAATACGAACCATGAAAAATCTGCGCAATGTCTCCAGATGTTTTGGGGGCGCAATGATTCTACTCTCTGGCGATTTCCGGCTAACACTACCAGTAATTCCAAGATCCACCGCTACCGATGAAATAAACGCTTGCCTCAAATCATCTTCTCTGTGGCGCTATACTAAGAAACTTCAGCTGACGACAAACATGAGAGTAGTTCCAATTGTTATCAATCGGCAATGGTCGTTTTCCCGTCGACGAAACGAACGGATTAATTTCGTTTCCGCATAATGTTAGCAATTTCGTCTCACCTAAAGACGAGCCCATCAACAAAGTGTTCCTGAACATCATTGTTAATCACAAAACATACTAGTGAACGAGCAATTATAGCGGCAAAGAACAAACATGTAAATCACTTAAACATCATAATTCAAAATTAAATCGTAGATCCACGGCGTTCTTCAAAATCTATAGACAATATTACAAATGAAGACGAGACAACCAACTATGCAGCAGAATTTTTATACTCATTGGATCTGCCTGTCTTGCGACCATACAATTTACTACTAAAGGTTGGCTCGGTAGTCATCGTGCTTCGAAATCTGTACCAACCAAAGCTATGTAACGGAACGCGTTTGGTGGTGACAAAACTCATGAGCAATGTGATTCACGCGACGATATTTAAAGGTTACTTCAATGTTGAGGAAGTTCTTATTCCGAGAATTCCGATGATCCCAACCGATATGCCATTCGAGTTTAAACTACTTCAATTTCCAATTCGCTTGCATTTGCCATGACGATCAACAAATCACAAGGCCAATCCTTGGGTGTTTGTGGCTTGAATATCGAAAATTAATGTCATTCTCACGGTCAATTGTACGTAGCATGTTCACGTGTCGGCAAACCATCCGCTTTGTTCATTCTCGCGCCCGACAACAAATCGAAAAATGTCGTATATTGCAGGGTGCTACGATATGGTGCATTTGGAATATGATATTTGGATTTTGAACGTTTTGAACGATTTTTTGATTTTGTGCATTTATACTTTGAACTTTTGGATTTTGGACATTTATACCTACTTATCGATTTTGGACTTTCAGATTTTGAGATTTTATATTTTCAACTTTTTGGATTTTTAGTATTTTGAATTTTGGCCTTTTACAATTTTAGTCTTTGCACTTTTACAGTTTGAAGTTTAGGATTTTGGGCTTTTGAAGTTTTGAAATTTTGGCTTTTGTATTTTGGGCTATTGAACTTTTGGGTTTTGGGCTTTTGGATTTTGAACTTTTGGATTTGTCATTTTTTTATACGTCGTACCTTATGCGAGGGAAAGGACAGACACGATTATATTCCCATCTATTATATAATCGTGTACGATAATATTACCAGATATCAATAAGCGAAACATTTGACCGACTAATTTAGCTAATAAGATATTTTTTAATGATATATAGTTTCGGAGCGATACGAGTTCGCCGGGTCAGCGAGTTTCTAAATAAAAAAAAAACGCCGATACATATTGAGAAAATTGTATCACACTCGGCGAGCCATTAAAACACTAAGATGGGTTAGTGTTTTAATGACTTTATTATATACGCAAAATAGAAAAATAATTTCAGTAGGACCATAATAGCTAATAACTATTTGACGGTTACTTTTTTCTTCATTGAGCAATATGGTCTCTTATCCATATCTCAAATACGCAATAGAAACCTGAAAGAACATTTTCCAAAATATTTATTAAGAAGAAACAGAAAATATATATTGTGCTTTTATGACGGATTCTAAATGTTTATACTGTTGTTTTCGTTCACAAGACACGGATATGTCGTAGTCTTTTCGCAAAATCCGCCATTTCATGAAATACCTAGGCACTAACAGAAACGTCGACGTTTAGTGAAACATATTAAAATAGCATTTTCCGCCTAGGTTGTTCATGAAATGACCAGCTGGCGCCGACATCTCGAGCTTAAAGACGAGTTTCACAATCAGTCGCACAATGTAGTTTGGTTATTCGTGTAATGCGTAGCGTGTTATGGTTCCGTAATAAAGAGTAATTATTTAATTTACAACACAATGGAAGGAATAGCAGCAAGAATTATTTTTCTAGAAAAAATTTTTGAAAATTATTTTTTGAAAAATAAAAGAAGTGTGGAGTCGACTTGCGGAGAGGTGTGGAGATGATTGTTTGCGCTCGACTGTCTGGACGGAACTCTGTGGATCGAACTGACTTGTTTATTCGGGGGTCCAGGTATTTATATTATCTCCAGGTATACTGGTTCCTCATCTGGGGGTGAATATTCGGCAATTTGTTGTTTTGGCGATTACCGATTCTCGGATAAAACATCTTGTCGTAATTTCCCCGGGGATTACACCATTGACACTAATAAAATATTTTCGGAAATTCTTTTGAAAATATTTGGGTAATCACCGTAATGTCCTCGTAAAACTAAAGGTACAAATATTTCTTAATCTGCTCGAGGATAACATTACCGACCCTAATCAAATATTTTCGGAAATTGTTAGAAAATATTTGGGTAATTATTATAATGCCCTCGTAAACTAAGAAATAAAAATTGAAAGACTCGTTGCTGCTACAGAGGTAAATATTAGAAGAAATATTTTGAGGTTAGGACAACTTTAAAAAACTATTTAGGGCTGTTTTCATAATATTCATGATATTTTGCAAAAAATAATTCTTTGTATCTACATTCGTTCCATTTTATTAAAAATTAATCTTTACTATGGAACGTACCACAACACGCTAGACATTACAGGAAGAATCAAACTGTATTGTGCGTCAGATTGTGAAACTCGGCTTTAAGTACAAGATGCCGGCGCCGAGTGGTCATTTCATGAATTGCCTAGGTGGGAAATGGAATCTTAATATTTTTCACTAAACGTCGACGTTTCTGGAAGTGCCTAAGTATTCCATTAAATGACGGATTTTGCGAAAACGACAGATACACATGCAACTGTAAATACAAAGAAAATAGGACGACAAAATATGTATTCAAGATTTCTGAATATAATAAATTAATGCTTTCAGTTAACTGTAAAATCGTCTTAGATCGGCTGAGTGTAAAAGTGTCTTAAAAAATGAAAGTTTATGATGTGCTATATGGATCATGCAATACTATCAGTGTAAGATTAAAATACATTTCTTCTCTACCTCTAAATTTCTCTGTCGCAATGTCAGTTATTTTTTTTCTGTATCACCCATATACCGGACATTCTGGTTCTCTCTGTTGTAAAAAGAATCTGTCCTCTTCTATTTTAATTTTATTTAAAACATCGGCATGTGCAGTATTAAATAAATCTCATTTTGAAAATCTTGTTCGCGTTTGGTGTACTGGGGTAACTTCTTAGGTTTTTTGCAATTTTTTTCTGCTCGTGTTGGTATTCCAGTTGGTATAATACATCCACGGATCAAAAAATTTAGACTTTCACTCACTGTTAATTTGACATTCCGTATATTGTAAAACAAAACTGCTAGGACTTGTCGCTTTGAAGGTAATTTTGCACTTGTTATTTGGTGTTTTATGTCACCAAGTAAGAGAATATCCTTTATAGCACTTCTAAGTTCGACGGTCATCTTAGAAAAGCAATTCAATACGAGTTATTTGCATGAAAACAGTCACTACAATAACTAATTGCAAGATACGCGCCACTTCTCACGCGCAATTTGTATGAACATGATTAAAATGCAAGTCCGCACGGGTTCCTCTTCATAGAATGAGCAGAAATTTTTACTAGGAGTATATAATCACGTAATAAATATAATTAGAGTGAAAATAAGGGACAGCCTAATCTATAGACCTACTTTCATTAATTACATTTATTTTTACTGACCGGTATATACACATGTACCAAATATTCACTAATTACTCGTGTAATTTTATGCATGTAAGTCGTACACATATTACATGCATTATTGTTCTACACACACCGCGCAACCGCACATTACTCGTGTAATTTTATGTATCTAACTGGAATATGTATCTCCAGCAATATTCTGATTTTGAAGAAGTTATATATATATATATATATATATATATATATATATATATATATATATATATATATATATAAAATCAGTAACCTTGTGTACCCTAAGGTGTAAGGTGTTACATTTCATATCCTAATTCCTACATTTAATCTTTACAATCCATTATATACACTTTACAATACATTTCTTTCGCTATATATGAACTTTTTCCACTCCCTTTTTCCTTTTGCCATTTTTGATGCTTGAAACATTGTGAGTCCTCTGTCCACTACTATTTTCTCTATGTTACGATTCCATGTTGTCTTTGGGTCTTCTACTTTTCTTTTTTGACCTTTAGCTTCCCATATTCTCTTGACTGGTCTTTTGTCCTCCATTCGCTTGAGGTGTCCATACCATCTCAGTTGGCAGTTCTCGATTCGCTTTGCTACTGGTTGCACATTTAACTGTTCTCTGATGGTGTCATTTCTTATGCGATCTCGCCTTATGACTCCTAACACTCTTCTTAGGTATTTCATCTCTATACTTTGGATCTTGCTCTTTAGTCTCTTCGTTAACACCCAGCTTTCGCAGCCAAATGTTAGTATAGGTACGAATACAGCTCTGTATATACTCATTTTTGCTTTTAGCGAAACTTCTTTCTTTCCCAGGAAACTATTTCTGAGGCTGTGGTACACCCTTGCTGAACTCTATTCTGTCATTAATTTCTATTTCATGGTGTCCCTTGCTATCTAGACGTACTCCAGATATTTAAAGATATTTAAAAGTGTCAACTTGTTCTAATACCTTTCCATTTAGCTCAATGTTTACTTTTGTATCTGGTTTCCCACTAACCATGATTTTTATTTTCTCTTCGTTTATCTTGAGGTTCTTCTCTGCTAATTTCTCGTTCCATATCTCCAAGTTTCTCCCTAGTTCAACTTCATTTCTCGCGAATATTACAAGGTCGTCGGCGAACGCACATTCCCTTATACGGATTGGTTCTAGGTTTCTATACTCCACACTAAAAGAAGACGTTCTTTTCCTCGCTTCTTTCATTACTTCGTCCATAACTAGGTTGAATAAAGTTGGACTCTAAACGCCTCCTTGCCGTACACCCTCGTTTACCGTAAACTCGCGTGATTGCATATTGTCTGTTCTAACAATATTTCTACTATTTTTGTACATGCCCATTATTGCTCTTATAAGTTTTAGGTTAATTTTCCTTTTGATCAGGGTTTCTTCTATAATTGATCTTGATATTCTGTCGAATTCCTTTTCCAGGTCAAGGAATGCTTGATATATTTCATCTTCTGTATTGCTTATTCGTTCCATCATATGTTTAATCGTAAATATATGATCCTGTATACTTCTGCCTTTCCTGAAACCACTCTGTGACTCTTCTAGCTGTGGCTCTAGTTCCCGCCTCAGTTTTGTTTCTAGTATTCTCTCGTACACTTTCGATGCTATGCTTAGCAGGGTGATTCCTCGGTAGTTGTTACAGTCTCTTCTGTCTCCTTTCTTATATATTGGCACAATGACCCCTATCTCCCAGTCTTTTGGTACTCTGCCTTCCTCCCAAGCCATATTGCATATCTTTGATAATAACTGATCTCCTTTTTCACCCATATTTTTCAGCATTTCTCCTGTTATATTATCATGACCAGCAGCCTTACCTCTTTTGAGTCTATTTATGGCATTCTTAACCTTTTCTAATTGTATGTGCTCTCTTTGTTGTTCTGTTTCTTCTAGGTTGTAGGTTATTTCGGTTCTGTCCACATTACTTTCTTTGTTCAGCAGATTTTCAAAGTATCTTCTCCATCTTTCTATTATGTCTTCTTCCTCCGTTAATATTGCTTCATGTTCATCCTTAATTT
This sequence comes from Phosphuga atrata, assembly GCA_944588485.1. NCBI lineage: Eukaryota > Metazoa > Arthropoda > Insecta > Coleoptera > Silphidae > Phosphuga > Phosphuga atrata. The sequence goes on from OX155900.1 coordinate 6,829,886, forward strand.
GCTTAATTACTTCATTTTTCTTCCCAGATCTTATGTTTCTCAGATTTTTGTAAAATAGCTTTTGGTTTGTATGGAAGTCAGCTTCGATTTTTCGTCCAAACTCTTCCCAGGTTTCTCTTTTGCTTCTAATACTATCTCTTTGACCGTGTCTCTCTGTCTTTTATAATCTTGGTAAGTGGTATTATCTCCTTTTCGTAGATATATTTTCCATTTCTCTTTCTTTAGTTTAACTTCCTTTTTAACATTGTCGTTCCACCAAGCCGTTTGCTTTTTGTTTCTATTTATTTTCGTGGTTCCACATGTTTCTTTTGCTGCGCTAATTAGGGTGTTTCTGAATGTTTCCCATGCTTCCTCCACATTACAATACTTATTAGTTCTTGTCTCATCTAATATTTCCTCAACTTTCTTTGCATAATTGTTCGCCACTTCTCTTATCATTAGTCTGTAGTTTTTTATCGTCTCCTTACTATTGTTGTTTCGCAGTTCTATTTTGTTCTTATTATTTCCTGCTCTCTGGCAGCTTATTGTCGTTTTCGCTTTTAGTAGATAATGATCACTATTTATCTCAGATCCTCTTATAACTCTAGCATCCCTTATTTCCCGCCTAGTGTTCCTATTTATGAGTACATGGTCTATTATGGATTTTTCCCCTCGGCTTGGGACCTCTCTTGTGTATTTATGGGCGTCTTTGTGTTTAAAGAATGAGTTCATTACTAATAGGTTATTTTGTACACAGAAATCAATAATTCTGTGTCCATTGTTGTTTCTCGTTTTTTCTCCAAACTGTCCTATTACATCACTTGTCCTTTCATCTTTTATGCCGACTCTACCGTTTAAGTCTCCTAGCACCACAATTTTTCCGTTGCAATTTTCCACTACTTCTGATGCTTCTTCCCAAAATTTGTCTTTAGTTTCTGCTTTATCGTTATCATTTGGGCCATACAGAATTACCAGATGTAATCTGCTGTTTCTTTCTATTTCTAATTCAATTTTCACCATTCTTCCATATATGCATTCCCATTTTTTAAGTACTTGATTACATTTTTGTGTATTATACACCCAACTCCTCCTTTTGCTCTAACTTCATACGTGACGCCGCTTAGGATCATCATATGACCTTCCTCTAGCTCTGTGACCTTTTTTCTTTTATCTTTAGTTTCTGTAATTGCTAAGATGTTTATATCTCATTCTTTAAATTCATCAATTAGTTCTTTTTCTTTTCCATTTAGTCCTCTAATGTTCTATGTTGCCAAATTTATTCCTCGTAAACCATTTACATGCCGTGTCGTTGCCGTATTTCCCTTATCGTTAATTTCTGTTAATCGTTTTTTGAAGTATTATCTTCTGCCTTCTTTACTAGTACTAGCCTTTCTTCATCTTCACACCATTTCCATTGTTGGTCATCAATAAATACTTTCTGGTACCCTATTTTAGTTTTCTTCCCCTTCTTCCCTTCTTCTTGGGCAGCTTTCCTAATTTTTCCTTGTATCTCTCTTTCTTTTCTTGACATATCATCATTAATGTATACTTTTCCTTCCTCATAGTTACATAATTTATTTTTGTTTTTCATGACTTTCATTTTTTCATTTGCATTGATGAGTTCCAGTAGGTACGTTTTCATACCTAGTTTCACAGCTGATTTTACGCCTATATCCGATTCGAGTTGGTTTTTCATGAAGTTTTCCATAGATTCCTTTGGTGTTAGCATTTCATCATCTCCCAGCATTAGTCCTTGTACTACAATATTATTTCTTCTTTTTTCTCTTTCCATCGCATCTAGCCTAGCATTTATTGTCTTAACTTCCTCCTTTAGTTTTGCATTTTCGCGTTTGGTTTGTTCATTTTCTTTTCTCAGTTTCCTTATCTCGTTTCTATACTCTCTTTGTTCTAATCTGATCCCTTTTACCTCATCTGTTAGTTGTTTTTTGAAGAAGTAACAGAATTGAAATGGACCTACGTGCTAAAAACAAATAATTTAAAAATAACACGTGGAAATTTTTTCCGACTGATGGGGACTTTTTAGCTTCTCATATTTAGATATGAAAAAAGATAAGAAAAGGTCTAAATCCACAATATTAACAGTAATTATTAACAATATGAAATCCAACTTGTTTTGAAGGTCTCATTTCTTGTTGTCATTAATTGATTGAACCAATTGGCCAAACTTTCTCGTTCCATTCGCTTAAAATCTTTAACTTTGTGCCTTGCTTTCTTTTAGTCTTTTCCATTTAAGTAAGTCCTTAGACTTTGTCTGTACAGTACTACAGTAGGAATTGTTTTTGTTACTCTTATCCGTCAAAGCTGAGTGATGGGATGTTTATACGTAGAAATGTACTCTATTGACGCGGCATCAAAATCAAAAATGGGATTTCCCTACCCCTAATCTTATATTTTGTATGTCCTAAATGATCTTGCAGAAATTGTTATGTTATTTACGTATTCAACTTTTTGCATTTTTGATAGCTTATCACACTTTTATAGTAATGACTAATAATTTTATAATAATAGCAAAGTCTCTCTGTTGACGGTCTATTGCAATGGTTCTTAACCTATGGGCTGCCCCAGATATTTCTTGCGTCGAACCAAGAGGTGAACCAGAAGAATTTTTTCCCTAATTTTATGACAAAAAATAGGTATATCAACTATTTAACTACCAATTATTATTTATTAGGTTATTCATAAAATTTTCCTCTGATCGAAAAATAGCTTTAATTATCTTTCACTTGAAAATGACCTTCAACAGTCGAAAATCGAGACGTATAAAATTCATAGCTTTATTTAACATCACAAGTTATCTATAAAATGAGCTAATCAAAAATTGGCAAAAATGATTAACTAGTCATGGACACTTACCTGTAGAGATTTTAATCTAAAAGACTTAATCATTTTGATGGTGACACACCACACCCTGATGGTGTGGTGTGTTTAGTCCGAAATATTTGCAACAGAAGTCGCAAAATTTGCTGAAAATAACTTGCTCAATCACTGAACAGACTAAGTTCAGACTAAGAACATCTTGAGGTGTTCCCCAGGGGTCGGTTCTCGTGCCGCTGTTTTGGAACATCCTATACGATGTCGTCTTGGACCTGGTAAAAAACGAACGACCTGAGAGACTGTAAACTGATGATCGACGCATTTGTCGACGATCTAATCGTGGTGTCAGTTGACACAAACGAGAAGGCTCTAGTAGCGAGGGCCGAATCTGCAATAAAAGCAATACATACATGGATGGAAATAAACAAACTACAAATAGCTCCAGAAACGTCTGAAGTCATTGCACTAATGGGCCACAAGAGGATTGAACTCATGTCTGTCAACATAATAGGTAGGCTGGTTCCCGCGACACCGACAATGAAATACCTCGACGTCCATATTGACCAGCGGCTTTCCTGGAGCAGGTACGTCCAAAACGTAACAGTGAAAGCCGCACGTGCAGGTACAGCACTTCGTTAATGCCCAGAATAAATTGCCCAAATATACATCCAAAAAGGCTACTAATTGAGGTGGTTAATTCCATCCTCCTTTACGCTGTACCGGCATGGGCGGAGTCGCTAAAAGCAGCCACAAACAAAAACAAATTACGCGCTGCAAATCGAACAGGATGAGATGGGGAATGCCTGTGGATGACGAGCTGTGTGAATGCGACAGCCACCTTCTCAGCTGTCCCAACATGGGAGAGGCATGCACGATGGAGGACCTAATTGTGGCAAATGACCAGGCGATAGACGCTGCAAGTATTGGAAAGGATTGACCTGAATGTAAACGCTGGTGTCTCGGACTCGGAAATGAATGACTTCCCAAATTTATCAGCGGTATCATTCAAGAACGACGACTTGCTTCTTTGATGATGATCCTGCAGTGTTTACATTTGGAAAAGGATCTGAAACCCAGTCTGGCAGGTCCTTGTTCAATTTATCCTGGAATCGTTCCTTGAAACTACTGTGGAGGTTTACAAAATCTTGAGAGTACTTCACTTTGTAAGCCTCCACAGTGGTTTCAAAGAACGAATCCAAGATATATTGGACAGGGACATACCAGACTGGGTTTTCGATCCTTTGCTAGATGTCAATGCAACAAGATCATCCCAGTTAGAAGAAGGACTAATAGAACCGACGGAAAATGAGGAATTAACAATTAAATTTAAGAAAGGCTACCAAGAATTTTGGCTGCAGAAGCCGATTTTACAACTGCACCCATGATGATGGTCGATTGTTCCAACTATTTCTGAAAAAACTGTTTAGACATTTTAATGGTGAATTTTAAAATAAACCAATTGAGTTAAAGGAAAGCTGGAGATTTAAAACGTCAAACTACAACCCATTTTAAGTTAACCAAATTCTAAAAAAAAATTAAGGGGCCGCGGTTTATCAATATGAGTTGCAGGGGAGCCGCGACATCAAAAAGTTTGGGAAGCAGTGCTGTAGACAATCGAGAGAATGTAGACAATCGAGAGACTGTAGACAATCGAGAGACTGTAGACAATTGAGAGGCTGTAGACAATCAAGAGACTGTAGACAATAGACCTTTTTACGGTTAGTTAAGCGCATGCGCATCAGCCAAGTTTGAAAGGCGGGAATATGAAAGTTTCGGGCTCATATATAGTTATACGTCAAAAAGTTCGGGCAATTTTGACGTATAACATGGCGGAAATTTTAAACTATTAAAAGGTCTATTGAGAGACTGTAGACTATAGATAATCGAAATCCTGTAGATTGTAAACAATCGAGAGATTGTAGACAATCAAGAGACTGTAGAGAATCTCCTCCTGATGGAAATTACTGAAATATTTAAGCATAACATTCCGATTTCAACTTGTCATCACACAACTTGTCACTAGTACTGTTGAGAAGACAATTATTGTTTTTGAAGCGCAGAGCAGAATTGAAATCGCCGAATTGTTCGTTGTTGAATAATCAGCAACAGGTTGTTCTGTCACTTCTCGAATGACTTTAGGCGAATAAGAAATGCTTCTTAAATCAAATTTCCCACAGGCTTTTCCATCCAAGTTGTCCTTGCATTACTTGATCGGCGGCCTTTACGTTGTTTTTGAAGCGCAAAGACCTTTTCATTATTTTTTTTGTGCGCATGCGTCAATTTTCCTCATGTACGTCAAAAAAGTACCCGAAATTTTTTGACGTACAACCAGTGAAAATAACAAAATGTACCCGAAACTTTCATATTCTCGCCTTTTAAACGTTGCAGACGCGCATGCGCTTAACTAAAAAGATCGTAAAGACCGTAAAAAGGTCTATTGGAATCGCCGCGGAATTGTTTGTAGTTGATCAGTAATAGTTTGTTCTGTCACTTCTCGAATGATTTTAGGCGAGTCATTACTGCTATAAATCAAAATTGCAACAGGCTTTTCCATCCAAGTTTTTCTGGTGTTACGTGATCGTGTGTGGCGGCCTTTAAATTTAGGGTCCACCATTGAGCGGATTTCTGTCGCACACCTCCGTGTTTGCCCACCTACGCCACCATTATTTCGTATTTTCACTCGAGCCGTACGTAGGCAATGTGGAACATACACACACACTCACACGGACGCAATAAAAGGCAAGAATTCCTTTGCCGGTGCCGTTACATAAACGCGAAAGAATTGAACACTTTTCTGCTGGTATTAATGTTTATTGATTGATTCTCGGCTTTCGCTGAAACAACATCTGGTCAAAATTTGCGAAATCATTTTGATTATCAAAACGTTTCAAACGTTGCGAAATGATTTTGATTATCCACTCTTGTACGATTAGATTATTCTTTACATGCAAATAGATGAATTGATGATGCATAGATAATATCTACTGCGTTATCTAAAGTGACATTTACATCGCCTGACAGATTCTTGGAGGCATTCTCAAGACTAGACAAGACTAGGCAAGTCTGGACGAGACTAGACGAGACTAGACGAGACTAGACGAGACTAGACGAGACTAGACGAGAATAGACAATACGAGACTAGACAAGACTAGACGAGACTAGACGAGACTAGACAAGACGAGACTAGACTAGACGAGACTTGACGAGACTTGACGAGACTTGAAGAGACTAGACGAGACTAGACTTAACGAGACTAGTCGAGACTAGACGAGACTAGAAGAGACTAGACGAGCCTAGACTAGACGAGACTAGACAAGACGATACTAGACGAGACTAGACGAGACTAGACTAGACGAGTCTAGACGAGACTAGACGAGACTAGACAAGACTAGACTACACAAGACTAGACAAGACTAGACAAGACTAGACAAGACTAGACAAGACTAGACAAGACTAGACAAGACTAGACAAGACTAGACAAGACTAGACAAGACTAGACAAGACTAGACAAGTATAGACAAGACTAGACAAGACTAGGCAAGACTAGACAAGACTAGACAAGACTAGACTAGACAAGACTAGACAAGACTAGACAAGACTAGACAAGACTAGACAAGACTAGACAAGACTAGACAAGACTAGACAAGACTAGACAAGACTAGACAAGACTAGACAAGACTAGATAAGACTAGACAAGACTAGACAAGACTAGACAAGACTAGACAAGACTAGACAAGACTAGACAAGACTAGACAAGACTAGACAAGACTAGACAAGACTAGACAAGACTAGACAAGACTAGACAAGACTAGACAAGACTAGACAAGACTAGACAAGACTAGACAAGACTAGACAAGACTAGACAAGACTAGACAAGACTAGACAAGACTAGACAAGACTAGATCACGTGTGGCCCCAATGAGGCTTTGGTCATATCAGGTTTGTTAAATCGAGCCAAAATGAGTATTACATGTATTAACACACGTAATTCGTTATGGGCTTATAATGACGACAACCAGACTCACATAATTTTGTAATAGTCGATGACGCAAGTTGTGATAATAATTGTTTGTTTAGAATATAAGAGATGGAATGGCTAAAGGCGTAGTTACTATCCTATTCGTTATTTTTTTACTTGCTGTTCTAAACGGAACTCTACCGCCCTTGTTCCCATACAGGCAACTCCTTAGCCCGCATGACTGTGGCCGCGAATCGGCTTAAGGCCGCCCACACGCCCCGCCCCACTGCACCAGCGAGGCCACCCGCCACGGCTTCGACCGTGACTTCCCGTTCCAGGGCCGACGCCAGGGCCTGTCGCTCCTTCTCCCAACGCGGACACGCCACGAGAGTGTGCTCCGCGTCGTCGCGCACGCCCTCTCCCCAGGATATGCACCTGTCGTCTGGGGCTTTCCCAATCCTATGGAGATACGCTCGGAAGGACCCGTGTCCGGTAAGAAGCTGGGTGAGAAAGTACGAACCCGCCTCATCCAGCCCTCGCCCCATCCACCGAATTAAATTAGGGATGAGACGACGAGTCCACGCGCCGTTTCCGCCACGTGACCACCTCTCCTGCCAGCAGGCAAGTAGTTGCTCCCGAGCAGCTCTCATTGCCTCCCCGCGGTTCCCACCAGAAGTTCTTGCGTCCCTCACCGACGCGCGCTCCATAACAAGGAGGTCCGCGGGAGGAATCCGCGATATGACCTCCACGGCGTCACTGCTAACAGTGCGGTAAGCCCGGGCGACCCTGATGGCCACCGGGCGCAGTGCCCGTCGCAAACGCTCCCTGTTACGAGCGTTACCCCTCACCGCCGTTGCCCAGACCGGTGCCGCGTATAGGAGTCTACTAGTGGCCACACTGGCCATAAGCCTCCTCCTACCCTCACCAGGCCCGGAGGCCCTCGGCATGAGACGCGCCACCTGTTGTGACGCGCGTGCCGCGTTGCCGGCGGCATGGCACACGTGTAATCCCCACTGACCCGCCTGGAGGATCACACCGAGGTACCGAATCGACCGTTCGACCGGTATCTTCTCTCCCAAAAATTCGATCTCCAGAATGCCTCTGCCTGACCTTCTAGTGGAGAGCAGGGCCGCCTGTGTTTTAGATCCACTCCCGATTTCCATCCACTCCCGAACGAGTTCCCCCGCGCGCGTGACCCTGAGGCGCAGCATATCCAAGCACCTGTCTGTGAAGACGAGTGCCAGGTCGTATGCATATGCCACAATACCCACCCCTGTGGGCAATAACCGTCTCAGAGTCCGCAGAAGGCCGTCATAGGCGACATTCCACAAGAATGGTCCTAGAACCGATCCCTGCGGAACCCAGGCAGACAACCCCCGCTCACGCCAGTCCTCCCCCTCGTGGTAACTGATGGTTCTGTCGCGCAGGTAATCGGCAGTAAGCCTCAGCAACGTCTCCGGTAGTTTCCAACGGGCTAGGGCCTCAATAACGAACCACCATTGTACCGGGTTGAAGGCATTGGCGACGTCAAAGCTGACGACCACACAATGGCCCCTGGTACGGTACGGTCCGCTGTTGGCCCCCTCCGCGACACGAAGGACAGCCCGAATGGCATCCTCCGCCCAACCCCTTTGCGGAAGCCGAACTGTTCCGGAGCGAGTCCGCCCCCTTGCTCTATAACGGCTTGTAACCGCCATAGGAGCAACCTTTCCAGAACTTTTGCCCACCGTCCAGCAAACAGATCGGTCTGTACGCACCAGGCGTCGAGGGATCCTTACCCGGCTATGGAATAAGGGCCAAAATGGCCTTTTTCCAACACCTGAGAAACACATCTGTTCCAGACGTCGGCAAGTCCTTCGAGGTCCCCCACTGCTGCCAGCCGGAGCAGCTCGTTAGGCAGCCCGTCTGGGATGGGTCCCTTTTTCGCGGGTAGTGAGGCTACCGCTCTGCGGCTACGTATATTGGCTTGGACAATTTTTCCCCATAAAGATAACAGGCGTTAAAACGACTTGAGGAGATTATCTCATTTTTGGCAATTTTTGACCACTCAATCTCAGCAGTGCAGTCACGATATGTGTAACATATTCTAAAAGAATCTTTCGTTTGCTTTTTTGGGTCATACTATACACATGTTCCCAAAAATTGGGTCGCGGCTTAAAATAGCTAAGCACTGGTCTATTGCAATACAATATTTATCAAACAAACTAAAGTAACACGGATAATAAACTTATCAAGTAAACAAACAACTTCTATTGAAGTTCTGATGATGTCGGTTTATCAGCAATGGGATTTAGATCACTTGGTTAGGAGCTGCTGGCTGAGCTAGCAACTGTTGACAAGATTTAGCCACTTCATATATGGTAATGAGGTTAGTGCATGGATAACGTTTCATTGAAAAAGTGAATGTTTCATTTTTTGACACATAGATTCACTGGTCCTTTAAATATGTTTCTGTTGTTAAATTTACTTAAATTGCTGATTCTATGGTGGCCCTAATTTTTTAGAGAAACGGAGCTTTAATGCAGCCGTAAATTAAGGCGGGATTACACATCTTATTAAAATGAAAAGTCTCTTAGAAGTAGCAATGGTATATGTATAAAACATATACCATTGGCATGTACTTAGTGACTTCATTATGATTATAAAATTCATGCAATAATATAATTTACAGTAGTATATTTTTTTATTCAACGATTCTCGTTGCCTATTAAATATAAGAAATCTGATATAACACACCGTTTAATTTGTTAATCCACCGTTTATTTTGGTCTTCAGAAATTCTTCTGAAATACAAAATTATGGAATATCTTTTAGCTCTTTCAGCAATTCTATTTATATTTCTGTAATGAAGGGTGTTTTTCGAGTCGGGGAATTTTAAATTGGCAACATTGTTTACTGCGACAGCCGATTTGACAAGTCCCTATCATTTTGGGGTTAATTTGGTTTGGGAATTCATCGTGAATAGACTGACGCCGGAGCAACGTTTTCAATTGTTCAAATTTATTTTGAAAACCATCATTCAAACCATCATTCAATTCGGGGAACTCATCGGGAATTACGTGAATTTTATGCTGCTCATAATCCTCCATTAGCGCGTTTAATTCGAGAAAGTATGGGTCGCAATACTTACTCGTTTACTCTAAACGGTAATACGCATCCCGTAAGAGGTCTACAGTGTGCACCCAACAAGCTCTTGATGGTGTGCAGCGTAGTTTTAATGATGATCCAAATCTGTCAATTCGTCATCGTGCTCAACCATTGATGGACTCATAACCATCCTCTTTCAGGAAAATTTTGCGTAAATATCTTGGTTTATGTGTCTACAAGATTGAACTTAGACAGGAATCGAAAGCACACAATCATCGTTCGCGCCGTACATTTGGTGAATGAGCCCGAGGAAGCATTGCTATATATGCACAACTTTTGAATATATGTACTAATGGCTATGTCACTAAGTAGAATTAACGCAACGATGATAATCCAGAAGCCACTGTCGAAACACCACCACATTTAGAGAAAGTCGCCGTTTGGTGCACTTTATGGAGCGACATATTTCTTCAAAAATGATGATGGTCAGAACGTTGCAACCAACGCTGAGCCATTAAGAGACGTGATTACTAACTTTCTCGTGCCTCACTTGGAAGGCCTAATGTGGCAGATATGTGGTTTCAGTAGGACGACGCCACATGCCATACAACGCGCGATAAAATTTATTTTCTGAAAGAAATATTTAATGATTTCGCGAAATGTAAAAGTGAACTAGAGATGAGTATGGGATCCCATCAACCGAATGAAAATAAGGGATACCCTAATCTATAGACCTACTTTCATTAATTATATTTATTTTTACTGACCGGTATATACCAAATATTCACTAATTACTCGTGTAATTTTATGCAAGTAAGTCGTACACATATTACATGCATTATTGGTACACACACACCGCGCAACCGCACATTACTCGTGTAATTTTATGTATCTAACTGGAATGTGTATATCCAGCAATATTGTGATTTTGAATAAGTTACAAAGTTGAAATGGACCTACGTGCTAAAAACAAATAATTTAAAAATAACACGTGGCATTATAAAATAGATATATTGAAGTAATTTTTTCCGGCTGATGGGGACTTTTTAGCTTGTAATATTTAGAAATGAAAAAAGATAAGAAAAGGTCTAAATTCGCAATATTAATAGTAATTATTAATAATATGAAATCCATCTTGTTTTGAAGGTCTCGTTTCTTGTTGTCATTAATTGATTGAACCAATTGGCCAAACTTTCTCCTTCCATTCGCTTCAAATCTTTAACTTTGTGCCTTGCTTTCTTTTAGTCTTTTCCATTTAAGTAAGTCCTTACACTTTGTCTGTGCAGTACTACAGTAGCAATTGTCTTTGTTACTCTTATCCGTCAATGCTGAGTGATGGGATGTTTATACGTAGAAATGTACTCTATTGACGCGGTATCAAAATCAAAAATGGGATGTGGAGTACTTTCAATTTGTAACTTTGTTTACCGCGTCAGCCGATTTGATAATTTCCAATTATTTTGGCTTTTATTTGGCTTGGCAATTAATCATGAATAGACTCACCCCGGAGCAACGTTTGCAAATTATTCAAATTTGTTTTGAAAAACAAGGTTCAATTCGAGGAACTACTCGGGAATTACGTGAATTTCATGGTGCTCATAATCATCCATTAGCCCGTTTAATTTGAGAAAGCATAGGTCGCAATACTACAAAGTATAGTTCGTTTACTCTAAACGGTAATACACATCTCGTAAGAGGTCCTACAGTGCGCACCCAACAAGCGCTTGGATCATTATCATTTGGATCATTATCAACACTACGCTGCACACCATGTGCAGCGTAGTGTTGATAATGATCCAAATGTGTCAATTCGTGATCGTGCTCAAACATTAGACATGTCCATCCACTTTTTGGAAATTTTTGCGTAAATATTTTGGTTTACGTATCTACAAGATTGAACTTGGACAGGAATTGAAACCACATAATCATCGTTCGCGCCGTACATTTGTGAATGAGCTGGAGGAAGCATTGCTATATGCACAACTTTTGGATAAATGTACTAATGGCTATGTTAATAAGCAGAATAAGCGATGATAATCCAGAAGCCACTGTCGAAACACCATCACAATTAGAGAAAGTCACCGTTTGATGCACTTTATGGAGCGGTGGAATCGTTGGTCCATGTGTCTTCAAAAATGATGATGGTCAAAACGTTCCAGTCAACGGGGAGCCATTCAGAGACCTGATTACTAACTTTCTCGTGCCTCACTTGGAAGGCCTAATGTGGTAGACATGTAGTTTCAATAGAACGACGCCACATTCCACACAACGCGCGATAAAAGAAACATTTATTGATCGATTAATTTCGCGAAATGTACCAGTGAACTAGAGATGAGTATGGGACCCCATCAACCCATCCCATCCTATCGTCCCTGATGAGTGATATGAACGTCACGTAGGATGGGATGGGACGGGACGACAATTTTGTATGGGACTGATTGAGACGAGTTTTGATAATCTAGTAAATAGTTAATTGCTTATCGTGCCAATACGCACATATTCCATAATATGTCCAGCCAAGAAGATTTCTGTTATAATTATGTAAAAAAAGGATTACTCATTGTCAGATAAAGAAATTTCGGAAAAATTAAATTCGAACGAATTATCATTAAGAAAGTCTGAACCGAAAAGAAAGTCTGCTGTATGGGAAAAATGGGATGAATGGAACGGGCCGCACAGCCGGGATGGGATAGGACGAAAATTTAGGTTTGTGGGATGAGACAATGGGAGGAAAATGTGATGGGATGGGACAGTGACAGGGATCCGTTCCACGAAATGGGATCTGGAACTAGAAAGTCGTCCCATGCTCATTTGTACTGTGAACTAGTCACCTCTTTCGTGCGATTTGACGCGATTCAATTTTTTTCTCTAGGGATATGAAAGTCTGAGGACATGTATGCGTCAGCCTCGATGCCCGAAATCATATTCAACCATTAAGGCCACAAAATTACTTTTCAAATAAAGTCAACTTTATGGACATCAAAAATATCTTTGAAAAAAAACGCCCTTTATATTAGTTGCCAATATTTAGATCAGAGGTTCCCAAACTTGCCACCCCTTGCCATGTTTTTCGGTTTTGGGTAGACCCCTTAATTACCTGATATTGTTTTTTTGTAAATTTGTAAATATAGGGAAGTTTAGTGTTAAAACTTGTTCTTCATTTTCTTCACACAACCGCGCAAATAACACCTCCCAAAAGTTGGAAGTGCAATAATTAAAAAAAAACGAGAAACCTCTCCTAATTGCTCACTAATTGCTCAATTAAAATCCGAAATTGCTAATATCATTAATTAATTATTTTATTAGTTATTAACTATTTAAACTACAAATCGTTTTTCCTCTATTTGTGAATGAAGCATTGTGTTTTTCTTATTAAATTTGCTTTCAATAAATTGCTCACTTTTTGCTTATCTAGTGTCTATGCAAGATCTTGGTTATTATTTTTAATTTATTTTTAATTAATTAAAAGTAATTATTTCGATATAAAATGGCGATAAACGTAGTAAAAGACTGACATCTCATGCGCATGCGCATACATAAACACATCGCGCATGCTCTTATGGCTCGGAAAACGTGCCATGTCCACGATAACGTCCAACCATGGCAGGTGCTCCATCTGTAGTTACTGATATTATATTTGATATAGGGATTGCTTTTTCAATGAAGAAATCCTTTAAGACATGAAATATTGATTCACCTTTAGTGTCGGCTGTTAAAGTTTCTCTCTAGATTTCTTGATTTATAATAAAACGAACATATGCCAATAATAATGTTGCATTACCAGGTAAAGTTGATTCGTCCAGTTGTATAGAGAAATGGGTCGTTTGCAAATAATTACACAAGAAGCTTTCAATATCAGAACTCATTTCATCAATACGTTTTTCAACAGTATTGTTGGTTAAGGGAATTCTTTTAATGATATCAGATGCAGGTTTGTGTAAAATAGTTTTTAAAACCTCTTCAACGGCTGCCAAAATTAACTTCTCTCCGATAGTATGCGGTTTTCCGGATTTTGCTAAAAGTAGCGAGATAATGTAAGACGCCCTACAAACCATCATCGTTTCTTTGTGACGTCAAAGCAAACAATCTGTCCCGCGTGGGTCTCTTCTAAAGTTTATCTTTGAGTGTTTGAAAGTATTTCAAATCTCTATCTGTTTTATCAGGGTGACATCTTCTCAGATGATCCTGCAGCTTAGATGGTTTCATAGCGTCATTGCCCTAAACTTTGTTGCATAAAAGGCAAAGATGATGATGCAATGAAGCCAAGCTTCAAATAATCAACACTGTATTGTCTACATTTCTCTTTAGATTCAGACTTGGCATCAGTCATCTGTGGGCAAAATTAATCTTTTTAAATAGGACATAAAGTCCAGCAGCTGTCAAGTTGTCAATTAAGTCAAATTTAAATCGTATGGTCTTATATATTTTATGGCAGGCATAGGCGTACAGCCATTATAAATGAATGTGAGAAGGGGAATGTTATGAATGTTATTTAATGTTTTAATATGATGGAACTTTAAGGAAATTTGAAAATAACATGACAAAAAATGTTAAAATAAAATATTATACAACGAATAAGTAAATAGGTATTATCAGTGTATGTTGAGATCCACTATCGTGGACCCCCATTTTCATTTCATGGACCCCCAATTTTTGTTTTCGCTGACGTAGAGCCCTTGCAGGTTGTCATAGACACCTTGGAGGTCGATATAGACCACTTTGGGAATCACTGATTTAGATGCTTGCAGTATCTACTCTCTTAAATTTATTTGTATTATCTTGTTATGTGGCAAAATCTTTTGTTGTGTTTAATCAAAAAACACGATTGTCCATGAATTCGTATGACTATGAATTATCGTTATAATTTCAATTATAAATCTAATTGAATTTTTATTCTAAGCTCTTACGTCCCGTTTGAAATTTGACTCATTTGAATCATATTTTCCCTTACTTCGCCTGTTTCATGCACGAAATATATTATTTTTATTTATTTGGGGTATGATGCTTTACATCCAAAATATAATATGTGTATTTTTTAACTACGAAATGTGCAACATGAATATACTGCGTCCTATATTTTTTAGAGAACAATAAATGACAAAAAGCAAATATTCCCTAGTTAATAGGTAAATTTCAAATATAATATTTCAAATTACATTGCTCGATTCGCATATTGCAAATACATTTCATAATACTCGGACGTCGTATAAGTGCAGATATTATGCCATTTGTTTATTATTAATTAACAGTATATCTGGCGGCCGGAAGCCTTCGTTGTAGTTTTAATAGAAAATTCAGCTTATTTAGGTCCAAAAACAGTGTTTTGATCATTAAACACATAAATCAGTGTTTTCATCATTTGTAATGTTTCGATTACTGTTGCTGCTATAAAAGTTGTGTTCATAAATTTTTATTATAAATTTTATTTTATTGGCATTGTAGTATTGTACCTTCTGTAATATATTGGTATTTTTCAACAAAACTCAGAGAATTTGTGACACCCTCTTAATTAAGACTGTTGCAGCAACAAAAATATTTGTGGTAGAATGTTTTTTTTTTTAAATATATTCTAGCACCATCAAGAATTTATTGATAACGTATTTTTTAATCTTCTGCAAATATTTCTTTAAGGAGGCAAATATTACTAAGAAAGTAGGTTGAATTCAACAATCTTTGGTCATTTTTACATTTATAAAAAAATTGATGACAATTGCAGTTTTCATTATTAATTCGCTTCCAAGTGGTAAACTGAAAGTTAAAGTTCGAGTTCGCCTGAGTCTTCTTTATATTTAATTCTGGGTAATTAAAGCGGAAAATTTATTTATGTATATCGAATGTTGACGCGTTTATAAATATTGTGTTCACATATTTTTATTACAAGATTTATTTTATTGCACCGTTGTATTGTAATATCTGTAATCTATTGGTGTTTTTTTACAAAATTTATAGTGTCCAACGATTTGGTTATTTGTGGCAAAACAACAAGAGTTGTTTGATTACATATATCCAGTTAAGAAAAGCAAGTCCTATATTAGCAAACGTCACTATGAACAAGAAACAAGTTTTGTTTCTTATGCGATTTTACGACTAATATGTAATAGCAGGTCCGCATGCCTTTTGATTATTTCTGTTGATTATTTTTCCTTGTGCACTTTTAATACCACAATAATAATAATAATTATGGTATTTCTTGCACAATTTTGTCACAATCCCATGTGTTTGAATACTCGCCTTCGGCGCCTGTTCCAATTTTGGCGTTTAAATCTCCCATAACAATTGTGATCTCGCACTTCCTAGTCAATTTCATTAGTTCATCTACTTTGTTATAATATTCTGTAAATTTCTTTTATAGAATTAATTAGTTGTGTTTAATAGAGTAACCTTGTGGGATATACATTAAAAAAATACAATAATCGAGATTTTTCCATACGCTTATGGTTGTCGGCACAAGCGGTAACACTGTTGCAGTGTAAGAACATACACGTCCGAGTTACTCGTCCGGGTAGTTTTGTCCGCCATAGTCCGACAAAATCGGTTTTGGTGTACGCTTAGCATAATAGTACCTCTTTAAACCGTTATGGGCCGGTTGGCCAGCGTCACTTGAGTCTTGCTCTTCTGGAAAAATATTTAGTAGTGGATTTAAATAAGATTCTAGTTTGTCTTGGTGATTCATGAGTGTTTCTTGGATTTCTCTTCTAACTGGGGTTATTCGCTTTTCTTCTTGGGTCATTAGGTTTGTGACATACAAGGGAGCGTTGGCAATTGATCTTAACATTTTTGCTTGACATCTTTCCATGATCGCTATGTTCGATTCACTGGCACATTCCCAAGAGCACGACGCCAAACCTCCAAATGGGTTAAATGAAAGTTTTAAATCTAAGTATTTCCTTGCTTAGTGTTACACTCGAGTTTTTACCGATGAGCCAATTGAGTTCCCTTTCTCTGGGATCATTTTTGATCTCTTTTTGGTAATGTGCTTTTTTCAATTGAGTATGCAGTCTAGAGCTAATCATATAGAAAATTAATAAAATATTGTTTTAAATGATATTTCTGTTCGACTTGTGATACTGTTTATGTTATTGATAATTTTGCATTTAGTACTAAAATGTATATAAAAGTTACTAAATTAGAAGTTAATAATTTATTACTAATATTACTAATTAGTAATAAAATATTAAGTTCAGTAAATTATATTTACTAATTGATAATAAAATATTAAGTACTTAAAAACAAAATAAATAATTTTAGTATGGTATATTGATATATTTAATTCAGAAAAATCGATTAAATAGACTTTAAAATATTTACTGAGCGTGTTAATACATAAATTAGTTCCACAGTGATTAATCTGGTGAGCGAAGGCTGCAAAATAAAAACTATTTATTATATTGGATAAAAAAAAGAATGGGGAAAGCGACGTCGAAAAAAGTATATAATTTTACGTGTTTTGTGTTATGCTTTGAAATTTTCTCCCTTTTTATTCAAATTGTATTTTCCACAATCGAATAGCGGGATCAAGTGCGCAACTGTGTGAAGGGAAAGTGTTTATCGTCGGAGTTAAATTAAAAAAGAAGTATAAATTTTCTTTTCGGTGTTGCCACCGTTTTAAGTTTAT
Organism: Phosphuga atrata; assembly: GCA_944588485.1. Taxonomy (NCBI): domain Eukaryota; kingdom Metazoa; phylum Arthropoda; class Insecta; order Coleoptera; family Silphidae; genus Phosphuga; species Phosphuga atrata. The sequence goes on from OX155900.1 coordinate 6,847,360, forward strand.
CCTCGTTCTTTTGAATGGATAATGCCACGGGGGTGCAAAAAAAATATATATAAGCAAATCCATTTAAATGTAAATATAACGTGCGCGCGGGTAATTAAATTTATTCGCAAAGTTTTCAAAGATTGAGTATTAAACGGAACAAAAGATCGCAATGCGATATCCTATCGATAAATTCGCTTATCGTTGCAAATGTCCAATCAGGACTGTCATTGTGCGGTGGCTGAAGACTCATTCTGCATGGCCGAACCCAAAGAATGCGCACATATCTCCGTGCAACCATCGAGATTGTGTTTTCTTATTCTTATCATAAGATGTATTAGGGCCTCTATTTTATGTCGATTTCAGCACAACGTCCGTTCAATACCAACCCCAATCATCCTCGATGAGACAAACTTCCATTGTTAAAGTGGAAACGATCGGACGTGTACTTAGCCAAACAACCTGAAAAACATTTTAACCCCATTTTATTTAATAAGATAATTCTTACCGTTTTTACTACAAAATATTATTTAATGTTATTGGGAAAGTTTGTTAAATTAATGAAACAAATTCAATCGAAAATATTCACTCTTTTGGAAATATTTTCGGAGGCGAGCAATTTTCCCTTCCTGAATACATAATGTAATTTCACATAAAATAATATTAACGTTTCCTCTTACTTAATTAGCGGCACAACAACATACCGAAGGGTTGGAGAGAATATCTTTGTTTCATGGAATCCAAAATAACACACGAATTTAATTATCTGCATTTTACCTGAAAATCAAGTCGCTTTTCCAACCTTTTTACAAATAACTTCACAGGTATTTTAAATACAACAATTACGAAAATTCACGCGCCTTTGTTCCGTTCTAATTCCTGATGCATTTATTCGCTAGGTGCTAGGTTTTCCTAGTAGCCGTCTTAATACCCCGAGATAGCAGGCGCTAGGATTTGTATCAGGAGTCTTTTTACATTTTATAAAAATGTATTTTATACAAGCTTTCTCAGGATTGGTATCCCCTACATTACTGGAAACAAGAGATTTTAAAACTCCTTGTTGTAATCTCCATCTAATAAAAAATATATATTACTCATAGTTTTATTATATTTTTAAATCAAATTCCATTAGCAAAATAAAATAGACCACTCAAGATAAAACAAGGCAAGACAAGACCAAACACACCCAACAAGACCCAACAAGCCCAGAAAAGTACAGACAAGGCCGGAAAAGACCAGGCAAGATCGGAAAAAACCGGACAAGACCATACAATACCAGACAAGACTATACAAGACCAGACAAGAAAAGACAAGACCAGACAAGACCATACAAGTCCAGACAAGCCAAACAAGATCAGACAAAATCAGACAAAACAATATAAGACTAGGCAAGACAAAACAATTCCAGACAAGCCAGACAATACCAGACAAGACCACACAAGACCAGACAGGACCAGCCAGGACCAGACTAGACTAGAAAAAAACACACAAGACCAGACAAGGCTAGACAAGAACAGGCAAGACCAGACAAGACTAGGCAAGACCAGAATATACCAGACGAGACCAGACAAGAACAGATAAGCCAGACAGCTCCAGATAGAACCAGTCAAGAGCAGACACTAACCTAGAGGACTGGACAGAACTAGACAAGACCCGACAAGTCAAGACTGAGTGGAGCTGGACTCTGTGAACTGGACTCGACTGGTATTGACTGACTGCTGATTGAGTCTGGTTGACTGTCTGAGTCCACTAGCTGAATTAGTGTCACTTCGAAGACTGGGTCCACTGGCTGGACTGGTGTGTCTGAGTCCACTGGATGGACTGACTGGACTTTGTTGGTTGGTTGCGCCTGTTGGTTGAACAGAAATGGAGTCGACTTGCTGACTGTCTTGCTTGACTGCTTGCGTCTGATTGTGTTTCTTGACTGGTTGCGCCTGACTGTTCTGTTTATTCGGGGGTCCAGGTATTTATGTTATATCCAGGTATACTGGCCCCTCATCTGGGGATGATTATTTTTCTGTATTCGGCAATTTGTTGTTTTGGCGAATTGTTGTATTACCGATTCTCGGGAAAAACATCTTGTCGTAATTTCCCAGCGGATTACACCATTGACCCTAATAAAATATTTTCGGAAATTCGTCCGAAAATATTTGGGTAATCACCGTAATGCCCTCGTAAAACTAAAAACACAAATATTTCTTAATCGGAATAGGGAGGAACCAATGATTATGCGGAAGCAGCTTGCACCTATCAGTCTCTGTTGCGGCTTTTGTTCGTAAATGTCGGGTAGACCGTTGAAGTCGTTACCGTAGACGTTTTTTGTTGTTGCAGGCGTCCTGATAGACGGTTGAATTCATCATAGTTGTCGCTGTTGCGGTGTTTTGTTCTCCGATTTGTTGCAAGGCGTCCTGGCAGACGATTGCAGACGTCATTGTAGACGTTGTTTGTTGTTGCAGAAGACGTAGACGTTGATTGTTGTTTGTCGTAGACGGTTAAATGCCTCATTGTAGACCTTGTTGTTGCAAGTTTTTTTCAAAGCGTCTTGCAAAAAAACAGCTTGCACCTATCAGTATGAGTCGATCCAAAAGATTAACAAGTTGATAGGGGCCTAGTAGACGGTAGAAGGCGTTGTCGCCGACGTTGTTGTTGCCGGTGTCCTAGTAGATAGTTTAGGTCGTCCTTGTAAATGTATCTACCGGTTGCGCCTGACTGTCATGACGGAACTGGAGGCGACGTGCGGACTGTCTTACTTGAATGATTGCGTCTGATTGTGTTGCTTGACTGGATGCGCCTGACTGACTTGTTTTTTCGGGGTTCCAGGTATTTATGTTATGTCCAGGTATACTGGTTCCTCATCTGGGGTTGATTATTTTACTATATTCGGCATTTGTTGATTTGGCGATTTGTTGAATTAAGGATTCTCGGGCAAAAAATCATGTCGTAATTTTCCCGGGCATTGCACCATTGACCCTAATAAAATATGTTCGGAAATTCGCCCGAAAATATTTGGGTTTACCATAATACCCTCGTAAAACTAAAAACACAAATATTTCTAAATTTGCTAGAGGATTACATTACCGACCCGAATAAAATATTTTCGGAAATTGTCCGAAAATATTTGGGTAATTATTGTAATGACCTCGTAAACTAAGAAATAAAAATGGAACGGCTGGTTGCCGCTACATCACCCCCTTGGTAGTGATTGTTTCTGATTTGTTTCTTTGTTCAGAGACGTCTGGTAGACGGTTGAAGTAGTTATCGTCGATGTTTTTTGTTGATGCCGGCGTCCTCGTAGACGGTTGAACGCGTCATTGTGTCCTCGTTGTTGCAAGTTTGTTGCAAGACGTCCTCGTGGACGTCGTTTGCTGATAGGCGGTTTCGGATGCAATACCAGCTTGCACCTATCAGTCGCTGCTCCGGCATTTGTTCGTTGACGTCTGGTTGACGGTTGAAGTCGTTACCGTGGACGTTGTTTGTTGTTGCAGGCGTCCTGGTAGACGGTTGAAGACGTCATCGTACACGTTGTTTCTCGCCTGCGTCCTCGTAGACGGTTGAATTCGTCATCGTCGTCGCTGTTGCAGTGTTTGTTCGTAGACGTCTGGTAGACGGTTGAAGTCGTTATTTTGGACGTTGTTTGTTGTTGCAAGTTTGTCGCAAGGCGTCCTCGTGGACGTCGTTTGCTGATAGGCGGTTTCCTATGCGGAACCAGCTTGCACCTATCAGTCCCTGTTGCGGCTTTTGTTCGTAGATGTCTGGTAACCGGTTGAAGTCGTTACCGTAGACGTTTTTTGTTGTTGCCGGCGTCCTGATAGACGGTTGAATTCGTCATCGTTGTCGCAGATTTGTTGCAAGGCGTCCTGGCAGACGATGGCAGACGTCATTGTAGACGTTGTTTGTTGTTGCAGACGTTGTCGTAGACGGTTGAATGCGTCATTGTAGACCTTGTTGTTGCAAGTTTGTTGCAAAGCGTCTTGCACAAAACCAGCTTGCACCTAGAAGTATGAGTCGATCCGGAAGGTGAACAAGTCGATAGCGGTCTCGTAGACGCTAGAGGGCGTCATCGTAGAGGTTGTTGTTGCCGGCGTCCTCGTAGATGGTTGAGGGCGTCCTTGTAGATGTAGCTACCGGTTGCGCCTGACTGTAATGACGGTACTGGAGTCGACTTGCTGGCTGTCTTACTTGACTGTTTTCGTCTGATTGTGTTGCTTGACTGGTTGCGCCTCCTGTTTATTCGAGGGTCCAGGTATTTATGTTATGTCCAGGTATACTGGTCCCTTATCTGGTGGTGATTTTTTTTTATATTCGGCAATTTGTTGTTTTGGCGATTTGTTGAATTAGCGAATCTCGGGCAAAACAATTTATCGTAATTTCTCCGGGGATTACACCATTGACCCTAATAAAATATTTTCGGAAATTCGGTCGAAAATATTTGGGTAATCACCGTAATGCCCTCGTAAAACTAAAAACACAAATATTTCTTAAACTGCTCGAGGATTACATTAACGACCGTAATAAAATATTTTCGGAAATTGTCCGAAAATATTTGGGTAATTATTGTAATGCCCTCGTAAACTAAGAGATAAAAATGGAACGGCTCGTTGTCACTATATCACCCCCTTGCCAGTGATAACACTATATAGCGTTTGTTGATGTTTCTTTGTTCATAGACGTCTAGCAAACGGTTGTCGTTAACGTAGATGTTTTTGTTTGTTGCCGGCGTCCTCGTAGACGGTTGAATGCGTCACTGTAGACCTCGTTGTTTTAAGTTTGTTGCAAGGCGTCCTCATGGACGTCGTTTGCTGATAGGCGGTTTCCTATGCAAACCAGCTTGCGCAAAATCAGTTGTTCCTGCGGCAATTGTTCGTTGACCGTCATTTTCCGTCTGCTAGACGGTTGAAGTCGTTATCGTGGACGTTGTTTGTTGTTGCAAGCGTCCTGGTAGACGGTTGAATACGTCATGGACGTCGCTGTTGCGGTGTTTGTTCGTAGACGTCTGGTAGACGATTGAAGTCGTTACCGTAGACGTTGTTTGTTGTTGCAAGTTTGTTTCAAGGCGTCCTCTTGGACGTCGATTTCTGATAGGCGGTTTCCAATGCGGAACCAGCTTGCACCCATCAGTCTCTGTTGCGGCTTTTGTTCGCAGATGTCTGGTAGACGGTTCAAGTCGTTACGTTAGACGTTCTTTGTTGCTGCCGGCGTCCTGATAGACGCTTGAATTCGTCATCGTTGTCGCTGTTGCGGTGTTTTGTTCGCAGATTTGTTGCAAGGCGTCCTGGTAGACGTCATTGTAGACGTTGTTTGTTGTTGCAGACGTTGTCGTAGACGGTTAAATGCATCATTGCAGACCTTGTTGTTGCAAGTTTGTTGCAAAGCGTCTTTTACAAAAGCAGCTTGCATCTATTAGTATGAGTCGATCCGGAAGGTTAACGAGTCGATAGCGGCCTCGTAGACGGTAGAAGGCGTTGTCGTAGACGTTGTCGTCCTCGCGGATGGTTGAAGATGTCGTCGTAGAGGTTGTTGTTGCCGGCGTCCTCGTAGATGGTTGAAGGCGTCCTTGTAGCTGTAGCTACCGGATGACTATCTTACTTGGCTGTTTGCGTCTGATTATGTTGCTTGACTTTTTTACGCCTGACTATCCTTTTTATTCGGGGGTCCAGGTATTTATGTTATGTCCAGGTATAATGGTTCCTCATCTGGGGGTGATTATTTTTCTATATTCGGCAATTTGTTGATTTGGCGATTTGTTGAATTACCGATTCTCGGGAAAAACATCTTGTCGTAATTTCCCCGGGGATACACCATTGACCCTAATAAAATATTTTCGGAAATTCGTCCAAAAATCTTTGGGTAATCGCCGTAATGCCCTCGTAAAACTAAAAACACAAATATTTCTTAATCTGCTCGAGGATTACATTACCGACTGCAATAAAATATTTTCGGCAATTGTCTGAAAATATTTGGGTAATTATTGTAATGCCCTCGTAAACTAAGAAATAAAAATGGAACTGCTCGTTGCCGCTACAACGGCTTAACAATTAGTAAAAGCACGCTTTGACACTTTGAAGGGTAGCAGCAGAGTGACCGAAGGCTAGTCTGCGATCACTTGACTTGACTCTTATCTCTTAATAGTATATTACGTCACGAGAGTTGCAAGAAGCATAATACGTACGAGCGGAACTACCTGCCTAGCAGGGAGTGCGTAATTCCGCGAGTACGTAATTGCCTTAAAACTCGAGTTATGTACTATGCTTTACCTACAACCACACTAATTTGTTTCTGTTTAATAAGAAAAATATGTTTGATGTAACAAATTTATTTCTTATTACGTTATGTTTATTTAATTATCACTTACAGTTGTATTTTCGTATATAACTGTTACTCGACATTATTTAACTAAATAGAAATGATAATACATTCATTCTTAATGATTGTAATACCTTATTATTTGGTACTTATTTGGGTTAAACAGGCAAAAAAGTGCTCATAGATATAGGCAACCCAATGTACGCAGTGTCAATTTCCGTTAGTTGGCACGGGGGTGCTGAATGTATGAGCAGCCCTCAACCAATCAACAAATCGTAAACGAAACGCACGTGTGTGTTATCAAGAATTACTTAACACTAATCGTGGACTGTTACATACGTGTGTGTTATGATGTATTTGCATAGATCACGAACTGTACAATAATGGGCATTTACAATAGTGGTAGTAGATAAAAGACAATACATTCTGACGGAGGACAAACGAATATTAATTTAGGTTACAGTACACTACATTGGTTTATAGTACAGCACACAGACAAGACCAACCAAGACCAGACAAACCGGGCAATACCGTACAGGACTGGACAAAGCCGAAAGTACGGAGAAGGCCGGCCAAGACCACACAAAACGGGTCAAACACGAAACAAGACCAGGCAGAACCGGTCAATACGGTAAAGAACGAACCAAGAAGACCGGCCAATACCTGACTAGACCGGTTAATTTCCGACAAGATCGGACAAGCCCAGACAAGAGCAGGTAAAACCAGACAGGGCCAAACAAGACTAGACAACACCATTCAAGACTAAACTGTACCAGACAGGATCAGACAAGTCTATACATGGCCAGACGAGACCAGAGAAGCCCAGACAAAGTGAACAGATATTACGAAAAATAAAATATTATATAAAAATGCTACACGAAGCGTATATAACAAATCTATAATAACAACGTTTTCTCTCATATTGTGCCATGTATTCTAAGCTCCTTTTGTATTCTATTCAATCAGTTCCACATATCCGCTCGCCTGCAAATATTTTGCATTATAGAAACCTATACTGTATATAAATGTGTGTGTGTGTGTGTGTTTGTTTTCCAACGGTCTGCAATTTTATAAGCGTTTCTATTTGCTTGCAAAATGTTACTCTTTTGGGTATCCGAAATGATCCCATGATCCGTGTAATAACGTTCCAATGAAACAGCCCAAATATACAAACCCTGTAATGCGAATATGGCTCTCGGAATAAATATTGTTTTCGGAAAATATAGGCTTTTTGCTCTCGCGTCGTGTAAATAAAATTAATTAAAGGTCTGGTAGCAGAAACGGAAAATCTAGTTTTATTGTCGACGGTTAGCATGCAAAAGCTCAGAGGGTAGAACCGATTGTATTCCGAAGCCGTGCCTATAAAATCGGTTATTTTTCTTCATTGTCGAGAAGGGAGAGAAAACTATTCGGAAGGAAAACGTCGCGTTTTGCACGAGTATAGTACGTATATAAGGGTACAATGGGTTATTGGAGAGGAAATAGGTTTTCCTTTAAATATTTACACTTAATCCCAAGAAAATAAGTTTTCCAGTTAGCCCCTATGAAAGTAAATAAACTCATTTTGGGGTTTATATCTTCAAGCCAATTTAAATTTTTGTTTCTTCCTTGCAAAAAAATTAATTGGGTTTAATGAAATGAAAGAGTAAACAAAACGAACGAAAAGGAGACTTTATATAAAAAGGAAGATTAGTGTAATAAAGGCAGTGCGCTGACGGTGAAAGTAATCAACCGAAGGATCCGCTTTAATTCAAGAATCTGACGTGTGGATGATTACGGGCGCAGGTGTATTTAATAACACTTCACACCGTCCTCTTTTTTGGCCTCTTAACTACTCATTATGTGTAACGCAAGCTCTTGGCCCGGCGTTCATAATTTTTCATTTAAAATTACCGTAATCACCCGTAATCATACCAACCAGTCTCTCAAAAACCACCTAATTAGCAAACATATCATTAATATAATACAACTAGCATTCTCCATACATAACTTTTGATATATTTGTTTAATGAAATACGCATCAACACAATACTTAATTTATATAAACTTGTTTCAACAATGTTTTTCAAACTTAAAACGAAACATTGAAATTAATTATAGTAATTATATTTGCTAAAATTAAGATCAATAAAAACTAAACTTTATTTAAAATAAATAAATTTTTAAGATAAATATTTTGAAACTTCGATTTTCTGTCTAGACACTAGAACAGTTTCTAAAAAATGAGCAAGATTTCCCCTTGGGAGCGTTGGGATAGTCTAGGGAGGCTGGTAGCAGCCACGGGTGAAATTTGGGTGTGAGAGGAAACCGAAAAAATTGTAACGGAACCGTCCTCTGCTTTTCAAAATCAATACCCACTTCTCCGTTTTTAAATTAACTTCCTGGTTTCCAGATTTTCAAAAAGAATGTTTTTTGTCCATATTACTAAATATATAAAGATTAAAATTTGTGAAACTGTGACCATTATTAAAAGAAGATTGCCCATCCATGATTTAGACGCATGACTTGTAATCAATCAAATCAAATCTAAAATATTTATTTCATTACAAAAGCTATATACAGATACAGTATAATCTCGATAATCCAACACATAAGGGACCAGACAACCGCCGGATTATAAGAAAGAGTGGTGAGAGGGAAAAGCGCGAGCGGTCTCCAGACCGCCCGATTACTGGACGTATCGCCCGATTACCCAACAGCCGAATTGCCGAGATTATACTGTATAAACTAAATGAAATATGTAAAAAAAGTAATAATAATAGATATACCTACAAAAGAAAAAGAGCATACAAATAGCTGGAAAAATGTTCGCCGAAAAATCACAGAAAAAGCACAAGCCCTCATTCCTCTTGAGAAGAACACCAACGACCTAAGGTGGGACACTGATTGTGAGAATCCACTCGTCACCAGGAATTTGGCTTACCAGAAATACAACAGTGACAAGTCCCCAGAAAAGTTACAAATGTTCATCGAAACACGAAAGGCAACAACAAAAATTATCAGGCAATCCAAGGGGAAATACCCGAAGGAACAGCTAGACTCTATAGAGAATAACTTCCGCAACTACAACGCAAGAGACTTCCACAGGACGTTTGCAAGGCACATCCGAGGATACACATCACCAAACCTCTTCTTTCAGAAATTTAAGAAACCGCAATAATAATACCTGTATAGAAACATGGAGATAACTATTGTCGCAAGCAAATAACTATCGTCCTATGTCGGTTATATCGGTCCTATATCGCCCTAATATCGGTTCTAGCAAAGATATTAGAATATTGCATGCGGATTAGAATGTTGCCCTTCATAGAAAAATTCCACCTAGTTCCAAATCAACAGCACGGTTTCTCCAAAGGTAAATCTACAACAACAGCGTTAACCGAATTCTATAACAAAATTTTAGATGAACGAAATCACCCGATTGGTATCTTCTGCGACTTATCGAAAGCTTTCAACTGTGTGTCGCACGAGCAACTCCTTAACAAAATTTACAATTACGTTATAGGAGGTAAATCTGCTAGATGGCTTAAATATTTCCTCACAAATAGGAAACAATAATTTATGAAAGTGAAATGCGGATCGATAACTGGCCAATCCGACTTCAGTTGTGTATACCACAGGGCAGTGTCTTGGCTCCAACTTTATTCCTACTATACACCACAGAGCTGGTCCGCTACATCGTAGATCAACACTGCACCTTATATGCTGACGATGCCAGTTTTATCGTCTCCGAAAAATATGCTTCCAACAACCCACTGCGTGCCAACATGCTCTTAGATACACTCAACAAATGGTTCGCGCACTTATGTCTCTTTCTCAACAGAAATTAAACAGAATACGTTATATTCCATACAGCACGTAGCAACTACCCCATAGACATCCAGTTGAAAATAATTAACGACGAAATTAAACGAACCATGGTGGAATTTCCTAGGAATTTATTTAGACGAGCACCTCCAATGGAACACCACCATATAAAATATGTGCTCCAAACTACATAGGAAGCTCTTTCAAATAAGGTATCTACGACAATTTCTAAAAATCGAAGATCTTACATTCTACTATGCGGTGATCCAATCATTAATTTCATATAGTATTCTGCGTTGGGGATGCTCGTCAGAAACTGAATTCCTCTTAATAGTGCAGAAGAAAATTATCAGTACCTTAATGGGTATCAAGATCACGGACACCTGTAGACCCAATTTCAAGAAGCTGGGTATTCTCACAGACACAAGTTTATATGTTCTAGAACTAACATGCTACATCCATAAACAGAAGCACACCTTCCAGAAGCATCTGGATAAACATCAACACAACACGAGAATTAAACACCAACTATACAGGCCCAAAACAAACTTAACACTATGTGGAAAAGGTCCAAACTACCAGGAACTAATCATTTACAACACACTACCAATTAGCCTAACAGAAGAAAAATCTTATAAAAAATTTAGAAAAACAACAAAGGACATCCTCCTCTCCAACACAATCTACAGCTTTGAAGAATTTTTACTATATATTAAACTTGTAAACTCTGACAGTATATTGTAAAGATCTAATGTTTAACCCTTCCTATAGATTCTATATCTCATGGGCAATAAATTATTTGATTTGATTTGATTCTTCAGAAAAAGTGATGGAAAATTAGAACTGATGAATAAGGAGAACTGCAAGGTGCTGGCACAATACTTCTCAGATCTTCTCAACTGCCCAGAACCGATAGAAAGATGCCTAGAGGAAGAACTCACCACCCGCGACACAAGAGGAAGTTCACAGGTACATCCTCAAACTCAAAAACAACAGGATATCTCGCGAAGTCGGAAGTGGCCGAACTACTAAAAAACCTCGGACCAAACTCACTTGGAGAACTCACACAGATAATCACAGACATGGACATCACAAAAGTTACCAGACGACTGGAAATGTGCACAGATCCACCTTCTGCACCCAAAGGGTGACCCAACAGATGTAAACAATTACAGGGGCATCTCACTAATACAAGTCAGGGAACAAGAATATAAGAAAGGGGCTAGATTGTAGATTGTAGATATGGTGGTGACGACTTGTACTGCGACCTTTATAGATCTATTGTACCCCACCCTCCTCCTCCAAGTGTTGGTGTACTTACCCATTTAGAGCGCCTCCTCTAATCCTGATTCCTTTAGGAATCTCAGGATCTGGGTGGGATTCAAGGCCTGCAGCTCCTCTGTGTTCAAGCAGTGAGCCCCAAGGTACATCTGTCTCTTGCGGAGTAATGCTCCGCAGTCTTTGAACAGATGTATGGGGGTTTCCTCTGCTGAGCCACAGAATCTGCATCCATCATCCTCCTCTAGGCCTAGGGCCTTGAGATGTTTCCTAACTCTGCAGTGTCCCGTCAGGGCTCCTGTCAGAATTCTGAGCTTGTTCCTGCTTAGTTTCAGGCAAGCTCCCGTTCTCTTCTGGTTAAAAGATCCCAGCATCACTTTGGATTGCCTTAGCCCTGGAAGTTCTTCCCAGGTTTTCATCCATTTTCCTCTTATTTTTTCATCTAAGCTTTTGCGGATGGTGTTTACGCTCATAACGCAAAAGGGTTCCGGACCTATAAAGGGGCTACTGGATCCCTTGTTTGCTAGGTGATCGGCTTCTTCGTTTCCGTCTATACCAGTTTGTCCTGGTACCCAGCATAGCGTTACTTTATTATCCCTGCCAAGCTTGTTCAGCTTCCCCACACAGTCCCATACCAGTTTGGATCTGATGGTGTATGAGCTAATGGCCTTGATGGCTGCTTGGCTATCTGACAATATAGCAATTCGTTTTTTGCGGTAATTCCTGTCGAGGTTAAACTGTGCACATCTTTCGATTGCGAGTACCTCTGCTTGGAAGATACTTGGGGATGTTCCCATGGATTTGGAGTATCTGGTACGAGGTCCAAACACTCCTGCACCAGTGCCTTCCTTTGTCTTCGAACCATCTGTATACCGCTTGATGGCATTTTGCTCTATGTAGTATGCTGAGGATTCGACGCTCCAATCGGCTTTACTACTACACATTGCTGTGTAGTTTTTCTCGAAGTGGTATTTGTCATTTCGTCTTTTGGTACTTCCAGCCAGGGGATCTTGGCAGCGAAGCTGTTTCGGTATCTGCTCCCGATTATTTTGCCTCTGCCCATTCCTACCTTGCTGAACCTTACGATCGCCGATCTGGCGGCGCTCTCCACCACAAGGTGCAGCGGAGTCAGATCCAGCAGCAGCTCCAATGCTGCTGTCGGACACGACCCCATCGCCCCCGTGATGCAGACACACGCCAGTCTTTGAATCTTCTCAAGCTGTTTCCTCATAGAGGCCAGCTTGATTCTACTTCCCCACGCAACCGCCCCATAAGTGATTGCAGGTCTCACTATCATGGTGTACATCCATCGCAGGATAGTGGGGTTACAACCCCACGTTTTTCCTGCCAGATTTCTGCACACCATTAGGGCGCGTTTGGCTTTACCTACCACTGCCTCAGCGTGTCTATTCCATAGGAGTTTGCTATCTAGTGTGATACCCAGATACCTTATCTCCTGTTGGTATTCTACTGCCTTCCCATCTATGAGTATGGGATGTAGGCAGTTTAGTTTTCTCCTTCTAGTCCACGGGAGACCCACTATCACCGTGGTTTTGCTCGGGTTGAGTCTCAATCCCACTGTTTGATACCATCTACTAGTTACTTTGAGGCCTCTCTGAACGAAAGGGGCTAACACAGAACTCAACAACTACAGACCCCTTACGTTCATTTCTGTCTTTTCTAAAATACTAGAATATTGCTCCTTACGCCGATTAGTACCATTCATTGGGAAGCACAAAATAATTCCAAACGAACAACATGGTTTTCAATGCGGCAAATCAACCACCACAGCTATTCTTGGTCTGTATAATAAAATTCTCGCAGAAGGGATCGTTCTTAGATAGGGAGCCACCTTAGGATTGTTATAGTTACTACCGCAGCGGGGGTTTGGGGGCCGCTAAGGCCTCCATTACCTCCAGTAGAGCATAGGATGCGGCAAGCAGCCCATCCCGAAATATGCGGTTTCAAACCAGGGGTTACCCCGTACACCCAGAGAATGCAGCACTCCTCACAGGCCGGACAATCGATAACCACCGCCCTGACGGGAGCTTTAGCGACTTTTCACTATAGAATCTATTTTGGCTGATCTTTCCCGCCATGAGGACCGCCAATCCAGACCGGGCCCGGGTAACCATAAGGCTTTTAACCCGGAACCCGGCCGTGTTTGAATGGGCGGTGGGTCCACGACAATGCGTTACAACACCGTCGACCCCTTCTTGCGCAAGTTCGCAATCCTGGCGGGAGACCCACTGAACACTACCTGGCTAGCGATCACTACCCCCACGAGTTCAACTCAACGAACGGGTACCAGTGCCAGGCTGGTAGGGCATCCCATTCCTCGTGGTTCCAGTGGTAACCGACTTACGTCGGTAACCTTGACTGGTGACGGTCGTGGACACTTAGGACACCTAGTGCGTCTTTACTTAGGACACCTGCGTACGTCAGTACGAAAAGGTACTTTTGTACTAAGGAACCGTCGCACGTCGGCACTAGGGCCCTGCGTACGTCTCTGCTACGCTGTCCCGCCCTCGAGACTTCCTTTGCACAAAATATATTGTGATCGGGTAGCCCCTAGAGGCTCCCTGGCCGAACCCCACGCAGTAGAAGGAACGAAAGAAAATTTTCGACTGTGTCTATCATACCCACCTAGTCGATAAACTATATAGATTTGGAATAAGAGGAAAAGCGGGTGTGTGGCTACAAGTCGAGCACAATACGTACAAACACGCTTAAATTCTGCTAATATCGAGTCCTCAAAAATGGCATCGCCTACGGGTGCCCTCAAGGAAGCGTTCCGGAGTTTACTTTATTTATTCTATATTTGACTGATTTAGTCCTATACGCAAATAAAGCCTACTGCGCTTTATATACTGATGATGCCAGTTTCCTAATAGCTCAAAACACTGTAGAAGATTCGCAGTTAGAGGCAAATGGACTTTTACAACCTCTAATGCTGGTTCTCAGCTAACAAACTGTATCTTAATACGGAGAAAATTGAATTTTTGACATTTCAAACTAAGAGAAGTGAATACGCCAAGAATATTTTTATTCAGACAGATAAATTGAATTTACGATCAACTTTCACCATATATTTAGGCATCTACATCGAACACTTATCGTGGCATATTACAATTGATAAAATATGTAGGTCGCTCGTGAAGAAAGCCTATTTTATTAGACATTGAAGAAAATTTTTAACCATGCAGGAACTTCTAAGCTTCTATTCAATAGCCTGCACGGACAAGGTTTTGATGACAAGACACTGATCAAACATATACTGACAGACACAATATCTAAGATAAAATTCAAGGGGGAAATCTCCGAACCTATTGAGATCAAGACAGGCTTTCGCCAAGGTGATGTACTCTCACCGCTCCTCTTCAACCCAGGGCTGGATAAGGTCATCAAGGAATGGGTGAAAAAGCTGAAAATACAACTCGGACGACCCAAAGACAAACTAGAAGTCGTCCCAAGGACAAGCTAGAAACTACAGCCGTCAGACAGATAGAAGTATTCAAAGATTACGCAAAAAAATCAGGGCTACAGATCTCCTTTCAAAAAACTGAGTTCTTTTGAACGAAAGTAAACATACTAAACACAAAATATGGCAAGATCAACAGGGTCACACACTTTGTAATACCCAAGTGAAGTGATCGAATGAAAAGGAAAAGAGAAAATCGCACAGAACACAAGGTTATTGAAAATAAAGACAGCCTTATACAAAACACAGGGTATCTACTACGAGAAATGTCCAACCAAAAATCGTCGCTACAACACAGTAATCCAACCTGAGGTGCTATACGCCAGTGAAACACTGATGTCACACACAAAGAGCGTACTTGACAACACTCTCATAGAAGAAAGAAAAATCATTACGAAAATTATTGAACGAAAACTCACAGACGAAGGCTGAACCTGAAAATATCTGAAACTAAAAATTTCTACAATCACAACAATTTTCAAGAAGGAAGAAAAGAATAGGCAAAGAAAATTATAGGCCACTCAGCATTTTATCTTCCATTTCAAAAATCGTTTAAGGTGTTCTATGTTTTCTACGAAAATACAATATTATCTGTGATTCTTAACATGGCTTTAAAAAAGGTAGAAATATCGAAACAGTATGTATTCAATACAAAACAATAATTAATAAATTAATAAATCAAAACGATATTCATATGCAACTTGAATGCCAACATACCCCCTTAGGTATATTTGAAGATCTATCCAAAACATACGATACATTTACAACGAAAATTTACAACTACGGGGTTTAAAGCCCCCCATACACGTGCGAACAATTTGCGAAAATTTTACACGTATTACGCTATCACATACACGTAGCAACCTATTGCGCAAACATCATTTCGATTTGTGGTGTTGTTCGTTGAAAATGTCAGATACGGACGATTGCTGTGCCGCCATTATTCTGGCCATAGTATCCGAGAAACGAATAGTTAAAAGAAAAAGAAAGCGAAGAGTGTGGGTCAAGAGTTGGCTCCAGAAGAGGAACGAATTCAGTCATGACCGCTTCAAGAAGTCAAGCTCGTCGAAGTACCACAAACTTGGCACGTACACGTCGTCTGTTCTTCCACCTGATTTTATGCTCTCCTTTACTTTCTTCATTTCTCTTCTGTAGGCAGTGCGGAATGAATTGATTTTGGCGCTTACACTTGCCCAATCTGCACTGGGTTCATCCTTCATTTTATCGACGAGTATTCTATACGCGGCGTCCTTCTTATTTCTATCTTTATAACCGTCACTTTTCACCTTCCACACGTCAGGTAAATCACAATACACTGCAATAAACTCTCCAAAGTTCCCGCTGTTCATCATATGTTGTCTTATTTGCCATATTGGAGAGATAAATACCAACAAACTAAAAAAAATTACCGAAACTACGTTTTCAAGCACGGAATAGAAAGGAAACTAACCTAAAGTTTCCAGAAACCGTACCATACACGTCAAACAAGTACACAAACAAGGAGTATTTGTACAAATTATTTCGATCCTGACCGATTCTACTCAAACAGTTTGCGCAACCATTCAAACAGCCCCATAGACGGTCAAACTGCTTGTACAAACACCGAATTTGCACAAATTGTTCGCACGTGTATGCGGGGCTTAGGGAAAAGCTCCGATTGGAGTTAGATTAGATTAAGTCGTATTTATCCAATAGCACCCAAAAATCCATCAAAAATCGATACATTATATGGAAGCACAACATCAAAACTAGAGTGGTAAAAATGGGGATACCGCAAGGGAGCATTCTAGGCCCCCTTCTTTTTATTCGTTATGTTAATGACTTACGCAAAACCTTTTCAAAGAAATCGAATATTTCAATATTCGATTATATAAATAATATTATATAATTATAACTATGCCGCTGACATCAGTCTTTTGATAGATAATAACTGTATCGAGGAATTTCATACAAATTCAGTTTTTGCATTTAATGCCTTCGCAAATAAGTTTAATACGAATAGGTTGGTTATGAACAAAAGTTAGACTAATACGATTATTTTTAAAACAAATTGAAGCTGAAAACTATATCCTTCTAGCATAAACATTGAAGGAGAATGTGTTGAAAGAAAGCAAACTGTAAGGTTTCTAGGAATACAAATGGCCAATTTACTGGATTGACCATCCCACATTGATAGTATGCGGCCAAAACTAAATAGAATCACATACTCTCATGTATAACTCACATACATTTAAGGATAAGGATTAAGGTTTTATCTTTCATGAGGAAAGATAAAACTTACATGATTATAGGCTTCACTCAAGGAGTACACCAGAGAAGTTCTCCAACATCGCAGCAGAAGCGACTAAAATTTTATGACCACATCAACAGACTTGCAGAGACCCAACTCACCAACAGAATCCTCAGGTACATCTAGGGCCTCAATGCCACTACACCCTGGATGACACAAGTCAAATCTGATCTGGAAAGAGCACATATAGACTCAGCGGATATTACAGGCAAAGGCGCATTTCGGCACAGGGTATATAAGTGGGAAGTGATCAGAGAAAACAGCACCTAAAGCCCAAGAAGAGAGCCTTTAGTGAAAGAATGAAGGAGTACTGAAAGAACAAGTAGTCATAAATGTTTCGCGTGCTATGATAAGATGCCTGTAGCATTTGTAATAATATGAAAAAAATAAGAATAATTACAATAAATGCAATAATTTTTATGAAATTAATTTTCTAGTAACTAGCCTAGAGTTAGCAGGATTTAGATACTCTTGTAAGATATATGGTTCCAGGTAATTGATGTATTCAAAGATTTTTTTCTTTATAAAATCTTAGGACTGGAACTAGTTTCAGCTCAATCGGTAGCATGTTGTAAACTTTAATTGCAGCGTGTAATTCAAGTCTTTTCTCAGTCTGCGTTAGCCTATGCTGAGGCATGTTGTACTGTACTATTTGCTGTCTAGTGTTTTTCTGGTGCGAAACTAGATATTGGCTATACTTATTTTTAAACATGAAAATAAGTAATTCGTGTATGTAGGTACCAATTACTATTAATATATCAGCAGCCCAAAATATTCCTCTGCAAGATTGTTTATAGATTAGATTAAATAGTATTCTGACTGCAATTTTCAGAAACTGAATAATTCACTGCAGTAGTTTCTACCGCTGCCCCATCATATTACTCCAAATCTTAGAAGTGAATGAAAGTTAGCAAAATATACTGTTCTAGGTGTTTCTATGCCCACATATGGTTGTAATATCCTTAAAGCGTATGTGAGTCTATTTAGTTTTAGTCGCAAACTTTCAATTTGGAATGACCAATCCAGTAAATTGTCCATTTGTATTCCTAGAAACCTTACAGTTTGCCTTGTTTCTAAAACTTCTTATATGTAAATGCTAGAAACATATGGTTTTAAGCTTATGCTTGTTTTAAAAATAATCATGTTAGTTTTACTTTAGTTCATAACCAACCTATTCATATTTAACCAATTTGCTAAGGCATTAAATGCAAAAACTGAATTTGTATGAATTTCCTCGATACAGTTATTAACTATCAAAAGACATAGACATAGTTTAACATTGAAATATTCGATTTCTTCGAAAAGTTTGTGGGTAAGTCATTAGCATAAAGAATAAATAGAAGGGGGCCTAGAATGCTCCCTTGCGGTATCACAATTTTGACCACTCTAGTCTTTGATGTCGTGCTTCCATATGGCGTATCGATTTTTATTCTTTGCTTCCTATTGGATAAATACGACTTAATCCAATCTTATGCCATTCCTCTAATTCCGTAGTTATAAATTTTCGTTACTAAAATGTTGTGGGCGTATGTGTACTTTGGATAAATCTATGCTGGCTTTCAAAAAAACAGAACACCAAGTATTTATTGGACGATTTTAATGAAACTTACAAAATTTGATCACGTAAATGAACGGCATCGATGCTCAAAAAATCGATTGTTTTGGTTTCTATTTAATGGTATTTCTTCTTGACTTCATCATTATGAACAGCTGCTGAAATTTAACGAAATTGCTTCTGATATCCAAGTAGTATCTGAATAGTTTGACGTAACAGTTTGTAAAGCTTAATAACATGCCTCTTGTTGGCCGTCGTAAACAATATCATCATCTAAGTGATTTTGATAGGTATGGATGATTTGATAGGTGATTTAATAGGACAGGCGTTTTTGGTATGCGGGAAGCGGTTTTTTCGGTTGGTGCTATTGCTCAAAGGGTACGCCGTAGTGTATCGATGATAGTACGCTGCTGGCCTAGATGTTCCGAAGCTGGAGAGAATCGACATAGACTTGATTCAGGACGTCCAAGAAGCAACACTGAGCGTGATGATCGAGCTCTTCGTCTTACAACTTTAAGGGACAGATTTCCAACATAGCGGGCATTAGAAAATGACTGCTTGGCTCTAAATGGCCAAAGAGTATCCATGGCTACTGTTAACAGAAGAATCCGCAGTTTTTGGTATTAGGTCCTACCGTCCACAATTGTATCTACCTCTTACTCCGCAGCATCGCAGAGCAAGACTGGATTGGTGCATGGAAAAACAACATTAATCATTAAATTTCATTTTTTAATTTCTTTTCATCAAAGATGAAACATTAAATTTCATTAACAAATGAATGCATGATATAAAATTATATTCAGCGATGAGTGTCGGTTCTGTTTATGGGCTCATGACGGTCGCGGAAGAGAGAGACAAGGAAGCGGTGAATACAGAATTTTACAGTTTGCTGTTGAAAGACATGCAGCTGTCATAGAGGGAGTAAAGGTTTGGGGCGATAGCGTATGGTAGTCGGTCCCCTCTAGCTTTTTTAGAAGCAAGTCTTAACGCGATTCGGTATATTGACAACATTTTACAGCCAGTTTTAGTGCCCTATGTAAATGCCTTCAATAATGCCTCGGAATGGACTGGAAATACGGCAACGACACAAGCAACGGAAAAGGGAGAACGATTGGAAAATTGCATCGTGGAATGTTGTAACTTTATCGAGGCCTGGTGGGTTGAGAACTTTAACGGATGCCCTAAAAATCGGCGGAATGGACATAACTGCTGTTCAAGAAACAAGGTGGCCTGGAAAGAACTTACTAACCAGTAAGGAGTACTCATTTTACTACAGTGGTAAAACGGGCGGCAAAAAGGAATTTGGAGTGGGTTTTATTGTCACAGGAAAGGCCAGAGAGGCAGTAATTGGTTTTAACGCAATAAGTGAACGATTATGCTCCATAAGGCTAAGAGGGAAATTTAGAAACGTCACCCTGATTAATGTCCACGCACCAACTGAGGACAAGGAAGAAAACGAAGGACCAATTTTACGAGGAACTGCAGAAAGCATATCGTGATGCGCCAGAAGGAGATATCAAAATCATCCTTGGTGATTTTAATGCTAAAGTGGGACGCGAGGAGATATACCGACCGACAATCGGACAACACAGTCTTCATGCTGAGACTAATGAAAACGGAAGTAGGATGATAGACTTTGCGACGACCAACAACATGGTAGTCAGTAGCACATATTTCCCACACAAAAATATTCACAAAGCCACATGGAAATCACCAGGTGGTAGAGTATTGAACCAGATAGACCATGTGGTGATAAATGGGAGACACTGTTCAAATATCCTGGATGTAAGAGCCTGTCGAGGCCTCAATGTAGATTCGGATCATTATTTGGTAAGGGCGGTGCTTAGGGCTAGAATTGATTGTCAACGCACACAACAGCCGGCAGTTAAGAGATACGATCTGGAAAAATTCAAAACCGATGAGATGAAAGAGAGATTTCAGTACCAAATGCAGGAACGAATATCCAAACGGCCAGAAAACGCTCTAGTAGAGGTCAATGAAGCGTGGCAAAAGATCTGGCAGGACATCGAAGATACAGCAGCAGAGGTTGTGGGGTGGAAGAAGGGACAAAGGCGTAATAACTGGTTCGATGAAGAATGCAAGGAAGTTCTGACAAAGAAGAACAAAGTCAGAGAAAAAGTACTACAACGAAATACTAGAGCGAATGTAGAGAATTGCCGAAACAAACGGAAAGTTGAGAAAAAACTATTCCGAAGAAAGAAATCTGAAAAAGATGAAGAAGATTTCGCGGAAATAGAAAGAATGAGAAATGCCAACGAAACTCGGGGACTCTATCAAAATGTCAGAAATGCGAGACTTGGCTACAAACAGCAGCCACTTCTGTGTAAGGATAAGGTCGGCAGAGTAATCGGACACACAGAAAAGTGTATCAAGAGGTGGGGTCAGTACTTCAGGGACCTGCTCAACCAGAACACTCAAGTAGTCCAAGAGGAAAGTATGGCGCCAACATCAACATCAATATTAGGGACTGAGCAAGTGGAGGAATCCACCTTAGAAGAAGTAGAGACTGCAGTGCGCAGGATCAAGAACAATAAGGCGCCAGGTGCAGATGGCATTCCAGGAGAATTGTTGAAGTATGGAGGTAGATCCTTAATATCGTTCATGCATGATCTCATATTAAACGTATGGAGAACGGAAAAGCTACCGGATGAATGGAAGCTAGGGATAATATGCCCATTGTACAAGAAAGGTGATAAGTTAGATTGTTCTAACTACAGGGGGATAACGCTGCTAAACATTGCATACAAGGTCTTCGCTAATGTGTTGTACCGTCGCTTACTACCATACGCAGAAGAGAATATCGGTGAATACCAGTGCGGTTTCCGCACAAACAGGTCAACCACAGACCAACTGTTTGGCATTAGGCAGATCCTGGAGAAATGTAATGAGTTCAATATCACGACACACCATCTATTCGTGGACTTCAGAGTAGCATACGACAGCGTTATAAGACACAAACTGTGGAGGATAATGACAAGTTTCGGATTCCCTGAAAAACTGACAACCCTAACCAGAGTAACACTGTCTGAAGTATCGTCTGTAGTAAGAATACGAAACAAGTTGTCTGAGACTTTCAACAGAGGAAGGACTACGACAGGGAGACCCACTGGCAACTTTACTGTTTAACATCGTACTAGAAAAGGCCGTTAGGAGTAGTGGAGTGGATACTAATGGCACTGTGTACTTTAAGTCAACACAACTATTGGCTTACGCAGACGACATTGATATAATTTGCAGAAGCGAACAGGCGACCAAAACTACTTACTCGCTGCTGGAGAAGGAAGCAAATAACCTAGGACTCACTGTCAACGTAAACAAAACGAAATACATGGTGGCTAATGAAACTCATCGAAAGGTAGGATCAACGCTAGAACTAGACGGAAAGCACTTTGACACAGTAGATACATTTGTGTACTTGGGCTCGCAACTGAACAGCGTAAACCGGATGGGCGAGGAGATTAGAAGGCGGATAACTCTTGGTAACAGGCGCTATTATGGACTACTTAAACTTTTTAGGTCCAAAACAATCCACCCCAAGCATAAGTGCACACTGTACAGGTCACTGATAAG
Source organism: Phosphuga atrata (assembly GCA_944588485.1). NCBI lineage: Eukaryota > Metazoa > Arthropoda > Insecta > Coleoptera > Silphidae > Phosphuga > Phosphuga atrata. Next base: position 6,869,644 of record OX155900.1, read on the forward strand.
ACCGGTGGTAACCAATGGTGCAGAAGCATGGAGCTTAACACGGAGCGAAGAACAGGCTTTAAGTGTATTTGAGAGAAGAATGTTACGTGCAATATTTGGAGCGACCCAAGAACGAGGAATCTGGCGCCGAAGGTATAATCACGAACTATATCAGCTCTACAATCAACCAGATATTGTGAGTTTCATCAAGGTGGCAAGATTGAGATGGCTCGGACACATGCAGAGAATGGGTGATCATAGGGTTCCGAAAAAGTTATTCAATGGCCAACCAGAGGGAAGGAGAAGGGCCGGAAGGCCAAGAGGGATATGGAAGGATGCGGTAACAACTGACCTACAAAAACTTCAAGTACGGGACTGGAGAACGTTGGCGAGTGACAGGTCCGCTTGGAGAAATATGCTGAAAGAGGCCCAGGCCGGCAATCGGTTGTAATGCCATTAAGAAGAAGAAGAAGAATGTAAATGGCTTGCAGAACCCCAATTTTCAGCAAGATAACGCTCGGCCTCACACAGCGGCCATTACCAGACAGTTTTTTTATATCTCTTAGATCTCTGGATCTTTGACCATAGCATTCTACAGATCTATCGCCGTTAGAACATGTTTGGGAAATGATAGGTGTTAGAATAAGTAATTTACAGCGCCCCGCTTACACTGTAATGGAACTTTTAGGTCAAAGTAACGAAGCTTGGAAGGAAATATCCCAAGTCGATATTGATAGCCTGATTTCTAGAATGCCTCTACGTGTTAATAAATGCTTGAGAAATCGTTGAGGCCCAACATATAATTAATTTTTATCCATATGTTTTCTTTTCAAGTTGATTTTTTTTATCATCGATGCATACCATTTACATGATAAAATTCTGGAAATTTCATTAAAATCGTCTAATAGGTATTTGGTGTTCTGTTTTTTTTAAGGTAGTAGGGAATATGTTGGTTCTCGAGTTACATATAAATATTGTTTATGTATTGAATACATGCTGTTTCGGTACTTCAACCTTTCATCTAACCATGTTGATTTATCTGAATCTAACCATGTTGATAACCATGTGAAGAATCAAAGATTATATTGTATTTTTCGTAGAAAGGATTCCATCCTCACATAGAACAGCTTGTCTACGATTTTTGAAAATTAAGATAAATTTGCTGATTGGACTCTAATTTCCTAAATCCATCTTTTCTCCATTCTTGATAACTGGTGTAATTGTAGAAATTTCCAGTAAATCTGGAAAGATGCTAGGGACGATTCTTCTTCTTCTTCTGACTCTACAGCCCAGGGTGAGCTTTGGCCTCCTTAACAATCCCCTTCCACCTTTGACGGTCTTCAGCGACACTTGTCCAGTTTCCTACTTGTAGAGTTTCTACATCTTCCTCTACCTTATCTTTCCACCTGGTTCTGGGTCTACCTCTGCTTCTTGAGGTGGTAGGTTGCGCTTTATGGATGGATCTGGGTGCTCTCGCACTCGGCATTCTAATCATGTGGCCCGCCCATCGAAGTCTCTGTGCCTTAATGAATCTTACTATGTCTTCACCTTCTATTAGTTCTTGAAGTTCGTAGTTCATGCGAATTCTGTATCCTTCTTCCTCTCTCACTGGTCCAAAGATCTTCCGTAAAATCCGTCTTTCAAAAATATGAAGAGAGTTTTTGTCTGCTTCCGACATACTCCAGGATTCAGCTCCATAAGTTAGCACAGGTCTGATCAGTGTTTTATATATTCGCAGTTTTGCTTTACGTGAGATGATTTTTGATTTAAAGAGTTTCAGATGTGTATAATAGCATCGATTCGCAGCTTGGATTTTGTCTTGTACCCTCAGTGATAGATTATTTGTGTTATTGAAAGTTACTCCAAGATATTTGACATTTTGAACTTCTTCAAACCGATGATCATTTATAATGAAGTTCTGAGGGGCCCTTCTTGGGTTATCACGTGACAGTTTTAGGTATTTTGTTTTATCTGCATGTATTTTCAGGCCGACTTTGCTCGCTTTCTCTTTTTCTTATTTTTAAAAACAATTCTTCTAGAGTTCTGTTGTCTCTAGCCATGATCAGTATGTCGGTCGCGTACGCACATATTTGGTATGATTTTGTTATGATATTTCCCTTATTTTCGAGGTTTCCAATTGCATTTTGTAGCGCAAGGTTAAAAAGAACAGCTGACAAGGCATCTCCCTGCCTAACACCGGTTCTTATTTCAAATTCCTTTGATATTTTGTTTTGGACTGTTACTCTGGCCTTGGATCCATCCATTGTCATCATGGCAAGTTTATGTGGGATACCCATTAGAGCAAGTGCACTTCCTAGTTTTGATCTTTTAATACTGTCGAATGCTTTTTTAAAATCGATTAACAGACAGTGCAGGTCGATGTTGTATTCATAACATTTTTCCATTGCTTGACTTAGCACAAATACCTGATCCAGAGTTGATCTACTTTCTCGGAAGCCACATTGATATTCTCCTAATATTTCTTTTGCATACGGTCTTATCCTGTCGAATATCACATTGGAGGGTACCTTATATGCAGTGTTAGTAGTGTTATTCCCCTGTAATTGTCGCAGTTTGTTTTGTCGCCTTTTTTGTGGATAGGGCAGATTAGGATAGTTTTCCAGGATAGATAGGGCAGTTTTCCACCTTTCAGGCATCTGTTTTTCTTTCCATATTTTGCATATTAGTTGGTGCAGTCTTTTATGTGCATCTATTCCGGCCAGTTTTAAAATTTCGGCAGTGATGCCGTCCTCGCCGGGTGCCTTACCATTTTTAAGCTTTTCCATAACTGTTTTGACTTCATCCAATGTAGGTGGTTCGGTATTTTCTTGAGCTGTGTATATTACTGTTTCTGGCTCTTCTAGGTCTTCCATATCATCAACATTTAGTATCTCGGCGAAGTACTGGCGCCATCTATCCATGACATCTTTCTCTTCCGTTAGGATTTTCCGTTCTTTTCCCGTTCTTGGCTGCTAGGGCTAGGGACTGCTAGGGACGATAGAGTTATTTATAATAAACTCCAAAGGTTCAGGTATTTTCCTTTCCAGGACTCTTTTTATTTTTTATATTCGTAATGATGTTTTGCAACTCTGTAAGTGTTAGTGGATCCACAACCATTGACTTATCTATAATAGTTCTGTTATTATGGAAAGAGTCTTCTGTTAAGTTATAAAGTGGTGGTTTGCATTATCCGTGAAGTAGTCATTAAAAGCTGTAGCTGTTAATATTCTGTCTATATGTATGATTCTATATGTTGTATTCTTCAAGCTTTTTATTTGGTTTACAACATCCCAAGTGGTTTTACTATATTTGTCCGTAGTTTTTAGTTAATTTTGAATTTTATTCATTTTTATTATTTTTTTCAGTAGAACGTTGTATTTATTCTCTACATTTTTTATTGAAAACTTTTTTAATTTCGTGTTGTGTTTCGCCAAAAGTTTTCTTACTTTGTCTATTTCGTCGATTTTATAGGTGCGATGGCAACTATTGATAGAGTTTATGGATATTCTAGGAAAACTTTCGTTGAAATAAGGTGCGAGGATCCCCAAAAAGATATTCCATCGATTATTTATTTACGTTACCTCGCAATCGAAGATTTCAGACCATGATTCCTCTTGTAAACGTTCTTTGAAATAAGCCACATTATCTAAAAGCCTCGTGCATTTGACAATTATAGGTTGCTATTCTCTTCCAAAACTAATTATTTGTGCATTATGGTCCGAAATATGTGAAATGTAACTAGTATTATTGGTTTTAAATATAGTACCTGTCTTTATGTAAATGTTGTCAAAGCAGGTTCCTGACGACGGATGACTAGTTTCCTCCATTGCCAAAGTACATTGGAAATATTGTTAGAGCGATTTAATTTGTTGTCTCATCCTTGTTTTTAAAGTGTTGATATTAAAATCACCTAAAACAATATATTGCTTTTATCCCCTTCAGTAAAGGAGGAGATTATCTAAAAAAGTTTTATAACATGTGATCCTATGTAATCTATGTAATCTTCAATATATTATAATACATATTAAAAATACATAATAATAAATACATATGCAAATATTATTCTCATTGAATATGTTTTGGAGTTTACTGTACAGATAAATATTTTGTATAATAGTAAGTTCTAATAGATAACTATTATGTATTTTGTGTGTAAAGTTGTTTTTAATTAAAGATTTTTTTGTAAATAAAATAAATTGAATAATTAAGACTTGGATACGCATCAGAAGATTATCATTTTATAAAATCTAATCAAGTAAACGAATCTAATGATAATAAAAATTATATTTTCTCTCGATATTTTCCTCGGCAGACGTATTATGCAAATATATTTTCGTTTGCGTATTATATTCTCATCTATTTCGTAAATAGTGGGGGAGATTATGTCCGTTCTAAAAATATGGAGTGATAAATGAAGAAAAAATGATGTTGCACTTTGTTTGGTTTGGTTAACACGTGGCTAATCCGCCAAAACTGACGTCGATATATCTTCATCAGATAAATAGGGCATCGTTTAGTCCATTGAATTCCGCAAAATCCGAAAAAACACGTTCTGGCGTATCAACGGACATCTGGGATGTTTGGAAACTCCCCAAAGAAAAGTTCGTATGATGAGTAAGTAAGTATATTTATATCTATCGCATTTTATTATTGAAATGTTTTTGCAGTGTAGATTACTTTCGGAATATAAAGACAGTGTAGCTGAGGGTAGTAAACTTGAATGCGATAAAATCTGTTTAAAGTGATTTACGTTACATTCTGAGAAGCGTCGATAAATAAAATTTGTCGGTGGGATATAGTACCGACTCAACTTAATGAACAACATCTGACCATAATGATCGGATAAGCCACTGTTAATAATTCTCACATTAATTATTTTCAACAAAATATTACTATTATTAATTAAAAAAAAATTTTTTTATTAAATAAAATTATTAAATAAAAACATTAGTATTAATTAAATATTATTAATTAAAGACTTGTGGATACCTCTAGCCTGCGTAAAATTTCAATAACACACTGGTTGAATTCATAAGAATTGAAGGTCTCAACTGCGTCCCAAGCCTTTATGTCAGAATTTGATTAAAAATCGAAATTAAAGTCACCGCAGATGATATGTGTCTGTTAAACGATGGCATTTTCTGGATAGAAATTCTAGTTTACAACTGAATGCAAATGGTCATCTGTAAGTTGCTTTTAATTTTGTGAATTTATATCCTATATGTCACTTATGATGATTAATTCCTTGCATTAATATCTGTTGATCAAGTGCAACGTGGTGCATCTTCGATAGAAAACAACACTAGATCAAAATTTTCACACCAATTCTGGCAGACATACATGTCAATGTACCGTCGTTATGCACAGTACCAACCTTTATGTGACTAAAACTATTTTTATCTTTAATCATTCAAGTTACGTATCGAATAGGATGGCTGCGATCGTTATTACGTGGCAATCCACAGTTACCCTGAATTGAAATGTAATTTCAATCCAGTGCAAGTTACGTAAAATTAACGCAATTCGATTTTGTGCACTGAGTGTTGATGGAAGTAGCAAATTAATAATATTAAAACATTTTCTCATTTCTAATATACATGAAATTATAATTAAAACCATTGATTTGTGAAAACCGGACGTAGTTTTAATGGTAACTACTTCCGGTTTTCACAAATCAATAGTTCAATAGTCTGCCAAATTATCGAAATTTGAACAATCTTAATTGAAAATTTTATAAGTGTCCAATTATCAAAATGAAATAAGAAAATCGAATCGTACACATTATTTTTATTCCTTGTTTTTATATACGAAGTGATAAAATGAATAACATGGAATCCAATAAGAAATATTTGTTTTCTAGTACAACGGGTCATATTTCATGATCACTGAAATATCAATGAGTTCTGACTTGAGTCAATAAAATTCGATTTATTATAAAGCAGAGACTCCGTGAAAATTAATAATGTATTTTTTGCGTCTTTTAGGATCCAGAAGATTCCGAGAAAGCCTTGTAACTGTAGACTGTCCGAAGCAAATGTCACTTGCGATTACGTGAAATCGAGAAGTGAGGACAGAATGTGCGACAAAAATACACACATACGAAACTTGATCCTTTGGTTTTCACAGAGCTTGTACCACAGAACTAAACTATATATAGTGTATATGTGAAAGAATATATATAGGTATATAGAAAAGCCGTTACTTTATATGATTTATGTTATCAGCGCAATTTTAAGTCCCCGCACCGTAATTGCCCTTTATTTTCGCCGTAAATATACGGCAATGTCACTCGCTTAATGTTACGGTTTTCGTAATGAAAACGAATGCGCGGAGAGTGTGTATCCGCGATGTTTTATATTAGCTGCCTCGCGGAGCCGGGCAATTCCCAATTAATAACACTCCCAATTATTTTTTGCTTGCGAGAATTGCAGACGCGCGATTAATTTAATTGCGATTTTTGTACTCTCCGCGGATAATTGCCGGGAAGAATAGAAATAAGAGTGTGATTTTAAAACTATTGATTACAGGGGGGTTGGACTAAGGTCGTTTTCCGTCGCCCATTCATTTTGTATCGACTCCCGCTCGCTTTGGAGCTTAGTCGAGCAGCTTTAATTTAAATTATAGGTTTTGTCTTTAAGCACCTCTCTTCCTGTCTTTTGTAGTGAAATATTATTTTAAATTATTTAAATTAATTACTCTGTTCGCTTCGCGAGAAACAAAAACTATATCAAATATACCTTTTCTAATTTATACAAATTCTATTAACTAGTAGGTATATTATACGTATATTATAGTATACGTTTATAATCAATAAGTAACCAATAAGTAATTACTTATTTCAAAGTAAACATAAGAAACATAAGAACAAACATAAGAAACCACGTTTTAATATTTCCTAGTCAATTTCCTCCAATCAATATCCACGGTCGTATGCTACATCTGTAAATTTTAAATTCCTCGCTGGAAAAAATGTGCTTGCTGGGAATATAAATATGATTCGAGGTAAACTTGAACATCGCTCACACACACACATTAGATATATCTTTTATTTTTAAGAATATTCCATATATTTAAATTTGAAAAAATAATTATTATGCACAATATTGGGTGAATATGTCCTGGTAAAACATCCCTATTAAGCTGCTTTAATTAACCACAAAATTGAGATTATCATGTTGCAATATTGTATTTAACTACTATTGCCTCCTATCATTTCATAAATGTTAATTTTGGAGCAAAAAAATTGGAATCATCAATATAGAAAGCAACAGGTTAATATAAAAAGTATCAATGTATTTATATCAAAGTCATAACTGCTTCTTTCAGAATATCCCAATGAATATCATACTTGCAGATTTTTCATCAAATTCCTATCAAATGTAAGACAAAATAAAACCATTTTTCATCTTACAAGGGGGCTCTGTCAACTCGTCATCACCGATTTGGCCCAAATTTACAGAATATGTAGGGCTTGACCGTAAATGAAAGTGACGCAAGCGGGAGGGCCAGATGGCCATTTTTAAGCCGACCGCTAAGTTACCGACAACTCATAAGCCCGTTAAGTTGGCATACATTTCAATGGCCGGTCAGCGCAGCGGTAAGAACTCGGGTCCCTAGTACGAGGATCGCTGGTTCGATTCACCGTGGAGACGCTTTTTTTATTTACAATTTTTAAAATGACTTTCTTATATTATTATTATTACTTAATATTGTTTAACTTTTTAATTGTAATTATTAATTTGTCAATTTAATTATTTTATTAGTAAAAAACCGCAGCGCTGACCGGCCATTGAAATTTACGCTAACATATGAGTTGTCGGTAACTTACCGGTCGGCGTAAAAGTGGCTATTTGGCCCTCCCGCTTGCATCAGTTTTATTTATAGTCAAGCCCTACATATACTGTAAATTTGGGCCAAATCGGTAATAACGAGTTGACAGTGTCCCCTTGTTAATATTGTAGTTAGAAGTTAGAAATTAGTTAGAAACTACACTAAATCCCTGATACAACAGGCAGAGGAGGACTTCAAAAAGAACACTTCAAGAGACCTCTATAACGCGCAACGCAAGAAGCAGACCACGGCGTACACATATTCCACTTTTCAGCTAGGTGGACCTGAATTGAAACTTCAGTTAAACAATAAAGAATTCACTAATGCCTTTGCAGGATACTTACTAATATTTCCTCAATGTAGAAAAACCTAAAGAGAAACTTACCTTCCATGATCCCACTTCTGGGTATCCAAACTTCATACCACCAACCAGTTAATAAATATAGAACTTCATCACGAGCCTGAAGAACAAGAAAGCCTCCGGTGAAGATGGCATAGTAGCGAATATGTGGAAAAATGCAGAAGAACAATCCATACAGAGCATCCATCAGCTTAACATGACATATGGGTAACAGAGATCTTACCAGAAGGATGGACCTCAGCTATAACCCTTCCACTTCACAAATGCTAATTAGACTGACCCCGATAACTACGGAGGCATATCTCTGATATCTGTCACATACAATATTTTTTCTACAGCCTTGTTAACGGGGGTCTGCAACCAGCTTAACTCCCAACTAGGTGAATATCAGGCTGACTTCCCAGCTAGTAGATCAGATACAAGTAGACTTTAGAAACGCATATGATTCTGAAGACAGACAGGCCCTCATTACCACCCTTCGAGAATTTGGCCTGGAGGAGAAGAAAACCAGACTAATCCAGGGCATTCTGAGATACACCACCTCCAAAGTCAAGTTTAGAGGTGAGTTCCCTGAGGACTTTCCCATTCAATCGGGAGTTAGACAGGGCCTTTCTTGCATACTGTTCAACTGTTTACTGGAGGATTTACAAATCATCAGGGAATGGATAAAATGTAAAAGCTAAATTAAACAATTCACCACCATGGGAAGATCGAGGAAAAGATCTCGTTCTCCAAAGATCTGTAGATTTCTCCAAAAATCTCAAAGCTAGAATTACAGCAACAAATAAGTGCAATGGCAAAGTCCATTAGTGAACTGATAGAGGGACAAAAAGTCGACAACAAGGCTCAGAAATTCAGTCGGCAAAATGTAACAATGTTGCTCATTACCACCGGAAATTGGCCTGAGGATTGGATAAAAGAGAGATAACCTGAATGTACACTGCTTAGCCTTTGCTGATGACCTAGTTCTGTTATCCAACGATATAGAAGACGCTACTTACCAAATACAGAATCTATCCAGCATAGCATCTAAGGCCGGTTTGAGAGCCAGCATGCAAAACACTGGGTACATGACTAACACAAAGGACTCCCTTTCTACAATTTCATTACAAGGCAATACCATTCTTAAATTCGTGCAGTCAATTATTTAGGAGAGTGGATTTCAGCAAACGAAAGTGAAAAGTTGACTATAGATAGCAGTTGTACCAAGTTGGAGAGGATCTACAATCCTGCTAGAGAATTTACATCTCCAAACATCTTTCTAAAACTCTTAAACTTAAATATTACATTTAGAATGCCGCTTGATAAACAGAAAAGGTCCACTAAGGAAACTAGAGCTTAAAGAACGGAAAATCCTGAGGAGAATATTAGGGCCAATACGAGAAGAGGATGGCACATACAGGATCAGACTCTATAGTGAGCTGTACCACCTGCAAGAAGACATAATTGCATCTATCAGGAAAGGCGCCTAATCCTCTATGGACATTTAATCCGCATGAACCCCCGTAGACTCACGAATAGGATCTTCACAACGACAGGTAGAGGGAAAGCCTTCAAAAACAAATGGTTCACCACATTCAAATCAGACCTGGAGCAACTTATAATTCCACCAGAAACCATAGAGGATCGGTCCAAACTCCAGCAGACCATACGACAAGGAGTATCCCCAGTGGCTCCTCCCAGCAAAAATAGCACAGGAACCAAGAGACCCAAGCGGACAGAGGAGAAGAGGCTTGCCCACATCCAGAAAATGAATGCTTTCTAGGCTAAGAAGAAGATAGCATACCCATATAAAGAGTCAAAACGAGCCCCGTGGTCCTAAGTAGGCCCAAACGAAAAAAAAAATCAAATCAAATCAAATTAGTTTATTTCCTTATTCAAGTTACATAACTAAGGGAAATATGTCAAACAAATACAAATATTAAATAGTAAAATACATAAATAATAAAAAATATTAAAATCATATTTAAAATCATTTTTTCAACTCTGCTCTCTCTCTCTCCATTAATGAAATCTTCCACACTGTAGGGTTCTAAGTCATTTATGAGATTGAATATTTGTTTTTTAAATATTTAGAAATTTTTTATATCCTTTATATGTCTGGGCAGGTGATTGTAGAATGTTATACACCTATAATAGGTACCTTTCTCTGTTAATGATAAACTGTGAATTGGTGGCACATATTCCAAATGTTTTCTCCTTGTTGGAATATTGTGGCTGGTTTCGCTCTTGATAAAGTTATTTTTATGCTTGAAATTATAAATTAGTATCTCATAAATGTATTGTCCCGGTACAGTTAAAATATTAGCTTTCTTAAATTTTCCTTTGCAGGATTGATTATATTCCAGATTCAATATGATTCGTAGAGCTTGTTTCTGAATCTTGAAAACATCTGTAATGTTTTTTCCAGAACCCCAAAAAATTATGCCAAACCGAGTATGTGATTGAAAATTTGCATAGTATACCATTTTTAGAATTTTTGGGATTAGAACTTTTTGTAATATTCTTAAAGAAAATGTCGTTTTATTTAAAAGCTAACTAAGAAGTGTATGTGTGTTCTGCAATTTAAAGTGTCGTCAAAGTGTATTCCCAAAAGCTTTACACTCTCTTTTATAAAAACTGTGTTTTTATCTATTTCAATTTGTGTTGGATAATTCAGTCGAGATCTGTTTGTTTTGAAAATAATAATGTTTGTTTTTTGCTGATTTATTGTTAGTTTATTTTTTTTAAACCACTGTTGCACTAGGTTTAAGGCAGAGTTAACACTAATAATCACTTCATCCATATTTTTATTTGCTACTAGAAGCGTTGTGTCGTCGGCAAAGTTTAGAATTTTATATGGAGTATTATTTAAGGCTAGGGGTAAATCATTCAGATAAATTAAGAACATTAGTGGGCCTAATATACTTCCTTGCGGTATCCCTATTGTTGTACTTGTCACATTCGATTTTAAATATCCACATTCTGTATTTAATTTTGTTTGTTGGGTTCTACGAGACAAGTACGACTTGAACCAGTCAAGAGCAATGCCTCTTATGCCATACTTTTCAAGTTTACTGACCAGAATTTTATGGTTCACAGTGTCGTACGCCTTTGATAGATCAATTAGGATTTCACAGGGAATTTCATGACTTTCTAGATGCTCTAAGATATTGTTGAGATAGTGGAAATAAGCTGTTTCTATGTTCCGTCCATCTACATATCCGTGCTGGGTGTTGTTTAATAAATCGAATTTCTTGAAAAAAGCAACCGTCCTACTAGCTACTATTTTTTCAAATATTTTTGAGAACGACGATAATAAGCTAATGGGTCTATAGCTTTCTACAAGCAATTTGTCTCCTTTCTTGAATACTGGTATGATTAAGGAGTGTTTCAATTTGTCTGGAGAAACTCCATATTTAATTAAGGTATTTATAATATACTCCAATGGTTCTATTATATCATTTATGACAGTTTTTATCACACCTATAGGAACTTCATCTACTCCAGAACTTTTTTTGTTGTTGAGATTCATTATTACGTCCATAATTTCTTCACGTGTTGCCGGTCTTAAGTATATTGAATTGTTATTTATGTGTATTGAATCTGAGTATTATATATGTTCGATTTGTCTAGACAATTGGATGGGGTTGTCTGAGTAGAATCTATTGAATTTGTTGACTATTTCTAATATGTTCATTTGATCTAAAGAGAAAACTGTACTATTGCGATGGTTTTTTAAGTTTACGATTTGGTTGACTACATTCCAAGTTGATTTCATAATATTATTAGAATTCCTTATTTCATTTTCTAACTGAATGCTTTTTGTTCTTTTGAGTACTTGGTCATATTTTCGTCTAGTTTTATTGTATTGCTTTCTGCTTTTCTCATCAAATTTTGATAATATTTCAAAAACTCTAGCTTTTTTCTAATTGATTTAACTTCTGGACATGCATATCTATGATTATTGCTCGCTTGTTTATTCTTTATTAAACAAGGATAACTGCTATTAAAAAATAATAGGAATTTTTCCATAAATATATTCCATTGGTTGTTTATGTCATTTTGTTCTTGAGTGTAAACTTCTAACCAGGTTTCTTCGGAAAGCAATTTCAAAAATTTTGTATTATTTTCTGAAGAAAAGTGTCTGACTCGAAATTTAGTTTTCTGTTTTTTATTCTCAATTAGACTTATTATTTGGGCTTTGTGATCAGAAATATAATATTCTGTAGTTTTGACCGTGTACATCATACCTGCTGTTATAACTATGTTGTCAATGCATGTTGACGATTGGGGGCGACTAATTTCTTTAAACGCCATTTTTAAGTTGAATGATTGAAACATAGACTTAAGTTGTCTACTTTCATAGTTTAATTTTAGCGTGTCCACGTTGAAATCTCCAGCTACAATGCATTGTTTTTTTTCTATATTTAATTTTATTGGTAATTGATGCAAGTTATCTAAGAAATTATGAAAACTAGTTAGAGGGGCTCGATAAATTGCTACAACTATTGTTGCAATTTCATTCAATATTGTCTCTATAGCTGTAATTTCAAAAATTAGTTCTTCTGCTAGCTTATCGATATCCGGTCTTGCCGTCCATTTAATGTTATTTTTGCAGAAAAAAAGCTACACCTCCATGTTGTCCCACTTTGCGACAATACGATGCTCCTAGGTGAAAATTTGAGATTTGCAAGACTCGTAATTGCTCGTTACTTTTCCAATGCTCTGTTAAAATAAGAAATTTACAATTCTTATTTTCTTGGAGCATGTATTCTATTTTTTCTATAGAATTCCCAATAGATTGTGTGTTTTGGTTAATTATTTGCATACTTTCTTTGGAGTTATTTTCTAATTTTATTGCTTCCGTTTGTAGATGTAGGTTTTTTGAAAATTTGTGTTCTGACGGCTTCTGTTTAGATATTTAGATGTAGAATTATATTTAAAACGTTCGTGTAAGATTCCTTCTGGCCAGAAGGACCTATCATAGACCTTCTCTTTTAAAATTGGATCCACTCCTATTTTGAAACTGTTATTGTCCGTTATATGGACTTTTGAGGTCATTTTTCCTACTATAAAGTCTGTTTTCGGTAATCCTGTATTTTTTTGAAGGTAATCTTGGACAATTTCTTCAGTTACATGTTCTTTCGCTCGGGAAATGTATAGCCACAGTTTTTTTGGTTGAGTTTCTCTACCCGAAAAACCTGTGGCTTTATTTTCTTCGTTGACTTTTGCGCTACCAAAAGATTCGCGGTTTTTTCGTCCACTGAAGGCTGGTTCATTATCTCTGCGGGATTGAGGCTTATCTCTATCTATTTTATTTTGTTGCTTTTTGTTCGAGTAAGTCGTTTCCGATGTTCCCTCAATTTCTTCGACTATCACGGAATTGTTGGTAGTTTCCGAACCGTTATGTTGTTGACTTTCATGTGTTAACGTTAAGTTTTGACAGCCAGAGGTGTTACTTAATAATGTGTGATGCGTGGTATTAGGTTGACATGAAGAAATGTTTTTTTGTTGATGTTTTAATGCATGGATTTGTTCTTCTAACGTAAGTAGATAGCGATTCATAATCCTGCTCTTATCTTCCATCTCATTCAATAATTTTTTTAGGAGAAAATGTTCCTTTTGTAAGATTCTTACATTATCCTCTTCCGAAAAATTTGAAGTTTCTAGGTGAGTTTTTTCTATTGTATCACTTATTTCATGATCACATTTGTGTTTTTTTTAGAATGGGATACATATCCCAGATGGAAATGCTTGCTGCATTTTATACAAAACACTGGTTCACACACTTTTTTTGCACAATAATTGCAGAGCACTTTAACTGTGTTGTTACTTTCAGCCATCTTGGTTGCAACTTTATGCAAATCTTGTAGTTATTTTTGGGTCAAAGTAAATGTGTTTAGTAATTTTTGTTTTCACTGAACTTAATTAAACGGATTATTTCACTTAAAAATATTGATGAATATTGAGTAGATGCAATTAATAATGCATTAAAGTATAAATATAACTAATACATTATATCTCACGTAACAATTTAATGAAATAATAAATTTTTCGACTCTAAATTGAATTTACTTAATTTCTATAAAATATTGCTTACAATGCATTGGTTTTATCAACTAAATTTATTTAAAATTGTTACTATTAATCAGAATTTAGAATTATTAATCAGAATTATTAATCAGAAGTCTTGCACGCAATTTTCCTAACGATAAACAAATTTGTACGAATTCGTAAGTTTATCGAAGGCGTTTCCGACTCTCATTCTAGATTGCTCTATTTCGACAAACTGTCATTGTATAAAGTAATGACACTTTGTGGAAGCGTTGTTTGTTACATAGTGTTAGTGCAGTTAGTTTACATAATCCACTTCATTTAATACTCGATCTCTTGAGAGTATAGAATTTCTTTGATTGACTAATGCTTTCCTTCAAAGCTGCTAATAATTTTATTCAATTTCCTCCTATAGTTTAATGCTGTTATTGTTTCGCCCAGATGTAAGTAGTTATAGTATAGTAGTATCACTTGCCGAAGAACAAAACTGTGACCAGTGTTCTTCTTTTCAAAATCTGTTTTAGTGCTTTCTTTTTATTCTGCAAATGTCTAGCTGCAGAAATATAAGTTTCGCATTATTATAGGGAATTCTCTACATACTAACTTAATTAGAGCAGATGTTCATTAAGTTATTGCGGCACAAATTTACCAGCTCTTCCGTTGTCAAAAAACCAGAATCAACATTCAGTTCCTTTGCCACCTCACAATGTAATTCACGTAAGTCCAATAATAGTTCTCAAATCATTTTGTTTATAATTAAGCTTTTTCGTCATCAAGTTTTCTAACTATTGTTTAGCTTTACAGTTATATTATAATTAATTAACTCCTCTTCAAACACAAATATGGTGTATTGAGAAGTTTATGTGGCTCTAGATCCCAATTAAAACTCATTTAAATTTTGCTTGAATTTGATTTTTTCCCTGACAAATTTAAAATGTAAAATCGAATAATGTCAAAGAATGAAAACAATATCTCAGTGATCCACCGCATGGTAAAAATAAAATTTATTGAAAGTAGGAGATGACTACGATACCACTACGATATCTTCAAATCTATCAGTAGCTACAATTACACGGAAATCTTCTGTTACTCTTTGGCACACCCCGCTGAAGAAGCGTGGTGTGAGCCGTTCGCTGCGTCAAAGCAAGTAACGGGAACGGTCAAGACTGATTTGTGTCAGGGGCTGAAGGCCAACAGATATTATGAAAGAGTAAAGAAAACAAAGTTAGAATTTGTGTAATTACTACCTTAGAGTCCAAGATAAGAAGATCTCGTCGGCTCCTCATCCAACGGGAACACTTATCTAATGGCAAACTGACAGATAACGTAAATCAATAAACAAACAATTGATTCCGGTTTGGAATTCGTATCGCAAGGCCACCATGGATTGTGGTTAGCAAATTAATTTACAGAAGAAATAACAAAGTTTAAAATGAGATGTCATGGTTTGAACCAAATTAATAATAGAATTGAAATTTGTTTATTGATTTACGTTATCTGTCAGTTTGTCATTAGATACGAGTTCCCGTTGGATGAGGAGCCGACGAGATCTTCTTATCTTGGACTCTAAGGTAGTAATTACACAAATTCTAACTTTATTTTCTTTACTCTTTCATAACATCTGTTGGCCTTCAGCCCCTGACACAAATCGGTCTTGACCGTTCCCGTTACTTGCTTTGACGCAGCGAACGGCTCACACCACGCTTCTTCAGCGGGGTGTGCCCAAGAGTAACAGAAGATTTCCGTGTAATTGTAGCTACTGACAGATTTGAAGATATCGTAGTGGTAATCTCCTACTTTCAATTCTATTATTAATTTGGTTCAAACCATGACATCTCATTTTAAATCTAATTTATTTCCTGTGGGGAGCTCTTTATTATAATAGTTATGCTAACCATCCAGAGACGATTGATGCCTTGAAATACGAAATCGAAGTTGCCGTTACTTTCAGAATCTATTTATAGGAGTAATCGTTAAATAACAATGTATAATTGGTTTACGTCTGTGACAGCACAGGCGAACTTAGTTCAACACAAATTAACCATTTTAGGAACGTTGAGAAAAATTATAGTATCCCTAAAGTATATCTTGTCAAAACAACAGCTGTATCTTCTTATTTCTGTTTCACTCTAACAAAACATTGTTATAATATTTCTTAAAAAAGGGTTACTTTTCTTTACCATTCATAATGACATAACAACGGCAGTGATGAAGCAAAAGGAAAACCCAAGATGATCGTTACGGTAATGAAACAAATGGTGGAACATATAGTTTTGATCAATTATGTCATTCATATTCGCTCTGAGCGCAACAGCACTATCGCCAAAGGTGACACTTTTAAGAACTTCATAAGCGAAATACGAGAAAA
Organism: Phosphuga atrata; assembly: GCA_944588485.1. Classification (NCBI taxonomy): domain Eukaryota; kingdom Metazoa; phylum Arthropoda; class Insecta; order Coleoptera; family Silphidae; genus Phosphuga; species Phosphuga atrata. The sequence continues at coordinate 6,886,218 of OX155900.1, forward strand.
TGAATTTCCTTGAAATTATTATTTACCAAGTGAATGGCAAATTTCTAAAGTATCTGAAAGTGTTTTCACTGCTGGTTGTAATTATATAAATTGCATTACAGCTATTTTGTTATTGCATACAAACAGCTTCCGTTAGCGATACATGACTTGACAAAATTGGTAAAATCGAGCGAATTTTTGCGAAATTTGGTCGCCCTTTAGCTTCCAAGTTTAGTCATTAATATTTTTATGGAAATCTAAGCACTGGGAAATGACCTTCTGAATGATGCCGCATCGGTTTTTAATTATCTGCAACCGTTCTCTAGGTAAGGACTTGAGAAGTTAAGTTTAATTCTTTAAAATTTAATTCAGAATTTCGTATTAAAAAATTGAATCTGTCCAAACAATTTACACATCGCTTTACTATCCTTGTCGGCTAGTTTCAGTGTGCTGAAAATGATTTCGCTGGTATTTCTGGTTACCGACCCGACCATAGAGAACCAAAAATGCAATATTTCCTAATCAAAACGATGGATTTTTTTGGCGACTTTTTCAAGAAATATTACGCCTTTCATAAAATGTTTGATGAACACGATTTTCCAGTTTATCCGGTTCAAATGCTCAAAATACGCAAGATATAACTATATATCTTGCTTATTTGTAACTTTAGAGCGAAATAAACTCGAAAATCGTTTTCAGCACTTTAATTTCCTTCGCATAACAAAAAAAATTGGTGACAAAATTTTCCAAAAAACTTTTATATTTTATTTGTCATTTTGGTCTAAAAAATGTGCTTTCTCGGTTCTTCCTGTTCCACAGTCTGTTCCACACTGTGTGTGCTTGCTATTACATCCAAAATGATCTTTACCTAAACGTGCAGAAAACAAAAGTTAACTCTGACGATTTGAGGAAATTGTGTAAGGAAAATGATGTATCGTAATTAAAATATAATTTTCTATACAGATCGTTCCGACTCCGCGCAATCTCTAGAAGGATAGAAACATTATTGGTCCAACATAAAAGTCTGTTCATCTTAAAATAATAGATATCAACAAGCGCCTCCCACGACATTAACGTAATTAACTAATTTTTATAAATTTTCTAAATATTGTATAAAACTCTATTTGTTATTTTCTTTATCTAATGTCCACTACAGATATATTCAAATCTTTTTTATGGAATATTTTTATAGAATAACATTGTGACTTGTATTTGAATTAATAATTAAGGATTAATAACTTTAAATCGATTTTTTCGTAGAAACAGTTTCCGAGCAAGTCGTGTTTCCATAAATTTATTATTCATACTATAAACGTTACTCTTGTAAGTAATATTAGACAATGTATATTTTATGGATAATAATTTGGGATTCGTCATAGCATTGTAGCAGCTTTCGCTGATGATTTAGATATAGTAGGAAATACAACTATCAACGTTAAGGAAGATTTCATTAAACTGGAAAATGCTGCAAATAAGGTTGGCCTGCAAATAAACGAAGAGAAATCAAAATGACTATAACACGAACTGAACGAAGAGACAGGATTGGACTTAATGTGATAATGGACCACTATAATTTTGAAAAGGTCCATGAATTTAAATATTTGGGAGCTACAATCACCTCAGATAACAATATAACACAAGAGATTAACAACAGAATTCAGGGAGCCAATCGCTGCTGTTTTGCAATACAAAAAAAATTAAATCGAAAAATGTATCCCGCCATACGAAAGTCACAATTTATTATGCAATTATAAGACCTATAATGACATATGCATGTGAAACATGGACGATGACAAAGCAAAATGAGAACCAACTAAAAATCACAGAACATGATCGTTACGGTAATGAAACAACTGGTGGAATATATAGTTTTGATCAATTATGTCATTCATATTCGCTCTGAGCGCAAGAGCACTATCGCCAAAGGTGACACTTTTAAGAACTTCATTACCGAAATACGAGAAAATAGATTTCCTTGAAATTATTATTTACCAAGTGAATGGAAAATTTCTAAAGTGTGTCTGAAAGTGTTTTCCCTGCTGCTTGTTAATATATAAATTGCATTACAGCTATTTTGTTATTGCATACAAACAGCTTCCGTTAGCGATACATGACTTGACAAAATTGGTAAAATCGAGCGAATTTTTGCGAAATTTGGTCGCCCGAGGAGGGAACTTTACCTTCGAAGTTTAGTCATTAATATTTTTATGGAAATCTAAGCACAGGGAAATGACTTCCTGAATATGATGCAGCATTAGTTTTTAATTATCTGCAACCGTTCTCTAGATAAAGACTTGAGAAGTTCAAATTCTGGAAAATTTAATTCAGAATTTCGCAGAAAAAAATTGAATCTGTCTAAACAATTTACACATCGCTTTACTATTCTTGTCGGCTAGTTTCAGTGTGCTGAAAATTATTTCGCTGGTATTTCTGGTTACCGACACGACCGTAAAGAACCAAAAATGCAATATTTTCTGATCAAAACGATGGATTTTTTTGGCGAATTTTTCAAGAAATATTACGCCTTTCATAAAATGTTTGATGAACACGATTTTTCAGTTTATACGGTTCAAATGCTCAAAATACGCAAGATATAACTATATATCTTGCGTATTTGTAACTTTAGAGCGAAATAAACTCGAAAATCGTTTTCAGCACTTTTATTTCCTTCGCATAACAAAAAAAATTGGTGACAAAATTTTCCAAAAAACTTTTATATTTTATTTGTCATTTTGGTCTAAAAAATGTGCTTTCTCGGTTCTTCCTGTTCCACAGTCTGTTCCACAGTGGGTGTGCTTGCTATTACATCCAAATTGATCTTTACCTAAACGTGCAGAAAACAAAAGTTAACTCTGACGATTTGAGGAAATTTTGTAAGGAAAATGATGTATCGTTATTAAAATATAATTTTCTATACAGATCGTTCCGACTCCGCGCAATCTCTAGAAGGATAGAAACATTATTGGTCCAACATAAAAGTCTGTTCATCTCAAAATAATAGATATCAACAAGCGCCTCTCACGACATTAACATAATTAACTAATTTTTATAAATTTTCTAAATATTGTATAAAACTCTATTTGTTATTTTCTTTATCTAATGTCCACTACAGATATATTCAAATCTTTTTTATGGAATATTTTTATAGAATAACATTGTGACTTGTATTTGAATTAATAATTTAGGATTAATAACTTTAAATCGATTTTTTCGTAGAAACAGTTTCCGAGCAAGTCGTGTTTCCATAAATTTATTATTCATACTATAAACGTTACTCTTGTAAGTAATATTAGAAAATGTATATTTTATGGATAATAATTTGGGATTCGTCATAGCATTGTAGCAGCTTTCGCTGATGATTTAGATATAGTAGGAAATACAACTATCAACGTTAATGAAGATTTCATTAAACTGGAAAATGCTGCAAAGAAGGTTGGCCTGCAAATAAACGAAGAGAAATCAAAATACATGACTATAACACGAACTGAACGAAGAGACAGGATAGGACTTAATGTGATAATGGACCACTATAATTTTGAAAAGGTCCATGAATTTAAATATTTGGGAGCTACAATCACTTTAGATAACAATATAACAAAAGAGATTAACAACAGAATTCAGGGAGCCAATCGCTGCTGTTTTGCACTACAAAAAAAATTAAATCGAAAAATGTATCCCGCCCTAGGAAAGTTACAATTTATTATGCAATTATAAGACCTATAATGACATATGTATGTGAAACATGGACGATTACAAAGCAAAATGAGAACCAACTAAAAATCACAGAACATGATCGTTACGGTAATGAAACAACTGGTGGAATATGTAGTTTTGATCAATTATGTCATTCATATTCGCTCTGAGCGCAACAGCACTATCGCCAAAGGTGACACTTTTAAGAACTTCATTACCGAAATACGAGAAAATAGATTTCCTTGAAATTATTATTTACCAAGTGAATGGAAAATTTCTAAAGTGTGTCTGAAAGTGTTTTCCCTGCTGCTTGTAAATATATAAATTGCATTACAGCTATTTTGTTATTGCATACAAACAGCTTCCGTTAGCGATACATGACTTGACAAAATTGGTAAAATCGAGCGAATTTTTGCGAAATTTGGTCGCCCGAGGAGGGGCGCTGGTAGTCATTAATATTTTTATGGAAATTTAAGCACTGGGAAATGACCTCCTGAATGATGCCGCATCGGTTTTTAATTATCTGCAACCGTTCTCTAGGTAAGGACTTGTGAATTTCAATTTCTTTAAAATTAAATTCAGAATTTCGTATTAAAAAATTGAATCTGTCCAAACAATTTACACATCGCTTTACTATCCTTGTCGGCTAGTTTCAGTGTGCTGAAAATGATTTCGCTGGTATTTCTGGTTACCGACACGACCGTAGAGAACCAAAAATGCAATATTTCCTGATCAAAACGATGGATTTTTTTGGCGACTTTTTCAAGAAATATTACGCCTTTCATAAAATGTTTGATGAACACGATTTTTCAGTTTATACGGTTCAAATGCTCAAAATACGCAAGATATAACTATATATCTTGCTTATTTCTAACTTTAGAGCGAAATAAACTCGAAAATCGTTTCCAGCACTTTAATTTCCTTCGCATAAGAAAAAAAAAATGGTAACAAAATTTTCCAAAAAAATCGTCATTTTTATATTTTATTTGTCATTTTGGTCTAAAAATGTGCTTTTTCTGTTCTTCCTGTTCCACAGTCTGTTCCACACTGTGTGTGCTTGCTATTACATCCAAAATGATCTTTACCTAAACGTGTAGAAAAGAAAAGTTAACTCTGGCGATTTGAGGAAATTGAGTAAGGAAAATAATTAAAAAAATATTTTCTATACATATACATAATTTATCGAATATAATAATAATCGAAACATAATTTGTCGAACATAAAAGTCTGTTCATCTTAATATAATAGATATCAACAAGCGCCTCTCACGACATTAACATAATTAACTAATTTTTATAAATTTTATAAATTTTGTATAAAACTTTTGTATGTTCCGGCCGAATTGTATCTTTGGTTGCCTGGAAGGCAGGCCGGGATGTGCTGACTTCTGGCGGAGCGTTTCCTGTAGCTCCAGGATATACGACCTATTTTGGATTGATTCGAGACACGCGCGGATATATCATTTTTTTTTTTGACCCAAGAAAAAAGAGATTAATTTCGCGATCTGGCTGAAACACGTCAGTCGTCGGTTCTCTTGGTTTTCTTGATCGCCATTGTAGTTTTTGGTTCACGAAAATTTCGTCGTCGTGGCCCTGGGTCTTTCCGATTCGACCGCTTCGAGCTGTTTTGCCAAAAACGGATGAAAATCGGTGGTAAGGTATCCTTTCCCGAAATACCGTCTTTGTTTTCGTTCTCCCTTCCTGGTGCCCCCCTTATTGAGGTGGACGTCCGGACGCGAGCGAGCAGCAGAGGAAACGGTAAGATAAAACCCCTTTTTTTTGTATTATTAATACAGTCCATAAAATATCAAACATTTCTGGTCCTTCGAACCGGATTTTCTTAATTGTAGAAAACCGAAATTTTAGTTCGATTTATTTTAATTCGTCGTTTTTAGTTTTCATTGTTTATTAAATATTATAACTTCAATCCAATCATGGATAAAGCGGAGATAAGGCCGAGAATTTATTAAAAATCCTAACTGCTAAAAAACAAACGGTTTTCGAAGTATTTTTCCTATTCAAGGGTTGTACGATTTTTCAAAAAAGGTTACCGAAGGTTCAAACTTAAATTATTTTAAAACGGCGTTTATTTGGTCTATTTGGTATTTTCTTTATCTAACGTCCACTACAGATATATTCAAATCTTTATAGAATTCTTTATAGAATAACATGCATTGTGACTTGTATTTGAATTAATAATTATAGATTAATAACTTTAAATCGTATTTTTTCGTAGAAAAAGTTTCCGAGCAAGTCGTGTTTCCATAAATTTATAATTCTTAATATAAACGTTACTCTTGTAAGTAATATTAGACAATGTATATTTTATGGATAATAATTTGGGATTCGTCAAGTATGCCGATAACAAATTTGTATAAAATAAAAGGTCCCAATTGGGTGTCCCAAATGTGAGAAGGGATTAGTGCGAGTGTTCCGGGAGTGATTCGCGCCGCGGTGGATCATTCCTGGGGGATATAAATCTGAGAGACGGGAACGTGGGTAACGCAAGAGCTGCCTTCGCAGCTGTTCATTGGGAAATTAATGAACTCTGGATCTCGCGCTCGGCCGGAGTCCTGTTTGTTGTCTGGGTCCGGGAGGGAGCGCATCGGAGACGAAGACTAATGCAATATAAATAATGCTGATCGAGCAAATCGAAATTAAAGTACGTTCTACAAAATAACTAATTTATTACTAATATCTTTTGCATTGTACGCACCTCAACACTAACAGGTTTTTTAGCAGAGCAATGTAAATTTAATGGATTTCCTATTCCTGTGCCGGGCATGAGTGATGGTTTAAACTTTAATGAGTTTTATTTCAAATTATAAACCAAACTCTCTATATGTTTTGCTCACATACTTAACTTACTGCTAATTATAAACGGTTAACCTCTTTCCACCTTATGTAACCCTAAAACGCATTTTTCTTTTTAAATAAGCAATATCTGTTTGTAGGGGACATATAAATGCCACGAATTTCACTCATTTAAGAAAAGATTTATATCGCCGGGATAAAAGAATTTCTTATTAAATTCCTTTTTTGATTTATGATATGAAAACAGAATCTCAAAATAAAATATCATCGAATAATGCTACAAATCCATCAACATTTCGATTCGCCTTATCACGATATTAAAAGAAAACCAAACCAATATGTCTCATATATCTATGACAAAAAAAGCAATTTTTAAATCTTAAATGATACTTAAGGCTCTTGTAAAGTGGAGCGTAATTTATAAATTCAAGACTCTATTCGCTTATAAAGTCATTAGTTACTTAGTAATTTTTGCATAAATCTTTATTTAATCTTGACTATTGGCGACTTTGTTCCTTTATATTTTTTACTTATTAATTCTCTCACGTACTGAGCGAGCTATTCGCTGCGAGCGCAACAGCACTAGCGCCAAAGGTGACACTTTTAAGAACTTCATGACCTGTTACATCAATATTCAGCATTTTTTTGTATATATTGACATGTATTTGAAAAAATTTGAATTTAGAATTTCCCAATAAAAAAATTAATCTTTCCAAACAATTTACACATCGATTTTCTCTTCTTGTCGTCTAGTTTCAGTGTGCCGAAAACGATTTCGCTAGGATTTGTGTTTCTAAAAGGAAGGTCAAAACAATGGAGGTTTTTTTCAGAAAATTCTAGGGTCTTTTTGAGTTTATCTGAAGCAAATGGATGTGCTGAACGCAATTTTCCAGTTTGTTCGGTTCAAATGCTTAAAACACACAATATCTAGGCTATAGCTTGTTTATTTGTAATTCTAGAGCAAAATAAACTAGAAAATCCTTTTCAGCACTTCAATTTCCTTATGGCAACCAAAAAAAAAATCAGGAAAAAAAATTCCCAAAAAATTTTCCATCATTTCCTTCAAAAAATATGTGCTTTTTCTGTTTTTTTCGATTTTTTCGAGAACGGTAATAGGCAGCAAAATCATTTTTGGCACACAAAAACAACACGACAAGTTGAAGAACTCGATGTGTAAATTGTCCGCAAAGATTCAATAATTCGTCGAAAAATTTTAAACTGAAATTTACCTGAATCTCGATTTTCTAAGTAGATGTTTCAGAAACTGTTCCAGGTAATCAAAAACGGATTGCGGCATCGTTTTCAGAAGGTCATTTTCCTATGGATATACTAAGACTGTCCGCGGGAAATTCACAACTTTCCGAGATTTCCACTAGAGCGCCGAAATTTAATAAAAATGTCTTCAATTTTTGAGGGAGAAAGTGAACCGTAAGAGCTAGCGAAATATAATTTGCATATCTGTAATCAGCAGCAAAAATGCTTTCAGAAACGTTTCTAGATTTTGCTGTGGCTCAAAAAATAAAGATTTTGAAAAAATCGATTTTCTCGCATTTCGTCGTTTCCGCGGTCTAGACTTTCCGAGTCGATGTTATTTCTTAACTGAAAGCTTCCCAGGGAATATTATATACGTTCTCCGACTAATTTTGGGACGCTGAATCGATTCGTGGAGACTACAAGTCTCGGTGGTGAGCGGTTCAAAAGTTATGACAGCGTTAAATCAGTAGGAAATTTGTGATTGTGTACATTGAAAAAAAATATAAAATTTGTTTATTTACAACTTTAGAGCGAAATAAACTGGAAAACCGTTTTCAGCACTTCGATTTCCTTCGTGTAACCTACAAAAAATGAATTTGCAAACAAAAATTCGACAAAAATTTTCCATCATTTCGTTCGAAAAATACATGCTTTTTCGGTTTTTTCATTTTTTTGAAAAGACGGCATTTCTGACGATGCCAGAAAAATTGGTGCAGCTGACTGGAAGGTCCTTGCCAGAGACCGGAAAGGATGTCGGACGAGGCTGGAGAAAGTGGAGGCCCTGTAGGGCTGTAGCACTACTGATGATGATGAATGTAATGATCGTGTAATCTTGTAAAGATCAATGTAATATTCCTGAAAGTGATTCATCACATCTGAATGTATCGAAGGAATTAGGAAAATAGGTTACAATTGAAGACCTTAACAGCAGCAACGTTTTTAGAGTAGGAAGGAATAATAGAAACGCAGTCCGTGCTATGAAGGTAGTGTTTGCGTGTGCAGTCAAAGTTATTAGATCGAAGAAGCATGTTCTGAAAAATAAAAGATTTTTGTTCATGTTGATCCGACACCTCTTCAAATGGATAACTGGAATACTTTGAAGAAAGAAGTTGGGGAGAGAAAACGGAATGGTGTAGATGATATAGTTAGCAATTGCCACAATAAGCAATCTCCAAAAAAGTAAAAAAACAATGAAGTGTCTTGTTATTATCAATATTTTGGGGGAATGCGAACTTCTTCCTCTGATGCCGTCCTCTCATTGAAGTTTGGCGACCACCTTTCTAAATGCGTCTCTGTCTCTTGCCACCTGGAACAGTTCTGTTATGCCGATGCAACAGATATTCTCTATAATATTTCCCGGATCGCCAAATGCTATGGACTAAAAATAAACGTGGACAAGACGAAAGTCTTGATGACGGACGGATCGCAGCCCAATGTTCATCTTACTAGTACTCAAATCGAACACGATTCAAATACTTGGGCTCACTGGTGCAAGAGAAGAAAGTGGCATCGGCCACTGACATTCATAGCCGGATTGGTCAGGCATCATCAGCAGCGTTTGCGTCGCTCGAATGGTGCATATGGAAGAAGACGAACATATCCACTACCTATTCTTTTGTATGGAGCAGAAACGTGGATTCTACTTCAATCGGACCTCAACAAATTCGAGGTGTTCCAAATGCGTTGCCCAATACAGATTATCGATGTTTCAATTCGAGTTCGCCTGCGGAATGAGGAAATTCGAGCTAGATGCCATCAGCAACCAACGGTTGTGGAGCAAATACAAACACGCCGTCTACGATAGTGCGGTCACATTTGCAGAATGTATGAAAATCGGCTTCCACGCAAACTACTCTGACGGAAGCGGCCGCCCGACTGGAGGATTCAGCGATCAGTGCCGAAGAAGGTATGGATAAAACATGTAGAAGACGACCTCAAGAACCGACGACTGGACCTCGATGAGGCCAGGGATGTAGCCATTGATCGGAAAGCGTGGAAGCGAATAGTGAATGAAACAAAAAATCCAGCGGCACCGATAGCAGCGTATTAGTTACGAGAACGACGTCCTCAACAATCGCCAGCTACGGATTGAAGAAGAAGAAGGGTGTTGAATGACGGCCAGAGTACCTAAGATCACTAATTGGTTCAGTCTCCACGATTCTTTTAATTAATCTCTTTACAGTTGATGAACTTAAATCATTATTCTGACAATATTCGGTACGAAAATTGCAACTGCCAAACTTATTTCTTAAAATACTGCACAACGATGAAAACGCGTTGTTTTTTCTAGTGGTGCCATATTTTTAATAACCCAGAACTGTCAGCTGCTACCCTTATTTCTATCAAATGCATTTTGGGAATTTTGGGACACCCTTTACATGACAACATACAACATATTTAAATGCGGAGTAACTGGAGCATTTAATAGATGACGTTGAACCAAATACAAGAGAAGGTGACAATTATGCTGCAGATTCCATTCCGACTCTGATGACTCCGTCACAGAATTTAATTTAAAAAAGCTGTTTGTTTGGATTTAGCAAGACAGTCAGAAAGTAGTTTTACAGATGGTTATCATGGCACATTTGGATGTTGCTCTAGCTTCATATTATGAACTTATAAAATATTGCAGCTTAGTGGTAAGCAAGGTCTTACTACTGATATCTTGATTCCTAGAGTGTCCTGAATTTGTGAGAATCTCGACGAGGATATATGGGGAGAAGCGTTCCAAACCTGTAAAAAAAGGCTGAAAACCCGTGTTGGGTTTTCAGCGGTGCAAATGACGATGGAGAGAACACTACAAGTGTTTGAAGTCCTATTCCCACGTCAACAACCCTTTATCTGGAACCAACCCAAAGTAACCGAAGTACTTACCACTATTCAAAGAAGAGGAACTAGTAAATGCCACGAACCGCATACGAAACGGAAGTGCGCTAGGACTGGACGGCGTGCCACCAGCAGTCGTAGAGACCACCGCTCAGCAAGAATCTACATTTATGCTCAAAGTTATGAACAGTCGGCTGCTTGCTGGAAATTTCCCAGACAAGCGGAAACGTGCCAGAATAGGTTTAAAGTTCTTTAGTTCAGTTCTTCGTTGTAGTTCTTCCAAAGGAAAGAAACAAGCCGATTGGTCAACCAATGTCGTATTGGCCTCTATGCTTAGTAGACATAGTTAGAAAACTGTTGGAAGCACTTTTACAGGCAAGATTAGAAGTGGAACTTGATGCCAGAATTGGATTTTCAGATAGTATGTATATATTATATAGTGTAGTATGATAGTATATATCAGATAGTATTATAGACAGATAGTATGGATTTAGATAAGGTAGGTCCACAACGGATGCAGTAAATTCAGTACTTACAATTGCAGAGAAGACTTCAGCAAGTGCGTCAAGAACCAGAAAAATCTGCGCGTTATTAACTTTTGATGTGCGAAATGCTTTCAACACTGCTAGCTGGGAACTTATAATGGGTGAGTGACAAAGAGACACATAGCTCCATACTTGCTGCGTATGTTAAGAAGCTACCTTAAAACAGAAAACTGGTACTGCAAGGTCAAAATAAGACGGTAGAAGTGGAAATCAGTTGTGGTTCCACAGGGCTCAATAATGCGCCCCACATTATGGAATGTCCTATATGACGAAATCTTAGGATCAAAGTGCCAGAGGGTGCCACTTCTTCTTCTTCTTCTTTCTTCTTTATTCAGCCTGTCTCGTCCACTGCTGAACATAGGCCTCTCTTAACATCTTCCATCAACTTCTATCTTGTGCTTCTTGCATCCAGTTGGTGGCGATGCGTTTCACATCGTCTGTCCATCGGGTGGGTGGGCGTCCTTTACTTCTGTATGCCTCCTGTCTAGGTCGCCATACCAGGATCTTTTTGGTCCATCTGTTGTTTGGCATCCTTGCGACATGCCCGGACCAGTTCCATTTTAGTTTGGTTATTACTTCAATTGCATCGCTAACCCCAGATCGCTGTCTTAGTACTTCATTCCGCACTTTATCTCGCAATGTAATTCCGAGCATGGAACGTTCCATGGCTCGTTGCGCCACTCTGATCTTTTGGACGGACTTTTGTGTGAGTGTTAGAGTCTCCGCTCCGTAGGTTAAGACTGGTAGGATGCACTGGTCAAACACCTTACGTTTTAGGCAGTTGGGGATGTCGGATTTGAAAATGTGTTTTAGTTTTCCGTAGGCTGCCCACGTTAGTTTTAGCCTCCTTCCAATCTCATGTGTCTGGTTGTCTCTGCCGATTTTAATCTCGTGGCCTAGATACTTGTATGAGGTGACTTGCCGGATCTCAATCCCTTCCATTATAAAGTTTCGGGAAGGTACTAGGTTGGTCATAAATTCCGTTTTCGAGATGTTTATTTTAAGGCCGACTTTTCGTGATTGTTCTGCCAGCTTCTTAAGCATTTTTTTCAGTCTTATCTAGGCTATCCGAAATTAGCACAATGTCGTCTGCGAACCGTAGATGGTTGCGGTTTTCGCCATTGATGTTTATGCCCATATCTTCTAGTTCTATGGTCTTGAACATGTACTCCATGAGGTTTGTAAATAGTTTAGGCGAGATGGTGTCACCTTGTCGGACGCCGCGTTGTATTCTGAATCTGTCCGTTTTTTCGTGTAGTTTAACGCATGCGGTAGCATTTTTGTATATGTGCTGTAGAGTCTCCGAGTACCTATGGTCTATTCGGCAATTCGCCAGTGCCTTAAACATCTCATTGTGGTTGATAGAGTCAAATGCCTTCTCGTAGTCCACGAAGGCAAGGACGAGTGGCTTGTTCTATTCGACACATTTCTCTATTACGGTTTTGATGGTTTGCAGGTGGTCGTTCGTTCCGTATCCGGCTCTGAATCCTGCTTGTTCAGGCGGTTGATAAAGGTCAAGTTTGGTTGTGAGGCGTCTAGTTATGATTTTGGTGAAGAGTTTATAGAGGTGCGAAAGCAGGCTTATTGGCCTGTAGTTTTTTAGGTCAGCCGTGTTTCCCTTTTTGTGTATAATAACAATGATTGCATTGTCCCATGCTGTTGGTGTTATTCCTTCCGTGAGACATTTGTTGAATAAACTCTTTATGGCTTCTAATAGCTCGACTCCCCCTTCCTTAATCTGTTCGATCGCAATATCATCCTCCCCGGGCGCCTTGTTATTTTTCATTTCCGTAATTGATTTTGAGATTACCTCTTGGGTTATGTCCGGTAGATCTTCTGATCCTTGGTTTAAAATTTGGGGGATGGTACGGGTATATTCCGGCTCTGGTGTTTCTTGAGCGCAATAGAGATTTGAATAGAAGCGTTTTACGATTTCCAGGATCTCTTCTTTGTTCCTGATAGTTTGCCCGTTTTGGTCCTCGAGTTTGGTAATTTCTGCTTATCCAGGTGTTATTTTCTGTCTCAGTACTTCCATGCTTTTGTTTTCTTTGATAGTCCTCGCTATCCGTGTTTTGTTATAGTTTCTAATATCTTTCCTTGCGGCCTTTGATATTTCTTTATTTAGTGTTCTCAGCTGGTCTGTATGTAGTAGGTGCTTTTGTAGTTTTTCTCGCCTTTGTTTCATAAGTTGTCGTGTGTTTGCTGATAGTTTCCCTTCTTCCCTGTTCAGTTTCGTACCATGTATCTGTTTTGCCTCTTGTATCGATGTTACGATTTCATTGCTCAAGGTTTCTATACTCATTTCCTCGATGTTACCGTGTCCTAGTCGTTCTGCTATGGATTTCTTGTATTCCCCGTTATTGTGCACTGTAGTTTGTTCTTTGCTCTTTGATGTTGCAAGCAGTCTTCTCTCCTTTTTCAATCGTAGCACAACTTTTGCTCTTAGCATCCTGTGGTCGCTTCCCACTGACACCCGGTTGAGGATTGTGACATCCTGTACGATTTGTTTTTTATCCGTGATGATGAAATCTATTTCGTTTCGTGTATTTCCGTCAGGGCTCGCCCAGGTCCATTTCCGGTGTTCGGCTTTCTTGAAAAAGGTATTCATAGCATTCATACGATGTTCTAAAAGGAATTGCAGTAAGGTGTTTCCACTATCATTTCTTTCTCCTATCCCGTATTGTCCCAGGGAAATTTCGCTGTCGTCTTGCTTCTTACCCAGCTTGGCGTTTAAATCTCCAACTATTAGTGTGTAGTATGTTGGAGTTTTTGACATTGCAGAGTAGATGTCTTCATAGAAGGTCTCGATTTCTTTCTCTGTGTGTGTGGATGTTGGGGCATACACTTGGATGATCTTTATGTTATATCTTTGGTTTAGTTTCAGTATTATAAAGCATACTCTGGGGCTTATGCTCTCTATGTGTAGGATCTGTTTTGTGTGTTTTTTATGTATTATGAAACCTACTCCTCCATCGGAGCTCTCTTCGTTTCCTCTGTAATATAAGGTATTTCCTGATTTTAGGGTAATCTGCTGTTCTCCTCTTTTTCGTATATCAGCCAGACCTACTATATCCCAGTGAATTTGGTTTAGTTCTTCTTCGAGTTGGAGTACTTTTTCTTCGCTGGAAAGCGTTCTCGTGTTATAAGTACAGATGTGCAGTGTACGTAGTTTGTTTTGGTAGCCTGTTGTTTCCCGGTGATTCTTAGGACCATTTGACCGCTGCTTGATCCAACCGCTACCTTGGTTGGGTGCTAGCGGTCCGCCGGGGACTAAGGGCCGCGTTCTTGTTGTATCTTTCATATTAAGAGGGGTTTAGCCGTTACCTATCACGCTGGCCAATGCGGGTTGATAGGGGTCGTCGGGGAGTATCATTTCCTTTACTCCCGTTTTGACGGTTATTCCGCCGTTACTCGGGCGTCAGAGCCTCGTTTTTTACGTAGCAGGGTGCGCCGGATGACCGAGGTCATCGCTCGTGCAGGTGAGGTTGACATTTGGGGTGGTATGTAACCTTTTTTACCTTCTCGCCCTTACACACCCGAGGGTGCCACACTCATTGGATTTGCGGATAATTTAGCCTTGTTTGTAACCGCACAAAAAAAACACCGGATAATGCAAACTACCAACCAAGTGATAGGTATTGTAAGCAAGTGGATTACTGGAAGAAAATTGAAGCTGGCGCCTGAGAAAACTGAAACGTTGACTGGACAAAGATGACTATTGCCACAGATAGCAAGTCAGGCAACAACATACGTTCCAGACAGAAAGTGGCAGCAAAATGGCAGTATGAGTGGCAGCAAAAAATGGGAACATAGAGAGAAAGGACAGTGGACTAACTAGGCTTCTCAATGCAAACATAAGCATATGGATAAATATAAAACACGGACAAGTGAGTTATCACTTAACACAATTCTTATCCGGCTGCGCTTGTTTCCAAGACTTTTTGCACCATATTGGTAGGGCAGCTGATAACACGTGTGTATACTGTGGTGAAATAGACACATTAGAATACACAATTTTTGAGCGTTACAGATGGGAGAGTGACAGAGAGAAAGTTATTCAAAACGTGGGTACTCCCTTAAATGCAATAACAAATATAGGGCATATGCTGGACACGAAAGGAAGTTGGGATATGATCCATATACTAATAAAAACAATAATATCGGCCAAGGAAAAGGATGAGAGACAAAACATCAAAGTAAAGAGTTCCCGGGGTGCCTGATTGGTTTCATGGGGACCAGTGTCTGTATATTCTAGAGCTACGCCCAGAAAACATATCGCTTAAAGACCAATATGAAGCAAGAAATGAGAATTGCGGTGTCAGGCCTTATCTCACACTTTGAAAAAAATTGTGGAAATCACCAAGCTTACAACTCACTTTGACTAAGTTGCCTAAGTTGAATTTTATTTCCTATTTTTCTTAAAAAATAAATATATTCTTGTAATTCAATATAAATATAAATATTTATAAGCTACATATTGCTTGATTGTTTTAATTGATTTCTTAATTTTTGTGCCTATCTATGTACCTAGTATTATTGTACCCTATTTCGACTAGCTAGGGTGCCAAGATAGAATACTAAACCTGTAAGTGCACTGCGAACTTAAAAAAATTGGGAGCCCCTGGCCCTGAAACAGTTAAATGAAGAATATTTACTAAATTGGCCCTTTCCACGATTTTTGTAATTGACGATCGGTGAGCACTCATTTGTCTGAATTGATCAGTTTAAAATATGGACCTTGAAGGAAAAAAAAAATTAAGTACCTATTAAAATAATTGAATTAGATGTTGCTTTCTATTAACTCCGTGAAGTTCAAAATAAACTTAGAACTTTTCTGGGTAGTTCTATTAAGTGATTATTAATTAACTTGACTACGTAAAAATATTTTAAAAGATGTTCAATTAAATGCGCGGGTTTTATGCGCGGCTGTTATTTTATAACGTGTTTTTAGTGATGTAGATAGTTTTGTATTTATTATAAAATGTGTTTCGCCTGGAGGTTTTCCGTTTTGAGTTCGACTTTATAGAAACAAGTTTATATCTAGTTAAGTCAACTTGTAAGTAGCTGTGTAAATATGTGTTGTGTGTAAAGTGTGTATATGTAGTCGACTGAGAGATGAAACGGCGCTTGCACGAGTAAAAAAAAATCATAACTGAAAAAGAGCTAAGATCCGGGGGTTTGGTGAAAATGCGAGCGGCAGTAAAGAGAGCGTTATATTCATGAACAATAGAAATGCATTACCATTTTCAATTCCATTGTATAGGGAAAATACAATGCCGATAAAAATTCATTTCAGATTTCCAGATCTACGATTTCTAATTTTTATTATTAGTTTCCTTTATTGTGACGAAGTTTTCAATTCAAATTTCCTCGGAATTCTCGAATAAAAGGAGTAAATATTAATTATAGATAGTTAGGCGATGCGTGAAAATCGTTAAATATTTCTCAAAATGAACGCGTTAAATTTATAATTGAGGTCAGTGATTTTTTTTTCCTGGCCGTCACTTTGACAATACGTAAAGTGCAATCCATTAAAGGCACGAAGTAATTATATTTAGCCATTAGTGTCATTATGTATCTGTGACATGCATAAATCATGATTGTCAAGCCACAAATTGTTGAATATTTACTCACACCAGATAAAATCTGTTATCCATTCCACATTCGACATACTGGTTAATGCCATTTTATTCTACTCTGTGTTGAACAAGTGAACCATAATAAAATAATGAATAATAACTTGTACATCCTCTAATTGAACCTAATCCAAAATTTAATTTATTCTATAATCATATCAGTTCAACTATGGGTGTAATTAATTTCGATTCAAAAAGACCGTGAAACACGCCAGCTTATAATATTACGGCCATATAATAACCAGCTCGCACAATTTGGTCCACTAATCGCCGAAACACTATCTCCTCCTCTGCCAACTATATTCGAAAATACATTCCATTTTCCGACTCGCTTCGAATTTTATTTCACACACATAATTTCCAAACGAAAGGATTACTTAAACAAACACACACTACAGCCGATATTATTCCGACAACAATTTCGACCCGATCCAATCCGGATAAACGCCCCAAACTCCATGCGACAAAAATAATAAGATTACATCCGTTTATCATTCCCAGTTTACTACTCTCTGCATAATTAAAACTGTTCATTTTCATTAAACAAATACTTGCGTCAAACAGTTTATTACACTTTTTTAAATGAATCAATTCACTTAAATAACTCTTTTTAAACACTCTATCACATGTTATAATTCCAATAATTATATAATAATTATTGTATGATATTTGCTACAAATATTCTTATTTATTATTAAGTTATTTAGAAATATTATTATTAAGTTTTATATTATGGATACAGAATCGTTTGTAATTTAATTGCTTTATTACAACCTAACTAAATAACAGAAATATATCGAATAGTCGTTATGAAATAAATATTTGCTGGCCTGGAGGGTACACTAGTAAATACAGTCTTATATCGATGGAATTATTAACTAAAAAAGTAATCAAAGAGATTATAAAAAAATCCCAAAATAGCACAATATACAATAAGAACAACAAATGTATTATTAACAAATTACATTATTTTATTTATATTTTAGTTACATTAACATATAACAATTTATGGTCTCCAAACCAGGTTAGTGGGGGCAATCTTGTCAGTTCCCCCAGGATCTATAATAATACCAAAGGTTCCTCAAGGATCTACAATAATACTAAAGGTTCCTCAAAGATCTATAACAATACTAAATGTTCCTCAAAGATCTATAATAATACTAAAGGTCCTTCAAGGATTTATATGCAGTTTGTCAAAGAACTATAATAGTATCATACTCTCAAGAATCTTTAATAATACTGTAGCTACTGAAAGATCTATAATCATACGAACACTTCCTCGAGGATCTAAATTCTGTTTCTCGCATGGGCCGCATTATAAAATACTGCAGCCCACTTGGACAGCTCTGATATACACTGCTGGTTAAACGATATATTTTTAGAGACCGTAAATGTGCAGTGTCCATGAAATAGTGGCAGCTAGATAATGACCTGATAAATATAATAAACCTGATAAATATTTTTCTATATTTTTTATAGCTTTGGTTATTTTAGAATGCGAATCACAAAACCAACTTAAAGTTTTTATTGGAAATACATTATAAACTCGGTAATTCGGCCGTTCGGTAATCGGACGACACGTCCAGTTATCTTGATCTGGCAGAATCGGGTGGTCTGGAGACCTGGTTACCTTTATTAAATAGCAACAACTATCTTCAATTAAAGAATTAGTTAAGAGTATTTTCATTTTACTTTTTTTTCGACCGACACTGAAATAAAATATTTCCTCTTCTTCTTCCTGTTTCAAATAGGCCTAGATTGGATCACGCTTGTTCAACTGTTGGGCTTTGATCTTTGCCCAGTATTGTCGCATCTTCTGGCGGTGTAACTCCTTTCTCTCTTCTGTCCAGGGGGTAACTTTTTTTCGGGATTTTTCCTGAAATTCACGGACTTCAGGGTGCGTCTCACTGACTGTCTGGTTTGGAGATCTGTTAATCCCAGTTCTTTAATATCCTTATTGCTTTCTGTGAACTAAGTGGTGCGAACCTTTTTTTTTGTCTGATGGTGAACAGACGGTTGGTTAGTCGGTTTGGTGGCAATCTTGCAAAGTTGCCATAGAAAGCTACTTTTTTTTCCTTGCACACTCAGAGAGCCTCTCAATATTTTCGTAGAGCTCAGAGTTATGTCGCCTTCGGAATTCCCTATCTTCCTTTACCGGGCCTAGGATCTTCCTGAGCATTCTCCTCTCTCTGATTTCCAATTTCTCTACATATCTTCTTCGGTACCAGGAAAGAGACTCCATGGCATACAGGGCTTCTGGTCGTAAGACTGATGTGTAGTGCTTAAGTTCCAGGCTGCGTGACAGGCATTTCTTATTGTAAGTGTTCTTAGTCAGCCGATATTCTAGTTCTAACTTGTTGATTCTTATGATAATGATGCTCTTTCTGATAAGTTGGGTTCAACCCATTCGCCGAGATACTTAAATCTCGAAGCCCTCTTGATGTTTCCCTGCTCTAGCTACATCTGTTTCTCTGCTTCTTTGATGTTGCTGTAAAATTCCGTTTTTTAAAGCAACACTTAGAGACCAACTTGGCAGCCAGTTTTCTGAGGCAATTTACCTGCATTGTTGCCATCCCAAGAGAATCAGCAATCAGTGCCATGTCATCTGCAAAGGCCAGGCAATCTGTAACCAGTCCATCGTTCTTAAGTCCCAGGTAGATACCACTCTGAACACCCAAGTTGATCAGTTCCTTGCGCCATTCTCTCACAACCTTTTCACAAACACAGTTGAAGAGAAGCGGAGAAAGTCCATCTCTTTGTCTCACTGCAGTTTTTATTTCGAAGCTTTACGAAATCTCGCCTCTAAATATAACCTTTGAACGTGTGTTGGTAGGGGTTTTTAGTATAAGTCTGCAGGTTTTGTTGTCAATCCCTAGCTGCTGTAGTACTTTTTATGCGTTTCTCTATCAAAGGAATCGTAGGCCTTCCTAAAATCAACAAAGGTGACGACCACCTTGCGGTCTTTCATCTTGGAGTAAGCAAGCACAGTTTTAAAATTGAGGATCTGTTTAACACAGGATCGGGTCTTCTTGAAGCCCCTCTGTTATTCTCCCAGTTAACTGTCCAGCTTATTTTCTGCCCTTGTTTGTAACGCATTGGAGAGAATCTTGTGTGTTACCAGGACAAGAGAAATTCCATGGTAGTTCTTTAGATCAGTAAAATTTCCCTTTTTGTCATGGATCAGAGCCGATTTCCAATCGGGTGGCAATTTCTCTGCTTCCCAGATGTTCTGGACCATCTCGGTTAGCTTTCGCACGGCATTGCTTCCAGCACCTTTCCACAGTTCAGCAACGATAGAATCCTCTCCAGCTGCCTTATTATTCTTAAGAAGTTGAATGATCTAGCCAACTTCTTCCAATGAAGGGGGCAACGAGTCCGGGTTTGGTGTGGTTTGTTAATAGTCGAAGTCTTCGCTGGGTGGATCACAGTTGAGGAGATTTTTATAGTACTAAGCTAAAAGATGACAGTTGTCCTTGTCGTTAACAGCCAGTTTGCCTTGTGAGTCTCTGAAGTGGAGGCTTGGCGGAGCGTATTTTCTGATTGTCTGCTTGAAGGTTCCAAAGAAATCTCTGGAGTTGTTCTTAGCAAACCTGTCTTGGATTAGAGCTAGTTGGTTTTGTGTTAAGGTCCGTTTGGTTCCTCGAATTATCATGGTTGTAACCTCTCTGTGTTCCATAAGTTTATGCCATTTTGTCATTGTCTTTTTATAATTCAAATTCACCAAGGCTGTCTGTCTTTGGGATATTGCATTGTCGCAGTCTTCATTCCACCACAGAGGCTTACTTCTATCAGCGAGAGGGGCGACTCCAATGGCCACCTTGACAAGAGTTCAGTACAGTCTCTGATTTATTTCTTGACGGTTCTTAAGTCGCTGTACGTCAAATCTTACCATTTTGGAGGTTCTGTATAATCTAGTGTTTTCAGGCTGGAGTCTTATTTTGATCATTGAGAAGTAGTGGTGTGAGTCTAGATTGGTGCTTCTTAGTACCCTCATGTTTTGTGTTTCCTTTTGAGATTTTCGTGAAATGGCCACATGATCTATCTGGAATTCACCCCGGTTGGTATTAGGTGAAATCCAAGTCTTCTGCTTCCTGGGCAAGTGTTTGAAGGCTGTAGACTTTATGAGCAACTCAAAAGTCCTACACTGCTCCACCAATCGTTCTCCGTTGCGGTTGGTTCGCTTATGTGCCGGACAATTGCCCACTAAGTTTCTGTAGTTTTTCTCTTCCCAATTGAGCATTGAAGTCACCAAGCAGTATGACGTTGTGCCTCTCCGAAAGTTTAGATGTAATATCTTCTAAGTCTTCCCAGAATTTACCAGTTGGGGAAAATTTATCAGAAACACAATATTTATTATTCATTTTTTCCCTGTAAGTAAAACTCAATATTTATAAATCATAATCTTTCCTGAGGGCAACTAAAAGTGCTAATTATTTAAAAAAATTAATTCAAATTAATTGAAAAATAATTATTTAAAGTCATACATATTGTAAACATTACAATGGCGGTACACAACAGGAGACCTATCCTATGCCCCTACACTCTAATCAGCATGCTTATCTACCAGGAAAATCGTGTGAACCTCCTCTTCGCCAATTTGTGGTAAGAATGGAAAACGCATTAGAAAACAAGGAATTCGAACTTAGTGTCTTAGCGGACTTAGAAGGAGCGTTTGACAACACCTGATTTGACAGTGTAATTAATGCAGCGCTCAGTCATGATTCAAATACCACATCAATTAGGAGAGAGCTTCTTAAACTTTCTCCATTCACGACCCCATTTCTGATTGTAGTAAAATTGTATTTGGTATAGTTATAAACATTATATACCTATTTCTCATGAAAACAACATTTTTTGCAATAATTTTGGTATATACGAGTCTTACTCCGTTCGAATACATTCAAAACGTATAAAGGTGCTCGCAGACCGGAGCGGAAGTTTGTCTGCCGCAACCGGTGAGACATCGCGGCGGACCGACTGACACGGCGGCTTATGTACATGTTTAGATCAAAAAGCGCTATTTCCGTCATAGTCGCGGTAGTGCAGCATTGCACGACATGGACGCTGCATACGCAGTAAGTTTCGCTGCCCCTGTGTTTTGACATGGTGATCTCTGTAATCACATTGATTTTATGAACCCATGAACCAATGTTTAATTCCGAAATGAGTTTTATGTGTTTTAGAAATTCAAAATAAATGCAAAATAGGATATTTTATCTTATGCTCTGAGGACATCATGACTACTATTACACGTAAAAATCGCGTTTTGATGTGGGCATTGCCATTTCGCTGCCGCGCCGCTAGCGAATTTTTCGTTACGGCAAAGTCGTGACGCATACGCTCCGCGCCAGTCTGAAGGAGCCTTAACGGAGAAACGTCTGCGAAACGCCTTTCAAAATATTCTTTTGGTGTATTGGCATACGGAATATGCTTTGATGTCTTTTTAATTTTGATTGTTTCATACTCTCCGTAAAAAGTAGTATGAATGAATAAAAAACTTTTTTATTCTTGCGGTGTCTCGTGTTACAATGGAAGAGAGACAACTGACTACACTGGAAAAGCGATCACACTCCATTAGTGCACACTACAATAAGTATTGGTGAATTGGTGTCTCGCTGCAATAGTATTCAGCGCCATTTTCAATCTATCAAAAAGTATTTAAATATTTTACATTAAAATGTCGCGACCCCAAGATTTCACTAATAATATGTGACCCCATTTGGGGTCGCCTCAAATCTAACGTAACCCATAGTTTAAGAAGACCTGAATTAGATGAACAAGTATCATGCAGCAGGGTAGGAGCCTCCTACCCTGCAGCCTCCCTACAGCCTCCTCCCTGCTGCATGATACTTGTTCATCTAATTCAGGTCTTCTTAAACTATGGGTTACGTTAGATTTGAGGCGACCCCAAATGGGGTCACATATTATTAGTGAAATCTTGGGGTCGCGACATTTTAATGTAAAATATTTAAATACTTTTTGATAGATTGAAAATGGCGCTGAATACTATTGCAGCGAGACACCAATTCAGCAATACTTTTTGTAGTGTGCACTAATGTAGTGTGGTCGCTTTTCCAGTGTAGTCAGTTGTCTCTGTTCCATTGTTCCAGTTACGACTACAATACCTGGTGACACAATCACAAAGACTGTCTGTTGTCAAATGGTCTCCTCAGTGGTGCTCTCCAGTCCTATTGAGCCTACTTGTGTTACTAAGCAACAAAGGATTTTACATCCAAGGGTATACAGATAACATAGTCATTCTCATCAGAGGGAAATTTCCAACAGTAATAGCGGAGCTTATGCAAAAGGCACTAAAAGAGGTGGAGAGATATATAATAATAAAATAATATGTAGAGATATATAATAATAAAATAATAGGTAGAGAGATATATAATAATATAAAAAGAGGTAGAGAGAGCCGGGGGCTATACCTTCTAGTAAATTCCCTAAAAACCACTCTAGTACCATTCATAAAAATCAGGATTATGGAGAGACTAAAGCTCCCAATTTTCTACAATGAACGTGTAAAAGTAAATTAAGTATCTATGTAAAAGGTGTTTTTTTAGAGTGTCACAACTTTGAGTTGGCATCACTGCTTTATTTGAGCACGCATTTAACAGCTGATAGTTGCTTTTTGTTTAGTTTGCTTTGAAATTTCATTATGAATCGACTTACACCAGAGCAACGCGTGCAAATTGTTAAAATTTTGAATCAAAATAATTGTTCTATTCGTCAAACTCATCGTGCACTTCTTCCATTTTATGGCGTACGTAATCGTCCTTCAGAGCGGCTAATTCGAATAACAATAGATCGTTTTCGGACCACATTTACTGTTATTGATAATGTGCGTCCCGTGAGATCCCGAACAGTGCGCACTGAAGATGCTGTAGCCGCTGTACAGGAAAGCATTGAAGATGATCCTAATCAATCAATTCGTCGCCGATCTCAGCAACTAAAATCTTCCATAAAGTGGAAGGACACAATCCAATTTATGGAAGATTTTAGGAAAGGATCTTGGCTTAACAGCTTTCAAGACTCAACTTGTGCAGGAATTAAAGCCAAACGACCATCGTATGCGCCGCCAATTCGGCGAATGGGCTGAAGCACAAATAGATATTGATTTTGAATTTCCATTCAAAATTTTATTTTCCGATGAAACCCATTTCTGGTTGAACGGGCACATAAATAAGCAGAATTGTCGCATTTGGAGTGAGGAGAATGAACAAGCTTTTGTCGAAACCCCATTACATCCACAGAAAATTACTGTTTGGCGTGCTTTATGGGCTAGCGGAGCCATTGGCCCATATGTCTTCAAAAACGATGATGGTCAGAATGTTACTGCCAATGGTGAGTTGGCCCATATGTCTTCAAAAACGATGATAGTCAGAATATTACTGCCAATGGTGAACGGTATAGGAACATAATTTGATTTTTTAGTACCTCAATTACGTGGCATTAATCTTACTGATATGTGGTTCCAACAGGACGGAGCCATATGCCACACGGCATATTGATTTCATTGATTTACTCAAAGAAACTTTTGATGAAAAAATAATTTCACGTAATGGCCCAATTATTTGGCCACCATGATCCTGTGATTTAACCCCATTGAATTATTTTCTTTGGGGTTATGTTAAGTCACTTGTCTACGTCGATAAACCACAAACAATTGAACACCTGGAAATCTACATTCGAAGAGTTATCGGCGAAATACGGCCGCAAATGCTGCGAAAAAATGTTGAAAATTGGTGTTCCAGATTGCGCCTTCTACGCGCCAGCCGTGACGCTATGCCAATACACCAAAAGAATATTTTGAAAGGCGTTTCGCAGACGTTTCTCCGTTAAGGCTCCTTCAGACTGGCGCGGAGCGTATGCGTCACGAAATTGCCGTAACGAAAAATTCGCTAGCGGCGCGGCAGCGAAATGGCAATGCCCACATCAAAACGCGATTTTTATGTGTAATAGTAGTTATGATGTCCTCAGAGCATAAGATAAAATATGCTATTTTGCATTTATTTTGAATTTCTAAAACACATAAAACTCATTTCGGAATTAAACATTGGTTCATGGATTCATAAAATCAATGTGATTACAGAGATCACCATGTCAAAACACAGGGGCAGCGAAACTTACTGCGTATGCAGAGTCCTTGTCGTGCAATGCTGCACTACCGCGACTATGACGGAAATTTTGATCTGAACATGTACATAAGCCGCCGTGTCAGTCGCTCCGCCGCGATGTCTCACCGGTTGCGGCGAGAAACTTCCGCTCCGGTCTGTGAGCACCTTTATACGTTTTCAATGTATTCGAACGGAGTAAGACTCGTATATAGCAAAATTATTGCAAAAAAATTTGTTTCATAAGAAATAGGTATATAATGTTTATAACTATACCAAATACAATTTTACTACAATCAGAAATGGGGTTGTGAATGGAGAAAGTTTAAGAAGCCCTCTCCTAATTGATGTGGTATTTGAATCATGACTGAGCGCTGCATTAATTACACTGTCAAATCAGGTGTTGTCAAACGCTCCTTCTAAGTCCGGTAAGACACTAAGTTCGAATTCTTTGTTTTCTAATGCGTTTTCCATTCTTACCACAAATTGGCGAAGAGGAGGTTTACACGATTTTCCTGGTAGATAAGCATGCTGATTAGAGTGTAGGGGCATAGGATAGGTCTCCTGTTGTGTACCACCATTGTAATGTTTACAACATGTATGACTTTAAATATATATTTTTTAATTAATTTTAATTAATTTTTTTAAATAATTAGCACTTTTAGTTGCCCTTAGGAAAGATTACGATTTATAAATATTGAGTTTTACTTACAGGGAAAAAATGATTAATAAATATTGTGTTTCTGATAAATTTTCCCCAACTGGTAAATTCTGGGAAGACTTAGAAGATATTCCATCTAAACTTTCGGAGAGGCACAACGTCATACTGCTGGGTGACTTCAATGCTCAATTGGAAAGAGAAAAAATACAGAAACATAGTGGGCAATTGTCCGGCGCATAAGCGAACCAACCGCAACGGAGAACGATTGGTGGATCAGTGTAGGACTTTTGGGTTGCTCATAAAGTCTACAGCCTTCAAACACTTGCCCAGGAAGCAGAAGACTTGGATTTCACCTAATACCAACCGGGGTGAATTTCAGATAGATCTTGTGGCCATTTCACGAAAATCTCAAAAGGAAATACAAAACATGAGGGTACTAAGAAGCACCAATCTAGACTCACACCACTACTTCTCAATGATCAAAATAAGACTCCAGCCTGGAAACACTAGATTATATAGAACCTCCAAAATGGTAAGATTTGACGTACAGCGACTTAAGAAAAGTCAAGAAATAAATCAGAGACTGTACTGATCTCTTGTCAAGGTGGCCATTGGAGTCGCCCCTCTCGCTGATAGAAGGAAGCCTCTGTGGTGGAATGAAGACTGCGACAATGCAATATCCCAAAGACAGACAGCCCTGGTGAATTTGAATTATAAAAAGACCATGAAAAAATGGCATAAACTTATGGAATACAGAGAGGTTACAACCATGATAATTCGAGGAACCAAACGGACCTTAACACAAAACCAACAAGCCCTAATCCATGACAGGTTTGCTAAGAACAACTCCAGAGATTTCTTTGGAACCTTCAAGCAGACAATCAGAAAATATGCTCCGCCAAGCCTCCACTTCAGAGACTCACAAGACAAACTGGCAGTTAACGACAAGGACAACTGTCATCTTTTAGCTTAGTACTATAAAAATCTCCTCAACTGTGATCCACCCAGCGAAGACTTCGACTATTAAAGAACCACACCAAACCCGGAGTCGTTGCCCCCTTCATTGGAAGAAGTTGGCTAGATCATTCAACTTCTTAAGAATAATAAGGCAGCTGGAGAGGATTCTATCGTTGCTGAACTGTGGAAAGGTGCTGGAAGCAATGCCGTGCGAAAGCTAACCGAGATGATCCAGAACATTTGCGAAGAAAAGAAATTGCCACCCGATTGTGGAAATCGGCTCTGATCCATGACAAAGAGGGAAATTTTACTGAGCAAAAGAACTACCATGGAAATTCTCTTGTTCCGGTAACACACAAGATTCTCTCCAAGGCGTTACAAACAAGGGCAGAAAATAAGCTGGACAGTTAACTGGGAGAATAACAGAGAGGCTTCAAGAAGACCCGATCCTGTGTTAAACAGATCCTCAATTTTAAAACTGTGCTTGCATACTCCAAGATGAAAGACCGCAAGCTGGTCGTCACCTTTGTTGATTTTAGGAAGGCCTACGATTCCTTTGATAGAGAAACGCATAAAAAGTACTACAGCAGCTAGGGATAGACAACAAAACCTGCAGACTCATACTAGAAACCCCTACCAACACACATTCAAAGGTTAAATTTAGAGGCGAGATTTCGTAAAGCTTCGAAATAAAAACTGCAGTGAGACAAGGAGATGGACTTTCTCCGCTTCTCTTCAACTGTGTTTTTGAAAAGGTTGTGAGAATATGGCGCAAGGAATTACGCCTTCTAGCATTAGCGCCAGCCGTTGGCCGTCACAGCTGGCGCGTAGAAGGCGCAATCTGGAACACTATTTCAGTTCAGTTCAGAAATCATATTTTAACAATAATTTCATAAATTTTTCTTTCAAATAAAGCCCGTTTCATTGATATTAAAAATATATTTCCTTGTTTTATTATGATTTAAACTTGTGTCACTCTATAAAAAAAAACACCATCTGTAACCCTGGATGCCAAACTGAGTTAGAATCAACACCTTAAGAAAGCCACCAACAACTGTAAAATTGCATTCATGATGACCTAAAGAGCACTTGGCACACCATGCGGACTAAAACCGAGCATGGTGTACTGGTTGCACACCACGTTATTTATACCCATTCTGACTTATGGTTCCATAGTATGGTGTACCAAACAGCAGCAAAAACAGGCCGGCTTAGCAATTACGGTATTATAGGCCTCCCTCCCCCTAGATATTTTCATCATGGGTGAGGCAAGAACGGGAACCTTTAGATGCAGGTGTAATGGCACTTGGAAGGCTCTGGCTAGGTCAGAGTACACCACAATAACGAATGTATTATCAGAGACGAACCTCAATATTCAGGGAGTCTCAATGCAAAAAAAACTATGCTTGTTTCAGTCGGCGCGACTGGTGTAGTGACGCTCGTGGCTTCATGTTAACCTAACCTAACTAACAAGTATAGAGGTCCCGAGTTCTATCCCCAGTAGTGATGTAACGAATATTCGAATTCGCATTCGCGAATATTCGCATATTTCTTGATATTCGCATTCGCAATCGCAGCACTAATGCGAATATTTTGCGAATATGAACGTCAGAAAAAATAGGTTAATAATATTAGGTAAATACAACAAAAAAATATTAAGTTCTTATAATTTTTATTACAAAACCTTTTTCTTCGTAACTAAATCTAATTACAACATATAATTAATATATTAACTAAAAATATTAATAAACAATCTTAAACTATATGTGTTAAATAAAACTTTTTTACTATTTTTAAGAATTAAAAATAATCTCTTCTCATAAAACAAGAAATATGTATAATTTAACTTTCAACAAACAAAAAATACATTCCTCTCTTAAATATATTTTAAAGAAAAAAAATTAAAAATAAAACAGTTATTTTCTTTTTCTTCATCTTATAACACCTATAAAATCTTCTATAATAATAAAATAAACTTTTAGCAACTATTTAATAATCAAACTTAAGTAGAAGTATATTAAACTTCAAAAATAAAATCTTTGAAGTCTTTTCTCCTTGTTTATTTTCTCAAAGTCTATTTCGATGTGGTGTATAAATAAACCCAGCAGCACAACATTCGCTCGTTCGGAACACTCGTTGGTGGTGTGACTAAATAATGCCTCGCTATTGAAGCAAGAAGCCCATACTTCTGCTGGTTCACTTTCCACCATGTCAGAGGATCGACGTCTTTTGAGACGCGTTTTTCCGCTAAATATTCAGTAATAGTTTTTCGGATGAAAAACTGAACGGGATTTTGGTGACTAGGAAGAGGAATGCCATCTTCTCCTTCACTATGACTCGTATCCATTAATAAAGTCATCGTGTCCCTCAAAGGTACATTTTTATTGTTTACGAAATCTTGAGTTTCGTCCAATCTGGCACGTTTCGCATTCGAACAACATATTCTTGAAGGTACCATTGTTTGACTGTCTTCAAGCAAATCCAAAATATGCTGTATGACACGCTCTTTGGTCGAAATATCTTTAAAAAAATTTACTTTATATCTTGGATCAATGAAGGTTGCTGTGACAAACAATATTTCATTTTCTAATGAGCATAATTTGCTAATGAGCCCCTGTTTCAAAACGGCTATCGTCTCACCAATGTGTTCATCGGATGAATCAAGATCATCAAGAATTCTTTCCAATGTGACGATTAAGGAAATCACTGATGATACAGAAACACTGGCCGCACTTAATTCTTTTGCGTTGCTTCTTCAAATGGTTTTAGTAATCCGATAAGTTTTTCAATAATCGTCCACTCTTCTGAAGTCAGTTGGGGGATTTTATTATTTGTGGATGCATAAAGACAAAGATTCTTTGACTTGCAAAATACGCTCTAACATATAAAAGTTACTGTTCCATCTAGTAGCACACTATTGTATAATCTTGAGGGGTGTTTGATTTAGTCTTTTCTGTTAAGTTTTAAGCTCGTCTTGAGCAGTATTCGAATGATGAAAATGTGTTGCCATCTTTTTGCATTTTGTTATGGCAGCCACTACAGTTTCTTGAGCTTTCATCCCGTCTTTTAACAAGTTTTGAATCTTGTGTGAAACAGAGTCGATGTGTTGAACATTTAATAATGAAACACCTTTTTTTATGTTTGTGAATGCATCCGTAACTACACATTTTTCAATTTTTCTTTAGGTATTTCCCATGATGACAACATGCCTTCAAGTTTACGAGCAATGTTTTGTCCGGTATGGCAGCTGTCATTGAACACATCTGCCTTTAACACTATCATTTTGCTTTCGAATTCTTCAGTAATCCCATGACAAGTAAAACTCAGTAGTGAAACCCCAGAACAAGAATCGGACCAGATGTCACTAGTAAATGACATTTTTTCAAAGGATTTTAGTAATTCGTGGATTTTCTGGCTCACTTTGCCATATAATTCATCGCAGATATAAGAAGTAAAATATTGACGTGACTTTAAATTATACTATGGACATAGGTGTTTCATAAGTCTTACGAATCCAACAGATTTCACGAAACTAAATGGCAAGTCTTCCAACACAATCATTTCACTTATTGATTTATCAGCTTCCAAGGACCTAGCAAGGACCTAGAGGACCTAGTAAGGAAAAAGTAAAACTCAGTAGTGAAACCCTAGAACAAGAATCGGACCAGATGTCACTAGTAAATGACATTTTTTCAAAGGATTTCAGTAATTCGTGGATTTTCTGGCTCACTTTGCCATATAATTCATCGCAGATATAAGAAGTAAAATATTGACGTGACTTTAAATTATACGATGGACATAGGTGTTTCACAAGTCTTACGAATCCAACAGATTCCACGAAACTAAATGGCAAGTCTTCCAACGCAATAATTTCACTTATTGATTTATCAGCTTCCAAGGACCTCACAGACTTATTATGCCACTGTTTCGTTTTTTTTAAACATTCATGAAGCGACATCTGTTTAGTGTCAGATTTAGAACTGTCCTGGGAAGATGGTGCAAGTGCAAGTGTATTAATTGCATCCTGCTTACCTTTTTCGCATTTTTCCAATTCAGCAAACTTGTTTTTATACATCGACTTCAAATGATTTCTCATAACTGTTGTAGTTCTTCCTTTTCGAGAATAGTTATTGTTACATAGCTTGCATCTAGTTCTTTCAGCTTCACAAAGCGTGAAATAATTCCATATTTTACTAGAAGTAGAAACTGATTTACTCATTTTAACAAATCACTAACTTGTGTCTCGTTGTGAACTGATCCGTTGTTGGGGGGTGACTTTATTTATATCTCCTTCCAGGTATGAGGAATCTTTCGTGGGGTATTGTTTCTATAATCTGGTCATCAAAATTACATTACGAAATTTCCAAATTCTTAAAAAAAACCCTATCGGAAAGTCCATTACGTGATATACAAATTGTCCGACGGATTATAGAAACAAACCCCATCATAAAATATCCATTAAAACGAACAAAAACGAACAAAACAAACTTGTTTACATGGGTTTTTTTAACAAAACGAACTTGTTTACATGGGATGTTACGTCACTTTCGTTTTAACCAATGCTGTTGCGTTTTACAAATTTGAAGAGATTTGGAATCTTTTATAATCCATAAAACAAATTTAAAAACTGAATATTCGCATTCGCGAATATCGGCCGCAGATATTCGCATTCGCATTCGCGAATGCTTAAAAAATGTTATTCGTTACATCACTAATATATATATATATATATATATATATATATATATATATATATATATATATATATATATATATATATATTTATATGTATACATAAATATATATGTATATATATATATATATATATATATATATATATATATATATATATATATATGTATGTATGTATGTATGTATGTATATACATTCCTACTCCTAGACTATTAAAATCTATGTGAGTGGAGATTAGGACGAATTAGAGTTAAAAGTATTAACTCGTACGAACTGACAGCATGTCTACAAAACCGATTTACTAGTTGCGAGGACTAAATCGGATGTGTTCTACACGTTCTACGACCAATTGTACCGACGCGTCTCTTACAATTGGTCGTAGAACGTGTAGAACACTTTAACAATACATATACTTCCAGAATCATTTTCAGGTTTTTTACTGAATCTTTGTAGTAATTGTTTGTAGTACATATTGTTTATATAATTTATATACTAATCAATCATTAATTTAGCTATCAAGTCAGTTTAAAATAAATATATAATTTCTCCTGTGGCAGGATAAATATAAAAATATGGAAAACATTTTAATATTTTTAAAATTTTTGGGAAAATTAAAAAAAAACATTCATTCACATAAAAAAACGAACATTCGTTCGTATTAAAAGTAAAGGCCCCCAGTTTATATTTCTTCCTTCTATGTTTTATAATATTTGATGTTTAGGAATTATCTTTGCTACTTTGGAGGTCTCCCATTTTTCAGTCTACCTGATAAATAAACTAATTCTCTACAATTAGCTTTTTGTGACATAAAAACCATCGGTTTTTTAAATATTTTTTTAATTAAATATTCATGTTGCAAATGTAACATCAAATGTATCAGGTTTAAGCAGACAATACTAAGAAAAAAGCTCCAAAAATATGTTTCCATATGCTCAAATTTCAAATTGTAATTCGCAAAAATTCCCTTGAAATCGAGCCCTTTCGATTTGGATGAATTTTAGTGGAAAGTATCAATATAAATGAAGTATCACAAGGTTTTGTGTAATCTAGAAATATTATATAGTTACAAAAGAAATCTTTGGGTACGCTTTAAAGAGGATACATGGGCCTATAATAAAATATTTATTTAAAACACAGAATACAACTGTTTGAAAAAATAACCATATAAAACAACATTTTGATTTACTAAATTTTGAAAATTTTAAAATATTTGATTTTCCAAAAAATATATATATATATATATTTTTTGTAACCCTAAAAATTTTTTTTGTAGCCCCTTTAACGCAAACCTAAGGTCGTGTTTGTAACTTTGTAACTCTTCTTATTATGGAGATATTCTACTATTTATAAAGCAACACAGAAAGATGACACCTTCTCAGGATAACGTATAATAAGACTACTTCAACTATGCTAATCAACAAGAAGGATTCACCACAGATAGCCACATACATCCGCAGTGGAGCCGCGTTCATTGCTTTGTATGTTACATCTACTTAGTTTGGTTGTTATATGAGTGTATGTTTGTAAACCGTATAATTTGCATCTCAACATTCATTCTGCATTACGGAATACAAGAAAAAATCATTATCCAATTTGACATTTGCTTTTCCAAGTGGGTTTTCTTCCCAACCAAAGTTTCAACTTAGCTTTCCGGGATGGTAATATGTTTTCTTATATCAACAAATCAATGGGGCAAACTTGAGACAAAATCGATTCTGCTTCTTCAATTTATAATATTCTCTCTATAACTTTTTATATTAAATTTTATTTTGCATAAGGTGGATAATTAAGGCGTTGAATAATATAAAAATATTCATAATGCAACTATGATTACATTTTAACATTAGCAGTAATATCGTCAGTATTACTTCTAGCCATAATAACTCTAATAACGCGCTATAATAGGGAATATGCCTGTTTTTTTTTAATATTTTTAATTCACTGTTTACAATGTTTCACTGTTTACAATGTTATAACATAGTAAAATATATAAATACTGCTTAAAAATGCTATAATTAAGTTTAAAAACATATTTAAAATAGATAAAAAAATTTGAGCTGTTTAAACGACGTCATTTTCGCGCGGTCTGTTAATGACGTCTATTACCACTGACAGTTTAGTCCATTGTTTATTACAGCTTTTCTCATTTTTAACTTCACGTTCTTAACGTTTGATTTCTAACCAAAAGACTGCAATGACATAAAAATGTAAACAAAACGAACTTGTTTACATGGGATGTTACGTCAAAATCAAAATCAAAATCAATTTATTTCACTAATAAAGAATATTTACATAACAAAAAATTCTAAGTGAAATGTGTATATACATACATGCATACACACAAATACATATATACATACACAAATACACACAGAAATAAATCATTATATACTTTTCACTTTTGTAGCAAATTCACCAATATTATATGGTTCTATATTATTCAATAAATTAAAAAGTTCACTTTTTAAGGTCTTCAGATTTGAAATTTTCTTGATGTCCTTTGGGAGGAGGTTAAATATTTTTAAGATGCTGCATGGTGGATTTCTTTCCGTCATGGTCATTTTATGTTTAGGAAGGTCGTAGGTTAATTTGTTATATCTGGTTTCTCGTTCAGAAGGCTTAGTAAAATTATTGAACAGATCCTTATGTTTAAATAAGAATATGACGCTTTCATATATGTAAATAGCTGTGCATGTTAATATGTTATTTCTGCAGAAATGTCCCCTGCAAGACTCTCTGAATGGTAGGTTAAGCAGAATGCGTAGTGCTTGTTTCTGAGCTCTGAACACGGTGTTAATTTGAAATCCATTGCCCCAAAAGATCGTAGCAAATCTAAGATGGGACTGAAAATTTGCGAAGTAGACCATCTTCAAAATACTTGGATCTACGTATTTACTCAATCTTCTTAAAGCATATACTGCTTTATTAAGTTTCGCTAAAACTTTGTTTATATGAATTGACCAGTCCAGATTACAGTCTAAATAAAGACCCAAAAGCCTCACAGAGAACTGAGTCTGAATATCTTCATTTCCAAGTTGTACAATCATAGGATATGTTTCTGTAGATCGCTTGGTACGGAAGAGTATTATGTTAGTTTTGTCTTTATTTATAACCAACCTGTTTTCAGTAAACCAAGCCATAAGTGAACTCATGACATGATTGGCATTGAAGCCAATGTCCTGTACAGATTTATTACTAATCAAAACGGTGGTATCGTCAGCATAGTTGACTAGCAAATTTTGTGGACCTATGGATACTTGAGGTAGGTCATTTATAAACAGAGTAAACAACAAGGGCCAATAGTGCTTCCCTGCGGAATACCCATGTTTATGCCTCTTGGTGTGGATTTAACAATACCATTCTTGGTTACTAATTTCGTTATTTGCACTCGGTTTGTTAAAAAGGATTTTATCCAATCCAGTGCGACCCCTCTGATTCCATAATTATATAGCTTTTGATCGAGTATACCATGGTCCACCAGATCATAAGCTTTGGACAGATCCATTAGCATACCCATAGGAACATTTTTTGTTTCCAAATTATTCATAATGCCACTAATAAACTCATAACAGGCTGTGTCGATGCCTTTACTTTTAATAAAACCATGCTGTTGATGGTTAATCAATTGAAATTTGTTGGCAAATGATATTAATCTCGAGCATACAAGTTTCTCGAAAATCTTAGAAAAAGTAGATAGTATGCTGATTGGCCTATAATTACCTATTTCAGTTTTATCGCCCGATTTATGAATAGGTAAGATAAGAGCAACTTTCAATAAGTCAGGGAAAGACCCGTACATAAAGGAATTGTTAATGATATGCTCTAGAGGACTTAGTATATTTAAAATTGAATTTTTGATAATTATACAAGGCAATTTATCATCATTACCTGTGCTATTCGAATTTTTTAAGCTGTTTATTGTGTCAGCAAGTTCTTCCCTCGTAACTGGCTTTAAAAATATGGAGGTATTATTTTCTATTATAATGTTGTTGTAGGGTATGCAAGGTAAGGTGTCCGATAGGGTTGAGGCTTTGCTGGCAAAATAATCATTAATTTTTGTAATATCTGCTTGTGATAATACCTTCTTATCACAGTAAATTGGTTGCTTAATTGTAATTTGTGAGATACTATTGACTATTTTCCATACAGTTTTTTGGATGTTAGAGGATGATAGCAGTTGTTTATTGAAACTGTGTTTTTTGTCATTTCTCAATAGCTTATAATATCACCTACGTAAATTATTGTAAATTACCTTATACCTATAATCCCAGCGAGCTATTATTTGTATCAATTCCAGGTCTTTTTTGATAGCTATTAACTTCGGGTTCGCAAAAACACGTGGTGGTGCTCGTCTGGTATTAATGTGGATTAACGGGAAAGCCTCGTTGAATAAGGAAAAGTATTTCTCAATAAAAAATTCCCACTGAGTATTGATGTTGGAACAGTCGATCTTCAGGAGATCGTCCCATTCCGCTTTCTCCAATAATACTCTGTGATACATTTTGTTGTCTTCGCTATATATTCTTTTAGGTATAAAGTAATGGTTCTTGCTCATTTTAGATTTTAATACCAGTAGCTGAGCATAATGGTCCGAAACTAGAAAATTAATAGTTTTGAATTCCTAATCAAAATTCACACTTACTATTATATTGTCAAGGCACGATCCTCCACTTGGATAGCTGACTTCATCAGCCAGTGGAATAGCATTAAAAGAGTTTAATAGGGAAAAGAACTGCTGACTCAAAACATTCTTCTTGATGGCATCTATATTAAAATCTCCTGAAATTATGAAACGCTTACCTTCATTGGCTAAAAGTACTAACAATTCGTGCAACTTATCGAAAAATAGTCGCTTGTTGGTTAGTGGCGCTCTGTAGATCGCTACAATTAAAAATATTTCATTATTTATTAAAGTTTCAATACCAGCACACTCGAATACGAATTGCTCAGCAATATCGCCTATGTCTCTCCTTAATGTACTTTCTGTGCCTTCCTTGCAAAATAAAGCAACTCCACCATGTAAGCCTTCTGGTCTGCAGAAGTGAGCCACTAGGTTAAAGTTCTTAATCTTGAAAGTGTCTAATTGCCACGAATTCTTCCAGTGCTCCGTTAGAACAAGGTAAGAACAATTTTTGTTATTTTCTAACATGAATTCAATTTTATCTACTGAGTTTCCAAGGGATTGCGTGTTCTGATAAATAAGACTTACATAGGTTGGTAAATTATTTTCCGATTTGTGCCTTATACTCTCCGTGAGGCTTTTTCCAGTCTTGCTAAAAAATGGTTAACGCAAGTGTTGCGTGGCCAAATTTCTGGGTTCTTCAAATTCTCGAAGTCCCCCTCGGGTACCGAGACTTTAAAAGAGGCATATTCTTCAGGGTGCCTCGACAAAATCTTCTTACATAAAACTTGTTTGAAATTCTTGGTGTCTAGATACGAAACAACCTCATTTTCAGAAAGCTGCGGGTGCAGTCGGTAAACATGCAGATGCTTATAACGCACGGCCGCTCTTATTTCGGTTACATCACTTGTCCCAACAATTATATTGGGTTTTCTGGATCTCACCCTGCGACGTTGTGTTTCCCACGTGTCATTATCTGGATTTAACTCTTCTTGGCTAGAATTTACTAACCGTGGTGTTTGTCCCGCTGGCGTGTTTGTATTTTTTGTGCTGCCATGGTCTTCCCTGGCGGCGTTTGATTTTTCGTTTTTATCTTCTTAATAAGTGCCACTAATCTCGCAAACTTTTGTTGAGGAATTTTGTTTTTGTTGCAACTTTTTTGAAATTTTATCACTTACTCGCTCAACGCTAACGTGTTCTGTGCTCTGCGAGTTCAATAACTGAATTAAGTTAACGTTTTGTTCAGTTAATATTTGAATTTGTGATGTAAGATTTGCAACTTTTTCTTCCAACACATGGGTAAGAGATTTAACTTTATCATCCACAATCTCAGCGATTAATTTTTTAAATTCGGGACCCCCAAGGTATGATAATACTTTATCACACCCGGTTATAGGTTCCTCAGGAGTTGCGTTGGACCTAAGGTCTCTCGGCATTATTTATCAAACTTTATAACTTTACTGATTAACTTTATATGAAACTTCTCGCTCACACGACCTGTCGCTTTGAACGTTCAAGCGCGACTGAACGTTCAAGCGCGACTGACTCGCTTTCGTTTTAACCAATGCTGTTGCGTTTTACAAATTTGAATTTCCCTCGATTAATTTGCACCTTTATTCAATAATTTTAGGTACCGTCAACTGGGGTAACATTGGCCCACTTTTTACAACTTTTTGTTAAAACGGGCAAAGTTTAGAGACAATTTAAGCAAAAATTGATCATGATATATCTCTTGAGCTTTGATTTAAATAAAACTTTAACATTGCATTCTGTACTTTGATTTTGTTAGTCCGCTATGCCTAAAAAAAATCCAAAAAATGGGTCAAAGTTACCCACTATTGGGGTAACTTTGTCCTGACTGGTGAAACTCATAGAAAGAAAGGTATTTTATGTCTTAGGCCAATGTTATCCGAAATTATAAAACCTAACAACTAATTACGTACAAGAAGTTTCCTGAGAATGATTATTTAGGTCAAAAAAATATGACAAAACAGTCAAAAGTTAAACATTTACTACTTTTTTTTGCAAGTACGTAAAAATAATTAAAAGAAAAAGCAACGTCTGCAGGTGTTACCTTTGGTAAGTTGGCGTAAGTAAGTTTTGATCTTTCCTTTTCTAAGGAAGTTGGCGTAAGTTGGTTGATCTTTCCTCTTCTAAGCCTGAAAATGTTTCGCTGACTGTATCTGATTCTAAGGGCACATCAGAGTCTTCATCAGAGGAACTTAAGTCATCTAGTTGCTGTTTCTGTAGAGAGGTTTTCGTAGGTTTGGATTTTGAAGGCGCAGGAGTATTTCTTGCTGCTTCCAGATTAGCAGCAGAAATGCTTTTTCCTGCAGGAACCTGCAGCTTTCTTCCTACCTTTCTTCGGATTGCAAGCGCCAACATAATCTGCTTTTTTTGTTCCAAAAAAAGCCTCGCCTACAGCTAATGAGGTGGAATAATAAAAAAAGTAGGTAAGTAGGTACTGCTGCACATCTAACACCGGTAACTTTGGCCTGGGCTACAGTAACCCCATAAACTGGAATAATGTTACCCCACACTAAATAACAGTTGCAATAGAAACTAGTAAAAGAGAAATCATAATTCAATGTATATATTTTATTTGCATATTGATGTAGGTATTAAAACAATTACTCAATGTTATAATGGAGCATTCCAAACTTGTAACACACATAGAAGTTGATAGTCTTGAATAATGGCACTATTAGCAGACTTGGTATTTGAATCGTACTGTGAAGTGGTCAAAAGATGAACCACCACAAAAGCCGGCTGAAAGTATAACTAGTGCTGCCATTTATCGTTTCTATAAGTTATTGATGAAACTATCTTCCTTTAGTCAGGAACTTTACCCTGATGAATCTTTTTTGCATGTGGGCCAAAGTTGCCTTCAAAGGAATAATGTTACCCAAGTTGACGGTATTTAAAAAAGATATTAATTGCAAAAATAATCCTTCATATAAATAGAATAAAACTTCATATGTCCCGGCAATAAAGATTCGGAAAAAAAAATTGAACCAAATTTAAATTTCATGCATATTCCCTATTGATTGCTAATTCTCAAAATACATACACTACATCAATGTATATATTTATCAATATCAAAACTGTATAGTAAGTCTTAATTAGACGAGTAAGTAAGTAAGTCTTAATTCGTACGAACTGATGGCGTGTCTCCAGTAATTGATACAATTGGTGGTAGAACGTGAAAATTGCATAATTGTTCCAACTCTTGGTCGAGATAGCCCTTTTTAAGGGTCGCCATACAAGCCTCTCATCGCAAAAAGGAAACTATGATTTTTTAAATATTTATGCGAGAATGTAATTAAATGTTCCTGATTTATAAAACAACCTTATTTCATATTTAACCTCGAACACTTCATTAAAACTGTTCAACTAATAACTGCCGGTGGGTGCTTTTTACCGGAAGTAATTTTCATCCTTTTCGCTTATTGACATAAACCGTTTTTAGCTTTATTACGTTCATTTGCTATCGGCGTTTCTCTGTGGCATAAAATACTCCGTCCATTTTTATCCATCCCAACAGCACTTGCAATATATAGTTATACCGCAAATGCAAATAACTCTCTAAATATGCTTAGAAAAAAATATTACATATTTTCTAACATAAAAGTAACCTCTAATGTTTGATTAATAAGGCTTATTAAAGCGTAAGGGTTCACATTATTGCCAAACGTTCAAAAGTTACATTTGATTACATAGGTTTGATTTATTAATAGATGTTAAATTATATTAATGGGTGCAAATTCTCATTTCTAGGATTCCGTAACGAAAACGGAACCCCTATAGGATCACCTTTTTGTCCGTCTGTCTGTCTTTCTGTCTGTCCGTCTGTCTGTCTGTCAAGACCATTTTTTCTCAGGAACGCGTAGAGGTAACAAGTTGAAATTTGTATCAAATACTCGGGCCTGCGGTATCTTTCAGCTGTGAAAAAATCAAACTTGTAAGTCAACGCGATCAATAGATATGACTGTTTATGTCGCATATTTTGCGATTTCACATACACATTTAAGGGGAAAAATGTGAAAACCGTAAATATGTAGTTTAATTACAAGAAAAATGCGAATTTACTATTAGAAACTTATGAAAATACACTAATGTTGTCGTAGTGGTATTGGTAGGCTCCAGAAGCATATGGGTTGCATACAGTTAGGTCCTCCTCGGTTAGGTCCGAAGGTTAAAAAGTATGTTTTGGTACCAAGCTGTTTATTCTGAATTTTCTTTGTTTATATTCGTTATGCATTTCATCAGGTACGCTCTATATACATAATATATACAGGGTATATATTACGTCTAAATTTTGCTTGTTTATAACCGACATGCGACATACTCAAGTCCAGTAACATCCTGTTTATATTATATTTCGTCTAATTTTTCTTTATAATCTACATATACTTAAATCACGTACGCCCTATATTATTTGGTAGTCAATTGCCCAAAAGCAGTCAATTGAACAACTGAATGTTAAGAGTATCGAAATAGATCTAGAAATAGTTAATATATTAGTTTATATTAGATCTAGAAATAGTTAGATCTTAGTATAAGTTAGTGAATAAGCGTAATAGTAAAATAAAGTTTTCTTTTTATAAGTTTAAAAATATTCACGTTATTTAAAAAAAAATACCCTGTATACCTTTATACTGAGTATATAGGTATACAGAAAAAATTGAGC
The DNA here is from genome assembly GCA_944588485.1 of Phosphuga atrata. Lineage (NCBI taxonomy): Eukaryota > Metazoa > Arthropoda > Insecta > Coleoptera > Silphidae > Phosphuga > Phosphuga atrata. The sequence continues at coordinate 6,926,702 of OX155900.1, forward strand.
ATTAAAAACAATTAGTGAAGTTCCAGAACCCCTAAACACTCATAGTGAATGGGGGATGTATGGTAATAAAATATAGGGTAGAATTCCATCGTACGATAGCGACATCTTGAGGTTATGCTTGCAGCGGTACTAAGATGGTCGTGATTTCAGGAGGGCCACTTGTCAAGTTAACTGAATGTACTTGCTACGTCCTCCACAAAAAAAAGATACCTTACTTACAAGTTTCTACGGAACCCTCGGTGCGCGAGTCACAACTCGCACTTGGCCGGGTTTTTTTTTTAACTTCATCGAGACGAAAGATATTACAACAAGAAATTCAAAGTAAAAAAAGTTCACTTTTGCTTGACCAGGTTTGTCCAAATATCAGATGGTCATAACTTAATCAACTGCATTTTTTACAAAATTGCGTTTGAAATGCTCGCTCACAATTACATCAGCAAACAAAAGTCTCGCTCACAATTACATCTAGAAATTTTGTTTAATATTTCTTAAAACCAAAAATATTGTAAAACTTCCAGGAAATGACGAAATTTCAAATGATCATAGAATTTTTGGAGAGTTGTTCAAAATTATATAAAAAATCTTCAACTGAAATACTGTGTAATAAGAATTGATAATTAATTAAAAAAAATATATAAAGGAAACTACCCCTTTTTCCTTTTAACCTGTTTTCGTCCACACCTGAACATAGGCCTCTTCCAAACTTTTCGATATCTAGGCGTCCCGCCATTTTGCCTGAGTCCTGCCAACACATCCCTTCGATCTTCGGGGCCTTTTGTATAATAGGATTTTAGTCCACCTGATGTTGTCTCTCGCTATGTGAACCGACCATTGCCACTTAACCCTCTCAGGCACGGAATTTGAAATAATTTGAAATATCCCACTATGCATATTCACGCATCGAGGTGGGACAATTTTTAAACCGCTGTGCCTCAAAGAGTTAATACGCACCGCACCACCACATTCACGACCCCTGTTCTCCTCCTGATTTCTTTATTTCGAATTTTGTCCCTGGGGCTGATTTCCAGCATCGCTTGCTCCATCGCTCGCTGGCAGAATCGAAGTCGATTTGCGCTGTAGATAGCTTCATTAGAGTTACAGTCACGAGTCCACATATTGCAACCGGCAAGATGCATGAGTCATAAACCTTCCCTTTGAGGTTTATAAGGATGCGTGGTTCCCGGAGAATGTACCTGCCAAACGCAACCCAGTTTAAGCCGATACATCTTGTGGTTTCAAGAGTATGATAACCTATGATGACGATTATATTGCTCGGACTCATGATTTTCATTTTCTGAAGATTCATTTTTCCTTACTAAAATATGCCCCATGCAAACTAAATATATAACTTTTAGGTAAAATAATTACATAGGAAGTGTAATCGGCAACCTAAGGATTACATGTTACATGAGGCACACGGATCATATTTTTCAGCTAATTGGAAAACACGATTTAGTTTAATTGGATTGCTTAGTCATGGTGTATTTGGGTAAATTATAATAATGAAACTAAAGTAAATACGTAAGTTTTAGACAGTGCCTCGTCTTTAAAAATGTGCACTTAAATGAAAAATGTTATCGAATGAAATTCGCATTTTCTATTTGAACCTGCCACTTCGTTACAATAACTAATATATAATAATAACCTGTCACTTTGTTCCTATAACTAATAACAAAATATACTGTTAGTGTAATAGTATACGCAATTGTATATCCGAATCTAACATTGTATTTGTAGTAATTTGTATGGTATAGAGCTATTGCATAATATATTTAGAGAGACATGTAAAACAAGCGTAGGTTTGGTTTTCCTACATTATTATTACTAAATTCCATCACAATTGAACTACATGTTCATTTAGATAAAAATGTATGTTCGTTGGTAATATATGTTTATGCGAGTGAATGTATGTATATTATTTAATTACAATCTGTAAAAATATATTCATCAACTAACAGACTCCCTAGATAGATCAGACACATATACATGTCACATATACATGGTTTAGTATGTCTATTTTTTTCAGTTCAGTTTTGTCTGCTTATTATTAGTCTCTGCATCCTGAACTTAATCTTTTTCGTTTAGTCGTATCTTCTTCTGTTATGTGTCACCACAACTTTGTCTTTTTTCGAAATGTATTGCCTGTAATAAATGGACAAATTTCGAACCATAGATATCTATACAAATTCATATATAAGATTAGTTTCTGAAAATTGATTGGAGTACGAGTATATTTGCAATAGTCGACGTATAATTGTGGTAATAAAAATGTTGACAACTGACCTGAAAGTTGCTGACCACTGCCTTGATCTAAATTTATTTAATCATCTTTAGCAAAGAAACCTTAAAATCATAAATTATATTAGGTTACTTAATGTGGTAAGTAACTTAATAAGAGGAAATGCAAGGAAACATTTATAGATTGTAAATTATAAAATAAGGCTTAAAATTTCGAGATTGTCTAGTTGCATAATGAACTTATGTTAACGTTAGCTTCTATAATATAACCTCCAGATTCTTTTTGAAAGAAAACATAGATCAATAAAAGATATAATTGGTTTAATTTGAAATCGATTACCGACATTTCAATTTTTATTATTTTGTTCTATTCACGTGCTAAAAAGTTACTCGAATTCAATAAAGTGGTGGGTGGGTACGTTACATTTCAGAATGTTTCTAATATCACCGATCACATCAACATCTCCAGAAGTGAAAAAACCTCAATATTAAACTAAATACCTCTTACTGTTTTTAAACAAATATTATAAAGAATATATTATAATAATATAAGAATATAATCAGGAAACCAGATTTACGGACGAACATGCCTTCGATATCACCGATCACATCAACATCTCCAGAAGTGAAAAAACCTCAATATTAAACAAAATACCTCCTACTGTATCTAAATAAATATTAAAAGGAATATATTATAATAATATAAGAATATGATCAGGAAACCAGATTTACGGACGAACATGCCTTCAAGTCCCAAGGCTACAGAATCTTCAAAGGAGAAGTGGGTCAGCGGGAAATGTAGAACGTACCCCGTTCGTTAGGTACAGGATTTATAATTAGTCACAGGATACTGGGTTCAGTCACCGACTTTATCTCCCCCAGCAGTCGTGTATCCATCCTCTCTCTCAATTGCTTAAACAAGGGCTATAGTATAATCAATTTACATGCCCCAATCAACCACGAGAACAGACGCAATCCAGACAGAACTGATACATTCTGGGAAGACTTAGAAGATATTATCTCTAAACTTCCAGAGAGGCACACCGTCATACTGCTTGGTGACTTCAATACTCAATTGGGAAGAGAGAAAAAATACACACAGTGGGCAATTATCCTGCGCATAAGCGAACCAACCGCAAAGGAGAACGATTGGTGGATCTGTGTAGGACTTTTGGGTGGCTGATGAAGTCTACAGCCTTCAAACGTTTGCCAAGAAAGAAGAAGACTTGGATTTCACCTAAAAGCGACCTGGGTGAATTCCAGATGGAGCATGTGGCCATATCACGAAAATCTTATAAGGAAATACAAAACGTGAAGGTACTAAGAAGCGCCAATCTGGACTTAGACGACAACCTCTCAAATATCAAAATAAGACTAGATACACTAGATTACACAAAATCTCCAAAGTAATAAGATTTGACGTAGAACGACTAAAGAACAGTCAAGAAGTAAATCAGAGACTGAACAATACAGATCTAAACAGCTGGGACCAACTGAAGGAGACTCTTGTCAAGGCGGTCAACGAACTCGCTCCTCTCGCTAGATGAAGGAAGCATCCGCGGTGGACTGAAGACTGTGACAATGCAATAGCCCAAAGACAGACAGCCTGGGTAAAGTGAAATTCTAAAAACTCCAAGGAAAATTGGCATAAATTTTCGGAAGAAAAAAGGTTACAGCCAAAATAATTCGAGGAACCAAACGAACTTTCATACAAAACCAACTAACCCAAATCGAAGAGAGCTTTGCTAAGAATATCTTCAGAGATTTCTATGAACCTTCAAGCAGACACCCAGAAAATACGCTCCGCCATGCCTCCAATTCAGAGACTCACAAAGCAATCTGGCTTATAACGACAAGGACAACTGCCACCTTTTGTGGCACTCCTTGAAAAATCTGCTCAACTGTGACGCACCCAGCGAAGACTTCGACTATAAACAAACCCCACAAAACCCGGACTCGCTGCCCCCTTCATTGGAACACGTTGGCCAGACCATTCAACTTCTTAAGAATAATTAGGCAGCTGGAGAGGACTCTATCGTTGCTGAACTGTAGAAAGGTGCTGGAAACAATGCCGCGCGCGAACTAACCGAGATCGTCCAGAACATTTGGGAAACAGGGGAAATTACCAACCGTTTGGCTCTGATCACGATATGCTCTGATCCATCCGCTTCACAAAAAGGGGGTTTTACTGATCTAAACAACTACCGTGGAATTTCTCTCGTCCCGGTAAAATACAAGATTTTCTCGAATGCGTTACAAACAAGGCCTGAAAATCAGCTGGATAGTCAACTGGGATAATACCAGGCAGGCATCAGGAAGACCCGATCCTGTGATGAACAGATCCTCAATCCTAAAACTGTACTTGCCTACTCTAACATGAGTAACCGCAAGGTGGTCGTCACTTTTGTTGATTTTAGGAAGGCCTACGATTCCATTGATAGAGAAACGCTTAACAAAGTAATCCAGAAACTAGGGCTAGACTACGAAACCCGCAGACTCATCCTACAAACTTTGACTAACACCCATTTCAAGATTAAATTTGGACACGAAGTTTCAGAAAGCTTCGAAAGAAAAACTGGAGTGAGACAAGGAGATGGGCTTTCCCCACTTCTCTTCAACGGTGTCTTTGGAAAGGTTATGAGAGAATGGCGCAAGGAACTGATCAATTTGGGTGCTCAGAATGGTATCTACTTGGGACGTAAGAACGATGGACGGGTTTTAGATTGCCTTGCCCTTGCAGCTGACATGGCATTGTTTGCTGATTTTATTGAGATGGCATCAATGCAGGTAAATTGTCTCAGAAAACAGGCTGCCAAAGTGGGTTTCCAAGTGTCGCTAGAGAAAACAGAATTATTCACAAACATAAGAGAAGCAAACGCAGAGATGTTACTAGAGCAGGGAAACATCAAGAGGACTGAGAAATTTAAGTATCTCGGCGAATGAATTGAACATAACTTATCAGAAAGAGCATCTGTGAGACGCACCCTGAAGGAAGTCCGTGCATTTCAGGAAAAACCCCGTACAAAAGGTACCCCCTGGACAGAAGAGAGAAAGGAGTTACACATGCAGAAGATGCGACAATACTGGTCAAAGGTCAAAGCCCCACAATTGAACAAGCGTGGTCCAAAATAGGCCTATTCGAAAGAAGAAGAAGAGACACCAGAAATTACCGAGGTATAGAGATAATCCACAGAGTGCAGGTGGGATACAGAGCGTGCTACAAATAAAAAAGCATTATGAAAAGCAAGTGCATATGCACAAATACAAAAATGAAGTTGTTTAAAACAGCAATCAGATAGGTAGTGACTTATATGATCCTAAAAAGCGTTAAAGAGGGAAAGCTAAGAATCTCTTAAAATAACTTTTTGAATTAGACCAACTATGGACCTTTTTTTCTTATTTCCTCCTCCCAGAACTCTTGATGCGATCGCTTCTTTTCTTTCTCTCCTTATCGGAAATGATCCGTTATGGCCTCCTACTTGTTGGTTTCTCCTGAAATGATTTATACTGTCTACTCTTCTTCTAAACTCTCTTCTGTTGTGGGCCATCTGTAGTGTGATTCCAGCGTCTGCCGCAGCCCTTTTCGCCTCATCTACACATTGAGATGTGGCCTTTAACCCCATGATGTAGTTGAAGATCCTTTTGGGTTGTCTGCATTCATCCATTCTTATTAGGTTTCCATAGAACTTCAACATCCGCTTCCTCATTTTGTCCGAATCTTCTTAGTGTATTCGTAGAGTTCATCGTTTTTCCTCAACCTCCAAGTCCCATCAGTAGTTTTCTGTGGCCCGAGTATTTTCCTCAGGATCCTTCTTTCTTTCTTTTCGAGTTCATGATACTCCCCCTTTGTGTTTAAAATAAGACACTCCGAGGGGTTCAATCCTTCAGGTTGTACTACCGATATATATTGTCTGATTTTGGCCTTGTAGGATAATGCCCGCTTTTTTTTTATTTGTTCTGGGTTAGCTTCCAGGCCAGGTCTAGTTTCTTGGCTCTTCCTTTATTTGCCTCCTTATCTAATCCGCTGGGTTGGAGCCATTCTTCCAGGTATTTAAACTTCTCTCTTCTCTTTATCTTCCCTTTATCTTTATGATATACCTGCATGTAGCTCTCACTGTTGTGCTTGTATTCCATATATTCTGTCTTTTCCTAGGAGATTTGAAGACCAGGTTTTACTGCGATTTCATGAAGTCACTCAAGCATCTTTCGAGCGTCTTCTCGGTTATTGAATAAGATAGCAAGGTCATCGGCAAAATTTAAACATTTAATTTCCAGGTTTTTCCTTTCCCTCCCAAGGCGTATTCCTCTTATTTTTGCCAAATTCAGGACCTCTTGTCAGGTTCTCATTATTTTTTCCATTACGATGTTGAAGAGTATTGGGGATAATCCATCTCCCTGTCTGAGTCCTGTCGTAATTTCAAATGGATCAGAAATTTTCCCGAAGAACTTCATTTTCGAGATAGTATTTGTCAGTGTTTGTTTGATGATTTCTCTCGTTTTTTGTCAATTCCAAACTCTTTCAAGGTTCGAAATAATGATTGTCCCTCAATTGAGTCGTAAACCTTAAAGTCGACAAAGATGACCACAGTGTTCTGGCTCCATAGAACTCTTGTTCGGAGAATGCTTTTTAGATTGAACATCTGTTCGGCGCATGATCTTTCTTCTCGAAAGCTAACTTGGAGATACATTAGAACTAAAAGTAAATAAAACGTTCAAGGTACTTAAAGAACATTAATAGAAGAATATGTGGTTAAAACAAAATCACTGTAGGGGTACACAGAAGACTAATGAACTCAGAAATACAAATCATCTTAAAAAGAGAAAATATTGTTAGATAAAAGTCGATAAAAGTACAAAGACTCCGCTGGTATGGTCACGTAAACCGTATGGAAAACAGCAGAGTGGTAATGATGATAACAAGGTGGAGACCAGAGATTATCAGAGGAAGAGGGATGACAAACGAAAAGCAGATGGAAGGACCAGGTACTAGAGGAGATTAAGAATCTAAAGAACCTGGTTAACGGGGTGTTTAACCTTGTATATATTCACGTAATTTGATAACAAGAAAAAAGTTACTTGAATTGAATAAAGTGAAAAATCACACTTACGTTACATTTCATAATGTTTCTAATATCACTGGCTCATCAAGATCTACAGAATTGAAAAAAAATCCCATTTTAATAATTAAACTAAATACTTCTTACTGTATTTAAACGAATATTATAAATTATATAGAGTATTATAATAATATAAAATTATATGGGATCATTGCAGAATTCTGGAAACTGAACGATCCTACACTTACGATCCAACTTACATAATTACATAATTTCAGACATATGGATGATGGAGCGAATACTGGAAAAAAACTGGAAATGTGCTCTAATTCATTCGTTACACAAAAAGGGTGATAAAACAGTCATAAGTAACTACAGCGGAATCTCCCTGCTCCCGATTGCTTATAAACTCCTCTTCAATGCACTTTTAAACAGGCTGGAAACTCAGGCGGATCCACTTATTGGTGAATACCAAGCCGTATTCAGAAAAGAGCGATCATATGCTGAACAAGTGTGGAGCTTAAAAACTATATTACAAAAGATAAAATGTAATTCGTTGAATTCAGAAAAGCGTACGATTCGTGAAAGAATTCGGGATAGCCAGAAAGACCAGAAAAATCATTGAACAGACGCTTACAGGAACTATGTCCAAAGTGAAATTCAGGAGTGAAATATCGGAGCCTTTTGTTATCAAAAATGGAGTTCGACAGGGGGGCGGAATATCCCTATTGCTCTTTAATATTGTTCTAGATAAGATCATTAGGGAATGGGAACCTCACGTGAAAGGCATTCAAATTAGAGAACCCTCTTACAGTCAATTGCCTCGCTTTTGAGGACGATATTGCCATTATCACTACTAGATATGAAGGGCAAAGAACCGAACTACAAATTTCTTATGAAAAAAAAACACTCTATGGAAAGACGACCAAAAAATAACTCATCTTTAATCAAACAATACGGTAAGATAACACAAGTCCCCCATTTTAAATACCTTGTTGAAATCATACAGTCCTCGGGACTAGGCCGAATCGCCAATGAACAAAGAATCATCAAAAGACGGAAGGCCTACAAGCAAACATGGGCTCACTACAACAAGAAGTGCATCTCGCTAGACGCAAAATTAAGGCACTATATAACGGTGATTCTTCCTGAAGCATCTTACGCAGCCAAAATGATGATCGACGGTCATTCCAAAAATTAAGGATATAAAAAACACGAAAGAAAAATTCTCAGAAAGATTTAATGGTTCGGTTAATAATAACGGTATTTGGATGAGAATACCTCAAAACGAACTCCAAAAGATCCACATGATAAGGGACGTAATCAGAAAACGCCGACCACAGTTGTATACACACATTTACAGGATGGAACACTCCAGATCGGCGAAGATTTGCTCAACGTAATTACACAGAGTAAGTGTGGCACGGCGTGGCTGACATAGGTTCAGAGTAGGGTTTAACGGTTTTCCAAACCCGATTTTTAAAAACAGGTTTTGTCACATTTGAAAACCTGTTTTTAAATTAAGAAAACCGTTTTCAAAGAATTAAAATTACAAATATATAACTTATTTGATTTGCTGTTCATTCTGAAAACGGGCAGAATACCTCAAAATGAACTCCAAAAGATCCACATGATAAGGGACGTAATCAGAAAACGCCGAGCACAGTTGTATACACACATTTACAGGATGGAACACTCCAGATCGGCGAAGATTTGCTCAACGTAATTACACAGAGTAAGTGTGGCATGGCGTGGCTGACATAGGTTCAGAGTAGGGTTTAACGGTTTTCCAAACCCGATTTTTAAAAACAGGTTTTGTCACATTTGAAAACCTGTTTTTAAATTAAGAAAACCGTTTTCAAAGAATTAAAATTACAATTATATAACTTATTTGATTTGCTGTTCATTCTGAAAACGGGCAGCAGACACATTTTTACTTGCCGTAATTTACGTTGCCCAGTGCTTGTGCAATGTGCACTGCGCATGTGGAAAAGACATGCTTGACATGACTTATTTTATCTTAGTCCATATGTGCAATATGTTGTTTTAGCATTGAATGATATTGGTTCTTCTTAAATGTGGAACGAAGCTCAATATCCTAAACTTTCGAAACTTTATAAAGTTTTGGGACCGATTCGTATACAAATCCAAACACACTGAAAGCTGAATTTTTATTATTGGAGGCAACGAATAAATTAACCAAAAACTTAGATTTGTTAATTGATGCCCTGAAAAGTATAAAGCTAAGCTAAGTAGCTAGTGAACGAGTGTTTTCAATTTCAGGAAATATTGTGCCCATATTGCGCAGTGGCAATATTATGCCGTATAAATAACAACGTGAAACAGAATAAAGACTTGGCCACCGTTCAGTGGATATTTTAAGTTTTTTAAAATCCTATTTTGTTGAGAGAAGTTAAAGTTAGTGAAATGAAGATAAATACTATTAGAAATTTTGTTATTTTGTAAGGGCACAGAAATGTGTAATCCTAAAATTTTTCTTTTTATTTTGACTTTCATATAGATATCGTTTTTTGTTATTTTGTTTAAATTAAATTAAATATTTTTCGTTATTTTAGTTTTTTGACAAAAATTCGAAAAACTGGCTAAAACCGGTGTTTGAAAAGGCTAACATGTTGGGCAACCAACGACACTTTTGTCCAGGAAGTGGCTCTACTTTGTATTTTATTTCAACTAATTTGGATACTTTTTTTCAACATCACGAGCGTCAATTACTAACAAAAAAGTGCATATCGGTTTTAGAACAGAAAAGACAGACATCTTTTCCTTTACACAGTTTTATCATAGATTTTTGTGCATTGTGCTCGGTTGTAATTCCACAGTGTTTTTCTTGACTATATTTAATAATTTATTATTAGTTTTAAGTTTACTTTTCCATTGTAGTGTATTTACAGTAGTGAAAGAATTATAAGTTTTATTGTTCGGCACGTGTCTCTAATTAATTCCAATCTCCACCAACACCAGAAAAAATTAGTAATTTATCTCAAACATTGTTTGGTCCTTCGAACCGGATTTGTTGTAGATTGGTGCAGAAAAGTATCAGTAAGTAAAAAAATCAGGGTTTCTCTTTAGTCTGTCTTGCATTTATACAACAACAATAATTGCGGCTGTTACTATTTTTGGAACAATTACTAGAACAATCATTGCGGTTTCTACTCTTTTGAATTATAACAACACTCAATGCGGTTTTTACTCTTTTGAATAACTCCAACGGCAATAATCTTTTGAACAATTACAACAACAATCAGTGCGGTTTTTACTCTTTTGAACAACTCAAATGGCAATACTCTCTTGATCAATTGCGGTTTCTACGCTTTCGAACAATTACAACAACATTCAGTGCGATTCTACTTTTGAACAATTACAACAATCAGTGAGGTTTCTACTCTTTTGAATCTTTTGCTTGTGAAAGATAATTATGTCGAATACCGAATAAAGGATCACTCTTAATTGTTTCCATTATATCAAGACAGTAGCTGACGAATCCAGAGAAGACTCTTCAACAACGTAAAGAAGCTGTAGAGCTTTTACGCCTTTGCTATAATTGCCTTGGGAATCATAATGTCATCATCTGCCGGAATCCGAACCGTTGCAAGGAGTGGAACAGAAATCATCACACACTGATTCATCAATTCCAAAGCCATCCAAATTACACTACACCCATGGACCCCTTGTAATCGAATACTTCTCCTCAGCCCCATACCTCCACACCTCGAACTGCAATCATTTAAAATTCCCCTTTCGGAACATCTCAACTCACCTCACCTCAACTTAACTAGACTCAACTCAGCTCATCTCAACTCGACTCAACTTAGCTCAACTCAACTCAACTGGGCTCAACTCAGCTCAGCTCAACTCAGCTCACCTCAACTCAAATCAGCTCAACCTAACTCAACTCGACTCAACTCAGCTCTTCTCAACTCAGCTGAACTCAACTCAATTCAGCTCAACTCAACTCAACTCGTCTCAACTCAATTCGACTCAACTCAGCTCAACTCAACTTGTCTCACTTTCTCTCAACTAACTTTTGGGGACGAACCAGGATTTTACATCGTACGTTTCCTTCTTAAATATGAAGCAAGTCATCTCGGGGAATTAAAGCTTTTGCTTCTCTCAATCGGCTTTTACTTCGACTCTCAACTGATCCTTATTACGATGAACTCTACTCCAAATTTATTAGAGAGTACGAAGAGCTGTCAAACTTAATTCCAGCCCCCCTCTCAGATCCAGAAACTTCTCCTGTCTACTTACTACCTTCGTCACCATGCTATTCTGAAAGAACGAAGTCTAACCACCAAATTGAGAGTCGTATTTAATGGATCTAATAAAACTACATCCGGAATATGCCTTAGTGATATCCTATACACAGGGTTAAAGATACAGATCGACATGTCAACTCTTTGGCTCAAATCGAGATAGTGTAAAATTCACGACCCCTGGGTCCCCTCTCAGATGATCCAGAAGCTTTTTCGGCTCTCATTCCTGGACATTTCCTCATTGGTGACGCCCTCACTACCATCCCGGAACAATCTCTCTCATCTGTACCAATATCACGATTTTCACGATTCACGTTTCAACAATGTTGATCTAGATGGTCCTCCGAGTGTCTTCAACGTCATCTCTCAATTTCCAAGTGGCATCATCCCTCAAATGAGATCAAAGAAGAATCATTGGTGCTTGTCACGGACGAAAGATTTTCATCAAAATGGACACATGCGAGAGTCGTATCTCTTCACCCTGGATCGGACGGACTCACCAGAGTAGTAACAATCAAAACGGCAAAAACTACTCTTCTTCGACCAATTACAAAACTCTCCGTGTTTCCAATCTTGTAGGACAATAATTTGGTCAACCCAGTTGTCGAACGCGGGGGGAATGTTTGAAAAAGACTAAGATGAAAGGCAACCAACGACACTTAGATTTTTGTCCAGGAAGTGGCTCCACTTTGTATTTTATTTCAAGTAATTTGGATACTTTTTTTCAACATCACGAGCGTCAATTACTAACAAAAAAGTGCATATCGGCTTTAGAACAGAAAAGACACCTTTTCCTTCAAACAGTTTTATCGTAGATGTTTGTGCGTTGTGCTCGGTTATAATTCCACAGTGTTTTTCTTGACTATATGTCATAGTTTGTTCTTAGTTTTAAGTTTACTTTTCCATTGTAGTGTATTTATAGTAGTAAAACAAATAAAAGTTTTATTGTTCGGCAGGTGTCTCTAATTAATTCCAATCTACACCAACACCACAGAAAATTAGCAATTTATCTCAACAACCGGTTTTTTTTTGGAAATCTGGAATTCGAAAACCGGTTTTATAAAAGTCGGTTTTTGTTAAACCCTAGTTCAGAGAAACTTACAACAGGTCAACATACAAAATATCGAAGACCGCACTGTGTGTTGCAATAAAATAAAAAATGTTAAGTTTGAAGATAGACCATCACGACAGTCTGGAAGAAAATGGACAACTAAGCGGAAGAACGAGCATTCTGAGAGGATGAAGAGATGTTGGTAATAGAAGCGGGAAAACGCCAAAAGATGAAATCATGTATTCAAGTTCAATCGCTCTCCTAAAGGGGAACAATCGATGAAATAAATAAATAAATATAAAAGTATTATATATCAAGGTTTTTATTTTTTATTCTTATTTAATTAACCTTTGTTAATACATTTTATAGTGTATTTACTATAATTTACTTCTTGATAAGTTGGGCCATGTAGGTATAAATGCATTTGAGTGCTATAATTCCCATAAACTAGGAAGGTATTAGGGACAAAGAGGGAGAAAAAGGAAAAAATCTCTCTGAATCGCTTCTCCTTCTCATAAATTATCTAACCTGTTAGGTATAAATTCCGTCCTTTTCCTTGCTAGAGAAAATATATCTCAATTCAGTTTAAGACAAATATTTAAAGCTTTTTCTCAAACAGCCCGCAATTTCGACAAATCCATCCTTAACATATTACATATATTACAAAAGAATAAAACTTTCAAAGTTGCTGATCTTCACCATATGTTTTAAGGCAGTATATTATTAAAGTGTTGAATAATTTATTAAATATTACATTATTTTCTTACTTTACACAACTTTATATTGAATTATCTGTGTCTACAATTATCGCGAATAATTTATAATAATGTGTATACTATATGTAACTAACGTGTGTGTACTATATGTAACTAACGGGTGTGTATAACTAGTCTGTACTATAGTAATTAACAACATTTCTCCTTTGAATTGTGCACTTGCGTTGATTAGTTGTCTAATTTGGAATTCCTTTTGTTGATACATCGACAAAAGTTTCAAAAACTTTCGAGAGAAGATAAGCCGCGAAGACAAAGAAAGTAGAGTGGAGTTTCTCCTATTAACAACGAAAAATCGAAGACTATGATTCAATTAACAATTCAAAAATTCTAATTGTTATTTAAACTAAAACAATGTGTTAGACAGGTATACTTAATATATTTATCTCAGTTATGTATTCGTTTATTTAAAATTGATCTTTTTGGAACTTAATATCTAAACAATGAAATGTTTTTAGATATATTAGTGGTAACCAAATATGTAGCAATGAAACTATTATTAATAGAATTTATACTTTTGTATTACTAATTGATTTCGTTAGAAATTTCAGTGTTCTTGTACAAGAAATTAAAATTGCTTAAAACTGAGTTTATCACGTTTGTGCAAAACATCCAACGAATAGAAAAGTCTTTAAATAAAAAAGTAAACTATTATCAAAAGTTGTCTGTTATAATAATTTATTGGTTATTAGTTTTAAGAAATACAATTTCCCTCGTTTCTTTGAGATATCGTTCTAGAATGTACGTATACGCCGTTCTGATTCAAATTTTCTAATAAAAATTAAATGAATGAAGAAAATGGGATTGGGAAAGATATAAATACAAAATAATTGCATCCTGTTCAATATATTAATATCAACAGAAATTTGTACTGTAAGTTATTATTATTTTCATTAAATTAATTCTTATTTTATGTTCTTCGTCCATTTCTTCTTATTGTGAAAATAAGTCGAACGGCAACCTCCAGATCCATACAAAGAATAGTTCTAGTATGATCGAATCCAATGAATCGCATTTTCCAAAGAGCATTAGCGAAAGGTACGGATTCCATTAGATCCCCTGTGACGACTGTTTTATTTAAGGTGTAGATGCCCTGCAAACGTGTGAAATTGCATTAATTGGTTCGCAAAACTGCAATTGGGATTTGCACATTTAAAATAATCTTCATAAATTGTGAAGTTTCGTATTTCGAAGTTTTAAGTAGGCTCAGGGGGCGTTTAATAACATTTTTCGCGGTGGAAAATTATTCAAATTCCAACTGAAAACAATTTGTAATTGAAATTAAGCTCTTACTGAGCGGACGCTGCGAGATAATCAGGTCGAAGCAATCTATACATTTTTATTATGGGTATCATCTTTACGGTCCAATGATGACTGGCGCCTTATATTAATTATATTGAATGCTCGTACCATTTTAATGGGACATTCCTTCGGCACATCTATGTTATCAGCAAACACAGTCCATATTTCGTTCCTCATTCCGATTACTTCGCACATATTGGCAGCTTTATAGTTTCTTATTACAGATTCGCAAGAATCTGGTCTCTCGCTTGAATCACATTTCCATACATTAATATTTATCTAGAACCAAATTATTATTTCCGCATTAATCGAAAATTACTATAAACACACGCTAATAGTAGGTATCATATTGATTAAGTAATTAGTTTGCAGGCTACAAGTTTTGTGCTCACTTAATTAGTTAATATCAACCATGTAATGTACCTACCAAGTTTCTCTAAAACCTTTTACTATAGATATTTTATGAAAACCTATGCTCTGTAGATATAATAGAATTGATAAATTTCCTTAGTTAATATTAACAAATATTAACTTGCATTTATTAACACAATTAAAATATTGTTATGTTTCTAATAGTATATATTCTATAATTCAAGCACGTTATAACAAAAAGATGATGAAACATTTAAATTATAATATCTGCTTCATACCAAATTACTATTAAACGAACTTACTTTTGTTATTGACTAGATTTATTGCATATATTTGCGTATTTATTTACGTAGCTAAATATATAAATTATAGCGAAAAAAATCATAAATAACACAGGCCGACATGATTTTTGGTGTTTTGAATTTGATAAGTGTCCTTAGCTAATACGGGTACGTTAATTCTGAATGTGAATTTGGTTTGAGCCCATCACGTCAAGATTTTTCACAAAAGTAGAAAATCCTTGTGAGATATTTTGTAATAGAGCAAAGAAGTACCTTATTGATATTTCCTTAATTGCATCAAAATTATTTCTTTAAAATACTTGATACATCGATAGAAAATATTTTAGTATAATATTATGTTTATTTCATTTCAATGACAACACTGTTCCATTTTCGCATCTGTCAAGGTCAACTTGATAGCATTAGCAGTTGTTTACGAAATTGTTAGTTAGCTTCAGTTTTTTGTATTATCAAGTTGAGTTTTATTTTCTCAGTGTTTAGTGCGTCATAATGTCATCAAGAAAGTGCAAAAACAGTCAAAACTGATATATTTTGGGGTATTATTGGTTTTACGGGTCTGTCTTGAAAATATGTTTGTGTACTTTTTACCTGTTGTAACTGTTGTTAATCGTCTTTGGCACTCTATTATTAAGCTCCGCAAGCAAAAATTAAGCCTCTACGTTGTTTTTGTTGAATTTTTTGTTTTACATTTTTAAGATTGCAGACAGTATATGTGAACGTAATTATTTGGATGTTGCCACGTTTATTCTTGCCTGTTTATATCAGAGAGGATTCGATCCTCCTTGCTTTTATATGAAAAACTGTAACTATGGCAACAAATATATATATAAATATATATATATATATATATATATATATATATATATATATATATATATATATATATATATTATTTTAAGCGTCGTATTGAATTTGCATTCATATTTCAACCAGATTTCAACGAACAGCTACGTTACAATGTCTCGTGTGGATTTTATTGGTGTTTTTACCTTGGTTAGATTAGGTTGTCCGCCGCGAAGTGGGAAGATAAATCAAGACAACATACGCGAGGCAGCGCGAACTCTCGATCCAATATAGGACAAAGTGGCAAGGACCGTTGGTTTTACCTTGGTTAGATTAGGTTGTCCGCCGCGAAGCGGGAAGATAAATCAAGACAACATACGCGCGGCTGCGCAAACTCTCGGTCCAATGTAGGTCAAAGTGGCAAGGGCCGTTGGTTTAACCCTGGTTAGATTATGGTCCAATGTAAGGTTTTATCTGTTTTTTTTTTTAATTTCAAAATTTAATTTGTATTTTCCAGATGGAGGATCTGGCGATTTTTTTATTTTTTTATTTAATTTGTTGAAAATCTTAATTTATTTACATTTTTCCCTGGATATATTACAAGTTTTCTTTTTTTTTATTTCGAAGCAAATCTGTTGATAATTAGAAAAAATAATAAACGTGGCAACATCTAGTTATTTGCGTTTGCGTCGACTATCTGTCACGTTGACAATGTTTACAACTTTTTCAAGAAAAACATGAATATTTATTGAACCAGATAACTTAGAAGCTTAATTTCTGCTTTTCGACCTTTGCGACCTTTCCGTTAACCCGTGCCAAGGACGATTAATAACAGTTACATCAGGTAAAAAGTCCATAACACCATAAATTTCAATAGACCCGTAAACTCGATAAATTCCATATTTTGTTACCTGTGTGGTGATTTACCGATAGCAAAGCATCAACGAAACATAACAGAATTTATCAAGGAAGCTTATCACGCTTACTTCGGTGTAAAGCTTGGTGATCAGGACAAAACTTGGGCTCCACACAAAGTGTGCTTTCAGTGTGTCGAGCTACTGAGAAAATGGACAAAAGTTACACGTAGCTCTTTACCCTTTGGCATTCCTATGGTATGGAGGGAATAAAAAAACCATGGAAGCGACTGTTACTTTTGCTCCTGCGATGTCAAGGGTTTCAATTCGAAAAATAAACATACTATTCAGTATCCTGATTTACCGCCTGCTAAACGACATGTACCTCATGGACCAGGAATTCCCATTCCTCCACCTTTTCTTCACACCATCCAACAGCAATCATCAGATGAAAGTTAAAACGAAAAAACTGATGAAGACGAATTGATTCCTGGTATAGACTAACCTCAACTGTTTATCCAAGCTGAACTAAATGACTTAGTGAGAGACTTGGGCCTATCGAAGGATGCTGCACAAATCTTAGGATCACGACTGAAAGACAAAAATCTGTTGGCTCCAGGAACCACATGTTCGTGGTATAGGCATTGTAAAAAAGAGTTCGCGGAATATTGAAGGAATAGAGACGTTACCAAGGAAGATGGGATATTAGAATGATGGCTGATTACTGCTGGACCTTGAAGAGGGACTCGCTCACAAAAATCCACAAAAAGAAAACTACAAAATGCAGTTTTGAGGGAAAAAGAGAGCGATTTTATTAAAAAAACCCAACGATTGTCTAACGTAGATTATACTGCATTATTTTTGTAATGAATAACTCAATTTTGCAGTGTAATTTTCTATTAAATATGGTTTCAATAAATATTTTCTCAATATTTTTGGCAGTTTCTATGAAAAATTTCAAACACACTTTTCCTGAAAACCTGACGTGCTGGAAAAAAACTAAGCACAGATTCGTGATCAGCACACCCCATTTACTATAGGACACCTATTAAACTTGAAACACTTTTTCATGAAAACAAAAATGTAGGCCTGTGTAATCATTAGTTAAAATATGGTGATAACTAGAATATTCTATCCACACAATTAATTCATTAATAGTATAAAATTACAAAAATATATTACTCTGAAAAAAGTTAGGAGCCTTAACCCATTCGATGCTATGGACTGCTATAGCAGTTAAATTTGATTTGACGCCCAGGTCCTGTGGACTGTTATAGTAGTCCAATTGATTGGGCGGTCAGATGCTATGGACTGCTATAGCAGTCTACAGACATCATGAATTAATTGTAGCTTTTTTAAACATAACAAAGAGATTAATATATACACGCTATAATTAATATATACACGCTCATTGGAGCGTTGCGTTGTCCTGGGTGAAAGATTCGGGACTCACCCCTGCACCTAGGGTCTTATCGCTGGAAAATGAATATTTCATAATATCCCAAAAAATTATTGTAAACTATGCGGATAGCCATATTTTTATTTTTTTAATTTTTTTATGTATAGTCTTGTCTAATCTAGTCTAGTCTTGTCTAGTCATGTCTAGTCTTGTCTAGTCTTGTCTAGTCTTCTCTAATCTTGTCTAGTCTTATCTAATCTTGTCCAGTCATGTCCAGTCTTGCCCAGTCTTGTCCCGTCTTGTCCAGTCTTGTCCAGTCTTGTCCAGTCTTGTCCAATCTTGTCCAGTCTTGTCCAGTCTTGTCCAGTCTTGTCCAGTCTTGTCCAGTCTTGTCCAGTCTTGTCCAGTCTTGTCCAGTCTTGTCCAGTCTTGTCCAGTCTTGTCCAGTCTTGTCTAGTCTTGTCTCCTTCTTTATCTAATCTTGTCTCTTTCTTGTCTTGTCTATGTAGTCTACTAGATTAAAATGTAGTTAATTTAATGAATTCTCTACAATGCTAACTGAATTGGTCTTGTGCCATTTTTTCTCGTCATCTTCTTTTGTGCTGATAATGAATTTGGCAAGTTTATGTATCATGCCCCAGTTTTCCTTGCTCTCTAACATGTAGTCTATAACACTTCTAGGTTCGAAGCTTTTGTCCATATTTGATTTTTGGAGTTCCCTTTCTGTGTCCATCTACAGCATTCAAATATTCTGTGGGTAACTGAGTCTTCTTCACCGCAATATTCACACAGATTATCAGGTGATCTTCGTATTTGCTGTAAATAGTCTTTATAGCAGCCATGCTCAGTAAGAAATTGGGTTAGATGGTAATCAATTTCTCCGTTTTTTCTGCTTATCTACGGAACTGTTTTGGGTATTAGCAGCCTCGTCCAATGTCCCTTATCTGATTCCCACCAGTTTCTTTGCCATTCATCGTACAGATTATCTCTAGTAATTTTCCTGGCATTTTTGCTAGAGCCTGCTTCATATAGGTCCTTTCTCTCTTTGGCCAGTAACTCAAGAGGTGGTATACCTGCAATTACTAGTGCAGCGTCGCCAGACACTGTTTTATATGCGCAGCAAATCCTTAGTCCTAGTTTTCTCTGGACTATCGAGAGTTTATCGATAGATAGCTTATTGTGCCCTTATTGGGGCCCCATATAGCATCACTGACTGGACCACGCAACTGAGTGCTCTTCTTTTGCAGCTCTTCGCCCCCCTACGCTAAGCATGAGTTTTTCCATTGCTGCCATTGCTGTCATACCTTTTGCTGCGGCTTCGTTAAGATGGGGAATGAAGGAGAGCCTCTTGTCTATGTTAACACCTAGGTAATTTAACGACTCTTTTGGGAGATGCTAACGTTGTTTATTTGGAAGGTTATGGGCGCAAGCTTCCTCAGTCCCGTTAGTAGGACCGCTTCTGTTTTCTCTGGTGCCAGATTTAATTTTCTTGATTGCATCCAACAGTTAATTTGGGATATTGCATGGTTTGCAGTTAGCATCGCCTTCTGTTCCGACTTAGCTGTTATTACAAGAGCTAAATCGTTCGCAAAACCTATTAGCCTAACTCCCTCCGGAAGTTTTAACCTGTGGACTCCATCATAAAATATGTTCCACAGAGTGGGGCCCATAACCGATCCCTGTGCTACCTTTACTTACTAAAACTATAAAAACCTTTACTAACGATTATTTTCTCGGTTTCGTCATTTGTTTGCAAAATGATCGTTCTACTGGTGAAAAAGCTTTGAATAATTCTTAGCAGATTTCTTGCTATTAGATAATGAGTTTCTAATCTGTGTTCAAGGCATTTCGTACGTCCAGTGTTATTAATTCACATATTCTTCGGGATCTTTAGGTGCCTGATATTGCATTTTCTGCGATCTTCATGACGGCTTCTATAGCATGGTTGGTGGATCTGCCTTCTCTGAAGCCGTATTGGTTAATCGACAATCCAGTTCCCGATTTAATATCTGTTTTCCGCTTATACAATATTTGGTTTTCTAAGATTTTCCCCAAAGTATCTAACAGGCATAAAATGGCCTGTATGATGTAGGCCCCCGTATTGGTTTATCTCCCCTCTTTATTTATTAGTCCCTATTTATTTGGCCGGTTTCCATCTATTCCGGAAGTTTCCTGCAGATAGATGCTCGTTCATTATGTCAAACAAGAACTGCGGTTCTTGCTCAGCGGAGAGTTTTATTATTTCAGTAGGTATTCCGTGCGGACCTGGGGCTTTTCCTTTACGCATGCGCTTTATTGCGTTTATTAGTTCTTCTTCCGTACCTGAATTTGACTAGATATATTAGATTGTGTTTTCCATGATCCACTTAATTATTATAAGCTAGTAGTCTAATTGAAGTTCGAAATGAAGTTGTCGCAATACGAAGCCGCAACTTGAGGTTGTCACAACATGAAGTGGTTTCCATATGAAGTTTTCGCAACATGAAGTGGTTTCAACGTGAAGTTGTGGCAGCATAAAGCTGTTTCAACATGAAATTGTCGCAACATGAAGTGGTTTCAACATGAAGTTGTCGCAACAGGAATTGGTTTTAACATGAAGTTGTCGCAACATGAAGTGGTTTCAACATGAAGTTGTCGCAACATGAAATTGTTTCCACGTGAATTTGAAGATGAAATGTGGATTCGAGGTAAAAAAATCTCTTCTCGTAGTTGAAATTATATATTATAGTCTTTGCTTCACATAGAGATTTTGGTTATTTGTAACTTTGGCAATTTTTGCAAATTATTTTGACGTTCTCGTTCAATTTTGAGACATAACAAAAGAATTTTGCAAGGTTTGTCCAATCCATTGATTGGATTGACAACGTCAAATCAACAAAAAATAACAAATTTTGCTTCAAATACAGTAGGGAAAGATGATGCGTTCTAGGCCACACCTCCCACCTCCAGAACTTGACCTCGACCTTGACACTTCCGGTTTTCCGGGTTCGACTTCCGATTTAGACTTCCAGTTTCCAATTCCCGGTATAGACTTCCGGTTTTGCGCGAGAAAATTCAAAATTTGACGCGGGCAGGTAAATTCAAAATTGGGTGTGAGGAGGGTGGAAACATATTAAGAGTTTGACCTAGTTTTTGACCCGTGCAAAGAATCGTGGGAAAGTTAAAACCGTCGAGTTTCCATTCTCCTGTTTAACTTATAAGTAAACGCGAGTGTAGAAATAATAAACGCCTCATAATCAGTTTCTTAGAATTGATCTCTGATTATTCTAGAAACGTGAGCGTAGAAACTCTGTTTCTTGGAATTAATGTGTTTACCCTATTAGGAGTTTAACCTAGATTTTGAGCAACTCATGCAAAAAGTCGTGGGAAAGTTAAAACCGTCGAGTCAGCATTTCCCTGAACGTCACCGTAGAAATCAACACTGCTAGTTTCTTGGAATTGATCTGTGTTTATCCTACGTGACCGTAGAAATAAACACTGTTCCTTGGAATTAATGTGTTTATCCTATTAAGAGTTTGAACCTAGTGCAAGTGAATCGTGAGAAAGTTAAAACCGTCGAGTTAGCATTTTCCTGTTTCAACTTGTGTAGATGAGTCATTGACCACGTCACACATACGGCACATTAGAATCAATAAGCCAATCAACTTATTGAGTCTAAATACTGAATATGTACCCTACACCTCCAAGAAGATAAAGTTGGAGCTGCAGACAGTCAAATAATTTCTGTGAAATATGCAATCAACAGTACCCAATAAGGCTAAAGTATGCAGTAGATCTACGATCACAGAAACACCTTCAAGCAACAGTCCAGCAGAACATCATCCAAGCTTGTATCAGTTTAAGAACAGAGTGATCTGCTATAGAATTGATGGTTCAGGGATTGACGTAGATAGCATTATTAATAAATTGCAAAGCCGTTGTACAAGATTCCGCATTCTATCCGTCCACTTTCCATACATTCCATCCACTTTCCATCCACTCCATCCACTTTCCATCCATTTTCCATTAACTCCACCCACTTTCCATCCACTCCATCCGCTCCATCCACTTTCCATCCTCTTTCCATAAACTTTCCATCAACTCCATCCACTTTCCATCCACTCCATCCACTTCCCATCCCCTTTCCATCCATTTTGCGTCCACTTTAATCAGCTTTTTGATTAAAAGCTGATTAAAAAGCTGTTTTAAAGCTGTTTAAAAGCTGATTAGGAAGCTGTTTAAAAGGTGAATAAAAAGCTATTTAAAATCGGAATAAAAAGCTGTTTTAAAGCTGATTAAAATCTGTTTTAAAGCTTATTAAAAAAAGCTGTTTAAAAGCTGTTTAGAAGCTGATTAAAAGCTGCTTAAAATCTGATTAAAGAACTGCTTAAAAAGCAGTTTAAAAGCTAATTAAAATGCTGATTAAAGTGAATGGAAAAAGGATGGAAAGTGGATGGAGTGGATGGAAAGTAGATGGAGTGTATGGAAAGTGGACGGAGTTGATGGAAAGTGAATGGAAAGTGGATGGAAAGTGGATGGAGAGGATGGAAAGTTAATGTAAAGTGGATGGAGTTGATGGAAAATGGATGGAGTGGATGGAATGTATGGAAAGTGGACGGATAGAATGCGGAATCTCGTACAACGGCTGTTCAATTTACTAATAATGCTATCTACATCAATCCCTAAACCATTAATTCTACAGCAGATCACTCTGTTCTTAAGGGACTATACCACTGTGACCGCTGAAAATTTGGGTGATTTTCGCGATTTTTTTGGAAGAAAATTACTCAATTAAATGTTTCAGGAAATTAAGAACATATTTGGCTATATTTGCCCTTCATTACATAATTTTTTTATAGAAAAATATTAACATCCAAGCGACTTTTGCGCTGCCTACGGAAGCGCCAAAAAAGTTCCTGCCCCCTCTGCCCCCCTCCTTGAAGCCGATTGAGTAGCTGAACCCGAAAAAAAAATTGTCGTTAAAATAGAAGGTATTTTGTGTACCATGAACTAGGATTACCGAAAAATATCAAAATCCAACAAAATGGCGCAGTTATGAAAAAAGTCAGTTTTTTGCCTAAAAAATGGTCGTTTTTTTAATGCCAAATTGTCCAAGCTTCTCTGATATGACATCGTTCGTGATGGGTTAGTACCTCATCTTGCCAGATGGGTTTTCGGGAATTAAGACGGGGGCCTGGAACATTATACAATATCATGTGAATTTGCAGATTTCTAAGGTGTTTAGGATCGTGTTTGTCGCATTCGCGAAAAGTAGCTTGTTGTCTCCTCCGGTCTTGTGGTGCTAAATTCGTTATTGCGTGGAGCCAAGGTACTGGAGTGGACTTAAGGGTTCCTGATATAATTCTCATGGTAGCATGGAGGTGCATATCGGCTTTGTTATTATGAGAACTCTTGTACCACACTGGTGCACAGCATTCTGCCGTTGAAAGAACAGATGACTGAGCTGCCGTTCGTTGTGTTACTACGTTTGCTCCCCAAGTAGTCATTTATAGTCAAAGTAGTCATTTTTGTCCAATTATCTCCAAATGTCTTTTATATGTTAGGGACTGGACTATTGTTAGGCCAAGGTATTTACTCTTTTACCACAGAATGTGACATTCAGGTCTTTATTTGCAAGACGGTTATTAAGATGGAATGCACATACCTCGGTTTTGCTTGGATTTGGGCATAGTCACCTAAAGTTTTCTAAGTCCGCCGTTAGAGTTTCCTGACCTCACCTCAAAGAGCCTGCTTTGAGTGGCTACTGCGATGTCATCAGCATAGCCGAACTGAGCTGAGCGGACCCAGTATGTGCGTTTTTATTTATATACACGGGTTTTATATGCATTATTTATATACACGGCTGAGATGAGCGGAGACGAGCGGATCCAGTGTACGACATGCCTTACTGTACCAAAAATATACGGACTAATATATCATCTACATTTTGACAATCCGACATTATTTACAAGATCATTATTAATAATAATTAAACAATTAAAATATCTAGGATGGTTGCGACAGTTACTACGTGGTAATCCATACTTACATTGAATTGAAAAATTCATTTTGTTTTTTATCACACTTATATTATGTAAAAATGTTATATAACTTATTATTCACAGTTATATAAATTTTCGTTTCGACGTTTGACGGTCACTTGGAAATGACCGTCAAACGTCGAAACTCGAGTCGTGATATGTGTAGAAATTTATATAACTGTGAATAATAAGTTATATAACATTTTTACATAATATAAGTGTGGTAAAAAACAAAGTGAATTTTTCAATTCAATGTAATTAAAATTTCCGTCTAAAAAAAAAAGTCGAAACTAAAGTGGATTATAGCAAATATATCATAAATTATATCTTTTGTGGAATTATTTATAATAAAAGTCATAATATTTGTAAATTATTTATGGTTCCTGCATTTAACAATTCGACTTATCGAATTATGTAATTCCCCTGTTAATACAAAAAATGCGTTTTAAGATGGATACAATTCAAAGTGTAAATGAATTAGTTAATAATTGCTTAACACAATCAATTTGGTTCAATTGATTGCGTTTCTGATAAAGTGGCAGACTTTTTTTACTGAAGTATACGAACATTTTTTTAGTCGGCGTAGTGGTCCAATATTGAACTTTCTGAGTAAAATTAATGATATAAGCTGTCGTAACTTACACTAGCCTCTAATACGTTTGATTGAAAGAAATCGATATTTTAATTAAAACGTCCACAATATATATACCCCATATATATAAAAAAAGTTATGTGATTTATTATGGGTTTCTGTAAATCCACTCAAAGTTTATGTCTGTTTAAGTTACTTTGAGAGAAAAATTAATTTTACTTCATATTAATCTCTTTATGTGGTGATAAATCGATAGAACAATAAATTGTTTCCCTTAACAATATTATATACACTTAAGGCCGATTCTCATATACGCGACAAACAGCTACGCGACGTCACACGAAATCGCCTGTCAAATAATGATTACATTGTTTTCAATGGGCACGTTTTCACTATGGCTACGCGACAGTGGCTAAAAGTCGGAATTCAGCGCGCTGTCGCTGGGATTATTTCGTGAGCATTCTTTAACGTTTTGTCGCACATCGCATGATGTATGGAAAGTTTGTTTGTGATTCGAATGAAGGATTGTGTCAAAAACGGCGTGCTTTTGAAAATGAATGGAATGAACGAAAAGGCAGAGGAATTGATCGCTCTTGTGGCTGATTATGTTGAACTGTATGATTACAAAATAAAAATTACAGTAATCAACAAAGGAAATATCTAATTTGGAGAAAACATTCTTTAAAATTAAACGAGACTCGTAAGTAGACCAATCTTGTTGTAATTAAGACCAATCTTGTTCTTAAAATCTGATGCACCCAATATTTTCTTTTCCTCTTCTTTTCTTTCAATTTCTCATTTTCGTAGCACATGGCTACGACGAAAAAATCATTATCAACTTGACGAACTTGACATTTTGAAAATATAACTTAACCTGAAATGTAGTGAAACTACAGATTTGACATTTGCAGCAAATAATAGCGTAGCTGGGTGTTGCATATATGAGAATACCTAGCAGCGACGTGACAATTCGCGACAGTTCATTGTGCATCGTCGCGTAGATGCGTGTGGCGTATATGAGGATCGGCCTTTATACTTACAACACAATCTGCACTGTCTCTAATTAAACCTTACTTCCCAAACGAAAGGTCAGCATGTCTTGTATTCCAGTGTTTTTAAATTAAATAATATTGTCCAATTTAGATAACATAAACTTATTTACTAAAATTCTCGTCTTATTTCGCAAGCATGTCAAACTTATCTGCGGACATTAACATATTTTTACCGGACATTTACATCACCGGACATTAACATATTTTTATCTTGCTAAACAAAAGCTATAAACAAACTTAGTCTGGACATAACTACACAAAACAAAACTACACAACATTGAACAAAACGAGACAAGACCAGACAAGACGGGACAAGGGTCGAACAAGACCAGACAAGACCAGACAATAATATATGTAATAAAACTTTATTGGCTTAATTTAACCCTGTAATTCATTTCATTCAACCATGTAATATTTATTTTTAGTTCCCAATACCACACTCGGATAGACCCATTGCTTCTTCCATTATTTAACCTTTTCCAGCATTTCCAGCACACTGCCGTCCTCACTCATTGTCAGACACTGTTTTCATTTTTTACCCTAATATTCCTTGTTGTTCCTTTTCATTCCAACGACCTTTTTCACCCTCTTCAAATTAGTGTTGCCACTTATCCTTCACATCATCACACACCACACATCTTTTTTACAAATCCTTCATCCAGTACTTCTACTACGTTCACGTTCTTCGCATCCACAGCAAAATCTGGCTAGGATTTATTATGAGTTTAAGCTCCTTGGCGTTTTTAAATATTTTGGGAGGCCTCCATGCATGATCTAAGCCAATCCTGCTGCCTACTAGCATTTTATCTGTAGATTTCTTTGCTGTCTGGTTCGCCACAACCAAGACTATGACGGATTCCCCACACGCCTCTACGAATTTAAACTCTCCATCCCAATCTCCCTCGTAACATCCATTAAGAACATCCCACTGATTCTTATTTACCCAACCCTAATCATTTATTTCCGAGCGTGTTCATTACGTTATTTTTGGATCACCTCATTATTACTCTTACACTATTGGCAACGGTCAGTGACTTCAATCAGGCTCCGTTCCCAGGAGCACTCCTCTTCAATCAGGCTCTCTTCAATATTTTGTTGTATTTCTAGAAATCTATTATTTATGTTTACCAATATGACTTTCTACCATTTCCATCCAATTTCTACTTCCCTAGTGACCGGATCTTCGCACATCCCTTCCTGAGTCCCTTTTTCCCCGAGGGTGTTACATATCCCTGTTATTATTCCTCCCTTAAGCCTTCCACTTCCTTCTCGCGGGCTGTAGTAGCCACTTATATCTTTTAGGAAGCTCTTTGCTACCCTCTATCCATTCGTCTTCTTTTATTCAGGTTTCCACCAAGCTAATCACGTGGAATTTCGATATGAACTCGCCGATTTCTCTTCTCCCGGTTGCAGTTACCTCCTCAGTCCAGCCACATTCCAAAACAGAATTTTAATTCCTTTCTGATTTTCTTTCCCCTCTTCACTCTTCCTGGCTGTATTTTTGAAAAATCCCTCTCAATCCCTTGACCGCCTCTTAACTTTTTGCTTTTCCATTCCGCTCTTCTGGTCTTCCTCCACCTGTTTTTTATTGCTCGTTTTTTTGTCCCTTCCATCCATGACTCCCATTATCCATTAATTTCTACTTCTTGGTAACTTTGACTCGGTGTCCACTTTCCTCCAGAGGCTTTGCTTTTTTGCGTAAACTCTTTTTGTATTTTTTGTTCCTTCTGTCTTAGATCATTTTGTATAAAAATATTTGTGTCTCTCAGTTTGAAATTATTAGACATAATTTTCCTTTTTGCTTCCCAAGTTTCCAATCTTGCCACATTCGGTCCTCTATTCGCTTCTTTTGTGCTCAACTTGAATGCATTCACAATCTTTTAGTTAACTTCCATTTTCTCTTGCATCATCTTCTTAGCCTCTTCCTGCCAATTTTCTTCCTCTACCCAATAAATAACAATATTGTTTCTTTTTCCTTATTTTCTCTCCTCTGTTCGGAGTGTTTAAGCGAGATGATCTCTTTGATTCTCTTTTGATTCTCTCTTTACTTTTGTTCCTTCTCCCATTTTTTTCGGTTATCTTCTTCCCTTCTATCCCTTCTTTCACTTCATCTTTCAACTTTGAAATCCTTTACTTCGTTATTGTTCTCCCTGATTGCCTTTAGTTGCGTGCTAATTCCCTCTTTCTAGTCCTTTTCCAACTCCTCTTCTTATTCCTGTTTTTTCAAAACCCTTTCCTGCCGTTCTTCCAAGCCTCTATTGTCTTGGGGATCTTAAGTCATATACTCCGTCTTCCTTTTAGTGAGTCGCAGGCCATATTCAGCTAATTGATCGCTCCACATTTGTGTTTGATGCTGGAGTTTAAGTTTGCTGTTTGCAGCTAACATGACATCGTCAGCATACAGAAGCGTCCATGGAATTGGCTTGTGCAGGTCTGATGTGACAGTATTCATTACACGAATGAACAGCAGAGGCGACAAGGCAGAGCCCC
This sequence comes from Phosphuga atrata, assembly GCA_944588485.1. Taxonomy (NCBI): domain Eukaryota; kingdom Metazoa; phylum Arthropoda; class Insecta; order Coleoptera; family Silphidae; genus Phosphuga; species Phosphuga atrata. The sequence continues at coordinate 6,955,261 of OX155900.1, forward strand.
GGTGGACCCCTACCATGATGTTGAAATCATTGGTTGCTCCTGCATCAGCTTGAACATATTTCGTCGGTTCTTTGCAGAGAAGCTGCACCCAGTTAACAAGATATTCTTCCGTGCTTTCGGACCGCCAACCAGATTACATCATGAGGCACTCCATCGAAGGCCTTCTCCAGGTCAAGAAAAGCGAGATGCAGTGGAATATACTTTTCATGATGCTTAAGATGCTGGTCGAGACCAGCAACCTTGCTGCATAGAATGCATCAGTTGTACGGCAGTTTTCCACAAATCCAGCTTGGTTCTTTGTGAGTTTTGCTACCTTGCGAATCCTTTTGTCGAGAATGCGTTCAAAGATCTTCATCCCGTGGCTCAGAAGTCTGATTGGGTAATAGTTTGAATACTCAGCAGGGCTTCCTTTCTTCTTGAAGGTTGAGACAGTGATGCTCCGCTGCCAGTCTGTTGGTTACAGTTTTGGCGCTCTCAACGATGAGATGCAGCAAGATGGTTAACGCAGTTCTTTAACCAGATCATTAAAGAAGGTCGGATTTCTTTGATGATCTGGTTATAGAACTGCGTTAGCCATCTTGCTGCATCCTATCGTTGATAGCTCAAAAACTCTGCTGGAATTTTATCAGGGCTGGTGGCTTTCCTCAGTTTCATCTCTTTCAGAACAGTCTCAACTTTGGCGATCTCGACTTCCTTTATAGGTCCTTCAACCGGAGAGGTGGGTAGAATTGGTGGATGGGGAAATTCCTTGGTCAGCATTTTCTCGAAGTAGCTCCCACTGCGTTCTCTCGCCTTCTGCCAGTCGACCGGCAGTTTATCTGATTCGTTATTGATGCCATAAAAGCGTCGGATGTCTTCCGTTTTGCGGTGCCTTGAATTGACCAGAAGGTAGATTTTTTGAATTGAATTGAACAGACGGTTACGTTCGCCTTCACGAGTGTCAAGTTTTGCGTATAAGTCAGAATGCCGATCTGGTTTTGTTGCAGCAACTCTCTACGGGCAGCTTTATAGGCATTCCAACGAGATGGTGTTTTATCTTCGAGGAATTCATGGTTGTTTCTTCATGCGTACTGCCTCTTTAGCGGCATCATTCCAAAACCACGCAGATTTGTCTATTCTTTGTCGACCTGGTTTCGTTAATCCGAGCACTGAACGTGCAGCTTCATGAATAGCGTCTTTCAATCGAGCTCTCTTTAACTGTGGTGACTGGAGGTACTGTGATTTTTACAAGAACATTGGACTGGTTCTGCTTGAATCGCCACCATTTGATTCTTTTTTGTCCATTTCTGACTGAAGTATCCGGTTCTTGGAGGATTTATCCGCAGTTTACACATGACTGGTCAATGTTGTGTGGCAACAGTTTCATATGGAATAACTTTCGTATGTAACACATCTTGAAGATTCCGGCTTCTGACAAGGACATAGTCAATTTGGGTTGCATTTGAGGCACTGTAGAATGTGATTAGGTGGGTATCACGTATCTTGAACCAAGTGTTCGTAATTACCAAATCGCGAGTTTCTGCGAAATCAAGGATTTGTTGGCAATCACAATTTTTCTCTACATAACCATGTCCTCCAAGGGCTGCGTGGCCTTCTTTCCATTGTCCAACATGACCGTTCAGATCGTCAGCAACGATAAGGTAGTCTCCAACTGACACTTCAGAAGTCTTCTCGTCAATCAGATCTAAGAAGGCACCTTTAGTTTCTGTGGTCAGGCCGGTTTGTGGAGCGTAGGCACTGAAGAAGTGAAATCTTCTTCCATCTGCAACGGACACAATCATCATATGGCGATCGTCATATCGTTGCACCTCAGAGACAGTACCATCAAACTTGGTTGGTATGATAATGCCATTGCCCTGGTTGTTCCACGGGAGCCGTTGTATATCAGTTTGTAACCACAACCAATGTCATAAGACATTAAGATACGTGATAAACGCTCCATTTTTTGTTTCACGACACATTGAGTAAGTTGTTAGTTTACATTTAATTTTGATTCAATTTAAGATTAGATGATAAGTCTATACTGATGAAGCCAAAAGGAAGAAACGCGTCTATGGATGTTCATAATTACTTTCATTTATCAAGTTATGTCATCTTTTGTGACCTCGTGGTCTCTCTCAGCAGTAAAATGCAGGAGCCACACCGTTCTAATAATTATTTTTTATTTATGTTATTAGTCAATGTGTGAATTAAAGAACACCGTTTCCTTAATTCGTTTCTTATAATATGAAAATTCTCATTTTTCCTATTTTTAATATCTACATCATGTTTACCATTATTTGTAATATATGTTCTGTATCAATTTAACTCGATTAATTTTGTTAACAAATTATCATACATCAATATTATATCGTTTCCGCCGAATCTATATAAACCAGCGAATAATTTATGAGTGCCATAAATTATGCAACCCTTATCTTCGAAACGGTGATATTTATTTTGGAATTAATATTTACGAAAAACTGATTGCCAATGTCCTCGCGGACCATCAATTTCCCCGAGATTGTCTGCATGCCGTTCTCCTGTCCAATAACGATGCTTTGTATTGCGACGTCTAGGTTTTTCTTATCGTTGCATTGGGCCACCTTCTTGATTGTTATCCTCCGGTTTCCCTGCAATATAACTCTTTGTTAGTTTTAAGTCCTTACGGCCCATTAATAATAAGAATTTAGTTTGTTCTATGATAACTGGGGGGATAAACAACAATCCTGTTTTCACCCTCGTGGAACGAGCGAGGAAAGCTTAGGGACGCCATTATGCTTGAATAGTTTTTTTTTTTGTTTTTAACGACTTCTCTAGCGATTTCAGTTTTCTCTCACATTCAAATTCGCGACGTTTCTCTTTCGGCGATAACGGTAAAGTGGATTTTTTTTTATTTGTAAGTTCTAGCTGTACACACCAAAACGTTTAATAAAACAGCGCCTTTAACTGTCAATATTTCCACTCAAAACTTGGATTGAATGAACAGGTTGATTGTTATTTATTGGTTGAAGTTTTAATAGGATGTTCCTTGAATAGTTTCTAATGGTTTTAGTTATATATTTTGTCCAATTGCTAGTATATTAGTATTTGTATAATATTATATCAGTGCTTGCTCAGTTGCTAGCATAAACAATTAGCTCACTCTGCATCCCACAAAACATTCAATGAACAAATATCATTATTCTCGAAACGAGGATTATATGTAGTCACTACATTTAATTTTAAACATATTACATGTCATTTTGTTTAATTTTAGAACTCCTTATAACGCTAATATCTTTTTAACTCATAACGCTTTAAAGGACCTTTCCAAATATCTACATATTCATATCTTATAAGAACTTATTAGTAAACGGGCATTATACATTAATTTTACTATCATTAAATATTTAATGTAATTTTCATTCAATGTTTAAAATTAATTGTTTCCTTAGATGTTTATTAATACAGGTAAACCTCAATTTACGCGGGGTTCCGTTACGAGAGAGATACACAAATATACTAAACCAGGGGTTCTTAAACTTATTTATTCCGAGGACCCCCTTTGAACAAATTTTTATTTGCGGACCCCCTCTTGAACAACTTTGTTTTTGCGGACCCAATCTCAACCTTATGCATTTCAGAACTTCTTGAGTAATTTCGCCGTTTTAACCGTTAAGCTCGCTACACACGTACCGTGTGGATGTATCCGGCGCAGGCCCGGCACCGGGTTAAACACCTTACACACATGCCGGATGGATTTGTCCGGAACCGGCCCGATGGCCCACGAGGTCGAGCTACGAGCAGTGTATTTATTTGACTTCAGTACAAAATGGATCGCGAAAAAGTTATTTGTATGTGGTTACTTTATCGGCGGTTACTTCGCAAGAAAAAAAAAAACAAAGAAAACATTGGGTGCACCCACTCGACAAGTGAAGACAGTCGACTGCCGGACCGGCATGTGTGCAAACTTCAATACAGTTCCATAGCCCACCACAGCCGAGCCGATACCCGGCAGCCGGATGGCCAGTGAGGGCCGGCCGGTGACAACCCGACAAAATGAGTCGGCCCGGCGCCGGATGGACTCACGCGGCACGTGTGAACTCCTTCATGCTAGACTATGCAACACCACCCCCTCCACCCGGTGCCGAGCCTGCGCCGGATACATCCACACGGTACGTATGTAGCGAGCCTTAAGGGCATTCTACCGGCCGGAACGGCCGGACGCACTTTAACTAATGATTGCATATGGTTAGAATAATATTTCGATGAAACGTCTTTTAGTAATCTCCTATTGCTATGGAAAGATAAGAAATTAGTTTTAAAAAAATCATTATGCTTAAAAAAATTCCTATTTTTTACATTTTTACAAAGAACTCCGCTAGACTAATTCTAGCGGCCGCAGCGGCCTCGAGTGACAGCTTGTCACCAGACCACGGATTAAGTTTAAAAACAAGACAAGCCCTTAGAATAGGTTGGAATATCACTTACTAATCAAGACGCATTTTTTATGATAAAGAATATTGCGATATTGTTACTGCTGGGCATCTGAAATTTTCCAATGAAAGTATTTACCGTCTATGGAGCAAAGAAATAAGGACCACCAATTTTTCGAGCAAGAACAGATACTTCGATATTTCGAGCAAGAAGGTCTACTAAAGTAAGTTTATTGTGTGTGGCATAAGAAAATGCATACTGTGTGACATAAAAAACACCAAGAAGGAGTAGGAATTCTTAAACCAAACATGGCAGAAATGATTTAGTAGTCAAAGGTAGTAACTGATTGAAATTTTTAAGAAATTAAACAAAAGATAAACGCATATTTTTATGTGTTGGACCACTCCTATTAGTTTCAAACTCTCGCATCCTTCTGAGCATAGATTCCACCAGTTTGTCGATTTCTCCTAGACGTACCTATTTCATCTCAGACAATCTGTAGTTCATGACGGAGAGCTTCAAGTATATGTCAAGGACGGGATATTGCTTTAGTCTTCCACCCATCATGTACCACACATGTTCGGAAGATCTAGGTGGCAACGGCAAGATATTGACGTCAGTCTCTTCGAAGCGCTCTATAGAATGCCTTTCAATATGAGGACGGGTATAATCCTGTTGGCAAATTGGGTTCTCCAGCTCCTTGAGGAATGGAAGGATATGTTATACCACTTCTTCAACATATCGGTAGGCATTCATATTGCCTCGGATGAATACCAACTGAGATCTGCTTCCAAAAACTTTAGCACCCCATAGCATAACCCAAACTGTGTGGTGCACATGCCGCTCAACAAAAAACTGCACGTGGCGATGTTCTACATGTCTACGCCTGACTCTCATGCGAGCATCGTGCATTCCTAAGCATAATCGGGATTCGTTACTGAAGACATGGTCTGTGCCATTTCATGTCCCAATCCAGTCGCAAGGTACACCACTCTATATATATAAACCTTTATTGGCATTTTAAAAATAAACACTTAACAAGCATTAGACCTTACAAGCTAGACAATCAACATAATAAACATTTTTTTTTATTTTCACATTACATTTCTCAAACGACACTTAGACTACCCTGATCCGCCTTTGCTGTCTTTCCACTTAACAATTTTAGCCATTAGCGGCCAACCCTGACCGCTTTCATCCATCAACGACTTCCAACCTTTTCTAAGCTCTATCTTCTCAGTCGCACTCCACACACACCCACTACAGCTTGTACCCCAATGCTCCCAACTTTCTATGCCCGTCCCAAATATACGGCAGGTTCTCTCGTTTGGCGTCATCCAGTACCTCCTGCCCCTTTCTTCACTTCCGCATCTAAATCTGGCGATCATTATTTGGGGAACGTCAGATTTCAGGAGGTAATCTGGTAACTTTCCCAAAACGAGTATATTTTGGTACTCGGGGTTGTACGATCCCTCTTCAATGCCCTTCACCCTTTCCTGCATCTCTATCTCAAACATTCTTTCTGCTACCATACTTTCCACATTGCTACCTCTCTTAATCATTCTCTTCACTTCCACACCCGACCAGCCACCCCTTTCATACATCTTCCTTCTCTCACTCCCCCATACAGTTATCCTGGTATTACCCGTCCCTTCTTTCCTAGCAGCTTTGAACACTTCCTTTACGACCCTATCATCTCCCATTCTTTCTACCTTATATTCTTAACTCGCAAACCGCGCTGCAGCCAGACTGGTAATTTTGACTGCACCTGTTTCTTGCATCACTATATACCACGGAGTTGATTTTTCCAGCTGCAGCATCCTTTTTAACACTTGTAACTGCATTCTCTCTATCTTTTCTACCTCTTTCACACCCCATACTTCAGAACCATACATTAAAATACTACGCATACACACCTTCCAAATCATCATTTTTGCTCTGAAGCTTTCCTTGCATTCACTCTTCCATACACTCCAGAACCTGTTAGCAGCCACCCAAGATTTCTTTACAATGTAATTTATATGCTCCTTAAAATAACCGTCCTGACTAAACATAAATTCATGGTATTTGAAGCTGCTAACCTGTTCTATTACATTTACACCCCATTCAAACTTTTCACTCCTCCTTCTTCCTCTCTTTTGGAACACCACCATTTTTGTCTTCTTCACATTTACGACCAGCTTTCGTTTCATAAAGAACCCTTTCACCCGTCCAATCACCTCTCTCATTTCTGCGTACGTGCTTGCCATGACAACTATGTTGTCGGCGTAGGCCAGACTCCACACTTTTTTTTTCCCGATTACTATACCACCTGCTTGACCCTTGCGTAATACCTCCGTAATTATACCAGTGTTTAAGAATGGGGATAGGGAGAACACAAATAACTACAGAGGTATAACAATGATGGACTCGTCGCACAAAGTATACGCCAGGGTTTTAAAGCAAAAACTGCAAGGCGAAGTTGAAGAAAAAAAGTATTCTGCCGGAAGTTCAAGCTGGGTTCCGTCATGGTCGAGGAACTACTGAGCATTTAGTTACTCTCAATAACGTTGTCCAGAACGAACTGACAAAGCCGAAAGGGAAGGTGTACGCCCTCTTCGTGGACCTGAAGGCAGCTTACGACTCGATCATTAGGGTGAAAATGTGGGAGTGTCTGAAGGAGAAAATGATATCGAGTTCAGTTCGGGAAAGTATTAAGAGCTTGTATAGGAGCACGTATTGTAGAGTGAAAGTGGAGGAGAATGTGTCGGAATGTTTTAAGGTATCAAAAGGGCTAAGACAGGGGTGTCCTCTAAGTCCTCTGCTGTTCAACATCTACATAGCACCACTCTAAACGCTGCTGTCGATGACGAGCAGCCAACAGAAGCACAAGATGTGGTCGATAGGACTGCAAGACAAAAGTTCTAATTCGTCGGTAAACTGTACGAAGGGTTACAGGATCACGTTACTTATTATCAGTTACGTGCATCATTTTCCAAACCATTGATTGGCTGTTGATCTTGAACTCGAGAATAGGTCTCTTAATATCTATAATCGGAGATGGCGGTCATAGACCAGGTTTGTCTGTCTTGGCCGTCCAGTTCCTTACGACTTTTCTACGACGTTCTTGACCTTCTGTAGACCATGCTTGATAACATCGTACTACAGAGGATTGGTTACTGTTAATACTATTTTTGAATGTAAAACCACCTAAAAACCATCTAAAAATTCCTACCCCATCTTAATGTTGCATTTTTGATGTCACAGAGTATATTTACTTAAAAATTCGTGTGAAGGGATTTATGTAAATAAACATTACACCGTCAGTAAAAATTATATTATAACTTCTACTTTTAAAACGCTTGCAAGTGAAATGACTGTGGAACTTCATTATTTCAAGATTTTTTTTTCAAATGTGCACAATTAGTGGCGATAATTATTACGATATAGATAACGACTAACTTTTTATAAAAGCTAATTCATTTCTTGCCAGTTATTTCTTTAGGTTATTGGCTATCTTCGCGTATTCAAACAAATTATTCTTTGAGTTAATAGACGTTTTTTATCAGCTATCCTATAACCGTGCTAGTACTAAAATACAAATGTAAAACTTAATGTATTTTATAATTATTTTAAACGTGTTTTCCAGTATTTTAATGGAAACGTGCATTTGTTCTAGGCGTCTGCAAAACTTATTCTTTATATTCAAGACAAAGTTAAGACAATTCACTATTGGCTCAAGCATTTTGTTTGGGAGATAAATAACGTACTCCGTTGATGGTTGATGATTGAAGTTTAACTGATTCTTTACAATGAAAATGATTATGTGAAAATGAATGATTATGTGAAAATTAATGTGAAGCGGCAACGGGCCTTTCCGAAGAGGGCTTTTCAAAGAAATTAGTTTTACGCTAGGGTCGTTGCTATAAAACCCTAACAAATCCTAAAAATATTTTGTCTGTTTTATTATAGGGTTAATACTGTAAGCACCCGAACGGTTGTTCAGAAATATTTTCGTGAAATATTTTACAACAGGGTCATTACAGTAATCGTCGAACAAATGGTAAAAGATTTAATATTTATGTTTTATGGTAGGATTGATTATAATCTTCGAAAGATTTCTAAAAGATTTAATATTTGTGTTTTATGATGGGACTAATATTACAATTTTCTAACGATGCAAATCTAAGAAAGATTAGTTTGCGACAGCAGAGAAGAAAAACAATCCCCAATAAAACGGGTCCAGATACCTGAAGGATTATATGAAAACGCTCACCACCTAAACACAGTCAGTTAACCGGCAAAGTTCGATATAGCAGTTCACGGAGTTCAGTTAAACATCACCGGAACAGTTCACCCAAGCCGCAGTCACGCCAATAAGTTTATAGTAGGTTGAAGCTCCGCGAATCCGTTGTTATATTGTTAAAGTGTTATTTAGTGTCATTTAATTATTGTAAATATATTTCCTCTTATTACAAAATGTGAGTGATAAATTTATTCCTAACACCTATCACCCACCAAATTGGTGATCCCGAGGTGATCTACAAACGGAATCCAATCACCTACAAATTGGTCGTCATACCAATAAGTCGTGATCAATAAAATATTCGCGATATTTTATTGATCACGATGTGATCGATAAGAGAAACCTAGACACGCCAATATGGAAGAAACCGCGACCGAAGATTACTGTATCGTCGGAAAGTTACCTCCATTCTGGCCACAGAAACATGAATGTTGGTTTCGTCGCGTAGAAGCCATGTTCAAAACCAACGGAATCACAAGTGAAGGTACGAAATATAACCACCTCGTCGCCTCGCTGGAGCAAGAATACAGCGCAGAAATTGAAGATTTATTGGACAACCCGGCCACCGACGGAAAATACGAACTAGTGAAGAGAACCCTGATAGAACGACTGTCCGCGTCGACTAGTATGAAGTTTCGACAATTGCTCGAAAACGTCCACATCGGTGACTAAATTCCGTCACAGCTGTTACGCCAGATGAAATCCCTCGCCGGAGGCCAAATCACGGACGATTTCATCAAGACGATTCCACCATGTGGGTGGAAAGGCGGCATACGTCAACGCAACGCGTCTTGCCACGTCTCGCTAGACAGAGCCGTCGAGGAACTCGCGACCATGGCCGACCGCGTTCACGAAATCAACACGTTCCCCAAAGAGATAAGTGAGCCAAGTCCCCGATTGGCATATGTTGGACACGCTTTCTAGCTTATCCCTGAGAGTGGACGAGCTTTCACGAGGCAAAACAGGCAGAGGACATCCACAAGGAATTCCGCGAAACCGCAACAGGTCCAGAAGACGCAGCCGCAGTAACACCAGGGCAGGAGCGGATCAGCGCTGGTACCACGAGACCTTCGGCAGCGCAGCAAGCAAGTGCAAACCACTATGTAGTTACAGGGCTTCGGGAAACGGACCGAACCATCATTGATGCGGTCCATGATGGATCAGAATCTCGTCGTCTTTACGTCACCAACAAAGAAACGAAGATAGCCTTTCTTGTCGACACCGGCGCAGATCTATGCGTGTTCCCACGATCACAGTTAAGTGGTCGCCACAGAAAATGGGATGACGAGCTCTTCGCAGCAAACGGCACGCCGATCGCCACCTACGGGACAACGCCGTTAAAACTCAACTTACGTCTCCGCCGAAATTTTAATTGGAATTTCGTAAAAGCAGAAGTGGAAAGACCGATAATAGGAGTCGATTTCTTGGCACACTACGGACTCCTAGTGGACCCACAGAACAAACGCTTGGTCGACAATACCATTTGCCTTACCACGTATGGTCAAGAAGTGGGTTAAAGAAGTGCGAAGAAATCCAGTCCATTCGAACGGTCCACGGGGATTCAGGATATCACCGTCTTCTAACCGAGTACCGCGAATTCTGCAGGTCACCAGGATTCCATCGTGAAGTAAAACACGCTGTAACACATCATATACGGACCACATCAGGTCAGCCAGTGAACTGCCGCCCACGAAGTTTGGCGAACGACCGATTGAAGCTAACCAAGGCCGAATTCAATCAAATGCTACAACAGGGTATAATTCGACCGTCTAAAAGCCCATGGGCGTCCGCACTACACATAGTGCCAAAAAAGGACAACGGATTACGCCCGCGTGGCGACTATCGTGCGCTAAACGCACGGACCATCCCAGACAGATACGCCGTGAGGCACATCGAGGACTACTCGCAATCATTGGCCGGATCAAAAATCTTTACGACACTTGATTTGGTTCGAGCCTACCACCAGATCAAAAGGACAGGACGACACCCCGATAACAGCAATACCAACACAGTTTGGTTTATTCGAGTTCGAATTCGGATTGTGAAACGCGGCGCAGACCATCCAACGGTTCATCGACGAGGTCCTGCGCGGTCTAAAATTTGGCTTCGCATACATCGACGACATCCTCATCGCCTCCAAGAACGAAGCCGAACATCTTGAGCACCTGCGAATCGTTTTCTCGAGATTAAGCAATTACGGCATCATCATAAACTCCGGAAAATGCATCTTCGGAAAACATGATGTCCAGTTTCTTGGATACGCGGTTAGCGAGGAAGGAACTCGACCACTGGATGACAAGGTGAAAGCCATTCAGAAATTTCCAATACCAAGAACGATAAAGAAGCTTTGCCGATTTCTTGGAATGATAAACTTCTATAGACGTTTCATCTCAAACGCGGCCGCCTACCAACAACCCTTAAATGAATTATTAAAGCGCCAGAGAAAAAAAGGTAACGCTCTCATCACTTTATCGGACAACCCCCAACAAGCCTTCCACAGCACGAAAGACGCGTTAGCCAACGCCACCATGCTCGCACATCCAACAATGGGAACGCACAATAAGGAACGTAATATTAATCCTATCATAAAACACAAATATTAAATCTTTTAGTAATCTTTCGAAGATTATAATCACTCCTACCATGAAACATAAATATTAAATCTTTTAGCATTTGTTCGACGATTACTGTAATGACCCTGTTGTAAAATATTCCACGAAAATATTTCTGAAAAACCGTTCGGGTGATTAAAGTATTAACCCTATAATAAAACAGACAAAATATTTTTAGGATTTGTTTGGGTATTATACCAACTACCCTAGTGTAAAACTAATATCTTTGAAAATCCTTCTCCGGAAAGGCCCGTTGCCGCTACACATGATCTTAAATCAAAAAAAAAAAAACTGGTTTTTGTTGAGTGCCACGAAGGTGGACTGAAAGCTATTAAATAGCTGGCAAATTTCACATGAGATTTGTTTTGATGGTCCTAGAAAGACTCAATAGAAATGTTATAGAGCTCCGAAAAGGTTGAATATATTTATATATTCCGGCTGTGTTCCGAAATAAATTAAATTCAGAGTTCCTATTAAAATATGCAGGATCCAGCTAGCTGATTATAGACAACACAAACTTGATTAGATTATTCCTTTAATAGCAGACAAACACACTTTTACGTCATAATATTTTTCATGAAAAATGCCCAATTAAAAAATTGCAAAAATTCGCCCATTACTTTAACTTTCTCTGGATATTGGGGACGCGCTCGCTCCAGAGCCGATAATTGTGTATATTAAGTTTCCCGTGAATATAAATGTAGACTCATCAGTTAAACAAATGAATTTCGAAAAGTTTAAATTGGATTTTGTAGTTTCATCAGCTACAAATATTTGTCGACACCTTATGAACTTAATAACGTAACGTATTTTATACCGTGTGACAAAAATTATATTTTCCGTTTATTAAAGTGCGTTGAGAGGAACAGATTTTATTCAACAGCAAAATCTGAACTGCAATAAAATGTAGGTTTATTTTAAAAACGCATTAATGCTTTTTTCCTTTCGTTTATTCTAAACTGTTTAAAATTTTCCTACTCATATTCAACACTGGTGAATATGCGGTTTGTGCGATCTTTACAAACTTTAATAACCGTTCCAGTTCCATGGAATTGTTTAATTATTCTAGGAATGGCCATAGTGGAAGGAATTGGATGGTTTTCATAAAAAGCGCTCAATAAATATTTTAATAGAATTTTACATACTGTAATTCATGTGTTTTAATACCTTTTACTATTTCAATAATAATATGTAGGCAACGAAAAAAAGATTAAATAAACAACTTATTAAATACAAAGTCAAATGCTTTCAGTTATTTATTTCTGTTTTGTAACATTTTAGCTCTAAATAAAATAATTTTGATGCGAATATTTTTAGAATTGTATTGCTTTAAATTAACTACAGTAATTAAATCTATATCTCTGAAATAATATGAACGCAGCAAAATAATAAAATAAAATACATTTTCAATTATCTCTCCCTGAATAGAAATATCTAATTAGGTTTCAGCGGCGTATATATAGAGTGGTATATATATTTTTTGTTGTTGATGAAATTCTCCCGAGTAATCATAATTAGCCCTTATACTTTTTCCCCTTGTCTTTTTAAAGCAAATTAATGATCAACTTACAATGTCGTATTGTTCTGCGGGTAGTGCGTTCCAATACAAAAGTATAAAAACAAGTAGAGTTGTTCCCATTCTGTCAGTCGTGCTATTTTCTGCCACCGCCAGCACCACAGACCGTAGCTCAAATGAATAATAGCCTCCATATATATTATATATAAACAAATATAAAAAGAATTACACCCTTGATGTATTTTTTTATGTGCGGAAATTGAATATAATTTTTGAGGTAATGATAATTTCCGATTAGCGATGGAGATCTGCTCAAATGATGCATCACGCATGTAAATGCCGTTGCAAACCTACATTAGTATCCTGCCATTGTTAACGGCCCTCTCAATAACGCCGATAGCATCATCAAACAATGCCAAATGCGGTTACCCGGCCGGTACGTTTAAATTTGTGTTTACTTTATTTTCCCGTTGAACGCGCAAATGCTCTGCAACATTAACTCTCTACCTGATAGCGACCATTTACCACTATTCCTATTTGCTTCTTTGTTGATTTTTACGCTTTTTTGTCATTTTAATATTTAAAAGGATAAATTGTTTTTGCCGAAACACACGTAATACACACCCAAAAAACTGTTAAGGTTTTCAAGAATGGAATTATATTTTTATTGTATAGTATTTTTTACAGGTCACAAATGTCGAGCGAAATACAAGAGTTTCGCAAACTTTCAACACTAAAAAAGTTTTTGTAACACATTCACATTTAAGGGAACAGGATATAAAAATATTTATCGTCGCAATAACCATCGATTTGGATATTATGTATCTTTCCAATAATTTTATAAATTATCCTCTTAAATGAAATATTTTCTAATCATTGCTCGGAATTCTCTTGTGGAACAGAGAAATTTTTAATAAACTAAACAGATAATAAAGTTACGTGTTATTTCTGAACGTAGCTATAAATTATTTTTTTATTAATAAGTAGATTGTAGATTTTGTTTGTGTGTATGTGACTCTGTGCAATGCGACCTTTACTGATCTATTCTACTTGAACTATTATGTATATTTATTACCCTTACGGGTTTATAAATTACTTCCAAAATTTTCACATCACACAATACATTTATAAATAAAACTAATATAGTACATAATATAAATAAAAATAAAAAAAAAATAAACATATGCTAATCAAACTAAAAACAAAAAAAAGGAAAGTCACTAAATTCCTATCCCTAAACCGATTACCAGCTTCCCGCCCCACATATTGCTCTTCTTCTCCCTTCAACTTTCTTCATCCATTCTATCCCTCTTCCATCCTCGTTTAAAATCTCTTCTCTGCACTCATCTCTTTCTCTCATTTCTGTACATTCGTTCAGCAAGTGTTCTATTGTTTCCTTGTTTTCTCCGCACATCCTGCATACTCTATTCCTATCCTCCATCCAAAATTTATTCTCTCTCTCTTCATTTCCACATCTGAATCTTGCCATTGTCACTCTCTCTTTTTTACTTTCTGTTCCTAGCTACTTTGGCAGTTCTTACGTTATTATTTTTTCATATTTCCCATTGTACCAAGAAAGGAGAGCAAGAATTAGGGAGTCTTAATTCTGGCTCTCCTTTCTTGCCTTTGCACATCTCTATCTCTCTAGTAAATTGAACATGACTATGCTCAGAACTAAATTTCAATCCGGAGTTTCAAGTCTCCCATTCGGATCTCCGGGGGAGATAGTGAAGAGCGAACCAACTACATCAATAGATACAAAGAAAAGTAAAATGAGAATTTGTACGTGGAATGTTAAAACAATGGCACAAGAAGGAAAAATATACAACGCACTGAATGAAATGAAACGACTAAATATTGGCATAATGGGGGTAAGTAAAATGCGGTGGCCGGGCACAGGAGTTATAGATATAGATGAACACAAAGTCTTTTATTCTGGAACATCTAATAACAAGCACGAACATGGAGTTGGCGTCATTATGACCAAACAAATGGCACGAAGCGTGAAGAACTTCACACCGGTATCAGAAAGAGTTATACTGATACAACTGGACGCAACTCCCGTAAACATCAATATTATCCAGGTCTAAACACCTACTGCGGATAAACCAAACGAAGAGATGGAAGAATTCTACGGATCCATCACAGAACTAGTTCGAGCCTTACCAAAACAAGAAATCATCATTACGATGAGGGACTTCAATTCAAAACTTGGAGCAGGATTCAAGTCGGAATACATCGGCCAGTACGAGTTAGGAGAGAGAAACCATCGGGGGGATACTATGGAAGTCTTCGTCGAGGAGAATGAATTCGTCGTACTAAACACTCAATTCAAGATGCCCCCAAGGAAGCTCTATACTTGGAAATCTCCACTCACCAGGCCAGACCATCTCATCAGAAATCAGATTGATTATATACTGATAAATAAAAGATTTCGAAATAGCTGCACTTGTGCTAAAACATTCCCCGGTGCCGATATTAACTCCGACCATGTACCAGTGGTTGGGGAATTTAAAGTTCGGTTTAAGAAAACGAAGGCCAAAAGCTATAACAAATATAACATGAGAATACTGAAGGATCCTAACATCAAAGGAGAGGTAGAAAAGGAACTAAACGAGAAAATCAATAAAGAAATTGATGAAACCGCGTCAGTAGAACAACAAATAACAATTTTAAATAAAATCAGCCAAATACCAAGAAGACACATATGAAGGAGGGAAAAAATAAAACGAAGAAATCATGGATGACAAACGAGATACTAAAATTAATGGATCAGAGACGTGACCAAAAGAACAACAATGAAGAATACAGAAAAATAAACAAGACAATTAGACAAGAAATTAGAAAGGCAAAAGAGAGAGAAAGAGAGGAAGCATGTCAAGATATAGAACAGCTGCAGAAAAGATATGATGATTTTAACGTGCATCGAAGAATTAGAGAACTGACAGGCAAAACAAGAAAAAAGAACTTTGGAAAGCTGGTGAACAACGAGGGAAAAATCATCATAAACTTAGAAGACAAAAAGAAAACGTGGAGGGAATATCTCAACAAACTATTTGAAGATGAAGAGAGAATAGCAACACCAATCATCGAAGGAGAAACGGGACCGCACATCTTGGAAGAGGAAGTAGACGTAGCAATAAAACGAATTAAAGATGGGAAGGCGGCGGGGCCGGATGATATACAAGTTGAAATCCAGAAACTGCTAAGTGACAAACATATCAAAATACTTGCCAACATCTTCAATAAAATATACAACTCGGGCAGCATACCAGAAGAGTGGTTGAAGCCGGAATTCATCGTATTACCAAAGAAAGTAGGAGCAAAACGGTGCGAGGAATATAGTGCGTCAGTCTCATGAGTCATCTTCTCAAAATATTCCTAAAAATAAAACAAAAGAGAATTTATAACAAATGTGAAGAACAAATCTCAGCAAATCAATTTGGATTCATCAACGCCGCAGGTACAAGGGAAGCGCTTTTCTCAGTGCAGGTGCTCTTTCAAAGATCTAGAGACGTAAACTGCGATATCTACGTATACCTAACCTAACCTAACCTAACCTAACCTAATCGATTATCAGAAAGCGTTTGATCGAGTACAACATCACAAAATGATAGACATCCTTAAACAAGTGGGAATTGACGCCAAAGACCTACAAATCATCACTAACTTGTACTGGAAACTGACCGCATCCATGAAAATTGAAGAGGAACAAATAAAAGACATTGAAATAGCTAGAGGGGTAAGGCAGGGGTGCATTATTTCTCCGATTCTGTTCAATCTATACTCCGAACAGATCTTTAATGAAGCGCTAGAAGGCATAGAAGAAGGCATTTTACTGAACGGAGTCAGATTGAATAACATCCGATATGCCGACGACACAATGGTATTCGCTGACTCTCTTGAAGAACTCCAAACACTAATGAACAGAATTGTAGCGGCTAGTGAAAAATATGGACTTAACATTAATAACAACAAAACAAAATTCATGGTCATTAGCAAGGACAATATAGCTAATGCAAATCTCTACGTTCACAACCAACAAATAGAGAGAGTGAGACGAACAACATACTTAGGTACACTTGTGAACGAAAACTGGGACAATAGCCAAGAGATAAAATGTAGAATTGGAAAAGCCCGAGCTGCCTTCAATACAATGAATAACCTCTACAAAAATCACGAACTACATCTTTCAACCAAAGTGCGCATGCTGAGGTGCTACATTTTCCCAATATTACTTTACGGAGTCGAGTCCTGGACACTAAATGATGCAACAACAAAAAAGCTTGAAGCCTTTGAGATGTGGCTATATCGACGTATCCTGCAAATATCTTGGAAAGACCGGGTAACAAACATCGAAGTCCTCCACAGGATGAAGAAAGAGAAGGATATCATGGACACTATCAAAACCCGCGAGCTCCAATATCTAGACCACATCATGCGGAACGAGGACAGATACGCCCTATTACAAGCCATCATTCAAGGCAAGATACACGGAAAACGAAGACCTGGACGGAGGAGACTTTCATGGTTGCAGAATCTCAGGGCGTGGTACGGGAAGACTTCGAACGAGCTCTTCAGAATAGCAACCAATAAAGTGAAAATAGTCATGCTCATCGCAAACATCCGAAATCGGATATGCACATGAAGAAGAAGATCTGTCTGGACTAATTCCTCTGTCATTACTCTACCTCTCTCTCTCGTTCTTTCTATCTCCGCTCCTGCATACCCGTTTCTTTATAGATATGCCTCCCTCTCTTTCCACACCCGCTTTCCTATTTCTTTCCTTTTTTCTTTGAGGCACTCTTGCAGAATTCTGCACTCTCCTCTCTCTGTCACTCTCTCCTCAAAACTTATTGCTCTCTTTCCTGCTTCTATTCTTATTCCATCTCTCTTTGTTTCCTCCATCACTATATACCCCAGGGTCTCTCTACCTACTCCTAGCACCCATTTCAAATATTTTTCTTGCAACCTTTCTAGCCCTTCTTGCTCTCTCCATCCCCATATTTCCGCTCCATACATCATCACACTTTTCAACAGGCTATCAAACATCGCCACTCTCCTTCTATAGTCATGTCAAAATTTTCTTTCTCCTATTCCCCATACCGCTCCTTGTATTTTATTAGCTTTCTTTACTAGCTCTCTCACGTGTGCTGTTTCTGTATTTCTATCATTAAACACGTACCCTAGGTATTTCAATTCTTTTACTTCTCCAATTTTCTCCTTCTCCCATCTCCACTAAATTACTCTTCTCCTGCCACCACCTTTTCTAAACACCATCATCTTGGACTTCTCCCCATTCACTGTCAGCTTTTTCCTCCTCATATATATCTCCATGTTTCTTATCATTTCTATCATCACTTTCTCGTCTCTCGCTAGCACCACCAAATCGTCCGCGTAGGCTAGGGACCATACTTTTTCCTTGCCCACCACAACTCCACCCGTCTGCGCCTTGCTGAATATCTATATCAATAAACGCTGCAAACAGGCTGGTGCTTAGTTGGGAGCCTTGTCTCACTCCCTTATGCGTATTAAAACCTTCGCTCACCCTTTCATCAATTCTCACTCTACTTATTGTCTCTTCATAAATCTCTTCTATTTTTGATACCAGATGCTCGTTTATCCTTTTCTCAGGCATTCCCACAGTGCATCTCTTGCCACATTTTCAAAGGCTGCCTTCAGGTCCACAGAAAATGCATACATTTCCACCCCTCTTTTTTATCTCATTCCCTACTATGTGATTCAAGATGTATACATTGTCCATGGTCCCTCTCCCTTCCATAAATCACACCCCGCTCCTTCATTTCCTTCCTCAGTCTCCCTTCCACAATCATTGCATATATCATATATGCCGTATTGAGCATAGTGATCCCCCTATAATTACTGGGTGTTTCCCTTTCTCCTTTCTTATATATGGGGCATACTATTTCCTCTTTCCACTCCTGTGGGGAGCCCTCTTCTTTCCACACTCCATTCATTATCTCTAGCAGCCTGTCAGCTTCCCTTTGCGTTCCATATATCCACGATTCATTTTGTATACCGTTCCTCCCCGGGGCCTATTTCTTTTTAATTTTACTCAGTTGTTGTTCTAATTCTTCTTTTGTTACCTCTTCTATTTCTTCGTCCTATTTTCAGATGGGTTGCGTTTTTGCCTTTCTGTGCCAGACGCACATCGACGACTATGGAGAAGACCCGGAAAAAGATATGTTCCAGTTTGCATTGACAGCTTTCAACTTTCATTTGGCGGTAAATCGGTTATGGTTTGGAATTTCTTCACGAGCTCGCACTGAGTTGATCTGCATACAGAATGGTTTTCTTACAGTTGAAAGATACATTACGGAGGTTCTTGATAATTATATTATGCCTTTCATGGTCACTACGAATGAACATGACATATTTATGCAATATAATGCTAAACCTCACACAGCCAGAGTTGTCAGAGAATATCTGGACGAGATGGGAATTCTGTGGTTTGGATGGCCAGCACTCATTCCAAACATGAATCCCATCGAACATGTCTGGCATATACCAGGTTCAAGAACTGCTCAAGAGCGAGTTGCTATTGCAGGAATAAAATAACATTTAACAAAATGTGATTGTTAATTTAATTGAAAAGATGCCTCGTGGCTTAACGTTATTAATTATTATTCTTTTTAATTTATGTTAAGCTTGTTTTTTCATTTTCTTTTTCGGTTGCTCATAACAAAAACTCGCACTCCATTTAAATGTCTTGTTACATTTTCATAATAAATCATAATATGCTTTGCAATTCAATACTGAATATTTAATTTAGTCTACAAAATTACTGGTTTATTAATTTTTAATATATTTAGCCTTACAAACAGAGAATTTCCACGAAAACATCAAATTAAGTCATAAGTTACATACATTTTTTGCTCGCCAGTATTTATATATATATATATATATATATATATATATATATACATATATATATATATATATATATATATATATATATATATATATATATATATATATAAACACATAAATCTTTGAAAAGGAAATGTCATAAATTCAAAAAATTTTTCTTTCTATAAATCTGTAAAGCATTGATTTCCATACAAACCCAGCCTCATGATCCATTCAACCCTATTAGTGAGGTATTTCGTTTAGATCCAGACTTAGTTATAATACGTTTGATGTTTAATCAGTACGTATCTTATTCAAATTGTACTAACAAATCATTGGCAAAAGAGTCTAGTTACGTATCAAATCAAAAACTTATAATTGAATCAATGATATATACATATATAATATTCGCAAATATAGATTTTTTGTGCTTATAAAAATGTGGAGAGAGAAGAAATATTTGTGGGAGAATGCTTATTAGTGTTGTTGTGGCAAAGTGTTGGCTATTGGAAAAGTTTTCCGTTCCGGAACAATAAATACCAATTTCATAATTCATAGGTTCCGCGAGAGATTACGAGCGTTACCATGCACTGCGGCATTGAATTATCGCCTAATATGCGTTTGGGATATGAACGTTCGCTTTTCCACAAATAATTCATAGCGTTTATTATAATTTTCAAAACTGTTATTTGTAATTTACTAGAATTTATATTTAAAAAAAAAGTACAATTTTTTTAGATTTCTATATAAGTGCTTGTTTTATATATTTAACTAGCCAATCCGGCGAACGGTATCGCCTCAGAATCTATAATCAATAAAAAATAAGTTATTAGCTGAATTAAAGTCAGTCCAATGTTTCGCGTAGCGATATCTGGTAATATAATCGTACACAATTGTATTAACAGATGGGAATATAATCGTGTCTGTCCTCTCCCTCGCGAATCTAAAAAGGCCGAATACAAAAGCCCATATGTCCAAATGCCCGAAATACAAAAGTCAAAAATCCAAACCCAAAAGCCAAAAGTGCAAAACATAAAAACTCAAAAATTCAAAATTCAGGAGTGCAAAATTGAAAAGTCAAAAATCCAAAATTTTAAAAGCCCCAAATCCATAGTTCAAAATATTAAAGCACAAAATACCAAAATCTTAAAGGCAAAAACCCAATCGCCCAAAATCCAAAAGCCAAAAGGCCAAAATTAAAAAGTGCAAATGTTTAAAATATAAAAGCCCAAAATCTAAAAGTACAAATGCCCATAATCCATAAGTTCAAAATTTAAAAGTACAAAATCCAAAAGTTCAAAATCCAAAAGCCCAAATATCAAAATGCTAAAAATCCAGTCCAAAATCGAGTCAATTACCTTCATTGAAGCACGTTGTGATACACGAAATTCTTCGAATAGTTTGGCTCGAGAAGGAACAAAGCGGATGGTTTTCCGTCACGTGAACATCCTACGTACAATGGCCGTGAGAGAAACATTTGTTTTCGGGATTCATGCCACAAACACTCAAGGAGTGATCTTGTGATTTGTTGATCGTCATGGCAAATGCAAGACGAATTGGTAATTAGTTTGGAATTCATTTAAACTCGAATGGCATATCGGTTGGGATCATCGGAATTCTCGGAATGAGAACTTCCTCACCTTTGTATCGCAGTATCACTAGTATAACTAAATATCGTCGCGTGATTCATATTGTTCGTGAGGTTTGTCACCACCAAATGCGTTCTGTTTCTTAGCAGTGGTTGGTTCAGATTTCGAAGCATACTGAGACAAACTTAAGTTGTAAATTGAGCGACGGCAAGCCAGGCAGCTCCAATGAGGTTAAAAATTCTCTTGGATAGTTGATTGTCTCGTCTTCATTTGTAACAGTGTCGATAGAGATTAAAGAATGAAGACCAACGATTTAATTTTGAATTAAAAGGTTTAAGTTATCTTTGTTTTTTTGCCGCTAGAATTGCTCGTTCACTCAACCAATAGTAATTTTTGTGATTATCACTGGTATTGAGGAACGCTTTGTTAATAAGCTCGTCCTTAATTGAGACGAGGGTTAGGTTACGGGGGGTTAGGAATGAATTGCGCTTCAGTCTTAACCTCCCGCAACCTAACCCAACTAACCTAATACTAACCTAACTTAATGCTAACCCAACTAACCTAACCCAATGAGATTAAAGCCAATTAAAAGCTAATTAAAGCTGATTGAAAACAGACCTCACACCCTCTTTAGCATGGGGCAATACGTAGACCTCACACCCTGTTTGGCGTGAGGCTACATAGACCACACAAACTGTTTAGCGAGGGGCTACATAGCCCTCACACTGCGTTAGGGTAATAAAGCTTAAAAGCTGATTAGAGCTAATTAAGGCTGATTAAAAGCTGTTTAAAAGCTGATACAGCCTAACCCTCAGTAATAGATTAACGCTAGTTAGCCCGTCAATTATGGGGAATTATAAGAAGGATATTATGAGGATTATGAGGGAATCATAAGAATACATGTGAAGGGCTGTAAGGTATTTACCTAAACGAATATAAACTTCATACGGGTGCCTTATATGGGACTGTTAGATCCATGAATATCTTTCGTGATTATATGGGACTATTAGATCCCATGGAATGTTAGACTGTTAGATTTGAACTAACCTAACCTAACCTAACCTAACCTGAACTATTAATTCTATAGCTGGCTACTCTGTTCTTAAACTGGCACAAGCTTGGATGTTCTGCTGGACCGGAACGTTTTCGCAGAAGAATCAAACATTTGGAAAAGTTGCTGGCGCCAATATTGAGAAAGAAGCATCTCATTCATATGGACCGACGATTTATTATTGATGTTGATTCAATGTGAGTGGAAAATTTTCGCCAAAAGAATTTTCAATCAAATCATTCGATGTGAGCGATGTAGACACCTACTTATTCAAACCATCAACGCCATTCATATCTCTTAACGCATCGGCTAAGAAGCAAGCTCAATGGTTGGAGAATTATCACCACGGAATTAAATACAGCGCTCTAAATTTCGCCAAACTTGATACAAAATATTTTAATAGAAATCAATCAAGCCATAAATTGTTTGTAAAGTTTTCAAGGTCGTCGAAAATCGTCAGGGTCATCGGAAGTAGCCGGGGTCACCGGAAGTGGCCAAGGTCACCGGAAGTGGTGGCAGTGGCGCCAGAACATAGGATCCTTTCCTACTCACAAGGTATACAATTGGGAAGTTATGCCATAGAGAACAGCACCTAAAACCCAAAGGTCAAAGTGGAGTTAAGAAAGGAAGAGAGCCTTTAGTGAAAGAATGGGGTAGTTCTGGAGGAACAGGAAGAACATGTAGTCATGAATGTTTCTCGCAGTTTCATGAAATGTCTGTAACGTGTGTAATAATAATAATAAATTTCTGGAGAGTTTATAAGCAAACAATGTAGATAGAATTGGTGAAACCATCCTACGTTATAGATAATCATACAAACTTACGGAAGAAAAAAAATACGGAACACAGCCTGAATATATAAATATATTCAGCCTTTCCGGAGATCTATAACAATTATTGAGTCTTTTTAGGACTACCAAAACAAATCTCCCATGGACTCACAGGACTTTGGTAGTCCTAAAAAGACTCAATAATTGTTATAGAGCTCCGGAAAGGCTGAATATATTTATATATTCAGGCTGTGTTCCTTTTGTTTTAAGATTGTAAACAATCCAGAGTTTAACAAATAATATAATTAGGTTCTCGAAGGTTGTTAGTAAACCTTTTACATCAAGATATTTCACAAATAGTGTTACGCATAAATGCCAGATTTACTTATGATGGTGAAGAGAGTGGTAAAAGGTACTAGTTGCCAGCAACTAATAGATTATACGGGTATGTGAAGCAGATAGGGAAATTCTCGAAGATCAGTTGTAGTAAATGAATAAGACCGAAATAAGTATGACACGCGGAAAATAGGAAGAAATTTTGAATATAAATCGAAGTGGTCATCACTATTCATAAATTACGTGTCAAGTCTGAATATAATCAATGTCTTCTGCGTGATGTGTACAAATAATGTTAAGAGTATGAGTATTATAATGACAATAAGAGTTACATATATAAACTAAAATTTTAACTAAATTTCAAACATGGTATCGCTTAGAAAAAAAAAATAGGAAATGACAGTACGAAAGTTTACGAGCAAACGAATAAAATATTTCAGAACCCATAAGATAGAATTGATGAAACCATCTTACGTTATAGATA
This sequence comes from Phosphuga atrata, assembly GCA_944588485.1. NCBI lineage: Eukaryota > Metazoa > Arthropoda > Insecta > Coleoptera > Silphidae > Phosphuga > Phosphuga atrata. The sequence goes on from OX155900.1 coordinate 6,979,172, forward strand.
ATCAAACAAACTTAAAACAAACGGAACACAGCCTGAATATATAAATATATTCAGCCTTCCCGGAGCTCTATAAAAATTATTGAGTCTTTTTAGGACTACCAAAACAAATCTCACATAGCTGTGCTGATGAGAGATAAATCTCGAAACGCGTCCACAGATATCCACTTAAGGCTATCCACTTAAGGTATCGGAAAGACATGATCTTAAAAACAATGTTATTTTTGGGGTTTTCTTGAGTGCCACGAAGGTGGGCTGAAAGCCGTAGAATAACTTAAAAATTTCATGTGAGATTTGTTTTGGTAGTCCTAAAAAGACTCAATAATTGTTATAGAGCTCCGGAAAGACTGATGATATTTATATAGTTAGGCTCTGTTCCGCTTGTTTAAAGTTTGTATTTTAGAACACATTTTATATTTAGTAAAAAATGTATTAGCTGGAGCAAATTAAAACTCAGCTAAATCATCGATCTTTTAAAATGTTTATCCGAACACGGCAAGACGAAAATCTATAGACAACATTTTAATATCAATATTTTGCTAACTGGCTGCGCAGGGTCAGATTCTAAAGCAAACTGGTTATTGAATATCTTAATTAATTTTACAAGAAATTTAATTAAAGACAACAGAAATTAGTAACGATAATATTTAATACCACTATATGTATACTATCGGGGTAGACCACGTAAGAGATGGCGATTACTGCATCGACGACCTAAAGTGTGAGAAACTGGCTGCAATTGGTTAACACCAGGGAGAGATGAAAGGATGTTGTAACTCAAGCCAAGGCCCAGCCAGAGCTGTAGAGCTATACAAGAAGAAGATATGTATACTATAAAACAAACATGTTAACAGACTTTGAAAAGACTTTGTCAGGGACAACATCTAAAATAAAATTCAGTCGTAAAATCTCCTAGCCTTTTCAAGTCAGTACTGAAGTAAGATAGGGTGATTGACTGTCCCCACTCCTCTTTAACCTGGTACTAGATAAGATAATCAAAATATGGGAGAAAGAAGTACCTGGAGTATATATGGGATCGAAGGACAAACGAATCATTATAAAATGCCTCGCTTTTGCTTAGAACCTTGCAATAATCACCCGGACTACTGAAGAAGGCAAACACGCCATCGGGCAACTTCATGAAATCGCAATCAGGACCAGCGTTTAAATTTCTTACGAGAAAACGCAATACATAGACTAGAGCTGAGCATGGGACTCCATCGTCCCATCCCATCCCATCCTATCGTCCCATGGGATGAGATGAGTGGTATGAACGATGCGTGGTATGGAATCGGATGGGACAACAAATTTGTATGGGACGGAGTGGGACAAGTTTTTATAATCTAGTAAATCTAGTTCGTGCATGATTAATTGCTTATCGTGCTAATACGCACGTTTTCCATAATGTGTCCAGCCCAGGAGATTTATGTGATAACGATGTAGGTCCTGACGATGAAGTCTCCCGATCCGTTTAAATGATAGAATTGTACTTGAAATAAAAATTTCAAATGAGAAAATATTTGAATATTTTTTTCCTTGCTTTTCGTTTTGCAAACTTTTTAACTATCTCATCACAATCAATAATTTTCAGTAAATTGCTTTCAGTAAGATGCAGAGAAAAAAACAAACTAATTTTGCACGAGTGAAAAATATCTGGATGCATTACTACAACTCTCTGAAGCAACTAAATTAATTGAATGACTAAAGAACGGAATAAACGTTGCTATATTTCACATAATACCTCTTTAATATTTTTATAGCCACATTTTAATGCTAAAACTGCATCAGCCCAGGTAAAACATCTTGTCCCTGACACATACTTTAATGTATAAGACCCTTATCTAATTTTTTGCATAACATGTTCCATCGAATCGGTGGTGCAGAGAAAAAAACAAACAAATTTTGCACGAGTAAAAAATATCTAGACGCATTACTACAACTCTCTGCAGCAACTAAATTAAGTGAATGACTAGAGAACGGAATAAACGTTGCTGATGGATCATGTTGTCTTATTCTTGCTTGCAGACCATTGTACTTGCCGTACATATTTGCTGCATTGTCGTTCGTTTGTCCAGGAAAATATTTTATATCTACTGGCAAATTTTGCAAGGTAGATAGAAAAAACTGTCTCTTCTAGATACTCCGCATCATGTCTTTCTATAGGGAAGGTTCTTCCCGAACATTAAAAATCTTTCCTTAATATCCCCATTTTCTGATAAATAGCGCGAAGGTAAGTTTATTCACATGCACAACATCGGGTGTAGAATCTAGTAGTAGTAGTAGTATCTAGTGTAAAATGATACTATAATATTTTGCGCATTTTATTTCCTACACAATGTGTGACATAAGAGAATTGGCATACCATACCATACCTTTACCATACTTGTACCATACTTCTGTAAGTACAACTTACAAAAGTATGTCAAAAATACGTCAAAAATCGCCATATTCGCTCAAATACTCTGAACTAGTCAAATAATTGCCTTTTCTAGAAGATGTTGCACTTCCATTATGGCCTCTAAAAGAAATTCAACTTTGCGAGGAATTTTATTGAGGATACAATTCTTCGCAGAACCTCTTTCCAATAATTTCCTTTTTGTAATGTAATTTGCAGATTTTCAACATCGATGCGATGTAATGAAGAAGAGCGCTGCTTGTATAATGTACACATTGAAGCGAGGTACTCTTTTGACCATTTATGCTCGGAAAAAGTTATACCAATATGTTTCCAATGTTGGAATCCTGTAATTATCCTAGACTTTAAGTCCGAAAACATTTTAAATGGGTATCAATAAATTGATTATTTAAATGTTTCGGAAAAAAATAGCCACGTCCTTTCTTCTTTTTAACCATTCGAAATTTTTCTGTAAAGATGATCTTTACACAAGCGTCTGTAATAAATGCGATCACCGTGTTTATAGACCGATTTAAGTGTAGTGATATCGCCTATATTTTTTGGTTCATTTGAAATTAGAAATTCAACCATTTCATTAGATAAAACGTTTGATCAGACAGCAATATCTTTTAATGTAAGTTTTAAGTAATGTAACTTGTTTAATTAAAACATCTTGTACATAATTTTTTAATTTTCATTTAGATTTTTTTTTCATCAGTTTTACAGAAAATATCAGTATTTAAAAAATAAGTATTTATATATATCATAGTTTATGAAAATAAGCAAATATAAGGTTTTACGGCCGATTGTAAACTTGTACGTAATTAAAATTGCACATATGAAACCCAACTTGTTGTCATTAGAAAAAAGTTTAAAGTTAGGTTTTTGTGGGGCCCCTTACAGGCCGGGGCCCCAGGCGCGCGCCCGCTGCGCCCGCCATTAAATCCGCCTCTGACTCCAAGAGCTCAAATATGACACATCATGCAACCAAATAAGGCCAAGTCACACAAGTTAAGCACTTCAAGTACCTAGGTGAAATATTTGAAAACAATGGTAATGAAGGAATGGCTAACAAAACACGAGCAGGAAAGTTACTCAAAGCCTATACAATCACCTGTATGTACTATATCCAACAAGAAATCACTTTCTACCTAAACAAAACTCCGTCACTACCATACAGTCATTCTTCGAGAAGCTCTTTATGTAATTGAGACTTGATCATTATCCATCTACATCAATGGCATTAAGAAAGTAGAGCGGCAGATACTGAGAAAAATATTTGGACCCAAGCTAAAAAATGGTAACTGGATGCGTAAAAGCTCAGAAGAACTGTATTCCCTAACAGAACAATATACCTCAGTTGCCCGGAAAAGACGTCTGAAATTCTACGTTCATATAGTAAGAATGGATAACTCTCGATTGACCAAGAAAATCGTCCAAAGTACGCTGGCTAGACACCCAAAATGACCTCTCAGTAATGAATTCACATAACTTCAAATCAAAGAATCCATTAGCTAAGAGTTTGAAATTAAAAAACGCATGGACGCAAAAATGAAGACAGGCCCAGAGCGAAAGGATGAGGAAGTTTTAAGAAGATAAAAAGAACAAGATGATCAGTGCTAAGTTATGGTTCTACGCGCCCTTAGAGGTTGGCCCTAAAGCATACCCAATATAAAATTATAAACTTTGCAGGCGATACAACACTAATCCTTAAATAAAACATAATTTATCTAATTCAAACTATAAATAAGTTAAACGGCGAAACAATAAACAACATCGGTTACGCAGACGACACCTTGCTGATCGCAGACACACCTGAAGGTCTGCAGAGTTTACTAAGCAATATCTGAAGCTGGTGAAGAATATGGTCTCAAACTCAATGCAAGCAAGACGAAGTACATGGTGATAAGCAAAATGGCAAATCCAAAAGATACTGGCCTGTACGCAAACAACACAGCCATCGAAAGAGTACAGCGCATCACATACCTAGGATGCAACAAGAACAAAAAATGGGTCCACTCGCCGGAAATAAAAACAAAAAATGCACTTGGAAGGGTAGCCTTTATACGTATGAGATCCGTGCTGAGCAGTCACAATCTTAGCCGGAAGTTAAAAATACGTATTGTGAAATGCTATGTATTTTCGGTCTCGCTTTACGGTATGGAGGCATGGACCTTAATAGAAGCCTCCTCAAAGAAGAACGACGCTTTCGAGATGTGGGTGTATTGAAGGTATATATGTAAATATGGGTTGACAGAATAACGAACGAAGAAGTTCTGAGAAGAATGGGACAGAAGATCGAAGTCATGCCAAACATCAAGATAAGGAAGCTCTTTTACCTGGGACACATCATGCAAAATAATAAATACTGTAGCTCATCATTCAAGGCAAGATCAACGGTAATAGAGGACCGGGGTAAAGACGAACCTCGTGGTTGGAGAACCTTAGACAGTGGTATGGAAAGACACCAGTCTAGTTGTTCCGTGCTGCTATCAATAAAGTTATTATAGCGGGGATGATCGCTAACATTCGCTAGGAGGATTTGGCACCAAGAAGAAGAAGATATAAGTTGTAAACAAAATCTCATTTTTGTTTTGTAATTCCTAGAAAGTTTTATATTCCTGTAGAGAGAGAGAGAGAGAATATATTTATTGTATACTTTATGCATTATACAAAGGGATACAACACTATTAGTTTGAGATTAAGAAAATGGAAGAAGTAATTGTCAGTGCGACCAGTGCCCTAAACATAATTAACCCTTTCACTGCCATGTCAATTATAAGAAATAACTCACAGCGCCAATATTTATAAAAATACTGGTAGTTATGCAACCCCTTCCACATAGATAAATCACCTGTTGATCAAAAGTCACAGAACAAATAATGGGGGCAAAAACATGACTTTTTAGAAATAAAAAAAAAATATTAATAAATTGTTTAACGACTCGAAATTTAACACAACTGATTTTCAAAAGATTCGAGTATTTTCTAAAAATAATTTCACCCATCTGCCTTCTCCGCTGGGCGAATTTTTCAAGCTCTCTCACTTTTGCACCCACAACTGGGAAAGTTGCACGGGCGTGGTTCCGGTGTCGGTGTCCGGTTCCGGAACGTCACCACACGTCCGACGGTGACACTCACTTTCCGATATTTTTGCTTACAATTTTCGGTAAGTGCGAAAGCTCACTTTTTTTTGAAAAAATATTTTTCTTTTTTGATCGCCTAAATTACGCAATCCGGAAGTCTTATCGAAAGTCGTCGTACGTGGATTCGTTCGTCTATTCTTTGGCTACAAGAATCTGATGCACCGACTTTTTCAGACCACGGGTGCCCTTTTAGTCGGAGGACCCCAAATAACGTCGCCGACAAAAGTCGCGCAGCGATAAGAGTGATGTCGGAGGACGCGACTCGAAATTTTCTACCGGAATCCTTGCGTGAATTTCATTTTTCCCGGCCATCTTCGCCGTGACCTCCGCAAAAGTGGTAATTTTTGTAAAGCTAACTTTTGGGGTCCGTGTGGAGAAGCGTTCGGCCTTAATCACCATGTCACGACGGAATCGCAAATTTCGATCAATTTTGAGACAACTGACGTGTGTCGTTTCCCGAATTTCAGCTGGGGAACCGCACCAAGTGAGTTTTTGAAAAGGTCAAATTTGACTTTTTTATGCCGCCGGAGGCGATATATATTGAATGTTTTAACCACGCTTCTTCGATGCTCTAACTGCGAATATCCATCCGCACGTTGTGCATCCCCAGCTTTCGTCCGCCGTCATGCCGTGCCCCTACAGACGGTCAACCCCCCCCCCCCCCCTTAACTTAACTTAAGCTCTGCGGTAACAGTTTTGCGCGAAACTCGAAGAGAATCGAACGTTTTATCTTTTAGTGCAAGCGGCATAGCGCTGCATCGTTGCAACCGTCGTGACGCCCGCCCAAACTCCCCTATTGTAAGAAACTGACGAAGGTAAAACGTCCATATTTTTGTAGTGAATGTTCCCCAGTGAATGTTCTGGATTTTTCAGTGGATTGTAGAATGGTCTTTTGGCTTTTCGCAGCCATAATTGGCACGTGGGCCCCGCCGAGACGTGCATTTTCGTACCGCCGCCGCGTCGCTGCGACCACGGAGTCGCCCGCCACAGTTCAAAACGTATCGGCTGCCGTTTGGCGGAAGGTGCGGTCAGTCTAACTGCTGCAGTTTTACCGTTTCTGGGCGCAGCGATTCTAAAATCCGAGCCATCCCCGCCGAAATAACCCTTTTATTCTCCATTTTTTTTTACCTTAGCCTCCTTCACCGCGTCCCCGAATCCGACAGTAAGGCCCCCCGATCTGGAAGGGTGCTGTGTAAAAGTGAACCTTACCGCCGTCTGCGTTCAACGTCCGCGGCGGATTCGCGATTTTCGGCGGAATTCTTTAGATTGAACATTTGGCTTAGCAGCAGTAACCGGCGCCTCTGCCGGGCGTCGTGGTGCCGAGTTATGGACGAACAATGACGTGGAATTTCCTTGTCTTTTTTTTCAACACGCCCGCAAACCACCAAGACGTGGTCTATCCAGAAAACTGACACCTTCACCGTGTAGCCTGGTCTTTTTTCTATACGGACTGCGAGTTTTGCCGTTCTGTGGCATGTAGTTTGCGCTGGGCGATTTTTTCGACAATTCTTCATAACGACGACACAAAATACTATTCAATTGTGATGGATTCAACCCCAGATCTGTCTCACAATGATCAACTTGCTATTGCAGTTGGAAAAAATGTCGTCGGAAATTTTTCAACAATTTTTTTGAAATTTCTTAAACTTTGAATTCACTGCGTTTTATCACTAGATGGCGCTGGTGAAGAAAGAAACCCGGGTGACATCTCCTGGAATGGCGGTGAAAGGGTTAAACAGTGGTTTACTAAAGCCAAACTAATATTTTTTTTTAAAACAACAGATCCGACCTAAACTACACATCACAAATCAAAATAGACAAGAACATATTAAACATAAAACAAAGTTAGAAGGTTTTAGACAGGGGCGGACCGTATGTTTGTGGGGCCCTGGGCTAATACTACTTGGGGGCCCTAATTAATCAACTAATTGTCATTTTGTCAAAAAAATGTTTTCGATAATGATGTACTAGGTATACGGTATAGAAAAAAAAAGAAAACAATAAAATTTATTTAACTTATGTCTTTTATAAATTATAAAACAACCTTTCTGCATTTTTGTGCTGCAAATTCCTTTATTTGTTCATCACATTCTAGGTCCTTTGTTAAATCACAATTTATGGAAAGGACTGATAAATGATTTAGTCTATTGTTTGACATTGTTGTACTATATTTGTTTTCTATATACGACATCCTGGAGAAAACACGCTCTGCTTCACAGCTAGTGATTGGCAATGATAAAAAAATCTTTAAGATGGTATAGCAATTTGGAAAAACATCAATAAGTTTTTTTTCATAAATTAGCATAAAAATGTCACTGCAAGAGGAGTAAGACTCTGGCTTAGTCTGTAATAAGTAAGATTTTAACTGAATACACTCATGCACTAAATGTTCGTTTACGTCATCTGAATAATAATCAATAATATTACGGGCACTTTCCAGATCTATGTACTCCATGTTTTTGTCTTGCAAATCCATTAAAAATTTGAATCTGTTGCTATATGTCTGATAGACTTGGCTTCTTCTATTTAAGTCCATAATTAGCTTATCCAACCCAATCTTTAGCGTGTCTCTTTTAAATTTTTCTGCGCCGTATACAGAGACTATATCTGTAGATTTATCAGAAAATTTTGAAGTAATTCGTCTCTTGTTTATGTCACTGTATTCTGTTCCCACAATTGTACTTAACTTTTTAGCTTTCTCTTCGTATTGCTTTAGTTTCTGATCTGATTGGTGTCGTATATTGCTGACAAACTCTTTTAATGACATAATTAACTTATTGCCTTCACAAATATCTAAACCAGGGCCCTGTAATTTTTTGCTAACTACATTAAATCTCTCTAAAATTTCTTCCCAAAAAATAATTAAAATTGCAGTATCGAGTTTCGCCAGTTTATTAAATAAATTTCCTGTTTCTTTTCGAAAATCAACTTTTTCATCCTCATTTTCACTATTTTTTTTTAATATTTTCATAATGTTATCATAATTATTTTTCAAAGCTCGGACAGCATCATAGTGGCAAGACCATCTGGTCTGGATTAAACTTTTTAACGTTAATTTAAAATTTGTTTCACGATTTAGCAGTTCCCACCTATGGGTCGAAGCAGAAAAGAAAACGTATATTTTTTGTACTATTCCAAAAAAGGGTCATAATTTCGGTTGAAACCTTAACAGATTCTTCACCAACTAAGTTAAGGGAATGCGCAGCACACGGCACATAATCTACGAATTTATTTTTTTGTTTTAGTCGTGCTTGTACACCATTGTAGTGACCCGCCATATTAGCAGCGTTGTCATAAGACTGCCCTCTACAATTATCCAGTAATAGTCTAACTTTTCCTCGAAAACAGTATCGTAATACAATAGCAAGTTTATCATTGTGAGACAGATCTGGGGTTGAATCCATCACAATTGAATAGTATTTTGTGTCGTCGTTATTTATTTGAGTTATAATTTTCTCAATTATCTGTTTGCCCATAATCTCAATTATTTCATCATATATTGTTTTTGATAAGTACGATATTATCGGTTTTGGTCGCAGTTCTGTTTGTTCAATATGTTCACAAATGAATGGGTCGAATTCTGCCAATAGCTCCAGAGCACCCATAAAGTTACCATTATATGGAGAACCAAATACTTCCTCGGAACCTCTAAATGCTAAGCCCCTTATAAATTTTAACACTGCAATAACCCGTTTTAGGACGTTGTGATAATATTCTGTTTCTTTCCTTAGTTGATCGTGAAACGGCTTGTCTAAAACAGACTTATTTTCTTTTCGTGTCAACCACACTAACATTGAACTCTTATGTTCATTAGAATTTTCGTGATTTTCTAAACAAGTTCCTATGTGTTTCCAATCAGAAAATCCGTTTGTGTATTGAGAAGGGGTTTTGGAAAAAAGTTTGCAAGGCAAACAAAAAACAATACCAACACTGGTTGAATAACATAACCACGATCTTTCCAGTAATTGGCCAACGAAATACCTATTTGAAAATGATCTGTTTTGTTCTTTGTATTTTTTTTACTGAAGATGGATATATATTTTTCGAATCTTTATTTTGAAAGTCAGTCATTTCATGTGATAGGATGTCATGAATAAAGTCATTATTTAGCAAAACTGGCCACAAGCCAACGTCAACATATTTCTCAAACTCAAACTGAATATGTCCTAAATTTCTTTCCACCTCGGTATTAATGTGCTCTTGCTGAACAACAATATCGCTCTCAGAGGGATCTGAGGGTTGCTGGTAGTCAAGATCTTGCACATTTTCATCACTGGTATTTTTTTCTTGGTATTGCGACTTTCCGCCCCCTAAGCTCCCTTCCTTTTCGCTTAATAATGGATTTGTAGCTATTACATTCTCGTTTTTATGTGCTAATTTAAAAAAAGTTTCAATTTTTGCACATTTATTTTTTTCTTTTCCTCGATCTAACTGTAATTTTCGTTTTTCAGCTCCACTTTTAGATTTTCTAGCAGACATGTTAAATAAGATTTTGATATTTTTCTGAAAATAAACAAAGAACTTGATATTTTTTTGAAAATAAACAGTGCAAGAGAGATAATGGATGTAATATTGTCCCTCTCGTAACATTTTGATACTTTGTAATGTGTGCATCAATTCGCAAATTTTCATTAAAAAATCGATTAGAGTTTATTTACTATTGAAAAATAATATACACACAAAAACATCACGACTTTTGATTTCAACGTAAGATTTTTCTTTGCCGTCTGTGATAAATTGGGCCCAGGATTAATTGGTAGCAATTTTTTATTTATACTTACTTACTAAAAGCAGGAAATCTTATGTAAGAAAACTGACTTTACTGATTACTTTCAATTATAAGTAAAATAAGAGAAAGGTTCGGTCTTTATAATTTTTAACTTTTTTGTAAACTAAACACTAGACACAGTACACTATAAACAATAAACACTAATTGTTAGTCCGTTTTCACTTTGGCGGCGAGAACAAAAGTGATTTGGCGCGCACACGGTTTAATGATCGTAGGGTTGCCAACTTTACGATAGGAATTTTTTAAATTTTAGATATTTCTAAAATATATAATACTGTCCATTGTCAATGGGCGTTGGGGGCCCCTTATATCCACGGGGCCCTGGGCTGCAGCCCAAAAAGCCCTTGTATAGATCCGGCCCTGGTTTTAGATATACGCTTCGATGACAATTTAAATTGAGAAACTTGCATTAATTATTTCGCTAATTATCTAAATAGGACGATATATTCTATAAGAATTTTACTAAATGTTTGCAGATGAAAAAAGAAAATTCTAAAAATGGTGTATTATGGGAACTTCCAATCTCACACCCGACCCGGTTTGGAATAATCTTTTGGGGTACTGGTGAAAATATTATGGACGTATTTAAAACACAAAAATAAAGACAAATTTAATAACACAAAACAACTGCAATGACAAATTCAAAGAAGCTTATATTTTAACTCTGCCCGGTCAATATATTTATGAAGCATTTAATTTCAAACACAAAACCGTTTTCATCAAAAGTATAAACAATCACAATACAGATACAAGCAAAAAACATTTGGAATATATTCCATCTTTGAACTATAAATATTATATTTACTTCTTTACTTTAAAGCGGTCTATTAAAAATTTCTGCGTCATTATCTATGGAAATACGAAAACAACGCCTTGTTTTGTAAGAGTAAGCAAATTTCCTTATGGAAACGTTAGATCAAACATTAAACGGGTTTTTAATGAAATCATGGTTTTCTGTTTAATACATTTTTTATTTTATTTTTGTAAATGAACCTTCACGTAGAGTATAGTCACTAGTTATTACACTTGCAAAATATGATCTTCATTAACAATATATGCATATTGAATAAAACGGAATAAATGCAAGTGTTAAATAGTGAACATATTTTTAACTGATAATGAAAATGCAGGTAAGTTGTTTGAAATAATGGGAATTCCTTGTTTAAGTGCGCTATTTAAAATGCATTTGGTTTCCTCTCAATGTGCATTTGGAATAGGTATAGCCATAAAAGAATTAAATAAAATAAATTACCGAGCGCGAGAGAGACGCGAGGAAGTCGTTCCATACAAGTAAATGTTTAAATAATTCCCGATTTTAAACGAGAATCGTAACAAAAGGGCTCTGGTACCGGAAACCAGGATGTGTTTGAGCGACACGAGATTTAGAAAACTGGATCTAGGATGTAAATACGCGTGCGGATAAGTAACGACGAAGTGATTACCTACCAATCTGCGAAATGGTTTGCTTCGCAACCGGCGAAAGTGAGTTACAAACTAGCTTAAACTTATGAATAATCCAGTAGCTTAGCAGTGATGCCAAACCGGTGTGAAGTTGCCGTTATCTAAGACGAGGATTTAGTCTCGGGTAAGTTTTAGCGAAGACAGTACGCAAGCTGTATTATTATAACTTGCAGAAGTTACTTTCCTGCATCATACATACATTCATGACAAGCCCGAAAGCTCTCCGGTGGGCCGGAGTTTTATGAATGCCGACAAATATAAAATATAATCTCATCTACCACTGAATACTTAATAAAACGACTGCTAATGAATTAATCTCAGCTAAATTATAAATCCACTTGCATAAATTCATTTGATACCGAATTATTGCCTTCCTTTTTAATACCACCATCAATGCTCTTTTAATTGTACTGCTTTTTATACCAATAAAATCTCCCTTTTCTACGTTTAAATTCGTATATTCAAGCAGCCACGTACAAGAATACAATTATAGTAGAAACTACAATTGGCTAAAATTCAACATTTACAGAATTTACACCGCACTTTAGCACTTTGCTAAATTTCTCTGAATTGCCATCACCATAAACATACATTTTACTACATGTAGAATTCATTTAAATAACAAAAAATAGAAAAAATATTGAAATGCGTATATTCTAGCTTGTTGGCAGGACATTATCTAGAGTAAAGTAATCATAACTTACCTGACTTTGTGTACTCACACAAACGTCTTGTCTCACAACATAATGCATTGTTATGGTTAGAATGACTTCCCAGGCTGTATTTACTCTTCATGCCCTGATTTTCTGGACATAAGATAATATATTTGAGGAATATATTACTTGGTTATCTGAAATTATTTACAATTCCTTAACATTATTGGAATATTTGCTTATTCTAAAGGACTCACTCAAATAAAAATATCTACCTGAATTACCCAGTTGCTTCTACGAATTTATATTCGATATAATATTTCAATTATTTTCTTGCTTTAAAAGTAGAAGTAGAATGATTTGAGTAGAAGCGGATTTAGATGTAGAATTTTAACAAGTATTTCAATTATATATAAGAGAATATGCTATATAATTTTCTTCTCTTTGTAAGCGTTATCGCTAATATTGTAATTATATTTCAGTTAGATAGAATGTTTCTTAACCCTTTCGCTGCGAATTACTTTTTTGAACTGATGTGATTGTGTGCTCAATATTCTGAACAATGCATTATAGCCCGTGCGGAACACTTTTATAACTTTGTATAATTTGTAAATATTGTCAAATTTTCAAAAACCAAAAGCTCTATTCGAAGCAAATTTTGTTTTTTTTGTTGATTTGAGTGGACACACTTTGCAAAATTCAAATCAAATCAAAATCAAATCAAACAATTTATATCAATATTTAATCATAACCAAGTGCCTGTCACCGTTAAAATATTCGCATTTCTAAATGTTCCTCTACATCAGCGTTTCTCAAAGTGGGCGGTATCGCCCCCCAGTGGGCGATGACGTCGTTTTGGGGGGTCGCTAGGTAGCCAGGGGGGCGATATAGGGGGCGGTAGGTAGCCAGGGGGCGATATAGGGGGCGGTAGGTATCACTAGCTATACAATGTATTTCTGTTAATTTAAAACAAACAAATACGTTCAACAAAATTGTTCCGTGTTCAGTATTATACAACTGGCCACGCTTGTCTGCTATTCGCTGATTCTAGTATCGATAATCGCATGCAAACACACACACACACACCGCCAGCGTTACTAACTCTACCAACTTTCTGGCAGAAAGTTTACCTCACCTTTTAGTGTCTTGCCCAAATCTACTACCTTGAAAAAAAATCTTCCAACTTTTCAAGTTTCTGAAAAAAATATTATTATAATTTTATTTCTGTAAAAATTATAATACCTTGAAAATGAACATGCCCGCATGTTTAGTATTGTAATTCTTGCGCGTGCGCCACCCCCTAAATGCAACATGTAGGGGTGGAACCCTAAGTCTGCTTAAGTTTCTTCGAGAAACTATTTTATCTATTCATTCATTCACATTTTGGTCATATTAAGTAAAACATACAGTCCACTAATTATTAAAGGCTATGTAACATTGCATTTTTATTATATTAAATATTCTAATATTAATCAACTATTTAAATTTATTATTGACCCAACATTTGGTCCATTCGAACCGGATTGTAGTGAAATTATTATAAAAGGTATTAAAATTGAGTATTCATTGGTCCATACAAACCGCATTGTAGTGCAATTATTATTATTATTATTATTATTATCAATTAAGTATTCATTGGTCCATACGAACCGTATCGTAACAATTGTGCAACGATTAATATTAGATTTATTAAATTAAAAAAATAATGAACGTGAGTGCAAGCGAGAAAGAGGATAGAAGAAAAGAAATCCACGAAGAAACGTGCCACATCTGTAAGCCCGAACTACGTAATCCGATATTCAAGGTTACGCCCTATTTGTTTGGGACAGATCTGGTTAAAAACGCAAGTAAGTTTTCCTTTTTCTAATCCCTTTACCTGTTTGTACAAATACTGTTCCATAGTTTCCATTGTTCATTTTAATTTTTTAACATGGCAACTAACCAGTTGAAACAATTTATTATTAAAAGAGAGCAAATTAAAGCAGCACTCACAAGGTTTCAGAATTACGTATTAAAATTTGAAAATTCAAATAACATTATTGAACTGAAGATTAGACTTGAAAAAGTTGAACACACCCTTTTTTCCGAATTTAATTTAATTCAATTAGAGATTGAAAACATTGATGACGAAACAGATTTTAATGATGAAAGGGAAGAATTCGAAAATAAGTATTTTTATTGCGTGTCATTGGCACAAGAGATTATTCAAAAGGATTCACAATCGAATTCTAATAATTTACAAGCAAATTTATTTCAATCAGCAAATAAAGATCGCCTGAGTAAATTGGGGAAAAATTTTGTTAAAAGCAATCAACTTCCAATAATAGCTTCAGATAAAATCTCAGAAGTTGTTGTAGCCAAGAAAAGAATAGCGTTGTTGAAATCTAGTATTGATAGGAAGAATGAACAGGAAAGTCTTCAACTTGATAGTATTATCAATGATAAAACGGTTATAAATAAATTAAAGTCAACTAACAATTGGGAGAAAGAAAAGAGTAGTTTGTATGAAAAGTCTGGGAATAAAGTTGAAACTGCTGTTTGTAAAATGGAAAAGTCTGTTATTCAAAGTGGCAGTCGAGACAATATAATTCAAGATTTGGATATTGATATTGATAGTAGAGTAGAAGTGCCATCTAGTAATAAAACAAACCATAATTTTAACTTTGTTGGTGTTGTTAAAAATCTTGAAGAAAAATCGAAGAAGCAAAAGAGTTTGACATTATTTGATGAGATCACAGGACATAAAATCGATGATAAGCTTCAAAAGAGGTTTAAAGGTCAAACAAGGTTGAGTATGAAGTTAGAATATACACAAGTTGAAGAAATTGATAAAGTTTTGATAAATTGTAAGAAAGAAATAGATGAAGAAAAACTGAAAACGGATAGTGTAGAAGCAAATGATTTGGGGAAAGAATTGGGACTTGATAAGAGTGATGGTGGAGGAAAGCTAGTAATATCAAATCTTATATCAGGTGCTCAAACAAGTGAAGATGCAGTTCAATTAAAAAATGATATTAGCGCGATATTAGAAGGAGCGGGATTTGAATTAAGACAATGGTCCTCCAATAACAAACTTATTTTTAATGATTTTCATATTAAACGCGACATCGACAACTATTATATAACTGCTGATGAGAACTCAAAGACATTAAGTTTGATGTGGGATTCTAATTCTGACACATTAAAATTTACATTAGATTTTATTAGTAGTGATGAGAGGGTTACAAAACGCTCAATATTGTCCACGGTGGCAAAAATATTTGACCCGTTAGGTTTAATAGGGCCAGTAGTTATTAAAATAAAACTTATTTTACAACGTCTTTGGAAGGAACGGTTGGGATGGGATGAGTCCGTACCATTTAATATTCACGCCGATTGGAGACGTCTTATTAATACTTTTAAATTTTTGATAAACCTGGTAGTACCCAGACAAGTAACAATTATGGATTACGCTGAATTAGATGAATTAGTTGCATGGATTTTGCGACTCCTCTGAGTATGCGTATGGATGCTGCGTTTATATTCGTAGTAAAGACAGTTCGGGTAATGTTATCAGCAGATTATTATGTGCAAAATCCAAGGTATCTCAGCCAAAAACGATTACTATACCTAGGTTGGAACTGTGTGGTGCAGTTTTGTTAGCAAATTTAGTGGACAAGGTTTTGCAATCATTTAAAGAAAAGTTTGTAAAAATTTATTATTGGTGTGACTATTGGTGTGGTTACATTTAGAGCCACAAAATTTGCAAATATTTGTACCGAATAGAGTTACACAAACACAAGGGTTAAGTGATATGTCAAATTGGCATCACGTCCGTTCAGTTGACAATCCAGCGGATATAATTTCTCGTGGTCTAAGTCCTGAAGAGCTGATGAACAATAATTTATGGTGGAAAGGCCCGAATTGGCTTCAGACAAATTCCTACTATTTAAGTAATGTAGAAGATGTTTCTATTATAAGTTGTTTACCAGAAACACGCAAGTCGTGCATGATAAGTGTAAGAAATAATTATTGTCTCGATTTAGAGACCAAATATTTCAGTTTTGTAAAATTACAAGGAGTTCTCGCGTATATGTTAAGGTTTATAGAAAACGTTGGTAGAGATACGTTAAGTAAATGTGCAGACGAATTAACGTTAGTTGAATTAAATAATTCTACAAGAAAGTTGATTTCATTGATTCAACAGAAATACTTCCAAAGGAAGATATTGATTTTGAAGGCTTCCAAACCTATAATGCCGAGTAGTAAAATTATTTATTTAAATCCATTTCTGGACAAACATGGTATTATGCGAGTAGGCGGTGGAATAGTAAAATCTTTATTAAATTTAGACCAAAAACACTCTATTATTTTACCGTCAGGGAGTCAGTTCACCCGACTTATTGTAGAGCAAGAGCGTAAGAAAAATGTACATATTGGCGTAGAAGACACATTAGCAAAATTTTGGCCAATTCATGGTCAAAAATGTGCTAGATTTATATTAAATTCGTATCCACCTTTAATAGGAGATTTATCCACATCGTCATTTTTAAATGCCTTTAACGGATTCTGCAGTAGAAGAGGAATTTGTAAATTGTTGCATTCCGATGATGGCACTAATTTTGTTGGTGCTAATAATGAATTAATCAGCCTAATTATCAGGTTGTTATCTGACACTATATTTTCTAATTATTTTAAGTCGAATGCCATTAATTGGAAGTTTATATCTTCGAGGTCCCCTCATTTTAATGGGCTTTGTGAGGCTGCTGTAAAGTCAGCAAAAAACATTTTAGAAAGGGTACTGGGAAATGCCTTTCTAACATATGAACAATTAACAACAGTATTTGTGCAAATAGAATCAATCCTCCATTTCAGACCTAATACTCCCATTTACAATGACCCTAATGATTTACTTGCGTTGACACCCGGACATTTGCTTATTGTTGATGCACTAAATTGTGTACCGCAAGAGGACGTATTCCACACCCCAGAAAATAGATTAAACCATTACCAGAGGTTAAACCAGATGATTCAACATTTCTGGAAGAGATGGTCGACGGAATACATCAACACATTGCAGCAAAGAAGAAATTGGCGTGAGTCGAGACCCAATATTGAAGTTAATACTTTAGTATTATTAAGGAAGGAAGATACACCACCGCTATTGTGGCCTTTAGGCAGAATTGTGAAAGTGCATCCTGGTCATGACAATGTAGTGCGAGTGGTAACTGTAAAAACGGCATCTGGACTCTTTAAGAAGTCCGTAGTAAATTTGGTTATATTACCAGTAATTTAATGTATATATTAGTTATTTCATTATTTTTAAGCATTTATTTTCTTGTATATTTATTATAGTTAGTCTAAGGCATTGTATATTTTAGTTCTTCATGAAATCTTTATATTAATCTTATTGAAAGCAATTCTTTCAAGGGGGGTGTATGTTTTGTATTGTAATTCTTGCGCGTGCGCCACCCCCTAAATGCATCATGTAGGGGTGGAACCCAAAGTCTGCTTAAGTTTCTTCGAGAAACTATTTTATCTATTCATTCATTTACATTTTGGTCATATTAAGTAAAACATACAGTCCACTAATTATTAAAGGTTATGTAACATTGCATTTTTATTATATTAAAGATTCTAATATTAATCAATTATTTTAAATATATTATTGACCAAACACCGCATGTTAACTTTTATTTGAAATATTTCAAAAACTATCGCAATTATTGTTGCTAATTATTTAAGAATTCATTTATTATTAAACTAAATAGGTTCTCAGACCTAAACTTACAATTTATTTTGCATTACATTTTTTTAATTGATTCTAAGTGATGATGTTAAAAGAAATTGCGGCTTGTCCTGACTAGCGCGTGTATTCTTGATAAACAAATTTTCAACGTTGAGATTTCTAGTTAATATTTAATTATTTTCGTTATTTTATAATAAAAATTTCGATAGAACTAAAAAATATTCAGTATCCTATAAAATATTTGGTAAGTCAAAATACTTTTATTTTAGAAAGAGAAGAAACAGCTTTCAATTGAATTTCAAATTATTGCACCAAAGATGCCACATTATTTTTAAAAATATCATAAATTGTGCATCAGTTCTAGTGAATTTGTTAACTCAAATTTTTGAGTTATAATTCTAATATAGAACTAGTATAATTTGACCGATTGATTATGATTCAATTTTTAATTCTTGATTTTTTCGATTCCTATTTTAAATATTAACGATCAGCTACCAACTTTGTAATTATATCTACCTACAAGACAATTTCGGGTTGGTAACACTGCACACAGCACACTAGTAAGAGGAAGATCGCGCGGTATATGATCTACGGATCGAGTAAAATAACTGCGGCAAAATATCTTACATTACTTTTTTTACTTCAATACATAGTTATTCATACAAACTATACATACATATATTATACCTACATACTTATTTAAAAACCGGTAAAAAAATTTAAACTATTATTCAAACTAATATTATTGCCCAAAAATTTTTTTTAATGATAAATGCGTTTTCTTATACAATCTATAAATTATATTCAATATGTTTTCATATTTATACTTATTTGAATAAATTATTGTAGGAAAAATGTCAGAACACAAAAAGAAATATTCAATATTCTGCGGAATATATAATATATGGTTTTATACCATCACCACATAATAGCTCCTCATGTGCCTCATTTGCGATAAAACATTTTCGAATGAAGCTATGAAGCCTTCCATATTGTTAGAACATTTACAAAACATTTATCCCCATAAAAAGAATCAAGATGTGTCATATTTCCAACGTTTGCGAGAAAACTTTGAGAAACGCCCAACTTTAAAAGCAATGTTTACAGCTTTTTAGGAGTACTTAAAAAAACTGTACCAAATGTTACAACCGTTCATTGCATCATACATCGCCAACATTTAGTTGCCAAAAATATAAGTGAATCTATTCACCAGTCAATGCAGCTTGTTATTACTGCAATAAACAAGATTAAGGCTCATTCATTGAATGATGCTATTTCGTAAGTTGTGCGAGAAAAATGAAGATAACTATAGACGTTTATTACTCCATACTGAAGTTCGATGGCTTTCAAAAGGGAACATTTTTCAACGATTTTATGAACTCCATAGTTCATCAAGAGATTCAAAGATTTGTTTGATTTGGAAGTTCCTGATTAGATAATAACGCCTTTTCAAGTAATTTTCAGTAATTAAATTCATTAACATTTACATTTCAAGTAATTATTTAACATAAACATTTCAAGTAATTAAAAAAAGTTATGAAAATGCAGACCCGGTCTTGGAAGAAGAATTAGTCGAGTTGCAGAATGATATCGACTTAAAAGCAACATTTAAAAAGTCATAAGAAGAGTTTTGATTGCAGAAAAGATCAGTGACCACTATCCACCTTTGTGGAAAGTTGGAAAGAAATTATTAATAGCTTTTCGAACTTCATATTTAGTCGAACGAGGGTTTAGTGCTGTTTGTCAACTTGTCACAAAGCAAAGAAATATACTGGATATTGTGACACGTGGCGATTTGCGTTTGTTCCTCACGAACATTGAAATTAATTAGATAAATTGATAACGCAACATCAATCGCATCCTTCCCATTAATTATATATATGTATATAGATTTGGGGGGCGTTATTAACTTTAGCATATCAAAGGTGGGCGATGAGACAAATAAGTTTGAGAAACACTGCTCTACATGGTTCAGAATATTGTAAGTAATATATTATTCTGAGAGCGGCTTTTTGAGTCTTATATACGTCATTTATATTTGAACAACAGCCCCAGAACATTATGCCAAATCCTAGATGGCTATGCAGATTTGCGTAGTACACCATTTTTAAAATGTTTTGATTCAAATATCGTTTTAGAATTCTGAAGGCATACACTGCCTTATTTAGTTTTTTCGACAAGTTTAAAATGTGAGTTGACCAGTCGAGAGTGTCGTCGATGTGTAATCCGAGGAGTTTAGCTTCCTGTTGTATTTTAAGAGTGCAATTTTCCAAAGCAATTTCGGAGCGGTAACTTTTGGTATCTCTTTTTGTTTTAAACAACATTCTTGTCTTGGTTTAGCAGTAGCCTATTTCCATTGAACCACGTTGTTAGGGTGTTGATGGTCATTTTGATGTTGGGCACAATGTCCTCCACCGATCTATTAACTAACATTACGCTACTGTCGTCAGCACAAATGACCATTTCCTTGATATTACGTAGGGGTATCTCTGGAAGATCATTAATATACAAGGTGAACAGAAGGGGTCCAAGGATGCAGCCTTGTGGTATTTCCATATTAGTTGTGATAGGGCACGATCTAGTTCTGCCTTCTGTTGTATGTAATTCAACTACTTGTTGCCTATTAGATAGGTAAGAAGAGATGCATTTCGAAGCTATCCCACGAATTACACATTTTTGCAGTTTTAATTCTAAAATAGTATAGTTCACCGTATCCTACGCTTTCGATAAATCTAAAAGCATCCCACATGGAAAATTTTCTCCTTCGATTTGTTGTATAGCCTCTTTAAGGAATTGAAAATATGCAGTATCCGTGCTGCGTCCTTCTAAGAATCCGTGTTGGTGACTATTTATAGTATTGTACTTCTTTGTAAAAGACATAATTCTTTAATAAATATTTTTTTCTATTATGATTCAAAAGGAAGATTGAATACTGATGGGTTTGTAATTTATAAGTTGTTCTCTTTCCCCTTGTTTAAATGCTGGTATGATATTAGAAAACTTCAGTGTCTTGGGGAAAATTCCTTCATGGAAAGAATTATTAATGATTTGTACCAGCAGATCAATACTGTCGACCGCTACTAGTTTTATTAACCACCTCGGTATCTCATCGAAGCCAGCACTTCTAGTGTTTCTTAGATCTGTTATTAAGTTATCAAGCTTTATACGGGTAGTAGGATATAGGAATAGTATCTCACTTTTGTTGGTAATATTATCACTGACCTTAAGATCTTTCAAATGAGCTGTCATTTCCATGGGCTTTTCCGCAAAAAAACTATTGAAGGAATTGGGGTTGTGGAGTTGAAAATTCTCTTGTTTTATGTCAGATTTGAATGAAAACGACAAAATAATAAGTCTAGTCTTGTCAGTTTTTTGTATCAAAATTGGAAGAGAATCTCAAGACAATTGGCAAATAATAGCTTTTTTATATTTTGTTTTCTTGTTGATTGGAATAGACAAACCATGCAACATTCTTTTGCTTTGTGTCAAAACTGCACGAAAACGTCAAAATAATTTGCAAATATTGCCAAACTTTTCAAAAACCAAAATTTTTTTGGAAGCAAATTTTTTTTTTTTTTATTGATTTGAGTGGACACACATTGCAAAATTCTTTTGTTTTATGTCAAAATAGAGAACTGACGAAAAGGACAAAATAATTTGCAAGTCTAGTCTTGTCTTTCTGTTCTTGTCTGTGTAGTCTCGTCCGTCTAGCGTTGTCTGTCTAGTCTTATCTGTTTAGCTTATCCTAGTCTTATCTTGCCTGCTTAGTATTGTCTGTCTAGTCTTGGCTGTCTAGGCTTTTATGTTCTAGTCTTGTCTGTCCTAGTCTTGTATGTCGTAGTCTTATTTGTCCTAATCTTATTTGTCCTAGTTCTCTTATTTGTCCCATTTTTGTCTGTCCTAGTCTTGAATGTCCTAGTCTTGTATGTCCCAGTCTTATCTGTCCTTGCTTTCTCTGCAAAAGTCTTATCTCTCCTAGTCTTGTCTGTCTTCATGTATGTGCTACTTTTGTATATCCTAGTCTTGTATGTCCTCTTTTTGTCTGTCCTTATCTTGTATGTCCTAGTCTTCTATATCCCTAATGTCCAGCATGTCCTAATCTTGTATGTTCCAGTCTTGTCTGTCCTTACATTGTCGGCCCAAGTTTTGTCTGTCCTACTCTTGTATATCCTAGTCTTGTATGTCCTATTCTTGTCTGTCCTTGTCTTGTATATCCTTTTTTTTTTGGGGGGGGGGGGGACCGTAGCAAGCACTTTCGTTAACTTGACAAGTGGTCCCCCTGGAATGCTCCCTGTATCCCTCGGAATCGCAAAAGCATTTCTTCAAGGGAGGGCTGTTCTAATATTTGGTTCTCACAAGTTGTTTATTCCTTCTCCTTTCTTCCTCTTCTTTTTTATCAATAATTTTCTTTATACCCTTTTCTACAACCTTCCAGTCTTTATCACTCCTCAGCATGATTGCCGTCATGTTCGTGTTGGTTAAGGTCTCTCCTATGCGTACCTCCATCTCGAGTCTTTCGCTTGTCCATCGGGGGCAGTAGAAAGCGGTATGTTCCACTGTGTCTGCCTCCCCACAGTAGGTGCAGTCTTCCGATTCCTGTAGATGGAACCGTTTGAGGTAGGCTGCAAAACAGCCATGGCCACCCAGAATTTGTGTGATGTGGTATCCCACCTCTCCATCTTTCCTGTTTGTCCACTTTATTATATCCGGGATCAGTTTTTTGGTCCACTCGCCCTTATCTTGCAGTTCATTGAATTTCTCCTGCCATTTCCTTTTAGTTTCTTTTTTTATTTGTGCCGTGGTTTGTCCATTTTGTTTTTTATTCATACGGCATCTTTCGTCCACCAGTAGTTCTATTGGCGGTACTCCGGCGATCACTTGAAGTGCTGCAGTTGACGTGGTGCGGTATGCGCTACATATTCTTATGAGTGTTTTCCTTTGAACACTTTCCATTATGTTTCTATATTTAGCACATTTCATGGTTTCGCACCAGATTGGCGCCCCATACAGCATTATCGAGTACACTACCGACGCAAGTATTTTACTTTTACTGCTTCTTGCACCCCCTACGTTAGGCATTATCCTAGACAGTTTGGTCGATAACTCTTCCGCCTTTTCTGCGATTTTTTCGACATGTTTGGTCATTCTCATATTGTGGTCAAAATAGATTCCTAGATACTTGAGAACTTTAATGGTGCTAATCATTATTCCCTCGATCTGTATGGTTATCTCCTTTAACTTCCTCCGACCCACTAGCAGTACGCATTCCGTTTTCTGGGGGGCTAACTGGAGCTTTTTCTTCTTCATTTCCTTTTGGATTTCAAGGATTGCGGCATTTATTTTACCTTCTAGTGATGTCCCTGTTCGCCCGCAGGCAACTACAGCTAGGTCGTCCGCATATCCTACAAGGGTCACTCCCTGCGGCACTTCCACGTTTATTACGCTGTCGTAGTGAACGTTCCACAGCAATGGACCGAGTATGGACCCCTGTGGTACACCGCATGTCACCTCGGTTGAGTGTTTATGTCCTATCAGCATTGTTCTGTTGGTGAAGTAACTGCATATCAATTCTATTAGGTATGTGGAAATGTTTCTTGCTTTAAGGTCATCTACGATACCCTTCCAAGACGCGCTATTGAAGGCGTTTTGTACGTCTAGCGTAACCATTGCGCAAAAATCCTTTTTCGTCTCTCTTGCCTTGTTTTTAATTATTTGCATTGCATCTATGGTGGAGCGCCCCTTTCTAAAACCGAACTGCATGCCGGCTAAACCTCCTGTTTGCTCGAGCTCTTCATTGAGTCTTCGGTAGATTAATTGTTCCAGCAGTTTGCCGGCAGTATTTAGCATGCTTAAGGGACGGTAGTTTTGCACCCCATTTTTTTAGTTTTTTCCAGCAGAACTAGTCTCGATTCCTTCCATATTTTTGGAAACTCTCTTCTGCTCAATAGTCTGTTATATACGTTCAGGCAGTATTGCGGTTATCTGAGCGCTGTCACCTTGATTAGTTCCGCCGGGATGCAGTCCGGTCCGGGTGCCTTTCCCAATTTCAATTTGCTTGCTGCTACTTTTAGTTCATCTACGGTGAAATATGTGGGCTCAGCTTTCGGCAGACCAGCCAGCTCCTTTTCCCATTGCAGTACGGGGTTTTTCGGGAATAGTTTGTTGGCTTCCTCCACCATCTGCTCTTCTGTAAGGAAGGTCTTTGGTGCCACATTCATTTTTTTGCATACTATTCTATAGCCCTCTCCCCATATATTGTGGTCTATCTCGTCGCAGACCTTCTTCCATGCTTTCTTCTTAGCATCTAGTATGGCCTGCTTAAGAGAGTTTCTGTGCTCATGGTATTCGCTTAGATATTTTTTCCTTTGTTCTATGGTTGCGTTTGGATTTGCATTTGTTCTTGTGGTTTTCCTTCTTCTAGCTATACATTCCTTTCTTAGTTTTGCTATTTCAGTGTTCCACCAATACACTTGTTGTTTCTTTATATGCTGGCTTGACTTTTTTGGTAGTGTTCGGCCGCACGTAATTTTAATTTGTTTAATATATCCTTCTGGAGTTATGATTTCTTGTTTTCCCTTTTGGTCTTCAATATTTTGGTCTAGTTCTGTGCTAAAAAGTCCTAAGGCGTCAGGTTTAATTTTCCAGCCTAGTGGTTTATGTTGCTGTTTTATTTCCATATTGGTCCTTCCTATCTTAACTTCGTAACAAATATATTGATGGTCGCTCAAGTTTTCAAGTTCCAGTACTCTCCAGTTCGTTATTTTCCCGCTTATGTTTGCAGTGCTGAAGGTAATGTCTATATAAGACGTGCTGTTTCCTCTTACGAAAGTGGGAGCGTCCCCTGTATTCAGTAGCTGTAGGTCATCTGCGGCTAACCATTCGGATAATATTTTTCCCCTTCTGTCCTCTGTTCCAGATCCCAATAGCCTGGATTTTGCGTTAAAGTCGCCACCTACCAAAGATTTCTTGGTGTTTCCATTTAGGAACATGCTTTCGCGTATTCCGTTAAGTATTGCTACATACTCGTCGTCACTTATGTTTGGTGAGCAATAGCAACTGTATATTATGATACCTAGAGTCTCCACCCAGACATATCCTTTTCCGCTTGCGCATCTGGTGATCTTGGTGTCTCTGAAGCCTCTTATTGCGGCACTTTTTTCGTTGGAAGCAGGGTCCTTTATTGACATCCTTGATGTTAGGTTCCGATATTAGTACCAGATCCAGTTGTAGTGTCGTGGCGGTCTTATATAATAGGTCATGTGCCGGGCCACATCTATTCAGGTTGTTTTGCAGGATCTTAAGGGTTATTTTGGAGTGGTCGCATATCCTTCTGGTTTTCCGCATTTGACACCTTTTTTTTTGGATCCTGATATCTATTTTGGAGTTTGGTTTCTGAGTTTAATTACTTCATTTTTATATTTGCCGCATTCCATGGTGGCAGCTCGATGACCTTCTTCCTCGCATTCGTAGCAGTATGGAGCGTTCTCGCAGTTTACTGCCAGATTTCCTTTCTTACTACATTTATAGCACCGGTCTTTGATATCCTTTTTTTCCGCTGTGCAGTCCTTCATTTCGTGCCCATGTCCTAAGCATTTGTAACATTTGATTGGGGACAGGATTTCGCTTATTCTGCATCTTTGCCAGCCGATTTTAATTCTTCCAGTCTTAATGATCTCCTCGGCCTTCTTCTTGTATAGACTTACTGTCGCTACCATGGTGTCTCCTTTTTTTGTGGCTCTTAGGGTGTTGATCTTTATATCATTAATCTGGGTTTCTATTCCCGTTGTATCTGCTATCGCTTCCTTGATCTCTTCTTCTGTTGTCTCCTCTAGTATATCACTGATTATGATAACTTTCCTAGATGGCTCCATTTCTTTGGCTGTGGCTATGTCTTTTAGAGTTTCGAGAGCTTTTTCTTTAAACAGAGTTACTGCTCCTTCTTTTTTCTCTTTGACCGTAATCCTGTAGTTTCCACTTTTAGTCTTCTTGATTTCTTGAACCTGCACTCCAACTTCCTCTACATCTATTTCTTGTCTCATCGTTTTCATGTCTTGTATATCCTAGTATTGTACGTCCCAGTCTTGTCTGTCCTTGCGTTCCCAGCCCTAGTCTTATCTCTCCTAGTCTTGTCTGTCTTCATGTATGTGCTACTTTTGTATATACTAGTCTTGTATGTTCTCTTTTTGTCTGTCCTAGTCTTGTATGTCCTAGTCTTCTATATCCTAGTCTTGCATGTCCTAGTCTTGTATGTTCCAGTCTTGTCTGTCCTTACATTGTCGGCCCAAGTTTTGTCTGTCCTACTCTTGTATATCCTAGTCTTGTATGTCCTATTCTTGTCTGTCCTTGTCTTGTATATCCTAGTATTGTACGTCCCAGTCTTGTCTGTCCTTGCCTTCCCAGCCCTAGTCTTGTTTGTCCTGGTTTTGTCTGTCTTAGACTTGACTATCCAAGTCTTGTATGTGCTAGTCTTGTTTGTCCTAGTCTTGCCTGTCATGGTCTAGTATATCCTAATCTTGCCTATCCTAGTCTTGTATGTCCCAGTCTTGAATGTCTTAGTCTTGACTGTACTAGTCTTGTCTGTCCTAGTCTTGTATATCCTAGTCTTGTATGTCCTAGTCTTGTTTGTCATACTGTTGTATGTCTTTGCCTTGTCTGTCCTAGTCTTGTATATCCTAGTCTTATCTCTTCTAGTCTTGTCTGTTCTAGTATTGTCTGTTTTAGTCAAATCAAAACATTTATTGATCTTTGGATGTATAAATATACATATTCGATAGGTCATACATATTACGTTAAAACGATACAATAGAAAAATAAAATAGGAACAGAAAAACAAAAAGTAAATTAAATTAACAGAAAACTATTGTAATATACTCACGTAACATACTCACGTTTTACAAGATTAAAACCATAAATAGTTTATATAAATCGATGAATTCTTCGATCTGAATCGATGAAAGGGACTCTAGACAAGAGCACTACATCCTTCCCAGACACGAGTTTACAATTACAGAGAAAACTCCACAATATTGTATGATAAACCTATTTAACAACCTGCCCAAGGAGTTAAAATCAATAAATAAATGTAAAATACTAAAGAAGGACGTTTTTCTCTTTCTTAAAAATATGGAACCATATAACATGAAAGAATATGAAACCGGAATTAAGCCCGAAAGATAATTTTTTTTTTCCAGCGGTGTCATTTTGTGTATTTTATTTATTAATTTTGTAATTTTTATATATAAATTTATTTAGATTTTTTCATGTATGTATGTATGTATATATAATAATAATTTTAAGAATTGGAATGCATAATACTAGTCCACCTCTGGATATTTTTAATATGTTTTGTTAATTTTTTCTTTATATTACTGTATTAGTTTTACTTTTGTTTATTTATTTGACAAATTTCATTTAGTCCGATCGGTACTCTATTGTAACCGCGGGAGCTTAAATAATGAAATATAACATTTTGATTTCATATGAATTCTTCAGTGCTAAAATAGCACATATTCAACAACAAGATAACTTTTTAATTGTTTTCTAAATGACTTGCATGTCCTTTCTTCTTTAATTATTTCCGGTATACAATTATAAATGTTGACTCCATTTCTATTTGGTTCTACAGAACATAAAGTGAGGTTGCTCTTTGGTGTATAGAGCTTTAAGCACTTTCTAGTACTATGATTATGTACATCGATGTTCATTCTGAAAGAATTCACGTTTTTACGGATGTGACATGCTACTTCCAATATATATATAACGATGGTATTGTTAATAATTTCATCTCCTTGAAATGTGGTTCACATGAGTTAATAATTAACAAAACCAGATCAAACCAGACCAAACTATGCCAAATCAGACCAAAGGAGACCAAACAAAACTAATGAAATGAAAGGAAATGAATTTTTGCTAAAAAATCTACTAAAAATCTTGCAAATGTTTACTAACTTTTTAATCTACATAATAAATTTAATACTCAGCCGATTGTGAGAATCCATACATCAAATTAAAGATAATTTACTTGTTTTTCAAAAAGTGAAAACATAAATCGAAAATATTTCCCCGTTTCAACGCTATCGCAGTTTTTCTAAAACTGTGTAAGGGTGTGTTTACTAATCTTCCAATCTACATGATTAGTTTAATACCCAACCGGTTGCGACAATTTAAACCTCCAAATAAAGATAATAAGAAATATATAATATAAGATATTAAGAGTAAAAATAAATGCAATTTTGCTAAAACCTTGCAAAAATGTGTTTACTAATTTTCTAATCATAAATTTAACATAATAAATTTAATACCAAGCCGATTGTGACAGTTGATACATGAAATTAAAGATAATTTAGTTGTTATGCATAAAGTGAAAACAGAAGGTTTGTTTACCAATTTTTCAATCTACCTAATTTGTTTAATATCCAGCCGATTATGACAGTTAATATCTGAAATGAAAGATAATTTAAATTTTTTTCAAAAAGTGGAAATAGTAATTGAAAATATTTCTCCGTTTCGAAGTTATCGCACTCTTGCAACAACTTTGCAAAAGTTTGTTTATTAAATTTCTAATTTAAATAATTAGTTTAATACGCAGGCCATTGTGATACTTGATACCTCAAATTAAACAAAATGTAATTGTTTTTTAAAACGTGAAAACAGAAATTGAAAATATTTCTCCGTTCCAAAGTTATCGCACTTTTGCAAGAACATTACAAAAGTTTGTTTATTAATTTTATAATTTAAATAACTAGTTTAATACCTGACCGATTGTAATAGTTAATAACTCATATTAAATAAAATTAAGTTGCTTTCCAAAAATTGAAAACCGAAATTGAAAATATTTCCCCGTTCCAAAGTTATCGCACTTTTTATAAAAATCTGCAAAGGTTTGTTTACTAATTGTCTAATCTACATAATTGGTTTAATACTCAGGCGATTGTGATAATTGATATCTCAAATGAAAGATAATTTAGCTGTTTTTCAAAATGAGAAAACAGAAAATTGAAAATATTTGTCCTTTCCAAAGTTATCGCACTTTTGCAAGAACATTGCAAAAGTTTGTTTATTAATTTTCTAATTTAAATAATTAGTTTTCTGGAAATGCCTGCTATCTCCCTTATGACTCTTTTCTGTGCGAGAAATATTATTTTAAACGATTTTACTTTCTTTGTGATATAGCATCCCATTATTTTGCCACACATTTACCAGATCATATGTTCCCCTAGAAATATTCCCAAGAATTTTGTAGATTCAGCGCTTTCTATATTACAGTTTCCCACTGTTTAAAATCTTCCATATGTTTCTTTCGGATTGTTTGGAATGCTATGTTTTTGGTTTTTTCTCCATTTAAGAGTAGATTATTGACAGAGAACCATTTGTACAGCTTCTTTAATAACATATTAGCTTCCACCTGAGACTTTTCTGCATAGTCCTTAGATATATTGAAACTTACATCATCTGCGTACAAGGTAATCTTGTCTCCTGCAACATAACTGACAAGATCAGCTGTGTACATCGAAAATAAAATGGGGGCTAATACACTTCCCTGTGGTACCCCAATTGTGGTTGATATTATTTGCGATTGGATTTGGCCAACTCTTACAAATGGTTTCCTATTTATTAAGTAAGAATTAAACCACCTTTCCCGTTTTACCTCTCACACCATATATGTCTAGTTTTTTCAGTAGCTTATAATGGGATACGCAGTAGAATGCCTTGCTTAGATCACAAAATATCACGACTGGGGTTTTCCCGCTATCCAGTTCGTTTATTATTTTTCCATTTAATTCTTCAAATGCTGTGATTGTGGACTTATTTTTGCAGAAACCATGTTGATGAACTGGTATCACAATATATTTATTTAGAAACGGTGTGAGTTTACTTTCCATAGCATATTCAATAATTTTTGCTAGCACTGATATCTTGTCTTGATGGTCTTGTCTGTCACTAATAGTCTTGTCTGTCATAGTCCTGTATCTCATAGACTTGTCTATACTAGCCTTATCTATCATAATATTGTATGTCCTAGTCTTGTCTGTCCTAGTTTTGAATGTCCCAGATTTGTCTGTCCTACTCTTGTATGTCTTAGACTTATCTGTCCTAGTCTTGTCTGTCCTAGTCTTGTATATCCTATCGTTGTCTGTAATAGTCTTGCATATCCCAGTTTTGTCTGTCCTACTCTTGTATGTGCTAGTCTTGTCTGTCGTAGTCTAGTATGTTTTATTTTTGTCTGTCCTAATCGTGTATGCCCTAGTCTTGTTTTTTCTAATCTTGTATATCTTAGTCCTGTATGTCTAATCTCTCATAATCTTGTCTGTCCTAGTCTTGTATGTCCTCGTCTTTTCTGTTCTAGTTTTGTATGTCCTATAATAAAACGACTGCTAATGAATTAATCGTAGCTAAATGAATTACTAAATTAAGAACCCACTTTGCATAAATTCATTTGATACCGAATTAATGCCATCTACTTTTTATACCACCATCAATGCTATTTTGATTTTACTTCTTTTTACTCCAATAAAATCTCCCTTTTCTACGTTTAAATTCGCATGAGCTTACATTCAAGCAGCCATTCAAGTCTTGTCTGTCATTGCCTTGTCGGCCCTAGTTTTGTCTGTCCTAGTCTTGTATGTCCTAGTCTTGTATATCCCAGTCTTGTATGTCCTATTCTTGTCTGTCCTTGTCTTGTATGTCCTAGAATTGTACGTCCCAGTCTTGTCTGTCCTTGCCTTGTCAGCCCTAGACTTGTTTGCCCTAGTCTTGCCTGTCAAAGTCTTGAATATCCTAATCTTGTTTGTCCCAGTCTTCTATGTCCTAGTCTTGACTGTCTTAGTCTTGTCTGTCCTAGTCTTGTCTATCCTAGTCTTGTATGTCTTAGACTTGTCTGTCTTAGTCTTGTCTGTCATAGTTCTGTATGACCTTTCCCTGTCTGTCCTAGTCTTGTATATCCCAGTCTTATCTTGTCTTGTCTTGTCTGTCTTAGACTTGTCCGTCGTAGTCTTGTATCACATATTCTTCTCTATACTAGCTTTGTCTATGATAATCTTGTATGTCCTAGTCTTGTCTGTCCTAGTTTTGTCTGTCCTACACTTGTATGTCCTAGTCTTTTCTGTCCTAGTCTTGTATATTCTAGCCTTGTCTGTAACAGTCTTGTATATTCCAGTTATTTCTGTTCTACTCCAGTATGTCCTGGTCTTGTTTGTCCTAGTCTTGTATGTCTCAGTTTGTCAGTCCTACTTTTATACGTCCTAGTTTTATCTGTCCTAGTCTTGTCTGTCGTAGTCTTGTATGCTTAGTTTTGTCTGTTGTAGTCTTGTATGACCTAGTATTGTTTGTCCTACTCTTGAATATCTCAGTCCAGGCCTGTCTGCCCCAGTCTTGTTTGTCCTAGTCTTGTATATCTCATTGCTTTATGTCTAAGTCTTGTCTCTCCTTATCTTGTCTGTCCTAGTCTTGTATGTCCTAGTCTTGTCTGTCCTTGTCTTGTATATGCTGGTCCTGTCTGTCCTAGTCTTGTCTGCCTTAGTCTTGTCTGTCCTAGTCTTGCATATCCTAGCCTTATCAATAAGAGTCTTGTCCGTCTAGTCCTGTCCGTGTAGTCTTGTCTATCCAGTTTCGTCTGTTTAGTCTTGTCTGGCTAGTCTTATCTGTCTAAACTTGATTATCTTGTTTTGTCTGCCTAGTCTTGTCTGTCTAGTCTTGTCTGTCTAGTTTTATCTGTCTAGTCTTTTCTGTCTAGTCTTTTCTGTCTAGTTTTGTCTGTCTAGTCTTGTCCGTCTAGTCTTATCTGTCTAGTCTCGTCTGTCTAGTCTTTTCTGTCAAATCTTGTCCGTCTAAATTTGTCTATTTAGTCTTGTCTGTCTAGTATTGCCTGTCTGGTCTCTTTTGGCTTGTTTTGTCTGAAACAAACTCAAGTTGAAACTACTTCACGTTGCGACAAATTCAAGTTGCGACTTCGCATTGCGACAAATTCATGTTGAACCGACTTCACCGAAACAATCTATAAACAAATTAAAATAACTTCATGTTGCGACAAATTCTAGTTGCGGCTTCGTATTGCAACAACTTCATATTAAACTAGAATTAGACTTCTAAGTTATAATAATTAAGTGGACCATGGTAAGCACAATCTAATCCATCTACTCCAATAGACCTTTTAATAGTTGAAATATTTTTATGCGCATGCGTTAATTTCCGCCAAGTTTTCGGGACCTTGTTTTGACATATAATCAGTGAAAATAACAAAATGTGCCCGAAACTTTCATATTCCAACCTTTCAAACAAGGCGGACGCGCATGCGTTTAAATAACCGTGAAAAGGTCTATTCAGTTAGCACTGTAGCGAATTAATTAAATTAAGTACATTTTAATATAGTAAACTACATAGACAAGACAAGAACGAGGCAAGACTAGATACAGACATGAAGGAGACAAGACTAGAGATAAAAACAATCAAAAAACACGTATATTGCTATCCGCATAGTTTACAATCATTTTTTGGGATTTTTTGAAACATTCATCTTTCTAACGATAAGAACCTAGGGGTTCTAGGGATCCAACGATGCAGGGGTGAGTCCCGAATCTTTCACCTAGGGCAGGGGTCCGCAAAGTGTGGCTCGCAAGCCACATGTGTCTCATTTGGTGTGAGCTTACGGCTCTTCAGAAATATATTGAAACATAAAAAAAAACACAAAAAAAGAAACAGAACTTTTTGGGAACTCCTTTTCGGAAGCCTTATAATCGCCGTCGCCAAGTTCATAACGCACAGTCACAGGGCGAATCTCGGTTGTTTCTTTTAGTCACGTTAGTGCATAGTTCAAAATTGTGCTTTTTGGACATCGTGAATTCAAAACTGAATCGTTTTGGTTTGTACCTAATGCAGCTGGTTTTCCAACTTGCCTAATTTGCCATGAAAAACCAGCAAAGAACAAATAGTCTAATGTCGAGAGACATTTCGAAAATAATCACTTCGGTGATGTCAGAGAGATCATAAGAAAAATATATGGAAGGATACATGAAGAGGAAGGATGGAGAATAAGAACCAACGCAGAAATAGATGGAATACTCTAGGGAAGAGACATTGTGAGGCATGTGAAGGCGCAGAGGCTAAGGTGGTTCGGGCACATCATGCGAATGAAGGACGACCGAACCCCAAAAGCTCTGACGCTATGGTTGCCTGTCGAAAAGAGATCGAGAGGCAGGCCACGAATACGATGGAGAGACGACGTTATTAAAGACTTAAAAGTACTCGAGGTACGGCAATGGTACCATACAGTACAGGACAGAAGGATATGGAGGGACGTTGTAAAGCAGGCCAAGGCTCATAGAGGGCTGTAGCGCTAAGGAAGAAGAAGAAGATGTCAGAAATAGAGCAGTTGGAGATCTTCAGAATTTTTTTAAAAGACCTCTTTTTCTGTTGTACCTCTTTTTCTAACTGTTGCATGCTGTCTGCAAATAATGCTAACTTGGCAAACATTTTGGTGAGTCTCGAAATAGTCAAAACAGAAAACCATTCGCTGATGGTGAATACATAAAAATGTGTTTTACAAATGTGACTGACATACATTTTCACAATTTTAACTATAAAGATTTTGTGAAGCTTACCATTGTCTGACAAAACTGTAACAGACAGGACATAAAAATGTCGCTAAATCTTCCGGAAATTTTTAAATGCATGCCAAGAACAAGTTGAGGGCATTTAATTAGCATCAGCCATATCAATAGCGGTCGCTGAGTACTGTGACATACGGATACTGCGCAAGTTGTCCTATTTTCTCGCTATATTTCATCAGATGGTCCCAAAGAAGAACTCCTGGGATTATTGCCACTCAAGGGTCAAACACGAGGAGAAGATGTTGAAAATGCAGTGACCGAATGTCTGAATAAAACTCACATTCCACTTACTAAGGTAGTATCAATTGCAACAAATGGAGCTAAAAGTATATTGGGTTATCGTGGGTCGGCTTTCGTGGTCTAGGGTTAGAGTGCTAACTGACAAATGTGGAGGTGCGAAGTTCTCTTCCGAGTGTATGAATAGAATATCCCAAGTTCCTAAGTTTTAATATTCCAAGTTCTATTCCGAGTGACCGCATTTCTACCAGAAGACAATCGTGTAATTAATTAGCGCAGATTTATAAAAACATCTAGGTTTTTGGGATTATAAGAGAAAAATGTAGGCAAGATACAGTAGGCCACTGAGGGTTAACAACCCGGTACTTTTCACCCCCAAACTTAAAATGGTAGGTAATAAAAAGTAATTTTGTATTACTCATGCCCCAAGGTACAGGCGCCAAGTACTTATCCTACTATCTTGGCGCCCGTTTTTTAGTGCGACAAATGATTGTTTTTGGCTGTATTACCACCTAACTTGGGTAACGCACGCAAATATTCAACAAAAAGCGCTAAGTTACATTTAAAAAAACAATTGAATAAATAAAATAAACACAATCAAAACCACAATATTAAAATAATTACATGAAAGTGACTTGAAAGATTTTTTTCTATGCTAAAATGAAAATAGGAATTAAAAAAAAACATTTAGAAATGAGTGTAAATGGTGATAACGGAGACTGATGAGAGTTCTTATGACGAATCCTCACCACCGGAGACAATTGCAAAAGCGAATAAGACGAAGCGAAAAAAAACTCTCGAGCGAATGATCTCCCAATTCGTTCGTGCGCCCAATTTCGATCCCGTGAGCAATTGACAACTTACTGCCCTAGTTGCATAATATACTATGGTCACAATTTTAAAAGCAAAAGTTGATCATGACGTGTTACCATTTCATTGCACAATTCACCAGGAAGCACTTTGCATACAAACATTTCCAGAAGATATGGACAAAGTTATGGATTTGGTAGTTAAGGCGGTACTTACTT
Organism: Phosphuga atrata; assembly: GCA_944588485.1. Taxonomy (NCBI): domain Eukaryota; kingdom Metazoa; phylum Arthropoda; class Insecta; order Coleoptera; family Silphidae; genus Phosphuga; species Phosphuga atrata. Next base: position 7,014,210 of record OX155900.1, read on the forward strand.
AACGCCACCACCGCTCTATGTTGGAAGGAGAGTTCGCGCTGCAGCGCGTATGTTGTCTTGATTTATCTGTTCGCTTCGCGGCGGGCAAGCTAATCTAACCGGAGTTAAAAAAAGTATTTTGAGTTTTAAAAATGTTTTAATTTAAAATAAAATGTTTTATTTTATAATTTATCGTAAAAATTTTAGGTATAGATTTGTGGCATTTAAAAATATAACGGTGGTGGCGTTAATACGTAAGTACCGTCAAGGCCACCAATAATATTATTGCAAAGGCGCCTAATCAACGCCGATTATGTAGTATAATTATACGTGACTCTTGATTCAGTTTGAAATCATTTTAAATAAAAAAATGTCTCTTAAGTTTAGAGAGTTAGACGACCCCGGCCCTAGGGTAAGGCAACGCTCTAATGCGAGTCTGTATATTTATTAATCTCTTTGATATATTTAAATAAGCCACAATGAATTCATGAAGTCGATAGACTGCTATAGCAGTCCATAGCATCTGACCGCCAATTCAATTGGAGTACTATAACAGACCACATCACATAACAGTGTGTCTATAGCAGTCCATAACAACGAAAGGGTTAATATATTAAGAATACATATAACTAGTTCCTATTATATAAACACATGTACGAGTATATGCATAGTACAAAGTAACAAAAGCGTGTTCAACAAATCCTTATAAAACTAATCTGCCCTGTATAACAGAATTTGGGTCAACTATATATAGTTATGTAATCGTTTAGATAAGATTGAGGCAAGTAATAGGTATTTCAAGAGGAGGGTTTAAAAGTAAATAAATGTGTGTAAGAAAGGCTGTAATTAATAATTATATGCGAGACAATTTATCAGATAAGAGTTGGGTTGTATTTCATGGAAATTCGATTGTAAGATTATTTATACGGTTGTAAATATTGCTGCGCATATGTATTTCCTGCAGTTATTCGCAGATGTAATTTATGCGTTAATTATAATATGTTTTACAATGCGGCCGCAATCAGCCGAAGCCCATTTTTATTAGCGTTAAATTATTAATATAATTTATGTAAATTGAATAGCTTGAATTATCGAGTGAATCTAAAACAGTGAATAATAATATTGAATTTCTTCTCCACTATTAGTTAAAATTTCGCGATTTGAGTCGGCTGTTAAATATTGATGGAAAATGTGCAAACTTTGCTAACATCTATTTGCTTCGAAGCAGTTTATGGAACATGCATCATTTAATTGGTGGCATACGCGAATATTATTCCGCACAATATCATGTGGAATTGAATGTTTGGGGGCGGTTGGGAGGCTACGCGATTATTTCATTAATGCGCCGTTCGGCCGGTTGTATTTTAATTAAAACCGGCTTAGTACATTTTTCAGAAAGCAGTTTTCAAGTGAGTCTGGACATAATTCTTTTCCGCATGTGTACATCGGTGACGGGGTGGTCGAAGGCAACGGGGGTTGTTACTGAGGACAGTAATATTTCCACGCTGCTCGCAGACGGTATAGCAGGTCTCATACGAGCGTTCTTAATAACCGTCCGCCGGTAATCCTCAACTGATTGATGGCCCCTCCATGATGGAGCCCCTTGCTAGAACCTGCCCCACGACCCCTTAGACCCGTACCGTACCCTCTCATCACTTCCAGATTATTACAGCTCGGCTCCGGTTTTTTTTTCTTCCTGTTCTTTATGGCGTCTGTTCAGAGGGAGAAATAAATCGGACGTGATTTTAACCGGGCGTTTTTATTTATCACGATAATTGCGACAACAAAAAAAAAACGACAACGGTTAAACAAACATAATTTCAACGGGTGATTTATTAGGGACTTCTTGTCCTCGGGACACCACTTATATTATACAACACTTGATTTGAGCAAATTACACAGTTTCCTCTCCTGCAACTCGTTTAACAGCTTCAATGTATCCTCGTAGAGAAATCAGAGTTTGTTCTGAAAGTAATCAAGTCTTTTGTGGATTAAGATTTAATAATAATACAAATTATCCTATTGTTAAATATTTATTAATTGCATCAGAGATATATAATGCATATTGCATGCTTTTACAATATCATATAAAAACGTTTGATTGCAAATTATGATAATTAATATAACAAAAGCTATCTAGTTTTTAATATACTTAGTATACAATATTGCAACATACTGCTATATTTATTATGTTATAGATTTTTATCTACGACCAGTATTTTAAATGGCCATTATTGTACAGTTCGTGGACTATGTAAATATATCATAACACACACTTATGTAACAGTCCAGGATTAATCGTAAGTTATGGTTGATAACACACACTTGCGTTTGGTTACCGATTCGTTGATTGGTCGAGAGCTGCTACTACGTGCTCATACGTTCAGCACCCCCCGTGCCTCTATTCAAACTAACGGAAATTTACATTGCGCACAATCGGTTGCCTATATCTATGACCACTCTTATTCCAGTTTAACTCAAATAAATACTAAATAATAAGGTATGTAACCATTAAGAATGTATTTTTTTTCTTTCAATTTAAATATTGTCGAGTAACAGTTATATATGAAAATACAACTGTTTGTTTATTATAATGTTAAATAATGTACCTAATAAAAAATAAATTTGTTACATCAAGCATATTTTTCTTATTAAACAGAGACAAATTAATTTGGTCGTAGATTAAGTATAGTACATAACTCGAGTTTTAAGGCAATTACGTACTCGCGGAATTACGCACTCCCCGCTACGCGGGTCGTGACTAACTCTTACGCTTCTAACAACTCTCGCCACGTAATATACTATTAAAACTTAACAAAACTATGCGTTAAATGAAGTGGGATTTTATATTAAAATTGCTACTTCAAATATAAATGCAATGAAAGGTCTGTATCCTTTCATTTTCCTACCATCAAACTATTAAGATATGCTAACGTTCATCGCATTTATTATAATTTATTTTATTTAATATACTAAAAGGAAAAAGTAATTTTAAGCCTTAGAATTCCCTCATTAAAAAAACATGCAAAGCGTCAGTATAGAATATTTAGTTGAACTTTTGTATTTACTTTAATCTAGTTAAAACTGAGAGAAGACATAGAATCGACACTCTTGCAAGGAATATGAAATAAAATTAGAAAACTAATATCTTAAAATAACTAGAGCATATAAAGGATCTCAGCAAAGAGAATTCATTCAAGAAGAAGTCATTTAGTTCGGCATCTAAATTATTTTATACTTTACAGATATAAGAGGATACGCAAGGATACGTACGGATACGTAGAAACTTGTTTAAAAAAATACAATAAATTATGTTATGTTAAATATTGGCGAATTATAGCTTGAAAGTAGATAGGCTAAGACAGTTCTAAGATAGGCTGGACCAAAATCCCATAAGGATTTACATTGGGATCTGAATTCACATTCCTTCCGGCCATGGGTCTGGTTCTAGCGCATGCGGCAACCGCCAATACCTGTTCATGCAGTATTTTCTATGACATGTTTAAACAGGTAGTAATCAGCTAATATCCAGGTTTAATCAGCTAGTAAAAGGTTTGAACAGGTAGTAATCAGGTATACTCAGCTAATAAACAGGTATTGGCGGTTTGCGAATGCGCTAGAACCAGACATGTCACCGTAAGAAATGAGACCCGTATGTAAATCCTTATGGGAGTTCGGTGCAGAATTGTCCTAGCCTGTCCTAGCCATATAAATATATTCAACTTGTTCGTAGCTCTATAATATTAATTCTTATAAAAACTATAAACAAATCTCACGTTGAAACAACTATTTCCTGGCTAATATCGTACCGGATAAACAATTATACAACAGACATTTGTATGTTATTACTAGTCCCAGTACATTTTCATGTCACTAACAGCACTAGACAAATAACGTTGTATTTAAGATCAGTTATTTCTAATACTTATATTATGTGAATAGCTATCTGCAGACGCGTTTCGACATTTATCTCTCATCAGTGCAGCTTTGCTTTATTGAATTGTAAATTGGAATACGCTTAGATTAGCTTGAACACCTAAGTACTATTAGGAATAATAATATTAATATGAAATATGTTCAACTAGCAAAAACAATTTCTCAATTAACGCAATATTAACAATAAAAAGGCGGCGCTATTCGAGTCCGAATCAATAAAAAGTAATGTTTTAATAACATTATACATCTCAATAGTTCTACTAGAAAATGAAGGTTTATCTGATCCAGATATCGTTGAAAGACCGCGTTAATTCAAAACCGCCCCAATTTTAGGATAAATTAAGCTAATCGATAGGTTTCTGAACGGTTCAAAATTGATACAGATTATTTTAAATAATTCTCTCGATTGAATAAATTCAAGTAGCAAAAACAATTTCGCAATTATCGCAATATTAACCATAAAAAGGCCGCGCTATTCAAAACCTCGTAAATAGAAATTAATAATATCCTGTTTTAATAACATTATACATAGTTTAGTATTACATCTCAATAGCTCTACTAGACTGCCATGAAATTCTGGCAGTTGGCAGATTTTGCATTTTGTTCCTCCTCAAAAAAAAGAGCGAAATGCAGAACAGTGCCCCCTAACTAAGAGGGATATAATAACCGCCGTGAAGACACGTCATAAAATATATCCGGATGGGCCGAAGCAACAGGACCGCAACAGGGTCGGAAACGTCAGGATGTTAAGTATGTTCCAGAGGCAAGCAGATCGAGTGGCGCCCCACTGGATGAAGGCACAAGAAAAGGCACAAGAAAGCAAATAACATCGGAGGATGGAAGTACTGAATCCCTAATAGAGTGCCCCGACAAAGAAGTCGACAAGAAATCGAAGTTTCTCCTAGAATCAGATAGCACAGAGCACGTAAAAAGTGGTTAAAAAAAGACATTTTGCGTGCTTACGTCCGCAGTACCATATGCTAAAGGAATTTGCAAGGATACCGTATAAAATGTACCATAAATTAAATGGAGACGGATTAGATCTGATTCTCAGCTTAACGTGGGGCAAATTGCTAATCGACTATACTCAATCAAAAGCCAAAAATTGCTCACCGATAACGCAGTACTCCATATAAAAACACAGGTAGAAAAAGGCTAAACTTACCGATTACCTATGAAGAAGATAATAACATAAATAATGATAGATATTGTGGCAGGTAGTGTGAAAATTTAGAAACATTGGAACCAACTGCCGATCATACCGTTACTTCGTATACAGCACCTGAAATACAAGAAGAAAATAAAATTCGCATGATATAATAATGAGCTTTACCAAAAACATAGCATACTATAGAGCAGGGGTCTGCAAACTTTCCGGCCTTAGGGCCATACTGATTACTCCAGTAAGTTGCGAGGGCCAAAACCATATTATCATTGTTGCCGGTGGTAAAAATTGAAATAGTCCACTGATGGAAAAAAAAGTACTCAACGTTTAAAAAAGGCTGCAAATCGGACTAAATTCCGCAAAACGGCAACACTGCATATTATTAATTTTCCTGTCAGTATCTGTAATTTCTAGATTAGTCGTAGAGTACGAGCCAGGAGGAGTAACGTGACATGACATCTGGTGGACACAAGCGGAAAAAGGTAGTACCTTCTATCGCTAATAGATGGCGCTAATAGCACGTACAAAATAATCTCGTTGGTTCTAGAAAGTTCTGGTGTCTTCCACTTACTTCTAGATGGCAGTAATTGGAATATATAAGAAGGCTAGTGGCGCAACCACAAGTCAGTTCCTATGACACTGTTGTGAAATAAAATAGTGCGTACCTCCTTAAAACGTGTTTGTGCGTGTTTAAGTTAAAGACATCTTTGTAACAGTATTTTGATTTGAATTGTTGCTTTTGTGTGTGATTTAGTAGTACGGAAAAGAAGCGAAAAATTGATAGTGAATGCAGAAAACTCAAAAATCAGTGGAACATTCCGTTTTTCGTAATTGAGTCCAGTAACAAGGCGATTTGTTTGATTTGCAATGAAAGCGTAGCCGTTCTCAAGAAATATAACATTAAACGTCATTTTGAAACAAAACATTTTCAAAATTACTCAAAATATACAGGAATTTTGCGGACAGAAAAATTCGAAGCTATGAAGCGCGGATGGAAATCGCAGCAATCTTCAATTACAAAACTCAAAACTGAACAAGAGGCTGCAACTCGTGCCAGCTTTCGTGTGGCTCTTGAAATTGCAAAACGTAATATATATATATATATATATATATATATATATATATTCATATATATATATATATATATATATATATATATATATATATATATATATATATATATATATATTCTCCTACTTTATAATGATCGGTTTAAAAATATGTTTTCAATCTAGAGATTTAATTATTATTATTATATATATATATATATATATATATTTTTTTTTTTGTTAATTTGTGATATAATCTATTATTACTGTTGATGTGTTACTCTTGATGTTTAAATGTTTTCAAGTTATTTTTTTCTTTTATGTAGCCAGGCCTATGTACAGGTATTTACAAATACCTCTGTAGGAATTACAATGTAAATCATGTAATTATCTGGTTTAAATAAATAAAATAAATAAATATTGAAAGACATCTTCTACTCTTAACCAATTTTAGATTAAAATTAATAATGATTTAACTCTAGCAAAAGTGACCGAGGCTTACCCAAATTAAAAGGGATTTTATTTCAAATACATTATTTCTAGATGAACTTGACCTTAAATTTTATTGATCTATATCTTAGGTACTGTTGCAACTAATGTAAATCTTGTTGGTGGTATTTTCATGTCGGTTTCTCAATTCTTCAGTAATTGCGGTTTGCTTAAATCAATAACATAATTTTGTCTTCAACTGGCCTTCCAATTAGTGCATTCCAATTAGTGCATATTTTGTCATAAAATTTTTTAAACATTAATTTGTAAACCATTTTCTATGCAAATCTCTTTTTTCGTGTATGAAAAGCATTCAATTCAGAAACACAAACTTTTAATGATTAGAAGATTTTACCTGAAGAAGTCACAGTGTTGGCGAAACATATGTATTTATACAATAATTCCGAAACTGAAAAACAATTTATGTTTTTATCGTTAATATAAATATTAAGTTTTATTTATATACACACACCTTACAGCATGTTATGCAATGTATAATGATAATTTGGCAGAACGAAGATTTCTGGTAGGGCTTCACACGAGACGAGACTTTAAAAAATCTCGTCTCCCTCTCGTCTCGGTTTTACGAGACGAGACGAGAATTTCAAAAATCTCGTCTCGCTCTCGTCTCGCTTTTACGAGACGAGACGAGACGAGATAGGGCGAGAGTTTCAAACCTCCTGTCTCGCTCTCGTCTCACTTTTACGGGAAGAGACGAGACGAGAAAAATATCGTTCTCGTGTGAAGCCCTAATTTCTAGTTGAAAATACTCCAAATAATCCAAATATATCCAAAGGGTATAGCCGGATTTATACATGAAATTTGCCCCCGCGGAGTTTTTTCTTCGCACTTTGGGGATCGTTTTGGTACCAAATAAAAATAATTCAGTGAAACAGTGAGCTCTTTATCTCGAGCCGTTATCGAGATATTGTAAAAAAAACGATTTTTGAATTTCATTTTTTTTTCCTTAGTAAAATTGAATTTTAATAAACGACGATTTTTTTGCCAATACTTTGGAGTAAAAGGCATGATAAAAAAAATTTGTTATGATTTCCAGATCAAAAGCCAATTTTGAAGAAAAGAAATAAAAATAAAATCATTTTTTTGACAATATTTTTGGAAAGTGTCATCCGCCAAATTTTGTCAGAAAATGCCTTCTGTACTCCTTCATACACAAGATTTTTTTCAATTTTTTTGATGTGGTGGAACAATGTGAAAAAAAATTAAAAACCATCTTACATTCCAATGAACATATTTTATTATTGCTAGAAGAAGAAGAAATGTTTATTGAAAACAAACTTTTACAAAAGACTATCGACCACTAGGTCTTTCCCCCTAGGAGTTTCCATTTTAATATTCAGAGTAATTTTATACAAAAAAAAAATAAACTGCTGCATTTACAGATTATGGAGGGTATTGCTAGAAAAATACATAAAAAGTTGTTTTTGACTTAAAGAATACGTCAGTTGATCAACGTTTCTTTCTATATTCAACTTTTTTTTTTCTATAAACAGACGACTTAATATTTCGGCAGGTCTTATTATTTTAGCCAAATCGACCATGGGAAAGATAATACACAGAGTGGCCCAAAAGTAGGGATACAGCAATAATTTTAATATTTATTTTTTTAATTACAGGTTTAATTACATATTTAATTCCGAAGGTGCTCAAAATGTACACATTCGGCATTGATGCATTTCTGCAACCTATTCAACTTCAAAATAACCATTCAATTTAGAACGAATGTCTTCAAACACATAATCTGTATACCTACTGTATACCTACTGTATACCTACTGTATACCTACTTTTGGGCCACTCTGTATAATCGCTGCAATGGGAGAGCAACATCCAATAGTACGCCTTCCATTAGCACAATCACAACAATATCGTCTAATCTCTGGTATTAGGTTAGGTTTTTTTTTTTATTTAATTCTTTTACCAGAGATTTCATTCAAGTTTTAGGGTGTAGTTTATTGTTTAGTTTACGATCTAAAAGCTTGAACTTTTGCTTGATATTAACATGAACTGCTTCAACTACCCAACGCACTTTGGTAAAAAACGGGATTGATTTGACTCGACTGTAGTAAGCTGATAACATTTCCATTTAAGAGCCGGCATTAACAATTCTAGTTGTTCTAAATATTCTGTTATATTACGAAAGCATCTACTTCGATAAAATAATCTTTTTAGTAACTTAATGAGACATTTTGAATTGGTAAAACCATACAACATTATAGATAATCAGATAAACTTAATAAAGACGGAACAAATCTTGAATATATAAATATACACAACCTTTCCGGAACTCTATAATACTAATGAGTCTTTTTAGGACTACCAAAAACGGAATTAGGAATTAGGATTGCTAAGGAAGATTTTGATAATTTCAGCATCGTTCATATTAGCCGTGAAAGGCACAAGCATATCTATATCAGTTGGTCATTTTTTAGTTCATATAATTTTCTACCTATGCTTGTATTAGAAAGTAAAGTTTCTCTATAGACAACGTCAATTCCAAAATTCAATGTCAAAGCGTCGTTTTCAAATGTCTTCATCACTTCATCACAGAAGTCAAATTCACCATTTGTTCACAGGCCAAACCAAAAATGGAAGATATTGTAGCGTTCGAATTGCCAGTTTTTAATTTAAATAACAAAATGAATGAGCTTGAGTAACATTACCATTTTTTCAAATGTATTTTTGCATGATTTGGTTTTAATGTTTTAGTATTTCTTTTAGTTATTTGGGGTAGTGAAAAATATAGTCAACAAATATTTTTTTATGTGTTTTTTAGCAATTAGAAAAAAAAGACTAATGATTAGAAAAATTGATTTTAATTTTTTTTTAGATTGTTTCTCCACATGAAAAAAATCCTGAGTATAAAGGAGTACAGAAGACATTTTCTGACAAAATTTAGCGGATGGCACTTTTCAAAAATATGGTCAAAAAAATGATTTAATTTTAATTTCTTTTCTTAAAAATCGGCTTTCGATCTTGGAATCCTAACAAAATTTTGTTTTCATGCCTTTTACTAGAATGTGTTGGGAAAAAAATCGGCGTTTATTAAAATTCAATTTTACTATGGAAAAAAATCAGTTTTTTTATTATATCTCGATAAAGGCAGGAAATAAAGAGCTCAAATTTTGACTGAATTATTTTTATTTGGTACCAAAACGATCACCAAAGTGCGAAGAAAAAGCTCCGCGGGGGCAAATTTCATATATAAATCCGGCTATATCCTTTACAAAAAAGCTAATAATCATAACTAAAGAAATAGAGAAAGTATCTTTTATAAATATTTTTTAAAAACAAGTTAGTGTAATTATTTAATATTTTACATTATTTATAATAATATTAATATTTTAACTCTGTTATCATTTAAATTTATTTAGAATGAAGTAAATAATAAACTGAACTCGGATAATAATCCAGTTATAATCCGTTTTTTGATATAAAGGAGTTCATTAATTTTTGAAGAAAAGGTGATAGATGGTAATAATTTCCGCGTAGAACGCAATATCTATCAGTTACTGCTTGATAGCAGGTTCACCTTTATTGGAAACTTGGGGGCGTTATAATAAGGGAGCGAAAAGGAACCGAGAGGCATAGAAATAAAACATGTGTCTGATGATATAGAGAGGGTAGACGTTAAAGCGGAAAAGTATCTGGAGCATGAAAAGAGTGGTGACTTCCTCCGTTACTCCGTACAGATATATTACTGAAAAACTTTATTGTTTGTACAATAAAAACGTTTCTTGTCACTTTATTCTCAGTTATTTTTTACTTTATTTAACTTACATCTTTATTCCATTCAGTTATATTCGAGAACTCTCTTCCTGTTCACGCTACGAAATACATTTTTTTTTTCAAGAGTTCCTCGACATATCGTTATTTCCGTTTTTTCTTCCCTTAAAAAAATGTACCAGACGACCCAGAAAGGAACAATAAAATAATTTTATGCACTCGAACGCAGAGTTTTCGACGATTCGCGTTCCAAGACTTTATATACTTATAGAATAAGATGTTTTGACTGTTTGCAGAATTGCCCTCATAAAACACTATTTTCCAATAAAAACTAAGTAATAGTTTCAGAATTACAAAACGTTGATGCGTTCTCGCAATTGAAATTAAATTCTCCCATCCGCAAGAAATTTAAACTTTATTGACCGCATCTGTCTAATTTTAGCAAATCTAAAGTTATTGGGGATATTTTAGTAGAATTAGTTTTCATTAAACTATATCTCAATTTATCAACAATGTATCTCAATTTATTATTATTTTGATATATAATTTTCAAATCAAACCTATAAATCTTCAAGTATACACATTTATATTTCTGCACATTTTCTTGTCAAAGAAATGTTGAGTTCTTTGAAATTAATTTTTAAATTTTTTTATGTCGATAGTAAAATGTATAATTCTCGTAATGTTTTAAAACTGCCTCCATAAAATACTATTGGACCAGTAAAAAGTCCAACTAATTACAAAAGACGGATTGAATATAAAAAAACAAATTGAAAGAAATTAAGAAAAAAATGTTTCTTGTTACCGGCCGAAACGAAACTTTTCCCTGCGTCTCTCCTGCATTTAATTGAATCACGTATAAAACTACACCTAAACTTTTCGGCTTTCTTTAGATAGACATTTTAGAATTTTCGTTTCTGAACGGAAATAATTATACAGAGAAAAGTTGTCGTATTGAATAAAGTCTCCTGCAACAACCAACATTACGTGTAATGTAGTTGCAGATAACAAGAACTGCCACCTTTATTATGTGTCTTTTCTTTCTTGAAAAGAATCATATCATTGTCATGGAAGGGCGACCAAAATAAAAGTAAAGGGATATAAAAAAAAACAATTATCTCGAGAAAATTTAGTTTTTTGAAATTAAATTGTTGTACATTTACCTTAACTTATAAGTTAGTAGATATGTGCATATCGCCGGCAACACAAGAAAAACTCCTAAAAAATCTAAAAGTAAAATCGTTATACCATATATTGCCCAGAGTCTGATCTCTGCAATGCTAAATCCTCGTAACTTAAAACATAATAACATAGAATATCTGCAATATATTGGGGAATTACAAGAAAACATCGTAACTGCAACATCAAAAATGTTGACTGCGATAACTTTGTAACTCCACCAGTCATGGTCTTGTCTGCCTTTGTCTGGTCTTGCCTGTCTGGTCTAGGCTTGTATGGTCTTGTCTAGGCTTATCTGGCCTTCTCTGGTCTTATATGGCTTTTTCTGGTCTTGTCTGGGCTTGCCTTGTCTTGTATAAGCTTGTCTGGTCGTGTCTGGTGTTGTGCAGTCTTGTGTGGTCTTGTCTGGTAACAAAATGTTTGAATGAGATACGTAAGGAAGTTAGTGCAGGATTCAGGAGCGAGTAACTGTCCTGAAATGCTACAGATACTGGCAAACAGGACACTTTGCCCTGCCCTTTGCCCTTTTGACTGGGCAGGCAAAAACTATGCCGCAGATGCGGGCAAGAGGGCCTATGATTCAAAATTGCAAGGAGAGGGAGTATTGCCCCATCTGTGAAGTGAGGGGCCACAGGGCGGATACGGCAAGGCGTCCGTCATTCCAAAAGGCGCTATCGGAGGCAAGGCGAAACCTAAAAAATCGAAATGCTTAACATCCTACATGACCTCCTAAACGTCACGGCCGTTGATCTGGATATCGATATCATAGCCGTTCATCTGGATATCGACATCATACTTATCAGTGAACCGAACAGGAAGCTGATTAGTACAGGCGGATGGTTCGAGGAAGCACAAAAAATGCAGCAATCAAAATTATAAATACGTGTATGTTCAAGAGAGTCGAAAGGGGACAGGCTTTTTGTGGGTTGAGCTAGAAAACTACATTATTTATAGCTGCTATTCCTCTCCTAACAGCAGCCTTCAACAGTTTGAAATATCACTGATTGAAATAAGAGATAGCGTAAGAGCTCAAAAGAAACCATCGTTGATAGCAGGCGACTTCAACGCCAAATCTTCTTAGTGGGGAACTCCAGCAATGGATGCAAGAGGTGATCATGGACTGGCTAGCTGAACTGGACTTACTTATACAAAATGCTGGTAATACTCTTACCTTCGAACGAAGAGAGTCCAAGTCTATCATAGACCTCACTCTTACCACGGACCGACTTATTAACAAGGTTTACAACTGGCAAGTACTGGACAGAGAAACACTTAGTGATCATTGATACATCTTCTACAACCAGCAGAGCCAAAGAAAAAACTGCATAAACCTACAAACAACATATAAGGGATGTTCAACTAAATCCTTGAGGAAGGATAAGTTTTTTTTGTGTGCCTTTCTGTTCTGCGATCAAGGAAGATAATTTAATCCGTCATTTAAAAATGGAAGTAGCAAAAACCTCTGAATACACAGCAATGAAATGGTATCTATGATCACTAGAGTGTGTAATGCAACGCTACCAACAAAAAGAAATGCTACCAGGAAAGGACAAGTATATTGGTGGAGTGAAGATATTGCCATAAGAAAAGTATGTGTTGCCACGAGACGGCAATTCACAAGCAAGGAAAAGAAAGAAAAACCTAGATGCATGCACCAAAAAACAGCTCAGGGGTGCATATTCTCAATCTAAAAGTGCTCTCAATAGAGCAATAAACAAATCGAAAAGGGAACACTGGGAAGCATTGTGCAGGAAAATTGACGACGAGACCTGGGGCGATGCTTATGCAATAACCACTAGAAACCTGAAAAGCAGACACCCAATTACGAAAATACCCCTGGAAAAAATAGAAGAGTTGGTTGACAAACTATTCCCCATCAATCAAGAACCAAGATGGAAGCAGCCTTTAGTAAGGGAGAGAGAACCTTACACACAAGATGAACTTAAAATGGCTTGTGAGTGCCTCTAGTGGAATTTCCACTAGAGGTATTAAGAATACTCCCTAGTATGTTCTTGGAGTAATGAACAACCTACTAAAAGAAGGCAACTTTCCAGCACAATGGAAAAAGGCCAAACTAGTGCTCCTGGGAAAAAGCGATAAGGCTCTTAATGAAGCTTCTTCGTACAGGACACAATGTCTACTAGACGTCGAAGGTAAACTGCTGGAGCAACTGCTAGTAGACCGGGTCAAAAGAGTGCTTAGATCTCAATTATATCATGACTTCTTGGTCAAAAAGTTGAATAAAAATTCTTTAATAAATTTACTTTGACCAATGTTATGGGTCAGCTAGTACAACAAGCGCCGCATATGGTTTTCCTCAAAAAATCTCAATACCTGGTTGAACTATAAATAGAATAATCTCAAATGCGATAATATCAGTTTGCTGTAAAAAACACACTGTGTAAGTCGAATTTCATTTTATTTCTAGTTATAATTTGTTGTTAATGATAAAGCCATACTGATGAAGCCAAAAGGCAGAAACGCGTATACGGGTGTTCATTAGTTAATTGATAATTATTTTTTGTATTTGATCAGGATATTGTTTTTTTTTTTGGGAAAATCACAGGGTTATGTAGAACCTGAAAAACTTTCCTAATGTAATTCAATTTCAGTCGTGGTGTTTGCCAGTGAAGTAGTTGTTTTTAAGAAAGTTTGTTAAAGAAAGATTAGTTATACAAATGATGTTAACTTTGTTGACGATATGTATACAATAATTTCCTAGAAATTATTATCTTAGAAGAAAAGATACAAATGCTACTATTACACATTATTCTGTTTGTTATAACTGTTTTTGGTTTCAAAAACGTTAGCTACCCTGTCCTAACGTTTATATTATATTGTATATTCTAGATTGTAAATATATCAGAGTTTAGTGTTCCCCGACTTTGAAAGTTTGAGAACTCCTGCTTTAGATAAACACAATATTTGTGTGATTATTGGTTACTGCCATCATGCCCATTGTAGCAGGGGTCTATATATATATATATATATATATATATATATATATATATATATATATATACATATATATATATATATACATATATATATATATATATATATATATATATATATATATATATATATATATAGTTGGCCACGAAATTCTGGCATGTGCCAGATTTTTAATTTTGCTCCCACGAAAAAATGGGCAAAAAGGAGATAATAATAATGCCAACCACAGCAAAGCATCTGCTGCTGTACGGACTTACTACCCTTACGATGAGAGTGAATGGAATATATTATCAGCGACTCACTCGCCCTGGGCTCAAGCCTACCAGCTAAAATCAACCACGAACTTGGCATGATGGAAACACAAGCTACAATGCAACTACCTCAGGCCCTAGCTATGACGAGTGAAGGCAGACCTGGTCATTCGGATTCTGGGGGACCAGGACATCACGCAGGGAAGAGTCGGAGCTTCCCAAAACTCCTCAAACTCAAGAGTAAGCACTTCATTGGTACTCTCAACGTACAGACGCTGACCAAGACGGGAAAACTAAAGACGCTAACGGACACCTGCGACAAATTCAGTATCCTCATACTTGCAGTGCAAGAAACACGATTTCGTGATTGTGATCACTTTGACTCTGGTGGATATCGTATCTACAAGAGAAAGCCTGCAGTCAAGCTAAGAAATAGCAATCTACATATATTGGGAACCGCATTTCTAGTACATAACAGTATCCAGAACTCTGTGCTAGATTTCTCATCACCGTCGGAACGGATCTCCCTACTCACAATTAAATGCGCTAACAAGGCACTGATTAACGCACATGCTCCGATTAACAATGACCCTGATAAGAACAAAGTGGAGAAGTTCTGGTCACAGCTAGAACGGGCACTCAACAAGATCCCTCAACACCATATCCAGATCTTCCTCGGAGATTTCAATGCACAAATCGGCAGAGAAAGGGAGCACAGGCACATCACTGGGAATTTCTCGGCACACAAGAAAAATGCTAATGGACATCGCATATGTCCACACACTTTAAGAAACCACCATGCAAGATAACAACCTGGAAATCACCAATCAACCACATCGGGGAATACCAAATCGATCACGTAGCGATAACCCGAAAATCCTCTGCAGAAATCATGAACGTGAGGGTACGCAAGGGTTACGTGGAGTCCGACCATTATCTTTTACAAATTAAAACCTGCTTCTTACCTAACAGAAGGAAGTGTCAAAAATCTAAATTCCCGCGTATAGATCCAAAATACCTAAGAGAACACGCGGATGACTTCGCACAATCACTACAGACCGACACACAAACATGGGACGAACTTCTTCAGCAATCCAGCAATCAGCAAGGAAACTCGGTCAACCGCCACGAAAACGAAAACACAGATGGTGGACATTGGAATGCGACAGGGCCCTTGAATCCCGTATGCTTGCGTGGAAGACTTGGCATAGCAACAAGACACAAGAGAATTGGCAGGATTTCTTAAAAATGCAGAGGGAAACATCCAAAACGATCAGACGCATTAAACGGACATACCATTTCAAAAAATTAGAGGAAATCGACAATAAGTTCAAAAAAAATAACACGCGAAATTTCTACAGAACATTTAGGGAAGAACTGATGAACTACAAACCACCGAGCCTCTGCTTCCGTCGGTCTGATGGAACCCTTGAAACCAACACAAAAGCAAACTGCGAAATTCTGAAACAGTACTTCGAGAAGCCACACAACTGTGAACCCCCTGAAGAAAGACTCCAATGCCACATAGCAGTCCCAAACCACGCCTCTGTTCCACCAACACATGAGGAAATACAAAACATCATTTTGCACTTAAAAAACAACAAAGCACAAGGGGCAGACGGCTTAATCGCTGAAATGCTCAAGATCGGAGGTGAACTCTTGATTGACAGACTGCAAGCAATCATTGGAAATACATGGAAGAGCGGCATCATACCAGCGGACTGGAAAAATGCTTTGATCCACTCACTACACAAAAAGGGCGACAAGACTGATCCAAACAATTACCGAGGCATGTCCCTTCTATCAATCGCCTACAAAGTTCTCTTACGTGCCCTCCTCACAAAACAGGATCAACAGACAGAACATCTAATCGGTGAATATAAGACAGGTTTCCGAGGGCACCGATCATGCGCAGAACAAATCTAGAACCTGAAGATGATACTGCAACATCGCCAGCCCAACCGCATAGTTGTCACTTTCGTAGACTTCAAGAAAGCCTATAACTCGATTGATCGAATAACTATGTTTAATATACTCCATGAATGCGGTGTAGATAGAAAAACAGCCATATTAATCGAACAGACTTTGTCGAGCACAACATCTAAAGTAAAATTCATGGGTGAAATCTCCGAACCTTTTCAAATCAGTAGTGGAGTAAGACAGGGTGATGGGTTGTCCCCACTCCTCTTCAACCTGGTACTAGATAAGATTATAAAAATATGGGAGAAAGAAGTACCTGGGGTATATACGGGAACAAAGGACAAACGAATCAACATAAAGTGCTTCGCTTTTGCAGACGACCTTGCAATAATCACCCGGACTACTGAAGAAGCCAAACACGCCATCGAAAAATTTCATGAAATCGCCATCAGGACCGGCCTTCAAATCTCTTACGAGAAAACACAATACATAGATTCCAAGAGCTCAAATATGACACATCTTGCAACCAAATATGGCAACATCATACAAGTTAAGCACTTCAAGTACCTAGGTGAAATAATAGACCTTTTCATAGTTGAATTTTTTTTGTGCGCATGTGTCAATTTCCGCCAGGTTATACGTCAAAAATTGCCCGAACTTTTTGACGTATAACCAGGGAATTTGCCCGAAACTTTCATATTTCCGCCTTTCAAAGTTGGATGCGCATGCGCTTAAATAACCGTGAAAATGTCTATTTTAAACACTGGTAAGGAAAGAATGGCTAATAAAACACGTGCAGAAAAGTTACGAAAAGCGTATGTAATCACCTGGAATATGTACAACAAGAAATCACTTTCTACCAAAGCAAAACTCCGTCACTACCATACAGTCATCCTTCCAGAAGCACTCTATGCAATTGAGACTTCATCATTAACCATCTACATCAATGATATTGAGAAAGCAGAACGTCAGATACTGAGAAAAATATTTGGACCCAAGGTACAAGATGGTATCTGGATGCGTAAAAGTTCACAAGAACTGTATTCCCTGACAGAACGATTCTCATCAGTTGCACGGAAAAGACGTCTTAAATTCTACGGTCATATAGTACGAATGGATGACTCTCGATTAACCAAGAAAATCTTCCACATCATCAATGGAACCCAACAGTCCAAAGTACGCTGGCTGGTAGACACCAAACATGACCTCTCAGTAGTCAATATAGACCCATTGGCAACTACGCGAACTAAGTACAGGCAGGAAATAAATTCACATAACTTCACATCAGAGAATCCAAGTATATATATATATATATATATATATATATATATATATATATATATATATATATATATATATATATGAAGCACTCGATTTCATAATCGATAATCAAACATGAAGAATACTTTCAAAGTTATTAAAACATTAAAAAAACATTAACATTAATTAAAAAAATCAATTAGACGAAAAAACAAAGTAGACTACATACTTCTAATGCATAAGTTATCATTAATAGAATAAGGACCAGCAGGATAATTGTATAAAATTATACAATCACCTGCCTAGGGATCTCAAAACATTCAAGAACATCATAATATATTAGAACCAAATCTTTAAATATATAAATGATATTGAACCTTATACAATAGAAGAATAATATACAGCATAAATTATGTTAAAAGTTAAAATGTTAAAATGACATATTTCATTTAGCGATACAATGTAGGCATATTTTATAGACCTATAGCTTAACTATTGAAATAAATTAAAAGTTAAAAGTTAAAATGACATATTTCATTTAAAGATACAATGTAGGCATATTTTATAGATGTATAGCTTAACTATTGAAATAAATTTAATTTGAATTCGAATTTTGTCTATTCTTGTCATGTCTTGTCTTGTCTAGTCTTGTCTAGTCTTGTCTAGTCTTGTCGAGTCTTGTCTAGTCTTGTCTAGTGTTGTCTAGTCTTGTCTAGTCTTGTCTAGTCTTGTCTAGTCTTGTCTAGTCTTGTCTAGTCTTGTCTAGTCTTGTCTAGTGTTGTCTAGAGTTGTCTAGTCTTGTCTAGTCTTGTCTAGTCTTGTCTAGTCTTGTCTAGTCTTGTCTAGTCTTGTCTAGTCTTGTCTAGTCTTGTCTAGTCTTGTCTAGTCTTGTCTAGTCTTGTCTAGTCTTGTCTAGTCTTGTCTAGTCTTGTCTAGTCTTGTCTAGTCTTGTCTAGTCTTGTCTAGTCTTGTCTAGTCTTGTCTAGTCTTGCCTAGTCTTGTCTAGTCTTGTCTAGTCTTGTCTAGTCTTGTCTAGTCTTGTCTAGTCTTGTCTAGTCTTGTCTAGTCTTGTCTAGTCTTGTCTAGTCTTGTCTAGTCTTGTCTAGTCTTGTCTAGTCTTGTCTAGTCTTGTCTAGTCTTGTCTAGTCTTGTCTAGTCTTGTCTAGTCTTGTCTAGTCTTGTCTAGTCTTGTCTAGTCTTGTCTAGTCTTGTCTAGTCTTGTCTAGTCTTGTCTAGTCTTGTCTAGTCTTGTCTAGTCTTGTCTAGTCTTGTCTAGTCTTGTCTAGTCTTGTCTAGTCTTGTCTAGTCTTGTCTAGTCTTGTCTAGTCTTGTCTAGTCTTGTCTAGTCTTGTCTAGTCTTGTCTAGTCTTGTCTAGTCTTGTCTAGTCTTGTCTAGTCTTGTCTAGTCTTGTCTAGTCTTGTCTAGTCTTGTCTAGTCTTGTCTAGTCTTGTCTAGTCTTGTCTAGTCTTGTCTAGTCTTGTCTAGTCTTGTCTAGTCTTGTCTAGTCTTGTCTAGTCTTGTCTAGTCTTGTCTAGTCTTGTCTAGTCTTGTCTAGTCTTGTCTAGTCTTGTCTAGTCTTGTCTAGTCTTGTCTAGTCTTGTCTAGTCTTGTCTAGTCTTGTCTAGTCTTGTCTAGTCTTGTCTAGTCTTGTCTAGTCTTGTCTAGTCTTGTCTAGTCTTGTCTAGTCTTGTCTAGTCTTGTCTAGTCTTGTCTAGTCTTGTCTAGTCTTGTCTAGTCTTGTCTAGTCTTGTCTAGTCTTGTCTAGTCTTGTCTAGTCTTGTCTAGTCTTGTCTAGTCTTTCTAGTCTTGTCTAGTCTTGTCTAGTCTTGTCTAGTCTTGTCTAGTCTTGTCTAGTATTGTCTAGTCTTGTCTAGTCTTGTCTAGTCTTGTCTAGACTTGTCTAGTCTTGTCTAGTCTTGTCTAGTCTTGTCTAGTCTTGTCTAGTCTTGTCTAGTCTTGTCTAGTCTTGTCTAGTCTTGTCTAGTCTTGTCTAGTCTTGTCTAGTCTTGTCTAGTCTTGTCTAGTCTTGTCTAGTCTTGTCTAGTCTTGTCTAGTCTTGTCTAGTCTTGTCTAGTCTTGTCTAGTCTTGTCTAGTCTTGTCTAGTCTTGTCTAGTCTTGTCTAGTCTTGTCTAGTCTTGTCTAGTCTTGTCTAGTCTTGTCTAGTCTTGTCTAGTCTTGTCTAGTCTTGTCTAGTCTTGTCTAGTCTTGTCTAGTCTTGTCTAGTCTTGTCTAGTCTTGTCTAGTCTTGTCTAGTCTTGTCTAGTCTTGTCTAGTCTTGTCTAGTTTTGTCTAGTCTTGTCTAGTCTTGTCTAGTCTTGTCTAGTCTTGTCTAGTCTTGTCTAGTCTTGTCTAGTCTTGTCTAGTCTTGTCTAGTCTTGTCTAGTCTTGTCTAGTCTTGTCTAGTCTTGTCTAGTCTTGTCTAGTCTTGTCTAGTCTTGTCTAGTCTTGTCTAGTCTTGTCTAGTCTTGTCTAGTCTTGTCTAGTCTTGTCTAGTCTTGTCTAGTCTTGTCTAGTCTTGTCTAGTCTTGTCTAGTCTTGTCTAGTCTTGTCTAGTCTTGTCTAGTCTTGTCTAGTCTTGTCTAGTCTTGTCTAGTCTTGTCTAGTCTTGTCTAGTCTTGTCTAGTCTTGTCTAGTCTTGTCTAGTCTTGTCTAGTCTTGTCTAGTCTTGTCTAGTCTTGTCTAGTCTTGTCTAGTCTTGTCTAGTCTTGTCTAGTCTTGTCTAGTCTTGTCTAGTCTTGTCTAGTCTTGTCTAGTCTTGTCTAGTCTTGTCTAGTCTTGTCTAGTTTTGTCTAGTCTTGTCTAGTCTTGTCTAGTCTTGTCTAGTCTTGTCTAGTCTTGTCTAGTCTTGTCTAGTCTTGTCTAGTCTTGTCTAGTCTTGTCTAGTCTTGTCTAGTCTTGTCTAGTCTTGTCTAGTCTTGTCTAGTCTTGTCTAGTCTTGTCTAGTCTTGTCTAGTCTTGTCTAGTCTTGTCTAGTCTTGTCTAGTCTTGTCTAGTCTTCTCTAGTCTTGTCTAGTCTTGTCTAGTCTTGTCTAGTCTTGTCTAGTCTTGTCTAGTCTTGTCTAGTCTTGTCTAGTCTTGTCTAGTCTTGTCTAGTCTTGTCTAGTCTTGTCTAGTCTTGTCTAGTCTTGTCTAGTCTTGTCTAGTCTTGTCTAGTCTTGTCTAGTCTTGTCTAGTCTTGTCTAGTCTTGTCTAGTCTTGTCTAGTCTTGTCTAGTCTTGTCTAGTCTTGTCTAGTCTTGTCTAGTCTTGTCTAGTCTTGTCAAGTCTTTTCAGCTCTTGTCCAGTCATTTTCAGTCTAGTCCAGTCTTGTCCAATCTTGTCCAGTCTTGTCCAATCTTGTGCAGGCTTGTCCAGTCTTGTCCAGCCTTGTCCAGTCTTTTCCAGTCTTGTCCAGTCTTGTACAGTCTTGTACAGTCTTGTCCAGTCTTGTCCAGTCGTGTACAGTTTTGTCCAGTCTTGTCCAGTCTTGTCTAGTCTTGTCTAGTCTTGTCTGCCTAGTCTTGTCTGTTTAGTTCCTTTCTTTTAGTTTTGTCTGTCAAATCTTCACTGTCTAATTTTTCTATAAACTGTTTTTAATTTTCTATAAATACAATATTTGATTATAATTCCAAAATTTGTTTTTTGTTTTTAGTTCATTAAAGTAAATAAACCTTAAAATTAATAGAATTTTGCAAACATATTGGCAATTACCTTGATTGAAGCACTGCGGAGAAATCTTGGGATGTTCTTGAGCACTTGAATTAAATCACTGAAATTGTTCATCACCATCCAAACCGCACCAAGTTTGTATGGACTGCAATGAAAAATCAAGTTGAATTTGTTAATTAAAACATCTCGGTTTATAAATATTCATTCGACAAAATATTTGATTAGCTTGTAATTGTTTTTTAAACAAATATTTGTTTCGTGCTTTGATATAGCATGACTGATTTTACTTTTGCAAATTCAAATCAAGAAAATTTGTTGTAAAGACGGTTAATAATTAAAATCTTATATTTTAGCAAAACATATTAATTTACAGAGCTGTGCAAAATTTACTTACCTTTTATACACAAGAAACTGCAAAATTTATAGATTAATTCGGATTATAAATCTACGAGAAACAATTACAAACCGCCATATTGTTTGCTTGTATCAAAATCTTCAGATACACCTGCGGCCGAAAGTGACCGCCATTGAAATCTCTATTGAAAGCATTAGGCGGTACTGACTTTTTAGCTTGATTGTATACAGAAATCGCTATACAACTCTTCTCGATTAATCAGCCAATAGGAACGCGGCATGTGGTAAAGCTTCAGCAAGCACGGATATTAAAGCAAACAATTACGTTTATGTAGACACAAAATCTATCACATTAAGACAATAAAATTAAAAACAAATGTATTTATAATTAAATGTTTATTTATAAATATCGTATTAGGAATAAATGTAAAAGAAATGCAACGATGTGTGTAAATAAATGTGGATCGAGCGTTCACGTTCGGCGTTCGAGTCTACACGGCAAAAAAACATTTTTTGATTCTCGGAATCCGAATGTCGGCATGACAAAAAAACGCGTGGAATTAAATGCATTCAATGTTTTTGTGGACGGAGAGAAAATTAGGTTAGTAATGTGTGGGCTGCAGTGTGGTGAATTGTTAAGGATTCTTCTCGATCAAGGTAAGATTTTCAAAACTAATTACCTATAAACAGTAGTCAATCATTTGATAATATGCATATAAATGCAAACAACAAATTTAAACGAGTTTTATTATTACATAAAACCTGCAATCCCACAGTTATTGTTTATTATGTTTCTTGTATCAATTTTAATAAATTGAAGTGGATTGAATTGTAATTTATTCATCCACATAAATGTTGAAAGAAAGTATGTATGTATGTTGAAAGTAAGATTCTTCTTGATCCAGGTAACATTGTTACTTAGAATTATGATAACTTACTTATAATTTTAATTACTTAGAATTATATATTCTTTAATAACTGAAAAATAAATGTAAATATTCAACTTAAACAAGATGTCACCGTAAATTGAAAGAAAATGCTATTCCATATTTCTCCTTAATTAAGTTTCTTGTTTCCACTCTGATAACATAATCACAAAACATATTTTAAAAGTACGAAGGGAATAGGAGACTAACATATTTTCAATAAACTGACAGACCAAACAAATTTCAGCAATAAGACAAGACAAGAAAAGGCTAAACTAGTCCACACAAGAGTAAAGAAGAATAGACAAGATTAGACAAGACTGGTCAGGACTGGAGAAAACTGAATAAGAATGCACTGTACTGGAGAACACTGGACTAGACTTGACCAAGCTGGACCAGACTTTACAAGAGTAGACATGAGCTGACAAGATCAGACAATGCCAGGGGAGACCAGAATAGATCTGACAAAATCAGATAAGACCAGACAAGACCAGACAAGACCAGACAAGACCAGACAAGACCAGACAAGACCAGACAAGACCAGACAAGACCAGACAAGACCAGACAAGACCAGACAAGAGCAGACAAGACCAGACATGACCAGACAAGACTAGACAAAACCAGACAAGACCAGACAAGACCAGACAAGCCCACACAAGTCCAGACAAGACCAGACAAGTCCAGACAAGAAGAGACAAGACGAGACAAAACCAGACAAGTCCAGACAAATCAGACAAGACCAGACAAGACCAGACAAGACCAGACAAGACCAGACAAGACCAGACAAGACCAGACAAGACCAGACAAGAGCAGACAAGACCAGACATGACCAGACAAGACTAGACAAAACCAGACAAGACCAGACAAGACCAGACAAGCCCACACAAGTCCAGACAAGACCAGACAAGTCCAGACAAGAAGAGACAAGACGAGACAAAACCAGACAAGTCCAGACAAATCAGACAAGACCAGATAAGACCAGACAAGAAGAGGCAAGACCAGACAAGACCAGACAAGACCAGACAAGACCAGACAAGACCAGACAAGACCAGACAAGACCAGACAAGACCAGACAAGACCAAACAAGAATAGACAGGACCAGACAAGACCAGACAAGAAGAGTCAAGACCAGACAAGACCAGACAAGACCAGACAAGACCAGACAAGACCAGACAAGACCAGACAAGACCAGACAAGACCAGACAAGACCAAACAAGACCAGACAAGACCAGACAAGACCAGACAAGACCAAACAAGAATAGACAGGACCAGACAAGACCAGACAAGAAGAGTCAAGATCAGACAAGACCAGACAAGACCAGACAAGACCAGACAAGACCAGACAAGACCAGACAAGACCAGACAAGACCAGACAAGACCAGACAAGACCAGACAAGACCAGACAAGACCAGACAAGACCAGACAAGACCAGACAAGACCAGACAAGACCAGACAAGACCAGACAAGACCAGACAAGAGCAGACAAGACCAGACATGACCAGACAAGACTAGACAAAACCAGACAAGACCAGACAAGACCAGACAAGCCCACACAAGTCCAGACAAGACCATACAAGTCCAGACAAGAAGAGACAAGACGAGACAAAACCAGACAAGTCCAGACAAATCAGACAAGACCAGATAAGACCAGACAAGAAGAGACAAGACCACACAAGACCAGACAAGACCAGACAAGACCAGACAAGACCAGACAAGACCAGACAAGACCAGACAAGACCAGACAAAACCAAACAAGACCAGACAAGACCAGACAAGACCAGACAAGAACAAACAAGAATAGACAGGACCAGACAAGACCAGACAAGAAGAGTCAAGATCAGACAAGACCAGACAAGACCAGACTAGACCTGACAACACTAGACAAGACTAGATGACAAGACCAGATGACAGGACCAGACAAGATATCAAGACAAGATTAGACAAAACTAGACAAGACTAAATATGACTATAGAAGATCATACAAGATCAGAGAAGACCAGGCAAGACCAGACAATGGGCCTTTTCACACTACACGGCACGACTCCGACACGGCTCCGACGACTCGGACACGGCTGCGGCACGACAACGACACGAGTTCACACCTCATGGCACGTGTGGACGACACGACACCGATAAAAGCCATTTTTTATTAAATAGTTTATAATTTAAAATTATAAATAAGTAATTTTTTTTGTTTTAGGCTTTTTTACTCCCGTAGTATTATGGCGGCTGTTAATAAGTTATACTTTCTGTACTTATTACATCTTCGACGTTGTAGAAGGCAAAAATGTGGACAGTAATGATGGGTACATCCAGTTTTAAAAGTGAGATATATTGAGGATAGTTATTGCTAGAGGGCGGATTATATGCACCAAAAAAAAACAAATAAATGCACATATATATGCATCGATTTTTGAGGAAATATGCAATCAATTGGACCATATATGCAGTACACAATGCAAAACTGACAAAAATTTATGAAGAAAAGGTAGAAATAATTAGGCCATCTAATATTTTTATTCACACAAAAATTTCGTAATTCTAATTAACAATTATTAACTAAACAGAAATAGGTACACTATTTAATTCAATCTATATCTAAACTTGGCCACTAATCAATTCACAAATGATAAAGTTTATTACAACATAATTCTGTAACAATTGATAATCAAATATTGTTCAAAATTTTTGTCTTCTGTCTGAAAACATATGTTTATAAATCGAAAAACTTCTTTCAACATCCACAGAAGTAATTGGTGCATTTTTCATTTTTACAATCATGTCTAAATCAAAAAACTATTTCGCCTTTTGAGATTTTGTTGTTATTTTTTAAATTTAAAAATCCCTCATTATATTGTAATACCGCTTTAATTTTTATAGATATAGATTCACCTACAAGGTAGAGTAACTTTTTAATAACTTTTTTGAAGGATTTCTTCTATAGTTTCAAATTCTCATATAAAATTCTTCTATAATTTCAATTGATTCTGATAGAGGCAAACCTTTTGTTTCCAGTCTGTGAATAGAGTTTGAGACGAAGCAATAGTTTGCCTTAAGAAATGCAAGGTGCTGGGTTCTTTTAACATTTAACTTTTAACATTTTTTTGCAATTTTCGAAAACGGCGCTGCCGCTGGAATAACTGATTTCGAGAATTATGTCTTTAATACCTGCAAAATTATCACATAAAATTTTGCTGCATCTAACCACGTACCACATCTGGTAATTATAGGTTCAGGACGCAATTGAACATTCGGAAGTCGCTCTTTTAAAAATATTTGACATTACTAATTAAATCGCTAACAACGAAATATCGATTCGTAATATCTTCTGCTACACGATTTAGGCAGTGAGCTAAACAGGCTGTGTGAATAATGTTACAATAAAAAAAAAAAAAAAAATTGAACTGCTTTTATCATGTAGGGAAATTTTTCACATAGTAAAAAGAAATTTGATATACCTTCTTGTACTAATCTGGTAATTGTTAAAGGATTAATTTTTTTCAAGTTGTTTCCATGAAATTAAATATGATTTTCCAAAATGGTCTTCATGAAGAATTCCTATTAGCAAATGGCCAATATAACGGCCACATTTGTCGGTACTTTCATCTACGATTAAATAAACAAAATTATTGCCGAATAGTTGTCTAATTTCCAACATTGTTTGAATATAGGTCATAAGAATTTACATAATTTTTTTTAAGGTACTAATACTTTTACTAATAGTTTTGTAAAAATGATTTTAAATTAACATTATTTAACTTTTTCAATGTATACTAGTAATTTTGTAAATGGTCGGTATGCATTTCCGGAAAAAAAATTAATAACGACTAAAATATGCAAAAATATGCAACTTTTTATGAAATATGCATGAGCATGCCCAAATATGCAATACACGCAATTACTAATTAGCGTTAATTAACTCTAATCAATGTAATTCGTCCCCATAATTAACTTCTTCTTCTTATTGTGCCATATCCTCAGTGGACGTTGGCGATCAATATGGCCCATCGGATTCGATCCACAGCCGATCTGAACAAGTCAACCGATGTTCTTCAGTTTTCTGTGTTTGACTGTTGTGAGCAGTTCTCTGTCCTTCTGCATGCGTAGGAGTATGGTTTCGTTGCTAACATGGTGGGTCCAGGAAACGCGAAGCATTCGACGATAGCACCATGCTTCGAAGGCCTCCAGTCGCTTACTAGTTGCCTCGGAGAGTGTCCATGCCTCCACTCCATACAAAAGCTTAGAGAAGACGTAGCATCTAAGTATGCGTGTTCGAAGATGGATGTTCAAGCGCATGTTACACAAAACATTCTTCATTTGGTTAAATGTAGAACGTGCCTTCTCTATGTTGATCTTTACTTCATGACTATGATCCCATTGGTCATTGAGGTTTACACCCAAGTACGATATTGATGGTACTCTCTGTAGTTGGGCCCCATTTACCAGGAATTGGGCATTAGACGCATTTTTGCTGACGATTAGAATTTTTGTCTTTGCCACATTCAATCGCATATTAAGTGGTTCGCATGCTTCTACTACTTTATCAATCAGTCTCTGTAGTCCTTCGGCACTGTCGGCAATTAGTACAGAGTCGTCTGCATACCTTAAGTTATTAATTATTTCCCCGTTTATCTTTATCCCAATCTGTTCTTCTTCGAGTGCATTCTTAAAAGGTTTTCTGCGTATCGGTTAAACAGTAGCGTGGATAGTACGCAGCCCTGTCTGACACCTTGTTCTACTGGAAATTCCTTTGACATTATATTTTCCACACGAACACATGCTGTTTGTTGTCTGTACAGATTGTTGATTATTCGTGCATCTCTGTCATCTATTCCTGATTGCTTTATGGTTTCTGTTAGCAAATCATGGTTAACCCTATCGAATGCCTTTTCGAAGTCGATAAAACACGTGAAAACATCGCAATTCACGTCTCTTGCTCTCTGAATCAGAACACTCAGACCAAAAAGGGCATCTCTAGTCCCCAATCCACTCCTAAACCCAAATTGCGTCTCGCTAATGTCTTCTTCTAGTTTTTGATATATTCGTTCGTAAATAATCTTAAGAAAGACCTTCATGAAGTGACTTGTGAGACAGATAGTTCTATAGTCTTCGCATTGTTTAGCTTGTCTTCTGCATTGTAGAGACTAGCCATTTCTCGGGTATATCTCCCGATTCATATATGTTGTTAAATAAGTCCGTGATTAGGTCTAGGTATTCTTCCTCAATGAGCTTTAACATATCGCCAAGAACTTCATCTGGGCCCGGGGACTTGTTGTTTTTGAGTCTTCCAATTTCCTTAAGAACTTCTTGATGAGTTATAGAAGGTCCTGTTTGTGCTGGGCTATTTGTGTTAGAAACTGTTCGGCTATCGTCAGCATAAAGAGTCTGTATGTATTGTTGCCATCTTGCTACTTTGTCATTCACGTTCAGTAGTGCAGTCCCGTTTTTGTCGGTAATTATGTTATTCTGTCGTGGTTTGTTTATTCCAGCTGCATCCTTTATTTTTTTATGTGTATTTAAAACGTCATGTTTTCTGTCTAGTTCTTCTATTTCAGAGCATTGTTCTTTCCACCAGTTTTCTTTGGCTTCTTTTATCTTTTTTTAATGTTGTTGTGGATTTGCTTATATGACTTTAAGTCTTTGCTCTTTGTTTTTCTTCGTTCTTCCATCAAACCTAAGATCTCATCTGTAATCCACTTGCTTTTCTTTTTTCTATGATTTGTGTAAAGGTTTTTATCTGCAACAGTTTTCATTACATTGGTGATGGCTTCGACTTGTTGTTCTATGTTGCGGCTGGCAAGACTTCTGATCTTGTTCATGCCTTCGTTAATCTGGTCTTTAACTTGTTGCATCACGTTGGGGTCTTTCAGTCTCTGTATGTCATGTCTCTTCAATTGGGGCTTCTTCTCTGTTCTCTTAAAGCGTACTTTAAGTGTTGACAGCAGTAGGTTATGGTCGGTATATACGTCTGCTCCAGGGTAAGTTTTAGTGGATGTGATGGAGTTTCTAAACCTTTTATTTATTGTAATAAAGTCTATTTGGTTTCTAATTACACACTGTTCGCGGTCGGCCGGCGATTTCCACGTATATAACCTTCTTGGGGGTAACTTAAAGAAGGTGTTCATTATTGAGTGCTCAATTTCTTTGCAAAACTGGATCAGCAGGTCTCCTCTCTCGTTTTTAGTTCCCAAACCATATCTTCCTACTATATCTTCTTGTTCTCCTTTACCCACTTTCGCATTGAAGTCACCCATTAGTATTGTGATTTCCGTCCTTTTGGTCTGTTTTCGTGCTGTTCTTATATCTTCGTAGAATTGTTCGATGTCCTCGTCGCTTCCTTCGCTTGTGGGTGCATAAACCTGTATTATATTAATTATGCAAGGGCTGGAATTTAGTTTAATTATTGCCACTCTGTTTGATATTGGTACAAATCCTAGAACTGCTTTATGTACCTCCTCCGTGACTATAATTGCAACGCCGTTCTTATTCTGTGTTTTATCGTCGCCTGAGTAGTAGATGTGATAGTTATCTACGTCAGATCTTCCAGTACCCGGCCACCTCGTTTTACTGCATCCGAGTATGTCGATCTTCATTCGTTCTGGTTCTTTTATGACATAATTAACTATATTTATATATATGCAAAAAATAAAATATATGCACTTTGCATATAATCCGCCCTCTAGTTATTACACTCTTTTCGAAAAATTATGTTGCGACGAAATAAAATTCTTTAATTACTTTCGGATGACCAAAAATACATTTGAATATATATATTGATCAGTTTAAAAGATGAAATCATGAAAAACGATAATCCATTTCGAATGTCGATACCACCTGAAGAAATGTTAGTTAATCATCCAAATAACGAGAGATTTCTTGTCAACATTTTTCTTTTAATATTTTATTTTTATGTTTTTCGTTATTTTTATACCAAATTGCAGGATTTTTTTTCCACAAGTTCAATCAGGGTCATAATATCAATCTTAAAAGCTATCTCTAAAACACCAACTGATTAGTTTTATCGGGACGACATGAGTGGGAAGATTGCTGCTTGATGACAACTGGCGACGGCACCGTCACGGCACCGATATGTCGTCTAGTGTCAAACCATGCCACGTATTTCAATGTAAATTCCATCCCACCGGCATCGCTGAGTCTGCCGTGCCGGGGCCGTGTCGGAGTCGTGTCGTGTAGTGTGAAAACGCCCAATGCCCCAGACACGACCAGACAAGACCAAACAATGACCAGACAAGGTCAGACAAAACCACACAAAACCAGGCAAGACCACATAAGAGCAGACAAAAGTATATTAGAGCAGACAAGACCAGACAAGACCGGACAAGACCAGACAAGGCCAAACAAGACCAGACAAGGAGAGTCTCGTTATAGATAGAATAGAAGACTAATAACATAAATTCTATTTTAAATTAATTGGACTTTACTTAGTATGTTTGATTATGCATGTTATATTGTTTTACCTTAATGGATATAGTTAAAAGTTTTGACTTGTATAAAAGGTTTGAGGGACATATTATTTAGATGGAGATTTGATATTAGTATATAAAACTTAAGTCTTGTGAAGTTGGCCCGCGATTTTTTGAAAAATTGAAATTTTCTAGAGTACTGGCAAGATTTGGGATAGTTCTTGAGTTCTTGCTTGAAAATAGCAATAGTTCCGGGGAATTTCATGCAGAAATCGAGAATAACAATTTCACGTAGTGGCCAACTTCACGTAGCCCCCTATTTTTCAGGAAAAAGATTTCTGATGTAATATTTCAGTTCTTTATATAGAATTCTCAGACAAAACCACCTGACAAGACTAGACAGGACCAGACAAGACCAGACAAGAATTCAAGTAATCATCCTTACCATTCTTAATCGAGCTAGAGATCTGGAATTGGTGCTATTTTACAGCATTTTTCGCGCCCTTTTCTATGATATACAACACTATATACGTTAGCAAATGAAAATAAATCTCAAAACCTAATTAAATTTTTTTTTTTCAGAAAGTACATACATATTTTGAAATTTTCAAAACTTGAACAGGGGTTATCGAAGCCTGTATAAGACTGTTTAAGATTGGATAAGACTGATTGTCAAAAAACAAAAATTATAATCATAAATTTGAATTTGTATATCATTACATGGAAAAGCCAGTCCTGGTGAAACTTATGTTATATTTCTACAATAAATTTGAAACTTACCTAAGTTATTATCCTAATATTAAAAATTTTATTACAAAATATTTAAAATACACAATATTATTTGCAAATTCTCAAATAAACTATAAATAAACTTATTAAACTTTTACAAAATGTTATCAATTGGAAATTAAATTTTAAATAAAGTGTGTTCGAAAATGACAAGAATTCCTAGAAAGCAGGTAGAGAATTTCCTTAATATCTCACCTGATAATTTGTTTTCCAAGTACAATTACAAAAATCTCTTTTGATGCATTACATTTCCCAGGAATCTGTTTGAAGTCTCAGAGAAACTACTTCCACTACTACTACCATGCGAAAATATTCATTTTATAAAATATTTTCTAATAAATCTGCTCATCTTAAAGTTTAACAAATTCTCTATTAAATCACAGACGATATGTCCAAAGAATAATATAAAAGTTTCTTGGATATAATGGCAATATATGGATTCGAATGAAAACTCAAAGTAACCAGGTTAAATTGCAATTAGGGCTGCACACGAGACGAGATAGGGCGAGAGTTTATAAAATCTCGTCTCGCTCTCGTTGTGAAGAAAAGTTACTCTCGTCTCAGTCTCGCTCTAAAGGGGCCTACAGACGATCAACATGGTTGACCTACATGGTTGGTCAAATGTAGTGTTGAAGTATTTTTTGAACGTCTGTAGGCAGGTTGGATGGTTGGTCGAACCCTACAGACCTTCAACAAACACTTCAACACTGCATTTGACCAACCATGTTGGTCCACCATGTTGATCGTCTGTAGGCTCCTTAAGAACCGCTTGTCTCGTCTGGCTCTCGTAACCGTTTGTCTCGCCCCATCTCGTCAAATCTCAATCAAAAATCTCAATCAAAGCATTCTTGCTAGAACTTATTGTTATGATCTTCAAAACAAGGTAATCATCATTAATTTGATTGTAATTAATAAATGCGTGATTAATCGTTATATAGATAATTGCTATATTATAATAAAATACAATTTTACAAAAATCAATAACAAAATAATTTCAATTAAAACTAAGACACTCTTACGGTTAACTCTTACGGTTTATCAAGTTTTCCAGATTTATGATATATTGAGCGGTTTGACGATTTAATGTGTTTATATGTAGTGAGTTGTTGCTTTATTAATGACATTGGTTATATCAAAATTATCTTAAATTACCTGATCAGAAAATATATCAATCAACTTTTTATGATCTAATGACACTGATTTTTGAATCGATCTAGATGTATAATGTATTTTGCAGAAATGCACCAATTTACTTTCTAAAACTGACACACAAGGGTATCTAAACTCCACATCTAACAAGCTCTCTTGAAGATAGTCGTCTGACTCTAGTCGTCCCTCCTGATTTCAATTTAATATGTATGTTATATTTTGCATATTTTGGGGGGGGGGGGGGGGGGGTTGAACCCACAACACAAAGCCCCCCTCACTGGCTACGCCCATGACTAGCACCCTCACTTAACGACATTTTTGCTCCAATTGAAGTTCAAAATATCTTTATAAGAAATCATAATAAGAAATAATAAAAATGACCTTTGCATTTTAGTGCTTGAAAATATACCTAGCAACAAGAAACCATAATGTCTACTTACATTAATTTTCTATTTACTAATACTATTTTCATCCACATGAAAATGTAGCGATCACAAACCATAAATATCTGTTTATATGAACCTTCTATTTTGTTGACTAACTTCTCGATCTTGATCTTCTTAATCTCTCTTCTTTGATGCTTCTGTGGATCAAAAATTCTGTTTTCTCCAGCAACATTTAAAGACCCACTTTAGCAACCTGTTTCTGAGACAATTTACCTGAATTGTTGACATCTCAAGAGAATTAGCAATCAGTGCATAACATCTGCACAGGCCAGGCAGTCTACAACCAGTCCATCGGTATTACGTCCCAGGTAGATACCACTGTGAATAGACAAGTTGATCAGTTCCTTGTGCCATTCTCTCATAACTTTTTCAAGGACACAGTTGAAGAGGTGGGGAAAGTCCATCTCCTTGTCTCACTCCAGTTTTTATTGCGAAGCTTTCTGAGATCTCGCCTCTAAATTTAACCTTGGAATAGGTGGTGGTCAAGGTTTCTAAGATGAGTCTACGGGTTTTGTTGTCTAGCCCTAGTTCCTGTGGTACTTTGTTAAGCGTTTCTTTATCAATGGAATCGTTGCCTTCTTAAAATCAACAAAGGTGACGACCGCCTTGCGGTTTCTCATATTGAAGTATGCAAGTACAGTTTTAATATTCAGGATCTGTTCAACACAGGATCGGGTCTCTCTGAAGCCTCCATGGTATAATCCCAGTTGACTATCCAACTGATTTTCTGCCCTTGTTTGTAACGCGTTGGAGAGAATCTTGTATGTTACCGGGACCAGAAAAATTCCACGGTAGTTGTTAAAATCAGTAAAATCTCCCTTTTTGTGAAACGGATGAATCTGACCAGATTTCCAATCGGGTGGTAATTTCTCAGTTTGCCAGATGTTCTAGATGATCTCGGTTAGCTTGTGCACGGCTTTGCTTCTAGCACCTATCCACAGTTCAGCAAGGATAGAGTCCGCGCCAGCTGCCTGATCTGGTCATGATCTGGTCAACTTCGTCCAATGAAGGGGCAGAGAGTCGGGGCTTGAACCGTTTGGTGTGGTTTGTTTATCATCGAAGTCTTCGCTAGGTTTTTTCGTATTTCTTGAGTGTCTGCTTGAAGGTTCCATCGAAATCTCTGGAGTTATTCTTAGCAAAGCTATCTTCGATTTAGGTTAGTTGGTTTTCTGTGAAGGTTCGTTTGGTTCCTCGAATTATCTTGGCTGTAACCTTTCTTTGTTCCAAAAATGTATGCCAATTATCCTTGATCTTTTTAGAACTCCACTTTATCCAGTCTATCTGTCTTTGGGCTATTGCATAGTCACAGTCTTCAGTCCACCACTGATGCTTCCTTATTTTAACGAGAGGGGCGAGTTCATTGGCCGCCTTGACAAAAAATTTCCTTCAGTTGATCCCAACTGTATAGATCTGTATTGTTCAGCCTCTTACTTACATCTTGAGTGTTCATAAGTTGCTCTACGTCAAATCTTACCATTTTGGAGGTTCTGTGTTATCTAATAATTCCTGGCGCAACAGCCCATGACGGGCCAAGGCCTCCTCCCACGGCATATACTTGTGCTTGGTGTCTTGATCTTATCCACAAGTGTCGGGGGGGGTTTTGTGGCAGATTTTACTGCGATGACTTTGCCAGAGCCATCTACAGGAGAACGCTGGCTTATTTTTGTCCAGGATTTTTGACCAGGATTTATGTCCAGGATTCGAACCCGGGACTTGCAGCTCCGAAGCCCGACACTTTGACTAATGGGCCACGACTGTTATCTAGTGTTTTTTATTTTCTTCTTATTTTGATCTTTGAGAGGTAGTAGTCTGAGTCCCGATTGGCACTTCTTAGTACCTTCACGTTTTGTATTTCCTTTTGAGATTTTCGTGAAATAGCCACACGATCTATCTGGAATTCACCTAGGTTGGTATTAGGTGAAATCCAAGTCTTCTGCTTCCTAGGCAAGTGTTTGAAGGCTGTAGACTTTATGAGCAACCCAAAAGTCCTACACAGATCCACCAATCGTTCTCCGTTGCGGTTGGTTCGCTTATGCGCCGGATAATTGCGCTATGTTTCTGATTTTTTTCTCTCTTGCCAATTTAGCATTGAAGTCACCAAGCAGTATGACGGTGTACCTCTCTGGAATTTTAGAGATAATATCTTCGAAGTCTTCCCAGCATTTATAAGTTCTGTCTGGATTGCGTCTGTTGTCCTGGTTGATTGGTGTACATTGACTATACTGTAGCCCTGTTGTTTGCACATTTGAGAGATAGGATGGATAAACTGCTCTTATATCTACAATAAAGAAAAAAAAATCTTTCATTAACGGTTTCCAATTCTTTCATTAACCGTTATCTTTAAATTTAAATAAAACAAAGAGTATTTGAAATATCTTCACAATTTCTATTTTTTCACGGTCCTATCTCACGGACAGCGGCAATGTTTTCGGCAGATCTTGCATTTCGTCGCCGAAGTGGTATTGGTTTATTGTTTACTGAACCAGTTGACTCAAATTTATCTACCGCTCGGCGAGTAGTCCTCTCGAAGGACGTTTATGGCTTGCGGTCGCATCGAGCGAAACGTTGCCCGAACAGAACACTCGTTTTGATAAAACAATTTAATCATTTGCACATGTTGCTGAATGCTATATCCGTCCATGATGATTTGACAAAACGTACTGAAGAAATGACAGCCAACTCGATAGGCGTAACATCAACATTATGGCATCTACCAACTGTCAAAGTTCGTAAGTTTATATTGGAAGACCCTATGTATTTACCTCTCACACCATGAGAGGGAAGGTAACGCGGATTGTAATCTACTAATCTATAATCATGTACCAAATGTTTCACAAGAAATTACTCTTTAATAGATGAATTTATTAGTTACGAAAATAAAACTGATTAAGTTAAGCAATTAAAGTGCTGGTATTTTCATAAGTTACATACTCCAATACTTATCGAGGTAATTATATTCATGGTGCAGTAAGTTACGGTAAAATAATCCTGGATTAAATACATTTATACACTAAATACTTAGTCAAATATTTTGGTTAATTGATTAGGTAGTTGTTTGTTCAAATAACGATATAATAAGGATTTGATGTCTGTTTATCGTGTCGATAATTGTTTAGAGGTTTGGTTAACGGTTAATGAATTATACATGGCTAATTGACTCTCCCCTAGCGAGCAATGCTTCGAGTGTCTAGTAGACGTGTGAGTTGGTCGTTAGTGCGAAAAGGACGTCAAATTGATAGCCGCCTCCATTATTCGAAAGTGGTTGTTAAACCAAAAAGGACCATAAAAAGGTCTGGGTTGCGGCGAACTCTGTACTTTTGTTTCCTTTTTTAGTTTCTTGCTCTCAATTTTCTGATTTATTATTCATGTTAGAAAACTTTCGACACAAATTACCAATAAATTGTTTTAAATAATTTATCGGAGTATACAAGGGGCGAACAAAAGTAATTACAAAAATTATAGCTTCATTCCCAATAATTAATTGCTCATTTAACTACTAGCGGATTTATATTTAAATTAAAACAATATTTCCTGCGAATACAGCTTCAGTGAATAATGTCCCATTAAATTAATCAAAGCACTATATTAATTACCCTTATTATATAAACAAAATTACCACCAATCAATCACATTTGCAAATTCCAACTCCCCTCTTATTAGTCGAATGCAAATTCTTACCATAATATAATAGTCAACTGCCTCCATAATATAAAAATAAATTCTGAAAATGTATCAGAAACTAATTGTATTATTCATTGTTTGTGGCTAGTCAAGATTTAGGGGTATAATTTATCAAACATATAAATAATTTAAAGCTTTAGTATAGCATAATCTCGGTAATTCGGCGGTTGGTTAATCGGACGACACGTTCAGTAATCCGGCGGTTTGGACACCGCTCGAACTCTTCCCTCCCACCACTTTTTCCGATAATCCGGCAATTGTCTTGTCTGGTATATGTGTCGGATTATCTAGATTATACTGTATTTTGTTTTTATTTAATAGATAGAACATTTTTCTGTACAATTTTAGCTATTTTTAGTTAACCATATACAAACACCAAATGTAATTGATTTAGCTATTCTATTAGCCAAGATATAAAAGTCTAAAAATTTGAATACAAAATCTATTTTTTGTAACTTTTTCAAAATTCTAGATAAAACATTTTAGTTTTGAAGCTACCATAGCCCAATTTAGTTATCTTCATCCACATCTAATTTTATCGTTCTTACTGTTCTATTAATCGAGATCTAGAGTCACAAACACAAGTCTAGTGTTTATGTCCTTAAATCTATTTTGGAATATTGAAATATTCTAGTTTTCAGTTGACATTTTCTTCCTAAATCCTGTGGGTTACAGCAGTTCAGAGTTTGATTTCTTTATTTATTTGCATAGTTTACGCCCACATTGGAGCACTTAAATCAAAACCAAATACTGTTAATCTATGTTAACAAAGATTTAACTGAAGATTTAGCTTGCATCATCTTCTCCCTTTCCCAAAACCTCTTTATTCTGGCTGATCTGGCTGCCCTTTCTTCGTCAGATATGACATATTGTTTCCTTTGTACAGTTTTTAATGAAAATCTTATTTGTTTATTCTTGAGAATCCGTTTTTCTTCTCTATTTTCAATTTGTTTCATTGTAATATTCAACTCTTCTAAATCACTCTGAACTCCTTTCAACCAATTATTTTTAATTTTATTTTGCCCAAAGTAATTAAATAGTTGTTTTATTATCCTGTTATCATTTTATCTAGATAGATGAAAGAAAAATGCAATTCTTCTTTTTCTCATCGTATCTATTATAGATTCACATTCCCTGTAGACCACTGCATTAGGCAACAATCTCTATTGTCCATCTACCTGATGTTTTTTATTAATGATTGTTCGGAGTATCCTTCTGTCAACCTTTTTGCAGTGTATCAGTTGTTGCTTTGGTGTTCAATTTAAATAGTGTTTCACAAGCGTATGTTGCTTCAGGTTTAATGACGGAACAGTAATGTTGAAGTTTAGCATTTATCGAAAGAGATTGTTTCTTGTACGTTGCCCATGTAATTCGTTGTGCTCTTTTTAACTTAAATGTTCTGCTTTCTATTGATGATTTTTCATTGGAGTTCCAAGTTAAAATTTCACCAAGAGATTTAAACTTATTTACAATTTTAATTTCTTTAGTATTGGCTAGGGTAATGGTTGGTGCTGTAGCAGGGAAGGTTGGCATTATTTCTGTTTTTTCATATGAAATTTGCAATCCAGCTTTTTTGCTATATTATCAAGTTGTTCTATTTGCAATTTAGCTTCTTCTATATCATTATCCAGTAGTGCAAGATCAACAACGCGAATGCTAAACAATTGAGTCATACTTTTTTGCCAATCTTTATGTTAGGTTGACATATCTTATTCCATTCCCGCATGATTTTTTATTTTGATTTTTGATTTTGAGTTTGATTTATTATTGATTGTAAATCTTTTTCTTTTATTTAAGGAGTCGATGTTTTAGTTGACTAATTTAGTTATCTACATCCAACCCAAATTTTGGTATTCTAGCAAAATATAATCAATATAATCAATCAAGAACTGATTATTATCTTCCACTATCACAATTTCCGCAATAACTTCAGGATAGAGCATAATTGCAATTGAGCAACATGCAACGCCACCTTTAGTTCACTGGCGAAATGAGTTTAAGGGTGGAAACTGAAACTGAAAAGAAACCCCTAAATTGCGTTACACGCTATAGATTTATCTAGTAGTCGAGTTACGAACTAGAACTATGCAGAAATCCTCAATTGTCGTGTGATATTGACTTGAACCAAATTTCTCTTCTCGCGAGTAGTGAAACTCAATATTAATGGATTCCTTAACTCGATTGTAGAAAATATGAAAAAATAACTTTCATCAGAGAGTAGGTATAATATAGAGACCCAACCACGGCATAATCTTGTGATCGCCCCTCTTGCCCCACTTTGGACTAAGAAAGTGGCGACACCATGAGTCTATTGCAAAACTCACAGAATTTATTAAAGGAAACTTTGTCATCTGCTACTCAATAAAATCTTAGGTTTGAAACTTTGCCAAAATCATATAGTGGAGCGATATAGACATGAAAAGCACCTCGGTTCGCAAAAAAAATTGAGCGTAGAACCGGATGAGGCTATATAAATTTTACAAAGTAAAAAAATTCTACCTACGAAATGGCTATTTACGACATTTTTCTGTGGTGCAGACCTTTTTATTTTGAAAGAAAATCAGATGTGTTCTAACTAATCATTTGTGTTTTTTAGCGTTTACATCGTCATATCTGCCAATCTAATTAATCTATAGCCTTGGTCAAATTTGAAAACAAAAGTAATTATATTTCTTTATCACATCTAGGTTGAGCTGTTATATAGTCTGTTATGTATAATGTATATTATATTATGTATTATTATCTATCATATCTAAATTATATTAAACAATAATATCGACGATCACAACTGCATGCTGGGTGTCATTATTTGTGGAAGTGCAATGGAGCTACGAAGAAACGTGAAATAAACGATGTGTTATTGGAGTGGGGACCCGTATTGGCGGCTCAAAGCCGAGCGCTGAATATTTACATCGCATTGCATTTAATTGTATAGCTTTTTTATTGTAAGTCATAAAATTATAAATTTAACACTAATATGATCACAAAGGATGATATAAACTATTCTGAAAAATACAAAATTTTGATTAGGGCTTTTATTTTGGAGATATCGCGACAGAAACGAAAAAAATGATTAAAATAATTTTCAACCATTTGAAACTGAGATATTGTTGCTGTTTTAAGTTTCGTTCTCCCGTAAGGTACACAATGAACCGTAATCTTTGAAAATTATAAAAAAATATTTGCTATACAAAACTTTTTATCAAAAATATATCAAAATATTGGTATTTTTTTCTTCTTGATCAACATGTATCTAACTCGATTTTTAAGTTTAATGCCCTTTTGCACCGGACGATTTTTGACGGCTTTGGGATTTTGAAACCTCAGTACATAAGCTTCAATTCTATATATAATTCAGCTTATAACAACAAAACCCCCACGGAACCAATTTTAATGGATATATTTAAGCGCCTAATTATTCCGGCACTGCGAGTTACGTTTTTATTTAATCGGAATAGTGGTGCATGGGTATACTTGAAAAATAAAACTACGAGATAGAACTTTTTTATTTATTATGATACTTATTTAAGAAATAAGGTATAAAAAGTTAGTAGAATTCCTATGAACAGAAGTATAATTATTATTAACAGCATAGCTGAAAAACAGCGAATAACCAATCTACAATAAGAGGTAAAACAGAATATGTAATAATAATTTGCTTAAAAATATCTAAACAGAGAATAAACTAAACAGAGGGATTTTCGGTTGGTTAAAGATGAATTCTCAAAAAACGCTCGGACACGTCGACTTTGATTGTGAGGGGGACACCTTTTACAAAAAAAATTGTAGACAAATCACTTAACCCCGTTCGCGCTGGGACTCTCACAACCTCTAAGATTTTAAATGGCACGGTGGGGTAAGTGATATCTCATTGGAAAGCTCTTTTTGCCCTGAATACTAAACGGTTAACATTTTCCAAATATATCCATTTGTTGTCGAGATTATTTAATTTCAAGTTATAAACGCGTTCTTTCAGGAAACCACGTGGTCCGGTCCCCCAGGTGAAATTTAGGAAACGCTACACGTCAATCGTCTCGGAATCGAATGAAATTTTCGATTACATCGTGACCTGGCGGTTTCGACTCGACCTCTCTCCACACGAACCTCAGAAGTCGGCCGCAAAAAAATGTACCGATTTTTCGGAGGCCACGGCGATGCTCCTCAGAAAGAGAAATTCTTTTCGCCTGGGGAGCATCGCCGTGGCCTCTGAAAAAGCGGTACATTTTTTTGTGGCCGAGTTTTGGAGTTCGTGTGGAGAGAGGTCAAGTCGAAACCGCCAATTTCCGATTCGTCGCTCCAATCGGCTTTACTACTACACATTGCTGTGTAGTTTTTCTCGAAGTGGTATTTGCATACCATTTCGTCTTTTGGTACTTCCAGCCAGGGGATCTTGGCAGCGAGGCTGTTTCGGTCTCTGCTCCCGATTATTTTACCGCTGCTCATTCCTTCCTTGCTGAACTTTAGGATCGTCGATCTGGCGGCGCTCTCCACCACAAGGTGCAGCGGAGTCAGATCCAGCAGCAGCTCCAATGCTGCTGTCGGACACGACCCCGTCGCTCCCCTGATGCAGACACACGCCAGTCTTTGAATCTTCTCAAGCTGTTTCCTCATAGAGGCCAGCTTGATGCTACTTCCCCACGCAACTGCCCCATAAGTTATTGCAGGTCTCACTATCATGGTGTACATCCATCGCAGGATAGTGGGGTTAAAACCCCACGTTTTTCCTGCCAGATTTCTGCACACCATTAGGGCGCGTTTGGCTTTACCTACCACTGCCTCAGCGTGTCTATTCCATAGGAGTTTGCTATCTAGTGTGATACCCAGATACCTTATCTCCTGTTGGTATTCTACTGCCTTCCCATCTATGAGTATGGGATGTAGGCAGTTTAGTTTTCTCCTTCTAGTAAATAGTATCACCGTGGTTTTGCTCGGGTTGAGTCTCAATCCCACTGTTTGACACCATATCCTAGTTACTTTGAGGCCTCTCTGAACAATTTCACAGGGCGTTCCCTCAATTTTTCCTCTGGCCATTATGACTATGTCATCGGCGTAACCTTGACATTTGATGTCTAGGTTGTTTAGCCTAACCAGTAGTTCATCAACTACCAGGCTCCACATTAGCGGTGATAGTACACCTCCCTGTGGGTACCCTCGAGTTGTAGAGATCTTAATAGTATCTCTTCCCACTTGTGTCTCCGCCATTCTAGTTCTCAGCATTTCTCCCATCCACTTTGAGATAGTGCTGTCGATACTCCTTCTCTCGAGGGCCGCCTTGACAGCCTCGTGTGAGGTGTTGTCAAAAGCTCCCTCTATATCCAAAAAGGCACATATCGCTACTTCATTTGTCTCTGGTGCTGCTTCTATTTCATTTGTCAGCTAATACATGGCGGTTTCTGTGGATTTCCCTGCTCTGTAAGCATGCTGACTCTTGTGTAGTGGTGTACCTACCAGCACAATAGTCCTAAGGTAATTATCAATCACCTTCTCCATTGTCTTTAACATAAAAGATGTTAAACTAATGGTTCTAAATGACTTCGGTTGAGTGGTGTCTTTCTTTCCCACCTTCGGTATAAATACCACCTTAGCCCTTCTCCATAGCTCCGGTATATATCCGAGCGCTAAACTACTTCTAAAAATATTTAGAAGGTACGGCATTAGTTGTCTCTCTCCCTTTTGTAGGAAGGTAGGGACTAGTCCGTCCACACCTGGGGCCTTAAAAGGCTGGGAAGTGCCGATAGCCCATCTGATTTGGTTTTCCGTACAGATGGACGCTGCCCTCTTCCAGTCGGCCCGACTTCGTTTCCCTGGTTGCATCAAGCCCTCAATCTCCCTGTATCTTCTACATCCCGGAAAATGTGCTTCCAGTAGGAGGAGAGCTGTTTGCTCTTCATCCTCCTTGAAGGTCGCATCCGGTTTCTTGAGAGTGGTTGTCATTTCCCCTCTATCCTTCGCTAGTGCTTTGTGCAGTCTAGCTGCCACCGGCGTAGATTCTATGTTTTCACAGAAGGTCCTAAAGTTTTCCCTTTTTGCCCCTCTGATCTCTTTATTGTAGGTGGTAAGCACCTCCGAGTATTATAGCCAATTTCCGTATTGCTTGGCTTTGTTGAAAAGCCTACGTACTTTTGCTCTTAATGTAGACACATTTTTGTTCCACCATTTTTCGTCCTTATGCTCCTTCACGGTTTTTACCGGGCAGCTGGATTCAAATTCCGTGGTGATTGCTACATTTATTTTTCCTACAGCCTGCTCCAGCACGGTGTAGTGTTCGATACTACCCCGCACTGTCACCTGCTCCAGGTTTTCTTTTAGATGCGAACTAAACATAGACCACACAGTTTGTCTGGGGATTCGAATGGGGGTGCTTTCCTCACTCGCTCCTTCCAGCTCAAACTCTATGATCCTATGATCTGACATTGATGGTTTACTTGAAACCCTCCACTTTTTAATTAGTTTACTTACGTTAGCGCTACCAACCGTAATATCCAGTACCTCATTTCTGGCCTTAGTGACAAAAGTTGGTGTGTTCCCGACGTTATGCACAATTAAGTTCTCTTTAATGAGGTATTCTGAAAGGTACTCACCTCTCTTATTAGTGTCCGTGCTGCCCCTCATCTCGTT
This sequence comes from Phosphuga atrata, assembly GCA_944588485.1. Classification (NCBI taxonomy): domain Eukaryota; kingdom Metazoa; phylum Arthropoda; class Insecta; order Coleoptera; family Silphidae; genus Phosphuga; species Phosphuga atrata. Next base: position 7,057,175 of record OX155900.1, read on the forward strand.
GTGGGCGTTCGCGTCACATCCCAAGATGAGTGGCAGCCTTCTCCTAATACAGTGCTCGACCAGCCTTTGTACCTCCATGGGTGGTATGTTATTACCATCGCCAGGGAAGTATGCTGATGCGATCACAACTTCGCGGTGGAGGCCCTCGGTCTTGATGAGGACCTGTATCGGAACTAAGTCCCGCGTTAAGAATTCTGAAAGACATAAGTAATTAATGTCCTTCCTTGCCATAATGCAAGTTCTAGGGGAAGCCTCACGGCTGTCCCATACCAACTTACATTCCCTGTTGCTGAGGCCTCTGATGTTACCTCCGTAGGTCCAGGGTTCTTGCAGTAGCGCCTGCCGTAGGTGTTGTTTGGTGAACATCCTAGCCATCACAGCCGAGGCTGCCCTGGCATGATGGATGTTCACCTGGGCTACTTTGGTGCGCATGCTGGTCATTCTTGGTTTGTGACAGGAGGCGGCAAGTCCTCCTCTGTCTCCACCAGAACAACATCTACCTCTTCCTCTATAGACATAGCTGGATTGCTCATGTCTACGAGTGTGAGGTCGAGGTCGTCTTCCCGGTATTTCGGGCTGACTTCCTCGTTCACGGCCTTGGCCATTAAAGGTTCAGCAGAGGGAGCTTAAGATTATTTACGAACGAATATATCAAAAACTAGAAGAAGACATTAGCGAGACGCAATTTGGGTTTAGGAGTGGATTGGGGACTAGAGATGCCCTTTTTGGTCTGAGTGTTCTGATTCAGAGAGCAAGAGACGTGAATTGCGATGTTTTCACGTGTTTTATCGACTTCTAAAAGGCATTCGATAGGGTTAACCATGATTTGCTAACAGAAACCATGAAGCAATCAGGAATAGATGACATAGATGCACGAATAATCAACAATCTGTACAGACAACAAACAGCATGTGTTCGTGTGGAAAATATAATGTCAAAGGAATTTCCAGTAGAACAAGGTGTCAGACAGGGCTGCGTAATATACACGCTACTGTTTAACCGATACGCAGAAAACCTTTTTAAGAATGCACTCGAAGAAAACAGATTGGGATAAAGATAAACGGGGAAATAATTAATAACTTAAGGTATGCAGACGACTCTGCACTAATTGCCGACAGTGCCGAAGGACTACAGAGACTGATTGATAAAGTAGTAGAGGCATGCGAACCACTTAATATGCGATTGAATGTGGCAAAGACAAAAATTCTAATCGTCAGCAAAAATGCGTCTAATGCCCAATTCCTGGTTAATGGGGCCCAACTACAGAGAGTACCATCAATATCGTACTTGGGTGTAAACCTCAATGACCAATGGGATCATAGTCGTGAAGTAAAGATCAACATAGAGAAGGCACGTTCTACATTTAACCAAATGAAGAATGTTTTGTGTAACATGCGCTTGAACATCTATCTTCGAACACGCATACTTAGATGCTACGTCTTCTCTAAGCTTTTGTATGGAGTGGAGGCATGGACACTCTCCGAGGCAACTAGTAAGCGACTGGAGGCCTTCGAAGCATGGTGCTATCGTCGAATGCTTCGCGTTTCCTGGACCCACCATGTTAGCAACGAAACCATACTCCTACGCATGCAGAAGGACAGAGAACTGCTCACAACAGTCAAACACAGAAAACTGTCATACTTTGGCCATATCATGAGAAACAGCAACAGATATAGGCTACTTCAACTCATCATGCAGGGAAAAATCGAGGGGAAGAGGTCACAGGGAAGACGACGGATCTCTTGGTTGAAGAATCTGCGACAATGGACCGGAAGAACATCGGTTGACTTGTTCAGATCGGCTGTGGATCGTCCACTGAGGATATGGCACAATAAGAAGAAGAAGAAGAGGGAGGTGCCGCCACCGCTATTCCTTCCACCCCGGAAGTGGCCGTTGTTGCGGTCGTAACTTCCGAGGGAGGGGCCGCTGTGGCTACCGCTACCTCTCCATCCGCTTTTTGTGTGGCGTCGTTCTTCCGCCCATGGACTTTGATCCGCCCGAACCTATAGTAGAGGCCATTGTTGGCCTCCGCTATAGCTCTAGCGGACTCCTCGTCAATTCCCACCGTTAGGAGTTGACCCCCACTTTCCACCCGGCACCCAAGGACCTTCCATTCGGAAATGTTAAGTCCTTTGTTTTGGGCCCTGAGGTAGTTGATGGAGGCCTCCGGGGTTAGGTCCCCGCTCCTAGGTAGGAACATGGTGATGACGAGTGGCTTGGGGATCATCACCCAATTTCGCCACCAGAGCCCCCCCCCTTCCCAATGTCTTAGGATAGGCGCTCTTGTCATCAGCCATTTTTATCAGAATCGAAAATTTCAATCGATTCCGAAACGACTGACGCGTATCGTTTCCTAAATTTCACCTGGGGGACCGCATCGCGTGGTTTTTTGAAAGAACGCGTTCATAACTTAAAACTAAATAATCTCGACAACAAATGGATAAATTTGGAAAATGTTAAAGGTTTAGTATTCAGAGCAAAAAGAGCTTTCCAATGAGGTATAACTTACCCCACCGTGCCCTTTAAAATTTTAGTGGTTGTGGTCCCAGCACGAAGGGTAAGTGATTTGTCTACAAATTTTCTTATAAAAGGTGTCCTCACAAACAAAGTTGACGTATCCGAGCGTTTTTTGAGAATTCGTCTTCAACTATCCGAAAATCCCTCTGTTTCGTTTTCAATGGCCCACCCTGTATAGTAACTTGTAAAATTGTTAATATTTTATTGCAATCTGGGTCGCTTTCGAGGGGGACCCTCCGAGGTTACATTTTGTTTTAATAGTTTTTTTATGCTGAGCAATTTAGTTAGGATTAATATATTAAAAAAAAATGTCGATGTACCGATCTGATCTACTTAAACGATACTCTGAATACTCTACTCTGAACGATCTGATCTACTTAACCAATCGGACACAACTATATTTTGATTAAAACCCTATTTAAAATATACGTTATTATATTGCGTCTATGTGGCGTTTTTGTTATAATTTTGTCATACAAAGAGACATATATTTTTGTCATACTAAAGAGGAATTCAATTTTATCATTTTCTTTAGAAAAATCTCGATTTAAAATTAGATTTTCTTTCTGATCGTTTAATATTTTGTCTGTGTGAATTAAATTTTGCTTGCATTGGTCGCATTTAAATCTGAAAATCGTTTTTCTTGTTGCATAGCCGGCAAAATAATTAACTGAACATGATTCTAAAACATTTAATTCTTCGGAAGAATCAGAATATGTTACCGAGTAAGAAGATGACTTTGAGAAAGTTGGTTGACCTATTATTGATAAAATAGTCCCTTGGAGTTCAGGATTACAAATATCTTCATTATTTTGAAATAAGAACTCATCCTCATCGTCCTCACAGTTCGCTTTTGCGCTGCATTTTTCAAGAGACGTAATTATTACAGCTTGTAAGGATAGTTGAAAGTGTTCTGCCGATGGTTAAGGATCAAACCCACGCCTTTGCCTTTTTTTAGAGAATAGATTTTCAATTGGATCTTGGTTAAGGCGACTTGTCAGAAAATAATCTACAGAATCTTGCTCGGCTTCCCACAGTCCCTAAATGGCATAAATCGTTTGTATTAACCCATCAAAACAAAATGGTCTATTTTCGATGTCAAATTTGATGTCGCCGGATGGCGATGGCATCATAACCATTGCTTTCTGAAATTTTAGAAATATTTTAATTATTTTCTATAATTAACGATATGTAGATTGCAATGTTTAATCGATTTGCACAAAATCCAATAGAAATGTTATTTACCTGAGTAGGATCTTCGTCTTGTACTCTGAGATCACGCTGAAAATGGACTGGAACTGCATTATTGTGCAATCTTTGATGTGTCTCGTTTAGAAAACAACATTCATCAAAATGATTTTCACAAATGCACATTTCGCTAAGTTGATGTGGATGAAATTCTAAAAAAAAAACGTAATACAAAATATCAAGAAGTAAGAAAGAATATTGTATTCGTTGCAGCTTTCTTCCAATTTTATTATATAAATATCTTGGATGACCTGATATTATAAGAGCTTATTGTTAAAATCCTTTAGAACAGTGAATTATTGCTTTTTCAAACGGGGTGTAAAGAGTATCGTTGCCTGTATAGAAATAGTTAGATCTTAATAAGTTACTAGTTACTGAATAAGTGTAATAGTAAAACAAAGTTTTATCATGATCGTCTTGTTCGCTTTCTTTTTATAAGTTTTAAAATATTTTACTTGTGACATGAAATTTGAATGGGAAAAGCTGCTCAAACAAAATTTTGCTGCGGAAAAATTTGCTGCTGAAAAAAAGATACCTTACAAGTTTGTACGGAACGTGGTTACGGTTTGTGGTTTTTTTATTCATCAATTTCGTAATTCTAAACAATGCAAATACAATTAGTCAACTTACCGAGCAATTTTGAACTTCCAGTGGCAGCTATCCATTTCTCTAATCTCGGTGGATCATTTTTTGGAAACTTATAGAATCTCCTTTCAGATCTTCTCTTAATGTTATTGCAACCAGTATAATTACACTTTACGTACGACATTTTGTATTATTTTACACTGCAAACTCGCGATGCCTTGCATACCTACACTCGGACCGGCGAGAGAATGCAGCTGTTCTGCGCTATTGATATATATATATATATATATATATATATATATATATATATACATATATATATATATATATATATATATATATATATATATATATATATATATATATATATATATATATATATATAGTATGCGTCGAACGGTTGACCCGTACGGACGCATATATCTCTTGAGAATGGCGAATGTTAGTTCGCCGAAACGTCGAGAATCCGGTTCTTTTCAGAGCCAACCCTCAGCATCAACGCGGAATCCCCGAGAAAACAATACAACACAGGTATCTATCCGCGAAAACCTCAAATACAATATATATATATATATATATATATATATATATATATATATATATGATATTATATCGAGAGATATTGGGGGCGAGGGACGCGTCGAACTTGGTTAGTTAGTTTGAATTAAGAAACCACTGAAATATATACTAACTACTAACTTAGTATATATTTCAGTGTAAGAAACATGCGGCAAACATGCAGTTTTCTGCTCAACATAATGTAGCTTGAGCTTTTATAGAGCAGTTATATGCCTCGCGGTTAGATGGCTTTGATAGCGACCCCTGGTGTTGGGCTTTGTCATCCGGTTTCAAACTTTTGCCCAGGGTTGGACCTCTAGATATACCTACTCTCTGCTTGAACCAAGTTTCTCTTCTCGCGAGTAGTGAAACTCAATATTAATAGATTCTTTAACTCCATTGTAGAAAATATGTTATAACTTTCATGTAGCATTTCTGATATTGCAAGAAATCTTTTGTAGTCTACAATTATTATTAAAAATTCTATCGTTTGCTCCACGCTATAAATGACACGTATGTTTCTCCGGCTCATCACAAACCGGTCCAGTTTCCTGAAATATTTTCATCAATCGTTGAATCGTGTCAATGGACGATCAATACGACCGTATTGGCCCAAAGTGGGCCACAACCAATGTTCCCTCTAAATTTTCACTGACTGAGCGGCACAAAATTATTTATAGTATTTTGTATTTATAGTATTTTTGTGCCACATAGTCGCACACCTATAATCAAGCACCACTAAGAAACATGTATCATGCCTCATGTCGTTCAGTGTTGACTCATTGAAATCCCGCCTTTAGGCAGTTGAGACCCCACGGTTGCCTAAGCCGAATTGGGGAATTGAGTGTGATAGGTTGCAGCCATTAGTTTTCAATGTTTGCTGCTTTGGTTCTGTGGGGATTTGAACCCCAGCTGTCTGACTCAAAGGCCTAGTTAGAGCTAGGCTCTCTGAGCCACCACCACACACCAAATATTGATGCGGTATTTAAAACGCACAAAAAGATATTACGAGCGATGTTCAAATAAGTAATTTCCTCTTTCTTTCCAATCCTCTTTCCAATCTCTTCCTGACGGTCTTTGTGCATCAACCACAAACTTTTAACGCTACCCTACTTCTCCCGCGTGGCAATAAAAAATTTCAACGTGTCAGCTGTAACACGCGTGCCATAGTTTCGCCACCGCTGGGCTAGGATAACCTATCCTATCTTCTTTGATTCAGTTGAGGCGTGCAGTGCAGTACAATGGCCACTCTTGTAGAAAATATGTTATAACTTTCATGTAGCATTTCTGATATTGCAAGAAATCTTTTGTAGTCTACAATTATTATTAAAAATTCTATCGTTTGCTCCACGCTATAAATGACACGTATGTTTCTCCGGCTCATCACAAACCGGTCCAGTTTCCTGAAATATTTTCATCAATCGTTGAATCGTGTCAATGGACGATCAATACGACCGTATTGGCCCAAAGTGGGCCACAACCAATGTTCCCTCTAAATTTTCACTGACTGAGCGGCACAAAATTATTTATAGTATTTTGTATTTATAGTATTTGAGAAAAAAAAAGAGCTTTAGCACTTCGATTTCCTTCGGGTAAAAATCACGAAAAAAAATTCCAAAAAAAAATTTAAATAAAATTTTTTCCTCACTTCGTTCGAAAAATATGTACTTTTTCGGTTTTTTTCGATTTTAATGGAGAAGTGTAAAAAGGAGCGAAATCATTTTCGGCACACAGAACACACATGTTTCGACACAAGACGAACATGTCGATGTGTAAATTGTCCAGAAAGATTCAATAATTTGTCGAGAAATTTCAAACTGAAATTTACCCGATTCTCGATTTGCTAAGTAGATGTCTCCTGACCGTATGTGGTCTTGATCAGATAAATCAAGCCGAGAAAAATCAAGACCACATACGCGCCTCAGTCTTCATGCTATATATATATATATATATATATATATATATATATATATATATATATATATATATATATATATATCAGATTATATAGGACACCATCATATTCCATCTTATAAATACCGTATTTATTCTAGTTACCTACGCGCCGTATATTTTTGAAAGGTATATTTCTTGCGCCGTTTATTAGAGGGCGCCGTCTATTAGATGCCGCCGTTTATTTTATCATTAATGAATTTGTAATTATATAGTTTGTACAAATACAGTATATTGGTACAGCCCATTCGTAAATTTTGTATAAATTGGCGAGCCCATTATTATTATTTTTTTTATAAATTTGCAAGCCCTTTGTTATTTTTTTTTTAAATCTGCTTTTCACAGTTTCCACTATGCCAATCTATGTATGTACAGTGCGTTTGAAAAAGTACTCCCTAGTTTTATTGTGTTATAGAAACTGTTCAAAGTGATACACACTATTCTAGTTTGTTTTATTTCATTCATCAACTGTCCCAGCTTTGTTCCCCTGCTGCTTGTACGCCTGCTTGACCTGGAGACGGTGCCAGGGCTCAGTCCGCTCAATTTAGTTCAAAGAGAATAGGCTAAGACAGGGGTGGCTTTTCACAGTTTCCACTATGCCAATCTATGTATGTACAGTATGTATGTCACATGTGTGAGTTTGAAAAAGAACTCCCTAGTTTTATTGTGTTATAGAAACTGTTCAAAATAATACACACTATTCTAGTTTGTTGTATTTTATTCATCAACTGTCCAAGTTTTGTTCCCCTGCTGCTTGCACGCCTGCTTGACCTGGACAAGGTGCCAGGGCTCAGTCCGCTTAATTTAATTCAAAGAGAATAGGCTAGGACAGGGGTGGCGAACCCTTTTATGACCACGTGCCAGTTTTCTTCAGTTTCTACATTATGATATGCTGACGTGCCTGATAAATTTGTCTGATATCAGTTAACGTATTAACCTGAATATAATATAATACCGTATCAGCTTCAATAGGATGTTTGATAGTATCAAAGTCCATCCCGATCTACACAAATAAAGGGTCACAGCTGTATCCCTTTAACTACAGACCAATCTGTATTCAAAACCAATTTAAACAAATTTGAAGTCAGCATTTCTGGCTCGATTATCAATTATCTTGGAAAGTAAACAGGCTGGCAAAGAGGCAAAACGGCATCGGGAAAAGTAGCTCAACTGATACTGCTCTGTTGGATTGTATTAATTTTATAATTACTTCTCTAAAATGTAATCAGGAGTTTCTTGCTTTATTTTACAACCTAAGTAAAGCATTTGCTTCTTTCTATCACAAGCTCCGACTACAAAAAATGAAGATTTTGGAGTTAGAGGCGTCGCCAAGAACTGGGCAAAATCTTCCTTGCATCAAAGAGGACGAACAGAGATCGTAAACGATTAAAAATCAGAAAGAAAATTTAACAAGTGGGTGGTACCGCAAGGCTCATTAATTGAAACATGAAACATTCTTGATATTTGTTAATGATCTGGCGCAAACAAGGAATGCAATTATATTTCGTACCCTGACGATACAAACATTTTAATATCTAACCCAGATATACGATTTAATTTAAAGAAATAATTTGAAATCAGAAACGTTAGGAGGATGATCTATACGTCTTTAATGGACGTTAAATAAACGCTAAACTTACTTCATGATTATAGTTTACTGCTAAGATTTGGTAAAAATCACCCAAAGGAGCCGAATCACTAAAATATTTAGGGGTAACACTTGATCAAAAACTGAAATGTGAATATAATGTTGTACCAACATGTTTGACATTATGTACTGTGTGTTATCTGATTCGAAACCTAAGATAATGTCTAGCTTATCATACGGCTTGATATTTTGGGGTCAGCAGCAAATATTGAGCATCATCATCATTAGATTTTTTGTCCCACTGTTGGGCACCGGCCTCTTCTCTGCCATACCTCATATCCAACCTCAGTACTAAGATTTAAATATGGGGTACCTACAGTTTAACAGCGAATCCGAACGACGAATTTCCAGAGAAGATGTTAAGGCGGGATTCCACTAAGGCAACTTTTTAGGCAACAAGTATTGTGTATGCTACACAAGTCTTTCCATTGAAGGTACACGATACAACAAGAAACATGTCTATTTGTGGCATGCTACATGTCTAGTGTTGTTCTTCAAGGAAAAACAGTGTTGTTCTTCTTCTCCACCACGGAAGAGAAGTGTTGGACGAAGAAGAATATCCTGGTTAGAAAATCTCACAGCCTGAACCTCCAAAACATCTACTGAATTATTCCGAGCTGCAAGTGATAGGAACAACACAGTTAAGATGGTAGCCACGAACCAGAAGAAGAAGAAGAGATTTTATCAAGCAAGTACTCGAAATACTGTTTACTCATACTGTAATCTCGAAATAAATCTTCATCATCAGCAAGCAAGCTGTTTAATTTAGTTGTATAAATTATATTGTGTTTCTTCAACATCAACGTCTAGTTGCCTTCTCCACCACCCTGGTGACCTTCATTTTTTCATACCATCGAAAGCTATTACCAAATATGCAGCTGCCGCGACTTTCCGTAAAGACATGCTGCACCAAACTGAAGTGGTCTGCATGGAATCGTTTCAGACGCATGCTACAAACACAGACAGAATTCCGCATGCAATATTAGTGAATTTTGTGCCACATAGTCGCACACCTATAATCAAGCAACATTAAGAAACATGTATTATGCCTCATGTCGTTCAGTGTTGACTCAGTGGAATCCTGCCTTTAGGCAATTGAGACCCAACGGTTGCTTAAGCCGGATTGGGCAATTGCGTGTGATGGGTTGCAGCCATTAGTTTTCAATTTTGCTGCTTTGGTTCTGTGGGGATTTGAACCCCAGCTGTCTGACTCAGGCCTTGTTAGAGCTAGGCTACCTAAGCCACCACCACACAGCAAATATTGATGCGGTATTTAAAACGCACAAAAAGATATTACGAGCGATGTTCAATCGATGTTCAAATAAACAATTTCCTCTTTCTTTCCAATCCTCTTTCCAATCTCTTCCTGACGGTCTTTGTGCATCAACCACAAACTTTTAACGCTACCCTACTTTTCCCGCGTGTCAATAAAAAATTTCAACGTGTCAGCTGTGACATCTTCTTTGATTCAGTTGAGGCGTGCAGTGTACAATGGCCACTCCACAACAAAACTTGAAAGTCCTCTCTTCTGTTGTATATACTCGTTGATGTAGTTTTTCATTATATTTCAACATTAAATTTATAATTAAAACGGGAGTTCTTCTTCAAACACACTGTATATACATTGTACAGAGTGGCCCAAAAGTAGGTATACAGTAAGTATACAGGTATTTCTTTTGTTTCTAGTGTAAACCATGGTTGGAAATAGGTTGGATAGGTTGCAGGAATGCATCAATGCAGAAGGTTTACAGGAAGACATTTTGAGCACCTTTATATTTAGCACCTATTTAATTACAAAATTAAATAATAAAAGCTATTGCTATATACCTACTGTATACCTACTTTTGGGCCATTCTGTATAATGAAAACATAAACTTTGCTTTGATATCGTTTTTATTTAAGAATTTATATTTTGTATTTATACTTTCACATAAACTAACAATAACTTACCATCCTTTCTCATAAAAAAACGTAATAGAACTTGCTTGTTCTGTCTCTTGAACACAGGTGGATAAGGTAATAAGATAAGCAAATATGAGCAGAAAGGCCCTTATTGGTTGTGTCTAGGCGTCTAGCCAATGTGTGTCAGGAGTCAGGGAGTGCCACAGCTTGAAATTAAACTAAAAGCGCTCCCCTCCCCCAGGTCGCGGTCATCGAGCAGCGAGCCCATTGCTAACAGTTTCCCAGCACATCACTGAGTAGATAAGTCATAAATAAATAACTTTTTAAGTTCTAGTTCCCAACAAAATACAGAAAATAATATACCAACACTTTGAAATTGAACTGCAAGTTTTTCTTCGTCAAAGCTTTCAAAGAAATTCAAATTTTCATCCAAGTCTCTGTAAATTATATCTTCAGAAGAATTCAAAAGCTAACATTTTTCCATTTAAAATGTTCAAACCATCGGCACATTTGTTTCCTACTTGTAAAGAAGTTTTTCCGTGTCCTCAGAACCATCACTGTTTAACAGGTTGACTGCCACGCACTCCGATCGGAGTGGTTCGGTGTCTTCCGCCGCGCCGATCAATCCGATCGGAGTGCGTGTGCAAGGCAAATATAATGACAATAAAAATATTCGAAAAAAAATTTTGGCTCCTTGGTAGAAACCAAAAATATTGGTAGCAGTCAACCTGTCAATCCGATCACACAGCACCAAAAAGATTTTTTAATCAAATCAACTGGCAGCGGTTCCCATGCATTGCAAATCCATTGACCAACAGTATCAAGTGGAGCAGCTTTCATGTTACCAGCTTTTGTAAATTCATGGTTGTCAGCTGAAAGCCATTCGATGTACTGCTCAGTTAAAGACGATTTGAACGGTTTGTTCCAGCTAACGTCAGCTGGATTATACCAGTGCATCCTGATTGATTCACTGCCACTGATCAGTGTCAGTTTTTAATTGCTTCAGATAATATTTCGTTTCATCAGAAATATGACAACGAAAAGCATCCCAGACTAGAAGTCTTTTGAAAAAAGTAATTTGGCCCAAACTTAACAGACGCAAAAAGTCTTTTAGTCTAATTGTTGTCCATCCATCTACGTGAATTGTACCCAAAGTTCAGTTAAGGAAATGCTTCTCGAAAGCTGGAAATGGTTCAACTGTTTTATTGGCTTTAGCACACCACATCACTGTAAGACGCATTTTTTCGAGCCCAGAAGTTTTAGAGTGGAGTTCCAGTTCATTCACTGAAGTTCCAGTTATAACTTCTGGGCTCGAAAAAATGCGCTACAGTGATGTGGTGCGCTAAAGTCAATAGTTTTAAATGCAAACCATTTTTGCTTCTTAAAACAATTCAACCATTTTCAGCTCTCGGAAAGCATTTCCTCAACTGAACTTTGGTTACAATTCAAGTAGATGGATGGACAACAATCAAACTAAAAGACTTTTTGCGTCTAACTTTGGACCAAATTACTCTGCTTCACTCCAGCAGGGTCCACAGTTGTATCCGGGATCATGCCCAACCAAACTGCAGTTTCAGCTTCTTCGTCTTCTGGTGCTTCACCCAAATTTGAGCCTTGGCCTCCCATAGCTTCCTCCTTCATTCCTTTCTTTCCCGACCCACTTCCCTCCAACTTCCTAGTTTAAAGATTCGTCTGGCGTTCTGGTCTAATTCATCTTTTTCTTGGTCTTCCTATCGACCTCTTCCCCTCCATTCGGTTCAGGATTTTTTAAGGCATTCTAGCATCTGGCATTTTTATAAGGTGGCCTGCCCACCGGAGGTGCTGCAGTTACACATATATCGACACCGGTTGGTCTTTAAGGGCCTGATCCTTCCTTATTGTATCGCCTCCTGTATTCTTCATTTGCCCGTACTGGTCCTAGGATCCTTCTTAATATTTTCCTCTCGAACGCGGCGGCTTTTTTCTTCGTTCTTTACGGTGAGGATCCACACTTCGCAGCCATACGTAGGAAGCAGGAGCAGAGATGCAGGAAGAAGCTAAGGGAGGACAAGGCTCAAATTGGGCTGTAGCGCCAGAAGAAAAAGAAGATGAAACTGCAGTTTTGTTGGGCATGATCTCGGATACAACTGTGGGAGTGAAACAGATTCCAGTTAAAACATTTTGGCAAGAAAACAATGTGTCCTAAAGTGATGTTGTCTGCTAAAGCCTATGTTTGTTTTGCACATCTTAATTTTGGTGTCTCTATGTATCTCATTGGATTGGAGTATATTTTCCAATGAGAAATACGCTTTATTTGCCATCATCACTCTGCCTCTAATCTCCGCGTCTTCCAGGCCTTTGCTGTTGATGTTTACGCCCAGATACTTGAAGTCGTTCACTTGTTCCAAGTAGTCTTGTGTTTGTATTCTTGGTGTACCCGTTCTACTTTGAACTAGCGTCTAAATAAGCGAAAAGCGAAACTGCTGTTTCATCGTAAGCACAAATGAAACCCAGGTCATATTTGTTTCCAATTTGTTGTTTTTTGATGTACAGAACACAATCACACAGTTTCGGTATTAAATTTGCTGCCAGTTTCTGTGAATCTCTAGTGCACCGTCGAACAGTGAAGCCATTTCTGTGTCATGAAGTTTTGAAGCCATTGTCTGCTTGCAGAAAAATGTTGCGCTTGTGAAGTGATGGCAGTTTCATTAACTTTTTCCTCATACAAAACATTTACCCGCTGCATGATCTATTTACATGTAACAGTTGAACGTTGTTCATGTTGTTGCAAAATTTCTGTTTTCATTTGTACATCAAGATCAGAGTCTTGTACTTTCCGTCCGCCACCAGTTAATCGAAATGTTGCTGCCCGCAAACGTGTTCAGAAGCATTGAGTTTTGTTTATGTCACCCCCTGACCTAAAGTTATGAGTGCACCTAATCATTTTGTAATAAAAAGAAAGACAGTATTCGTAGTTGACTTATGTGTGATATGAAACCTGTTTGCTACTGGCCGTTTTCATTCTTTTTCTGCAGAAACTGCAAGTAACTGCAGCTAATTTCAAATCGATGGAATATTTTTTTTGAAGCATGTTTATCATGAACAGTTTAATCCATTTCAGATGATTTCATCACAAGAGTAAAAAGAGTTATTTTGAGTTATTATTTGAGATATTCGATTTTTAGTTATTTTGACGACAATTCACAAAGCGTATACAAAATTATATACATATTAGGTTATTAATATTCGGTATTTCAATGTGCTGTATTTTTTAAACTAAGGATACAATTTGTGTCCTTAGGCGCGTCGTTTATTAGAGGGCTAGATAGAGGGCTAATAGATTCACCCACTACCAGAGGTTAAATCAAATGGTTCAACATTTCTGGAAATTTCTGGTGGTCCACGGAATACGTTGCAGCCAAGAAGAAATTTACGCAAACCAAATCCCAATATCGACGTCAATACCTTTCATGTGCTGTATAAATTAATCTTGTTGAAATGAAGCTTTTCAAGGGGGTGCATGTTTAGTATAGTATTTGTTGCGCGTGCGCCACCCTCTAAATGCAAGACTGCTTAAGTTTCTTCGAGAAACAAATTTATTATTCACATTTTGGTCATTTTAAGTGAAACATACAATCCACTAATTATTAAAAGTTTTATATCATTGCATTTTCATAATAATAGATAATCTAATATTAGAATTGGTAAAACCATACTACGTTATAGATAATCATATAAACTTAATAAAGTTGGAACACAGCCTGAATATATAAATATATTCAACCTTTCCAGGGTAACATTATATAACATTATTGTGCCACGAAGTTGGATTTCTTAATACTTGCCGTAAAGCAATCGTGAATTTAAACAGTGACATGGCTTCTAAATCAGAAGAGAAAACGATACAGAATTTTTTTTAAGAAAAAAGGAAGCCTTTTGATATCTTCGCGCTTGGTTTCCACAGGAAATATGCAAAAGGCAAATGAATCGTGTCTTGAAGCTTCATATCAGGTTCCTTATCGCAATGCTGTGAACAAAAAACCGCACACTATAGGAGAGGAGCCCATCAAATCTTGTTTGTGTGATGTAGTATCGATCGTTATTGGTGAGCTATATCTTCGCGCTTGGATTCCACAGGTAATATGCAAAAGGCAAATTACTCGTGTCTTGAATCATCATATTAGGTTTCTTATCGCAATGCTGTGAACAAAAAAATCAAATTTTATTTGTGTGATGTATCGATCGTTATTGGTGAGCTGCAATTGAAATTCAAAAAATGTTGGTTAAATTAAGCAAATGTCACTTTCTAATGCAACAGTTCAAAATCACATTTAAGGCTTGAGTAACGATATTGTTATTTATGAAATTAATAAAAGTCCAATATTTGCGCTGCAATAAGAGGAGTCAACGGATGTAGCTTCGTGTTCACAATTACTGGTATTTACTCGGTATATTAAAGATAACAATGTAAAAGAATAATACTTGTTCTGAAAATCTCTGCTCACTACCACTCGTGGTGAAGACGTATTCCAAATGCAAAATCAGTTTATTTTAGACAACGTACTGGACTGGTCAAAGTTGGTTGGCGTTTGTACAGACGGAGGACGTTTGTACAGCCTTCCATGATGGGTGTTCGTTCTGGATTACAAGCACTCGTGAAACAAGTGTTATCTTATCATTGACTGATACGCTTTGGCTGTTAAATCGCTTCCACCAGATTTGCCTCGCACATTGAATGACGTTTTGAAAATTGTGAATTATATTCGCAGTGCTAAAAACTCGAGATTATTCAACGTTTTTTGCCATGAAATTGGTGCCAAATTTAATTCTCTTTTATATCAGACAGAGGTCAGGTTCAGACGCTGGTTATCCCGAGAAAAAGTTCTGAACAGGGTTTACGAGCTCCGTGAAGAAATAGGATAATTTTTGAAAAAATAGAGAACACAAAAAGAAAAAGAGTTTTGTTTTTCAAAAATGCGCGATGAAACATTTATCCAAAAAGCTGGCCTATCTTGCTGATTTTTTTTCTGTAAAATTAACAGTATTAAAATCTCATTGCAAGGAATTATGACGAATATTTTGAGAGCGCAGGATAAAGTTTTGTGCGTGAATTGGAACTTTACCAAAGCAGAGTGCAAGTTGGCTATGTGCCGATGTTCGCACAGTTGTACGAGCGATCGGTAAATACCGAAACAAACAAAATTACGTTTAAAATTTTCTTGGTTCAGCATTTATCTGCAGCAATAGTCTCATTGAAACATTTTTTTCAAGACATAGATACTCGTCAGTTCAACTTTTGGTTATTAACACCATTTTCTACTAACATTATTATAGACGAAGATGTGGCAGCCAAAGTTGAATTTCTCTGACTGCGCCAGAATTGTATTTTGAAAGTAGAATTTCAAAATTATGATCTCGTCAAATTTTGGCGTTAGGCATGTGCCGAATATCCTATTATAGCTAATGGAGCTTTAAAAATGTTAATACCCTTTACCACCACCTATAGATGTGAGAGTGGTTTTTTAATTTTGCTCACATTAAAAACAAAGGCCAAAAACCGTCTCAATGCGGAACATGAGTTGAGATGCGCTTGAAGTGTAGTGAAACTGCAGAGAAATTACAGTGCGCTTGCAGTGACACTGAACCTAACACAAAAAGGCTTGTGAGTGCAAAACCATACCAACCTTCACACTGATTATTAAAATATGTTGAAATTATAAGATTGTAGTATAATTTGTGGTTAGTAAAGGTGTATTTGCTTGTATTGTTTGTTTTGTAAAAATTAAAATGTCGCTTCATATTAGTTAGGGCTAAAACAATTAATTATTTATTAAAACTTTCCTATTTAGTTATTATATAAATATCTTCGGAAGGTAAGGCGTCTGCGGCGTCCCCCTCATTTAATTTTTTAATTAAAATTTTTAGTAGCTCAATTTATTCGAAGCAATGCAAATATTTGGGTTTTATATAAACGCAGGATATTTTGCATAAGGAAAATATATTCAGTACCGTCGCATGACTATGAAATTTACAGTGAAATTATGCTAAATAGAATTATCTTAGAGCAACATACATAATGTAAGGTTCGAAGGAGCAGATTAAAAAGACCAAAAGAAGGATTCAACCAAAATTCGACCAAAAGAGAATTTCTAGAAAAATATCACATATTTCATAATACATTTGTGACAAAAATTAATATTTGAAATTGATTTCAACAATATAATTTTGTATGAAATAACAATAAACTTTTGAACGTGACAAGAGTTTTAAGAAGCATATTACGTACGGGCGGAACAGTTACGCACGACCCGCGTAGCGGGGAGGGCGTAATTGCGCGAGTACGTAATTGCCTTACAACTCGAGTTATATACTATTCTTTATCTACGACCACACTAATTTGTTTCTGTTTAATAAGAAAAATATGTTTCATGTAACACCTTCGACCTTATTTAATTTGACAGAAATGAAAAGAAATACATTCATAATGGTTAGATACATTTTTATTTAGTACTTATTTCTAGTTTTCGTTAGATTTAAACGTGAAAAAAACGAATTGAATGACAGCTTCTATGTGAATTATGTGACGTTTAATGATTGTTTGGAAATCACGGAGTGGTATATTTAAAAATAGTATCAACGTGCAGCTTTCAATCAATCAACGAATCGTAAACTAAACGTTCATGGGTGATTTTTTTATTACTTAACATTAATCGCGGATTGTTACATATATGTGTGGTATGGTGTATTTACATAGTTCACGAACTGTACAATAATGGGCATTTACAATAGTGGTCGTAGATAAAATGATTTATTGCGTTCTTCTATGATCATTTTTTTGTAATATCTAAATATTTTATAAAATTAATTATCTTCACTTTGTTTTGGCACTGACATTATGTTAACAAATCTTCTCCATACACTCCACATAACTCTTTCCTTGGTGGAAGAGTATTCTTAACTTTGTGATAATAAAAAAAAACTTTTGATAGAATAAACCAACCAGTAGTGGTTTACCGACTACTTCATCCTCTCACCCTCCAATAACATTGATCAAATTTCCGTAGATGAATTTCTTTGCATGGTAAATCTTCCCTCGGGCCCGATTGTGTTACCAAATATTTCATCAGACTCCTCTTCGAAGACATCCACTCCTTTATATCAAAAATTTTCAACTTCTGCCTTCTGCAAATATTCCTTTCCAAGCTGCTGGTAAATGAACAAAATTGTCACAATCGCAATAAATTCATCCCCAGCATGCAGCTGCCGTCCGATCTCTCTCCTTCCTGTTCTTGGCAAAATCCTCGAACATATCCTTAAAACCCGATTATGAAATTCCGTTGCAGACCACTTTCCTAAATATCAATTCGGTTTTAAGCCCTTCCATTTCATGATCCATCCTTTGTTCATCGTAACCAACAATATCCAATCGCCATACCTTCAAAATAAGAGATCCGCAGCTCTCTTCTTGGACATTAACAAAGCATTTGACAGCTTATGGCATGCCGGCCTTTTGTTCAAAATGTCCCAAATCAATGTTCCTTCCTACATAATCCAAATAATTAAAAGTTTTCTTTTTAAAACATCGTCAAAGGTGAAAATCAACTCCATCTCATATCCCGCATTTTCCCCTTTGCAATGTCCCCCTAAAGGATCTTCACTTTACCTCTCCTATACAATATAAACCGTCATGACATTTACAACTACAACCAGCTAGACAAATCCCACATTGACTTTTCATCCTAAATACTACAGTACGCTGACGACGCAGCACTTCTTTCGCACAGCATCTCCTTCAAATCTACCATCGACCTAGGCCAAAATCTTACCAAAAAAACACACTCACATGATTCAAACAGTGGAGATTATCACTAAATCCTTCCAAATGCCAACTCAACATCTACAAACCACTAAACCACTAAATTTCCGCAAACTCACCTGGCTCCACACAGTATGACTCGACCGACGTACTGCGCTCCAACAGCTTTAAATATCTTGAACTAACTGTTGACTCTAAACCCAAATTCATTATCACGCCATATTACGTTAGTCCCAGATAATTAAACGCCGCAAAAATTTTAGAGGTCTAACGTACGAAAAGAAACTAATATGCGAAATATTAAAATGATTTTAACTTTTACATTTGAAAAGAATCATCGTAGTATAAAAAAATCTTTAAATGTAAACTATCAAAATGTATAATGACAATTTTATTTGTTACGGGATTGGCTGGTTAAGAATAATCCAATACTAAAAACTAAGCACACATTTGGATAAAAACAGCTCATTAAATAGACATGGTAATAGAACTTTCATTTAATGAACAATATATATTCATACATCAATTATCATTTCATTGTTGTAGATTTTGTAATATAGTGTTTTTTGGATGAAATATTTAGAATTGAAATTAATTATGTGTAAGTTTTTTGAACCTTCAATTGTTTTCGAATAATTTAATTCTATAAAAAGACACACATCCCCGTTTTACTGTATCTTTAACTCTGTGCTTCCTTTTAACTATAGCGTCAACTTTTACGTCCTCCACGAATGCACATTTTTCTATAAGAGCCATAATTTTTTTTTTAAGCGAACTTTACATGCCTGACAAGGAAAAATGTTTATGACCAAAAATTAAATTTAACTGCGCGATTTATTTTTGTATTTTACGATTGACCGTCCAAAGATTACGACGAAAGGCGTTTCTGTGCGTCGTATTTTCGGCAGTAAATCTGGCAAAAAGTCGTCAAGATAGTTCGCCCTTCGAACAAATGGAATTGATATTAACTGCTCGGACAATGGATCCCATATAACTCTCTGTGTACATAAAATTCTTAAGATAAGGATCAAATTATATTCGCATTGCTCAAATTACAACCCTCTGTATAAGCAAACCTTTTTAACAAACTCATTTCCTTCGTATCTATAACAAGATCGTAGATTTTATTGCATATACTAACAATATAGTTGATTGAAAATTCATTTTACCATGCGGTCAAGATTAAACAAATATAACTACGCAGATAAGACTAGACCGACTTGAAGATTAAACAGATATTACTAGATAAATCAGACTAGATATTCCAAACAGACTAGACAGACTAGAAAGACCGGACAGACCGGACAGACCGAATAGACCGGACAGACCGGATAGACCGGGCATACTCTACACATAGAACAGACTGAATAAAGTAGACCGACTAGGCCAGATTGATATTAATAGACAAACAAGACCAGATATTCCATACAGACTACGCAGACTTTTAAGACCAGACAGACTAGATAGACCGGATAGACCGGACAGATTCTACAGATAGGACAGACCGAACAAACTAGAGAAGCTACTGGGGCTAGAGGAGTGGACAGAAAGAGAAAATCGTGGTTGAAAAATTTAAGAACGTGATTTAACCAATCAACCACTCAGCTATTACGCGCTGCTGTTAACAACGTTCGGTAGCCAACATCCGGATCGGAGAGGTACTCTGTTCAAGAACAAACTAGACACACTAGACCAACTATACAGACTAGACAAAAACGATTAAACTAGCCAGAAAAAACTAGACAGACAAGACTAGACAGACGAAACTAGACAGAAAGACTAATTAGATCAGACTAGAGAGACAAGACTAGTCAGACAAGACTACACAAACAAGGCCACGCAGGCTAGACTAGACACACAAAACTAGACAGGCAATAATAAACAGACAAGACTACAAAGACAAGTCTACACAAACAAGAATAGACAGTATAGACAGACTAGACAGGCTAGATAGACTAGACAGACTGGACAGCATGGACAGCCTAGACGGACTAGACTAAAGTAACCACATTTTCATTAAGACAAGGCGGGACAAATGGTATGAAATAAGAATTATAATTTTGTTATGAAAGCAGACCAATGATTAAAAAATATATATTTTATCTATTCGCCCACCAAAATGAACACTAATGCAGGGCTGAGCAACCTGCGGCCCGCGGGCCGCTTAAGTGCCTGTACCGGCTTCCCTCCGCTATGAAAAATACTCTACTGCCTCAAATTTTAATAAATGGGACCCATATACCCGCTTTACTTTGTTTATCCCCTATTCTCGAACAAATAATGGTAATAGACCTTTTCATTGTTGAAATTTTTAGTGCGCATGTGTCAATTTCCGCCATGTTATAGGTAAAAATTGCCCGAACTTTTTGACGTATAACCTTAATATTTGCCCGAAACTTTCATATTCCCGCCTATCAAACCTGGCGGCTGCGCATGCGCTTAACTAACCGTAAAAAGGTCTATTTAGTTATAGTTCTAAAAAAGGTTGCTCTAATATTTTTTTGTATGTAAAGGATATTAAAGGATATTATATGTAACATGACATGGCGAATAGTGCCGCCATTAAATAAGCACACCCCTGGAATGGGCAGCTGCGTTCCAGTATGAATATAGGTGGAGATTAACGTGTAATCGGTACAGCTGTAATCAAGACGACGAGGGCGACAATGAAATATTCATCCCAACCGGTCTGGTCACAGCGCATGGAAAGCAACGGAAAACTACCATGTATCAATATCCTAGTATAATCATCAATATGAAAACAATCAAATAATGGGCTTTAGTTCCCGGCAGACCTTAAATGGTCAGAGGCTGCTAAGAATCTCCGGGTCAGCCACTACTATAATTAGTACTTGGAACGTGAGAAGTATGTTCGCAACGGGTAAGATACAAAACACGATTACAGAAATGAAGCGCATGAAAGTAAAAATCATGGGGATCAGTGAAATGAGATGGAAAGGAGTGGGAAAATGTATAGTAGATGATCACACACTGTACTACTCACACGGCACCAATACGGCGTAGGTATGATTCTTAACCAGGAAATTGCAAAAGCGGTACGCGACTTTACACCAATTTCTGACCGAATAATGTTGGTACAACTAGCAACAGTGCCAATAAACATCAACTTAATACAGGTTTATGCACCAACTTCTGACAAACCTGACGAAGATAGCGAAGAGTTTTACAGCGATTTGCTAAAAACAATGCAGAGTCTAAAGAAAAACTGCATTATTATCATTATGGGAGATTTCAAAACGAGCTAATATAGTGGGCGCGTTTGGTTTGGGTGAAAGTAACCCAAGAGGGGATAAATTATATGAGTTCTGCGTAGATGAAGAATATGTCGTAGTAAACACTTTCTTCAAACTTCCACCACGTAGACTATATACATGGCGATCCCCCGCGGACAAGAAAAGCAAAATTGTAAGAAACCAAATCGACTATATTCTTGTCAAGAAAAGGTTCAGAAATATATTTAAATCGGTCAAGACGTACCCTGGCGCAGATGTATCATCAGACCACAACCCCCTCGTCGGAACGTTAAAGCTGAAAATGAGAAGTAACCTTAAACCTAACAATAGTAATAAAGTAGATATTTCCCAACTCAAGAAGGATGATATAAGAGACCAAATACGATCCGCGTTAACGACAGAATTCAGAAAAATAAAAAAAACTCCGACCATGAAATTCAGAGCGAATGGGAAATGGCAAAGAACAGCATAGTTAAAACGAGTGAAAAATTTCTAAAGCCCGAAATATCGAAAAAACGTAGAAAGTGCTTGTTGACTGACGATATCCTGAGTCTCATGGAAGAAAGAAGACGACACAAAAATACAAACAAATACAAGGATTTAAACAAAACCCTTAGGCAGCTAATAAGAAAAGCAAAAGAGAGAAGAATCCATGAAGAATGTTTGGAAATAGAGGAGTTGGAAAAGAAACACGATGTCTTCAACGTACATAGAAAGGTGAAACTGGTAACTGGCACATAACATAACATAGGATCAAATGTGACGGAGAAGCTTGCAATATGGAAAGAATACATATATATTTTATTTGAAGCTGATCGACCATTAAACCCACCAACAATTACGGAAACTACTGGTCCTCATATTATAACAAGTGAAGTGAAGAACGCCATCAAACAAAGCAAGGATGGTAAAGCAGTGGGTCCAGATAACACGCATGCAGAAGTTTTGAAGCTGCTGGACGATGAAAGTATATCGGTAATAACTTCTCTATTTAATAGAATTTGCAACAGCGGAGTGATACCAAGGGATTGGCTAAAATCTACCTTTGTGACACTCCCAAAAAAACCAAATGCGAAAAAATGCGAAGATTATCGAACTATCAGCCTAATGAGCCATATCTTAAAACTATTCCTGAAGATTATTCATGGTAGAATCTATAAGAAATGCGAGGAAAACATCAGCAGCACGCAGTTTGGATTCCGAAACGCACTAGGAACAAGAGAAGCATTGTTTTGCTTCCAAGTACTGTTTCAGAGATACAGAGATGTGAATTATGATATATTCGCTTGTTTCAGAGATTATCAAAAAGCATTCGATAAAATAAACCACGATAAACTTATCAACAAACTTCAGAATATTGGACTAGATCAAAAAGATATTCGCGTAATAGCCAACTTATATTGGAGCCAGACTGCTGTGGTAAATGTAGAGGACCAGACCACCGACAATATAGATTAGGAGAGGAGTAAGGCAAGGATGTGTTTTATCACCTCTGCAATTTAATATCTACTCTGAAGAAATATGTAAAGAAACACTCTTAAATATCAACGAGGGGGTCGTGTTGAATGGTGAAATAATTAATAATATCAGATATGCCGGTGATACGGTAGTCTTCGCGGATAGTCTCGAGGGTCTTCAGCGGTTGATGTCGGAAGTAGTAGCCTCTAGTAAAGAATATGGTCCCTTACTGAATATCAACAAAACAAAATATATGGTAATAAGTAAGGTCCAAGCACCACCCGGCCAACTCTTTATCGACGGTACAGTAGTCGAACGTATATCAAGAACTACATACCTTGGTTGCATAGTAAATGACCAATGGGATCACTCGCTGGAGATAAGGAGAAGAATCGAAATAGCCAGTGCCGCATTTATAAAAATGAAGAAACTATTTAGCAGTCATGATCTCTCACTGAATATCAAGATGAGACATATTAGATGCTATATATTCTCCATACTTTTATATGGTGTTGAGTCGTGGATCTTAACTGAAGCATCCTGCAAGAAATTGGAATTTGATATATGGCTTTATAGACGTTTGCTAAATATTAATTGGACGGATAAAGTTGCGAACATCGAGGTACAAAGAAAAATGAAGAAGGAACCAGAGTTACTGTTTATCATCAACAAACGTAAACTAGAATACTTCGGTCATATAATGAGAAACGGAGAACGATATCGACTGCTGTAGCTCATACTGCAGGGCAAAGTAATAGGACGCAGAGGACCAGGAAGAAGGATATCTTAGATGAAGAACCTGAGGCAATGGTTCAATTCAATAACAACGGAATTATTTAGAACAGCCGCAAATAAAATCCAGATTGCAATGATGATCTCCAACATTCGAACCGGTTAGGCACAAGCAGAAGAATGTAAAGGAAGCCATTAGTATAATCGTCTGTAAATGTAAAATTGTGCCTAAAAATCCAATGTAAATCAAATGGAGTTTCATTATTAAACGATTGCCGTTGGTTTTTACTATGGCAACAACTTGCGTCACTAAACAAAAAACATGACGATTCTGACGAAAAAAATAAATTTTCTGACGTGCACTCATTGCGATTACAAAAAAACTCGCACCTCATGCATAAAAGCCCTTCTTTACACACTTGTATCATAAACTACTATTATTGTATACTTCTCTATAAATATACAAAAATGTGTTATTATTGGTGATTATTAATTATTGGTGACTAAAAATATTTGTAAAAAAATCATTTGAAAATTATGATTTTTAATTAATTTAAATTTTTTATTAAAAAAAAATGTAATTTTCTTTCACGGTCAAATTTTTGATCCAAAAGAATACTCGGATCATTTATTAAAAGCTGAAATTTCTCACATGAAGTGGTCAAATTATTTTTTACGCTTAATATAGATTTGAATGTTCAACTGCGTTTTTTCAGTTGTACATATTTTATTGATACAAGAAAAAACACTTTTTCCTGTTGCATTTGTTCCTGGAATGGATTCTACAATTTTCAAAATATTTTGATAAGCTTAATAAAGTCGGAACACAGCCTGAATATATAAGTATATTCAACCTTTCCGGAGCTCTGTAACAGGCACCTGCCAGTTTATAGCTTCGTGGCACTCACCAAAAACTAGAAAAATAACATTGTTTTTAAGTTCATGTCTTTCCGATACCTTATCGGAGGGATAGCCCTATACACGCGTTTCGAGATTTATCTCTCATCAGTACAGCTTTGATTTTATTAACATATATACATACAGGGAGGTTCCTACAGCCTTTGCCGCATCCCGCGCTTCTTTTTCCACCTCTTCTTGTCTCTCCAGTCCTCTTCTTCTATGGATCTATCTTCCATGGTTTCCATAATACCATCTATCCATTTTACTGCTGGTCTGCCACTTCTTCTCCTTGCTCTTGGTACATATTGAATTGCTATTTTGGGCCATCTTTCTCCAGTCATCCTTTGCATGTGTCCATACCACTTTAATTGCCGTGTTTCTATGTCGTCTGTAGTGCCATCGACTTTCCTCGTTTGTTTTCTTAAATGTTAATTTCTTACACGATCTAGTTTGGACGTTTGACTTGCTCATCAAAGTCAATTTCTACTACTTCTATACTTTTTTTATCCCTTTGTGAAATTTGCCAACATTCTGAACCATAAGTTGTTATTGGTTCTACGATAGATTTGTATACTCTCATTTTTGTTTTTAGTTTCATTTTATTTCACCACAGCATTGAATTTAACAAGCAGATAGCCTTTTTCCCTTGGCCAAGTCTATTTTCTATATCCTTTTTTGGATATGTTTGTTCCTTCTTCTGAGATGATAGTTCCTAAGTATTTGTATGCCCTACATTTTTTAATCATTCTTAACTACAGTTCTGGATCGAGAATTGTGTCTCGGGCATTGTCTGTGTATTGCTATTGCCACTCCTCTCTTTGCTCTTGTGTCCTTAACTCCACTATAAACAGGTATATATTCCCCTACCATCTAAACACCGTTCCCTTTTTTTTAGTTTCTGTAAGCACACAGACATCCAGTCTCATTTTGTTTAAATCTTGGAATACTTCTCTTTTCTTTGTTCGTAATGCTTGTATGTTCCAGGTCGCCATTCTCATAGACAATTTTATTTGCCTAGTTCGTTGTATTATTCTCCATCATTGCATTGAAGTTTTCAACATTTTTTTCTTTTTCCGAATGGTGAGGTGTTGGCCCATCGATTCCACTTTCCAGCTTGAAGGACCAGGCTTTTCTGTTATGGTTTTCTCCCTTAGTCGCTTTTTTACAGTTTTGAGGCGCCGGAAACTCGCCATTTACCCCCTTCCGTCTGCTACACAACACACATCCATTGTACGCGATGTACCCAGAGGCTACGACAAGGACGTGGAAGTGGGATATGCTGGATTTGTCCATTTTGGGACTGTGGGCGTTTTCCAGAGTTTTGTTGTAGTAGGAATAGTGGCACTTTCTGCAACCACTGAGACCCATATCAGCCATTTAGCCTCCCGCTTTTAGGAAACAACAATTTGTAAACCATTCACTTATTGTTCATAAAAGCTAAGCTGTACTGATGAAAGATAAATTAAACCATTAAATGACCGATTTTTATAACTGCATGGAATATCTTGAGTAATGGACAGTTCAATTGGAGGATATTGAATAAATTCATTGGGTGACACTAAAAAAAGGAGATTTTATGGGCATATGTGAAAAAATCTTATTTTATATATTACAGTACATTTAAAATAAGAAATGCAGATATTTTCTGAAAGCGGGACATTATTAAAAATCGACGGGACGCGAGACAGTCCCGCCTAAATCGGGACGTGTGGTCACTTTAGACTAGATGGACTAGACGGACTAGACGGACTAGACGGACTAGACGGACTAGGCGGACTAGACGGACTAGACGGACTAGACGGACTAAACAAACTAGACGAACTAGACGGACTAGACGGACTAGACACGGACTAGACGGATCAGACACGGACTAGACGTACTAGACACGGACTAGACGGACTACACACGGACTAGACGGACTAGACGGACTAGACACGGACTAGACGGACTAGACACGGACTGGACGGACTAGACGGACTAGACACGGACTAGACGGACTAGACACGGACTAGACGAACTAGACACGGACTAGACGGACAAGACACGGACTAGACGGACTAGAGACGGACTAGACGGACTAGACACGGACTAGACACGGACTAGACGAACTAGACACGGACTAGACGGACTAGACACGGACTAGACGGACTAGACGGACTAGACGGACTAGACAGACTAGACGGACTAGACACGGACTAGACGGACCAGACACGGACTAGACGTACTAGACACGGACTAGACGGACTAGACACGGACTAGACACGGACTAGACGTACTAGGCACGGACTAGACGTACTAGGCACGGACTAGACGGACTAGACACGGACTAGACACGGACTAGACACGGACTAGACGGACTAGACACGGACTAGACGGACTAGACACGGACTAGACGAACTAGACACGGACTAGACGGACTAGACAGACTAGACGGACTAGACACGGACTAGACGGACCAGACACAGACTAGACGTACTAGACACGGACTAGACGGACTAGACACGGACTAGACGAACAAGACACGGACTAGACGGACTAGACGGACTAGACACGAACTAGACACGGACTAGACGAACTAGACACGGACTAGACGGACTAGACACGGACTAGACGGACTAGACGGACTAGACAGACTAGACAGACTAGACGGACTAGACACGGACTAGACGGACCAGACACGGACTAGACGTACTAGACACGAACTAGACGGACTAGACACGGACTAGACACGGACTAGACACGGACTAGACGGACCAGACACGGACTAGACGTACTAGACACGAACTAGACGGACTAGACACGGACTAGACACGGACTAGACGGACAAGACGCGGACTAGACGGACTAGGCACGGACTGGACACCGACTAGACGGACTAGACACGGACTAGATGGACTAGACACGGACTAGACGGACTAGGCACGGACTAGACGGACTAGACACGGACTAGACGGACTGGACGGACTAGACACGGACTAGACACGGACTAGACGAACTAGACACGGACTAGACAGACTAGACGCCGACTAGACGGACTAGACACGGACTAGACGGACTAGACGGACTAGACGGACTAGACGGACTAGACACGGACTAGACGGACCAAGCACGGACTAGACGTACTAGACACGGACTAGACGGACTAGACACGGACTAGACACGGACTAGACGGACTAGACACGGACTAGACGGACTAGACACGGACTAGACGAACTAGACACGGACTAGACGGACTAGACACAGACTAGACGGACTAGACACGGACTAGACGGACTAGACACGGACTAGACGGACTAGACACGGACTAGACGGACTAGACAGACTAAACGGATTAGACTGCCTAAATGAACCTGATAGGCTGAACAGACTAGTAGGATTATACATACTGGACAGACTAGCAAAGGCAAGACAGATAAGAAAACTAGACAAACAAGACTAGACGGAGAAGACTGTACTGGCATGATGCGTAGACAGTTGACTCTAGACAGACGGGACAGATAGTCTTGTCTTTCTAAGGTATGGCTAGAGAAACGAGACTAGAGAAACAATTGTAGACAGGCATTCCTTGGTAGACAGGATAATATTAAATAAACAGATAATAATGAATAAAATTAGGAAGAAATAGAGTAAAGGGTAGAGAAAGAAAAGTTTTGTGGTAAATGTAAAGTAAACAGAGGGGTATATCAATCGTCAGAATAATCCAATTTATATCTGGCAAACGAGTCGAAAATTGTAAGAAAACAGAAATGAGCGTTTAACCCAATATAAATTGAATTGGTTTCTCTATGTTCCAACTGAAACGACGTTAAACCAACCCCTCCGCTTAGTCACATTACATCGTAACAATTTTTGTACTAAGATAATTTAATTTATCCTCCCCACAATTTTTCTAATGCAAAAGCTTCGATTTCCACGCCACATCACACACACACACACAGATTCAACAGCCTCTTGGTGGACTAATGGTCGGCACAAACACAACCGCCCGCGGAGCTCATTTCATTTCCGCCCCCACTCCTGAAAGAATTCCTCGTTATTTCCGCAAACAGCGTCCGCGATTAGCCCGATCCATAATAAATATATTTTTCGTTAAGTCATCCCATTTGTTAAAGCCGGATCGTGATTTATGTACGGCAGTAAAAATCTGAATATTCAACAGAACATTATTTATCGGTGATCACTATCATTTATTAAATATTTCAATAAAATAAAAAAAAGAGATTTAAGCCTTAATTACATAACTTATTAAATTTAACTTCACTGTGATTATTGAAAATCTGTTATAAATAAACATTTTCTATTTAGTTTTTATCAAATAGCAATAGAGTTTAACATATCTGAGTGAAGTTATTGCATTCTTCTATTTATGCATTTTTGTCAGATTCAAATTCATTTATTAGCCAGTTGGATGCATACAGAATACATAGGAAATACATAGGAATACATAGGAAAAAATACGTCAGGAAAATTGTTAAATAAATTTGCTTAATTCTAAAATTTCTTCCATTTGGTATGGACATTGGGCCACGAGAATATTTAAAATTTTTCTTCTAAAAATGTTATATGAACGTTCTTGAGTTATTTCAAGTGGAAGCGAGTTATACAGTTAGATCCCAAGAACGTCAGGAGCTTTGCTGCATGCACAAAGCGTGCACAATTTGAGACGAGTTCTGATGGAATAGTTATGTTTTCTCCTTATTTTGTGGTATTAGATGTTAGTTTCGGTGGATATAGATGGGTTGTTTCTAATATATGTAAGCTAGAGACAGTTAGGATGTTAAGTTCTACAAAATTACGTCTGCAGGAGGCAAATGTTGGCAGACCTAGCATGAAACGTACAATTCTTTTTTGGGCTTTCAGCAATTTCGTTAGATTAGGGGATGCTCCCCATGCAATAATGCCATACATCAAGACCGACTGAATTTCAGCGTAATAGAAGTTCATCAGTTCCTGCATTGTTAAGAATGTTCGTAGGTGTTTAATACCATAAACTTGCTTGTTGATAGTCCGGCATATACTGTCGATTGTAGTGTGCCATGATATATGTTGCTCAAAATGGACTTCTAGGAATTTGGTGAAAGTTTTTTTTTTTTAGAGTAAGTGTTCCTAATTGACTGGAATCATTAGTGGCGTAATCACTTCTCTGCGTCTAAAAGATAATAAATTCCGTTTTGTCAAAATTCAGTTGGAGTCTATTCGCAGCGAACCAGCTTGTTATTTCTTGTATAAGTCTATTTGCTTCTATTTGTGATTCGTTTAAGCTATTTTGAGAGATTAAAAAGCTGGCATCATCTGCACAGATAGTACATTTTGAGTGCATAGTGCATTTTGAGAATATGATACCAGGTCGGCCAAGTATTATACAAATAAGATAGGCGCTAACACGCTTCCCTGAGGAACCCCTCTATTGGATATTATTTTTGAAAACTCGGTTGGGTTAGTGCTAGAGCGAATTTGTACATATAGTGAGCAATTTTTTAGGTACAATTGCAACCACATACCCGCTTTCCCTCTTATTCCGTATTTATATAATTTATTGATTAGCTGTATGTGATCAACGCAGTTAAATGCTTTACTCAGGTCGCAGAAAATGCCGATAGGAAATTTTCCAGTATCGACTTCTGCGAGTATTTTATTATATAATTCCAGCATAGCTGTGATGATTGATTTTCCGCTCTGGAAACCTTGTTGTTCTTTAGGTATAATTTTGTGCTTGATAATAAATATTACCAAGCGGGATGAGAAACAGTGTTCAAGAATTTTAGAGAACACTGAAATCAGGGGAACGGGCCTGTAGTTGCTGGGTTCCTTTTTATCCCCTTTCTTATAAATGGGCAGGATGGTAGTTACCTTTAAAATGTTTGGAAATTCCCCAGTCTCGAGTGAACAGTCTACTATATTCAATTAAGGTTTTATAAGGTGATGAGAGTTCTCTTTTATCAGGCGGCAAGGCAATCCATCTGGTCTGTCTGGTTTATCTGCTCTCTTGCCTGTTTTGCACTTTTTTGTGCGCTCTATATCGAAGGACCTCTTTCCAGTTCTGTGTGATAGAAAAATTTATTGGAAATTATAGGAAATTATTGGAAATTATTGGAAATTATTTACATACACATTAAGTATTTATATTCTCGTTAAACTCAATAATGAATGTTACATAATTGTAGTAGCACTAGGCTTTAATATAAATATGTTTTTTTATAAACATGTGGCTTAGGCACAAAACAGAAGCCACAAGATATCTGGATTGAGATTTAATATTGTTTTCCTCTCTTTTGCAGTATTTGGGATCTTTCGCTGTTGTCAACTGTGATCAGGCGTCTAGGGCAGATTTTATCAGGAGTCAGTTACAGCAGATGAGGGTGAGTTTTTACAAATATTCCTTTGATATGAACATAAAACGTTAATAGAAAATTGCTTATCTTCTGTTATTTGTCCAATTTATATATTTATACATGTAATTATATGATACACACACACACACACATCTAGTCTGTCTATCACACTGTCTAGTCTGTCTAGTCCATCTAGTCCGTCTATTCCATCTACCATAATATTTTACCATACTTTCCAATTAATATTTGAAAAACCAGACTTATATCATATATTTTCTATTTTCATAGAATTAATTTAATTTTAATAAAATTAATAAATCCTTATAAATTTCCTTTTTTAATCTAACAATCCAAAAAATTATTCTCAAGATACTCTATATTCAGTTCGCTCCGGGATACAAATTGCACGAAAATTGGTTTAATTAAAGGAGACGCATAAGAAACGCGATTTCTTCTTGCGCGATTTATGAATTCAATTTGGTCGCTCCTTAACTGCTGATTGGTTTGACGTCTCAATTGCTTGACCCTTTAACCTTCTCCGCTCAGAGATAGATAGATTACAACAGGAATCCAATCACATTTCCAGATACATTAACAGACACAAAAATAGGAGATAAAAGGAGATATAAAATAGAGCATAAAATGTGAAGTGTATTAAATCGGAACAAGAGGTTTACTTGTATTTATTAACGGTCATAAATATCTTGTTTTTTCGTTCTCATAAAGATTACGGAAAGAGGGACTAATAGTAAAAAATACTGTAGCATTAATCAAAGTTTAAATTAAACGGATATAATATGATATTCGTAATTTTGTTAATTCGATTTATGAGAGGTTTAAATTTTGATGAAATATTAGCAGGAAGAAGAAGTATTTGTCGCTAGAGATTATTTTGCACCCACGGTTTCAAATATTGTATAAAACAACTTTTTTCTGGAATAACAAAAAATGTGTAAATTATTTTTGAAAATCATTTTAAAATTAAACTTTTAGTAACTTACCAAAAGATAATTTACAAATAAAAAAATCACAAATTAAAGATTTAGCTCTTATGTCTATCATAAAATGCCAAAAAAAATAGTCAATTATAAAATTTAAGCTTGGGAACTTTATAAAATATTTTGTTTGTATTACTCAGCTCAACTGATTTCATTTCTTGAGATTGAATCAACGATTCAAATATTTTTGCGTGAACCCTCTAGAAAAATAGCAAACGTTTGTTATAAACAAAATATTTAAATATCAATAGATTCCCAAGTAGTTCGCTTTTACACAAAATTTGATTTTCGTTATTTAGAGACGTTTTTCGTGAAAAAATACAGAATTAAATTTTGAGCCGTAACGCGAATTTGTGTTAAAATTAAAAATTGTTGAGCGAGCTATTGAGAAAATCTAGTTTGGTAACATGTAATATCATAATATATGTATGCAGTGTGTGTGTGTTTCTAATTAATATCAAGTTTTGAATAATCAATATCAAATTGCTAATAATCCATTAGGAATTTAGTTAGGAATAATCAATTAGGCAATGTCAAAACAATTGAGAACAATTGAAGGGCACAGGGAAAAAAACACGGAAGTTCGTTTCTTGTCAAAATGAAACTGGTGCTGCCATATGTTAGTATTAGAAGTATTACTTTACGTTCCACTGTATAAGATTGGGGAAAAAGCACGTTAGTCCCTACAAAACTGATACTATAAAAGAAATATCCAGGGGAAGAATGCAAGTAAACTTTAAAGTTCGTTTTTCTCATAACGAATCTAGGTGAACATGCATGATTTTTCCCCTGTACCCTTCAATTGGAAATAGAAAAAAATGAGAATACAGTGTATCCTCTCGTAATACATTACTCTCATAATGCATTCCCATAAAAATTGCGATACGCATCCTAATTTATCACCCTGTATTTTGAGTTGATTTGTTGGATGTAAATAAAACCTGTACTTGCTTTTCATTTTCAAGTAAAGAAATATTGAAAGAACGATTTGTTATTATTGGTTCTATCTTCAAATTATTTCATATATTGCTGAACATATGTATAGTAATTACATTGCATACTCTTTAACCTATTAAGTTATATTATACATAAACACACTAATAAGGGTACCGTGTTATACACTTATTAGTGTGTTTATGTATAATATAACTTAATAGTTTTAAGAGTATGCAATGTAATTACTATACATATGTTTAGCAATCTATGAAATAATTTGAAGATAGAACCAATAATAACAAATCGTTCTTTCAATATTTCTTTACTTGAAAATGAAAAGCAAGTACAGGTTTTATTTACATCCAACAAATCAACTCAAAATACAGGGTGATAAATTCGTGTGTCCTAGTGTTCTAATTTTAGTTTGCAATTTAAACTCTTAAAGTTTAATAACAAGTTAAGTGCTTGATCCTAGATTAACAATTATTACTTAAAAAATGACATCGATTAGATGACCACCGTTTTCTGATCCACCGGATGCGTGATTAAGATCGATGCAATAATGAATGCATTGCACGCCGGCACGTTTCTTACGATATCTCACCAAAAGCTTTGTCGAATATTTCGTTTTAAGCCTTCCAGGGATTCAGGTTGGCTCTGATAAAACTTATTATATATAAATTTAATAATTAATTTTTTTAAGATTGAATATTATTAGATTCATTTTTCGTGGAATTTCTTTTAAGTAATATGTACTTTTTCCAACAAGTTCGATTCTACACAAACGGATTTAGAAAGAAGATGAAAAGAAATGTTCGCGCATTGGAAAGTCTTTCACAGCGTTGACTTTGTGATAATGAAAGAAGAAAGATTTCAATTCATCATGTAAAAACAAGTTGTTTGTTGGTACCAATGAACTGGTAAATTTTATGGCGAGAAATAGATTTGTCTACTTTTTCTTTAATATTAATCATTTATTCTCTAGTTCTTTTGCAAAACATTTGTTTCAATATTAGTTAAAATTTCTTAATATCCTGATTAAATGATTAAATTTAGATTTCATTTGTAGGAGTATTAGTACTTTAACTAAGTTAAATAAAATAGTTTATAGTAGTACATCTTCTACAATAGTATAATAGTACATCTTCTATAGCAAAACATTTATTTGCTTTAATATTTGTTGCAAATTCTTAATATAAATGTCAAAATCTATATTTAATGATTCAATTTTGCAAATTTAGATTTAATATATTTAATATTAGTTACAATTTCTTAATAAAAATTTCTTAATATAGGGTGTAGGGTGTATAATAACAAATTAAAAGAGATATTAGACTGCAATTATCAAACAACGAATTAAGTTGGACCCCAATTTTTTATTGAACATTGTAGAGCAAAATCTAAAGTTTAATAACACGCTGAATGCTTAATCCTAAATTAACAATTAATACTTAAAATTACATCGATTAGATTCCCTACGTTTGATTTTTTTTTTCACGCTGGCACATTTCTAGCGAAATCTCACCAATAGCTTGTCGAATGTTCCGTATTAAGTCTTGCAAGGTTCCAGGTCGATTTTAATAAACCTTAGATTTTTCATGACCTTATAATAAATAATCCAAAACCGACAAATCCGTAGAACGCGGAGGTCAAAACTGATCCACATGCTGGGAAATCAGACAACCAGGAAAGAACTTTCATAATACTCCCATAGACATGTTGGACATATGAGGCCTTGCACCATATTGTTCATACCAAATATCCTTTATTGGTAATCGGAGTTGAGCGATGGCATCCATTAAGTTCGTTTGTAGCATCTCCACATAATGTTCATTACTGATACCCTACTGCGTTTCCCATTTCACCTTAAAAAAAATACGCTCCCAATACTCAGATGAGCGTATTCCACACCATACAGTTAACGTTTGAGATTGCTGCTCTTATTCGAATATAATATGAGGGTTTTGGCAGACCAGTAATGTAAATTTTATTTGTTTCTTTCCGCATACAATTGAAAATATGCTGAAATCGTTACTCATAATTATTTTGACAAAAACAAAATGACAAACTTATTTCTTAACATAAGTTTCGGCCTATTGGAAGAAGTTCTTGGGATTTTTGCCATATGTAAGGCCGAAGGAGTAAATCCTTTTTTAAAATTGTTCTTACCGACTTACTTGAAATTTCTACTTGCTGTGATAAACGTAATCACTTCTGTTAGTTCTAGCACTTTATTTCCTCTGCACGTTTCGTATCCTTAAGACAATATGTTCGACAATATTTTTCGGCCCATCTTCCAATTTTCCTATAATTTGGGGGCGCGGTATAATTAAACAGTTATCGAAACCACCTCTGAGTTTGAATAATGGAGTTCGCTCTAATAAAATGCTCTACAGAAACAAGCCTTTGCCTTCAATCGGCCGCCACACAGTGAGCCGAATTTCCGAAAAAGTGAACAAAAATATAATGCCTCGTCCTATATATCTGAAATTCTGGTTACAGTGGTATTTTTTGTCGTTGATCACGAAAATTTTATCAAAAATTTCAAAAACAAAATGGCGGATTTAATATGGCTTATGTTTCTTCGAAATAAACATCCAATTTTTACAAAATGACGTACATAGGGTTTTTTACGTCGTTGATTACGAATCTGTTATCAGAATTTATCGAAACCGCTTCTAATTTTTCGATGCAGTGTGTGATAACAACTCTACTTATTGAAGGCCGATCCTGAATGTTTTGACATTATTAAATAACAGTTTAATCTAATTCAAGAAAATGACTGCCAACTGCGAGGGGAAATCTTTTTCTAAATACTGTATTTACACAAAACTGTAAAAATAATGATTTGCCCAATACATCCCGGGCTAGTCTCATGTTTATTGCATCGGTAATAATGCATGAATTCACAATTCTTGAATTCTCAATTCTCGCAACAATTTGCATGTCAAAACCTGCCTATACGTATTTGCTACAGTCTCAAGAACCCTTATTACGCAATTTTTCAAAAAAATGTCCGCCATATTGGACCCGCCATTATGTTTTCTGGAATCCTAATCAGGAACGTGAAGAAATTCTAATACTTATCATATATAGAATTACAATTTCTACAATACAATTTCTATCTGATAAGATTTCGAAAAATTGTCCGCCATATTTGGTCACCATTTCGTTTTATAAAATTTTGATAACTCATTTGTAAGATTATGTACCAATTGGTACGAAATTTTGAGAAAATTTAATGATTTTTTTCAAGAAATTGGCCGTCATATTAAATCCGTCATTTTGTTTTTGAACATTTTAATAACAGATTTGTAATCAGCGACGTAAACAACACCTGCAACCAAAATTTAAAATATATATCGTCGGTACCACGGTAAAACCATCTATATCACATTTTTCTACTATTGAGATAAAGAGCTTTTAAAGTTGAAAAGATCCCGACAAATCAAATTCTAGGGTTATAATGTCAAAACTTTTTTATGGATGATCCATTATGTCTTTTAATGATTTCTACTGTAAATGAATATATTTTAACGATATATTTTAAGAGGAGGGCCCCCAAATGGGATATAGACGGTTTTGCCTTAAATATATAATGTGGTTATATAAATGGTTTTGACACCAAGTTTCAATGAATAAAAAATGTTCAAGTCAAAATTTATTTGGAATGTAAACGTTAAATAGTTGATGAATTATTCAATGATGATTAATGAAGTAAAATATTGTAAAATATCTTCATTCTTGGTCTGAATTTTCTTCATCCAAGCATCCTTCAATCTGATCGATCGCTGTCAAGGACCTGATACATGATTCGATTTTCAAAAACCCCTGTAAATTATCAATAAATTTATGAACTCTCGCTGAAACCACAAGTGATATTCAGGCGGAATCCGTCGCGTCGTGCAAAGTGCAACCAAATCGGTTTTCTTCGCCTTCGAGATCGGTAGTTGTCTTTCGTAAAGTTGTTTTAAACTGAACACCTCCGGTCGTCTTCTTTTTTTGCGGGATACAGCAGAGATAATCTGAATGGTTTTACATGCATTTTTATTATGAAAATGTTTGCTTTGAAGAATTACCTTCCAATTTTCATCATCATGAGCGTATTTAATCTTGATCAAATCAATGTCATTTTTTTCGAATCGTACACATTTTGCTCTCAACCAGGACACTGCTTCAGCGTCGTTATCTTTGTCGATTCGACCTATAACACGCGATTGAGCATTTTTTAATCGACGAAATCCTGATGGTACATCTGGATTACCTTGTAGGTCATAGTTTTTGACTTTTTGGTCGATGATCGAGCTTTTGTTATGACGTTGAGCCATTCGTGCGGTGTGAAAATTGATGTATTTTTTGCAGCTGATTCTATAGCGGAATGCATAGAGTCGACATTCATTTGGGTATGGCAAGTTTCCAAATAATTGTGCTCAATGAAGTCGAATGGCATCGATTTGATCAGGACCATACGCATACCGAACAAAAACTTAATTTTGTTTTGACCGGCGCAATTGTCGGACCAACTTTGTACTTTGCGGCAACCTATGATTGGTATTGCTTATTATTAGTTGTCAAGTATGATAGAAAAGTAAGCTTAATACTCCTTAATACCTTTTATCACTTTAAAGACGACCCTTTTTCTGAACTGTCTCTGCCGCCTTCGACCTCATTCCAAACGTAGCAGTAGCCGGCCTTGTCATTTTCAACATAGAAAATTAAATTATGAAAACAAAGTTTCCGTTTATAGTAAAATTGGCTTTTATCTGCATGAGGAATCTGCAGCACGGACTGTAGGTCCATTGTTGCGACGAGAAGCGATGGATTTTTCTTGGCTTCTTCAATGTCGTTTTGCATCGATTGACGGCAAGATTCTTTTTTGGCCAAATGATCTTCATGGTCTTTGCGCAACTTTTCGTAATTAGGATCAGAAGTCAGCTTATTTTTGAATGAAGCACATGTTCCGCATTGATCTTTTCTCGGCTTGTGAAAAGACAAATTGTAATGTTCTCCGAGAAATCTTTGATAAAGCTGGAACGAAATCTTTAATGTGAGATTTTGTTCACAAAGTAGACTGTGCATTTTGGTTATGCTCAGCTTTGCAACCAAATATTCACGTTTGCTGGTTCTACGACCATTCTGACTGGGACCTATCTGAATTCTGACTGGGATTTGACTGCATTAAAAACGGCCTGTTTGGTTTTGCTTGCAGGCTCGTGGGCACCTCTGCGATGTGGCATATGAAACAATTTTGCTTCATCGCAATGATCGTAGGCATTAGTAACTCTGTCAAAATTGATGTGCAGCGTTTTGAGGAAAAACTCTTTATACACTTTCATTTCGTTTCCATCGATTAACATGAAAAAAGTGTAGCTAAACTGCTCTCTTGGCGGATTTTATTCTGGCCCCTTGACTCTTTGACGACTGACTGCGGATTTTTTTGTGAAATGCAAAAGAAATTCTTTTTTAGCCTTGAAGTTTTCTCCATTGCTCCAAAAACTTTCGAAAAATTGCCGATGGTTTTCTTCTTTGAACTTAGTGCATTGATAACCATTTTTTTCATTACTTTTGTGATTAGGCATTTCTTTTAGCTTTCTAGGCTTCGTAACTTTTATTTGTGTGACTGGTGTAGGCCTTCCCCTGATTTCGTTCCGCTTTAATCAATTTACGTTTGTGAT
The DNA here is from genome assembly GCA_944588485.1 of Phosphuga atrata. Lineage (NCBI taxonomy): Eukaryota > Metazoa > Arthropoda > Insecta > Coleoptera > Silphidae > Phosphuga > Phosphuga atrata. Next base: position 7,095,666 of record OX155900.1, read on the forward strand.
GTCTCGGATCGCTTCTTCTCCAGCGAGTACCACGAATTGTACCTGGTCCTTCATCACTCTGGAAAAATTTAGATTTATATATTACAGAAATATAGTTCTATTCTGCTTACATAATTAGGTTCATCAGCACGATCAACATTGGTTGTGGCAACGTTGGGAGTAACCGGCGTATTATCAGCAACAGACTGTACATAATCCTCATCACTGTCGATTCAAATGCAGCGCTGCTTCCGGACAGGCGAGGATAATGGGGGTTTTCCTGCCATACGTAAGATTGGAACCGATTCATTTTCTAAAGAATTGCTTGTGTCCATGTTAGAAGTTAAATCAAATATTATCTGTCCGGCTGTTTTTTTTAGACATATGTGAGAAATCTGTTGGTAGAGAGACCCGATGTCCTACTCGCACTGTGATTGGTCAATTTAGTAAACACAGCAACGCGCCAACCTAAGAAAATTAAGACAACCAAATTGTTAAAGCTAAATTTCACTTAAAAAAACTTAACAAACCTCAACCAAAGGATAAAGGAAATGTGAGTAGTTTTGCAATTTTTAATCGAATGCGCTGAAGTCGAGAAATATCATAATTTGAACAAAGACGGTTTTGCCTTGTGCTATATAACATAGCATGACAACATTTCCTAAATTGGGCAAAACCCTCTAAGGTAACATAGACGGTTTTGCCATAACACAAAAAGTGACTATCATTATCTAATATGCTGGAACCTCTTAAATAAATACAACAGGATAAGACGGTTTTGCCATCTTATAGTACATCATCGAAAACCTTTAAAAAAATGTGATATAGACGGTCTTGCCGTGGTACGGACGATATGTAGAGGTATTCTATTTTTGCCGCTCGATTAAAAATAAAACTTGAAGGTTCACTATATATTAGACAGTTAAAATTATGGCCAATAAGGCATTACTTCTTGTTGTTTTTATTAAATAAGACTCTTAATTTGTCATCTTTTATGGCTATATTGGTATTATATTTATTTTAACCTTGCACTAGAATGTTAACGGAGGAGAGAAATAAATTATTAAAAGAAAATTTTTTCTTGTTTCATAATATTCATAATATTATTGTATTTAAATCAACTGGAATGTCAAAAGTTTATCTCCAAACTGCACATTGTTAATTCATTCTCTCTCATCAACTTTTATCTCACAATTTTTCAAAACCATTTTAAATATGTATCTATCAAATATTATCATATTTAAATAGATTAAAAATTAAACTTTTTATTGAACTGTGTCATCAGCTCACAAGGAATTTAAAAAAGTAATAAATTTATGTTGGAAAGCTCTCCTGCCACAAGGAGGAAATGATATTTCACTCTAAGATAGTAACCATTGTTCCTCCTATGAACAACAAAAGATGTGAAGTTATAAACCATCAAGATGTAGAACTATTATTTTGGAAAGAGACTTAGACGAAGACACTAGATTTGGGACTAGGTTCGAGTAAAAAATTTGCTAATTTTTGGATAATTCACTTATATATTTCTTTGAAAATGATCTTGCAGTACAAATTAAAGTTTAATTTTCCTTCAAAATATTATATTATAATTATTTAAATAATATAATTCATTGGAATGATAATTAATAATTAGAATTAAAAAAAACTAAAATAAAAAATGATATTTCAACAAAATCTCTATGAAAATTCTATTAAATCGTTCATCTTCAGCAGCATACATAAATCGTTCATTTTCCTCTTATATTTATTATCTTTTATTTCACAAAACCTATCTCTTGTACACAATAATTAAGTTTAATTTCTTACCAGTCATTTTATTAACCATTTGATGTGTTTATTAATGTTATTTATTTTTTTAAAATCTCGTATCTTGTAATTCGTTCATGAATAAATAAAATATTAGATTGTATTTATGAATATTCTGTGTAGGGATAACAGGTTTTAATTCTTTCAACTAAATAAGTAGAGAAGCAAAGCTTCAGAAATCAAAGAGTTTAGCCATTTAAGCTCATTGGCTGCAGAGTCTATTTATTTATAATATTTTTTTTGTTTGTTTTATTGGTAAATTGTAATTCGCATAATCGTATAATCTTTGAGCTCTTCAAATAGATTGTCTATCTACTTAAAAAAATCACGCAGAATTACCAGTTCAAAGTTTTTTACTTTTATTCACTTGTATGCACTTTTATATTAAATTTATTGTATCCTGTTGATTAAACCTTACGTGTTTTAAATGAACGTACTTACGTATAACGCCACCGCAGCGAGAGGTCGCGCTACCGCGTGATATGTGGTCTAGATTTATCTGCTCTAATATAACCTAATCCAATTCTTTTCCAATATTTATTCTTATTTCGGATCGAGAGGTCGCGCTACAGCGCGATATGTGGTCTGGATTTATCTGTACCGTTATAAACTAATCTAATCATCCATTTTGTTCAAATCTGTAGCTGCGGTGGCGTTAGTACGAGGTACCTAAATGAATTATTTAATTCTAATTGATTGCCGTCAATTTAAAACTGTTTATTCTCGATTTGAAATCTACACTTCTTAATTTAAACTTGATTATCCTCGACTTAATTAATATTTACTTTTATAAAGTAAATATAAATTAAGTTAGGCATCTAGGTAGTACGTTCTCTATAAATAAAATAAAATTTAAACTGGAAAGAAGTAACACGAACCCTGTCCTAAAAAAAAAAAAATTATTAGAGAATCTGCTTACAACAAAATTACTGATGTATTTCAAGCAGCTTTTTACAAACAATCAAGTGGACTGGCAATGGGAAACCCCTTAAGCCCAGTACTCGCGGAAATATTTATGTATAATATTCAAAAAACTATTAGCAAACTCCTATTATTTAAATATTGGACATACTGGGTAGGATATGTAAATGACGATTTAACATGCTTTACAGGAACGGACAGATTCACCATTCGACCATTCACCCAAACATAGCATTTAAAATAGAAATAGAAATTAACAAAACCATCAATATCATAGACTTCACAATAGCTCACAACAATACAAACAAACATCAATTTTCAATCTATCACAAAGCCACACACCAAATAACTCCAAAATTTTCGGCATACCAATCCATGGTGCATAGACTCATTAACACCTCAATGAGTATAGACCATATTGACTTAGAAAAGAACAAAATCATCACCAAAGCTCTGAATAATGGATGTCCAATAAAAATGCCACTAGAACCAAGTAGTGTTCTGCTGGACCTGAATTTAGTATGGCTCAGTACGTAGCTGCAAATCCATCACTTTCGGGCAGCAGGATACCAAGAGACATCAAATCACCGTACTCACGTATTCGCGCGGCGGCGCTGATGATGCTAAGTTGAGACGGAACGACAGATAGCTCTGAACACCAGAGCTATCTGGAAAAGAAAGTACAGGCATACGTACTGTACAATGGAGAAAGGCAACGGGAAACCATCTCCAATATCATCCCCAAGGGAATCACAGAATGACTACATTCAGTTTCAGTTTTAAACAGTTCCTCATTCGGATCCCCGTGTGGAACAGACTTGAATGAAGCCACAAGAACAAACATACGAAACAAAATCAGAATATTAACCTGGAACGTACGAAGCCTATACGAAGCAGGAAAACTAATAAACCTAACCCAATCAGCAAAAGGGCTTAACACATGGTATTTGATTGCCCGATTCAGGGAAATGCACAACTTCTGGGTATTCCCTGTACTACTCGAGTAATCAAGCCAGGAATCACCGGAAAGGAGTCGGATCTCTAAACTTCTCGCAAGTTGCATCACCATTTTTACTCCCTACTCTAACAGAACAGCATAACTAAAAATCAATGCCAAGCCAAGCAGAAGAAGAAATAGAAACGTTTTACTGTGAGATAAAAGATATATATTTATTAAGTTTAAACTTACAAACAGGACATAAACATATTGATGGGGGATTTTAACTCAAACATGGGGAATGAGTAGTTTGAAGATCTTGTTGGCCCCTTTGGATTAGAGATACGTATCGAAAGAGGAGACTTTTGCAATTCTGTCAAGAGAAAAAATATGAAAGTAAACAACCCAGGGTTTCAACTACCAGCCGGCAGACTGTAAACGTGGAAATTCGCAGCAGACCAACCGCATAATATAATCAGAAATCCAATAGACTTAATACTAATTAATAAAAGGTTTGGTTCATCTATTACATGCACCTACCCAGGCATGCACCTACCCAGAAGCAGATGTCCCATCTGACCATACACAACTGCTGGCGTCGATCAAGATTAAACTATCAAAACCTAGCAAACCAACTCTTAAGCGGAAGATGGATCTTGCTAAACTCAAACAGGAAGACATAAAAGCCCCAGTAACGACAGAAATTAACAAGCAAATCGAGGAAAATTTATCTAAAAATATAGAACAAGAAGATATAAACCATATATGGGGTCAAATGACAGAGATTCTATTAAACAACACAAAGTTGAATATAAAACACAAGACCGAAAACAAACATGGATGACAAGAATAGAAATTCTTATATTTATGGAAACAACGGCGAAAAGTAAAGAATCAGGGGGACAAATATAAGGCATACAGAAACAGATACGGAAAAAGATTAGAACAGCGAAAAACGAATGGATAAACCATGAATTTAGAGAAATGATGACTCTCTACATGATGACTTCAATCTCCATAAAAAACTAAAAGAGACAGTAGGAACTTTCCGAAAAACTAAAACCTCCAGGTTTGTAGGCCGACAAAACCAAATTGCAATAGATATACAACAGAAAAAAGACATTTGGGAAGAGTATATCAGGAAACTATTTGCAGACGACGAAAGACTACATAGGGCAATTGAGGAAGACAACAAAACAGGTCCTTCAATTAGCAAGAGTGAAATAATAAAAGCTATACAAACTGTAAAATCAAATTAAACAACGGGACCAGATGAAATACACTCAGAAATCCTCAAAATCCTGGAAAGGTATCTCTGCTTTAGGTACACAAAATTTTCAATAAAATATACGATACGGTAAATACCCTGTACAATGGCTCATATCAGCCATTATTTCTCTCCCGAAAAGAAAAACCGCCAAAAAATGTGAAGAACATAGACTGATTAGCACACTATTATGATTATGAGACACACCTTAAAACTGTTCATAAAAATCATACATCAAAGACCCTACAGAAAATGTGAAGACACAATGAGTGAAACTCAATTTGGGTTCAGGCAACGCTTGGTCACAAGGGAAGCAATAACCGCAATATAAGTCCTCGTGCAAAACTGTTACGACCAGAGGAAAAATATTTACCTAGGCTTCATAGACTAAGAGAAGGCATTTGACCACGTAAAGCCTCACAAGCTTATCGAAATCCTTAAAAATCTAAATATTGACCAAAAAGACCTTAGATGTATTGAGAACCTTTATTGGAACCATACAGCACAAGTTAAAATTGACAACGAAGTAACCAAACCAATACAGATCTGTAGAGGAGTTAGACAGGGGTGTGTCCTAACGCCTCTCCTGTTTAATCTATACTCAGAGAAAATCTTCCAAGAAGCACTTGGCAATATCGAAAAAGGCATCAACGTTTACGGAAACTGGAGAAAAGACATTAAATATGCGGACGACACAATACTAATAGCCGAAACCATAGAAGATCTACAACAATTAGTTAATAGCGTAGGAATACATTGTAATCAAATGGGATTGAAGATTAACACTGAGAAAACAAAGTTTAAGGTAATCAGCAGAGAGATAAGGTAATTAACAGAGCAAATGGGACATGACCAGACGCAACAAGGAATGACAGATTAACATTTGACGAGTTACCAATTTAGTAGTTGACCAAATTTAAATATCTGTGTACATGGCTGACTAAGAATTGGACATCAGACATCAAAATAAAATGCAGAATTGAAAATGCACATAGTGCATTTACGAAGTTCAAAAAGTCTTCACCAACACTGATATCAATCTCAAGCTGCATCTCGTCAAATGCTATATATGGTCGGTTCTCCTTTACGGTATGGAAGGGCTGACACTGAGAACAGCCCTCATGAACAAACTTGAAGCTTTTGAGATGTGGCTGTACCGCAAAATACTTAAGATCCCCTGGACTGCAAGAATCAAAAACGAAGAAGTGCTCAGACGAACTGACAAGGACCGCGAAGTATTAATTACAATAAAAAGAAGGAAAACTGCGTACCTGGGTCACATAATGCGGAACCAAAGGTACTGCAACAAATAATTGAAGGCAAAATTGATGGAAAAGGGGGATATGAAGGGAGAAGATATCTTGGTTGCGGAACATAAGCAATGGACGGGATGCGGAGCAATGGACGGGACTCCGAACTTTAGAAAGTTTGATCCACACAGCTAGGGATCGTGTAGAAATGGGACATGTGGTCGCGAAAATCCATTAATAGATATGCGCAGAACAAGAAGAAGAATAAACATGGAAACATAATTGTTAACCAAATCCCAAGAATCCAAAACACTCGATTCAATATACCCTAAAACGAAACCTATAACATCCAAAAATTATAGCTTAATTTCGTATTTAGGCAAAGTTTCAGACAATATAAGCACACATACAGACAATATAAGATCATTAAAAAATCGCCGGACTAAACTTTTGCCTTTAAAACAAATAACTCGATTCAAGAAAAAAATTCAAAGGACAAAACAGATAGAAAGTTGAACTCGGAGGTTTACAGGCTAACTTGCCAAGATTGCGGTAAAGTCTACATAGGACCGGGAGGAGGAACAGGGAGGTCTTTTCGACTAAGAATAAAAGAACACAAAAGAAGTTGCATCTCAAAAACAAACTGACTCTACTTTTGCTAACCATTGTGTAGAATATAATAACAATTTTAATAATAGATTTGATATCTTACATTCCGAAATAAAACGTAGAAAACTTAATAGAAATTAACAAAAAGGTATCATCTTACATGATCAAATTGATGTAAATAATTTTCACCTACTGAACCTAAATCTGTAATGAACCTTCCTTCAAATTTGTTTTTGTAAATAACAAACTTGTTTTTTAACTTTTTCCATATTCCATCACCTGATGAACCTAGAGTGTTGTGAATCATATGTAGTGTTCTACAAATAAATTTTGAAACGTGTTAAACGGTGTTTTATTATAATTTTATCAACTACAATAAATCTACATTGAGATATATGTATGATTCATGTATGAGTAGCTGTGTGAAAATAAACATGAATTGGATTCTTGTTAACGATACAACAACCAACACCCATATAAACATTCAGTTTCTACTACACTGCCATTATGATTTTCGATTATTGCATATGGATGCACCTTCGTAATAGGATTAATTCGATTAACAAACTTACCAAAAAACAGGACATATGATAGGACACATGAATTATTAGACTTTCATAATAAATACAAAATAATATATTATGAAATGCAATACATTTTTCTTAGGTAAACAAATATTTTAAAATAATCTTTCACACTTTACTGATATTATAAAGCCGGCAATCATTATGCCCTTTGTTATTTGCTGTTTAAATAAGATTTGTCCGTAGTTAATAATTATTTACAAATTCTAGGTGAAAAACAAGTCGTAACTTTAATACTACCAAATCATAATTGCATATTGTAGGATTACATTAAATCTCCATCGTTTTCAATAAGCGATAGTGGATTGCCTAGTTTATTATGCAATTGTTTATTAAGCTAAGTAAAGTTTAATTACACGGAATATTAATAAACCTATTGGTAATTGGTGGTTAATAACCCTTTCAACTCCACGAGATCCAAGGAATAACAAAGTAATTTATCGCATATATAAAATGTCCTCTTCAAAAGCTTTACCTTATATTTCGTTACTGAAATGATTACTTGTTTATAGTTTACGTGCGAAGTATCAAATGTGGCTCGGCAAAGTAGCAGTTTCAAAGTATTTGTCGCACGACAGCTTATGCGTGTGTGTGGGGTTGTTGCGCATTATCTACCCTTCACGCTTAATTAAACTTTGAGAAAGTTTTCACATGGTGCGTCTGCCCAATTTTATACCGGATTGATAGTCACCACCGTGTAAAAGTCTACTGTGTAGAAAATACACTTAGCTTCGAGTTTTTTTAAATAAAAAACCTAAGAAAAGAAGTAGCTTATAAATAAAGCAAAACTTTTCGTAAACTATAATTGTACATTATATTATATATGTGTAGGGTGTATGTAAGTCTAGATCAAAAGTAATAACAACTATCGTATAGAAACCCCGCCGGGTTGTATGCCGTCGACGGTTCTGATTTATGTTATGGCCTCTGATTCAATGCAGATAGGGAGAAAATGCCTTTACTAACTCATTTCTTTTCTTTCTGTTGTGAGTCACACACACACACACAAAGATATATTTTGTAATAAGAGATAAAAGAGTGTTTCAATGACATCTAATTACTTTGCGTTGTGGTCAGTTTTAGTCCGTAATGAAGGGAAAGCAATTTTGTAATATACCGTTTAATACCGTCGATTCTGCTTTGTAGCCGACGCAACGGTCCTGTTATCAAAGCTGATGTTGTGTGCCCATTAATGATGATAATACGATCGACATTTAATTACTAAATTAGATTTGATGGAATTATGCCCTCGGCCACAAATTGAATTTTGATACCCGCTGATACTCTTCCATGTAGGATTGGTATCAATCTCACATTATGTTATAAGGTGATAGTAAAATAATTTTAATAATACCTAGCAAGACAATATATTGTTTTAGTTAATAATCACTAATTTTAGGTTAGGTTAGTTCAGGTCTCTTAACCCAGGCATATATGAAATTGACTGCTTCTATTTCATGTACAGTATAATCTTGATAATCCGACACATGGGATCAGACAACCGCCGGATTATATGAAAAGGTTGTGGGCGGGAAGAGCGCGAACGATCTCCAGACCGAACGAATACTGGACGTGTCGCCCGATTACCCAACGGCCGAATTACCGAGTTTATACTGTACTGTTATCCAAATGTAGGTTTGAAGTGAAAATAGGGTACTTACGTATTAACGCCACCACCGCTACATTTTTAAATGTCGCCAATCTACACCTAACATTTTTATGATAAATCATAAAACAAAACATTTTATTTAAAATTAAAACATATTTGAAACTCGAAATACTTTAAAATTTTTCAACCCCGGTTAGATTAGGTTGCCCGCCGCAAAGCGGAGAGGTAAATCAAGACAACATACGCGCGGCAGCGCGAACTCTCGATCTAATATATAGCGGTGGTGGCGTTAATACGTAAGTACCGAAAATAGTTTGGGTAGAACTCGAAAGGAAGAAAAATCTGATTTTGCTTGTCAAGGCTATGTGGCGGATATGGTAATGTGACAACTAAGATACAATCAATCCAAAACAGTTTTTATGATTGAATAAAAATTTTTGTGGTAGGAATTATCATAGTGAAACCTAATACCTTTACGCTCGCTATTTCAAGACGTTTCTGTTGCAATGCAGCTTTCAATTTCATTAGTTTTGAACGAAACAAATGTAAAATTGGTCTGTCTGTTCGTTGGTTCTTCTTCTTCTAGTTCTTGGAGATTTGTCGATCTGTTAATTCTGGAGCCGCCTCTGCATCTTTTCCTGAGAGGTAGATTGCCAACTATCTCTCCATCTTTTAGGTGGTCTACCGGGAAGTCTTGAGCCGGGCGGGTTGTTTTCTAGGACTATTTTCGGAAGCCTGTTCTCGTCCATCCGTCTTACATGGTTGTACCACTGGCTCTTACGTTGTCTTCCCCATCTCACAATGTCTTATATTTCGCACTGATCTCTGATATCTGTGTTTCTTACTCCGTCTCTTCTTCTTTTCCATACTATTCTTCTCAGTGTTTTCACTTCGGTCACCTTTAGCATGTTTTTCGTCTTGTTGGTGTATTCGCGAGCTTCTGTACCGTACGTCATTATCGGTCTATACAAGTGTTGTAGATTCTGATTTTGCTATCTTTGCGCATGTACGGGTTTGCCCACACTATAACTCGTAGGCATTCTGATAGTGCAGATGCTTTGTTAATCTGGCTCCTCAGTTAGTTAAAGACTAACTGGGTCGTGGGTGCTTGATATGCCTATGCCCGTTTTTTGGTTGAAGCTCAAAATTCCCTTGTAATAACACTAAAGTGGTACATTGTTCGATAAATGAGTTCATAATGTATGAGTTTGCTGTATTGCTTTGTACGTGACCCATCTTCTTGAAATGGTTGTTAATGGTTGGACACGTCAAATGGATGTATCTTGCTTTACAATTATAATGATTATTTGTAGCCTAAACCGGTGCGTAAAATTTCGGCTGCATGTTTTTTTTCGGGCAAAGGTTTTGCACGATCTATTAGATCAACTGAGACGGACAATCATAAATTGAAAGCCCCGATTGAAGCTGATTGATAGACAAATATAAATGAGCTTTCTGAGATTTTAAATTTATTCAAAAGCTATCATTAGCAACCATTTTAAATCATTTGATCCCATTTATCATTTAAAACCATTTTAAAAAGGCACGCAAATACAAGCAACCTTACATACCTGAAATTTGTTCGTGAAATTTATTAGTAACGTGCGATAATCTTGTTAACAACAAAAATTTTATTTTAAATAAAACTTGACCCTTGTCAGGCATCTGCCACGCGGGTACCCCGCCAGTAGGGAAAGATGATATGTTCTATTCCCACCTCCGTCCCACCATATGGGTGAATTACATGTAAAGTCTAGCCTCCCCAGTCTAATAGGAAAATATATGTAAAATCTAGAGCCAAGCCGCCTTATCAATAGTTCTGAACGTGGCCGCACGTGTATGTGTAGATGGCGCGACCGCGAAAGGCGATGACAGGACGGACGCAGTCCTTGGACCGGACAAAACCGGAAAAGACTAGACAGACAATACTAGACAGACAAGACTAGACAGACAATACCGCACAAGACTAGACAGACAAGCTGAGAAAATTCAAAATTAGTCGCGGTGCAGGTAACGGGGAATCAGATATGTATACATAATTGATTGCAGATTTATTAAGGGCTGATTCAAATGTGCATGTGTGAGATTTGAATACTTACAACGTCACTTCCTATATTCCGTGTGTGAACTTGTCTGATTTGAACTGTAGAAATTAACACGCTACGGATGAGTCACCATATTTCCTGTTTAGCTGCATGTTTTATGTGATATTTTTCTTAATTTGTCTGAATATTGCCTATGTGTACGCGAAACTTCTTAAACTTTATTTGAATTGTTTTTTGTTCCCGTTTCGGCAAGCACCCTACAGCCACTCGCATAGAATCTTATAATCTCCTTATAGCCCAACTCAATTGATGGGCTAACTACCGTTAACTCATTAAGGTGAGGTCTAGTCTGTGCACAACTCTGCGATATTAATCAGCATTTAATCAGCTAGAATCAGCTTTAATCAGCAGTAATCACCTTCTAATCAGATTTAAGGAGCTTTTAATTAGCTTTAATACACTGAAAGGGGTCTAGATCAGCGGTGGCGAACCTGTATATAAACACGCGTGCCGTGCCAGAGCTGACACGCTGGAAATTTTTATTGGCACGCGGGAGAAGGATGGTAGCGTTAAAATGTTGTGCTTGATGAAGTACAAAGAGGATGAACATTGAACATCGCTCGTAATATATTTTTAAATACCGCATTAATATTTGCTGCTCTAATACGATGGCGTAAAATATTTGCAGAATCAAAATTTTCACATTCTCTTAGGTTAAGAATCAGATTTGGAATTTAGATTTAGAATCATATTGATACACATCCCCTAACTTTTTTAATTTTAAATTGCTACTTTTAATTAAATCGTGTATGTGTGGGTTAGATATTGAAATGTTGCTATCGTCAGCGTACAAAATATAATTGCAACATTAATTGTTTGCGCCAGATCATTAACAAATATCAAGAATATATTTGGTCCCATTGGAGAGCGTTGGGGTACTGCCCGCTTCTTTAAATCTCTTTCTGATTGTTAACCGTTTACGATCACCGTCCGTCCTCTTTGACGGAAGGAAGATTTTACCCAGTTCTTGGCGACGCCTCTAACTCCAATAACTTCATTTTTTTGTGGAATTAGCTTGTGGCCTTAAAAAATATAAATAATAGAGTTTGTTCCATTAGAGAGCCTTGGGGCTACGATCCGCTTCTTTAATTTTCATTCCGATATTGAACCGTTTACGATCACTGTACTTTCTTTTTGATTCAAGGAAGATTTTACCCAGTTCTTGGCCAGGCCTCTAGCTTCAATAACTTAATTTTTTTGTGGAAGGAGCTTGTGAACATAAGACATATCAAGAAAAGAGTTTGTCCCATTAGAAAGCCTTGAGGTACCACCCGCTACTTCTTTCTGATTTTGAACCGTTTACGATCACTGTTCGTCCTCTTTAATGCAAGAAAAATTTTACCCAGTTCTCCGCGACGCCTCGTAACTCCAATAACTTTTTTTTTTGTAGAAGGAGCTTGCGATCATAACAAATATCAAAGATAGAGTGTGTCAAATTAGAGAGCCTTGGGGTACCACCTTCTCCTTTAGTTTTCTTTCCGATTTTGAACCGTTTACGATCACTGTTCGCCCTCTTTGATTCAAATGAGATTTTTCTTAGTTCTTGGCGACGCTTCTAACTCCAATAACTTCATTTTTTTGTGGAAGGATCTTGTGATCATAATAAATATCAAGAATAGAGTTTGTCCCATTAGAGAGAGCTTTGGGATGCCACCAACTTCTTCAATTTCTTTTCCGATTTTGAACCGTTTACGATCACTGTTCGTCCTCTTTGATGCATAGAAGGTTTTACCCCGTTCTTGTCGACGCCGCTAACTCCAATAACTTCATTTTTTGTGGATAGAGCTTGTGATCATAACAAATATCAAGAATAGAGTTTGTCGCATTAGAGATCATAGGGGTACCACCCCCTTCTTTAATTTTCTTTCCGATTTTGAACCGTTTACGATCACTGTTCGTCCTCTTTGATGCAAGGAAGATTTTACCCAGTTCTTGGCGACGCCTCTAACTCCAATTACTTCATTTTTTTAAGGAGCTTGTGATCACAACAAATATCAAGAATAGAGTTTGGCCCATTAGAGAGACTTGGGGTATCGCCCGCTTCTTTAATTTTCTTTCCGATTTTGAACCGTTTGCGATCACTGTTCGGCCTATTTGATGCAAAGAAGATTTTACCCAGTTCTTGGCGACTCCAATTGTTTGTGGAAGGAGCTTGTGATTAAAAGATTCAAATGCTTTGCTTAGATCGTAAAATAAAGTAATTATAAAATAATTATAAAATTAACACTATCCTACAAAGTAGGATCAGTTGAGCTACTTTTCCAGAAGCCGTTTTGACTGTTTGCCGGCATGTTATTACTTTCCAAGAAATTTGATAATGGAGGTAGAAATGCTAGATTTTTTTATACAGATTGGTCTGTAGTTAAAAAGATCCCGCTGTGACCCTTAATATTTGTAAATCGGGATGGAATTTGATACTTTCAAATGTCGTATTCAAGCCGATACGGTATTCATGCTAATATGGAAACTCATGAAAAGTTATTGGGCACGTCAGCATTTCATAATGTGGAAACTTAAAAAAAATGGCACGCGGTGATAAAAAGGTTCGCCACCCCTGGTCTAGAGGAATGAGATCTATAGAGGACACTGAAGTGAGGTCTATGTAGTCCCACGCTACACAGGGTGTGAATTCTCTATAGCCCCACGCTAAACAGGGTGTGAGCTCTATGTAGCTCCAGGCTAAAGAGGGAGTGAGGTCTATGTAACCCCACACGTAGATTACGTAAACTGAAGAAGAAAAAATATGTTCTATTTCACACTCAAAATGAAACCTAATAACAGAAATACTTTTTATTTATATTAAATTTTTAATTAATTAATTCAATAAATCAAATTAAATAATTAAGTTCGAGGTCACAGAAATTTCGTTTGCACATGTTTAATGACTCAACTAACCAAATTGAAACACAAAACTGATTACACAGCGCTTCTTATCTATTATTCCACAACTCAGACATCCCATACTTGGGAATGTTCAGAGACAGGTTGAAGCAAGTTTAAGAAATTTCGCAGATACATAGGAAATTATTCAGACAAATATCCCAGGAAACATGCAGTCAAACAGGAAATATGCTGACTCATCCGTGGCGTGGGAATTCCACGGAAATCTGTTAGCAGTTCAAACGGGGAATATAAGTGACCATGTAAGTCTTCAAATCTCACGCATGCACAAATTCAGAAATTTCAGCTATTAATACATCTGCAATTACGCATATATATCTGATTCCCCGCTACCCGCTCCGCGACTCATTTTGAATTTTCCCCCCATGTCTCTGTAGTCTTGTGCGGTCTTGTCTGTATAGTTTTGTCTGTCTAGTCTTGTCCGGTTTTGTCCGGTCTAAGGCCTAGGCCGCACTAGGGCTAATCCGCCGCGGTTTTAAACCGTGTGATTTTATGACTCAAGTAAGTTAATACAAGCGGCCTTACTTGCGTTCTTTTCCCGCGACTGATTTTTCCCATAGTCTGCTGTGTGTTTTCCGAACGGTTTCGCGGTTATAGCGGTTACCGCTCGCAGGAAAAAACCGCAGTGCGGCCTCGGCCTATGGGCTGCGTCTATCCCCTCCATACCTTTCGCGGTCGCGTCATCTATACATACACGCTTGGCCACGTTAAAAACTACTTATAAGGCGGCTGGGCACTAGATTTTACATGTAATTTCCCATAAAGCGGGGAGGCTAGATTTTACATGTAATTTCTCCATAAGGCGAGGGGGAGGAGGGAATAGAACATACCATCTTTCCCTACTCTCCCGTACGAAATTGTTGCTAAAAGTACATTGTAACTAAAATTTATTATATTGATTCGATCAATATTTAATTACTCATATTCTGGGAAGGTTAAATCCTAAATAACTAAACTAAGATTGTCGAGAACTTTTACACCAAACTATATAAAAACCAGAATCAAACACAACCACCAGAAAATATACCCCATATACTGAACCATGGATCGAAAGAAATGCCAGAGATAACTGAAAAAGAGGTCCTAAAGTCATTGTCAGAAATGAATAACAATAGAGTACCTGCTGTAGAAGCCGTCAAACTGGAAGGAAGGGAACTACTCAAAGCAATAAACAAACTCTTCAATAAATGCCTAGATGCCAACTTCACAAATATGGAATAATGCCATCATTGTGATAATGCACAAGAAAGGCAGTATCACTGACCTACTGAACTATAGACCGTTAATCCTGTTAACACACCTATATAAACTATTCACCAAAATCATTACCGAACGGCTTACAAATAAACTGGACCTGTATCAGCCAAGAGAGCAAGCAGGTTTTCGAGCCGGATATGGAACAAATTGGCATCTTCAGGTAATAGAAAAAAATAGCTAATAGAAAAAAGTATAGAATACAAAAAGCCCTTAGTACTAACATTCGTTGACTACGAAAAGGTATTCGATTCCATAAACCAACGCGAACTGTTTATGGCCCTCGCGAACTGTCATATAGACCACCGCTACATTTCCATACTACGACTTATATATGAGCAGGTAACGGCAGAAGTTAAAATACATGCCAATGACAAGGTGACACAACTTCCCCAAAATTTTTTACTACCCTGATAGAATATATGTTCAAAACGATCAAATTAGAGAATAAAAGCATAAGTGTGAATGGAGAAAAGCTTAACCATCTACGCTTTGCAGACAATATCGTAATGATCTCAGACCGACGAGACGAGGCAAATGAAATGGTCTCAGCACTATCCGCAGCCTCCCAAGAAGCAGGCTTAAAAATCAACATCGCAAAGACCCAATTTATGACAAACTTAGTTCCTAGTTGCAACCTAATGATAGAAGGAAAATAAATTCAATACGTAACATCTTACAAATACCTAGGATATGAGATCCGAATGGGAAGAGGTAATCAGACCTGCGAATTAAACAGAAGGACAGGACTGACTTGGGCTGCCTTTGGCAAGTTGAGACACGTATTAAAAACAGACTACCGGTGTGCCTCAAAAGAAAGGTGTTCGACCATTGCGTTCTCCTGGTATTGATATATTGCTCCGAAACACTGACATTAACACAGAGAACTGTAAATAAAATAAGATTAACTCAACGAGCCATGGAGAGGTCCATGTTAGAATTAACATTGCGAGAAAAAATCAGAGACAAAATCAAACATGCAGAACTACGCAGAAAAACTAAAGTTGCGGATACAAAAGTGAAAGAGCCACACACCTAAAATGGAACTGGGCTGGTCATGTCGGAAGAATGTCGGACAACAGATGGACGAAGAGAATAATAGAAAGCGACCCATAGACGAAGCACAAAGATACAGAGGACGACCGCCGAGCCGATGGACGGCCGATTTAAGAAGGATTTCCCCGAACTGGATCCAGGATGAACAAGACCGAGCAAGATGGTCCAAGTGAAGAGAAGCTTATGTCCAATAAGAGACAGTGGACGAAACAAGTTGCTATATGTTATGATGATGATTATTCTAGGAAGGTATTCGTGCCGGGATATAACAACTAAACTAGTACAGTGACCTTGGGAGTCTTAAAGCAGGATCATGCTACATTTTAAAGGAGCAGCCTATTCAAAAAAAAGAAAGACAAGGAAGTCTTGCCTTGACTGTTATAAGCCCCTTTGGGATCAATCTTTTTTTGAAAAAAAAAATGAATGCCAATATGCCGATGGATAGTCGCGAACCCGGATGGCAACGCAAGGGTTCAAAGCTTATTAAATTTAAAAATAAATTTTCCAATCGTATTTATAAAACTATAAATGAGCCGTTTATTTTGAAAGTGGCCTAACTCCATTTATGTTCGAATCGAGAGATTGAAGGGTTTGCGTTGGATAAAATTTTAAAATATCGGTAACAGATAACATAATAGAATAATGTTTTGGTGTTTCTAAGGGAGTTAAATTTTTCAACCTTATTTCAGAATTAATCAGTTTTTTATGGCTGTAAATGGACTTGGGCCACTTTCAAAATCAATGAAATCACGTTTCCAATTCTTAAGATAGCACAAGTCCATCCATACATAAAATGAATTTTCTTTGAAATAAAGATAAATGTATACACTTTTATGTTATAAAATCAAGAATAATAAATATCAGTTATTAAATAATTTTTACATTAATATTAATATTGTTTTATTAATTATCATTCAGTCTTTTCCATTTTGTGTGTGCGGGAGGGACATAAAATAATTATTGTGGGCCGGTATATATACAATGTGGTATACAAAGGTGGTATACCAACATTCCTTATATTTGAGGTTTGTCAGTTTTCTCGTATTTTTTTGTAGTTTTTTTTTTAATTTTCACATTGAAATTCATATTCGAAGATTCCTAAGTTTCTCTTGGGATATTTTAATATATTCATATTCTCATACACTTTTTTTTCAATTTAATTTGTTATAAACAAATTATTAACGAATTACTGATAATTACAATGGTATATCAGGAGACCCATATGAATCCAGAATCCATTAGCACATCGAAACTGATATTTGAAATTGAATTGTTTATAATAAACTTATTGCACATTCATAATTCAACTACATTAATAATTAAACATAAAGCTTACGAGATCACATAAACTTTAATTGCATATTTTCCATATCGGTTTGAAACTATCTCACAATCAGTGGGACGCCACTTTCAAAATAAACTTTTTCATCACTTCATTAACCCAGCAAATTTTGATGTTACAAAATCTTAATGATTTTAAATATATTAGTAACAAGTTACTTCAGTTTAAAAAGATCAAGTAAAAATCTAACTATTAAGGTAACTAACTCAATATTTTTGAAAAATGAACTTAGGCCACTTTCAAAATAAACGGCTCAAATGTGTTTGTTTAAAAAATAAAAAATATTCTTTAAACGGCTAAATATGATAAATAATTAACTATTCATAATAACGACTTTAGAAAAAAATATATGTTTCATGAAAGTAAAATTTTACAAATCCACTTTCGAATAAAATTCAATTGAAGATCCAACAATAAAATTAGGGATGTGAATTTGTGCTTAGAACTAAAATGTTGAAATTTAAAAAAATTTCGATCAATTTTCGAAAACAATTTCTTGACGATCTAATCTGAGGCAGAGCAAAAGCGTGATATATCGCGTGAAATATCTTTCTGGAAGGATCAAATTTGATTGAAAATATTACTGTTACTGGGCTGTGAGGCGAAAGAATATGAACAACAGGATTGTCTATGCAATATTAACGATAAAATATAGGGAACGGATATAATTTTTAATAATTGAGTCCTATTGAGGATTTATTATTATTACGGTGCGTCCGTCAAAAAAGTATTAAATGATGGAACGTTAGGAGAGAACGGGAATAAATGCCATCTAGATTATTCAAATATCGTTGTAAATGAAAAGTAATATAAAATACTTCATCACTATGTCACATCAATTTATGTAATTACTTAAAATGTTTCTTGACTTGTCATCAATCACGTCTTACTTATTGATATCTAGAACAACAAATATTGAACGGTGTTGAGTTGGTTGCTCAATCACGAATCATATGTGAATTGTTCCATTTACAATCACTAGAGTGTCGAAGCTTTGGTAGAATATCTTCTACCCATTCAGTCTTCGTGATTTTCAGAAAAATTCATTCATGAATCGAACAAATGGGACGATGAAAGAAAAAATTGTGTAATAGAAGTTATAATAATAACTATTGTAACAAATGTTGAAAGAATGGTAAAAATATTCAATATGATAATGTTACGGTAAAAGTACGTAGTCTGTAAAATGTACACATTTATCCGTATATGTACACATATACCTTTTTGGTTTGTATATCAGTGTAAGTTCAACTTATATTTACCAACTATTTCCGGCAAATGTGTACATCTAATGATGTTGGCAAATGTTTAGAGGTGTTTAAAAACACCTCTAATATTTACTTTTTAGCTAATATTTACTTTTTTTGGGCGTGATTAGGTCTCAGAAATAATGAAATTCGAATTACAATAAAAAAAAACATTTATGATACAAGCGGATAAAATTATAATGGATAACGAAGATTGAACGTATTCTTATAATCTCCCTTTAAATAAATTATTTTCAAAATGTATTAATTGTTCTTGAGTAAATAACAAATTATTTCAAATACATTTTTTACTTTAACCTCCCTATACAAGTAAATTTTATTTTTGTTTATAATTTTTAACTTTTACCTAAACACGTTGGAAAATGTGTACTTTCACCGGTAAAAGAGATATGTGAAGCTGATCTCAGATTTAAACCTAACTAACCTATCAAATTGGTAGATGTATACATATACCGGTAAATGTTTACATTTGCCGATTTTATACTTTTACCGTAACAATAACAAATACATAAGATATATTATTTAATTAAAAATCTCTTAGAACTTATTGCTCTGTAGCGCCAATACTTGCATTATACTACAGGTGTTTTAACTTAGCGATTTTAACTTAGGTACTAATATCCGGCCCGTTGATAGAGGGTACAAGTACTAATACTCGCGCCCGCTCATAATGTGTTTATTTTAATTTATAATTATTTTATTCGTATATGTAAAAAAATAAATGCATCTTAATAAATTCAGTTTCTTACATATAAATCAAATGCAAATACCGGAAATGCAGCAAAGTCCATATTTTCAATCTTGAATGCATATAGGGAGCAGTTTGTAGTAGACTTCCTGTTTCTAACGAGAAAATGTATGCCAAATGTAGAAATCCTTTTACATTCTGAAGGAAATGATGTTCGTGGAATAAAATTGAATAAATAAAAAGCACTTTATCTAATGGTAATCAAGATTTCAATGAAAATTAGTTAAAAGGTTTGCAAATGGCATAGTGATAAGTTTAACAATATTACTTCGAATGGCTTACATTTAGTTGATCAGTAAGATTGTCCAATTGATAAGTAAAGAAACAAAAATATTTTAAGTAGAAAATTTAATTTGATCCGCATGTTTTTCCCAGATAAAAATTCATCTTTGACTGGTAAAAAAATATATGATGTGTAGAAAAATACTATTTGATCAGTTATTTTGTTCAGGAATAAATTCCATATTGATTCATAAAAAAACTAAAGTTTAACACAACTTTATGACATGTATTTTTATTCAATATGATCAGGTATAATGGTGAAATTGAAATGCAAGTGATAAATTAATGATCGGAGGGCGTAACTTACAATATACCGAAAAAGATGTAGTTCATAGATCATGTAGCCGGTTCTTTAATTTCCTGCATTATTCTCAAAAAGAAGGAATTTTAAATAAATAACATTAGGACAACATGTTATAATTTATTTGAAAATGTAAACGATAAAATAAAAAATTAAAAAATAATTTAAATTAAAAACTTAAAAAGCAGCCCTTTAAAACTAGAAAAAATTGTCTGAAGTAGATATACCGTAGTCACAGCCTTACACATAATGTATTATTACACTACTGCACAATAAGAGCTTTTTTCGCCATGGACGGACACCCTCTCTTACGTTTCCCTTGAATACTTATATTTCGCGCTTCCAGTGGTGGTGTGACGTATTTAAGTCTAATGGCTATCCCAATAATATGTTTACACATCATGTTTAAAAAGAAATGAGCAATTACAATTTCCTTGAATCCATGCATGTGGAGAAGTTGATATGGTAGTTATCCAGGATGAAAATGCATTATTTTTAAACTCTTCAAAGTCGACCCAATTGTCGGAGAAATTTTCATTTATTTCTCCTGACTCTTGGGTTGAATCCCCTGCTGGAATTTTGTAACTAATTTGACTCTCGTCTTGGGCGATAATGAGAACTGGTTTATTATTTTTAGTCCACTAATAAGCAGATGTCCACAGGGGCAATGTAATTGTCGGTATTTTCCAAAAAGTTTTCAACTGAGTTTTGTAGTTGTTCGATCATTATTCGACGCTTTCAAGAGCAACCGATAGAAAATGGTTCAATTGAAGGCGTTCCAGAAGGGTCTTTTATAACTTTATTAAACGCTTCTAAGGCGTTATTAGTACTTGGTACATGTTTCATTACACCTTCGTACCAATTACTATTATCGGACAGTCACTCTCTTTCGAAATAATTCAAAAAAACTTACATTCTATTTTTTTTTTAAGTTTAACAGCTTTTTGGAATATCTCTGGAGATCAAGAAAGTTGAACAGTGGTAATATCACCCAGAATTACGGAACGGTTTTTTTTTCTCTACATCACGCTCTACGCGATTCTGAACATTTTTCCTCATATGCGCCCAGCACATGATTACCAACTTATTAGAAAATCCGAAAATCTCCATGAAGGCGTTCCGAATACTTTTTGCAGCATCGCATATCAACAGGTTAGGTTCAAAATTTGTTTTCAAATAATTTTTTCTGATGTGACAACTAAAACTCTAAAGAGAAACTCGAAATCTTCCTTCTTCTCATTAGTACAAACAGAAAGACCAAAAGGGTGAAAATGTTTGTCCAAATCTGTAGTATCTACAATTAGAACAGGAAAACCTTGCCACAAGAGTTTGTAGGTTGCATCAGCATGAATTTTGGAACTGTTGGCACAAATATTCATTAAATATCTAGTTGTTACAAAAATAGTTTCCTCTTCCTCAGTATGTAATTCGTATTGTGCGACGAAAGAAATATGCAAGTCTTCCGGAATAAGAGATTTTTTTAGGAGCCATGCTTCTAATTCTCCAACAGTTATTTGTGATGGGCCATATTTGAATTCTCGCAACTGATGTAAGATGTTTGAGTGAAGTTTCCTGATATCACTATTCCTTGACAATTCTATTAAAATAGCCTTTGACTTTAACTTGAAGTAAACATTTTTGTATTTTCAACTTTAGAGATGGGTCAATCCCAAGAACACATTTTGTTCCAATAGTCATGATCATTTTCTGATTTTGTCTTAAATAAATGTATTTCATGCGTTGTTGAGTCATACTGAAGATAAATTTACACCTGAAGTATTACACCTGATTACACCTGAAGTATTTCTTTATCCCTTCTTCTGTGTTATTTTTATAATGAAATCCCCATATTTTTTTGTCTTTAATAAATTTTTCCGCTTCATTCGGGCCGGGAAATGCTCTAACCATAATCCAAACTCTCATAACTCTCTTCTTTGGTGATGATTCGTGATTGTGCCCATCCTCGAAAAGATCATCCTTATCATCATCCTTATCATCCTTAGACAACTATTACTCATCCTGCAAGCTTGCAGAATAAGACAGCAAAAAATATCAACAAATACATTAACTTGCCTTGTAAAATTATATAATCGGTCTCAGCGCAACACGGGAGTTATGTTGTTTTTCTCGAATGGTAATTCAAAAGTTCTAAGAATCAAATGAGTTGTAAACTGAGTAGTAATTTTTTTACTTGCTCAGTTCGATATTCTGTGCCACAAATATAATACATAACAAACGTAACTCTATTGAATCAGATTTAAAATTTCATAATTCCAAATGTTTAACAACTGGTTAAACAATATTTTACTGATCATCCAGTTTTTTTAACTTGAAACATATAATTTTATCTTGCCTGTAAATATTTTACTATTTATTCAGTTTTATTGCTTAATTATTTAGTAAATTTACATTCAAATTGTTACTGATCAAATCGTATTTTTAATGATCAATAAAATTATTGCGGTTTCGAATTACATTTCAAAGTTTATATTATGTCAACAAAATTGCATTTAAATTTTGTTATCTCTACAAAACATAACAATATAACGACAAAACTCTCTTTTGGCATAGTGGACAAATTGAATGCTTTTTCTATTGTAAAATGTAGGAAACAAATCATCCACCTCTGCGTACCTAAAATTTTTCTTAAATAGATTTTTAGATATCGTTGGAGTTTTAGAGTGCGTTATACGCTTTGCATATTGTTTATAACATTAATTAAATTGCAAATCGTCATTGAGAATTACAGTCACCTAGGGGTTTAAGATTCATCACATTAAGCAATGTCCTAAGCTTGCTGTTGTATAGCAAAAGAAACATTTGTAAAGCAAACATACTCTTATGATTGTATATGAGGTGATATGGGATGATGAGACAGTGGCTTAGTAGTCACGGTGTCAGACTTCGGAGTCGCAAGCCCCGGGTTCAAATCCTGGACACTATGAAAATTAAGCCACCGTTCTCCTGTAGATGGCTCTGGCAAAGTCATCGCAGTAAAAATCTGCCTTCAAACCCCCCCCGATTAGTGGCTCGCCATCCACGTTAAAAACTGTAAGGGCTCCCCTACACTTGTATCTAAGATCAAGTACAAGTGTAGGCTGTGGGAGGAGGCCAACTCCCGTCCTGGGCTGTAGCGCCATGGGTTTGCTTTGTTTGTTTTGATATGGGATAATGATGTGGTAGTCGTCGAATAATATTTCGTAAGGTTTTTGTAGCTTGTCTGCGTGTATAGTGTCTCCAGTCCAAATTTAAGAAAAGTGAGTCGATTATAATCCGTTTAATGTTTTTAAATTTGCCTAGTAGCTGTTTGTGACTGCCTGCGGTATATGGAATTTTAGTCAGTTTATACAAGAGGTCGTTGGGAGGATTGTGGAAGGGGTTGTTTGCGTGCCTTAAATTTGTTATCGTAATGGAGAAGTTTTGGATAATTTTTTGGTCCGGACTATATGCCCATAGTCTAAAACTGGTCGGCATATGGCTTTGTAGGTTTTAGGGGCACTCTTTCTTTAAATTCCTTTGTCTCCCGAGGACGGACATCGGAAATATTTTCCCCATTGCACTGTGCTTGTCTAACGCAACGTGTCGTGAGTCTCAAGTCGAGTTTGTGGTCGAAAGTCAGCCCTAAGTATTTTATGTGTGGTGTCGGCGTAATGTCCATAGTGCCTAGGTGAAGGTGGGGAGAGTTTGGGTATTTTCTTTGGTTGGAAATAAGGAATTGACATTTGGAGGAATTTGCGTCTCCAATGTCCGAGCCGTTGGGATGTCTTGTCTGTCAGGATTTGCAGTTTAAGGTTGTTATCATGAGATATAAGTGCGATATTGTCGGCGTGTTGGAGGATGTAAGAGTGAAGCTTGATTTGGGACTTGTCGTTAAGATGGGAGTTGTAAATGTCGTGGCAGAATATATTTTAAAGTAGGGGAGACAGGGAGAACCTTGAGGTAGCCCTTGAAGGAGTGCAAATTCTGGTGAAAAGGTTTAATCTGTTTAGGAGGGTTTTGTTTTGCAGAAAATTTTTGACTGTGCGGAGTAGGTAGGTCTGTAACGTCGAGAAGCGTTGGTTCTTTTTATATAACAATCCGGCATGACAAACGCTGTTGAACGCTTTACTGATATCAAGTGATGTCAAGTTTGTGTGGTTAGACAGTTTGGAAATTGTTGGAGAGAATGACTAGTGGATGCATAGTAGTGTGAAAGGGCTTAAAACCAAATTGATATTTGCGAATGTCGTGCAGGACCATATTCCACAGTCTTAATTTTAGGATTTGTTTCAGGTTTTTACAAGGAACAGAGAAAAGGGCGATACGGCGGTAACTACTTGGGAGGGAATGGTCTTGACCAGGTTTTTGGGATAGTTATGATTCAGCCTTTTTTGCCAGCAGTTTTGGGGAGTGTCTTTTTCGGAGGCTGAGGTTATAGCAGGGCTGTCCAATCTTTTTTATAGTGGCGATCTACTTTTTGGTATATATTGTTGCCAAGATCGACCAAAACGCGTAGCGGGCTAACACAATACAAGACTAATACTACTGAGATCGTTAGCATTGCATGGATTTGGCAATATCAAAGGCGGGATCATACGATGAAAGTGATAATCTTAAATATTGATCAAGATGTTCAACATTTAAAGAATTGTACACTTTGTACACAATTGTACAATTGAACAAAGCAAGACATCAATTCTGTGCCGCATTTGTCAAGATTGATTGGGTATTTCTCTTTAGTGTATTTCCAAATACAATCTTTGGATTTCAAATACAAATCATTTTTTAGTTTGATTATTTCCAATTCTAGTTTCTGCTGATTTGCTTCAAATATTGTACATATTTCACATGCAATTTCTTCTATTTTGAATTGGTAAAACCATACAACATTATAGATAATCAGATAAACTTAATAAATACGGAACAAAGCCTGAATATATAAATATACTCGACCTTTCCGGAGCTCTATAATACTAATGAGTCTATTGAGGACTACCAAAAACTAATCTCGTATGAAATTTGTTATTCTATACCTTTCAGTCCACCTTCGTGGCACTCAACAAAAACCATAAAAAAACATTTTTTAATGATCATGTTTTTTCGATACCTCGAGTGGATAGCCATCTGTAGACGCGTTTCGAGATTTATCTCTCATCAGCACAGCTTTGCTTCCATGAACAATAATTTGTAAACCACTCACATGAAAACCCATGTGGTGATTAGGGTTAGATGTTTCAATTTAGACATTTTGTGAGAGAGTCATGAACTTAGCAGGTTATTGATATAAATGATAAATTTTGAATTGGTAAAACCATACAACATTATAAATAATCAGATAAACTTAATAAAGACAGAGCAAAGCTTGAATATATAAATCTACTCAACCTTTCCGGAGCTATATTATACTAACGAGTATTACAGAGCTCCGGAAAGGTTGAGTCTATTTATATATTCAAGATTTGTTCCGCGTTTATTAAGTTTATCTAATTTTTTCTATGTTGATATCTTTTTGAAACACATTTGAAAAAAATAATGCAATATTTTCAATCTTACCAAAAACTTGTCTAAAAACAAATCTTGTCTAAATTGTTTTTCAACAACTTCAATTTTGAGAATCATTTTGTGTGTGAAAATATTTTCCAATGCTTGGAAAAGGCTTAAATTTTGTTTGTTTTAAATTTGCATTCATCAGTATTATAAGTTGTTGAAAAGCTCTTATGGAGCTTATCATGTCGAATACATTTCTGCCTCTACCCTGTAGTTCCAGATTCAAATCGTTTAGTTTTGAACTAAAGTTTACCAAAAATGACAAAACAAATAGCCACTCTTTCTTTGTTGACTGTGGGTCTCTGTGACCTCTTTCAGAGAAGAAACTTTTTACGGCTTCTACTAATTCTAGAAACCGCATGAGAAATCGACTTCATATCATTATCCTCATTTTCTTATCTAAATAAGCGTCCCAGATGGGCACTGCCACGAATAGAATTGATTATTTTAAAGACAGTTTCCATAACATTGTTTGTATTGAGTGTATCAGAAGCGTATTTTAATTTTTACTTTATATCTATCGAAATGTATTGTTAAGTAAGTACATAGAAGCGAGAGAAAATTAAGGATCGACTGAAAATCACGCCGCGATCGACCGATAGATCGAGATCGACTGGTTGGACAGCCCTGTTATATAGTTTAAGGATGTGGGAGTGGACATTAAAGGACTGCATGTGACGGGATTTGGTTTTGTTGACATTAAAGTCCCCGAAGATGATTGAATACCCAAAACGTGAGGCCACAGTCAAAATGTTCTGCTCAACATTGGAGTAAGGGTATACTGTATACGAAGAAAATGTGGATCTTATTTTAGAGAGAAGGCATGGTGAAAAGGAGGCATTCATTCAATGGATTATTTAGGGAAGGGAGGTTCGCTCTACCAAGATGGAATATGGGACTGAGGTGTACCAGGGCACCACCCCTAGGTTTGTCGGGTTGTAGGTAGCCGTGTTTCGATAGTGTTTTCGAGTCTTTGAAGGAGGTGTTCGAACAGTAACACGTTTCGTTTTAGTTTCAACAAATAGATGTCCGTCGATGTGCTGTACTTCTGTGAAACTGTGTATGAGTAGCCGTTTAGTTGATTTAACTGTTGATGTTAACTTACACGAAATTAATTTTACTCATGAATGATCGTGAGATTAGGAGGATTCGTCTGTGGGTTGTGTATGAGTCAGGGGAACTCTGGTCGAACATTGCAATTGCAAATTTATATATTCAAAAGTTTGAATAGATCGATTATATCTAGATCCGATGCTTAAATTAACGAAACAGTATTAGGTACCAATAATAATAGATGATTAAAAGCCGAAAAATTTGCATCTGATATCAGAATAGCTCTTACCTTTGGAACAATTCGTATTTCTTTTTTATTTCGAATTAAATTTTCTAAAAAAAAATTTCAAAACGTCTAATAGCAATCACAGTAATGTAAGTCAATGTAAACGATGGCCATAATGTTAATAAAACCCAATAAGCAACATTAAGCTTTCACTTAATAATGATTATTATAACTTCTTCCTCTTGGTTCAGCTACACCGTTAGAGGTTGCTGATCATTGTGGAAATTTTAATTTTTGACAACGCGGAACGGAACGGTTCCGCCGATGATACTCCAAACCACCTTCTCAAGTTGCGCAGCGAAGATATGCGGCGTGGACCAGCAGTTCGCTTGCGTTGGATCTTTCCTTGGATTATGAGCTGTTGCAATCCATATTTTTCGTTTCTGGAGATGTCTTCGAAGTATTGTACCTTTCGTTTCTTTATGGTAAAGAGTAACTCAGTTTCATTGTTCATTCTGCGAGGTAACTCTATATTCGTTACTTTGTCCACCCACGGTATTCGCAGCATACGACGGTAGACCCATATTGCCAAGGCCATTGTCCTTTTTGTTTTTTCCTGGGTCAAGGTCGAACCTTCCATTCCGTATAGCAGAATCGGGAAGACGTAGCAGCGGTCCATTTTGGCCTCAGTTCTATGCTCAGACCCGGAGAGATTAGCATCTTTTTCATTTTAATGCTCTTGCTTGTTCGGTGCATGCTAAGACCTTCTGGCGGTTTGTCCACTCGTCATTTTTCCAAGTTCCAAGGTATTTGTATTTGGAGACCTGTACTATCTGTTCGCCGTCGACTTGCAATTGGATCTACTGTTTAGTTTTTGAAATCAGCATGGCCTTTGTCATTGCCTTTTTCAGTTCCAGTCCGTGATCTCCGTGATCAAACTTTTTGCTGATATTTTGGTCATCATGCGTGTGAATTCTCAAATGTTGTCAGCCAGCACGACCGTGTCGTCCGCGTATCTGATGTTGTTAATTGCTCTGCCGTTTACTATGATTCCCGCAGATTACTCGGCAAACGCCTCTCTGAATATAACTTCGGAGGATATATTGAACAACATTGGGGAAAGAATACATCCTTGGCTCACACCCTTTCGAATCTGTATGTCGTCAGTCAGTTCGGTTTCAATCTTTACTTTAGCTGTCTGACCCCAGTATAACTGCAACACAATCTGAATATCGCGGCGATCGATATCCATATTCGCCAAGATGATCATTAGCTTCTCATGTCTGACATTGTCGAAAGCCATGATATAGTCAATAAAACAAGCATATATTATGTTTTTTGCTATATAAGGTTTCCTTGGATGTCCTCAATATTCATACCAGTGAGACAAGTGACGCAAATGAATATTGACGATTTGTTAATGCGATTTGTGCGAGATTTATAAGATAGTATGAATGAAAAATGATATAACATTATGACCTAAAGAAAATATGGAATATAAAACTTATCGATTGATAAGTGCAACAAGTTATATTATGATTCATTGTGGAACTAATCTGAAAAGATTCTCCAAAGGATTATTAAATAAAGTTTTCTCATATTAAATACAAGAAAACAGGTTTTTGGTTATTATCTATTGCATATTTTATAATTAAATTTTTAATTTAATTTGATTGAACTAAAATTGAAAAAAAATCAATAAATGCCGGTATGAAAAATATCGACACATGATAATAATTTATTTATGCATTGTTGTTTATGAGTAATAAATAATTGAAATACTAGTTTTATAACAATATCAAATGTTTGCTATGGATTTTAAATAAAACAGTCAAATCCGTAATGATCTACAAAAAATGGATAATGTCAAAAGATGTCATTTTTGATTATTTTGACAATAAGTACAGTTTATGTAACATGTACGGAATTTAAAAAACACGTTCCAAATTCCGCGTATCCTTACGACATTGACGTCCCGAAGTATAATGTGGAATACTGGGCAAAACAATTACATTTGCAACAATGTGCCTTCGTTGAAGTCGGCGATAAATATTACGCCGTGAGTATAAACGAAATATATTTTATTGCGCCACATAAAACATTTTATGTAGATTTTCGTAGAAACTCGTCCACGTCAATACGATAAGGAAGATGAAATACGCGAATATTTTCTTGGCCTTTGCGACGATGACACTCTAAGCAAATGGTCGCTCTGTTCAACTAATTTAGAAAATAAGCGATCACGAGACTGTAGTTTTGTTTCCAAAAACATTTCTGGTACAAGGGTGCACAGAAGGCTATGCGACGTAACTTTACTTGCGAATAATGCGCCACAATGTAACTGCAATTATGATCTATCGGAATCAAGGTTGTTCAAAGTTCAAGGTTTGATGATATCAAGTCTTTGGAAATTAATTAATACCGCAATTACACTTTCAAGGTTTTCCCACTTGCTTTAAAGCGCCTCTGCCTGATAGTTTATGCGGAGATAATAATGTTTGCGGATTAGCTGCATGCACACCAGAAACCATTAATGATCGAATCCACAGTGTTATCTGCGACCGTAAATGCAACCACCAGCAGCCGGTAAAGCTTAATTGAAATCTATGTAACGTAATTTTAATTAGATTATTTAGTTCTGCGAAGCACCTAACAAAAGATCATCTCAGCCGAGAGAAATTACGTCTTTCTGGACAGACTGGAGTAACCCGTTTTGTACAGATTCCTCATGCATTTCACAATTTGACGAAGCTACTTGCATTAACAAAGAAACGTAACTTACAAACAATTACTAAGTTTAAATATTAACATTGCTACATATTTTAGTGGGGAAGGAGATATCGATTGTTTAGGTCCCGGAACAAGCTGGTAACTTTTTATCTCATTTTTGTCTCATTTAGTTTTACCAAATAAAATTAGTTGCACCCCAGATTTAGAAAATTGCAAATGCCATGTCTATGAGGAAGATGGATCCGCCAGAGTTTTCAGAACATTTTCAATCCCTCCCCCAGAATTAAGTAAAATATATTTCTGTTGGATTTCTTAATATCTAGAAAAAAATGTTTTTAGTTGAATATATGACAGAAGAAGATTTTATCAACAGTATACCGTTCCGACATTTAACGAAGGAACAATTTCACAAATTTCCTTTTTGCAGACTAGCTAGGTCTAGTATAGGTGCAGGGTTCAAGAATGTTATATTGAAATTATACGAGAGTAGACCTATAAAATTTGGTAATAAACATACGAGTCGCGGAAGTAGACGACATAGACTTGACGAGATTAAAAAAAGATTTCTTAAAGGCCTAAGGCAGCTCAAAAACAAGAATGACGATACAAAACGAAAACGAATGGTTGGATCTTATATATATGATCCCGTTCTACAACCAAAACCATTTACTCGACATAAATATAAAGGCAAAAGACGGTGGAATAGCAGGAAGATACGTCGATCCAAAGAAGCTATCGGAAAACAATTGATAGCTAGAAAACATAATTTATTTTTGCCGGTCAAAAAGCAAATTGATTCCGGAGATGAAAGCGATGATTATGCAGATATTATAATTAACATTAAAGGAGATCATACAACAGAAGACGACTGTTTTTGTGGGTATGGCACAGAAAAAACTACAACCAAATTTTGTTCTATACCCTCCTCGCGTACTGAAGATTGTGAGTACAAGGAGTTATTGGTTTATGCTGTTGATACTTCCACTGCAGCCTATAATAAGAAAGGCTTTTCATACGAAGATCTAATGGCAAAATTAAGGCCTAAAGAAGATAGTAACATATTGGAGACGGTAAAGGAAACATGTATTTTGCTTTCTTTTATATTTCAACTATTTTTTGCAATAGGATAAAAAGCAAAAAATTGTGAGATGTGGGCCAACAGATTTTTCAAGTGAATCTTCTACATCTATAGATGAAACTACAACTGTCGGACCAACAACTATGTCTACACCAAAACAGGATGATTTAGAGGATGCTCTTAAGGCCGAAGAAAAATTAGATTTGGAGATAGACAGAAAAGCTGAATTAGAAGATGATATTCCCGAAGAAAATAACTCAACTGAAGAAACATCAGAGTCAGAAGTTCCCTTGAATTTAAATGAGAGGGTAAATCCGAATACCACTAAAGCTGAAGACGAGGATGAAAATATTCCTGCAACAACAACAGGTCTTGATTATATTATATTTCCATCTCATAATATTCCAAAATGGTGCTGATATTGGATAAATGGGAATTTTTAAATATTTTTAGAATCGTTAGTGGAGGTGAAAAAGCGGTCTAAAACGAACAAAATTGAAACAGATGAGGATTTAGATGATAAAACTAAGTATAGAATGCATGTAACGCTTCCAACCGCAGACGACGAAGATTATAATCTGAATACAGATAAACCCGATAAGAAAACCACCTGTGCCAACTTTGGAAAATTGTTTGGGCCTAAGTTGTAAAATAAGCTTCATAGTTTTTAGTAAAAAGTTTTAGCAACAAGATCAAGAGAGGCAACGAGCAGCAAGTACTTAGTGATGACGATGAAGACGAGGATGATACCAAAGATGATATTGCGATCGAGTACGCCGATGGAAAGAAAGTTTCGACTACTGTGGCGGCTGACAGAGGACAAATTAAAAGTTTAAATGCCGAAAGGTTTTCTCAAGAGATTATTACTTCTTGTGGTATAAGAGGTAGATTAAGTTATTATGGTTTATTTATTTTCATATTTTTAATTCATATAATTTAATATTTTTAATTTATATAATTTGTTATACATATATAATTATATTTTACAAAATATTACGTTTGAGTATTTAGACAGATAGACTGAATATATTTGGAATGAACTTTTTTCAAATTATGTTCAAAATTGTTATTTAAACTTAAAACGGAATACAGCCTGAATATATAAATATATTCAGCCTTTCCGGAGCTCTATAACAATTATTGAGTCTTTTTAGGACTACAAAAACAAATCTCACATGGCATTTGTAAGTTATTTTATAGCTTTCAGTCCACCTTCGTGGCAGTCAACAAAAACCACAAAAATAACATTGTTTTTAAGCTCATGTCTCCAATACCTCAAGTGGATAGCCAGCCATCAATGGACGCGTTTCGAGATTTATCTCTCATCAGCACAGCTTTGCTTCCATGAACAATAATTTGTAAACCACTCACTTAAAAACCCATGTGGTGTTTAGGGTTAGATGTTTATAATTTTGACATTTTGTAAGAGAGACATGAACCTAGCAGGTTATTGATTGAACTGATAAAATAGAATTGGTGAAACCGCCCTACGTTATAGAAAATTGTTATTGTCTGAATGTTAAGTATTACAAAGAATGTTGCACAAATGACACTGTGCTCTGGATTATTGACATTATCAATACTGAAGTGATAGAATCCCTATCTTTTAACCACACTTATAATATGTAGAAATATTACATATTATTTGTTATTAACTTGTTATTCAGCTATTTCAACTTTGTAAAAATATTTCTGCTCAACGTCAGCATCGCTTATTTCTTAGCCTTTGTTCGTTGTGTGTGAACAACACACATGTTTTAAATAATATTCAGTTTAATTGTTACACGTATTTTTGGATAAAAGAAAAACAAGAATATTCGAAATTTGTTATCTAAAGTGAACGAACCCTCGCACTTTTTTGGTTGTTATTTTTCTTGGCGGCACTTTAACCAATATATGGTTACAAAATTCTGTTTTACTTACTTACGAAAAGAGAGTAATAATAAAAATGTTCAAATTCGGGTAACTAAATTACAAGAGACTAACAATTGAAGGCTTAAGTGGATGAAAGGTTGTATGTTACATTTTCATGTTTTAGCGTGAAAGAACGTTTTTTTTTGTGAAAATTTTAGCGTGAATGTTAGGCACTTTTTTCCACATGTTTTGCTTACGACATACCTTACACAGAAAGAGAAGGTGAAGTTGTTATGTACATTGTTGCTTCCCTGGGGAAAGAACATGTCAAAGGAACAATTTTAGCTCATTGCAACATAACACCTTCATCCACTTAGCTCTTCAATAATATATATATTTTTTTAATTTAACTTTTTTGTTGAAGTTATTGTTGTTTTTAAATTGGTGCGATGTGGATGCCGTGTATTAACCCTTCAAACACTGCTGCCTACTTGTGGCCTATTGTATTTTGCATTCACATAAACTTATAGGCCCAGAAACCTAGTTGTTATTGTAATTTGCGCTATTTAATGATGCGGCCGGCACTGGGGATAGAACTCGGACCCTCTATACTTGTTAGTTAGCGCTCTAACATGAGGCCACGAGCGTCACCTCTACACCACTCGCGCCGGCACTACACCACTCGCGCCGGCAGCTCTTTAATTATAAAATCGAAATTAAAAAAAAAAATTCTATAATTTGTTGTAATAAGCAATAACACTCACTTTTATTCAAAATTGATTGATATTTCTTTAAAAAAAAAAACAATATTTCCATATAAAAACTTTAAAATATTTTATCTACGACCACTATTGTAAATGCTCATTATTGTACAATTCGTAGACTATGTAAATACATAATAATATACACGTATGTAAGTCAGCGATTAATCATAAGTTATGACTGATAACACACACGTGCGTTTGGTTTACGATTCGATGATTGGTTGAGAGCAGCTACTACATGCTCATACGTTCAGCGCCCCCCGTACCATAATTAAAACTAACGGAAATTGACATACCGTACAATGGGTTGCCTATATCGACGAGCAATTTTATTCTAGTTTAACCCAAATAAGTACTAAATAATAAGGAATGTAACCATTAAGAATGTATTTATTTTCATTTCTATGAAGTTAAATAATGTCGAGTAACAATTATATATGAAAATACAACTGTTTGTCTATTATAATGTTAAATAATGTACCTAATAAGAAATAAAGGTACTTACGTATTAACGCCACCACCGCTATATATCGGATCGAGAGTCCGCGCTGCCGCGCGTATGTTGTCTTGATTTAACTGTCAGCTTCGCGGCGGGCAACCTAATCTAACCGGGAATAAAAAATAAGTATTAAGTTTGGTAATAACTATTTGGTGTTTAAAAAATGTTTTAATTTTGAATAAAATGTTTTATTTTATGATTTGTCATAAAAATGTTAGGTACAGATTGGCGGCATTTAAAAATGTAGCGGTGGTGGCGTTAATATGTTAGTGCCGAAATTGGTTACATCAAACATATTTTTCTTATTAAAAAGAAACAAATTAGTTTGGTCGTAGATAAAGTATAGTACATACAATTCGTCTACAACTCGAATTGTAAGGCAATTAGGTATTCGCGGAATTACGCACGACCCGCGTAACGGGGAGTAACTGTTCCGCTCGTGCGTAATATGCTTCTTACAACTCTGGTTATGTAATATACTATAACAAAAACATATCAGAAATAAGTAGCTGATGTTATGATTATATAATGCTGTGATTAAAATGAAAGCATGTGCAGTTTTATATTCAACCCCCTATTCCACTTTGGCTTTTAGTATACGCCACCCCAGTAATTCATATTTCGTTTTCATTCAGGGTAGGCAACCCCAACGTTTAGTGAAAACCGCCCTAGTTGTCGCCTCCCCGCATTCTAACCCGGGTCTTCCGCATTGAAAGGCAAGTATGCTGTTGATTGCGCCCCATGGGACCGAATTGAAAGCAGTTTTCACGTCCAGGGTTACAATCACATACCGTCTTTTTCCGAAAATATCGGTTCCTGAATGATCAGGATCAACTTCCTTTTTTACCCTCTTTCGTAGCTCCGCATATGTTTTCCCGTCGGATTTTATTAGGACTGCTTCAGTCTGTTTTTTCTCTCTGTTTACTTCATTCCCACTTTTGTTTTTGCGGCTTTTGACTTCGCTCCATTCTTTTGGAGCATCTGTTGGCGTATCTGTTTTGCCTCCCAGGGGAATGTATACCCGTATATCTACGCTCGCATTGGCGAATGTATATTCTAAATTTTTTTATGGCGGGTCATTCTGGGATCATGGGTTTGGCAAAGACCAGTTTGGTCCTACCGTGTTCTAAGGTTAGCTTTTTAAACTTTTGGAGGCTATCGTAAACATGTCTTGGGCTGACCGCGGCGCTGGAGTTTTCCCTCAGGATCGGATTATAAATGTATCTTTCAGAGCTTTTGATGTCTCCACTCTCTGTTGGTTCGCCGATAGAATGTTTCAAGTATCTAACATTTCCTGCCTTTTTCTCTTGAGGTCCAAGTATCAGTGGCCTCGAGTAAGTCTGATGGAGTGTCGGGGGCACGCCTGGGTCCGGATGGTTGTCCTCCGTTGTGCACCATACTATGTCCCAGTCATGTGACGCTAGGAGTGGGTTTCCGGTCCCTTGCTTGACTCTCCTAAAGGCTGCATGGGGCCAGTCTTTTGAGGCTATTTCTTGGAATTTCTCGAATGAGTTTTCTGACTCCATCTCGGACCATAATTTTTTCACGTTTTCTTCTTCCGTGTATTCTGGACCACATAATTCGGTTTGTGTGCTGGACTCCTTTGCTTCTTTCGATTCTTTTTTCATGGATGCTTGTTGAAAACTATCGTACTTTTCCTCCATTTTGTTTGTAAGTAAAGCTAGTTTTTCTATCACTTTGTTTATTTCGGTATTATTCTTTGGATGCACGTTGGCTAGCAGAAGTAGTTCTTGGGTTTTTTCATTTACTGTCCTTATTATGGGTCCAAGATCTAAGTCTGTGTCAGGGTTCTTGTCAGGACTGTTTGTGTCGGGTCTTTTCCTTTTGGCACTATTCATTATTGAAGGGTCGTCTCTCTGTTGGGAGGTCATTATTTTTTTTACGTTTTCAATAGCGCCACTAAATGAAGCTGACCTTCTTGGCGGAGTCCTGGTGAGGTGGGGTTTAGACTCGTATGTGAAGCTCTTTTCATCTCTTGGACTCTTCTGGGGTGGAGTTCCTTTACTCTTTTCTCTGGAAAGGATTTTCCCCAACCTTTTTTTTTCTCAGGCGCCCCGGAGTTTGAGAAGTCCATGGTTGATCCTTTCCCTCGAAAGTGTGGAAGGCAAGGACAAAAACAGACAAGACTAGACAGACAAGACTAGACGGACAAGACCAGACAGACAAGACTAGACAGACTAGACAGACAAGACTAGACAGACAAGACTAGACAGACAAGACTAGACAGACAAGACTAGACAGACAAGACTAGACAGACAAGACTAGACAGACAAGACAAGACAGACAAGACTAGACAGACAAGACTAGACAGACAAGACTAGACAGACAAGACTAGACAGACAAGACTAGACAGACAAGACTAGACAGACAAGACTAGACAGACAAGACTAGACAGACAAGACTAGACAGACAAGACTAGACAGACAAGACTAGACAGACAAGACTAGACAGACAAGACTAGACAGACAAGACTAGACAGACAAGACTAGACAGACAAGACTAGACAGACAAGACTAGACAGACAAGACTAGACAGACAAGACTAGACAGACAAGACTAGAGAGACAAGACTAGACAGACAAGACTAGACAGACAAGACTAGACAGACAAGACTAGACAGACAAGACTAGACAGACAAGACTAGACAGACAAGACTAGACAGACAAGACTAGACAGACAAGACTAGACAGACAAGACTAGACAGACAAGACTAGACAGACAAGACTAGACAGACAAGACTAGACAGACAAGACTAGACAGACAAGACTTGACAGACAAGACTAGACAGACAAGACTAGACAGACAAGACTAGACAGACAAGACTAGACAGACAAGACTAGACAGACAAGACTAGACAGACAAGACTAGACAGACAAGACTAGACAGACAAGACTAGACAGACAAGACTAGACAGACAAGACTAGACAGACAAGACTAGACAGACAAGACTAGACAGACAAGACTAGACAGACAAGACTAGACAGACAAGACTAGACAGACAAGACTAGACAGACAAGACTAGACAGACAAGACTAGACAGACAAGACTAGACAGACAAGACTAGACAGACAAGACTAGACAGACAAGACTAGACAGACAAGACTAGACAGACAAGACTAGACAGACAAGACTAGACAGACAAGACTAGACAGACAAGACTAGACAGACAAGACTAGACAGACAAGACTAGACAGACAAGACTAGACAGACAAGACTAGACAGACAAGACTAGACAGACAAGACTAGACAGACAAGACTAGACAGACAAGACTAGACAGACAAGACTAGACAGACAAGACTAGACAGACAAGACTAGACAGACAAGACTAGACAGACAAGACTAGACAGACAAGACTAGACAGACAAGACTAGACAGACAAGACTAGACAGACAAGACTAGACAGACAAGACTAGACAGACAAGACTAGACAGACAAGACTAGACAGACAAGACTAGACAGACAAGACTAGACAGACAAGACTAGACAGACAAGACTAGACAGACAAGACTAGACAGACAAGACTAGACAGACAAGACTAGACAGACAAGACTAGACAGACAAGACTAGACAGACAAGACTAGACAGACAAGACTAGACAGACAAGACTAGACAGACAAGACTAGACAGACAAGACTAGACAGACAAGACTAGACAGACAAGACTAGACAGACAAGACTAGACAGACAAGACTAGACAGACAAGACTAGACAGACAAGACTAGACAGACAAGACTAGACAGACAAGACTAGACAGACAAGACTAGACAGACAAGACTAGACAGACAAGACTAGACAGACAAGACTAGACAGACAAGACTAGACAGACAAGACTAGACAGACAAGACTAGACAGACAAGACTAGACAGACAAGACTAGACAGACAAGACTAGACAGACAAGACTAGACAGACAAGACTAGACAGACAAGACTAGACAGACAAGACTAGACAGACAAGACTAGACAGACAAGACTAGACAGACAAGACTAGACAGACAAGACTAGACAGACAAGACTAGACAGACAAGACTAGACAGACAAGACTAGACAGACAAGACTAGACAGACAAGACTAGACAGACAAGACTAGACAGACAAGACTAGACAGACAAGACTAGACAGACAAGACTAGACAGACAAGACTAGACAGACAAGACTAGACAGACAAGACTAGACAGACAAGACTAGACAGACAAGACTAGACAGACAAGACTAGACAGACAAGACTAGACAGACAAGACTAGACAGACAAGACTAGACAGACAAGACTAGACAGACAAGACTAGACAGACAAGACTAGACAGACAAGACTAGACAGACAAGACTAGACAGACAAGACTAGACAGACAAGACTAGACAGACAAGACTAGACAGACAAGACTAGACAGACAAGACTAGACAGACAAGACTAGACAGACAAGACTAGACAGACAAGACTAGACAGACAAGACTAGACAGACAAGACTAGACAGACAAGACTAGACAGACAAGACTAGACAGACAAGACTAGACAGACAAGACTAGACAGACAAGACTAGACAGACAAGACTAGACAGACAAGACTAGACAGACAAGACTAGACAGACAAGACTAGACAGACAAGACTAGACAGACAAGACTAGACAGACAAGACTAGACAGACAAGACTAGACAGACAAGACTAGACAGACAAGACTAGACAGACAAGACTAGACAGACAAGACTAGACAGACAAGACTAGACAGACAAGACTAGACAGACAAGACTAGACAGACAAGACTAGACAGACAAGATTAGACAGACAAGACTAGACAGACAAAACTAGATAGACAAGACTAGACAGACAGACTATACAGACAAGGCTAGACAGACAAGACTAGTCAGACAAGACTAGACAGATAAGACTACACAGACAAGGCTAGACAGACAAGACAAGACAGACAAAACGAGATTAGGAAATCGCCCTAGTTGTTACCTCCCCGACCGGGAATTGATACCGGGTCTCTTGCTCGTCAGGCGGGTATGTTCTCATCTACACTACCGAGGAGGATTGATTTGATGTATTAGTACATGATAAGTACATAATTAAATTAATCTATTTGTTAATATATTATTACTTCATTTACTGAAATAAAAGTACATACTATATAGATTTTTATTTCATAGGTATATTACATGACCCCAGTTTATTTAATTGAATTAATCTAGTTCTTTATTTAGTGGAATTAAAATGTTACTGGCTCAAGTAAATAAGATTTTTTAAGAAGTTTTAGTGTGGAATATATTTAATTGTCCATTGTCAGGGAAAGAATTGAATGCGAGACGAAAAAGCAGATTATATCTAACAGATTATATGCAACTACTTTAGTTCTACCCGTCAGTGAACATAGAAACAGCTTTTTACATATACAATATTGCTACAGAAAAAGCAACACCATGTGATGAATAAACAATAGTGTGAATGAAATAAATGTTGTACTTAGCTGACCTCAAGGGTCGAATGTACCTAACATGTACATACTACATATACAAACATGTATGCAACTACAAACTTTCTACGGAACATATTATGTCTCTTGCAAGTTAAAACGCGTTGAGGTTTACCGTATTCAATGTATCATATTAAATGAGTAATTTATAATATTGGTAAATATTCATCCCTTCACCTTTACAATAAGATTAAATATTATAATACTATTCCAAAATTAATTCCCTTGAAACAATATTCAATCAAAACATAATCCGCGTTCTCTATCAAACTATAGACGCATGTATTTATTTTACCCCTCGCGCTAATAAAACCTCATTATTATAATCCCAGCAAGTTTAACAACTTCAGCAAAAAGCTCTAGGAAAATCAATATTAATATCATCGACCGCAATGATCCGCCGGTTTAAATTAACATAACTAGGTTTAATAGACATAAAAATTAATAAGCATAAGCATTTCATCCGCCTGAAATTACTAACCCAATGATCTCGATATAGCTCTTGCTGACTGCTGCAAGAATGGAACACGCTCCCATTCCTTCCGCTGCACGTATTTCACCGAATATCGCGAATTTAATTAAAGAAAAGAACGGAGGAATGTTGTAGAAGCGAGATTACAAAATGGCTCAGCAATTATTAAATTAAAAATCGTGTTCCACTGTCTAATCTAATTTCTCTAACTGTAAGTGGTTATTTAATTTCCGAGCAAAATTATATTTGTAATTTTCTACTACGTGCATATATTGCATATAGAATGATTGGAATGTGGAATTGCAAATCAATTACCAAAGACACCCTAAAAGCGGACTCGGTACTAACGGGTAAATGTCGCTTTGTAATACAAAAAATTCAATGGCAAATTGGTTTTGTATTAAAAACTAATTATTCTATAGTTCTATAGCTATTCTTCTATATACACTGAGGACAATATAAAACAAGCCAACTAAATATGTTCGTTATTTATAAGCCTGGGAGGAAACTTTTGAGGACTACCATTTATTGTTTCCTCCTAGTCTTGTCTGTCTAGTTTTGTCCTTCTATTTTTCTCTGCTTAGACCTATTCGCCTAGTATTGTCTGTATATTTTTGTTCATTTAGTCTTGCCAATCTAGTTCTACCAGTAACAGTTTCATTTGTCTAGGTATGTCCAATTGGCCTTAGGGATCTAATCTTGTACATGTAGTCTTTTCCTTCTAGTATTTTAGATTTTAGTATTTTATATTCTAGTCAACTCCACCTTTTTTTTTATTGTGGTTTTGGGGAAAGTTTCACTGAACCCCCTTTTCGACTTGGCTTTTAGTATGCGCCCCCCAATATCGCCAATTTTGCTTTCCTTTAGAATGGGGGCTAGGTGGGAGACGGCTATGAAACGCCGCCTTGGTTGAAAATGCCTCCACTGCGGGAAAACGAAACCAACAGGAGTACTCCCGCTTGTCAGACGGGTATGCCGTCTACTACACTACCGTGGAAGACAGTCATCTCCATCTGTTCTTAACTATTCCGACTTGCCCGCCTTATTTGGTTCCTCGAATCTTGTTAGTTTAATCTAGTTTATTGATCAATCAATCAATCAATCTCTTCAGTCCATATCCCTTCTGTAGGGTGTGGTGACATCAATTTGCTGCGCTCGCGATTACTACTCGCCAGCGCTCTCTACCTTTGGCAGATCTCATTACTTCCTGCATCCCTTGTGCCGTCAGGGTTTTTGTCCCGTTTTTCCATCGTGTCGGCGATCTTCTTCTTGGGCAGCGACCTTGGACTTTACGTTCTACTATGAGTCGTTCAATATTGTCGAACCTCCTTGCCACATGACCCAGGTATCCCAAATACCGTTGGTTTACCATTTGTTTGTTGGTTGTTATACTAGACTTGTCCATATACTTCTCCATTTGATACTGCCTGTCTAGTCCTAGCCGTCTATTCTCATCCGTGTAGTCCTACCCGTTTAGGTTTATCCTTTCAGACATCTGCCTGTATTCTTATCTGTCTAATCTCATACGTCTAGTATTTTGTATCTACTTTAAACTTGTTTTTCAACTATATTAAACCTTCTTAGCCCTTTTGAAAGGCACTCAAGAATAAATCTAGATCAATGATGTTTAAATAGAAACCAAAATCTTCTTGCCTTAAATATTGTATGCTAATATATTTCTTTATACAGGGTGTTTTATGAATGTCCGGCACCCATTTACAGATTTTGTTTCGGGCAATGGTTTTAGTAATGTAAGAGTCCCTGTTAGCACTGATATTTGATTTGTTAGCTCCATCTATTGATAACTTGCCATTCCGTTTCCTACCAGTCCCTTGTGGCGCGGTACCCAAGCAAATATAACCTTGTTGTGTTTCGCCAGGGCGTTAAGGTCTTGAAGATCGTTCCATGTTGTTTTAGATTCAATTATAGGGCACGCTAAAGCATTAGCGGCAGCCTGACTGTCCCTGAAAACGCAGGCGTTTTTTGCTTTAGTAGTCCATCTTTAGGTTTTCATGGGCACAGATCCTGACGACTTATACTTCCGCTTGGAATGTGCAGGGCATGTTCAGAGATAAACTATACCCCAGGGATTGTCCGTAAATTCCTGTTCCTCTGTACTTTTTAGAACCGTCTGTATACCAATCCCGCTCACCTTGACATGTGTTTGGTATTTCGCCTGCCGTCCAATAAAGTTGTGGTTGAAGGGTATATGGCATAATAGGCGTTTTGGTATTTATTCTCCCTCAATATTGAGGTTTGGCTTTGATATTACGTTCGTTATCGTGGTGTCCCCAGATCTCGCCAAAGCTTCCCATGTACCATTATATTTCCATCTAAATACTCCCATCTCTATGCCTTAGCCATGTGAAAGATATTCACTGAAGGTTGGCCTGTCGTGACCTCTAGAGCTGCTGTTGGGGCGCTTCTCAACGACCCCGTAATTGCTAAGCAGGCCAATCTTTGAACAATAGAGAGTTCCTTTATGGCCTGTTTTTGTTTCAGCTTGGTACACCATACTGTGGATTCATATGTCAGAACGGGTCTAACTACCATGGCATATAATCAGTGTTCCATGCTTGGTTTTAGTCCCCATGATTTGCCAAGTGTTCTTTTTATCACCATCAATGCCAGTTTGCACTTATTGGTAGCTTTCTTACAGTCTTTCCAAGTCAATTTGGCATCCAGGGTTATACCAATATACTTGGCTCCCTTACTTACAACGCTCACTGTAAAAAATTAGGAACCTTGGCCCGTCCATTTTTCCAATTTTTGTGAATGGTACTAGTGTGGACTTTACGGGATTTACTCGCAGATCTACTCCTCTACTCGATCTTTATACCTTGTTTAGTTCTTTTTGCATGAGCTCTCCTATTATTTTAGGAAATTTGCCTCTGATGAGGATGAATATATCATCCTCATA
The DNA here is from genome assembly GCA_944588485.1 of Phosphuga atrata. NCBI lineage: Eukaryota > Metazoa > Arthropoda > Insecta > Coleoptera > Silphidae > Phosphuga > Phosphuga atrata. Next base: position 7,138,494 of record OX155900.1, read on the forward strand.
TCCTTGGTATAAAAATAGCCATGTGTTACAGGAGTGTAGATAGTACTCCATCCTGAGCACACTTTTTGATAACGAACACCCTCATTGTGCCACTTGCCACTGTATGCTCAATGTTTCTACCCTGCAGCCTGGCAGTTAAACATCTAATTGACTATACTGTCTTGTTGATGTTATTAATAAGATAATGAGAAGTTATCAAATATCGCATAGTAGATATCTTCATATCATGCGCTTACGCGCATAATAAAATTGTTGGAGAAACTGATGAAGAATCATTAATCATTTTAAAGCTTTACTTGTTTGCTAAAAACACTTGACTTTCTCTACGCTCAGAGAACCTTGTTGATGATATTACTTTTTGTTCTTCATCATGAAATCATGCAGTCAAATCCATTAATAACAATAACAATTACAATTACATAAATATATTATTTTTAATCTTTGTGAAACCTCAAACAAAACTACTTTCATAATTATCCCTAAATGTAAGAGCCTTAGGTCATGTTAAGGTCCTTAAAAGCATTGTTATATATTAATAAATGAGCAAAGACACATGGCTTATTTTGCATAGCCCACTTTGTAGATTGTACCCCTTGATAAATGTAATTCTATTGGTTGTTTATCGTTAAATATAAAAATCAACTGCAGTGTTAATAGACGGGGGCGGCCAATGTTATAATTATTTAAATTCCTTATCAGGAATGAAAAAATCTCCAAGAAATTGGATAATTCCTGTAACAAATTTATTGCTCGCGCCAATTTTAATTAATCTGTATTTTTAATTCAACATTTGAATCGATTTCGAGACACCGATTAACAGAAGGGGAAAGGTTTATCGACCTGGGCCGAAATCGCGCGATTTACTTATCAATTTACTTTGCGAATTTATATTATTCCGGGCAGTATGCTTCGAGTGCGTGAAGCGTAGAGACAAGAATCGAAGCGCGAACAAAGCTCGACGGACACGTGCACGCATCTTTAAGTTTATCGTTTTAAGTCAAATTAACCAGGGGTGTAATCACGAGTCCAAAGGGCTGAAGCGGCATCCAACATCTGGAAGACAACAATTTTAAGGGAATCCCTCCACTTACTATCCCCATTTCCTCCTTTAAAAAAGGCGGCGGAAAGACGATCACACGTCAGACGATAACAGGTAAGTGATTAGACCAGCCCTGTTTTAAAACTGGAAAATTTTGATTTTCGTGAGACACGGTCCAAACAATTATACTGCAATATTATTACAACTAGGAAGTAAAGATTGTATAAATATCAATAAGAAAACAGTTGAATATACTTTTGCCTCTAAGAGGAATTATAAATTTGAGTGAGCTCACATTCTTTCTAAATTAGATGTACATACCAGTGGCCTAATTGGATGTGTAGGATCCTTTGGTGAGTAGTTTTGTGAGTCATAGTAACAACGTGTGGATGTTCAATATTTTGCTTTGCTACGAGGGAGTGATTAAATTTCTATATTTTGCGAGGGGTTGATAGCGTTTCAATATTCTAGCCCGGGCGGAACTATAGCTGCCATCCAAGGGGCCTAAAGCCCACGTGCAGAGGCACACCTTACACGTGCATATTTACGCCGCTGGTACACGCTTAAGCGCTATATTTTACAAATATATCTTATATACAAAATAGTTGTATCCAGAAATATTTTAAGCTGATTATAAATCTAGAAGATGATCTTAAAATAAAACTAGATGATGAGACAAGAAGATTTTATAGTTGCATCTAATTTCCAGAGAAACTTTATATATTTTAATGATGATTTCACGTTTGAGTTATTCGGTGATACAATTATACAAGCTGTATCCAAATTAGTTTTATCTAGTCAAGAAAATTCGCATAGTTCTAACAAGACACACTATCTATAGAGTTAACATATCGAAATGTGACAAGAAGTGTAACACAACTGAAAGTATAATTTAAAATGCTAACGCAATAGCTTAAAGAAATAGCATGTCATCGTATTTCAGTTAATATATATGGCAACCTTCTAATGCAGAGAAGGAAAATGTATACATTACGTTTTACTAGTTTTAAGTTATGTTTCATTATGATAACTAGGGCCCGGATTTATATGTTAATACATATTTTTAATTCGAGTTATTTTCGGTTTTTATTGTGTTTTCTATACAAATTATGATATTTGGAAATAAAGATTACATTTTCTCGTTCCAAATGTCATAATTTGTGTGGAAAACCAAATTAGACCGAAAATATTTTGAATGAAAAATATGTATTTACATATAAATCCGGGCCCTAAAAAATATTACGACTCTTTTTACAGATTTTGAAAAATTAAAAATTATAAATCAAATCCCATAGCTCCCAGGCTCTACGGTTTCATAAAAACCTATAAACCCGATTCACCAATCAGACCAGTTGTCTCGTACATTAATAGTACAGCTAGAGTTTTACCAATAAAACTAAATACCCTGTTTAAGAAACACACCAAATTTATTGCAAAATATGCGGTAAAAAATTCACTCGCTTTATCCGAGCTCCTAAAATCAAAAACAACCCCGACAAATTAAAAGCTCGTATCCTTTGATGTTAGTAGTATGTTCTATAATATACCCACTGAAGAATGCCTCCAAATCATTAGAAACTTGCTAGATAAAGCCAATTGCAACCACCTGATAAAAACTGAACTTTATGAATATCTAGAAACCTGTGTCAACCATAATTATTTTACATTCAATAACAAAGTCTTCCAGCAAACCACAGGTCTAGTCACAGGTCAATGGGATCTCCATTGAGTCCACTCCTGGCCGACATAGTCATGGCACATATCGAAGAACACATCTTCAAATTAGAGTTTGCTAGAAAACATATTTCGTTTTGCTATAGGTGTGTAGATGACGTGTTAGCGTGCTTCAATGGGACGGAAAGACAACTGAATAAATTTCTAAATTTGATCAACACCATACATCCAAAAATTAAGTTCAGTCTCGAAGTAGAAAACAACCACCAAATAAACTTCTTAGATCTAACCTTAATTCATAAAAACAACAAGATTGAATTCGATATATATATATATATATATATATATATATATATATATAAATATATATATATAAATATATATATATATATATATATATATATATATATATAAATATATATATATATATATATATATATATATATATATATATATATATATATATATATGTTGTATTTGAGGTTTTCGCGGATAGATACCTGTGTTGTATTGTTTACCAGAAAAGTATGTAGCAGATCTGGCAGAACATTGTTTAAAGAATACATACTTTAGGTACGATGGTCAAATATACAAACAAGTCCTAGGAGCACCAATGGGTTCACCTCTATCCCCAGTAATAGCCAACATATTTCTTACAGATTTTGAGGAAAAGGCAATCTCATCAGCCACACTTAAACCTACACTCTGGTTAAGATATGTTGACGACACATTTGTAATCTGGCCCCACGGCAGACCAGAGCTGGACAAATTCCTTAACCATCTTAACTCCCAACACGACCAAATTAAATTCACAATGGAGATAGAAAAGCATCAACAACTTCCTTTCTTGGATGTCTTGGTAAAGAAGAAACCTGACGGCACTTTGAGCCACACTGTGTACCGGAAACCAACACACACAGACATATATCTGAACGCTTCTTCGCACCATCATCCCAAACAACTAGCATCTGTAGTCAACACTCTTACCACCCGATCCAAAAGACTAGCCGACCAGCTTAACTTACCGAAAGAATTGAGGAACTTACGAGAAGCTCTTTCTTCAAATGGATATCCAAACAGCTTAATATCCAGAGCTTTCCGTCGTACAGAGAACAGTAGCCAAAGAACTGAAGAACGCCAGAAACCCGTTAGCACAACATACCTACCATATGTTCATGGATCAACTGACAAAATCGCCAGAATACTTAAAAGACACAACATAGACACCATTTTCAAACCTAACCAGAAAATATCCTCCATGCTACGGAGCGTTAAAGACACCATCCCGTTAGAATCCCATGGAATTTACGAAATACCTTGCGGAACATGTGAACGGACCTACATTGGACGTACCAATAGAAAAATATCTGCTAGGATTCAAGAACATGTAGTTTCAATCAGACACAGAGACAAAGTTTCATCGGCACTTGCCCAACACACAAACACTGGTCACTGGATGGACTTTAGAAATTCAAGGACTGTTGCACAGATTAGCCACGAAATATCACGAGTATACAGAGAAGCCATAGAGATAGAAAAACGAGACTACTGCATGAACACGAGAGACGATTCCTTGAGACTGCCCCCAGCATGGCGACCGATCATATCCACCCTCAAAATGCAATCCCAGACACCCCAGACTCATGTACGACCAACAAAACAAACAAACAACCGAACCGAAGCATCGCACACAACGCGCATGAGTAGTCGCATCGCACGAACGAGCTCTCAGTATGCGTCGAACGGTTGACCCGTAGGGACGCATATATCTCTTGAGAATGGCGAATGTTAGTTCGCCGAAACGTCGAGAATCCGGTTCTTTTCAGAGCCAACCCTCAGCATCAACGCGGAATCCCCGAGAAAACAATACAACACACACACATATATATATATATATATATATATATATATATATATATATATATATATATATATATATATATATATATATATAATATATATATATATATATATATATATATATATATATATATATATATATATATATATATATATATATATAATATATATATATATATATATATATATATATATATATATATAGAAAGCCGACTAGCGTCAACTGTAAAATACCTTTTTCATCAAATCACCCACTCTCACATAAACTAGCTGCGTATCATTCCATGATACATCGAGCTTTCTCCATCCTATCTTTTCTCCATCCTTTCTCCATCAATTGCCACAGAGAATGGCTTCGCAATAACTCTCATCCAAGAGTTAATAAATACAAAATGGAGCCAAGTCCCAAATATACCCGAGAACGCCCATTTCAGATAAAACTTTCGTTTCCCTCACGTACTTTGGCAAAACTAGTGAACAAACGCATAAAATTTATTCATCCAATATTCGATTAGAAGTATACAAAACTCAACATACAATAAATGGATGAAGTTCTACAATAAATAGCTGGATATATACAAAAATAAATTCATCAATCCAAAATTCGGTTACTTCGTACAAAATAAATTACTTCATCCAAAAAAAGGTTAATTCATCTAAATTAAAATGTAATCATCCAATAATTGATTTTTTCTTACAAACTATGATTTTTCCTTAAAATAATCGATTGAATCGTTCAACAAATTCGAAATTCACCCAAAAAAGGTTTTTTATTTTACTTAATAAGTGCATAATGCCAATTTAGGAGTGTATTTAATAACCTTCACACTTTTATTATATGCATAAAAATACTGAAAGGAAAAAACTGTTCGCCTTATTGATGGCTTAGCCTTATTGATGGCTGGTGGATTAGCTCGAAAATAAATTGCATTATTCTATCTGATTATATATAGTATATATAGTGCTTCTTATATATAGTGCATCTATTTTCTTCTTCTTCTTCTTGTTTCCAATAGCCCTACTTTGGACAACGCTTGTTCAACTATTGGGCTTTGATCTTTGCCCAGTACTGTTGCATCTTCTGCCGGTGTAGCTTCTTTCCCTCTTCTGTCAAGGGGGTACCTTTCCTACGGGTTTTTTTGTTGAAATCCACGGACTTCCTTCAGTGTTTTGCCTGAAATCCACGGACATCCTTCAGGATGTATCTCACAGAAGACTGTCTGTTTTGGAGATCTGTTATTCCCACTTCTTAAATATCCTTCTCGGTTTCTGCCAACCAAGTGGTACGAACCGTCTTGTTTTACCAGAATGTGAGCAGACTATTGGTTAGTCAGTTTGGAGTCAATCTGGCAACGTGACCATAGAAAGCTACCCTTCTTTTCCTTGCACAGTCAGAGAGCCTCTTAATATGTTCGTAGAATTCAGAGTTATGTCGTCTTCGGTATTCCCCATCTTCCTTTACAGGGAATTCCTAGGATCTCCCTGATGATTCTCCTCTCTCTGATTTCCAATTTCTCTACCGTTGAACCGCTCTTCGGTTCAAGAAAGACACTCCATAGCATACAGTACTTCCGGTCGTAAGACTGATGTGTTTGCGCTCTCTCTTTCGTTACACGCCGCGTTAGTTAGAAATAAAATTTGAAAGAATCAAGTCCCTGTTTGTAAAATTCGTTTATTGTGAAGATATAATTGTATTTAGTATAAAAACATTGTTTATAAAGAACAATCAAATTTTGGATGGACCAACCTTTTATGTACAGTTAAACCTTTTTTTGGGTGAATTGATTTTATTTTGCACGAATCTATCAATTATTGTACTAAACCATTATTATTTGTAAGATTCAATCGATCATTGGGCGTTTATATTTTATTTTGGACGAAGTAACCTTTTTTGGATGAAGTAATCGTTTTTTGTATGATTAAACCGAATTTTGTATTTTTCCTGCTATTATTTGTAAAAAAGCATCTATTTATTGTACGCAAAAAATCCAAGCCGTGAACAAATAGCTAACGTTTTGAGAGAACAAAATCTACAAGTGGCCTTTATACCTTCGTCCAAATTATCTCACACATTATTTAATGCCAAAGACAGAATCGACCCACTCAAAAAATCTGGCGTTTATGAGATTCGGTGTTAGGAATGCAAGAGCATCTACGTAGGTCAGACAGGACGAACCATAACAACTCGTTTTTCGGAACACTCCCGTTCATTACGTCTTAAAAAAGACACAAGCTCATTCTCTAACCATTGTCTAGAACATAGTCACAAATTACCCAAAATATCTAATCTTAAAATCTTGCATAGCTGCAACAAAGGCCCAAAGCTTAATCTCCTAGAGTCATTAGAAATTTTCAAAACAACTCGTAATCCCTCCGTTAATCTCCTTCTTTACTTTTATTACCCAGTTTACTTTCCCCCCTAGACACAGTTTTATGGTATGGTATCAGTACAAGGATTCTACCGCTCCTTTTCTTTGATTGCCCCCTATGATAAGGTAACAAGTACAGGTATTGTACTGCCCCTTATCATTACTTGTACTAGGTTGTCGGAGGTTGCTTCTCCTTTTTCATTGTCCATGATATGTTACCAAAGATTACAAGTTAATCATCATTGTTAGGTTAGGTTAGGTAAGGTTAGGTTAATAAAACAAATGTGACTTCTAACGTAGCAGCTTTACGAAAACAATATGACAAACTAAGACAAACGACAGAATCATGTAACTAACCTAACCTAACCTAACAATGATGATTAACATGTAATCTTTGGTAACATATTATGGACAATGAAAAGGGAGAAGCAACCTCCGACAACCTAGTACAAGTAATGACAAGGGGCAGTACAATACCTGTACTTGTTACCTTATCATAGCGGGCAATCAAAGATAAGGAGCGGTAGAATCCTTGTACTGATACCATATCATAAAACTGTGTCTAGGGGGAAAGTAAACTTTCAAATCTATCAACAGAAATGGCGGTGCAAAAGGTGCAAGGTACTTTCTGAACCATCATTGCAAAAGGGGAAACCATTTTAGTACTTCTCATACACCCTGTGTGTATACAACATGCAATGAATAAATATCGAAAATGTTGAAAAAGTACAATAGGCCACATGGTCGCAGTCTTTGAAGGGCTGTACATACCCCGATATCCACATTGAGAAGAAAAAAACAATTTAATAATGGATAAATTGCTTCTTTGTTATATCCAACCAGTACGTGCTTTCTGCTTTAGAAAACCAAGAAGATTAAAAAAGCACAAACAATATCCTCTTTGTAAATTAAAGATAATATTCCAACATATTATTGTAATAAAAAACTAATTGAATGCCAGTTCGAATCGGTCCAAATAAATCGGTCCATTAAAAGATTTTATCTACGCACACACCAAAATGAACACATTAATAAATACATTGTATCTGAAGGATGCCATTATTATAATCGTGTGTAAAAGTATCCAAATCGTGCGTAAAAGTCCAATGTAAATCAAATGGGTTTCATTTTTAATGGATTTCTGTTTGTTGTTACTATAGCAACAACTTGCGTCACTAAACAAAAAATATAGACGCAGTGAAATTAAATTTTCTGTATATTAAAATTGAATTATTTTTTCATATTTTGAATCAAAAGTAGACCGAGACTCAGATTGGATTTATCTGGCTCTAATATAAGTTAACCTAACCATAACCTAATTTAGATTAAATCTAGGTTAACCTAGATTACATCAACAATGACCATATAATGTCCCGAGTTGTGCGTTTTTACTAATTAGCAATTTTACACGGAGTATGTTTTCTGTCAAAATTACAATTTTTACAATGTAATATGTAGGTCAAAAATAATAATTTTTTTTGTAAATTTTGTAAAATAATGTATGACACACGTGTGTCACCACTGGACTTCGGCTCGTGCTTTAAACTTCGCAACTCATGCAGAAAAGCCCTTCTTTACATACTTGTATAATAAACTACTATTATATATCGGTTGCTTCTTTAAACGATTTACCGATTTTTGTTTCAAAAGCGAAATGAAAATTGCGAGACAACCAATGGATTGGTTAGTTATATTAATTATAAATCTTGTTACATGGATATATCTTCAATATTTATTCAAGATCTTAAACTGAAAACCCGCAAAACATCAGTTGTTCATAAAATGCTCGATTTTGAAAACATGGTGCTAAGCTTTTCGCATCTGTAAAAATTTTTCCTAAAAATAAAGCTCCACTACTTGATTATTGTTTTGCAGACGTATATACGCATTTGTGTAAATACGTATTTTACTTCTTCTCCTTCTTTCGCATAGGCCTACTTTGGACCACGCTTGTTCAACTATTGGCCTTTGACCTTTGCCCAGTATTGTCGCATCTTCTGCCGGTGTGACTCCTTTCTCTCTTCTATCCAAGGGGTACCTTTTCTACGGGGTTTTTCCTGAAATCCACGGACTTCCTTCAGGGTGCGTCTCACAGACTGTCTGTTTTGGAGATCTGTTATTCCCGGTTCTTTAATATCCTTATATCCTTATGTATTTTACTATTTATAGGTATTTCACATTAAATTCACTCCTTGCAAACAAAATTCATCTTTAAATGAAATTCAACCTTTTGTAAATGAAAGTCACTTTCTTGCAAACCAAGTACATATACCATGGACGTGCGGGCTAAAGGATTTTTTTGATTTCATCTTCAAAGTTAAAAAAATGTAACTTTCATTATTTGTTGCTAGACCAGGTTATAAAATTGCTCTTGAATATAATCAGCCATTTTTTAGTAATTCGGTAGCAAAGAAAAGTGAATTTTCCAAATTGTCTGTGCATCTTTTACATGCGCGTCCACGATATATTCCATAAAATATAAAAAAAACATAAAATATTATTAATTACAAAAGTTTGATTATAATTTATACAGAAACACTGTAACATAGTTATATAGATGAAGCTATGTATGAAAGTAATTCAGCTGTATACAGTCAACTCATAGGAATACAGGTTCACCTCACTCAATGACTTTTGTTCCTAGAACTAGGGTGTTGAATGCATGTTGCATGTTGACTGCGAATTAGTCGATTAGCGAGAATCCTTCCTTCTATTAATTGTGAAATACACAGCATAAAAATACCGTCTAAATGCAAGCTGATGGCCGATTCAATCAAAATTATTAAGTAAGTTATACTTTTTAAAAAGTAAGAAAAAATAGACTTCTTGTATTTTGTGTAACTCTCAAAGGGGGTTGCCTCAAAAATTGGAAGAGGGTAATCTGGACGAAGTTTGTTTCATTCTGGATATCGCAATTATCTACAATACGCAGGAAGTGCGTGATCGTGTTGGTTAGATAAGGCTCACTCTAATTATGCAATTGTGTGAATTATAATAAAACTTTTGATTTTTATGTAAAAAACTTAGAGTATGTAAAAGATTATGTAAAAGACTTGCTATGCAAAAGGGTAAATTTGATTTGCAAAAGGTTGAATTTAATTTGCAAAAGGATGAATTTCATTTGTAAAAGGGTGAATTTAATGTGAAAAACCTGTATAAATTGGCAACTGTATTTTAAGTGGAAGTATTTTAAAGACATGTCCAGGAAGCAAAAATAAGCAAAATAAGCTCATATGTTCAAGTCCAATTTTCATTCGTTTCATAGATATTTTGAACAATAGTAATTTATAAAATTAAAGGAAAATGTACTACTGAACTTATAAATTTTCAAAAACTCCACCACCCATTTCGATACATTTATTTGCGCGTTTATAAATGCACCTGGTAGCGAGTTTCAGTGAACGATGATTCGCTCTAATTAACGCCGCAGCATTAAGAATGCGATCTAGTAGCGCATCTCTTGTGTCCACTTTCATAGAATAAACTAATGACTTCATCCATCCCCATAGACATAAATCTAGGGGAGTGAGATCCGGTGATCTCGGTGGCCAAGGATGCGGGCCTCCTCTGCCAATACAGCGATCGCCGAAATGCATATTTAGAAAATTTCTCACAATATTTGCATAATGAGGAGGTGCTCCATCATGTTAGAAGATAATACGTCGTCGAATATTTAAAGGTCAAAACTTCGTCCAATATTTCCTATTAAATGGTCTTCCAAAAAATGTAAATAACCTTGATCATTTAGAATTTCGCATACATTAATACTAAACCGATTAATACTAGACCGGTTTTCGTCTGACCATCGATGATTATTATGGGAATTGTTAATTCCATCTCGAGTAAAATGAGCTTCATCAGTAAATAAAATGCATTTGAGTAATCTTCTGTTTTCACGAATCCATTGACAAAATTGTAGTCTGAATGGATAATCGCCTACTTCAAGATTTTGTACTTTCTGCAGATGAAAAGCGTTTAAACCTTGTCGTTTTAATGTTTTCCAAACCATTGTTTGTGAAATTTCAAATTGGATTGCAATGCGCCTTGTACTTATCCCAGGATTAGTTTCTACAACATCCAGAATAAGTTCCAGACCGATCCCTTGCTGTTTTTCAGAAACAATACGTGCACTTGCGAATAATAAAGTTTCGCTAGCATGTGTAAAAACAGTTTGAAACACTTGCCTATTAGGAATTCCTCGATTAGGAAAACGACGCCGATACTCTTCTACTGAACGAACAGAATTACCATTACAAAATCCATAAACAAACACCATATCTGCATATTCTCTATGACTGAATATATGAGGCATTTTTATAATCTCGTAAAACAACTACTGTCAATTTTAAGACAAACTGTCAATTTTTATGACATGTGCTTAATCAATATTTTATTTTAAATTGGCATTTAGGACAACGTTGTCAAATTTAACTTAATTAACGTTTTAAAAAGAAAAACCAATTTATCTCTGAAACAAATGAAAATCGGACTTGAACATATGAGCTTATTTTGCTTATTTTTGCTTCCTGGACATGTCTTTAAAATACTTCCATTTCCTTCCGAATCACCCTGTATAATATTAAGCAATTATTGCGAAAATATATGAGATTTCTCTGTTATTTCACATTTTTTTGCTCTAATTATACCAATTTATGAATGTGAACCCTTCATTATGCACAAATATGGATTCAATTCATCAGAAGAAGAAGAAATATTTATTGAAAACAAAAAGTCTACAAAAGGCTATCGACCACTAGGTCTTTCCGCCCGGTAATTGTACACAGATAAAATTAATGATTTAATATATACAAAACAAAAAAAAATACAGTTATTATAAAGGATACAAATCAAGACTAAAAAAAAAAAAGCAGGATCAGCGGGTTATGAGTTCAGTCGTATAGTGATTCGTGGAGTGTCTTGAGTGGGTGTCTGCGGGAGGGTTTAGTAGGGTTACGTCTGATGCATAGGTTGTTTGTGATGGTCCAGTGAATGTTGGTTTCTTTGTATTTGGTCAGTAGTCGTTTGTGTCTATCGCAGAGTCTCGGAATTTGGGTGAGTCTGTAAAGAAGTTCATTGGAGGGGTTATGGAGGATGTTATTAGGATATCGTAATTTGGAGATAGTACGTAATGCTGTTCGTTCGGCTGTTTCCAGTATGTTCTAGGTTTTTTGTTGGTAAGTCATTATTATGTGTCCGTAGTCGAGGATAGGTCTGCATATGGATTTGTAAATCTTGGAAGCTGTTGAGATGGAGATACCTTGGTTTCCTTGGGTCAAGGAGCGGAAATGTTTGCTTCTTTATATAGTTTTGGTCTTACGTATTTTTGCGTCGATGTTGAATTTCAGTTTATTGTCGAATGTTATACCAAGGTATTTAATTTGTTGAGTCGGTGTCACGTCAATGTTGTCTAGGTGGATATGTGGAGAATTGGGGGAGATTCTGTGATTCGGGATGAGTAGTTGGCATTTGGAAGGATTTGCAGTGAGTCTCCATAGGTTGAACCAACTTAGGGTTCTGTAAGTGAGGGTTTGTAGTTCGTCCGTCGTTTTTTTGAGGGTTTTATTGTGGGATGTGAGGGCGGTGTCGTCGGCGTATTGTAGGATATAGGCGGAGGGGTTGATTTGGGATTTGTCTGCAAGGTTATGGTTGTAAATGTCGTGGCAGTATATGTTATAAAGTAAGGGAGAGAGGGGGGAACCTTGGGGAAGACCTTGGAGAGGGAGAAATTCAGAGGAGAAGGCGTTATTTATTTTAATTTGGAGGGATCTGGCACGGAGGAAATGTTTAAGTATATAAATGAGATACGGAGGGACATTTAGTTTGTGTATTTTGAACAGGAGGCCGGCATGCCACACACTTTCAAACGCTTTGTTTATATCTAGGAATAGGGCAGCAGAATGATCTTTACGGAGGTATGCGGTTTGTAGGTTATTGGTGAGGATACATAGGGGGTGGATGGTGGAGTGGGAAGGCTTGAATCTAAATTGATATGATGGAATAGAGTTTTTGAGCAGATTCCATAATCTATTTTTTAGGATCTGCTCTAGGATTTTGCCTAGGACTGGAAGGAGGGTAATTGGACGGTAACTATTTAGCAAGGAATGATTTTGATGAGGTTTTGGGATGGTGATAATTATACCTTTCTTCCAACATTTGGGAAAGGATCTTTTATAGAGACAGACGTTGAACAATTTAATAATGTGGAGATGTATATTATCGGTAAGGTTTCTAAGTAAGGATTTTTTAACTAGGTCGGGGCCGGGTGCACTATTTTTGCCATGGAAGAGATGAGGAAGGTATTCGTCGTAGGTTATTGCATCCAGGTCTGTGTTGTCATTTTTAAAGTAGTCGTTGTACCATGTGTTTACTCTGTTGTAGTTAGGTTTATCAAATGAGAGAGATTTAGAGGGGCTAAATGTATCTTTAAAGTGTTTGGAAGAGAGGGACGCTTTTTCGGAGTCAGAGGAGTACTGTTGGTTATTATAGGAGATGTCGGGGATATAGAATGATGGGCGATATTTGGTGATCTTGTTAATTTTGTCCCAGTATGTTCGTCCTGTGCCGTTTTCTATTCCTTGACAGACTGACAACCACTTGTTGGTTCGAAACTTTAAAATAAGTCTATGTATGTCTTTATTTAGTCTATTCATTTTAGATTTTAAGGAACTGTCTTCTGTTCTGCAGTATATTCGGTATAGTGATCGTTTTTGTTTAATTAGCGTCAAGATGAGATGAAGGGAGACAGAGTTGGTTTGTGAAAATTGGTTTTGGATTTGGGGGAGTGTTTTACGATTAAATTTGTCAAGAGGGTCTGGAATTCGTCAACGTCGTTTAGGGAAAGCTTGTTGGAGTCTGTGGTGTTTATATAGGATTGGATTTTGGAGCTGACTCTAGGGATGTTTGTAAGGTTGAGATTTATTTTAGTAGGATGACTCACCAGGGGAGGGATGTGGTTAAGGTTGATAGAGAAAGTGATAGCCAATTGATCTGGGCCAAGGTCGGGGGACAGGGTAATATCACTTATAGAATTGACGAGGTTAGAGGTGTGGAGTAATAAGTCGGGAGTAGTATCCTTATTTTGGAGCATAATGAATGTGGGGTTGGTGTGACGGCCAACAAAGAGGGAGTTACTTAAGAAGGATTGGATCTGAGGGGTTTTAATTTTGTTGATATTAAAATCGCCGACGATGAGTGAATATTCAAACAATGATGCGATTGTTAGGATATTCCGCTCAATCGCGGAGTAAGGATGGATGTATACCTGTAATATGTGGATTTTCTTTTTATTGTGGAAGGGGATAGTGAAATGGAGACAATCATTGAGGGGATTGTTAAGGGATGGGAGATTTAAATTTAGGTTTCAGGTGAATTAAAGCTCCCCCCTTGCCTTGTTAGTAATTACATTTCCGTGTTTTGCCAAAGAAGACCAGTCTCTAAAGGTGAGGGTACTGTCGGGTCCCGTCTTTGTCTCTACAAATAAATGTCCGTCAATGTTATTTGTCTCTGTAAAGCTGTCTATTAAAAGTCTTTTACTGTTGTAGGAATTGATGTTGGCGTAAGTTAATCTTAACTTATCCATCGATATTTACAACTGATTGGGATGTTTCATCGGTCGGAAGGGTGGGGGTGTCGGAGTCAGGGGAGGTTAGGTCAAACATAAGTATGTACATTCTATTTCCTGAAAAAAAGGCATGAGTATCAATTTGGTATTCTGATATGAAGCGCTTGTTCAGTTTTTTAATTAGATCCTCGCGGTTTGTGTTGCCAGGTAGATTCATTTCCATTGTGTATGTATTAATTATGTAGTCGTGAATGGTGAGTGCTGAGTGGATTCTGGAGTTTTGGGTGACTTCGGTAGGTAGTTTGGCAGATTTTTTGTTTGTGCTACTTATTTTGACATTTGGGACTCCATCGATGGGAGTCTTGGGTCGGTTTGGGCATTTCGGTGACCACGCTGCATGGTTGGGAGATCCACATGATGTGCATTTCGCAGGCAGAGAAGACGGACATTTGTCGGTGTCATGAGGACCGCTGCATTTTTGACATTTGATAGGGGTAGTGCAATTTTCACTTGCATGGTCGAATAACTGGCACATTGTGCAGGGGCTAGGGATGGGAGGAGGTGGAGTGCTGGGAGATACGGGGTAGTGCCTATTCATAAAAAATAGGCCCCCGTCCAATTATTAAGGCTAGTAACCTTAATACCGGTAGCCGAAATCCGGAGGCTAGTAGCGAGTCGAACGTCTTGATATCTGGGGTTATTATGCGGATTAAACGTGTTGGATTGTTTGTTGCTCTGGATATTATTCGTTTACAATATCGGAAATTGTAGTTGAGTGAGCGGAGGTGTTCTGCAATTGTTGCTTCTTCGATTTCATACTCCACTTTTTCAATTACCGCTGAATATGTTTCGGATCTGGGGAGGGTGGTGTTTCTGGGAGAGTACTGGGATTTGAGTTTGAAAGAATTGATGTTTTTTTCGGTACTAAGGGATTTTAGAAGAATTATCGGATCAGTATCTGTTTTAAGGAGGATATTGTTTGCGGTTTTAATGATTATATCCGTGTTTCTTGGACGGAAGGATTGCCATATTGTGGAGAATTGGATGCGGGACATGGAAGGATTGGTAGTTGTGATGGAGTAATTGTATTTTAATGTTTTGAGTGGCTAACGTGTGTGTGGTGTAGGTTGTACGTTTGCGATAGGCTTGGTGTTGTTGTTTGATGAAGGTGTCGATATGAGCGAAGTTGAGGTGGTAGATTGTGATGTAGTTGTTTTTGGCTGGAATTGACGATTGAGACTTTTTTTGGGGGGCGGTCTCTTTTTCTTTTTTTTAGGAACCCAGCGGCTTCGTCTTCATCCGACATGTTCGACATGTAGGATGAGCCAGCATCATCGGTATTCATACCGACAATGCGTGGTTCGATGTTAAAAGTTTTATATTATGAATTATATTTCGATGGATTTATATTAAATTTTTCGCAAATAAATTTAAGCAGGTAAAAATTACAGCAAAAAATGGGTCTAGCGTTATCTTAGATAAGCGAATATTCGCAGACGTGTGCTCTCTTTGGCGTGTCGAGAAAGACTGTCAATTCATCATTAAATCCTAATGTGCTTCTTTATATTATATGAAATACCTACTCTCATATTGTGTGTTAAAATTATAAATATTAGCTCAAATCCTTTTTGGTACAAAAAAATTGGGTTTTTAATTAATACATTTTAATACATATTACATCAGTATTATTATTAAAGAATAATCATATTTTGATTATAATTTCAATTAAGCTTTCTTTAAATTGATGTAAAGACAAAGGTACATTTTGTTATTTTACATAATAGATTATTTTTTTTAACTAAAGCTTTTCAGTTCACGTTGTTAACGTAGATAATAGGACACGTGATTAATATTTGTATAGGATGGTGATAAAAAGAAGTATTTGAATTGGAATTAATGTGTAACAGAAACCGGCAATAGAATGCTGTTCGATTGAAAGTAATACATGTATATGCGTTAATATTTGCGCGGAGTTGGTTTCTAAAGTTGCATGTCATTTTGAGCGGCTTATGTTAATATTGACGTATGTACTTCGAGACTTCACTAGTTTGTAGTTATGCCCGCAGCTCAGCTAGCTTTTCCGGTATTAAATCCGTTCATGAAAGGCGCTCCGCGGAGTTTCATCAAAGTTTAAGAATATAATAAATTCACGAGCAAAGGAAACTCATCATTGCAACGAGTTCGATCGCCGACAAAGATATTGCGTTTTTTGCGTCCTTTATTTCTTCGTTTCTAATGTTTGTCCGCGGTGTATATGCGTGTGTCGCAGGAAGAGGCAGCTACCGTGTTTCCGGAGGGTGCCTTGCCTCCCCAGAAAAATACCCTAAGGGCGAAATCAGAGTTGCAGAAAATGTCTACAAAAATATTGCATAGACATGAAAGTAACGAGAAAAATAAAGTTTATATTTCTAATAAAAATCGAAAATGTTTGCAAAATTTAAAAGCATTTATAATAACATTGGGTGAAATTCCTATGTGAATCTTCAATAATAAAAATAGATAAACTAATAAATTACTACGTCTCAACTCCCTCTTGATTTATAACAAATTAATATAATTATAAATACAAACTGACATTCTGCATTTTCATGTAACGAGAGATCAAGTGGGTCGCTAGAAAACACTGTAACCTGATAAAATTAATGATAATTAACATCCTATAGATGGTATAGCATCCTATAGGTGGTATCCATAGATACCATCCATCTGCAGTATATTTAAAAGTATTTAAGCAAATAGCATTTAATGTTTAATGTAGTCATGCAAGAATAAGAATAAAATATGAGTTGTATGTAGTATAAAATGAATTCACAATAAAAAAATAAAATAAAATATATTCAGTACAGAAGATACTTTGATCGAATGTTCTGCAATGTTATTCAAATCGGTTCTTTTGTGAAGCAGATCCCAAGACAAACTCTGAATTTCCGAGAATAATCATCAATTCTATTTTTTACTATCAATCTTTTGTGTTTCTAATTTAAGCAAAATATTACTTGAAAATTGGAAAATTTTACGAATATTTTAAAAAAATATTTAAAACTTTTTCTCAAAAAATTTTCTCAAATTCTATGCAATTTCTAGAATACGACAATGCTATATAAATAATTGTTGCTTATATTAAAATTGTTGCCGATTTAACAGAAATTTTATGAAGTGAATTACAAATTAAAATCCCTAGATTGATTATAAATAATTAATTAAAAAAATGGAGCATGTTAGAAATTGTCATAACAAAATTGATTTTGGAAAAACAATTTTAATATTTGCAATAAAGTTTCGAAAATTTGGTGAAATAACGAATATCGGTAAACTTTTTAAAATTTGTTTCAAACCCATAAATTTAGTCACTCAAAATCAATCCCACAATCAAATTTTGTTTAACGCAGCAACCCCAACGTTCAAAGACATTGCAAAATCAGTATTTATGTCTATTCGAACCATGTTTTATTAACCGTTGGCTTGAACACTATTCAACCTGAGCCTAATTTTTTTCCATTTTTTTTAGATAATAGCAGCAAGCTTTCAAACAATCTATTCCTTAAACTTAAAATTTTTTCTTCAAAGGTTATTGCCTCTTTAAAGGTCTATTCTTCAAAGGTTTATAAATTTGCAACTACGCTTCACAGTAAAAAATAATGACATACACACAAGAAGTACAATCAATCCAAAAGTGAATAAATTCAAGAATCTGACATTATTTGACAATATTATATAACATTATAATTTGACATTATATGAAAATATTTTCTTTATTACTCATGCGTGAAAAGTACATCTTGAC
Organism: Phosphuga atrata; assembly: GCA_944588485.1. Taxonomy (NCBI): domain Eukaryota; kingdom Metazoa; phylum Arthropoda; class Insecta; order Coleoptera; family Silphidae; genus Phosphuga; species Phosphuga atrata. The sequence goes on from OX155900.1 coordinate 7,156,781, forward strand.
CTACATTATTTTATACGAGAAATGTCACGTCTCGTTATATTTCTACATAACCTGGGTAAAGTACACAAATATTCAATATCGCCAGGTTGCATTAAAAAAACGAATAAATAAAAATAAAATGAACACAATCAAGACATCGATATTAATAAATTGACGTGAAGTGTCAGTGTCGTTTTTTTTTCAATACAGAGTAATAATAATAATTAGAGGAACGTTTTATAGTGAGTGTAATGACCATAATTCTATGGTGATACCGGAGATTGAGGAGAGTTCTTATGACAAATCCACACCACCGGAGACAATTGAAGAAGCAAATTCTTCATTTTTGATTCCATTTTTTATGGATGGCCCCTGGATCCCAAAATTTTAAGATTCATCCCTAAGCCTGTGTAATAAAAAATATTGTTTGACACGGGCGGCATTGTCAATTGCCTACTCGAGCGAATGTACTGCTCTTCGTGCTCGCGCCCAATTTCGCTCTCGCGTGATATTAATAACTTACCGCCCTAGTTACAAAATATAATATTTTGCAATAGTTATACATTTTGTTGATTATTATGTCATTGTTTTAATGACCTTGTCACGATGGTTATGAAATTGTTGAAATTTGTAACAATTGGTAACATATTGTGATTTACTACCTGCCCTTTTCCCTGGCAAAAATAGTTCCTCCAGCTCCGACCTTGTCAAAAAATCCTTCCTGACGATATCCATCTCCACATTCTCTTCTGAATTTACCCCTCTCCAAGGTCTTTCGGAAGGCTCTCCCATCTCTCCAACAGTATACAACAGTATACAAAAACTTTGCCGACAAATGCCAAATCAACCTCTCCTCCAATATCCTGCAATACGCTGATGTCACCGCTCTCATATTTCACAATAAAAATCTTAAGAAAACGACGGTCAAACTTCAAGCACTCGCGGTCTTATACATTTATACCTCACGGTTTTATATATTAATAAAACCGGGAGTCTTGTCTAATTAATGCGAAAACACAAATGAAAACAAACTATGCAAAATAGTACATTTCGAAATACTATATGAGTCGTTCATTTGCAAGAGCAATCACGAAAAACTCTTCCTGTGCATGTTAGTGCCATTTTTTTCTATCTATGCTTTTGGAAACATATACAATCTTAAGCGTCGTATTGAAGTAACATTCATATTGCAACGAACTGTTACGCCACAAACAGCTACAATGTCTCGAGCTAATTAGTTAAGTGTCCTGGATATCCACCAGATTCTTTTTTACTTTTTACATTTTGTATTGAAAAAAATTGTATCTTCGACCAAATAATTGTCGCGTATGACTGGTCACATCACTGAGAATGTAGATAAAATTGGGTCTGCGTGCCAACATTAATTTTGACAACATATAAATTATTTAAATTTTTCTGCGACACATGTTTGTGTAAAGTATATACAAAATTTTCTTCCAGAAATTATTTGTCTATTATGAATATTCAGAATATTTTAAGAGATCCCGACTAAACAATTCAAAAATTACTTGAATATAAATTTATATCCGCCGATTTGGTTAAACTAACGGTCCTTGCGACATTGTCCTATATTGTATTTATATATATATATATATATATATATATATATATATATATATATATATATATATATATATATATATATATATATATATATATATTTATATAAATATTTATATATATATATATATATATATATATATATATATATATATATATATATATATTATATATAGATAATTCCCCTTTAAGGAGAGCGCTAAAACACAATCAATTAACATGTAATTTTTTTCTGTCTTCTTCTTTCTGCCCAGACATCTGTTCTGTCCACTTCTTTCCTGTTTTCTTCTCTTTGGGAGTTTGTTTAAACTTGTGTTTTCTGATTTTTTTCTCTGTATTTTTTCCTGTTAGTCATGTCTTCTGTGGAGATGTTGATTATCGTGAGGTCTTCCAAGGTTTCCTTTACCCAGTTGGTTTTCACTGTATTGGTCATCACTATTTTAAAAATTTTCTTGGTCAATCTGTTTTCATACTACCTATATATGTGTCCATAGAATTTTGCCCTTCTTTTCCTGATGTTGTTTGTAACCGCCTCTGTCTGTACGTACAGTTCTTTTGTTGGTCTCTTTAATAATATATTGCTTTATTGTCAATAGAAATACATGATTTCTGTGGACAAAGCACAGGCAAAATAAATAAATAAATAAATAAGTCACTTAAAAACTAAAACAAAACATATCAAGAAAGTACATACATACATAAATACATACATTCGTGAGAAAAAAAAAAGGAAATAAATAAAGAAAAAAATAAATAAACAATAAATAAAGAATTAAATAAATAACAATAGGCTAGCTGAGGCTAATAGGTGTGTGTGCAGTTCAAAAACTAGTGATCACCGAAGAATTCTGCCGTAGTGTAGTAAGGTCGTTCTAGGAAATATGACTTGACGGCGGAACGAAATTTGGAGTTATTGGTGATTGATTTAAGGTGGATAGGTAAATGATTGAACATTTTTTTCGCGTTGTAGAATATAGATTTTTTTATAAGTTCTGATCTAGGTAAGGGTAGATAAATATCCTGATCCAAGTTCCTTGTACTGTGTTTGTGTTGTGGTCTCTCCAGTAAAGCACGAATGTGCTTATGCATTAAGCTAACGGATTCCAGGATAAATAATGAAGGGAGAGTTAAAATTTTGAAATTCTTAAAGTAGGGTTGACAATGGGCTCTACTACTCAAACCAAACATATAGCGAATAGCTGCTCTCTTTTGTAGCTTGAATAAAGATTCAAGTTGGAGAAGGTTGGAGTGACCCCAGAACGGAAGGCCATATCGCAGGTGTGATTCGAAAAGAGCGAAATAAGAAGATCTGGAAGTATGGAGATTTAGCTCTCTGGAAATAGACCTAATTGCGAAGCAAGCAGAAGACAGCTTCTTGGTTAAGAGCTCCACATGCGAGGTCCATTTGAGTGAATTGTCAATGTTGAGGCCCAGAAATCTAACAGAGTCAACAGGGTTAATGACGTTGTTGTCTAGTATAAGAGGCGGTAGAGTACCTTTATAAGATAGGACTACAGCTTTCTTAGTACTTAATTCTAGACAGTTAGAATCGTACCATGACTGAATACATGCAAGGTCAATGGATATTGTAGAGTGGAAAAGCGGCAGGTTAGGTTTGGACCATGTGATACTAGTATCATCGGCAAAGAGACAATTTTTTCCGCTGATATTTAAATTAGTTATATCGTTGATAAATACTAGGAAGAGAATTGGACCTAGAACGGAACCTTGAGGGACACCAACATCCACCGCTCTGCAGGAGGAAGAGTAGTCATTTACCCTGACGAACTGCCTTCTATTGCCAAGATAGGATTTGAACCATTCCTGAGGAGTTCCCCGAATTCCATAAAAGTGCAGTTTTTTTAGTAGAATCTCATGGTTCACACAATCGAAGGCTTTGGCAATGTCACAAAAAACTGTTGCTGTGAAAAACTTGTTGTTAAGATTGTGGTAGATATCACTAAGAACAGAGAATATGGCATCACTCGAACTTTTACTGGATAAGAATCCGAACTGATTCGATGTTATGATGCTATATTTGGTCAAGAAAGCCATCAAGCGTACCTTGACGAGCCTCTCTATGATCTTTGATAGAGCAGGTAGTAAGGAGATTGGTCTGTAGTTGCAGCAGCTGTCTTTATCACCATTTTTATGTAGAGGGATAATGATTGCTGTCTTGAGGCACTGGGGGAAAACACCCTTCTTGAAAGATTGGTTGATTAGATGGGACAGGGCGTTCATTGCTTCAAGAGGAAGGTTTAGAAATACTTTAACCGGTAGACCATCAGTGCTGCATCTAGACTTACTTTTTATAGCTGTAATGGCTTGTGATAGTTCCGAGTTGTCAACAGGACTTAAAAAGAAACTACTGGAATTCAAGATCCCCTATTTATTTTATTCAGATCCCCTATTTCTGAACCGGCCCATAGATCTTTCTTAGTATTTTCCTCTCTTGTTTTTCTATATCCTTGATTTTCGTTCGTCCCTTGATTTCCGTTGTTTCTGAGGCATACAAGGCCTCTGGTAGAACTACTGTATTGTAGTGTCTTAATTTAGCATTTATAGAGATATTCCTTTTGTTGCAGTGGTTCCATGTAAGTCTGTATGCTTGTTGTAGTTTTTTACCCTTTCTTCATTGGATTTTGTGTTCAGTCCTGTTTTCTGTATAATCTCTCCCAGGTATTTGAAACTGTCTACTTGTGTTGTCTTTCCATACTTAGTTATAAGTGGGTATTTGTCTGTGGATTTTCTGTCCATGTACTGCGTTTTTTCGTAGGAGATTTGTAGCCCTGCTTTGGATGAGATTTGGTGGAGTGTCTCTAGAGCTGCTTTGGCTTCTTTTCTACTATTTGTTATGATGGCTATATCATCAGCGATTGCCAAACATTTTATGTTTACGATTCTATCTATTACGAGGCCATCTCCCTGCCTCACTCCTGTCTTGATTTCAAATGGTTCTGATACCTCTCCCATGAACTTCAAGTTTGATGTGGTATTTGTTAGTGTTTCCTGGATTAGATTTCTTGTCTTGTTGTCCACCTTCATTTCCTCCAATGTGTTGAAGAGTGTTTTTCTATCTATGGAGTCGTAGGCCTTTTTGAAGTCGACCAATATTACTTTGGTGTTCCTGGTCTTTCTCGTTGTTAGTATCGTTTTCAAGCACCAGATCTGTTCACTGCATGATCTTCCTTTCCTGAACCCTCCTTGGTATTCTCCTATCTGTGGGTCTATTTGAGGTTCAAGCCGATTTAACAAAGATTTTGACAGAATTTTGTATGTCACAGGTAGTAATGATATTCCTCGGTAGTTATTAGGGTACGTTTTCTCTCCTTTCTTGTGGAGGGGGTGTATTAGGGATAACTTCCATTCTTTTGGTATTTTTCCTGTTTTCCAGATGTTTTCGATGATTCTGTGTATTTTGGGTGTAATGTTTTCATGGTCTAGCTTCCAGATTTCCGAAATCAGTCCATCTTCTCCAGGTGCTCTGTAATTTTCAGTGATTTTATTATGTTTACAATTTATTCGAGTGTAGTAGTAGACTGTAATTTCTGTGTTGGTTTTTAACAGTTGAGTAGTGTATCAAAGTATTTTGCTAATATTTCACAGTTCTGTTTAGGGTTTGTCTCCAATGATCCGTCTTGTCTTTTGAAGCATAAGGTCGGTGGTTTATATCCTGTCATATTTTCCCTGAATATTCTATAAAAATTTCGTGTGTTGTTTTTGTTGAAGTCCACTTCTATCTCCTTCAACATGTTGTTTTCATAACCTCTTTTTTCTCTGCGAAATATTTTGGAGGAGGCCTTCTGTATCTTGATAAATTCTTACCATTTTTCAAGTGTTCTGTGGCTGTTAAATTTTTTCCAGGCTTGTGTTCTCTCTTCTATAGCTCTGTCGCATGTCATCTGTGTTTTCTTTTTCTCAGTGGTTGCCCCAATTTTAACAACTCTTTCCTTTTTCCTGACAGTTTTCCTTTTTCCTGAAATTGGTTTCTGTCCAATTGTTACTCTCAATTTTCATAATTTTTTCTGTAATTTCTTTCTTGTTTAATTGTAGGTACTCTGGGTCTGTTCTGAAAGTTCTGTTGGTTCTCTTGATATGTCTGTAGGGTATAAATTTCATTTTGATTTGTAGGAGATGATGATCGGATTCAAAAAATCCTTTCCTTGTCCTAACATTCATAATTTCTCTGCCGTTTTTCTTGGATGTCGCTATGTGGTCAACCTGAAATTCTCCTAGGGCGTTGTTTCGAGATTTCCAAGTCCGTAGTTTGTTGTGTGGTTTCTGGAATTGCGTTGACATGATTTTGAGGTCGAAATTTCTGCAGAAGTTTATTAAGTTATCTCCATTCTTATTTGTCTTCTTGTGGGCCGTGTGTTTTCCTGTTGTGTCTCTGAATTTTCTTTCCCTGCCTAATTGGACATTAAAATCTCCTAGTAACACTTTTACCTGCTTCGTAGGGACGTTGTTCGTGGTTTCTTCCAGATCTTCCCAGAATTCTTCTATCATCTGCGGGTTTTTCTTGTTGTAGTTATTCGTGGGAGCATGTGCGTTGATCAGTGCATAAGCTTTGTTCCCAGATCGAATCGTAAGTCTTGATATTTTTTCTGATTTTGAGGTAAAATCCATTACAGAATCCTAGATCGATTTGTGTACAACAAATCCTGTTCCGAGGAGTTTGAAGTTTCTTTTTGAAATGGTTATGACTGGCTTCCCTTTGTATATTCTGTAGTTTTCCGAGTCAAAGTGGTTCTCATCTGAGAATCGTGTTTCCTGTATTGCCAGTATTTTGGTTTTGAATTTATCCATGACGTTCGTCAGTTGTTTCAATTTACCTACTTTCAGTAGTGTGTTCGTGTTGAGTGTTCCCATGTAAAATATTCTCTTAGTCTTGAGTGTTTTTGAGAGTCTCCGATTCTTCTCTTCAAGACATGCCTGATCCTCTGGAATCCGATGATCAGATCAATTACCCAGCATTTGGGACAGACCCCAGGACTGGGGTGTAGGGTAGTAGATTATTTCCCATTGTTCTGACATGATTACTGGTTTGTGTTGAGTTTTTGGAGGTGAAATCCAAACAGATCTCACAAAATTTCGACTGGAGTTTTGAGTACCAGAGTACCGGTGGTTCCCACACAGACGTGTCTGGATTTTCACCTGTAACCCTAGGCAGGGGCCCTCACAGGGTGCTACCCATCCATAACCATCCGGAGCCAGATGGACCCAGGTTTTTTGATGAGGTGTTACGCCTCTCCCTTCTTTAAAAATTATACAATCCAAAAAACAAAACAAAAAGAATGTTTATCCCAAAAATGTTAAAAAAACCTTTAGCTATCGTGGAATATTTCTCCGAACCAGAAATTTTGAAACTTCCCCACCTATCACAGTAACTATGAAATTTTGGCGGTTCTTAAATGTAAATTTTTTTTTAAATTTAATCCGATTTAATCCGAAAGTTGTACTCTTTATAGACTCTATTACTGGTGCAGGTTTGTACAATCACACTAACAACACTCTTGCTTCGCACGTTTTCCACTAATTTATATTTAATAGACTCGTCAATTTTACCACTTTTTAATATTTTTTTTTACACAGAAATTCCAAACGATCCCGTTGATAACGTTACTGAAAGGTATCATATATATATATATATATATATATATATATATATATATATATATATATATATATATATATATATAT